>CM029941.1:21060902-23460902 GCA_017639245.1 Myiopsitta monachus
TTACATGAGAACTTTTTTTTAAATCCAGGATTATTCTGCAGAAATGAAGGTAATTGAGCATGACAGCATGGTTCAAGGCTACCACTGAATCTTCAGTCTTGATGACTTGAGAGAAATCCTGAATGATGTGATATTATTTCTGTATTATGACACTCTTTCAGCCCAATAAACCAATTTTTTGCCCATTAAGTTTGTTTATAGATTTCCTTTATTGATTCTGCCACAACAGGGGCCAGATAGGTAGACTTTCCTCACCCAAATTACATTCATTGAGCTTCATATTGTTTCAACACTTACTTCATTTCCACATCCTGCTTTCCTACTAGGGAAAACTGCACAACTTTTCAGCATGGTAAAGGAAGGCACATATGGGAGGCACACTTTAGGTTGCAGCTGAAAACCAAGGCTGCTTCCCTGGGAGTACCTCACACCTTATCCTCAAAATCTGTTGGTTTTAAAACTGTGGCAGTGGAACTTAACCTGGATTGCATGTACACAATAAGGAATTCAAGACTGCTTGAGAGAAACTGGGGGCAATGTTCTGAGGCTGAGCTGCAATGAGAAGACGGGCTCTATTTCACTGTGGTTGTCTAGTAGAAGAGATGAAACTCTTTCAAGATGATGTGTCTAATAGAACCATAGTATGAACTAGGTTGGAAAAGAATGAATCTAAACCTCTCCTGGTGCAGCTTGAGACCATAGCATCTTGTCCTGTCACTTGTTACTTGGAATATAGGTGTAATCAGTGCTTGGATGACCAGTCAAGTATTCTTGCAGTACAAGTGAAATTCTGGAGGATTTTTTCTGTTTCACTATCAAAAGTGAAGTTGGCTTCCTAGTATTTCTAGGGATAGAAAATACTGTGAGTGCTTTGCATTAGTAAATCTCATTTCTGTAAAAATGCAGTCTATAATTTTCTTTCTATATCCATACAAAGTTTCATGCTGCGAGCTTTCAAAAGTCTTATGTGAAAGTCACTTTTCAATAATGATTTAGTGTTCTGTCAGATTAGTTTGGGCTGCACATTTCTTTCATATTTGTTTAGCAGCAATTAAGTTTTTCATATAAGTGGGTACAAGTAACATAAGTGCATTAAAATGGGTGCCACTTACCTGGAGGGGAAATTTTGCTTTCTGAGTTGTGACAATTTAGATTTGTAGTTCTATAGAGCAGATTTGTGCTAGAAGAAAATTAGTTTCACTGAGATGCCTTCAATTTGATTGAGATACAGATTTTTACTGAAAAACCATGCAGTCTCCATTTCTGCTTTAAAAACAAAAGTCCTGGTAATTCGTTTACTTTTAATGCAGGATTTAATTTGGAAAAAAGGCAATGATACCTTTGCAGAATTGGGATGTATGATACCCTTAGGAATACTCTTGCTTTGCAGTTCAGGCTAAAGTATTCATTTACAAACATTTGCCATCCTTTTAAGTGCTTGTTCCCTTGAAAGTACACTCTTTTCAAGGCAAGTGGGGAAGCCAGGAAGAGAACCCACAAAGTGTTATGTTCAACTGTTGCCTCATGACAATGTAATGGAGAATAGAGATTAAGGGGTTTTCAGCCTGTTACAAACTACACTGGGTATGAGATGAAAAGCTTTGTAAGATTCCTAATTGGAGAGATAAAGAGTGTCAGGATAGTTTTACTTGGGTGAAAAGATTGCTAGGATCTGCATCTTGTATAGAAGTGCACGCTCCATACTGCACATTCAAGGACAAGAGTCTTACCTTCGCTAACACCCTGAGCTGTCAACATCAAGTAGCACCTAGCTGTCAGCTGAGAAGTTTGCAATCTATCCTTACAGGTACGATCAGTATCCCTTACGTAGTAGAAGTAAAAGTATCCCTTAAGTTAGTAGAAGTAGAGCATTGTATGCCTCGAGAAATGAACCTGGCTAAAAAAGAGAATTACATCAGCTGCTATATTTGCAGACATCTACAGGGTCATAGGGTCAAAGATTTCTGTTAACATGTATTGGCCACAGAACACAAGTTATTTCTAAAGCAAACATGATGGATTCCTGTAGCTCTTGTTTAGAAAGTGATTATGACTAGAAACTACTGTAATCATGAGCTGCCCCAGGAGCCAGGCAGTGAGTAGTCTTTTTCTGAGTTTTGTACCAGCTGCATTTCATTGGTATAACTTTCCCTTTCTTCTTCTTTAGCCTTTGTTTCTTTGTATATGTAACTTCAAGAGCGTTGTATTTGGAAAAATGCTTACCTGGAAGATGATGTGCCTGTGGCCTGATGATATAAGATCAGCAGTAGAGCCACTGCTTGTTAACCAATGTCCATGGTGATGGAAGTATCTGGAGCAGTGAATGAGAAAGTTGTGCTGTTCAGTCATGCTTGCTGCAGGGCCAGTGAGTTGAGACCTCAAGCAGCAGCCGCAGCTGGCATTCAGGACCAGCACTGTCTGCCTCTCCACCATCTGACCTTGGAATTGCTTGTCTGTCCTGTCCACACAAAAGTCTTGGTTTGGCATCCCAAAAATCACAGGCAAATCACTGCTCATAGAAGGATTCTGGAAAGTAGGAAAATGGATGAGGATGATTAAGGACAGAGCTAAATATTCCTCTGATGAAGTTGCTGGAATTATATCAAGGCTAATCTTGGCCGGCACTTTTGGGAAGCCTGTTAGTTACAAGAACAACAGTGGTGAGAGAAGTAGTGCCAAATTCTGCCTGGTCAGTGGGCAGGAAAAATCATTTGGAGTTTTTGGACTCAAATTCCAGATGACCTGAATCTCGTTAAACAGCACAATGGCTATTTGTAATGCTTTCTTTATCACCCAGCTTTTCCAGTGTGCAAGGAAATGAGTCAGGCTGCCTAAAACTCATCACTGTTCAGATGCACTGCATACAGTGTCACTGAAGCCCCGCTGTCCCCTGGGAAATGAGGCATCTGGGGCAAAAGTTAGCCATCCTAGGGCCTTCTTGCCTACATGTTAAGAACCCTCAGCAGCACAACCAAATAATTCAAGAAGCTAAGGCTGCAACAGGGAAAATAGCATGAAAAGCTTTCCCAGCAAGATCCTATTTGTATAATGCTTAGCAGCAGTTGTTCACTTACATGATTGGAAATCATAATTTCTGAACAAAACATGACTTCTTTTGTGCCTCTAATTGACACTTTGAACATATTTAGTGGATCAGCGTGGTAACTAAAAGTACCCCAGGATAACCACCAAAGTGGAAGACGTGATTATCCACTAACTTGTTGCTGAAAGGGACAAATGTACTTGAAAAAGGATTCTTTTTTCACAGTCATGCTCCGCCTGAGTCACTGTGAAGATGGAGCTGTGATAACCATACCCCCTATCTGGCTGGTTTCGGTAGGAGAGTATAAGGAGGTATGTTTGGAAGGTGTTTTGTTTCCTGAGTTTAAAAGACTTTTTTCTCTAGCTACCTGATGACTGATTTCTGGGTATGGTGTGGATGCAGCAGGAGCCATGGGATGACTTCCCGGTGCCAATACAACACATTCTCAGGAATCCAGGGTCCAAATTAAAAACACTACATGCTACAAGACTTTGGATACTCTGTTGTAAGCAGTATTTCTTGGCTGCTGCTTGTCATCTAGGAGATTTTTATTTATATGCTTAGTCGTGTAATGGGCAACTGAGAAGTCTAATAAGCATGTTGGGAAATTTTAGTGTAAGAGGATACCTAAATACTGAAAAAGAAACTTCAGCATTGCCTTATGTAGACGGAGACTGTACTCAGAGTCTTCAAGCTGTGCTGGACCTCTTAGCCTTTTAAGAGAAGGTTATTCCATATTAGAAAGACTAATTGCTGCACTAACACAGTGGCCTTGGTTTTCCAGCCTGCATTTTCCCAGCTGTCGCTGTGTTCTCCATCTGGAAAGATTCAGGACTTTTTCCATACCTCAGCAATTCTCTTTTTCCATCTTGCTGCTCACAAGGCATGTGCAGCGTTATGCTGTGTTCCTCATGCTGGGCTGCATTACCTTACTCTGTAGTAAACAGAGTTTGGTTTGGTTTTTATGGAAACCTTGAGCCTTACACCAGTCAGTTCCTGCCTCTTAGAGATAATTAGGGACTACATGTGCTGTTCTTAGTTGAGGAAGAAGTGGCCAGCCCTCACAAGGAAACAGTATGACACTATTTGGAGTTTGATGTAATTTACTTTGCTAGCGTATTGACTTCCCAACAGGAAATGTAGGCCATTAAAGCCAGAAGATAACAAGAAGCATTTTTTTTTTCTTAAAAGGCAAAGTTTTTCCAACATTTGGTTGTTTACCAGAAAGAATCAAATCAGGAAAACAGTAATTACGGACTACAGTTTGGAGCACGTCACTGAGCATATAACCGCCAATGCACAAGTTCTCTGCTCCTAGAAAAGTCCAGACAAGCCAGACAGGATGATTTGGTCTTTTAGTTGTATGTTGTTTAGTAGCCAGATGGTCTGTTTAGTTTGGGGTTGTGTGTGGGAGATCCAATTGGATGCACTCAAATGGCACTGTCTCTATTTAGCCCAGTGTGAAAATGCTACTTTATGCACCTGCTTATCCTGCTAAACAAAGAATAACATGTATTTCTGGCACGTTTGCACATTGGCAGTGTCCCTGTGCTATCTTGTTGTTCACCCTGCGTTACTTACCATACATCTAGGTTATCTGTTACCAGCAGCAATCCCGAGCCTGTTTTCTACTGATGGGAAATGAAAGACATTTCTAGCATTTGGACTGGTGCTTGAGAAGCACAGCTGCAGCTGATAGCTCTGAGCCAAAGCCTCAGCTTCAGCAACTGCTGAGTTCAGGGTCTCAAAGTGACAGTGGTTTTGCAGGATTTTGTCTTTGCTGCCTTCCAAGTGTGTGCAAGCATGTTCAGCAGGGGCAAACATAGACTGACTCCATGGTGTGGGAAAAAGCAGGGGTATAATCCCTAACATGGCTATTGACTACAGGCCTAAGCTTTTGTCATGGTTTAAGCCGTAAATTTCACATCTCCCTACCTTTCACCCCCACCCCCACTCCGATGGGGGGGAAATGGAGAGAAGAACTGAAAGAATGTAACTCCCACGGGTTGAGATAAGAACAGTCCAGTAACTGAGATACAATACAAATCACTGCTGCTGCCACCAATAATAATAATAATAACAAGGCAAATACAAGGGAAAAGGATACAATTGCTCACAGCCCGAGAGAGTGAGAGAGAACAACTTCCGGGTTCCTGCCTGCAGTATTTTGCATCCTGGGCATGACATGCTGTGGTATGGAATAGCTCTTTGGTCAGTTTGTGTCAGGTGTCCTGTCTTTGCTTCCTCCCGGCTCCCCCTCCTCCCTGGCATAGCATGAGACTCAGAAAGTCCTTGGCCAGATTGAAACATTGCCAAGCAGTAACTGTAAACACTGGTGTTATCAGCGCTGTTCCCAGGCACAAAATTAAAAACACAGTGCTGCACCAGCTACCAAGAGGGAGAAAATGACTGCTGCTGCTGAACCCAGGACAATCCACCCCTTATTCCATACCATTCATGTCATACTCAGATCCCAAGTTTTCAATATATCATCACATACATATATATATATATCCACACACTCACACACAGATGGAGAGATATAATCCCTTAGTGCATGGGCCAATCCCTATAAAGCTGCTGAGTCCATCCAGTCCGTGATGTCAGGTAACATCTTTTTTAACAGTCTCTCAGAGCAGGGGAGGCTGTGTGCAGTGTTGGATCGTTGCCTGCTGATGCTGATTGTTCCTTGACTGCAGAACTCATCTGGTTTCATCAAAGTTCATTCTTTGTTGGGATGATGGTCTGAGGGCCAGTCACGGATGACTTGAAGAACTCTAGTTGATGGGCTATAAAAGAACACATTACATAACAGGCAACAGCATGCAATTGAGTTCATTGGCTGTTCTTCCCTAAAATCAAATCCCCTTGAGGTACACATCGGATTTCCCCATCTTCCCGCATTACCCACCAAGTATATCCAGGTCCCTGAGCAAAAGCAATCCCATGAGTGGGTTTGCCTTTACCTGAAGCAGGAATAACCCAGACTGTCTTCCCCAGCAAATTCTTTATGTGCACCACAGGAACGCTGTCCCCCTCCACAGTATGTAGAAGTTCTGACTGGGCTGGACCAGCTCTGTTGGCAGATCCTCTGGTGTTGACCAACCAGGTGGCCTTTAATAAATGTGTATCCCAAAGTTTGAAAGTCCCACCACCCATTGCTCTCAGTGTAGTTTTTAATAGCCCATTGTACCGTTCGATTTTCCCAGAGGCTGGTGCATGGTAGGGGATGTGATATACCCACTCAATGCCATACTCTTTGGCCCAAGTGTCTATAAGGCTGTTCCTGAAATGAGTCCCATTGTCTGACTCAATTCTCTCTGGGGTGCCGTGTCACCACAAAATCTGTTTCTCAAGACCCAGGATAGTGTTCTGGGCAGTGGCGTGGGGCACAGTGTATATTTCCAACTATCCGGTGGTTGCTTCCACCATGGTAAGCACATGACGCTTGCCTTGGTGGGTTGGTGGGAGGGTGATATAATCAATCTGCCAAGCCTCCCCATATTTGTACTTCAGCCATCGTCCTCCATACCAAAGAGGCTTTAACCGTTCAGCTTACTAAACTGCAGCACATGTTTCACAGTCATGAATAACCTGGGCCATAGCATCCACTGCTAAGTCCACACCTCAATCACAAGCGCATCTTTATGTTACATCTCTGCCCTGGTGGCCTGAGGTGTCGTGGGCCCACCGGGCCAAAGCTAATTCACCCTTCTGTTGCCAACCTAAGTCCATCTGAGCCACTTCAATCTTAGCAGCTTGATCCACTTGTTGGCTGTTCTGGTGTTCCTCAGTGGCTTGACTCTTGGGTGCATGAGCATCTCGTGGCGTACCTTGACCACCAGGATTCTGCACCCGGGCGGCGATGCCTTGCCACAGTGCAGCAGCCCAGATAGGTTTACCTCTGCGTTGCCAGTTGCTCTGCTTCCATTGCTGCAACCACCCCCACAGGGCATTTGCCACCATCCATGAGTCAGTATAGAGATAAAGTACTGGCCACTTTTCTCGTTCAGCAATGTCCAAGGCCAGCTGGATGGCTTTCACCTCTGCAAACTGACTCGATTCACCCCCTCCTGCAGCAACTTCTGCAGGTTGTCATTGAGGAGCCCGTACGGCTCCCTTCCATCTATGATGCTTTCCCACAGTGAGACAGGACCCATCAGTAAATAAGGCACATTGCTTTTCACTTTCTGACAGTTCATTATATGGTGGGGCCTCTTCAGCACGCATCACCTCCTCCTCCTCTGGTGACATTCCAAAATCTTTGCCCTCTGGCCAGTCCATGATGACTTCTAGAATTCCCGGACGACTGGGATTACCTATTCGAGATCGTTGTGTAATTAATGCAGCCCACTGATTCCATGTAGCATCAGTTGTATGATGTGTAGAGGAGACCTTGCCTTTGAACATCCAGCCCAGCACGGGCAACAGGGGTGCCAGGAGGAGCTGTGCTTCAGTGCCAATCACTTCCGAAGCAGCTCAAACCCCTTCATAGGCTGCCAATATCTCTTTTTCAGTTGGGATATAGCTGGCCTCAGATCCTCTGTATCCCCGACTCCCAAAGCCGAGGGGTAGACCTCGAGTTTCCCCTGGAGCTTTCTGTTAGAGGCTCCAGGTAGGACCGTTCTCCCCAGCTGTGGTGTACAGTACATATTTCACATCTGACCCGGTCCGGACTGGTCCGAGGGCTGCTGCATGAACTATCTCGTGTTTAATTTGCTCAAAGGCTTGTTGTTGCTCAGGGCCCCATTTAAAATCATTTTTCTTTCGGGTCACATAATAGAGAAGGCTTGCAATCAAACTGTAATTCGGGATGTGCATCCTCCAGAACCCCACAGCACCCAAGAAAGCTTGTGTTTCTTTCTTCTTAGTTGGTGGCGACATTGCTCTTATCGTGTTGATCACATCTGTGGGGATCTGGCAACATCCATCTTGCCGGTTTATTCCCAAAAATTGAATCTCCTGTGCAGGTCCCTTGACCTTACTCCGGTTTATGGCAAAACCATCATTCAGCAGGATTTGGATTATTTTCCTCTCTTTCTCAAAGACTTCTTCCACTGTATCACCCCACACCATAATGTCATCAATGTATTGCAGGTGTTCTGGCGCTTGCCCCTGTTCCAGTGCAGTCTGGATCAGTCCATGGCAGATGGTAGGGCTGTGTTTCCACCCCTGGGGCAGCCGGTTCCAAGTGTACTGGACGCCCCTCCAAGTAAAAGCGAACTGTGGCCTGCACTCTGCTGCCAGAGGAATTGAGAAAAAGACATTGGCAATACCAACCGTGGCATACCACTTGGCTGCCTTGACCCCAGTTCATACTGAAGCTCTAACATGTCTGGTACGGCAGCACTCAAGGATGGTGTAACTTCGTTCAGGCCATGATAGTCTACTGTTAGTCTCCACTCTCCGTTAGACTTTCGCACTGGCCATATGGGGCTATTAAAGGGTGAGTGGGCCCTACTGATCACTCCTTGACTCTCCAATCTATGGATCAGCTTATGGATGGGAATCAGGGAGTCTCGGTTGGTGCGATATTGCCGCTGGTGCACTGTTGTGAGTGTGATTGGCACTTGTTGTTCTTCGACCTTCAGCAACCTCACAGCAGAAGGATCCTCGGAGAGACCAGGCAAGGTGGACAGCTGCTCCACTTCCTCTATCTCCAAAGCAGCAATACCGAAAGCCCATCGGTACCCTTTTGGGTCTTTGAAGCACCCTCTCCTGAGGTAATCTATGCCAAGGATACATGGAGCCTCTGGACCAGTCACAATGGGGTGCTTTTGCCATTCCCTCCCAGTCAGGCTGATTTCAGCCTCCAGTACAGTCAACTCTTGGGATCCTCCTGTCACTCCAGAAATAGAAATGGGTTCCAGCCCTTGATATCTTGATGGCATCAGAGTACACTGTGCACCGGTATCTACTAGAGCCTTGTACGTCTGTGGGACTGATGTGCCAGGCCATCTGATCCACACAGTCCAGTAAATCCGATTGTCCCCTATCTCCACCTGGCTGGAGGTAGGGCCCCTCTAGTAGTCATCACATTGGTCACTCACATCTTGTAGAGATGGATTATTCTTCTTTATCACAGGAGCTGAAGTAAAATCAGCTCTTCCACTCCATCTGGGGACCTGCTCACCAGAGCCTGAACCTGCAGCCTTCATGGGGTGATCAGCCCTGACCTTTGTTCTTCTCTTCAATTCTCGCACCTGTTCCTCCAGAGCTGAGGTAGGTTTTCTATCCCATTTCCTCATGTCTTCTCCGTGATCCCGCAGGTAAAACCATAGGGTGGCCTGTAGCGTATACCTTCTATATGTTCTCTCTCGAACAGTAGGACACCTTCTGCTAATAGCTGAGATGTGTGTTGGTACACGTGAGGAGCTGGATAGATTGGATAGATTGGATAGATCATCTCTCAATTGTTTGAGGTCCTGGGACAGTTCTTCCACAGCTGAGATGATGGAAGGGGTGAGATTGTCTTTGAATTCTCGGAGTTTATGAATCACTTCATCCACTGTTGGTGGTATTATGTCATTCCAGGTTAGTGTTACCAATGAGTGGGCATATGATGAGGGTGCATTCCGTGTAAATTTCCACCACACGGGTCGTGCACATTCGACTTCATCTGGATCTATGGGTATATCCCTGTTATTTGGCTTGATATTATAGATCATCTCTACAATGACTGATTCCCTTAGACACTGGATACCCTTTTCTAGAGTAGTCTACTTGGCTGGCCGACTCATAACATCATCCTTGTATGGAAACCTATCTTTCACAGCTGCCAAGAGCCGCTTCCAAAGGCTGAGGGACCACTTCTCTCTTGCAATTGCTTTGTCAATTCCCCCTTCCCTGGCAAGTGATCCCAGCTGTTTGGCTTCACTACTTTCTAGTTCATGACCATCGGCCCCATTGTCCCAGCATCGGAGCAGCCAGGTGATGATGTGCTCCCCTGGCTGACGGGTAAAGTCTTTTTGCATATTCCGTAGCTTGGTTGAGGTCCGAGATCGCAAAGTCACCTCTGCTGCTGCTTCTTCTTCTTCTTATCACGTGATGATGACTCCTGGTCGGATGCTGTCCCAGGTGGTGAGTACGTTGTTTCCTCATCTTGCATCGTCTTTCTTGCCTCTTTTTTGCTTTTCCTCTTGCGTACAGGGGCAACCGATATTGGTATGAGTTGGTCCTCTGGTTTAGCTGCAGTGATTATCACTGCGGTTTAGGTAGCTGCTGTACTTGTCACTGGGGTTTGAGTCGTGGCTGTACTTGTTGCTGGGGGTGGTGTAGCTGCTGTGTTTGGAGTTGGAGTAGCTGCGCTGTCCATGACTCTGCCCTCAGATCCAGGGACGTTTTTTTCCTTTTGAAGATGCTGGACAGTGTTGAACAGGGCTCTGTCAGCATAGGCCAAGCCCCAGCACGTTGCCATGATTTGTCCATCTCTGGTGTGACCAGAATGATCACACACCTCCTTTAAATGTTTTACTGATTTTTCTGGATTTTGCATTTGTTCATTGGTGAAGTTCCAAAGCACTGGAGGGGCCCACTGGCCTAGATACTTGCCCATACTATCCCACACACCCTGCCACTCATGACTGTCCAGCCTTGGGGAAAATCTCCTGGATCTCCTATATTGCTGTTTAACCCTAGACAAGGCCCAAACCCAACTCTGCATAACTCTCGGGACCAGACGAAGTGGTTGTGGGTAAAACGCGCTCGCTATGTGCACCAAGGTGATGATTCCCATCACCACCAGCAGGCAGATCTCAAGGGTATCTAAAGGCCATTCAAAACCTTTAAAATTCTCAAATGATGCTGTAAACGGCCTGGTGGGGGGGCTGGGAGCACAAAAGAATGTCTCCTTCACAGGCTGACCACCCGAGGAGGTGAAAAGAGACGTGTATTTGCTAAGAACTTCCATTATCTACCTCCCAAAGTATAGAGTAGGTGGCCACACTGGAAACACAAACCGGGTCAGTTTCATGATCACTGAGTCCATTGTATTAAAAATCAGTGCAATAAAGTACAATGTAACAAGAACCTTAACCCAAAACCCATGTCTGAAAAATGTTAAGATAAGAAATACAGGCTGTAATTAAAGTATCATGCGCTGAACCTGTGAGAACCAGAGCAACAACTTTGAGAGCAAATTAATCACCATTGTGACAAATGGCTATTAATCCTTTCCATTTATCTCAACCCTTCGTGCCCCACATTGGGCGCCAAATAGAACTGTCATGGTTTAAGCCATAAATTTTACTTCTCCCTCCCTTCCCCCTCCCCCCCCCCCACTCCGATGGGGGGGGAAATGGAGAGAAGAACTGAAAGAATGTAACTCCCACGGGTTGAGATAAGAACAGTCCAGTAACTGAGATACAATACAAATCACTACTGCTACCACCAATAATAATAATAATAACAAGGCAAATACAAGGGAAAAGGATACAACTGCTCACCACCTGACCGAGCTGAGAGAGTGATAGAGAGCAACTTCCGGGCTCCTGCCCGCAGTATTTTACATCCTGGGCATGACGTGCTGTGGCATGGAATAGCTCTTTGGTCAGTTTATGTCAGGTGTCCTGTCTCTGCTTCCTCCCAGCTTCCCCTCCTCCCTGGCATAGCATGAGACTCAGAAAGTCCTTGGCCAGACTGAAACATTGCCAAGCAGTAGCTGAAAACACTGGTGTTATCAGTGCTGCTCCCAGGCCCAAAATCAAAAACACAGTGCTGCACCAGCTACCAAGAGGGAGAAAATGACTGCTGCTGCTGAACCCATGACAGCTTTTCTTCAGGTGTTGCAGTTGGGTGAAGCATTTGTGGACTGATGCATGGAATAGGCTGGCTCACTAGCTGATGTCCCCATAGCTTGTATCTTAGCAGCACGTATATCCTGTAAGTACATGCTGTGGCAGGGCCTGAGGACAGAAAAGGGGACTAAGCAACCAGGCAACATGTTTATTTCTGTCCACAGGTAACGTGTCTTGATAAACTGTGGGCATAGGCACCATTCCTTGAGCTTGAGTGACTGCTGCCCCTGTGCCTTTGTTTGAAGTGAACACTGCTGTGCAGCTCTTGGCTTTCTGTAGATGTTTCAACTTGCCAGCAATTCTGGTGGTTTTCTATATGTAAGAACTGTGAGGAATTAAGTTGCCTATTGAACTGCTGTAGTGCATATTTGTTATTAAATTCAGAAATGACAGAGTTTTGGAATTCTCCTATGAAGAATATTCTTTGGCTTGCCCAGCCAAAGATGTCTGGCTTTCCAAACAGTGACAGTTTTCGTCTTGCTGCATTTATTTCATGATTGACAGCATGACTACAGAGCCTTCTTGACTCTACAGAGGGCACGTACAAGGTACAGGCCACTGGAAGCTGCAATTCCGAAGGACTAATATATCTGGCTCTTGGTTTTTTCCACAAATTCCTATGCTATGTACTGGGCAAGTAGCAGTGCCCTCAAGGCAGACCTCAGGAATCACTAGCATGAAGACCAGATGTAAGTCTGGAACAGTGTTAATGATTTAGGTCTCTGGATAAGCAAGAGACAGGAGCAGACGGCTGAGTTTGCGTGCTCGAATAGTCTCTGTGAGGTCCGTGGTGCTAGTCACTTCCTTAAAGCACCTCACTAAAAAGAGGACATGGAAGCACATTGGAGTGTGCAGCCTGCTCCTTCAGCAGCTAGTGGGAGCCATGCTGTCAGAGCAAAGTACATCATCCGTGGGGTCATCTGCCCGAAGCTGCTAGAGGAGATTCCCACTTCCACCCTTCACTGCCAAGTTCCAGTGACAGGTCCCAGGAGGAGCCTGACTTGCTTGGCATGGAGACACCCATGTGAGATCCCTCAGGAACACAGAAATGCGCTTGAGGGAGCATATGAGGGAGGCAGGGAGGGAACAGCCAGGCTTCCTTATATGGAGAAGCTTTTAATTTCATTTCCTTTGTTTTCTTTTGCACAGCTTAAAATAGAAGTGGAACAGGAATGAAAAATAAAACTTCAACTAATTGGTTGGTCCATGAGAAGCTCAACACGAGCCAGCAGTTTGAGCTCACACCTCACAGAACCAGCTGTATCTCAGGCTGCAGAAGGAGCATGACCAGCAGGTTGAGGGAGGAGATCCTGCCCCTCCACTCTGCTCTCGTGAGACCCCACCTGCAGTACTACGCGCAGCTCTGGGCACCCCACCGTGAGGGGCATGGAGCTGTTGGAGCGAGTTCAGAGGAGGACATGAAGATGCTCAGAGGGCTGGAGCACCTCTGCTATGGAGACAGGCTGAGAGAGCTGGGCTTGTTCAGCCGGGAGAAGGCTCTGGGGAGACTTTAGAGCAGCTTCCAGTGCCTAAAGGTGCCAAGAAGAAATTTAGAGAGGGGCTTTCTACAAGGGCATGTAGGGACAGGACAAGGGGGAATGGGTTTAAATTGAGAAAGGTGAGATTTAAATGAGATTTGAGACAGAAGTTCTTCCCTGCAAGGGTGGTGAGGCCCTGGCACAGGTTGCCCAGAGTAGCTGTGGCTGCCCCATCCCTGGCAGTGTTTAAGACCAGGTTGGACAGGGCTCGGAGCAACCTGGTGTAGTGAAAGGTGTCCCTGCCCATGGCAGGGGGTTGGAACGAGATGACCCTTCCAACCCAAACCATTCTGCGATTCTATGGAGCTGTTCCTTGGCAGCTGTTTCACTGTTTTTCAAATGTATCAAAGCTCTTCACAGCCTTGTGTTCAAAAAATATCCTCCTACTTAAAAGCAGCCTCTGTAAACGGCTGCTAAAGGAGATTTTCCGACTGCTGCTTATTTACCAAATATCTCATTACAGGCCAGCTGCAGATAAGTGCATGGGGAAGATGAGGGAGGCTCCATGCTTAGGTGAAATTCCCACGACAGTAACATCACAGCCCTCAGGAGAAGTGGGTATGGTGTAATGGCAGTTGCTTTTAAGGATTGTAAAACAGATTATAAGTGGTTACAACAGGAGACCAGAGAAAGTAAAGAGCTGTGTCAGAGGCTGAAGACAAATTTTTCTTTTGATTTAGATCATTTTGTGCCACAGAACTGCGCTGAAGACTAAGATCCCACAATTGCTTTTATATATGTGTGTGTACATGCACACTCCGTAAAGTCCTGGTGCAGAAACAGATGAATTGTATTTGTCTCTGCCAAGTGCCATATGTTTACAGCTGAGTTATAAAACACTTTAAGGTTTTATAATGGAAACACTGACACATCCTTAACTATGTTGATGCTAATAGGCACCACCATAATAAATCCCGTAGAGGTTTTAAAAGATACATCTGTTATTCTGGAAGAGGATATACTGGCTTCTGCCTAAAGTGAAGCCTGTCATTTCTGTTCTTCAAACCTTTTGAATCGTCAGTAGCATCTAAGAATCCCTGGATTGCATATAATACTTCAGATGGTGCCAGTATGTAGCAAAATAACATGTTTGATATCTGAAAGTTTTTCCAATTGCAGTATAAGAACCACATTGCTTTGCTAAACACTTAATTTTACCTGTGCATATGATACAGTGCATAAAGGCATTCCAGTTTGTTCCCTAATTTTTATTTGCTGAAATAAATCCTAATATATA
Organism: Myiopsitta monachus; assembly: GCA_017639245.1. Classification (NCBI taxonomy): domain Eukaryota; kingdom Metazoa; phylum Chordata; class Aves; order Psittaciformes; family Psittacidae; genus Myiopsitta; species Myiopsitta monachus. The sequence continues at coordinate 21,075,516 of CM029941.1, forward strand.
GAAACTGTTACGAGTTTTTGCATACTGGCTGCAATCACCAAATTCCTGCTTTTGTTAAAATTCCTCCCAGGAGAAACCTGCCTTTTCACTAGCTTTAGTCTTAATGATTTTACAGATTTCATAGGCTTCTACCTTCCCTGAGGACAACAATAGGCAGAAACACACTGCAGTATTCAGCACTGGCTGTGGCTAAACCCTTTGCCCCAGGCTTTTGTGACCACTCTTGCAGGGCATCTTGACCTGTTGCTAGCGAAAGGCAGCCAGCCCGGAGCTGGAGCAGGGCAGCTGTGGAGCGCAGCTGTGCAGCATCCTGCAGCGTTCAGGGGCACAGAGCCTGCAGCTTTGGAGACTGCAAAGCAGAACTCTGCCCTCAGTGCAGTGGTGTGGTTTGGACTTGAGCTGCGATCCCAGGATAGCATCCTCCCTCTGGGAAGCAGTGCAAGCAGGAACAGGGGTGTTAAACACAGGAGTGCTGCTGCTCCATCTGACATCGGTGGAGCCTGTCCTGGGGCTCCCTGCCACAGACAGCCCCTTCATCTCGCATGAGGTCTGGTGACTGCACATTTTTTCTGTGGTTGTTTTGGGTTTTTTTGTTGTGTTTCCTTGTTTTTCCCCACAGAACAAAATGTCCCCTGGCACAGGGTCTCCTGGTGTGTGCCAGCAGCCCGCTGCAGCCTCCTACCCCAAGTGAACCATGTGGGATGAAACTATGCTGGCTGTAGGGTGAAAAATTGCTCAGTATGCCTGAGGAGGCTTGAAGATAAAGCAGGGAGTGTTGCACGATCAGACTCTGGGGCCATGCTTTCAAAGAAGGCCAGATTGCTTTGGGCTGAAATGCTGAACTGGGCGCTGATGGGAAGATGTTGAGAAATCCTTGTGACAGAGAAAACAAGGTGCCTTGCACTGTTTGTGACTTTTTGAGCTACAGTGTGATCAGCGGTTATGAGAGCTGGGGCTGTAGGAAACAGTCTGATAGAAGCAGATGACTGACTGCTTTCCCCAGTGCTGGAGGTGTAGTATTCACACAACTCCTTCTGCATCTTGAACAAATTCCTCTTGCAAACGCTCCAGAAGCTCCTAATTTACAGTGTGCACCAGAAAGCTCAGGGGAGGCAGGTGCCATGTCAGTTGACAGGCAGAGTGAGGAGCAAAGCAACCTTTAAAACTTCATGCCAGACGCATGAGCTGCAGGCTGGTACAGTACGGGGCAGGATGGGATGAACAAGGTGCCCTCAAGTCATGACGGTGGCAGCTCTGTCCTTTCAACAAGCCAGGCACAGGCTCACCTACAGTAAGTCCAGTCATGCTTTCACATCTATGTGCATGAAGAACCTTGCTGCAAATGTTAGATAAGAACAAGTGGTCTGTGAAGTAACTTGCACAGCCACCCAAAGGCACCAGCTCCCTCAAACTCTGTGGTTCCTGCATGTGGATCTCATATTGCTTCTTCTGCCAAAGAGCAGCAGAGCATTTAATTCACTATCCTGAAGCTCCTCAAGTTTATTTATCAGGTTTCTTCCAAAGACTCAGTTTTCCCTTTAATCTGCCTTCCTTCTGCCTCTGTCCTGGACAGAGATGACTTTCTCACGTTAGAGTGCTAAGATTTTAAACAAGGCTGTACTTCTGTGAATGGAGGGAGTTTACTTCAGAACTGCAAATAATGACAAGAAACGTACTGTTTGCATTAGACTAATCATAACGACAGCAGTAGCTATGTTACCTGAATAAATCACTCACTGTGAGCTGCTTTATGGCTTCCTGTGATAGTTAATATTTCCTGAAGCTGTCAGACAAAGTTAAATGCTTGTATTATGCAACTACCTAAAGACCCCAGCATGGACCCATATCTCCTTGCATCCCCTAAAGCCTCCAGGGTAAGCATGGGAATCAGCGCAGAAGGAATCCTTCCATTCAAAACTATATGCGACTTCCCTCATGGCTCCTTTCTTTCCTAAGCCTGGTACTTTTCCAAGAATGGAGAATGGCTGCTGCCACACAGTATATTTTGGCTAATCAATCTATGTCTCCATTGCGCAGATCATATCAGTGTGGTAACATATGAACCTCAGATATAAATTCCAATAACACAATATATGTAGTGGTTAGAAGAAAAATTAAGTTACAAGTTGGTAATGCCCATGGGATTGTATTCTCTCTTCCGCATAGCAGAACAAGATTGGAGGGATCAGGAATAGCTCTTTAGCTTTCTGACACAGCTGGATAAAAACAGCTTTATCTGGATAGCATTGCCGTTAGCACTAGGTTTCTCATCCATGCGGTTTTTATTCCCAATAGTGGGACAGTGGATGAGTTGGATCCTATTATTAATTTGTCTCAAAGTACCAGACGAAATTAATAAGCACAGAGAAAGAGTGGTTTCAGATCTTAAGAGAATTGAAGAGTGTCAGAGACAAAGTGGACTTAAATATGTAATGGGAAGTAAGCTGCACTCAGGGATTTCTATAATAAAGATAATGGAATATTTAAATGTAAGAGGGTCAACGAGATTCTGTTTTGATCTTATCTGTTCTGTAGAAACTTCTCTACGGATGGATATATTTACAAAACATTGGTATACCATCATGTTTACATCATGACTTGGATAATATTAATAACAACAGCCTGCACTGTAACCACATTCCCAGACTGCACCGCTCTGAGGTCTACAGCTAAAATGTAGGTTGGGATTTCAGTTTATATGCAGTCTAGGACTGACAAAACCAAGTGATGCTAATGACCAAGTTGTTCTTAATGACTAGTTGATCTTCTAAACCATTCCTTATGGGATCACATTAAAATCAGTTGTGTCATGTAAGGCTTATTTAGTTGAGGTGATTTCTTCAGGTGATCTTCACCAGTCTTTCTTCTTCTATGTATCTTTCCAGAACCGTGCCAAGTGCAAGGTCCTACACATGGGTCGGAGCAATCCCAGGCACAGCTACAGGTCGGGCAAGGAAGAGATTCAGAGCAGCCCAAGGAGAAGGACTTGGGGGTGTTGGTCGATGAGAAACTTAACATGAGCTGGCTGCAGTGTGCGCTAGCAGCCCAGAAAGCCAACCATATCCTGGGCTGCATGAAAAAGAGTGTGACCAGCAGGTCGAAGGAAGTGGTCCTGCCCTCTACTTTGCTCTTGTGAGACCTCACTTGGAGTATTGTGTGCAATTCTGGTGTCCTCAACATAAAAAGGACATGGAAGTGTTGGAACAAGTCCAGAGGAGGGCCACAAGGATGATCAGAGGACTGGAGCACCTCCTGTATGAAGATAGACTGAGAAAATCGGGGCTGTTCAGGCTGGAGAAGAGAAGGCTGCGTGGAGACCTCTTAGCAGCCTTCCAGTATCTGAAGGGGTCCTATAGGGATGCTGGAGATGGACTCTTCATGAGGGACTGTAGTGAGAGGACAAGGGGTAACGGATTCACACTTAAAGAGGAGAAGTTTAGATTGGATATGAGGAGGAAGTTCTTTACTGTGAGGGTGGTGAGGCACTGGAATGGATTGCCCAGGGAAGTTGTGAATGCTCCGTCTCTGGCTGTGCTCAAGGCCAGGTTGGACAGAGCCTTGGTTGGCATGGTTTAGTGTGAGGTGTCCCTGGCCATGGTAGGAGGGTTGGACCTGAATGATCTTAAGGTCCTTTCCAACCCAAACTATTCTATGATTCTATGATTCTAAGACCAAACTTAATCTCTTCTTCCTAAACCACAGTGAGCTGTATGCTCCTCTTGGCTTATGCCAAACCATACACTGATAGCGAGAAGTAACTGCTATTGAGCAGCCTTTTCTGAAAATGATGGTAATCAAATGCGTTGCTTCGTTTGGTAGAGACTTTGTAATTAGCAAGAAAAGGAAGGTGTTTTGTTTTGTTTTTAGAGTAGTCCCCTGTAATCTACAGGGCATAGCAGCCAGCCTGGGCAGTGGCCTGTTCAGGTTTAAGCTTTGGGAATTGTCATGGGTTCAGCAGCAGTCATTTTCCTCCTTCACAGTAGCTGGTGCTGTGCTGTGTTTTTGACTTTCAGCCTGGGAACAGTGCTGATAATAACAATGGTTATAGTTACGGCTTAGAATGTTTTGATCTGACCAAGAGTTTTCTGAGTCTCATGTTCTGCCAGGGAGGAGGAGAATCCAGGAGGAAACAGAAACAGGACACCTGATCTGAACTGACCAAAGAGCTATTCCATACTGGGGGCAGGAACCCGGAAGAGTTCAGTTCACGGCTTGGTCGGGTGTTGAGCAGTTGTATTCTCTTCCCTTGTATTTCCCTGGGCATTATTGTTATTGGTGGCAGCAGCAGTGATTTGTGTTATATCTCAGTTACTGGACTGTTCTTATCTCAACCCGTGGGAGTTACATTCTTTCGGTTCTTCTCCCCATTTCCCCCCCCATCGGAGGGGGGGGGGGGGGGACGTGAGTGAGCGGGCTGCATGATTTACAGCTTAAACCACGACATTTCTATTTGGCGCCCAATGTGGGGCACGAAGGGTTGAGATAAATGGAAAGGATTAATAGCCATTCGTCACAATGGTGATTAATTTGCTCTCAAAGTTGTTGCTCTGGTTCTCACAGGTTCAGCGTATGATACTTTACTTACAGCCGGTTCTTCTTATCTTAACATTTTTCAGACATGGGTTTTGGGTTAAGGTTCTTGTTACATTGTACTTTATTGCACTGATTTTTAATACAATGGACTCAGTGATCATGAAACTGACCCAGTTTGTGTTTCCAGTGTGGTCACCAACTCTATATTTTGGGAGGTATATAACGGAAGTTCTTAGCAAATACACGTCTCTTTTCACCTCCTCGGGTGGTCAGCCTGTGAAGGAGACATTCTTTTGTGCTCCCAGCCCCCCCACCAGGCCGTTTACAGCATCATTTGAGAATTTTAAAGGTTTTGAATGGCCTTTAGATACCCTTGAGATCTGCCTGCTGGTGGTGATGGGAATCATCACCTTGGTGCACATAGCGAGCGCGGTTTACCCACAACCACTTCGTCTGTTCCCGAGAGTTATGCAGAGTTGGGTTTGGGCCTTGTCTAGGGTTAAACAGCAATATAGGAGATCCAGGAGATTTTCCCCAAGGCTGGACAGTCATGAGTGGCAGGGTGTGTGGGATAGTATGGGCAAGTATCTAGGCCAGTGGGCCCCTCCAGTGCTTTGGAACTTCACCAATGAACAAATGCAAAATCCAGAAAAATTAGTAAAACATTTAAAGGAGGTGTGTGGTCATTCTGGTCACACCAGAGATGGACAAATCATGGCAACGTGCTGGGGCTTGGCCTATGCTGACAGAGCCCTGTTCAACACTGTCCAGCATCTTCAAAAGGAAAAAAACGTCCCTGGATCTGAGGGCAGAGTCATGGACAGCGCAGCTACTCCAACTCCAAACACAGCAGCTACACCACCACCAGCAACAAGTACAGCCACGACTCAAACCCCAGTGACAAGTACAGCAGCTACCTAAACCGCAGTGATAATCACTGCAGCTAAACCAGAGGACCAACTCATACCAATATCGGTTGCCCCTGTACGCAAGAGGAAAAGCAAAAAAGAGGCAAGAAAGACGATGCAAGATGAGGAAACAACGTACTCACCACCTGGGACAGCATCCGACCAGGAGTCATCATCACATGATGAAGAAGCAGCAGCAGCAGCAGAGGTGACTTTGCGATCTCGGACCTCAACCAAGCTACGGAATATGCAAAAAGACTTTACCCGTCAGCCAGGGGAGCACATCATAACCTGGCTGCTCCGATGCTGGGACAATGGGGCCGATGGTCATGAACTAGAAAGTAGTGAAGCCAAACAGCTGGGATCACTTGCCAGGGAAGGGGGAATTGACAAAGCAATTGCAAGAGAGAAGTGGTCCCTCAGCCTTTGGAAGCGGCTCTTGGCAGCTGTGAAAGATAGGTTTCCATACAAGGATGATGTTATGAGTCGGCCAGCCAAGTAGACTACTCTAGAAAAGGGTATCCAGTGTCTAAGGGAATCAGTCATTGTAGAGATGATCTATAATATCAAGCCAAATAACAGGGATATACCCATAGATCCAGATGAAGTCGAATGTGCACGACCCGTGTGGTGGAAATTTACACGGAATGCACCCTCATCATATGCCCACTCATTGGTAACACTAACCTGGAATGACATAAGACCACCAACAGTGGATGAAGTGATTCATAAACTCCGAGAATTCAAAGACAATCTCACCCCTTCCATCATCTCAGCTGTGGAAGAACTGTCCCAGGACCTCAGACAATTGAGAGATGATCTATCCAATCTATCCAGCTCCTCACGTGTACCAACACACATCTCAGCTATTAACAGAAGGTGTCCTACTGTTCGAGAGAGAACATATAGAAGGTATACGCTACAGGCCACCCTATGGTTTTACCTGCGGGATAACGGAGATGACATGAGGAAATGGGATAGAAAACCTACCTCAGCTCTGGAGGAACAGGTGCGAGAATTGAAGAGAAGAACAAAGGTCAGGGCTGATCACCCCATGAAGGCTGCAGGTTCAGGCTCTGGTGAGCAGGTCCCCAGATGGAGTGGAAGAGCTGATTTTACTTCAGCTCCTGTGATAAAGAAGAATAATCCATCTCTACAAGATGTGAGTGACCAATGTGATGACTACTAGAGGGGCCCTACCTCCAGCCAGGTGGAGATAGGGGACAATCGGATTTACTGGACTGTGTGGATCAGATGGCCTGGCACATCAGTCCCACAGACGTACAAGGCTCTAGTAGATACCGGTGCACAGTGTACTCTGATGCCATCAAGCTATCAAGGGCTGGAACCTATTTCTATTTCTGGAGTGACAGGAGGATCCCAAGAGTTGACTGTACTGGAGGCTGAAATCAGCCTGACTGGGAGGGAATGGCAAAAGCACCCCATTGTGACTGGTCCAGAGGCTCCATGTATCCTTGGCATAGATTACCTCAGGAGAGGGTGCTTCAAAGACCCAAAAGGGTACCGATGGGCTTTTGGTATTGCTGCTTTGGAGAGAGAGGAAGTGGAGCAGCTGTCCACCTTGCCTGGTCTCTCCAAGGATCCTTCTGCTGTGAGGTTGCTGAAGGTCGAAGAACAACAAGTGCCAATCACACTCACAACAGTGCACCAGCGGCAATATCACACCAACCGAGACTCCCTGATTCCCATCCATAAGCTGATCCATAGATTGGAGAGTCAAGGAGTGATCAGTAGGGCCCACTCACCCTTTAATAGCCCCATATGGCCAGTGCGAAAGTCTAACAGAGAGTGGAGACTAACAGTAGACTATCATGGCCTGAACGAAGTTACACCATCCTTGAGTGCTGCCGTACCGGTCATGCTAGAGCTTCAGTATGAACTGGGGTCAAGGCAGCCAAGTGGTATGCCACGGTTGGTATTGCCAATGTCTTTTTCTCAATTCCTCTGGCAGCAGAGTGCAGGCCACAGTTCGCTTTTACTTGGAGGGGCGTCCAGTACACTTGGAACCGGCTGCCCCAGGGGTGGAAACGCAGCCCTACCATCTGCCATGGACTGACCCAGACTGCACTGGAACAGGGGCAAGCTCCAGAACACCTGCAATACATTGATGACATTATGGTGTGGGGTGATACAGTGGAAGAAGTCTTTGAGAAAGGGAGGAAAATAATCCAAATCCTGCTGAATGATGGTTTTGCCATAAACCAGAGTAAGGTCAAGGGACCTGCACAGGAGATTCAATTTTTGGGAATAAACCGGCAAGATGGATGTTGCCAGATCCCCACAGATGTGATCAACACGATAACAGCAATGTTGCCACCAACCAATAAGAAAGAAACACAAGCTTTCTTGGGTGCTGTGGGGTTCTGGAGGATGCACACCCCGAATTACAGTTTGATTGTAAGCCCTCTCTATTATGTGACCTGGAAGAAAAATGATTTTAAATGGGGCCCTGAGCAAGACCAACTCTTTGAGCAAATTAAACACGAGATAGTTCATGCAGCAGCCCTCGGACCGGTCCGAACTGGGCCAGATGTGAAATATGTACTGTACACCACAGCTGGGGAGAATGGTCCTACCTGGAGCCTCTAACAGAAAGCTCCAGGGGTGACTCGAGGTCGATCCCTCGGCTTTGGGAGTCGGGGATACAAAGGATCTGAGGCCAGCTATACCTCAACTGAAAAAGAGATACTGGCAGCCTATGAAGGGATTCGAGCTGCTTTGGAAGTGGTTGGCACTGAAGCACAGCTCCTCCTGGCACCCCTGTTGCCCGTGCTGGGCTGGATGTTCAAAGGCTGGGTCTCCTGCAACTGATGCTACATGGAGTCAGTGGGCCGCATTAATTACACAACGATCTCGAATAGGAAATCCCGGTCGTCCGGGAATTCTAGAAGTCATCATGGACTGGCCAGAGGGCAAAGATTTTGGAAGGTCACCAGAGGAGGAGGAGGTGATGTGTGCTGAAGAGGCCCCACCATATAATGAACTGTCAGAAAGTGAAAAGCAATATGCCTTATTTACTGATGGGTCCTGTCTCACTGTGGGAAAGCATCATAGATGGAAGGGAGCCGTACGGGGTCCTCAATGACAACCTGCAGAAGTTGCTGCAGGAGGGGTGAATCGAGTCAGTTTGCAGAGGTGAAAGCCATCCAGCTGGCCTTGGACATTGCTGAACGAGAAAAGTGGCCAGTACTTTATCTCTATACTGACTCATGGATGGTGGCAAATGCCCTGTGGGGGTGGTTGCAGCAATGGAAGCAGAGCAACTGGCAACACAGAGGTAAACCTATCTGGACTGCTGCACTGTGGCAAGGCATCGCCGCCCGGGTGCAGAATCCTGGTGGTCAAGGTACGCCACGAGATGCTCATGTACCCAAGAGTTGGGCTACTGAGGAACACCAGAACAGCCAACAAGTGGATCAAGCTGCTAAGATTGAAGTGGCTCAGATGGACTTAGGTTGGCAACATAAGGGTGAATTAGCTTTGGCCCGGTGGGCCCGCGACACCTCTGGCCATCAGAGCAAAGATGCAACATACAGGTGGGCTCGTGATCGAGGGGTGGACTTAACAATGGATACTATTGCCCACGTTATTCATGACTGTGAAACATGTGCTGCAATTAAACAGGCTAAACGGTTAAAGCCTCTTTGGTATGGAGGACGATGGCTGAAGTACAAATATGGAGAGGCTTGGCAGATTGATTATATTACACTCCCACCAACCCGCCAAGGCAAGCATCATGTGCTTATCATGGTGGAAGCAACCACCAGATGGTTGGAAACATACGCTGTGCCCCACGCCACTGCCTGAAACACTATCCTGGGTCTTGAGAAACAGATTTTGTGGTGACATGGCACCCCAGAGAGAATTGAGTCAGACAATGGGACTCATTTCAAGAACAGCCTGATAAATACTTGGGCCAAAGAGTATGGCATTGAGTAGGTATATCACATCCCCTACCATGCACCAGCCTCTGGGAAAATCGAACGGTACAATGGGCTATTAAAAACTACACTGAGAGCAATGGGTGGTGGGACTTTCAAACTTTGGGATACACATTTACCAAAGGCCACCTGGTTGGTCAACACCAGAGGATCTGCCAACAGGGCTGGTCCAGCCCAGTCAGAACTTCTACATACTGTAGAGGGGGACAACGTTCCTGTGGTGCACATAAAGAATTTGCTGGGGAAGACAGTCTGGGTTATTCTTGCTTCAGGTAAAGGCAAACCCACTCGTGGGATTGCTTTTGCTCAGGGACCTGGATATACTTGGTGGGTAATGCGGGAAGATGGGGAATTCTGATGTGTACCTCAAGGGGATTTGATTTTAGGGGAAACAGTCAATGAACTCAATTGCATGCTGCTGCCTGCTACGTAATATTTTTATAGCCCATCAACTAGAGTTCTTCAAATCATCCGCGACTGGCCCTCAGACCATCACCCCAACAAAGAATGAACTTTGATGAAACCAGACGAGTTCTGCAGTCAAGGAACGATCAGCATCAGCAGGCAACGATCCAACACTGCGCACTTCCTCCCCTGCTCTGAGGGACTGTTACAGAAGATGGAGCTTGACATCATGGACCAAATGGACTCAACAGCTTTGTAGGGATTGGTCCATGCACTGAGGGATGAGTTCTCTTCCTCTCTGTGTGTGTATATATATATATTTATATATGTGATGGTATGTTAAAAATATGGGATCTGAGTATGACATAAATGGTATGGAATAAGGGGTGGATACTGTCATGGGCTCAGCAGCAGCAGTCATTTTTCTCTTTCGTAGTAGCTGGTGCAGTGCTGTGTTTTTGACTTTCAGCCTGGGAACAGCACTGATAACACCAATGGTTATAGTTACGGCTTAGAATATTTTGGTCTGACCAAGGGTTTTCTGAGTCTCATGTTCTGCCAGGGAGGAGGAGAATCCAGGAGGAATCAGAAACAGGACACCTGATCCAGACTGACCAAAGAGGTGCTCCATACCACAGCACGTCATGCTCAGGATGTAAAGAACTGGGGCAGGAACTTGGACAAGTTCAGTTCACTGCTCGGTCGAGTGGTGAGCAGTTGTATCCTCTTCCCTTGTATTTCCCTGGGCGTTATTATTATTGGTGGCAGCAGTAGTGGTTTGTGTTATATCTCAGTTACTGGACTGTTCTTATCTCAACCCGTGGGAGTTACATTCTTTCGATTCTTCTCCTCATTCCCCCCCCCTCCCTGGAGTGGGGGGGAAGAAAGAGGGGGAAGTGAGTGAGCAGGCTGCATGATTTACAGCTTAAACCATGACAGGAATCTCGGTTTTGGGAATTTCCCAGGTGCAGTCCAGATAGCAGGAAATCTGTGACATATAAGAAAAGCATCTCACTATGGCTCCTGAAGAGATTGGTTGGAAAGGAAACTCTTTTTCGTCATAGGCTCTCTTGGCAGATTTCTTACAGGTAAAGCTGATTATATTCAGTACTAAATATGACATTTTAAACAAGAGACCTAAGGGGAGCCGAGACTTCTGTCCTGAACGTGTATTGCTATTCCTAATTCAAAGGTTTTCTGGTTAAAGGTGTGCACATTGTTCCCAACAGTTATCTGCACAGGTACCTCTACTCTTCCCCTAAGAGCGCTGAAAGGGGAATGTTACAACTCTTCTCAGCGTGCAGACGTTGGCTTTAGTGATATCTACTGAATGAAGTAATGACAGACTGGAGGATGTCTGGGGGTTATTTCATGCTTTTTTTGCTCCAGTGTGTTCAGTTCTTAGATGATAACAGTTTTAAATGATGATTTCATCATCCTTTAGATGGAATGATTAGATGCTTTCATTTTTAAAATAGAGAACCGTCAACATGACATTCAGCTCATAGGAGTTTCCAGGATGGGACAGAGGAGTGCCTCTGTCACTCACAGGGGTTATGCCTACTCCATATGTGACACAATAGCAAAGGGTCTCCCAGGGAAAGGAGGCTGATTTTACCTAAGGGATTTTTCCCACAGCAGGAAGTTGACAAAGCCATCTCCCAAGACACCCAAGGCTGTGTGGCTTGAAGAACATATGAGTGCACTTTGTTACACTAGTTCACAAATGATGAAAACTGTGCCCAGCACAACCAAAACCAATACAGGCTGCTGAAACTTGTATTAGCGCTGTGGTAGTCTAACCGGCTTCATAACTCCTTTTTGCATCATGGCCAGTGTTGAGCGCAACAGAATGAACAACTTCTCTCTTTGACTCTCTTGACCTATGCTTCCTGTATTCTAGTCAGTCCTCTCCAAAATCCAAGCACCTCCTACACTAACGTTCTTTGAGCAAAAATATTTCATTTATAGCTGCCAGAAACATAGGTTGTAATTTTTTTGAAGGTGTGATTATAGCTTTTAAACGTGAATTTGCACTAGCTTTATTTAACTTATCTAGCAAGAGTGAAGTCGTGCCCTTTAACACAGACTACACAACATGGGCTTGCTTTTTCACATGATAACTTTGGTACCGAAATTCAGTAGTACAATAAAACAATTGTTTCCATACAATATTTCCTTTATTTCCACATATATTGACCATTTCTCTGTGTTCAAGTGGGAAAGAAGAGCTGCTAAATTCATACTTACAGTGAATTAACAGAATACAATGCATACATGTTTGTAGCACTGAAAGTGAATGATCTTCATACATGAAATCTGAGAGATTTACAGTCACTGTGCAGGACACATCCACAAAAACAGAACAATTGCAACAGTTGGAGTCACTGGAGAGCTGGATAGGGGGAGGGGTGAAGTCAGCAATGTGTATTATTTATCATTTGTCATTTGCTGTAGAGGAAATGGAATGCCCTCTGACACATCTGAAGAAGTTGATGATTTATTGGAAGTAGGGAAAGAAATATAAAGCCAAATGTTAATATAAACCCCTGGGGGTGTCTCGCTATAGTCTTTTACATAGCATTAGAGCCACTGTAAACAGTTGGACTAAGACAAAAATCCTGGCAAATATTTGGCATGATATGCTTGAAATATGAAACTATTCATTCTTTGGAGTTGAGAGATTTTAGTCTTGTCCAGTTTCATAACACTACAACTGCTACCTCTGTTTAAAAGTCAGTCAAACTCTTTCATGCTACACTCATCCTTTTTTACTGGAGTTGCCCTGGATGTGCCCTGGATGATGAATAGCACTAGCTACAGCACCTCAGCTTGGTGGACCTCTTGTCACACCAGGAGAGCCCTATTAATTCATAGTAATCACAGTGGGCATTGCATGAGATTTGCTTTTGATCTGGGAGAATATTGCCATCATTCACTTTCAGTAGCCAATACAAACAGAACCACTCCACAGAAAGAGGTCAGGTGGAACAAAATACTCAATGGCTTAAAAAACCAGTTATTACAAATAAGCATCAGTCATTATGGAAATCCAGAGAGTCAATCTGAGTGTTTTCCAGATATTACCTATAAACTTTATTTCTGCATGCAAGCCTAAATGAGCTGCAGTGTAACTTCCGAAGCTGGAAATCTGTAAATACCCTTGAGAGGTAGCAACACTTTAACAGATGAAATACATGCAGCCATTTGTGCCTGGACTGGATCCTACACAACCCAACATTTGTGGCATGAACACTCACTGTTTTCTTCCTCCTGATGCACTGCAGGTTACTTGCTTTGCTTTGTATTTCAGGAATTCCAGGCATTAGAACATGGATAAAAACAGGTGGAAGAGGGTATAGGGAAAACTAAGCCAAGAATTCACTTGTCATGGGTATAAGCGCCAGAAAGTGCATGCTTTCAAAGTATACTTGCTATGATCTTTTAAATAGCAGCCAAATAACTGTAAACGGTTGGGCTCAGACAAAAATAAGTGATGCTGGAGAGGTAGTTTGTGGCTGTATGTTATGTAACAACACCAATAATGAAACTAAATTCTTGTGTTTTGTCCTTGGACAGTGCTTTAACTCTAAATTATTACAGATGTGAATTGTCTTGAAAATAATCAAGAACACACACACAAAAGGCACAGGTCAGGCTATCTGCATGGTAAGCAGGGAAAAAACTAAAGCTGGTAAGCTACCAGTGCAAATGCAAGTCAGTACAGTGATATGAGAATCAAGAAAGTGCACATAGCAAAATATACTGTAAGCACAATACAAATTGTGCTGTAAGTGACAGCCTAAGTCTGGACAACAAGAACCACACGTCAGTGTCAGGTAACTGCATGCAGCTATGAAATGGTTGTGTCAAACAGACCAGGGCTAAACTCAGCTTTTGTGAGTTGAAGTGGCATCCTTTTGCAGTTTAAACACAAAGTTCCTACATTTTTTAAGTGTCTCGTGTTCATATATGCAAGAATATTGGACCTTATCTTCACACCCCTGTCATTATTGATTTTTAACTATACCAGATTATTTTAGCAGCCAACTTCAAGAATGTTGGTGAACACTTCAGCCTGCTTTAAACAAAACAGTCACAAATCCCTGCATAGAACAAAGCACTGAGTTCATGCTCTGGCAGTTTGGCCTTAGAAATCATCAACCGTTTAAGCAGAGTTCAAACACAGCTTGGCAGTGCAGCTTGTAGCCTGAAGTAGGCACAGCTGAAGATCAGGAATGCCTACTGAGTTTTTCATACGCGAGCTGCAGGGCAGACACATCTGTGTTGTGCAATGTGTGCAGCCGACTAGCCCAAACAGTTGATAGAATTTTCCTCTTGCGTCCATTGCCATTGAAGTTTCTGGCACCCTTCACAAATACCTCAGCACCTACTGACACCTCTTTCCTGTCAGAAGAGATTTGGTCTATCTTGTCTGTTCTAATTGGCATCTTTGATCATTTTTCTCCCCAAAATGATAGGTACTTGTTGTGCAGTATGATGACTTCCCAGCTGCATGTCTCCTTTACGCAGACTGTTACATGATCCATGTGAAGCTACATTGTCCGTTATGTTCTTAGTCTCCCAACAGTGAAGGTACCTTTCACTATGCATGGCTGTCAGCTGGCTGGCCTTCCTGCTAATGGAGTTAATGTTCCTGAATCAGTCCAAGCTTCCTCTTTCTTGCCCAGCTTCTTTTTCTACTGATGAGCTGGAGTTAGCAACTGTGATGCAATTGCCTGCAGATTCCACTACCCCAGTGCTTTACAGGGCTATATGCCATATACGTAGCCTTTCAGCGCATGTAAGCTAAAGATTTCCTAGGACAGAAAAACACTAGAAGGATTCTGCAGAGACTAAGGGAATACATAGATGGAAGTGTAAAGGCAGGGTTGAAAGCACTGGTTTAATCTCATTGAAATACACATTTACAGCTTTTCTGACCTTTTCCTGTAGATCATGTCAAGCACTTCATCAAGTTCAGTGTGATTTAAAATTTAGAGCAATGCTTCCTTTAGGCTGTTACGTTAAAGTCCAGATGCAAGCGAATGTTCAGGCTCAATCTGAAATTTTCCACCATCTTTCAAGCTCATAACCTGCAGGCAATTGCAAGGAGGTTGACTGCACATGCTTATTCATTGATTCCAAACAGGAACTCTCTGTCTGCAGTGGCAGAGGGATGATGTAGCTTCCCCCTTGCTGCTTCAAAATAAAGATAATATACTGACATGGCAAGTTTTTGAGAACCTGCTTTTGACTCATTTTACTCTAATCTTTAGTTTGCAGGCTGTTTTCTTATTTACTCTTCTGATATATTGTCAACACCTCAGATAAAAAAATGTTTCCTATTACCTAAAATTTATACTTCTTCTGCAAAATCAAATATTCCACAACTGTTCTTCACTTAAGGCCATAGATCTCTATCATGATGACACGCGCAGAATCTCTTAACAAGAGTGATGCAAATAAGATTTTGAGAAACCAGCTTTGACTTTGGTCAAGGAGGTAGGGCAGAATTCAGGAATGTGTTTTGGAGGAACAGCTCATACTGCTGCAGGCCGAGGGATAGGAATAGACATGTTTCGTCCACCTACTCTGTTCCTGCTAGCAGGAACAGAGCCTCCTCCAGCCTGAACTGCAACTGCCCAGCCTGACTAGCAGCACTTCTTGGCATTACTGTGTTCCTATTCATCCTCTGGTTTTGCCCTTTAATTTTCTCTAGGTCCTACACGAGGGCAGACCCTTACCCCAGACTCAGAAGGTACTTCTTGCCTAGTCAGCAAGAGGCTTTTTCCCACTGTGTTGTTGCTAAAGCAGCTTTTGAGGGACTGGAAGACAGAAACACTCTTTCTCTAGATTGATGCAGTTATTCAACTTCCTGATGAAATTTTGTTCAAGTACTCATATTTCTAACAACACAGTGATTTAATTCTTGTGCTTACAGTGTCATTTATGGTCTAGACAGCCATGGTGCACATTCATCAGCCGGCCTCAGGCCTGTCTCAAGCATCTTGGTTGTTTTGGCTAAACCTGTGAACACCCCTGCTGCTCTTAGCTCATATCCAGGGGTGAGGCAAGCATCATGAACTCATTCCTTGCTTGTGTGTATGCCATTATAAGGATTGCAATAATGTAGTGTGTTCATTATTGTTAATAATTTGCTATAACAGCTTTAGATTTATTACTTTTTAGCCTATCTTTTTAGTAGATATCAAAACACATATGGTTGAGCATCTCACTTTAAAAGGCGGAGAAAAAAGGGTGCTTGAGACAGCAAGGCAGGAAAAGAGTGCATGAATTCTTCAAATGGCCATACTGCTTAGGCATAACAAGTCAACCTCAAATGTGCGATCTAAGTCCACCACCCTTCTGCTGCCTAAAGGTTTCAGGAGTTTGAAGTTTGCATGTGGGTGTTGCCCCTTGGACCCTCTTGTAACCCCATGGTTACCAGAAAATCACAGTGATTCACTCTGCTGCTGCCTCTTGCACGTCTTGTGTTTCTTCAGACCTTCCCATTCTCTCTCCTTCACTTTCCACCTCCTCGCACCCATCCAGCACTGCACTCCCTATTATATTATCTCTACGTTGCAAACCATGCTGTGTGAGAACACCTTGTACCCTGGGATTTCTCTCTTTGTCCATGGTCAGAAGTTTTTGCTGGAGCTGGGCTTTTTTACTGAGCATCATACCTGAGCTATAAAGCTATGTGGCAACATAGGAAACTTTCCTAATTCAGGTGCATTTTTAAACCTTTTGAGTTGCATATGAAAATGAATCACAGAAAGAATAATTTTCTCATGTAGAAATAGTAATTCCATTAAAATCAGGAAGTAAAATTATTTGGAAGGCAACTTTCTTTGCTTCATGTTAAGACAGGCACCCTAAGCTTTCACAACTCACTCTCTGCCTTTTTGTTTTTTCTAATTTTGAGAATAATACATAGTTTTCTGCCCTCCCCCCCCCCCCCAAGAATAAAATGAAACGTGTTTTGGGGGTCATTTTAATCCACTGTGAGTTCTTCCTTTCTAAAAAGCAGGTAACCTACTTTAATTTGACTCATAATAAAAAATGTGTTCATGATGTCACAAACTAATCAAATTCACCCATTATGCACAAAGCTTGTGGGAAAGGCCTGCTTTGAGTCCAGGGCTGGAAAAAGTGAACTTGATGTTGCATTTGACTTTGCCAGTCCTCAGAAAGGGAAGATGCTTTAGTCACCTACAAACTGGTGACATCCTCAAGCGCCAAGCCTCATTTGGTAGGGTCACATAGTGTGAGGAGGTAGCCTTAGTCATTGGCCTGATATGAAGAATACCGGAACACCGTTTTACACCACTGTCCTTAAGGTCCACCGCAGCAATCTCTTCTTTGTCTGCCTGAGTGCAGGGGAGGCATGCGTGTGATGCTTTTCCCTGGAGGTGATAAGCATTACCTCAGCAATGCTCCAAGCCCCAGTAATTCTGAGCAAATGACCCACTGTAGCTCATCCTGACCAAGTTTGCCATTCAACAGTGTTGTGTTCAGTTATTAGACGGGAGCCTGATGCTTTGCTTTCCAGGTTTTGTTCATTTCAGTGCATATTTCTGTTGGCTGTGCTTCTCAATAGTTGGTGGGTTTTGTGCTACAGATGAAAAATAGGCATATGCAAGTAGCTGTCTTCAAATGCAAGCCTTGAGAGGCCTGAGCTTGAGAACACTAGTGTGCACTTCTGTTGTGCCATCAAGCACAGGAGACAGTTTAAAACCATCTGCACCTCTGTTTACAGGGGCTGTGTTCAAGAACTTTCCTAGGTGATGTGAAGCAAAGCAGACATGGCAGGAAACTGTGCTGCTCAAGCAGCTCCTCAGCACTGACGTCCCTGACTGAGCAGGAGAGAATCTAGGCCACCTAATTGCCTTGATGGACACTTGCATCTTCACGCTGACGCACAAGATACTTCACTGTCAGCAAAGCAGGAGGAATGTGCTTAAGCTAATACAGTTGAGGAGGGTGAGAGGGTGCTGGGTGGGATTCCTCTACCTAAAGGGAGCCTAGGCTGTGTGTCGTCAAAAAGAGCTTGAAATGTAGCATCACTGTGGCTTGTAACATCACAGCAGAAGTTGTGTTTGTCCCAGTGTTCCCAGCCCCTGGGGAAGGGATTTCTTCTCCTGTTCCCATGGCAGGATTAGGAGTGTTTGGGGATGCTTCTTTTGCCTTTGGCTCCCTGGTTGTACTGGGAACCTGCCTAGGCTAGGTCCTCAGCCATGCTCGTGTCCCTGGGGCAGCTGCTGCCTCCCCTGGCTCCTCGCACAGTGGCACCTATGGAGAAGGGGATCAGTTATTACCACGCTTATGTCACACAGCACTTTTAAGGTCTGTACCAGTATCTGTTAACCCTCATAGCACCTGAATGATGTTGTTAAGTCATTAACTGAGTCATTCCTCATGAACTGAGGAAACACAGTTTGTCTCCAGGCACTTGGGAGATAAAGGAGGATTGAGTCCTGGGAGGGTAACATGGTCCAAGAGTGACTCATCCCATCATCTTTGAGGAGGAAATGAGACAAATTGAGCCTTTCCTTTCATGAGACTTCCTTTTCTTTAAAGGACAATAAAAGAGAAACAGGAAGTGCAGAAGGAAGGATGTAAACCAAGAGGAAGCAGGAAAAAAGGATGGAGTAAGACAGAGAGGCAGAACGAAGGACACTAACTGCCACAAAGCAGATGTGACTGTGAAAACAAACCCATCAAATGGCAGAGACACACTGAGACATCTCTGGGGATGCAGGTTTGCTACAAGGGCTGTTCACTGTGTAGATCCATTCCTCTGACAGCATCTTCTATTGCACAGTGTTGTCCTCATGTTCAATATTTCTTGTTCAGTGAACACTGTAGGTGAAGGTGGGCAATGGGAAACGTGGATGAGTTCAGTTATTCAAGACACAAAAATCTTGCACTATGTTGTACCTTAGAGTTCAAGTGGGCCAAGCACTAGGTGAAAAATGCAAATGCTCTCTTTCTCTGTTACTGTCTCTTACAGTTGGATGTTTTGAGTAACAAAGCTCCAGATGTAGTGCACAAACCACCATAACCGTTGAGGTTAAAACCCTGGCACCTACAAAATCAATAACACTTATTAGAAATGCAGGGACTTGCACAGAGCTTGTTTTTGACCCATTTCACTAGTTTGTTGCTTTTATATCAAAACTGTACCCATCAAATATTGGTTTTAATACTTCCTCCCAGTAAAACTTCTTTCCTTCACAGCTTCTGCCTGGTCTTCACCTCTGGCATTTTCGTTTTTATGGCAGCTCACCTTTTGAATAGATATCTTTAAAAAGCTAACCTTACTCTTTCATTGAAACATGAAAGACCATCTCATGCTTTTCCTTGAGTCTGGACTTAGAGGTCCTCCTCTGTCTCCTGCCCTGTCCCTGTGCTTTCTGTGCACTGGGAGCCATGGCAAACACAGAGCTGGAAGAAAGCGACATGTCTGCCAGAGGCCTTGTAATGTACTCCACCCCCACTGTGCTGGTGAGAATAATTTCCAGAGTTAGTGGAAAAGAAATAACTGAAAATAATAAGAAGGGCCCAGATTCAGTGCACACAGGACTTCCAATGTGCAGTTTGGGCTGTCTAAAAATCCAAGTGTCCAATGCTTCAGAGGTCATAACAGGATCTATGCAATTAATAGGAAAGGTGACACAGCTCCAAAGGTCACTCTCAAATTCCCTAAACTGGCTAGGCAGCAACCCAGAGCCAGCCAACAGGAGACATGAAGTCAGATGTTCTCTCTCATTCCTGCTCCTCCCTGGTGCTTGCATCCCCTCAGGACCCAGAGTGTAGTGACTACCTTGGTACTGGGTGTTCAGGCATTGTTGCTTGGAAGATATTTTCACGGTGCCAGTGCTACCTCTGCCATCGCCCTTCCTATTGTTCAGAGGGTTTCCCCAGGAAGGGGACTTGGGTCCGGGCTACCTTCTCCCACCATCCAGGTTATGAGGTTACAAAATCAGATTTTCCTGAGGTTTTTACTCTGAAGCTCCCTAGTCCCCCATTTCGTGAAACTCATCATTATTACTGGTGAAAGTAAGAGGGGTGGACTTATAGAGCACTCAGCTGGGGAAGAATGAATCCGCAGGAGCTGCGGGGATTTTGTCTGCGTGCCTTCAGGCTGAGAAGAAAGCTGAATATAGTCTCCGCTTTCCTAGGTAAGTATTCCGCCCTCTAGGCCAAGAGGTTATTTATTTATTCACAACTGCAGTTTAGTTTAACTTTTTTTGACTGCACACATGACCACACAAAATCCATTCTCTGAGGAATGTACAAAGGAATTGGAAATTTTACAGATATTGGTGAAAAAGTACACGTGACTGGTTGTTCTCATTTTTAAAACATGCAATTTGAAATGATTCTTGGTCTGGGGAGAAAACATACTGTTCGGGTTTGGTGAACAGTCACACATTCCAGCTAGTAAGCAAGAAATAGTTGTGGCACAGCATCAACAAGTATGTACACAGTCTGCAAGATATTCCCATGCATTATTCAGTGAATAATTCCAAATAATGAAAAACCTGAGATCTGTTGGTAGATGTAATATGAGGGACCAAATTAGATGCATTGTTCAATGGGAGAAGCTGACCCAGCTTAGTGAAGAGCAGCAGCAGTTCAGAAAACCTGTGGGCCTATGTAACATGGATTTACTGCGTGCTATCAAAAGCAATCCAAGTCCAGCAACCTGCAGTGGCGTGCACGCATCATTCACAGTGACGAAGTAGCTGCCAGACTATGCAAGCTTCACCCAGAGGCGACACCTTGACCGTTGCCTGCTGAGTCATTTTTGTTTTCCACATTGGCTCCTTTGGAGCTGACTGTGGTTGGAGAACCAGCTGTGGTGTTGGGTACTGCGGCACGGCACCCACCCAGGGCTTGCAGCATTCGGTGACCCCAGCCGCGGCTGATGTGCTGTGGATACTCAGACTCTAGCCTACCCCCCTCCAATTCATATTAAGTATGTGTTGACACCTTTGTGTGTAGATTAGCCTTGAATTAAAAGGTTGTAATCTGAATCAGTTCTTGCAGGTCGTTTATATCAACCTGGGGATGTTACAATTTTGCATACGTTTGATGGTTTGATTCCGTGTTGTACCACATATTCAAATGGAGGAGAATGATAATTCTTTTTTCCCATAAGGTGCCCATCAAAGAAATCGTATGAGTAAAAACCCCAGAGCATTTGAGATGAAAAAATCTCATAACTAACACCTTCTTGGAACTTTACTTGCCATGTTACGATATAGACGAGAGGGGCTAAAGCTCGTATTTGTTGTAGCAAATTTCCCTGCTGTTTTTGAAATGTTTCTACTTATGTAAGGCAAAACGTAGGCAAGTTACTAAAGGGCAGTGGGGAATAAGAGCAGATTTATATTTAAACAAGAAAAACTAGACCATGGTAAGATGTTTTGCCAAGCCACATAAGGACAAACAGGTAAGTAAATTGCAGTAAAAAGTTGCACGTGCTTATAGTGATATTGATTGCATTTTTAATTTTGTCCACATAGCCAATGCATTGCTGGCTTGCAATTAAGACCTGATAGTAGAAGAAAGAACGGTAACAAGAAATTGAATCAGTCATTTGTTTGAAAGTAATCCAGAAACAACAGTGTGGAGAGAAAAGAAGGAACTCATGAAAGATCTGCTTTGCTGCTTTATTTCTAACATTCAGCTCCTTAGCTTTGATAATGCTTAAAATACCTGTCGCAAGTCATGGTTCTGAAAGAAAATACACAATGTTTTCTGATTAAGTGGTTTATTCTAAAGGTACAACAGGAGAAAAATGTCTTGGGACTTCAGCATGTTCAAAATGTACAAGAAGTCAGAAAGAAATTGATTGAAAGGATGCAGTAAATGGGTTTACAAGTCTTATTGACTACCCTGCTGAATTACCGCTTCCAAAAAGCTCCAAAGTTCAGGTCTGTACAAAAGGCTTTCCTTTCAGAAATTCAGTCTGCACAATCTTCTGGCATTCAACACTGATATGCACTTTTGTTTTTATTGGAAAAATGCAAGGGGCAGGATGATGTTCTGTTTTTCTCAGGTTTTGGTGATATGAGATTTTAAGAGTTTTGGAGTATCCAGGTTCCCTTTGTGCAAACCCTCAAACTTTTGGGATCTTGTGATGGATCTACACTTTATTTTAGTGTTACAGAGTTTCAAAGTGCTGAGGCTGTACAGCTGTTAGGTTTTATTCAACACACTTCAGAAATATGGACCAGGTTTTGGTTTACTACAACATCAAAGTTGAATGGAAAAAGCTGGGTAATTTTGGCCTCCCCTTCAAACCTCCGACATTTTACTGCTGCGAGAGAGCATGGCTGTTTTCTGAACATGTGTTGTTATGGGCTGCAGTGCCGTGCAACAGTGGTGTAATCTTTGACATCCATGCCTGTAAGAGGCATGTCAAAATGAAGAACTGGATGCCAAGTGGCATGATGAAGAAGCTGTGTCTGTAAATTGCATTCTGATTTGGTGTTATAGAGCATGCGTGACCTCCACCTTTGGGGTTTGGTAGTGAAAGAGTTTTGGCCAGTATTACCTTGTTTGAGGAGGTATAGCTGTGGGAAGGGAGTTCAGATTATTATGGAGAGAGAAAGGGGTCTGAGCAGAACAGCTTGGGAGTTTAGAAAAGCCTATACTTCTGCCTATAATCATAGGGCTCTCAGATTATTGCTGACCCAGGAATTTGGGCCAGAGCTCCCACAGCCAGTTCTGGAGAGCTCTCAGCTGCTCTGCCACTAAAGCTGAAGACAGTATGTCCTCTCTGAAGATGCGGTATCCTGAGCAGCTCTGGCAGTTGCTCTTGCTTGGAGCAGCTCAGCCTAAGACTGACCAGAACTACAACATTCTTTGAGAAAGCCACAGAAAACCAGAAAGGACCTATGAGTTCTCTAGAAAGGTGTAGAAAAATATCTCATCCCTCTACACCCAAAGTTTGTTTTGTAACCAAAAGTGGCTTTTTGCAACATCTCTGCATCAGGTTCCTCTTTGGAAGAGATGAATAATGGTTAAGCTTGAGGAAAGAAAAGGTAAAAAATAACAGAATTTTGCGGTTATTCCAGTTTCTTGTGCAGAATAATGAGGGCATGGTCTACCCTTTCTTTGTATGTTCAACATGGAGAGGCACTGGCAGAGTTCAATGCTAAGCAAAATTTTACCTGCATTTTCATTCTAGCTTGTTGAAGAACAGTCATTAATGAAACTTCGAAGGTCATTCTCTCGAGGTTAGCAACCATTGAAATATGAGACTAGGCAGGGAATCCTTAATATCAACCCTCCAGAAGTCTACTTTCATATTCAAAAGTATTTTAAAAAATCAAATAGACATCAAAATGAGATGCATAAAGAATAGACAAATACTGCTTTCTAAAAGGCAAAAGTTGTACAGAATTTTTTTCTCCATTTTTCTCAGCCCTATCCTCTTTTGCTCTAGAAAAATATCACTGTCAGATTTGGAACAGGATCCCCTCCTTCCTGAGGGCATACCTTCAGTGCCTCTTTATCTTTGAACATATCTGTGTTGCCTTTGACCAATTTAAATTAGAATGAAACAAGTGGAGTGGCTGGGAATAACAGCAACTCTTAATCACATTAGCTGTGATCTTCACCATTTACCTGTGCACTCAGGCTTTCTGCCTATGTTCAGCTTCATGTTCCTGTAACATCCTACTGGCTGTACCCAAGTCAAACTATTATCAAATTGCTGTGCCCATTTGCATCTGCGTGAGCAGCCAATCTCAGAACTGATCACAACAGTAATGTCCCTGCAGTTCTGGCACAATTCTAAGGCAGGATCTTTCACACAATCCAGGCCTGCAGGTTGGAGGGGGAAATCTGTAAAGCGGTTGTTGCAGAGCACTTGTTTCCAAAGATTTGTTATATAGGAGTGGGAACAGCAGCTCGAACAAGTTTAGATGAAGATTAGAAAAACATTTCCTGCCTGTGAAAGTAGAACTATATGCCAAGAACGTGTGCAAATACCATAATTTGGTGCTTTTCAACCCCAAAATGTAAAGAACAGCCCTGTAATGTCAGGGAAGGATGTGACTGCTCTAAGTGATTTATCTTAATCTCTGCTTTTTAAAATCTATCATCTGTATTATTAGATACCTATAGACACACTGCGATTAACATAACTCTGTGGATAAATTATGAAGGCACAGGGGTTGATGCACGCACACCTTGTTTTGAGGGGTGTCATTTCAATTATGGTTCATGTAAGGGCAAAGTCTGGTAGCACACACCTTCAGCCAGGAAGAAGTGCCAGTATCTTCATTTTCTATCTCTTCCTCCCCAGCAACTGTATGGGCCTTGTATCTCACCAGTACTGTCCTCACTTTCGATGCATGTTTGAAGCTGGGGAATTAGAAAGAAGATACAGTCTTGTACTGGAAACACCAGTACACGGATGAGGGAGAGGGCAGGGGGAAGGGGCAGTAGACAGGGGAAAAAAATGGAAAAATTAAATCCCCTGTGGCGCCAGGGTAAATCTCTGCCTGGAATATGGTTCCAGTGCAAAGCTCTTGCAAAGTAATTTTGGGCATGCAGATAGACCACATCAGCTGTTTCTTGATTACAGACGAGAAGAATGCTCTTGCCCATGGTGTATGTGGAGCAACTTTTTCTGTGAGTGGGGAGAGAGACACTATTGTACATCTGCCCTGGAGCAAGAGCATCCCCATGGGTGGCTACCAAGAGCAGTCAACAGCATCCTGTTCCTTCTCTCTCAGCTTAGCCTGTGGTAAGCTGTTTGTGTACTGTATGCAAAGATCTTAGGAAGAAAACAGCTTGTCTAAGACTTAAATATCAGCTTTCTTTTTCTAAAGGAGAGAGAATTTCCTGGCATATTTTAATCTGGAATTTGTTCATGGGATTTACTTTTGAATTCAGTAAAAGTTATCAACACTGACAACAAAAACCTCAGTAGCTCTACAGCAGTGTCACAGATGATGCCAGCAGGGCCTTTGGCATCAACTGAAATTAGTAATACAAATATCTTTCCTGCTGCAGTGTGTCACTACAGTTTAACAAACTGTTTAACAACTTTTTCTCCATGGATGCTGAAAGTGAGCATAGGTATTCTATGCTATGAGAAAATTCATTATTCCAGGCACAAAATCCTCTGCTACAAACCACAATACACCATCATTCAAATGAGAAACACACACACTGGAGAAAAATACCCAGAAAAAAATTCATTTTTCCTCTTTCCTTCTGCAACATTTTTTTCCTCCAAGCATTGCAATTTTAAGCAGGGCAGATACTTTGGATATTGGAGCTTATGGGGTACAGAGGTATCTTGTCTATTTTATTTTGTATACAATTACTCCACAATTACGTTAACAACAGGGGCTGTAGTTGGATTTGCTACACAAAAGCTCTTCTTTTTATAGTACTTTTTTTTTCAGATTTTCATGCTAAAAATTTATCAATGTTATAAAGTTTTTGTCTAAATTTTTCTTTCAGGTCTAACTTTCAGGATTTTTTTTCTTTTTAGCCACTATCTATCCCTTACATTTTGTGTTTTAGCATTGCCCAGCGAGTGGTTTCTTTTAATTTTTCTTTTCTATGCCATTAGCTTTCATTTAAGTCATAGTACCATAGGAATATGTTTTCCTGTAATATTTTCAGTGGCACATGTAATGGAAGACACAGTGCGCTTCATGCCCTTTTTGTTGAGTCTTTTGTTGGGTCTGTGCACATGTGGACATGGAGATAATATATATTCTAGTGGTTAATTACAGATTAAGTAATTTTTGTCTGATGGAAATCTAATCTTTTCTGTGAAGATAACTATTGTATAGCAGAAGAAAGTAATACAAGCACTAGACAAAGAATGCTGAACAATTAAACCTTGAATGCACAAATCTCATTACTGGATTCCTTTTGTTAGACCTGCTATATTCTGCTCTGGTGTTGATTACTGGGGGTCCCACTGACCCAGCTGTCCCACAGTTATGAAAAACAGGACATGCACAACAGTAACTACAAGGGACCAAAGAGGAAATTACAGCATCATGACCATTTGCCGCATATACATAGCCTTGCTCCGAGATGAGAGATGCACGGCTCAGGAGTGGCTGGGGCTGCCATGGGACTCAGGGAAGCTCATCCACTGTCTGAGAATATCAGGCTGTCTCACAAGGTCAGGTCCATGCTGATCACAAGATATGGGAATTCAGGTACAGAGGGATGACTTGACTGGCAATAGAAGCTGGAATGTGTGGCCTTCCCACTAGTAGATGCTCAGCTGGTTGTCCCATGGCCATAGGACAGGGCAGACAGTGGTAATCCACTGTTCTAGGTACCAGGCACCCTGTGCTTGGCTGTATTGGCCCAGGCTCCAGACTTGAAAAAACATGTGGATGAAACACAACAGTCTATGTTATTCAGACTAGACAACTCAAAAGCCTTCCTGCTCTTGCAGTGTATGACAATTTGCTCTTTGATTTTTTTCATGTTAGGCTTCAAGACACATCAAAGGAAGAAAGAAGCAATGAAACTGCGGTAGAGAGCACTGATGCTGACATGTTTTGCAACACGAATCTCTTGTAAACTAATGAAGGCCCCACTTGGCACCTCAGGGTACATGGCAGGAGGTGCGCTGCTGTGCGCTGTCATACAGCTGTATCTAACAGCACCAAACCCCCATGTATGCCTGTCTACCTCACAATAGCAAGCATGCAGCTGGTGGGTACCTGGGCAGATGAGCTTCTAGCTGGAGCCCACTTTGCTGGCTTGTTCAACAAAGAGACAGACAGCATGCATCCACCACCATCATCTGGGAGGGAAAAAGATCCTGGAGGGAAGCCTTGACTCTAAGCCAGCCGAGGTACAGCTAGTAGGGTAGTGCCTGTCTGGGAGGATATAGTGCTAAAAGAGCAACAACTCTTTTCAGACTGACTTTCATGAATGATGAAGGTGTGAGTGCAGTGTCACTGAAGGGGTGGCCGTGGGTCCCAGAAGGCATCAGGGAATGTCTGCGCATCTGAGGCGGTCAGGCTGAACATCAGTCCATGTCTGCAAAGGCCTCATAGACCAACAATGTGAGTCTCTGTAACCTCTATTTGATTTGATTCCTGGGTACCATGTTGCCCAGGGTGTCACGGTGTGATGTTGACATGAAAACCCCTCCTGCAAGTGCAAAAAGGGTAAATGCCAACAGTTCGGGCACCCTGCCTCGGGTACAGCGACTGCTGTGGGGATGCAGCTAATGCAAACCCTGATGTAGCTCCTGGCCTGAGGAAGCATGCAGAAAGAGGCACAACTGGGGTTTGCTGGCAGGTAGTGAAAGCCTGGGTACTGCAAGCAGGGCTGAATCAAGATAGTGCAGATGGTGCAGGCAGGACTTTCCTGTGTTTCCTTGCTGACGGTGCCCTGTCCTCCCAAGCGCTGCAGGGCTCTACCTTGTCCTTCACAGGCTGCTGTTTGAAGGATACAGTGATATTATCAAAAAAATGCTACGGGCAGAAGGTGGCCCTAGGAGAGCTGATCCTGGACTCACTTTATGGCATCTGTAGAAGTTTCCAGATATTGATCTTCCTTGACTTCACCTTTGCTTTACCATTGCAAGGAGCGCCATCCTCCCCTCTTACTACTCTGCTGTGAGCAGAGAGGATTATCCACTGACCTGGGATGGAAGAGAAATGCCAGCTTTGGTGAGATCCTAGCCTCACCTTTTCCAGAAATACTTTATTCCTATTGGCCTCATACTTTTGGTGTACTCGACTTACCAGCTGAATGTGTCTCAGTGTCTTCAGTGGCAGACATTCTTCAGGTGTTGTACTTAAAATGCACATTTGAAATATAAATCTGAAGAGGCAGAGAGGCCAGGTACAAATTTTTTGGGATTCTTCTTTCTGTTGAATAGGAGGAAGATCCCCATTCCCCTCCCCTCCTCCCTCCCCCCTTAGATCTGGTTATATATAAAATGGTTTATGTGAGATTGCTTATCTCACATAAGCACTTTGACTACACAGTAAAAATACAAATTCCAGGCTGTGTTAAGAGCCATCATTTTGGTGACAAAAGTATGCCTGGATGGGGCACGTGGGGAGTAATGGAATGCATGTTAATGTGGCAGAGGAGGAGAAGGAAATAGGGGAGCTGTGTGCTGGTGGAAAGGCTGCAAATGGGAATGAAAAGGAGTGTAAAAATGCAGTCAGACTTCTAGGCTTCCCCTTGCTGTTTTTGCAAAGACATTCTTTGTCCAGATGAGGAATGAGAAATTACAATGACTGGTGGAGGCTACTGAAGGTGTAGGAAGCGTTGCTGGCATTGAAGAGGATGGGAGGATCTCAGGGCAAGAACCAGATGAAATTGTGGATAGAACCAACAGATGTGGTGTGTGATTTGCTGCTGCATGCACAGGGTTACTCACTCACCGGCGAAACATTTTGCTATAAAGTTGTTGGCTGGCAACAAAAAGAAGTCCTGGGATCCTCTGCTGAGCATAAAGAACCTATAAACATAACATGTCTGTGAAAAAAAAAACATATGCAACTCTAGGTGATATCCTTAGAGATACGGGAAATGTCTTGCACATGACAGAGGGTGCAATGATGAAGAGATCCTACCTGGAAATGTCTATGTAGGTCTGGCCTCCTGTGTCAAGTAAAGGTGCTCAGATGGGATTTGAGCAAAAGGAGGCTCCTAGGGCTGCCACAAAAATGGTGGCAATGGTGCCCTCAGGGATAGGTTCTCAGCTTCTTGCCTTCATTGGCACAGAAAGGGACATGGCAACTCTCTGCAGTTAGCATACGACCATTGTTGCAAAAGTGGTTAGAGCGCATGATCACAGTTGCCCTTCTCTGCCTTATATGATGTATTTAGTTTTATATATACATGGTGGGATTTAGCTCAATCTTAAGAGGAGCTATAACCACAGTAAGTACCTCTCAGTGTGGGCATGCAAGGTCCCCGAGGAGGAACTGCCTGTTAGAGATGTGTCCCTCAGCCAGCCCAGCTCCTCTAAACCTGAACCAAAACTCTGCTTCATTGTGTTATTCCATGAGTAAAGGACTGTTGATCATTAATGAGCCTCCACTTCAAACACTGCTTGCCAGAACTGTCATCCACAAGGAGATAAAGACGGAAAGGAGGCAGACAAGCCTTGTAGCAAACATCAGGTTTTTCACTGATGTAAATAACACAAAATCAAATGAAATTGGTATCTGCTCAGAGTCTCCAATTTTGTACTGCCAAATTCACATTTTCTATGAGAAAGTTCTTATGGAAATCAATCAGTTCTCATATACCATGTCTAACATCAAAACTATTAATTTAGTGCTATTCTGATGAATATGTTTGGAAAAGGAATTTAGAATTGCAGAGAAAACAATAACTTTACCACCAAGGTTTTTCCAGCAACCATGTAGAATACGTTAGAAATATACAGTGCTGTTGCAGAATTTCGTAGGACTTCTTAAATATGTAGATGGAGATTACTCTTCATGAAACCTACTGGGTTTTGGAATTATTTCTTTGAATTCCTGCTGACCTCTGCCCTATTACTCCCATGTAACATTTCATACAGAGGCAGATATTAGGCCTTTCAGAAGCGTACAGCTGAGGTATGCTACAACCTTGCTAAACTAATCAAAGAAGTCTCAACTTACTATAGGATAAGCTCTCTTTGTCCACATTTGGATAATGTGACAAAAAAATGAGTCAGTTTTCACAGCCAGAAAATGGGACAGAATTAAGTTGAATGTAATCAGACCATGCACTGTATGGACAAATATGCACACAGTCATCCATTAATCATCCCTAATAGAAGGTGAAGTAAGTAATATTCCTATTACAGTAATATTCCTGTGCAAGGTCCTACACCTGGGTCGGAGCAATCCCAGGCACACATACAGGTTGGGCAGGGAAGAGGTTCAGAGCAGCCTTGCGGAGAAGGACTTGGGGGTGTTGGTCGATGAGAAAATAAATATGAGCCAGCTGCAGTGTGCACTCGCAGCCCAGAAAGCCAACCGTATGCTGGGCTGCATCAAAAGGAGCGTGACCAGCAGGTCAAGGGAGGTGATCCTGCCCCTCTCCTCTGCTCTCCTGAGACCTCACTTGGAGTATTGTGTGCAGTTCTGGTGTCCTCAACATCAAAGTGGCATGGAACTGTTGGAACAAGTCCAGAGGAGGGCCACGAGGATGATCAGGGGACTGGAGCACCTCCTGTAGGAAGATAGACTGAGAAAGTTGGGGCTGTTCAGGCTGGAGAAGAGAAGGCTGCGTGGAGACCTCATAGCAGCCTTCCAGTATCTGAAGGGGGCCTATAGGGATGCCGGGGAGGGACTCTTCATGAGGGACTGTAGTGATAGGACAAAGGGTAAAGGGTTCAAACTTAAACAGGGGAAGTTTAGATTGGATATGAGGAAGAAATTCTTTATTGTAAGGGTGGTGAGGCACTGGAATGGGCTGCCCAGGGAAGCTGTGAATGTTCCTATCGCTAGAGGTTTTCAAGGCCAGGTTGGACAGAGCCTTGGGTGACATGTTTTAGTGTGAGGTGTCCCTGCTGATGTCAGAGGGGCTGGAACTAGATGATCTTAAGGTCCTTTCCAACCCTAACTATTCTATGATTCTATTCTATAGATGAAGAAACTTAGTAAACTGAGTTCAGAATAATATTTAGAAAAGTAAGGGGTTGTTAGCTCTTCTTTAATAAATTATTCTTTAAAACAAAGGAAAGCATCCAGGCCCACATCACCTGTTAGGAGAGGAGCCTGGAGCAAGACACCTTGGAAGTTTTTACAAAATTAGAAAGTGCAAACAGTGTTGCTGAAGCCTATTTCTATTTAATGTGGTTTAGAAAAGCTTTATTTGTCTTCAAAGGACTGGTATTTAGCTCTCTCATTTCTCACTAATGAGCCCTTCAGAAATGTAAAATACTTCCGTTGGGAATCTACTTCAGGAAATCTCTTCTTTCCAGGCTGGCTGCTCCTACCAACAAAGGCAGAAACCATCTACACCTTCTATGGCACTGCCAGCACAGGTTTGGCTGCTGATGATTCCACCATGGACATACCCTGACACAGTGGTTGATCACACACCAAGGCAGTGATTTTAAACACATGCGGTAACTAAGTCCCCTGCCACAGTGGTGGGTGTGGGGAGGGACCGTAGTCAGGCAGGGCACCTGGCTCACCCTTGGAGCATGATGCTGCCCACAGTGTGCCAGAGCCCCCTTCCCATGCACATGTGGTCAGTGGAGATTACTGGGCTGCTGGGTGGAGATCTTTGCTCCCTCCCTGCAGCTCCCTGAGCCTCCACTCAGTTGCTGGAGGCAGGCTTAACATAATCCCTCTGTTTTATCCTCAAAATATACACCCAGATAGCCCCCAGAAGTACTCCAAATCAGGTATTTTCACCCTGGGTGTCACCACTCACTTGCAGAGCTTTCCTCTGTGTTTTGTCTTCCCTGGCTGCATGCTGTAGAATGCAGCGGTACAGAAAGGAACAGGAGCCTGAAATTCATCTCGGCTTGTTGATGTAGACTCCCCCTTCTCTCTCTGTGCATGCTCAGGGGCCAGGAACAAATGCAAGAACGCATACAGAAAAGGTTTATTGAAAAAAGAACCTTTCAGTATTGGTGGATGACAAATTGACTATCAGCTGGCAGTGTGCTATTGCAGCCAGGAGGGCCCATAATATCCCGAGTGCACTAGGAGGAGTGTGACCAGCAGGTAGAGGGAGGTGATCCTTCCCCTCTACTAACCCTAGTGAGGCCACATTTGGAGCAGTGTCCAGTTATGGGCTCCTCAGTACAAGAAAGACAAGGAGATACTGGAGGGAGTCCAGCAGAGACTGCAAAGATGATCAGGGGTCTGCAACACCTCTCTGAAAAGAGATTGCTGGAGCTGTGCCTGTTTAGTCAACAGAAGAAAAGACTGAGAGGAGATCTCATTGATGAATACCAGTACCTCAAAGGTGGGTGCCAGGAGGATGGTGCCAGACTCTTTTCAGTGGTGCCCAGCCACAGGACCAGGAACAATGGCCATAACCTAGTACATGAGAGGTTTCACTTCAACAAGAGGAAGAACTTTACATTGAGGGTGGCAGAGCAATGGAACAGGCTTCCTAAAGGGCTTGTGGAGTCTCTCTCTCTGGAGACACTCAAAACCTGCCTGGACACGTTCCTGTGTAACCTGCTGCAGGTGGCACTGCCTTGGAAGGGGGAGGGGGTGGATTAGATGATCTCCAGTAGTATCTTCTAACCCTAATGATTACATGATTCTGAGAAAAACTCAGTACACCTTTTAACATGATAATGGGAAGATACTTAATATCAGCAAACTATCAAAGCCAGCTGAGATTTGTGACTGTGGCTGCATTACTTCTCACTATCCTCTTCTCCAACCTTCAAACATTGCTCAGTGTGTTCATAGCACATGTGTTAATCAGACCAGGCAAAGTCAGTAAACATACACAATAGTGACTGCTGTTATGTCACTTTAGCCCGTGACTATATATACACTTAATAACGGAGAGATAGGGGCTGATTTTTGTAAGCTGTGACATATATATGCATGTGTGGAAGTCTATATCTTATGGAGTACACTTATGGAATAAGACGGCATGTAACTGGGCATACAAAGCCTCCAGATATGTAGTAAAGTCCTGCCACATCCACGCCTGCTGTCTGCGTCTCCCCCTTACATGGAGCCATGTGTGCAGACTTTGCCTTCTGCTTATTGCTGAGGAATGCTATGCAAGTACACCAGTTCAAACCTGGAAAATACAAAAATATTAATGACAGGAGCTGAAACAGTCTGTTTTTATTATTTGAACTTCTCCAGCATCACAGTGCAGAGGGATGCCCCTCCTGATCTACACAGCCCATGTCACAGCTGCACAGGGCTGTGCTCAGTGATGTTTCCACTTTCCCCATGAAGGTCTGGAGGTCACTGTGTCAGATCTTATGCCTGTTGAAGTTAATGAGTCCTGCTTAACTTAAACATCAGAGCAACTGCAGAAAACCAGGTTTGGCTTGGTTTTCTATCCATATGTGATACCATCACTTGCCTGAACCTAAGTGCAGGACTTGAGAGACTACCTCGGTTCTTGTTTTAGCTTTTTTTTGAGTATTCCAGATTTTGCTTTCATCCTCCCATGCCCATGAAAATCAAACTTAAACACATCAAAGCAGGCACTAACAAATGAAAAGGAAGAACATCCATTTTCATATGCAATTACATGCCTTGTACATGAGGTGTTTGCTCCTCAATACAATTTTAAAGCCATGGAATCTTGCCAAGTTCCACTGTATATGAAATGCTTTCTGGAACTAGAGGGGTAATTATAATTTTTTGACTGGCCATAAGTGCAGATACATAAGGCTCAGGAAAGGTATAATTTATTTCTCTGTATAAATTTTTCTAGTATTGTAACTAGAGCTGTTCTGATAATATAAATCCATAGGCATGTAGGACTGGGAGGTACTTGCTGTGCCATCATGTCCAGTTTTCTACTTTCGAAGGCAACTGTATCATATAATGCCTGCTGCAAGCTGCCTGAGTAGTAATCTGAAGACAGCTTAACACTCTGTTTTCATTTTTCTTCTTTTCCCTATGTTGTTGGACAGACATAGGCTGTGCACTCACAGTTCGATAATGAATGCTTCACAAAAAATTAAAGAGGCATAGATTTGCTAAGCACCTAATTCTTGCAGCTAATTTGAGAAGACACAATGAAATGTTACGTGGACAACCATTGCTCTTCTTAAGAGCAGTCTGAGGTTCTACTATTGAGAAATACAGATGCCCTAAAAATGTTGTGCTTATGCACAGACCCTGAATCTTGGAGTCTCTCTAGCTGAGAGCATTATAAAGATAACATCCAGAGAAAGGCCTTGGATATGTGATTTGACAAAAGTTTTAAGTATTGCATTGTGCTTATGTGGTGTTCTGTGTAATACTCAGAGCTTATGCTGCTCTATAGAAAAGCTTATCTGTTTTACTATCAAGACAAATAGTGTGCCTGTGGTTTTCATCTGTATTGGCCTTTGCTAATGTCCTGGGCTCAGCAGTAGCAGTCATTTTCTCCTTCCTTGTAGCTGGTGCACTGCTGCGTTTTTGACTTCCGGCCTGGGAACAGTGCTGATAATACCAAGGTTTTTAGTTACTGCTCAAACGTGTAGTCTGACCAAGGACGCTCTGAGCCTCATGCTCTGCCAGGGAGGAGGGGAACCTGGGAGGAAGCAGAGACAGGACACCTGACCCAAACTGACCAAAGAGGTATTCCATCCCACAGCATCATCATGCCCAGGGTGTAAAAAAAGGGGGCAGGGACCTGGAAGAGTGGGTTCACTGCTGGATCGGGCTGGGTATTGGATGGTGAGCAGTTGTATTCCCTTCCTTTGTTATTTCCCTTATAATTTTTACTGGTGGTAGCAGTAGTGGTTTGTGTTATACCTCAGTTACTGAACAGTTCTTATCTCAACCCCTGGGAGTTACATTCTTTCAATTCTCCTCCCCATCCCCCCCTGGGAGCACGGGGGAAGGAAGAGGAGGGAGTGAGTGAGCGAGCTACGTGAATTACAGCTGGGCTTAAGCTACGACAGCTGACATGACCTAACCCCCCCTTGCAAGAGTTAATGCTTTTTATTTGCACAGGTATAATTTCTATCTTAATTATTATTTTTCATCAAACACTATTGACTAGGTGCAATTTGTAAGGACTGGCCTGAGTTTTTTGAGGTTTCCTTCCTTCATCAACAGAGAGAAATATGTTTCTCCAGACATTCTTCCGAATAATGCAGTTGTGCTACCTGTTGGCAAAACCCCATACCATGTCTACAAAGAACTAGTACCACTGATGCACACCTACTCTTGCCTGGTTGCAGCCCAACATCATCAGGAGTATTTGGGGCAGAGTAAAGTGCATCCAGATTCTCATTCGATTTCATTTCTACTGCTCACACTGTATTAATTTCTATTTGGCTACACTGAAGACAAACCAAGGTTTAGCTAGGAATTTGTAGAAAGGTCCCAAAGCTTGACTCAAAAGAGAGCTAGGCCAACCAGCTCTTTTCCTCTGTCATGGTTTAAGCCCAGTCAACCACGAAGTTTTCTCACTCACTCTCCTCTCTGTCTTCCCCCCATCCCTGTGGGATGGGGAGGAGAATCAAAAGAATGCAACTCGCACAGGTTGAGATAAGAACAGTTTAGTAACTAAAGTATAACACAAATCACTACTGCTACCACCAGCAATAACACAAGAGAAATACAAAGATAGAGAATACAACTGCTCACCAAGCCCGACCCAGCCAATGCACCCCCTAGCAGTGAACTCCACACACCTGTCCGGGTCCCTGCTCTCTGATTTTACACCCTGGACATGACATGCTGTGGTATGGAATAACCTCTTTGGTCAGTTTTGGGTCAGATGTCCTGTCTCTGCTTCCTCCCAGCTCCCCCTCCTCCCTGGCAGAGCATAAGACTCAGAAAGTCCTTGGTCAGACAAAAACAATACCAAGCAGTAACCAAAAACACCGGTGTCATCAACGCTGCTCCCAGGTCCAAAATCAAAAACACAGTGCTGCACCAGCTACCAAGAAGGAGAAAAATGACTGCTGCTGCTGAACCCATGACATCCTCTTAGCCATTGTTTTTATTTCTCCTCCAGAGCAACCCAGACTCTGTATTGACTGACAGAAAAAGGTGGGAAGTGAAGCAGATAAGAGTCATTGTGAGCACTTGCACATCTCCAGTCTCTGTGGACATGATGCCCAGGGAGAACCAGCCAGGGCTGCAAGACACCCAAGCAGACCAACACCTGCAACCAAAAAAGTTATTTCAGAACATGTAATCTTCTTTACTGTGTTCACAGGACATTTAAGAAATACTAAATTACTACAGAACCAGCCAACATACAGCTTATGGTCCATGCAGCAGGTTTGGCCTCCTACTTTTAGGTTTGTAATGGAAGGTAATAAATTCGGTTTTGTAAGTTGAGTGGCAAGTAGGTGGTAGATGGGAAATGAGAGGCAGAGGTAAGAAAACCCTTTCTGATTACTAAAATAGGCAGGCCTATCTCTAACAAGAAAAAATAAATACATGCTCACATGCAACTTCAGGTGCTTGTTAATTAGGGGATCGAAGAAGGGAAATATATTAAAGTTCAGTGTCTTAATGCTTGAAGATACCAAATTTCTTTTGAGTCTTCAGTGACTCCTACTGAGCTCTTTACTTCCGGAATTTTGATAAAATATCTCATTAAATTCTGAAGTTGATATGTATTACTGTGCAGAAGTGTATAGTAATCTTGAAGGAATATCTGTATTAACTTCTGTGCTTGGTGGAGACTTAATATAGAAAAATATATGCAGGAATTCAGTTTCTTATTTTGGCAATGGGAATTGGGAATCACTGAAATCACTGAAAGGAGCTGCCTTTTACTCATTTCTCAGGTTTAATTTTATTAATAGATGCAAATGATTTGTTGAACAAATATAAAATAGAAAGAAAAGGAGAATGAACTCTGTGTCATCACTGGGCTCTTCAGTCTAAACATCCCACTAAAAATAACCAAAAAACCCTAGATACCAGGTGAATTTTATCTTGGTTTTACACTACCCCATGATGAAAGGTCTTGGAAGGAAGTGGCTACAGGAACCACCTTAAAGCTTCAGCATTTTCATGTCAGTCACACATTTCCTTGAAGGCCAGGTCCCTGTTAAAGGTCTAATGTGTTTGCGGAGCAAAAAGAGCTGTGTGCTATTAGGTAGAATCCTTTTTATACGCTAGGAATTGGATCAATTTGACCCTAATTGTCTCTTTCCACTTTATTGTCCCACAACTTCAAACAGATGGCCCTTGGCATTATCTTAAGGAAGGGGCTGATTGAACTGTAGGTCTGGCACTTGTCAGTTGTGGATAATGTTGGCTTCAGTCAGTCATGTTCACACATAAATGAGCCATGACAAAGATAGACTGGTGAATAGAAAAAGCACTTTTACTGTGGGTAACCTTCTTGTGAAAGTGCAACAAATAATAAAGTCTGCTCCTCAGGAAGACAGCCTGAAAAGCACAACAGAGAGATATATTATCTCTTTCACTAGCAGGAGTTGTCCTTTTTGAAATGGGCACCTTGTGGGGAGAAACAACAAAGGGGCTTTAATTACAAATGCCTCTTCTGTTCTGTAATGTGAGGTAACCAACAAGGCTCCTGCTTGTGCACAGAAGACACTGCTGCATGCAGAGTTGCAGCAGCACCATTGTGACATCAATTCTCCCTTAAAGAAAAGTGATGCACATCTCGTGTAAAATGCAGAAATAGAAATCCTCTCCCTTCTCTCTTTGTATTTCTGTTCTTTTTTTCTGCTTGTCTAGAAATAAGGAATTAAAAAAAAAAAAAAGTAAAAATAAAATCTTCCATATAATCCAGAGAGTGAAAAGCACAACTGAAGTGCAAAGGCAATCAGAAAAAATTAAAACCAACATGAGTTCATTTCTATCCATGTGATGTCACTGCAACTCTGTTATGTACAGTGTGTAAAGGAATTAAAAAGAGAAAGGAAGGAAATTTGGAAGAAAGGAAGGGTATTTTCCTGAAGCAAATACAACTCCAACACACTTTCAAAGCAGTTTGCATAAACATCTCTCCAATGATTCTTTTATTTATGGCCCCTAAGTTTCTAATTAAATACTAATTAATACTATCACCAGAATTGTCTCCCATCCTCAGCTCTTCATAGCTTTGTCACTTTGATTAATGCAGTCATTTATTAACTTATTTAACAAGCTGTGGTGCCTCATGACAAACCAGATTAAATTATCCCTGTAACAGTCTCATTACTGCAAAAAAAGAGTTTTAAACTTAATAAAAATTATCCTCAATAATATTTAAGCTTTTTCATTGCAACTTTAGGAGGTAGAAATAGGTTCCTTGTTTGATTTATAATATACGGAGTTGTATAAAGCATCCATTAATAAAATTTATATGTTCATTTAAGCTTGATCAACTGCAGTGCTTCAGTAGCCCTGGGTGCTTGTTATTTAACTTTTGCTGTATTTATGAAGGTAATTAATGTTCTGATCAGACAGTGACTAAAATACCCACTAGAATGAGAAAATTAGGGGCATAAACAATGTTTATGTTTTGCTTTTCTAATTAATTGTTTTGTTTTCCAGCTAAACCTGATAAAGAAGAAATCAGAGTTTACCTGGAGATTATGATGATTTTGCATGAAGCAATTTGACAATGCTGGCGCAACTGAGAGGCTGCGCCAGAGACAGCTGGGCTCTGCCCAGCATGCAGGGGTGCAGCACCACAGGACCCAGCTCCCCCCATGTCACCAGGGCAAGTCTCTCTCTGGGAAGCCCAAATCCCACCCTCTTCCCTCCAGTCCCTGCCAAGAGGGGAGCAAAGAGGAGATCTCACATCCAACAAGAAAGTCTCCCTGCCACAGAGGGAAGGAGGATGGAAATGCCAAGTTTGTGGGTAATGAGAATATTCACAATGAAGCCTTACAGAAAGCTGCAGACCACTGCCAAGGCTGTGAGGGATGGGAGCTGCCGCCATATATGGGAGTCCCCTGAGACAGGTTGCTGGGCTTCCTGAGGACATAGGGGGTTTTGAGTTACAGTCCTTCTGCTATTTGTCTTCCACAGGAGGAAGGGTTGAAACAGTCTGGCAGGCAGCAGTTTACTGAATGTGCTCCTAAAGCTCCTTTCTTCCCCTGGATTATTTTTGTAATGTTCTATATATTATTCATTCCAACTTCCTTTAACCAGGAACTCCCCATCATTCTACCTACACGTGCCTTAAACAGCATGCATACGTCATATAAAAATTAATAGAAATGCAGTAATTTGGTTGGGAAAGAAGATCCACCCTTCCTTAGCACCCAGTTTCTCTTTATTCCCTTATATTCCCCAATATAGTGTAGAGGCAATTGGAAACAGTCTCAGTCAAGTAGTGAGCACATCACAATGAAGGCGAAGATATGCTCCTGAGCCCAGGAGATGTGTGAAGACGCTCACTGGTCATTATTGTGCTGATAATCTGAAATATGTTGTTGCAAATCCCCAGTGACGGCATGCAAAAAGCAGTTGCACACCCGAATAGTTTTTCAGATCAGATATTAAGCAGCAATTTTATCATCTATGAGGTTAATCCCTGTTCAAGTAAATAAAGGTCACTTTTCAGGGTGTTTTGTCCCCTGTGACAGGGGTTTAAGTTACTATGTAGCTTAACACAATAAAGTTAATTAGTATGATGGTCTTTTCACCAACATCTGGTGAATATTTGCA
Organism: Myiopsitta monachus; assembly: GCA_017639245.1. NCBI lineage: Eukaryota > Metazoa > Chordata > Aves > Psittaciformes > Psittacidae > Myiopsitta > Myiopsitta monachus. The sequence continues at coordinate 21,114,609 of CM029941.1, forward strand.
GCAAAATGACACTTCCTAGCTGCAGAGCCTCAGGACATACAAAGAAAGGGGTGTGGCAGGTTAAAATTAAAAGCCACTGACAGCAGTCTGTCGAAACTACTCAAGAGCCTGTACAGGTCTTGCATTTCCTCTGAGGTAAATCAGCTTTACCATGTTCTCATTTAGGGCCTCCTCTTTCTTTTTATCTTGCCTCTACTTATCATCCCCTACTGTGCTTTTATTTTGTGAAAGCTAAAGTTGGGCGATGGCCATCTTCATCTACCTGCTGTGCAAGTAGAGGTCAAGCTTGAGGGGACACAACCACCAAAGGCCTTCTCCTAGGTTTATTTAAAACTTCAGTAATGATTGCAGAGTCTGGGCTAAGCCTAGGTTAAATAAGCACATCTTCTTGATTCCTATTAAATAAATCAAAACACAATTCCTCAGAGAAGAAAGAAGCACAGAAAAACACAGCAGTGAGGAAGAATGAGGCAGGGCTTTGTAGGATCTTTATGCCATAATGAAGGCTTTCCAAGCTCCCTGATTGCATGAGAGGGCATGTAGTGGCTATGCAAATAAGCCAGCGAGCTCAGCTTCTCTTCCTGCATGCAGGAATGAAAGATTTCCATCCTGTTACCTCTCCCTCCTGCTCAAAAACATTCTGCTGAGACCTTTTGTCCCTCTGTGAAATACGTGGGTTGCTATGACAGCAAGAGGATCTTGAAGAACCTTCACCAGTCCAGGATACCTTCCAAAACCTTGAAATTCGGGGCCAAAAACATGGCTGTGGAAGTGTTCAATAATTTTGAACCTGTGCTTAATTAGATAGCTTGAGGCAAACGGTTGCTACAAGTAACAAGGAAGTTGTTCTAGATTCAGAAGAAAAGAGAATTAAAAAGGACAGAAGGGGTCTAGCAAGTTAGGACATACAAAGCCACGGATTAAGTTGCTAACATTGAAATGTCATTAGATACACTAGTAGGAAAAAGGAGGATTAAAATTAATGGAATTTCTTTTAAAATCTGATACATACAATATGAAAAGCTACTTTCAGGTTGATATTAAAAATAATAATAAAAAATTATACAGCTTAGATGCTGATTTCCAGTTCCTAATTCTCCTGTTCCATCTGGACGAAAGAGTGACTGGAAGCTAGAAAAGTAAAATATTGTTATTAATAAAACAACCACCCCCTAAAAGACACCAATAGACATTATAGAGGATGCTCAATAAAAGGTATAATGATGAGAAAGTCCCATCTATATTTTTTCAACCTAAACTCAAGATTAAACCTCTAGATGACCTTCCCCATGTTAGAATAATAAAGTCTCATTACTTCACCCACAGATCTTTATGGCTTCTTTCCTCATCTACAATACCTTTATTATAACAGTCTCATTATAGTAGTTGTCTTGAATAGCAGTTGTCAGAGTTGCATATTTTTATTGAGTCGTACTGTGGTTGATCTTTCTGTGTAATAGCTCCACCTTGAAATATTTGGTTTCTTGCCCCCATTATTCTTATGAGGAGGTTGTTTAACCACCTTGATCCTCTGAGGAAAATTACAACTTGTTTCCATCTTACATCTATTCCTACATACATGCATGCATGTTCTTGCCTCAGCATTGTCCCTTTGCTTCAATAGCATTTACCTATCACCCTGTTTGTAAACACGGGTGACAATCTCCCTAAGTCTTTATTTGCTCTGCTTGTTGAACTCCTTTCTGACACATTTCACAAGATCTGTCTGGGATGGTTCAGATTCAATCCCTGCTTTTTTGATACCAAAGGACATTTCGTTGATTTTTTTTTTTTCTCTAGTGTTTTGCTGCCAGTTAACAAGACCTCATGTTTCCTGGACAAAGTTCCTGTCCATGATGTCTCAGCAGATGACCTTCATCCTGACTATAAATCTAATCATAATTTTACTGCAGTCATTCCCAAGAACATCCAGTGCTTCTAATATGACTTTGTGATCCTCACCTGTACTGATGATGCCTTACATCTTAGTAATACTAATGGATTTAATTAACACAATACCAGATAGTGCCATGTGTGTTCATCTGTGTGTGTGCATGCTTGTGAACGTGTAAACATGTTCACCTTTCTACATACATATATAAAATAATAAGACTTTTCTTTTAAAATGCAATAATTTCCAGTGTACAAATCCAGAATGGGATTTTTCAGTGGGTTTCATAAATTTAGTAGCTTTGTGTTATGGAATTTTATCATGAGGCACCTGACTTCCTTACTACTTGAAAATCTTAAATTTGAAGAAAATAAAATGACTGGTGCTATTTATAAGTATAAGCCATTATTTGTAAGGACTAAATATGTCTGGACCAATTTAACTAAAGGTGATTTTGGATTGTTAAATGAGGTATTACAACCTTAATAATTTTCTTGTATTTTCTTGGTGAGAGTGACCTGTGAAATTTACAGGGTGACGGAATGTACAGCATCTAACTGCTGAAAAAATTGCATTCCTACTAGCAAAACTGGTGCACAGTTACCTTGGAGAGCAAGGAACTATTTCATTTTTCGCTCAGCTGATGGATAAGATGTGAAACTAAATTTCCAGGTGGAGAAGCACCCAAGAGATTTCCCACTCGCTTAATACGTGAGATATCTTTGACACCACTGCATAGGTTCTTCTGTCCTTTTCATACAGCAGAGTTGATAAATGCATTAAATGCTTAAAATATTTATTGGTTCTGGGACAAGATACAACATGACAAGAAATAAGATCTTTTCCTACAGTGCTAAAATATATGAAAATTGAAACTGTATTTTTCCCACACTCAGGAATATTATGCAAATGACAATTTTGTTTTGAAGAATTGAAGTACAGAAATGCTCTGTCAATTGAAAACTGCATGTTTACAGAATCAGTTAATATTTATTCTGTTTTTTAAATAGGTCATTGTGCAAATCCAGGAAACAATACTGCTAGCCATTATCTCTTTATTGCATTTTAATTTAATGTCAGCTGCTAGATAAGATTTAACAAAATATGTCAATTTAACTACATCAAGCTAGATGACAAGTGCCTTTCCTATTAGGAGAGGAATAAAAGTTTTGCGTATGTGGAAAGGGGGTGGTGGAGTCGTTCTTGCTAAGTGCTGTGTGCACTAACAAGGTGTTTAATTATTTAAGTGAATTGAGGAAAGGTGCTGAATATACAGCTGTAGACAGCTCTCCTAGTGGTAGAGTAGGTGCAAGGTGACCTCTGCAAGTGCAGCTCCAGCACACTTCCTTCAGCAGTGATCTGGGGCACTCCTGCCTACTGGTGGCTCAATCACCACATCCACTTAACCATCCATCTTTGCTAATGTGACACCCAAAGTGGGACAGTTGATGCTTCTTATCGGTGCACATGGACTGCCGTGTTGTCACTATGTGCAGGCATCACATCCAACCCCAGCTGAGCTTTAGCTGTAGAAGAGACATTACCTCTCTTCTGATTCATCATTGTCACCATCCTGGGCTGGAAGAAACACATAGCCTTGTACCGTGGCTGTACAGCAGAGCTGCAGCACAGCAATGGGGGAGCCATGCTGGCTGACAGAAAGTGAATACCTTAAAGCTGAGGGCCAGGTCAGGATGTCCTGGGCTTTAAACTCTGAAGAGAGTATCAAGAAACTAGCATAAATTGCTGTGCAGTTTGCATTCACACCGAACTGGGGTTTAGTTGAAGCTGTTTAATTTTTCCAGAGCAGAAAATTGTAGGTTTTGTGTGTTTGCATGCGTGGATGTGTAAACACAATCACAAAGAATCATCAGGATTTCTGGGGAGGTATAAATTGGAAAAAACCATTAGTGACACTTAATCAGCCTATGTAATATGCTCTGTAGCACCACAAAGAAACTAATTCTAACTGGAAAATGAAAATTCCTTCTATCAGCATGTACTCTGTACGTTAGAAGTTGCACTCTGCCAACTGCAGGTATGTCAGTTCATGGTGAGTTAACAGCATGGGCATCTGGCAGGACCTTGCTCTGCTCTCTACATCCCCCACTCCATCATGATAGACGATAGGAGGAAATGTGGGACAACCTAAGACTGTGAATTTAAGCTGCTTCTTTCATGACTTTTTCTTGATCCATCCTAAATGCAGTTAGATTTCTTGCTCTCAGTATTTCTACTGGAAGTTTGTTGTAGATCATTTCTTGGATGGCTAGAAGCCTTCTTCTGATTTTCAGCCTGTGAGTATTTATGGCCATTTGACGTCCTTTGCTCTCCTTCTAATACAACATTTAGCTTAAATATCACCTCTCCTTCTCCAGTACCTCTAAGTACTTCTTCTCCATTTTAGCCTTTGTTTGCTAAACTAAATAAGCTGTAGTTGCCTCAGCTCCCCAAAGGGTTTCCAGGCCCCTAGCTTGGCCGGTTGTTTTTCCTTGTATCTGTTTCTGTTTTAACTCGTTCCTTGAAACACAGCAGCTAGAACTGTGTGTGGATGTGTCTCTCCAAGGCTTCCTCTCATGACATCACTGCTCCTTGTACAACCTTGGTTGATATTTGATTTTCTTGTGGGGCCACGCAGTAGTAGTAGCAGCATATTACCATCCTCAGATCGATCATGGTATCTAAACCTTTATCCTGTTATACCATTTCAGCTGATTGGCACCATGGTTTTAGCAGAAGTCTGTATACTTTCCAAGTTCCTGATCCTGCATTTGTACAGTTAAAATTAATCCTGCTTTTTAGTCTCAATCTCAATTTCAGATTTTTTCCAATATGGTGCTCTGATTGACATTTATTCCACATTTGTTCCATTTCTGTGCCATTGTAAAAGAATGAATTAATATCTGCTCTGAAATGTAGTGATAAGAGACTGCATTGGCAAATCTTTGTGCCTGTAGTTTTCTTTCATGGCTATATGTTGTTTCATCTCTCTTTTGGCTAGTTTAATGCATATCTTAAAAATTTAATCACTCTTATTTTTACCATTCTAACTAATAGTTTCTCATATGGCACAATATTAAATAACAGGTAAATAATACATTTTACTGAAATACAGTTTAGGCTTAATCAACCTTCTTTTTAGAAAAATCTAGTATTTTAGCAAAACAGGACTAGAAGTTTCTCTATTGCGATTCACCTTTGCAAAGTTTCAGTCTAAAGCCTTTCACAATATGGAAGTCTGTCTAAAAGTCTTCTAAAGTCCTTTCTTTTCTATCTTCAAATACAGTGCCTATGTATGCTAATCTGCAGCCATGCAGCTTTACTTTAACTGTAAAGATTTATAAAAAAGTCCTTGCTTCCATATCTGTAATTTCACGTGCCAGGTCTTACTGCCCTTGGTGGCGATTAACTGCCCTCTCCTCCCCTTCTTGAACTGAATACATTAAGTGATTTAAATTTCATTTCGATCTCAGCTGTGATGAGCTCTGTTCCCAAAACTTAATTTCCACTAGTCATCCTGTTCTCACCTCCCTGCTCATAATTGTCTTTCTATAGAAACTACAGCAAAGTATTTAAATTTGAAGTCACACTTCCCTGGTCTCTTCCTTCTGTAAGTGCAAACCAAGCCCACTATCCTACCCTTTTTTCCTTGTTATTTATATGACTAATTTGCTTTTCATAATTTGTTCCTAATTTTCTCTGTAATGTGTGGTTAAACCTGAATTTAGAGCTCTAAGAGGTATTTTTCATAGTAGTTTTTTCCACTTCGGCTTTTCTGTGCATAGATGTAGTAGCTTTTGGAAAACAGCAGCTTATCCAGTCTTTTTTAAAGTCTGTCAAAGACATTTTTCCTCTTTTTCTCAGTTCCAATAGTGTTGCATCTTTTATTTAAGAGTATTACTGGATTCCACAGCTTCAATATCTTCAGCATTTCATACTTTATTAACAGCTAGTTTAGTTTATTTTGCAGTTTTCCTTTTTAAATAATGTTCTAGACCTATTTTTTCTTAACCATCCATTTTATTTAAATGAAATTTTCTCATGTTCAGTCAATCTGAGTTTATCTTCTGTGATCAATTTTTCTGTACTTTTCTGAGTATGTACCAATCCCAAGTCTGACATAGTATTAGCTCTAGTAGGTTTACTGGTTATTTGCCAAGATATTTGCCAGCTACTGCATCCAAAAATAAGCAAGCTGTACCATAAGTTGTTGCATTTACTTTTTAAGCTACATCTGGGAGCCTCTGTATAAATAAGTAAATAACTATCTTAATAATGACTCCAGATGTCACTGCATATCAGGAAACACTGCACTGGGTACTCAGTAAGGTAAGACCTGTTCATCTTAATCTTACATTCTTTTTCCTAGCTTAAATATCTACACTACTAATACAAAGAGATGTGAGAAGTGATTACAATTTGATAACATTAGGCAAATTTAAATAGGGACTGTAGTGATAGGACAAGGGGTAACGGGTTCAAACTTAAACAGGGGAAGTTTAGACTGGGTCTAAAGAGGAAATTCTTTACTGTAAGTGTGGTGAGGCACTGGAATGGGTTGCCCAGGGAAATTGTGAATGCTCCATCGCCAGTGGTGATCAAGGCCAGGCTGGACAGAGCCTTGGGTGACATGGTTTAGTGTGAGGTGTCCCTGCCCATGGCAGGGGGGTTGGAACTAGATGATCTGAAGGTCCTTTCCAACCCTAACTATTCTATGATTCTATGAAATATTTCTATTTAAAATGCTCGTGCAGAATGCCAGCTCCAATCCACCTCAGAACAGACTGCCTTTCTGTGTTACATGGCAGATTACATAAAATATACAGTCATCATTATACCATGCCACATTCAAAAAATATTGTCATCAAAATGGCAAATAAATGATAATTTTACTATTTTATTGTACCAATTGTGCAAATAAAGTATAACCTTTTCAGCTTTCTGGTGATCCCTTTGACTTTTGAAATCACATAATCTTGACATAAATAATGGTTCATTATCTTCTAATAAAGGCACCTAGGAAATTAATCTACAACATTAAGACTCTGAAAGACAAGCTCAGGAAAATATTGCTGCAGAGGTCTAGGAAGTTACTACCACAGTTATTTTTTTTGGCTTTCTTGACAGAAGTTAGCTTCTCAGTAGCAGAGAATAAGAAAGACTATGTCCTCCTACTCTGGCTGCTCCAGGGCATGTACCCTTGTGTTTGCTTAACCTGCTGAAAGAAGTGCATGAAGTCACTTTTCTTTGTGCTGGCACTGCTATGCAAGGTGTGCTGCTCAGTAGAGAGTGACAGCAAAATTCTGATCAACTCCTAACATCGTTAGCTGCTGCAGTTGTCTGCAGAGTGCCTGTATCAGGTCCTCAACACCTGCAGGTGCTAGACAAAGACCTACATCTAAAGACTGGAAGTCTGGAAATATTCACGGTTTGCAGACCTGCTGGATACATTTTTGATTTTGAAGACAGCTAATATTTTGTTTATTTACGTGAAAAGTTTAATTTCATTTTTAAGCCCATTAAGACTAAAGGTCTTTCTGTGCATTATTGGTACTGTCCTCATACTATTTATTTGATGGTGAAGGCTGAGCAGACAAAGCTATTCTTTGCTTTTTGGAATCTAAGGGAAACAGAGAACAGGCAGAGCCTTGGGAAAGACAGAGACAGCTCTTAAATACATCTCCTTATCTTTCTAGAAAGTATTATTATAGACAGAAATGCACTCATACCTGCCAAATCTAAGAGAACTGCCTTTTTTTTTTTTTTCTGTATGAAGCATTTTTTTTACGTTCAGTCCTAAAAATTCAGTCATCATCTTCTGAATACATCCTGTCCCACATCCCTTTCTGAATCTATTCATGTTCAAATCCTGTATCGAGGACAAACATTACGTGTCACCAACCACATTTTTTTGACACATATGCTTGTGCCAAAGAACAGTAAAGAAGCCTCTGTATAGCTTCTGCTGGAGAATATTAATTCAGAAAGTGAACAGCTACTGCTTCATTATTTCTGAATGAGTACCTTTCTTTCCTATTGGTCTTTGAGGTTAAAGCACTCAAACTTCTCAACATGGGTGCATTTATCAGGCTATTTTAATAAATTTGCTGGCAGCTGCCAGCTTATCATTATGTCACATGTATCACACACCCACCTCAGTATTCTAAAGTCGTTGCTGAGAGCATCTCTGCACCTAACACCTATTCCTTACAAAGAAATACATGGCTGAGAAAATCTGCAAAAGCATCCCAAGGACTGGAGTCGTGCTGGGCATTGGAAGTGCATGAAAGTCTTCAGAAGGCGAAGGTGGGAGAGCAGACCTCTCCCCTCCTCTCCCAGAAGAAGAGCTGGAAACACAGCCTAAGAAGAGAAGAGCATGCTGCTCTCCCACCTTGCATACCTGGAGGTATGCAGGAAGAAAAATACCTCAGGGTTGTGGCTTGAGCCGAGCCAGAATCAAATTGTTTTAATGCAGGTGTGCTGCTGTAGGTCAGCTGTTTTCATACTTTTTAATTTCTGCGCTGAGAAATGTGGATAATGAGGGCAGAGAAGTTTGGTGGTCGCACTGTGGTTATAGGGAGGTGGGAGCCAACCCCTCGGTGAATGACTGCTAATGCTTTATGCAACATAGTCACAATAGCATAACTTTTTATAGGGATGAGATCAGATGAAGATCGGGTAAATCAAATGCTTTTGTGTTTCCAAAATATTCCTATCATCCATTACAAAACACTTTTGCAAAAACTTGAGTTTAAAGTGAAAGAGGAACTTGAGTCAGATTTAATTTCTTCAGTATCTCTCTCACTTCTGCAGTTCTCTTTTTTCACTTTGTCACTGAAAAGGAGTGAAGAAAAACCCGTGTCTTTCCAACCTTAAGTCCTTTAAAAAATCCAGCAATTTCTGTGTGTAGTAATCATGGATAATAACCAAGAAGGAGAAGGAACAGACCCTTTCATGTCCCTGCTGATTACCTCCTCCCTTGCAATGAGCAGAGATGGGGCCCCACTGGTCCAGCCTGTGTCACCACCAGTCAAATACCAGTTTATGGGTAGCCTGACACTGCCAGCTGCCTGAAAACACTGAGTCACCCATTTCACCTCCTGGCCTAGATGCGCGGTGGGCTACTTTCTGTCTGTAGAGATGGGGAGGGTGAGGAAGGGAGTCACTCTCATGTTCCCTCCTCCTTCAGCTGCACCATGCCATGGCCCTTCTCAGAACCCCAGTCAACCTGGGGAAAGCACATCTGCAGGGGGTGCAGCCAGTGCCCCAGCATTCTCCATGTAGCAGAGAAGGGAGAAGGGAATCTGTGCAGGGATGATCCCAGGGCTCTGGATGATCACAGGGACCTCAGGTAAGTGACAGGGGCCTGGGCTCCCCCAGGTGTAAAGCGCTGCCTAAAGCAGCATCAGGGACTACCATAAGAGAGGAGCTCTAAGTGCAAGTGAACAGCACAGATAACCTGATACTAGGAATGAACAAATAATTTGTAATGAATAATATATTGATGATTTTCATCTCTTACCGATTATAAATTGTCTGCAAACAAGTCACAGTTTATCAAATATTCACTTTTCAAAGCACCAAATTGCTGTAAATAATTCACGAGGTACAACTTATTCCTGAGTTACTTGTTTTAAATATTTAATTCTCAAAATATGAGCTGTTTTGATAGAACATGTATGCCATGTGCCGCAGCTCTGTTAGCCCATGCATGGTCCCAGAGCCAGGAGTCAGATATGTTGACAGTGCACTCAGGTAGCTTTCTGGAGGATTTTCTCACCAGCCTGTCCTCCAGTGTAGTGGCTTACCTGTATGTACTCAAAGAACACAGATGGAATGGAAACAAACCCAGGCAGACATGACCAAGTCACACCAGAATTATCAGCAGTTTTCCTTGATGTGTCTCATGGGTTCAGCAGCAGCAGTCATTTTTCTCCCTCTTGGTAGCTGGTGCAGCACTGTGTTTTTGATTTTGGGCCTGGGAACAGTGCTGATAACACCAGTGTTTTCAGTTTCTGCTTGGTAGCGTTTTGGTCTGGCCAAGGACTTTCTGAGTTTCATGACCTTGCCAGGGAGGAGGGGAAGCCGGGAGGAAGCAGAGACAGGGCACCTGACCCAAACTGACCAAAAAGGTTATTCCATGCCACAGCACATCATTCCCAGGATGGACAAATGGAGGGGAGAGACCCGGAAGTGTGGGGGTGCACTGCTTGGTCGGGCTGGGTGTAGGTGGTGAGCAACTGTATTCTTTTCCCTTGTATTTCTCTTGTATTATTATTACTGGTGGTAGCAGTAGTGATTTGTGTTATACCTTAGTTACTAAACTGTTCTTATCTCAACCTGTGGGAGTTGCATTCTTTTGATTCTCCTCCCCATTCCTCTGGGAGTGGGGGAAGAAAGAGGGGGGGAGTGAGTGAGAGAGCGACTGTGTGAGCTACAGAGGCTTAAACCACGACAATGTGCAAGTTGGGGACACATTTAGTTTTCTTCTGTCAATGTCTGTTTTGGTCTTTTTGAGAACATTCAGAGACTTCTTCAATGTTAGATCAAATCAACTTGAATCACTCCCCACCTCCTCTATAAACCTAGATTTCCAGTGTTTTTTACAGGTGCTGAAGTCAAGCAGACCTCTCTCACCTCCCCTTTCCCCCTTTTTCAACAATCACTTTATTTTGGGCTTTTGTTTTCTCACCTATATCTCAGGAGCCCCAGGGATAACACTAATGACTCAATCCATCTCCTGAGCACCTTAAGCTGGTGCTCACCATGTCAAATGATTTGAAGACATTTGACTTTTCCTTGTACTTTTCCTTGTACTTATCAAAGGTGGGTATTTTCCTCCCTTTCTTGCTAGTGTCATTTGTGCTACTTACCTGCTCACAATTATTATTTTTGTAATGCTTTCCTAGACCTCTGATGCTGCACCAGAAATACTGTTATCTCAGTTTCTCATGCTGGAGTTGTTTCACTCCTATAAATAAGGAAAAGTTTACCAGAGCAGGACCTTGAACAAGAACCTAGCAAACAGAGACTGCACAAATCAGCAGATCATGGGGTCTCTCATGGATCCTGATGGGATTAATTTTGTTGGAATATTCCTGATTTTCTTTCATACTAGGTACTTCACTTTCTACAGACTGGCTTCCAGAGAGCACCATGCCACCTTTCATAGAATCACAGAATGGTTTGGGTTGGAAGGAACCTAAAAGATCACCTTGTTCCAATCCCCTTGCCTGTAATTTTGGCTAAACCAGGGAAAAATTACAGCCCTCTGCACATGTTGCATTAACACAGAATGGAAAAAGGGAATTGGACAGGCAAATTCTACAAAAGCTAAGCTAAATATATGTCTTCATGTGCCTGCAAAAGCAAATCATATGGCAGGCAAATGAGCTTTTTCAGAAAAACTTGCTGTAACTAGATTTCTCAACTGCAGGATGAATCAGTCCAAAGAGATCTTTTCCTTTCCTAAATTTTGGAGAATTTTGCTATATCTTGTATGTACTATGTCTTTCATATGCTTCAGCAGAGCATGTGAAATGGGACTCATTCGTCTGGGTTCCATATGTGTGTCCATCTTGATATGTTCTGCTATGTGAGGATGAGGACTTATCCCAGCCAAAGTCTGCGGGAGTGTGGTGGTTTTCAGGTGAGCTTCATTACTGCTCATTTTGGTTAAAGGATGCAAGGATGGGAAAAAATCCCAGGCCAGCAAGTCTAGTTATTCCAAACAGCAATATTGTATAGCTTGTTTGTAGCCCTGTTGAAGGATCAGGTAGGGTATTTGCTTCTGCAGTTAATGCTACACAGCTGCAGCTACTCCTTATATTATCCCTGTTTTGCAATTAGGAAGATGGAGTTATGCAATTCCACACCAGCAAATGTAAGCTATTTTGTATAAATCTATGCTCAATCTTCTGAATAAACAATCTAATGTATATCAATACTCTGCTTCTTGAATGCCACAGGTTTAACAAAACTTTAAAAATAAACACATAACCCTTAGCCGCTGTGTTTAGGACACCAGAACATTGATCCTAGCCACCCTTCCCTTTGGATGAAACTGGTGTAAAGAACTTGTCAAAAGCTGTGAACAGAGTGCCAACTATGAACAGAGCTGAGAACAGAAAAAAGCCTTCTAGCTCAGAGCCTGATTCATCCTGTTTCATTTGGAGTCATGTAAGGAAGCCAAGTGAGTTGTTGGTGTCTTAGCATTCTGCAACTCCGGGAAGCACTGATCTCATCTAAGGTAGCACCAAAACTACTGTATTTTTTGCCTTATGCATTGCAAAATGAACTACAACTGTTTTCTAGGGGAAAAATTAGAAATTCTTTTTTATTTTAACATCTTCTTACTTTCATGTCTCTTCTTTGCTGGTTTCTAAGAGCTAGAAATTCAACAACTTTTTGTTACAAAATAAAACTACCAATGACAGTCTCTGCTGTGATCTGAAACTGTTCATGACTATATAGTTTGTGTGAGAGCCAAATGGTCTTAGCTCTAGATTTTTTTTTGGTCTTGATTTATTTTCCACACAATCTGATAAAAAAATTAAAAAAGTTGCTGTCACATTCTCATATGCTGGTTTTACCCCATTATTATCACTTTATTCAATATACTTTTGTCTTGAAACTTCCGTACATAAGTTGGCTAGCGTACACAATGAGCTACGTACGTAACTTAACAATGTTTTCCCATGTGTTATCTATCTGCTTCAAACAACTTGTCTTTGTTTCAGAGGGCACTGATGTTCACCTTCCAGGAGCAGATAGTTTTAACCTAATCACTAAAATTTACAAGCAAAGTACATATTGCAATTTGAGTATCCAGTATTGTTAAAGGAGAAAGGCTTTCAGGTCTGGGAGATTGGGGTTTTTTCTAAGAAGACATGAGAAGAAATGTCTTAATCCTGACTTCCTCAGGCAAAGGCTGGTGGAAGGGGGAGAAAGGAGAAATAGTGTCTCATGTAAAATGAGAGTAATCGAAGCGGTGTGACTTTGGTGAGGAATGTTTTGTGAGACAGATGCCATACACGAACAACCCTCTCACAGTAACCTTTTACATTGGAAAATCAAACCTAATAGACTTTTCTCACTTCAGTCTCTTTACAGATATGATAAAAAATGTTATCACACTTGTGCCCAGGATATTGCCAGCCTGCTGTTCCTGAGTATCTCGGCATGTCAGCTGCCATGCAAGGAGTAGCAGGACCCTCATTCTTTACTGCCCACAAGGCAGGAACATCATAACAGAGCTACAAATGGGGAAAAAACCTGAGATTTCAAATACTTCCTTTTTTTACCTGGCTTCAAAACTCAAATTTAAGAAAAAAAAGAAGGAATATTTTGTTTCAACTTCATTTTATATAGCTTGATTTAAAAAAGACTGAAAATATTTTATTATTTTGAAACAGTGAGAGTTCTCTGTTTTTGTTTGATTTTTCCATTGCATTGTCTTTCGCGTGGCACACATGCAGCCTTGCTGAGGTCTTGGTTTCCAACTGCTCTGTGTTTTCCAATGAAAAACAATCCTACAGCAGTGATTTGGACAAAGGAAAAGCATGTCCGAATTTAAATTCATAATCGAACTAAGAAGTTTCTATCCAAGCCTCCGTTTGAATGAGTGATTTTAACCTTTAACCTTGCCAGGAGACTAGTAGAAGCAAAACAAATGGGAAGAAAAGGAATGGAAGAAGTATTTTTAGTGTGGTTCCTACCCATGGAGCTAACAGTGAGGAAATTATTTGTTGGGGAACATTCAGTACAGCTTGTAGCTTGTCTCCTGACCACTAGCTAAGAGGACATTGAGTTGTTAAAGCTGCCATTTTTGAGGAGACCCAGGGGGCAGTGGTTGGCAGTAACTGGGCATGAAGCTTGGAGAAAGAATTAAAAAGTTGCTGCAGGTGACAGGATAAAACAAGCCGTACCTGGGAACTGGGACAGGACCATACCATACCCGTTGCAAAGTCCTCACAACGGCTCTAGCCCAGGACAGCTGACAGGGGCCAGACCCCAAGGGACCATTCCCTACAGGTGGTTTGCAGCCATCCACCCAGTTCTGGTGAGTCAGAGTGTTTGCTCAGGTAGATGTTGCCTGTTGCAAACTTGGTGTTCTCCATGCAGAGTTTGCTCACGAACATGAGCCCTTTCAAGACACTCTCAGGGAGTTGCAGAGCTGTGGACCCTTTCTGCAGTGATGGAAGGGGGAGTGCAATACACCTTAGTCTGCCTTCTTGCAACAGATGGGGTTTCTGGTCACACACTGTTTTATATCTTGCATATTATTGAGTTACAATAATATCCTGGAAATTAAAGTTAAAATGCCCTGGAAAAGGCAGATCAGTACTCAGAGAGATCCTCCCGGGACACCAGCGCATGGCTTTCTGTCGGGTAGGTCATCATCTTGGGAGCACCTTTGTCAGAGATGGGTTTCATCTGAGAAAGTCGTCAGTTCGTCAATCCCACATCTGCTTTAGGGTACCTGTGTTCCTGCATTGGCAATGCTGATTTCTCTCCTTTCTCTGCTAAGGCTTCTTAGGGTAGCTAGTCCATCTACATGTATCTGTGTTTGGTCAGATTATCATCCCATACCTCTGACCTCACAGAAACCTGTACAGTGCTTACTTCTATAAGTTAATAGAAAAGAAGAAAGAAAATGGCTACACAAATTTTCATTTGTAAGTACAGAAGAAAGCAGTGTTTGCAATGGCTGTGGCAGAGGACTTATTTAAGTAGAGCAGTCCTCAGCACCCTAGAAATAGTTAACATAGAACTGATTCAAAGCCTGTTTAAGGAAAAGGTTATGTTCCTAATGAGAGAAGAGGGAGATGCATGGAAGGTTGCTCCAGAGCACCAGAGCATCCAAGCTATGAGGCTCAAATTTGAAGCTCGTGAAAGCAATAGATCAGAGGTAATGCAGTAGGGAAGCTTCAGCAGCAGAGCTCAGGCACAGTGCTTCACTGGAAATTCTTCTTGTGGCCAGCCTTGGCACTAATGGGGTCGTTCACCACCTCCTTCCCTAGAAAGATCAGTGAAAGCCTGGAGGGTTCTGGTTAGCAACAACTTTCCTTCAGATTTCTCCAGTCCTATCTAACCTCATTGAGCCATGCAGGTGAGCTGGACCCAGGTGAAGTGGGGAAAGCAGAACTCCTGGCAACCTGTTTTTCATGAATCTGTGATATTTTTCATGGGATGAACAGGTGCTCATGCTCACATCCCCTGCATGTGACACCTTCACCTGAACATTGCTGCCCAACCACAGATCGCACAGCTTACAGGATTTTAAGGGATGGGGCTGGCTGCATGAGAGTCAAAAAAGCATGACCTTCACACCCTGAGTGGCTGAATGAGGTGGATGGTCTGCAAATCAGTCCTTCATTTGTATCCTCTTCTTATCTCATTTTCTCGAGTTCTACTTCAGGCAGGATGAAACAAACCTGGTCAGGAAAACTTACAGTTCGTGCCCTGTACGCTGACAGCAGATGATGCTTTTTAGTGGATTCAGCCTTCCTTCACAGCAGGGTCATAGTAAAATATTCACCTGTATCATGAATTATATATAAACCTTTAGTTTATACCAGATTTTTTTAGAGCGGGCTGCTGGACAGAGTATTGCAAATTTGCCCAGCCTGAAGAAGGCAGGTTTGAAACTGCTAGGACAGCTGTCCCTAGAGACTGCTTCTGGGTGCATGAGGGGAAATGACTGTCTCATTTTAAGGAAAAGATCATGAGGGAATAGGAGAATTTAATAATTTTATACCAAGTCTTAAAGCAGGAGTGAGGCATCAAGAGGCTGATAGTGATGTTTTGATTTCACAGGGAGCTGGAAGCTTCCTTGGTCTCCTAACCCAAAATATTGAGGTTTCATCCAGTTAAGGTGGTATCTACCTCTTTAAAAAAACTGTGACTCAGAGAGCAGGCGATGGCTGCTTCTCTATGTGTATAACTATAATCCTTCTCAATTATCAAGGACATAAATTACTATTATTTCCTTACCAGATCGAACATCTTCCTTAAATATGTGAAAGAAAAATTGTAGGTTGTCTCGTGAATATTCCTCTTGGAAAAACTGCCTATTCTTAATATACAAGTTCAATGAAAGTTCAAAAGTTTATCAGTGCAAAGGCTGTATTCTAATAATTTACCTGCCATTTTCTCAGATCATATTTTGATTCTTTGAATTAAGAGATATTTTTGTACTGCCTTCATGTAAAAGCAATCAAGCAACACTTTTCAGAGGCCTATCACAGTATCTATTGATCATAATCAAACTACAGATAGTGTTAGTATTAGAGGGTTCCTTTGCAGGAAAATTTGTCAATCGTCAGAGCAAATCGATGCTGACTGTTGCAGGACATCGTTCTCCTCACCCAGTATAACTCCATCAGGTTTCATCCTGTGAGGAACTTCCATGAGCCAAAGCTCAAGGAGTCTGCAGGTGAATCAGGTATTTTTTTGCAGGTAAATCAGAAGTGTCACACTTCCTGGGCTCAGTGACCCTCCTTCACAAGGACTATTGACTATATAATCTCAGTGCTATAGGTAGTACCATCAACAGCCAGCTCTGGAAAAGTGAGATGTCAGAGAGCAGGAAAGAATAAAGTGCCTATCTCTATGAAGTAGGGTAAAATAAAAACTAGTTCAGAACTATGGAGCTTCCAGGTTATTTTTAGCTCCTAGAAAATGTTGACATAATTAACACAAACCTATTTTAACATCTAGGAGAAAACAAGGTGAGTAGGAGCAAGCATAAATTTGCTAAAAATAAGCAACATCAGTCATTCTAACACCACTTGATAAACAGTTTTTTATGAAAAGAAATAGAAGTCATCTAATATTTTTATTTTAGGGAGATTTTCATGTTATTTCATATGACTTCTTCCTAACGTGACTCTGTAAGAATGGTCTGGGTGGTGCAGCTTCCAAGATGAGGATAATATTGTCTGGGTGATGAGAAACAGCCAGGACATGCTACTGAAACAAGGTGTAGGTGATAATGTTATGCAAGAATCAGTCCTTGGTCCAGCTGTCTTCAATATTTACAATATCAAGCTATGAGGGTGAAAATAAAATATACTTTTATATTTTCAAAAGGCACCACATTGGGACTGACCACAGATAATTTGGAAGATAAAATTAAAAAGGATCCTGATGGCTGGGGAAAATGTTTTGAAAAAGTAGAGTGACTGTCAATATAAAAGGCAAAGTACTATTCTTTAGAAGGCTTCATAAAATAAGCACAGAATAGAGACCAGCTGGCAAAATATAGGTTCTTCATGAAACCATTGGAGGACCATTAAGAATTATGAGCTGAAGAAGAGGAGATACTTGCAAAACCAGCAAAAGCCATAGTAGTATAAACAGAAAGTTAAGACATGAAAAATCCTTCCACTCCATTCAGCCCCAGTGAGCCCAAACTGCTTGCACAGCTGCAGGGCTGAGTCCCATGTTGGGTGATGTCTTTAGAAAAATATGTGGATCGGCAGCAGGGAGTCCAGAGGAGACCAATGAAACTGACAAGGAGTCTAGAAAGGAAGTGAACCAACCATCTGTGGTTATGTTAGCCTATGCTACAGAGGACAGAGGGAGGAATCAACCCTCACAAACACAGCAATACAAAATTGCAGAAAGGGATGATTTGTTTTCCACATCCATAGTGACCAAGACAAATCTTAGGCATAAGCTGGAGCAATTTAAATTCAGGTGGGACACTAGGAAGAGCCTGGGAAAGAAAATGAAGGACTGGAAGAGGAAGAATGAGCTATAAGGAAGGTCATCCCAGAAAAGGATATATAGCTGTGTGCCCTGTGGACTCCCTACGGGCAGCTCTCTGGTGGACTTGTGTGCTTAGAAAGAGGAGAATAATGTCACATAGTGTCAGAGGCTATGTCATAAACAAAACCCATCAACATTTCCATTTTAACCCTAGATATATTCCTCCCCACCCAGGTCTTACTGATCTTAAGTCTGATAGGTTTTTGTAACAGCAGGTCTAGCCTATCAACAAAATCTGTGAAAAATCAAACAAAATATAATGGAATGGAATTAAGAAAAAAAAAAATCTGATTGAAAGCCATACCTAGAGAAGTAAAACATTTATCAGATGAAACATCCATTGGACAGATCTGCGATTTAACGCCTGGAACCAAAATTTACTTGCTTACAAAGGGTTTTTTTTTTTTTTTTCTGAAAAAGGCATTGATGTGTGGATGATGTTTACAATGTGATGGATGGCTGAAGGAAACTTAAATTTTGTGCTATTATTGAGAAGGAAGTGGTCTTGTTTGGTTGTTTTTGAGTAAACTTCTAGGGTTTTATCCTGTAAAAACAAAGCTTAGAGTACAAGTTATTCCGTCTCGAGGCAAATCTGTAGTTTTAGGAAGAGACTTTCTAAACTCTCTCAAGATACTCTTTCACAACTTGTCTATAACCGACACCTTTTCTCTGGGCAGATGTCTTGGAGTGAACTCAGCAGAGTCATGCTGAAGCAGACTTTGGGTGAAAGGCATGTGACTTGCAATTCTTTCTCTGACTCATAAGTCAATGGAAAAGATTTTAATGTCCTTGCGGTATATTGCTACCCAAACGGAGTGTGAATTATGTTACTTTCTATATGGCCACCCAACTGCAGAACGTTCTTCAAAGTGATAATTATAAATTAAATAGAAATGCATTTTTAAATATGTTTCTCAGTTTGAAGCATGGTAACATGTCTCACTTTCCAGAATAGAGCTAGAAATGCAAACAAAGTTGGCACCGTTCCTTGGTTCAGCGTTGGAATATGGTGTAATACATACTGTGGAAAAAAGTCCATTCATTTTTATCACATGTAGTAACATGGAACAACATCATGTAGCAAGTTCATTGCCTCTGACCTCATGCTTACAAAATGGCATCCATAAATACTGAAGATGCCTGTGAGATATTTCTTGTATCTCAAATTACACATTTCTAGAGTTTAGGGAATGCCTGACCAGGGGTGAACTTCCCTGGCGCATCATCTTTTTTCCAGAACATATTGTTCTTGGATCTATCCCAAAACATACACAGGGATGGTCCAATGTTTCTGTGGACAGTCTTTTTCTTGGGCAGTTCAGCTTTTGCTTTGGATGCAACCTAATCCTTAACAATATGATCAGCTAAACCTGTTTAATATTCATCTGTCAGGAAAATAAAGAATGCTCTAGAAAAATCCAATCAATTCTAGTAGAGTCAGCCAATGTTAAACCAACTGATTTGTTTTGGATACTTCTTTATCCTTTCTATTCATAGCTACTCGGTTTTTTCCTGAAATGCCAAAATGCACTTAAGAGCACTCCTTTTTTGTGCCCCTAATTAATTTATTACCAATTTATATTCAAGCTGTTTTGCTTGAATATAACTAAAAACTCCCCTTGGCTTCAATATTAGCAGGAAATTATCCAAACTGAGAAGTTTTGTTGGTTCAAAACTATTTCCGAAAGAGCTTAGTCCTGTGAGCTTCTGAATATCTGCTAGCAACTACTGACGACATTTAGCTTCCACGGATGTCCATAGAGGCTGACGGCGCTCAGTAACTTGCAGTACTCCATTAAAATTAACAGAGAGAATTAATTTCAAATACAGTGTGAAACACAAAAGTAACATTCTCTGTGGTATATGTATATTTTAAACACAGCATATAACCTGAATGCCATGTGGAAATTATACCTTTTCAGCTATAACAACTTCTTCCGAAGTTTAGACACATTCTCACACTGAGAAATGTTTGCCACATTCTGTTCATGCTCATAAGGTCGTGACTAAGATAAATAGATTTTAGAGAAACATTAGAGTGGGAGTATGTAGGAGGAATTTTATATTGCTAGCTCATTTTTAGCAGATAGCATTTTAAAAGCTTGTTGAATTTTATGCTTGATTCCATTAGAAGGGAATATGACAATGGTTCCTATGGAATACACATCCTTATAGAATAGCACATTTTAATTTGGTGTGAAATGGAATATATCGTGGAAAGCTACTGAATAATAACTAGGAAAAACAACTTTAAATCCCGACATTTAGAAACATGGTAAATGGATGTCAATGGCAACAAGACTTTAAATAACTTCAAAAGGGTGTAAAATTTGGCCCAGTTTCTCTCTGAGCTAGTGACAGGACTCCCAGGCATGTTAATGAGAACTGGATGAGACACCAAATCCCGAAGTCTTTATTTGGCAAGCCATATATCCCCACTCTGGCACAACTCCTCCGGAGCTGTGCCCTGGGCTGTCTGTGCCTTTGCCGAGACACTGACACTCCCACTGACCTCTGCCAGGCTGCTTTAGAGACTTGTAGCTCAGCCAAAGCAAGGCTATTTTATGTGTGTTTCAGCTGCAATAATAGATTTCTTTTGGAGAAGGAGAAGATAATTTTGAAGCCATAAGTAAGACCATGTGAGTTTTCCAGAGGAGGGAGGATAGGGAGTGACAATAAGTGTGAATGGATCAGAGGAAAAACAGGGCATCTGTCAGATGAGTTTAGGTCTTTTTCCAAGTTTTATTAGTCATACATGTATAATGTGATCCATAGACCTGCATATCACTTGTTAGCAGAGGACTGACTACAAGCATAGGAACAAAGAGTGCAAAGTGTGGGTCTTTGAGGAGCAGCAAGAGATGAACTTCAGAAAAAGACAGCAAGGGACACAGGACACCCTTAGTGTGGCAACCAGAGAGAGGAGGTAAGGAAGCCAAGGAGAAAAGAAGTCCAAGACTGAGGAAGGCTGGAAGTGTTATCAACAGCTACAGAAATCAAAATATAAGAAAGGGCTTAACAATAAAGGTTTTACGTGTCACCATTCTCTGTTTCATCCCACCTTCCCCTCTCACTGTATCTTGTTGTGAAAGAGTAAAGCTGAATTTGTGACATGATTGTAATATTCAATAGACTGAATATTATGGCCACAGGATAACGATTTTACTGGAGAATGAACTCAGGAAGAAAGCTCCTTACTCTAGACTAAATATTTATCTAAATCACAAAAGCAGTAGAAACAGATCTGCAAATAAATAATATTTTTTTAACACGTGATCAGTCTTGCCTGGAAAGACTTTTTCTAACCATTTAAATTGCATAACCATACAATTTTCTTAGAAGCCCTTGGGACAAAAAAAAAAAGAAAAAATCCAGCGCAGGATCTGAATGACAGAATAAAATCTTGTATTTTTTCCACGGCTGCTGATAGGGTTCTTTGCAAACCAAACTCCATCTGCAACGTATTCCACGTTCGTCTCTATTTCTCAGTTGAGCTATTGTGTTAACCTTACTCTTCCCTGCCATGTGCTTGGTAACAGTTCCATCCTTCCTCAGGATGGGACTTTCCCCTGACAGCAGAAGTTGCAAAGGGGACTCGAGATGCTCCTTTGCAGCCATCTGGAGAGTCTGGGGTGCTCTTGGGTGAAGGCCTGTCATGCTATGCCTAGGGACTAGTTGTACAGAGAAGCCCATCCACTGGGTCTCTGCAATGGCCAGCATGGCTTGGGCACTGCACTGGTGTTTGCACTAGGAAGCTGAAAAGAGGGAATTTCCAGAGGTACCATGACATTGAGGTGACTTTTCCAAGCATGGTGTCTAGTTCTTCTCTTCCCTCAGGCATGAACAGGTCAAGCAGGGCTGTAATGTTGGTTTATAGACCTAGTGAATAACAAGAAAAAAATATTTTGCTGCCTACTGTTAGTTACATGATACTGCCAGGTCCTATTCACCAGCTGTGGTTAATGGTTTGCCCATGCAACTGGAGATGCACCCAACCTGCTTTTACTGCAGCACTCGAGGGTGTTGAAGCCATCCATGCAGTTTCTGCTTTCAACTTCCTGTACTTTAAACTGGGATGCTTGCATTCACTCTAAGACCACTAAGCAAGAATACCTGTCAAGAAGAAATGAATATTTGCCAAGCAACCATGTCAATCACCTCATTTCAGCCTGCTTGTATACTTACAGCAACGTGACTGCACGATGTGCCTCACCTGATATTTATGTGAAAAGTCGCATGAGCCATGGCAAGAATGGAAAACCCTCCAGGCAAGACCTGGAAGTGTTGCAGCATGGGAAGGACAGTGTGCCATGACCCTCGGGAACAGGCTGCAGGGATTGCCGGGAAGTGGGTTTCCTCTCTGGAGGGGATATGTTGGCTTTGTTTGGTTAATTAGACAGATCCTGTATCTGCATGCTCATAGACGATGGTGACTCACTTTAAAGGAAGGGATAAAAAGTCAGGAAAAGGGCAGAAGGAAGAAAATCCGCAGCAGGATATTTGGTATGCTCCAGCTCCTCTACATTTAACCAAAATTTTTTAATCCATGCGTTGAGCTTTTCCATCACACATTTATTTCAGATGCAGCCTCACTCTTTTCGAAGGGCACTTTGTAATCGTTTTATCCAGATTCAGACTATTTGCAATCCAGAGGGAAAGCATGCATTCTTTGCAAGGCAAGTAGAAAACATATCTGAACACAAATCAGAAGAATGTTTATGGCACGCACACTCTGTACCCATTACTTAATTCCCAGGGCTCTTTCTGTTTGTTTAGGATTTTTTTCTTCTGCTGCCTCTGGTTGGACTGGGTGTAAACTCAGCTATGAATAACAATGGTTAAAATGGATAACATAAAAAGATATGACATTCTTGAAACATTCCATGTTTCAAACTTAGATTCAAGTGAATGTGATCAAAGGAACACCTCCCAGTGGTCTCAAGTAGATCTTTCTTCAGCACATCAGAGGTTTGCTTATCCACCTATCATAGGGTGCTCTTCATTTCATTCCCAGGCAAGCTCAGATTCAGTGTTTAATGAAAAACGGCATTTGTGCAAAGTGAAGAAAAAACACATTGTTTCTACAGCACATTATGTTTTGCACTGCTCCTGAGACAGCATTTCATACCCCATAAAAAAACATTATCTGTAACTTACCATGCATGCTAGAAAAAACAACAATGTGCCTTAAAAGAGATATCTTGTTTCTGAAAACACTTTATCTCTCACATTTCCCTACCCACAAAGTAAACTGTGTTTACAAGCAAATTCACTCAACCCCCTAATAATGACCTAGAGTAAACATCTGACATGTACTGCTTTCAAGCTCCTCTTTGTTTAGGCATGAATTGTTCATTTTTATGTCTTTTGTATACTGCCTAAAGGAAAGACAAATGATACAAGAGATGTTTTACATTATCAGTTGTGACAGAGGTTATGCCTGTGTTTATCTGATCCTCTTTTATTGCATTACAAATGGTAAGATAAACTGCCGGGCATACAGTGGTCATTAATTTCAGGGCACATCTTCACACTGGATTTTTAATTTGAAATGTATTAGATGTGAGATATCCAGTTGTCAAGGATCCTGGTCGCTTGCAGAACCTGTGGCAATCTCATGGAATAAAAAATTTCTTCCCAGTATCAGTGCCCAACTGATTTTAAAATATGAGCGCCTATTTTTTGCACCAAGAGGTGCCTATTTTCCTGCCTGTATAGCCAGATGTGGCAGTTTTGGAGCGTCCCATCTAGCTGAGCACACCCTCCACCGCCACCTATGGAAGGAGGGAGGAAGTGAAGAAAAGAGAAAAAGATAGTGATGAACATAGTCTTGTGAAATACCTGTTTATCTGAGTGCACCTTCTGTCTCTGTTGTAATTTTCTGTCTTGGGAGAGTTTAAAAAAATCAATGCAAAACTTTGGAGGGGAAAAAATAACACAGGGAGTATGTGCTTTTTTTTATTCTAGGCTTAAGATTTCTTTGCTACTTGACAGGACTCGCAGTCATACACACTACTTGCTTTATCTGAAAGTAGCTGAAGCTCCAAACAGAAATCTGTCAGTGATGCAACCTTCTGCCTTGCTTTACAGCTCTGGATCTCGCAAACACCCATTTTCAGAGTTTTATGAAGGGGAAAAAAAACCACTAGAAGAGTGTTTACAGCAGAAGGCTGTGCCGTAGCCTAGCATCATGCCAAAAGGTGAAACACCAGCGCAGCTGCAGGTGCCTAATGCTTACAAGCAAAGGGACCAATTTTCAGCCTCACAGCTTTGCCATGGCTTTGGCATTCCTGTGCTTCCTCCTGCAGGAGGAAAAAAAGCAAGTTTTGAAATTTAAGGAAAAAACATTCAATGAGATCTGAGATTAAGGCTAACAAGAGAGAGGCAGTTTTGCTGACAGCCCTGGGTTTTGTTTAGTCTGTAATTTCAATGGCCTCTGGTAGTCTGAACATTGGCAAGGTAGTCATCCAGAGAATATGCTGCTGTCTTTCACTGTCCCCTTGGAGGACCACGAGGATGTGTCTAAATTATAAGACTGGAGGCTGATCTGCTGCATGCTGAAAGAATTAAGTGAGCTCCAGTCCAAATTCTCCCCTCGCAGTCGTTGTTTTTTTGAGAGCTGTTTTATATATAACTGGAAGAAGATAGTTCAGGTAAATACTGCCCTCCTGATCTAATACAGAGAGGCGAGACAGAGCTTCTTGGGGTGTCTTCATGTGCTCCGTTGCCAGCATGTGAAGAGCAATCTTTGGAGATGCTTTTTTCCAACAGGGTCTTTGCAATAGGCTTAACCCATAAATTTCAAACCTCACAAAACCTGTGACTGTGTGGCTTCTCCAGGGGACATCTTCAGAAGTATGAGAAGACATTTTCTTCCTCTTTGAGATCATCTCACTCCTTCCCACTAGGATAGGGGGGAGGGATTATCTCATTTCTGACTACCTAAGCAAAATGGTATTTTATTTTCCACAGAAACTTTCACTGAAATGCTCTGGGCATCTGAGATGCTCTGAGCATCTCTCCTACCACTCCCCATGTTGGTTCTTCATCTGGTACCTGGGGTGGCAAAGGGCAGGTAGTGGTAGGGACCCCAGTGCTTAGGGCTTGGTGCTGCACAGCCACATTCTGTACACTTTACATGGGGAAGAGAGTGTAGCTGAGGCTGGCTAGGGGCTTGGGGGGGGGGGGAGGCAGGGGGGGAAGGGAGAGGGGTTGAGGTTGGAGGGATAGGGTGGTGTGTTTGAATGATTTCATGGGTTATTTTCTTTCTTTTTATAACTTGTGCAGTGGAAGTTCCCTCCCTTTCCCAATAGAAGGAAGTCCAATAGAAGGTTCCGTCCTGAAAGAGTAGAAGAACCCTGGAGTTAAATGAGGACACTGGAGTTAGGTGGGGTGTAGACTCCAGGACACCTCAAGACATTGTGTATTTAGCGTTTTTGTCTCTTCCTGTGTCTGCACCCATCCTCGCCAGCCCAGCTGCACAGCTCTGTAAGAAGGGCCATGAAAGCAGGCTATTTGCAGGGCTGTATAGCCTTATCTTTAATTCCAATTCAGAATCACATTTTCCTGAGCATTATATCTCATTTCCAAGTCCCTGCCTCCCTTTTCTCACATCTTTGTTTCCTGTTGGCAGGAATGCATCAGCACTAACACACTGCTATGTGGCACCTACCTACTGCAACATAATATTGCTGTACCCTAACTGTCTGTGGCTAACAAAGGCCATCACAGCAGTCTAATAACAGCAGTATGAAGTACGGTGCCTGTTAACTGCCCAGATATTTGATTTTCTCCCTGGATCAGTTTGGCATCCTGCACTGAACTTTGTGCTGTCCCATCTTGACTTTCCCAATAGCTGGATGCACTTGTTGGGAGCCTTGCCTGAGTCCCACAACAGGTCCTGTGCCTAATGTAGTCACAGCACACCATGTCTGCCCCTAGAGAAAAGTTCTGGAGCAAGCCCAAAGAAAATAAACATCTAAAATAAGGTTGCTACCATAGCCACTTCCTCACAGCTCTTCCCACTCCGCTGTCCTCCAGGATCCTATGGTTTTCTTGTGAACTGAAGGACCCCTGTGAGATCTGTCGGAAGGATCTGTGAGAGGGGTTGTACTAAATTTGGTTACCAGTATTGCCTCCCTGTGGTCCCTCTACTGACGTTCAGGCAGTGCTGTGACAGCTGGGCTGGTATTGCCTCAGTCAGGCATCTAGAAAGTAGCAATTTTCCTTCTGGAAAAGCTCACTCCTTCCCTGAATATTAAGGTGAAACTTCTTCAGCTTTGGGTCCCAGCACACACTGAACAACTGCTCTTCTTTCCAGATCAAAGCTGAGCAAATATATGGTGGTGTATAACTGATTTGATCATTGTTACTTCCTTCCCACCCCTTCTCCCTAGAAACATAAAGTGAGTCCTGTTGTTGTTAGCAGTGCAATCCAGACAAACTCAGCATCCCACAGTGGCAAGCGCAGAGGCAAGTCATTAATTTGTAGAGGCAGATCCCCTGTCCCTTTCCAGAGCTGAGTCACACCATATTTACTTGCAAGGTAATGCTGGTCCATGTGAGACCTAACCTGGGTCATCTTGGCAGCAAGAAATAATCCCCGCACCCACCTTCCCCACCTTCTGCCCTACAGCTTGTCTTTCTAACCGAACGAGGCAGGCTGTGTTTTCTGCCCTAGAGGTCTAGGCTTTAAAGCCTGCTGCATTCATTGCAAAGATGACTATGCTTTGATAGGGTAGCCATACCTGCGTACAGTTGGTGTGTCATTGTGGGTTTATAAAGCAAGCTGAGGTCCTGTGGGAGGAGAGGCACCATGGAAATGTAAGATCATAATAATTATCACCATTAAACACAGAAAACAAGAAAATTAATATTTCCCGACATATAATGAAACCACTGCTTTGCTGCGGAGTGTTGCAGCACATCTCACAAACAACGCCACACTAATTGGTTTATTAGACAGCTGCAGGAGCAAGCAGGTCACAAAAGAGCAAAGAGAGAGACTATTTTGTCTCTTGCTTTTTTCGGAGAATGAAAGGTGAAGGTGGGGGAAAGGAAGATAGGAAAGAGCTGCCCTCTTACTGCAGTAGCTCTCTATTTACTAAAAAGAAAATGCTTAGAATCTGTGGTGAAAAGGAGCCTGTGTCTATGTATATCCTGAAGTACAGAGGGGCTGACTGTAGCTGCCTTCTCTGTCTCCCCAGGTCAATAGAAGAAAGTTTCCTCCCAGCTGCCTGCATTGACTGGCAAAACACAGAAATGGTGGGAGCACAGAGGAGAGCCATGGTGTTCTCCCTGGCTGGTACCTCCTCAGCCCAACATGCAGCAAGTGGGAGCTGAGGGAATTAGACTCTTTCTGCTAGCTTTAAGCAGGCTTTATGGCAGGCCCTACAAAAACACTTCAGAGCATCAGATCCTAATTTTCTTGGGGCTTATTAGGCAAATGCATAGCTGAAAGTTAAAAAAAAAAGAAAAAAAAGAAAGAAAAAATGGAAAAAATGTTTCTCTTCCTCCCTACTGTTTCTATTTCCACTCTCAAATTTCTGAACCTATGTATTTTTTTCTACCTTATATTGTAAATTATGACTGATAACACCAGGTAAAAAACATCAGGAAAACAAATTAAAAAGAAGAATCGCCCTCGCATCAGAACTTGCTGATAAAATTGCATTCTAAAAATATTTTTTTCATGTGTATGGACTAGCACACCAAGGAAATGGCAGATATTAGCTGGTGATAAATGTGTATGAACATATCAATGTATGTGACAGGGTAGCTGCTGAGTCACCTCTGAAGGGATTGCTCACCGCTAGCATGGAAAATTGTTCTGGTGATCTCTCACTTCCAGTCTTTTCTTGTTAGCGGTGAGCAATTTTTCCATTTTATGTTTTCTCTAACAGTAATCAGTACCCAGAATAGTTTTAAGTTGGGCAAGTTATCCCCTAGATAAAGGGTGTTTCAGTAATTCTTATCACACTGAGATAAATTCTAAATGTTCCCTGTGAACACAGGAAAAGTAGGCTCTGTGCCCTGAATTAGCATTTTGACAAGCAGAAAGATGGCTTTTAATTTCTTCTTTGTTATTCTGCTGCTTTCTTTCTTGTGATATGCGGAATGCAAGGAGCTAGGTCCAGTCAAACACCTAGCTGTGCTCAAATGCCTGATCAGGTGGATGTCAAATGCGTTACTGATGTTGGTGATGATCCCACTCGGAAGGATTGGTTTCGCTGGTGGCTGCATAAGGACCAGAGGATTTAGTCTGTATATGTCTGGGTATAACCACAGACATGTGCAATTTGTACACATTCCTTTAATACTGTTAACTGTTGCCATTTACAGCCTTTCCTGCTAAGCTTTTGTAGATTGCCTGTTTACAAAGTGATCATCATGATACAAGGGATGCAAGTCTGCAATCAGTCTTCCTCTTCCAGGGTCCTCTCAGCCAGTGGATCAGGGGGATGGGCAGAAACAAATCCTCCAGGTGACAGTGTGCAGACCACAAACTCTGTCAGCCTCCTTGATATTGCATCTACTCTTCCCCCAGAGAATGCGACAGGGAATCTCCCTGTCAGAAATACTGACAGACCTATCACAAAATTGAATAAGAGCCAGTTACATATTTAATTCATTAGCTTCAGTACTCATGACCCCCAGAAAAGCAGCATAGGTGGAGGACAGAACAAGGGTAAAAAAACTTTTTTAGGAAAAGGCAAAGGAGCAATAAGTCAGAGTGACAGTGCATGACATTTCTCTGCCTCTGTGGAGGAAGGACTGCTCTCCAATTTTCTGCTCCTCATCAGCTGATGGCAGACTTTGTTCTCAAGAGACTGCTAAAACTCAGTCCCAGTGCTCCTAATATGTACACGTACCAGGCAGCAATTCACACAGGTCTGCTTCTGCCCTTGCTATGTATTGTCTTATTACACATAAAAGCTGTGTAACTGGTTTCCACTTTACATCAGGATGTTAACTGGTGGCTCTTCTTACCTCTACACCCCTTCTGAGGGTTGCAGCTATATAGGTATTAGGCATTTCAAAGTGTTTTTTCTGCTTACCTGCATCCTCTTCTCTAAGATACCTGCTTTCAGATTCTAAGTCCTTCCCTTCGTTGGATCACAGCTTTGTCTGCCATATTTTGCTGCAAATGTTCAGTTTGTGCAAATTCTTTTAAACTCAGTTGCTGCTGAAGGGAGAAATGGTTGGCTCATGCAGCTCTGCAAAACCTGGGTCTTAACGTCATGTCTCATATTTTTAATACTTGGTGATTCAGAAGGAGGCTGAATATGCAGGGAGTCCTGAACTTTGTGGGAGGCTTTCTTGTTTTGAAGGCTATAGGTACTATGGAATTACAAAACTGGATCAGTTCTTGAAATAAAGTTGATTTTAAGCTACCTTTGATTCTGTCTACACAACAAAAAGGCAACAAATCATAGATAAAAGCAATTGGTGCCCAAAATCTGCACAAAAGGCATTCAGAGGTTTTATTGTGGACAGCTTGGGTGTTGCTGGGATAAGCTTATATACATACTGCCACTACCACATGTCATACTGGGACAGACACAAGTGGTCTCCAGTGTCTTTAAACTCAGTGTCCACTGTGAGCTTGTTCTGGTGATATAATATGTAGAGACATGTTGCCACTTCTTCAGTTAGATGTTCCTATCTGCTATCGGTTCCCTCCTTGAGCTAACCTGATGGGCCTTTGTTTCTGCTCAAAGGATGCTTCTTCCCATGGGAGCTCAATTCTGCTCTCAAAGAAATATTAGGAAATAGGTAGGAATATTCATATTTTAAAGTTCTAAAATAATGAAATTAATTAAAAAGTTAGAAAGTTACACACAGTGTACATGCAATTGCTTTTACCCCCTCCCCCCATGGGATCCCTGTGGGATTGTCCCATCACTTACACAGGCACAAAGTAAGACATACAGTCAGGTTACTGCGCTAGTTTTGGTAGTGACAGGACTGGATGATTTCCCACCTTAGCTAATTATAATTCTGTGCTATTCATTCTAGTAGCTGATCAATACATACATTTTTTTACCGCCAGGTTTTCCATAACACTCTAAGAAAGCTTTCTGTAAATTTATGCAAGGCCCTGTCATTGTCATCCTTGAATCTCATTTACCTCTCCTTTTCCACATGTCTATAAATGCCCAGCAACGCTCAGGCTGCTGATTAGCAACAAATGTTCCTACCCTGCTGGAAAACAGTTCTTATTGGACAAGACGGCAGCAGAGCTCAGTCATTGTCTCTGTGAGAACTGGAGGTATCTGAGATCTGGATAAGCGGAATTATTCTAACAAATTTTCTTCATTCCAGCTTCCACAAAAATAATAATAAAAAAAATCATGGTTTTCTTGCTCAGAAAATGTATTTGATTCTAAGAATGGGTTGCTGTTGGAGGTAGGGGTGTCCCAGAAAGGTTGACACTGAAGCAAAGTGATCAATTGTAAAGGAGCAAGCCACCTGGATCAGTGGAAGGCAACCAGCAGAAGTCTTAAATACAAAGTGGCTGAGATAAAGCAAACAGAACTTTACTGAAACTAGAAAATTTATCTGAAAATTTATGCATGAAAAAAAATGTATTTGCCTTCAAAAGTGAATGAACTGGGAAATCTAGCATGTTATTCTTTTAAATGTTAGAAATATAATTAAAACAATTCAAAAACATTAAAGAGCACAATGGAGTCTAATTGGCGCAGTTTCTTTGATGGAAAATGGTGACTCTGTAGTCTCCTAGAACACGCTAATAAATTAATAGGGGGTAAATTTTGTTTGAACTTTTGATAGAAGAGTCCACCAAGAGAAGCTACAAAAGAAACAAAGTAGCCAAGTACACAGAGGAAAAACTTTTCTGCTTGGGAAACTGGATAAGAGAAAAGAAGAACAGGCTGTTAATTACTAAAATTGCAAAGGTTAATAATAAAAACTTCTGAATTCATTTTTAATAGAACTGGTTTCTGCTTTTTTTTTTTTTAAAAAAAGGCAAATTTATTTAAATCACATTGTCTCACAGGAACATGTAAATTTCAATGAAATTTGCTATGGAAAAGATCAAGATAAGTCACCTGAAATATACATTTTTAATTACTTTGCAATATTTCATTATAACTAAAATTTTGTTTCATTGCATGAACGTATAACATTACTACTTAACGTTCACTTAATATTTACTATAAAAGTCAATATGACATAGCAAAAATATTGTTAATTGAAATATATCAAGCTACAGAGAAAAAAACATCTCAGTTGTCTGAAGTAACTTTTTTTTCCCCAGAACTTTTGCTCTCCATGAAATTGAAATCTTGTTTCTGGAAAGAATTAAAAGGGGAAAAAAAAAAAAGGAATTAAACTTTCAAGGTACTGACATTTTGTTTAGGATGTACTTTATTTCATTTACTAATAAAAAAGATGGACTGCGTCCCACTCCAGAATTGGCATTCCCTATTTGCTAGAATCGAAAGAAGATGTGGAGTTAGAGCTCCTGCAATAACCGCTACATTAGCATCAAACACTGAAAATATTTAGAAGAAATTTGCAGGATGAAACAAGATGAACATAGGACAGCAGTTTAGCAGGTGAGGCTCAGTGTTGCTATCTGAGCTGTAAGGTGAGAACTGTCTGCCCTATGCATACATTGGTTTTCTGATGTTAAGGTCATGTCTGCAGGGCATACCCAAAATGAATTTACTGATTCAGTACCCAGCAGACCTCATTCGCTGCGCTTACAAATAGTGCTGTGATAGATAGATACCAGTAATTAAGTGCAGATATTCGGAAAATAGATCCAAAGTATAATTTTCCAAAGCATGTAAAGGTCACCGGGAGTCATCACTGGGGGCAAATATATGAAGACCTTAGCTCAGCAACAGTAAGTCAGCAACCTACTGGGGCATAAGGATCCATAATGAATAGCTTCAAGATTAACACACAAAAGATCACAATGCAATTACATAAATCAAGCGTATGCCCTCACCTGGATGGCTGCATTCAGTTCTCACCACTCTGTCCCACAGATGTGACAGAAACAGTAAGAAGTCAGGAGCAACTTCAAAGGCAAGAAAGGTTTAGAGGGCTAGAAAACCTTCTGCGCATGAGATGTGGAAAAGATCAAGCAGCACACATGTACATGTTTTGCCCTGCAAGGAGCATCCCAGGGTAAATAGG
Source organism: Myiopsitta monachus (assembly GCA_017639245.1). Lineage (NCBI taxonomy): Eukaryota > Metazoa > Chordata > Aves > Psittaciformes > Psittacidae > Myiopsitta > Myiopsitta monachus. The sequence continues at coordinate 21,146,446 of CM029941.1, forward strand.
ATGCCCAGCTCTGTCCTCTGTGTGAGCTCTGGCGTTGAAGTAGATGTGAACCTGAGCCTGTACAATGAATGTGCGTTGGTCCAGCCTCCAGAAACCCCTTCACTGTAGATTTCTAGAGCAGGCTGATCCTGGAGGCAAGACACCAAAAAGAAAGGGTCAAATTGAAAGTACATCAAAAAATAAATGGTACAGAAAAAGTGAATGAAGGATTAATAGAGCTTATGCAATTAAGACAAGGGTGTCATGTTAAAAATGAAATAGTTGCTTTTTCACACAGCACATAAATCAGACACAGAACTCTCTGCTGCCATGTAGAGCTGAAGCACATTTAGCTGAATTCAGAACATAATTAGGAGCAGAGGTAGAGTGCAGGAATGTTCTGTGGTGAAGGGGTAGTTTTCAGTAGTGCTTTGTAACCATAAATGATCTTTCATTCGAGTTTAGTCTTTTTGTAAGTGAGGGTGGACAGAAAAACTTAGTCAATTATCTTTAAGATACATTTTTGAGTTTTTTTTTTATAGTACTGAAACTCTTTAGACTTTATGTGATTCTGGAAACGGTGGCAAACACCTAGTTCATAAAGAATATTATACCAAATGTATAACCATTAAATCAGTTTAGGGAATGCCTTTGAGAAAATTATACCATCTGAAGAATTCTGCAGAGTAAATTATATAATAAAGCCTTGGTTTGTTTGTGTTGTGGTTTAAGCCCCCCACCCACGCAGTTTTACTCACTCACTCACTCCCCCTCTTTCTTCCCCCAGTCCTGGGGGGTATGGGGAGGAGAATCAAAAGAATTCAACTCGCACAGGTTGAGATAGGAACAGTTTAGTAACTAAGGTATAACACAAATCACTACTGCTACCACCAATAATAATACAAGAGAAATACAAAGAAAGAGAATACAACTGCTCACCAAGCCCGGCCCAGCCAATGCACCCCCCAGCAGCGAACCCCCCAGTACCAAAAACCTGACCATGCTGTGCACCCCCAGTACACTACCACATCCTTCCGGGTCTCTGCCCTCCATCTTCACATCCTGGCCATGATGTGCTGTGGTATGGAATAACCTCTTTGGTCAGTTTGGGTCAGGTCTCCTGTCTCTGCCTCCTCCTGGCTCCCCTCCTCCCTGTCATAGCATAAGGCTCAGAAAGTCCTTGGTCAAACCAAAACATTGCCAAGCAGTAACTATAAACACTGGTGTTATCAGCGCTGCTCCCAGGCCCAAAATCAAAAACACAGTGCTGCACCAGCTAGAAAGAAGGAGAAAAATGACTGCTGCTGCTGAACCCATGACAGCTTGTTTATGGGTTTGTTTGTTGTTGTTTTTTGTTTGTTTGTTTGTTTTTTTAATTTAAGCTCAGTAGCTCAGTATTTTCAGCCCAGGTATGAATAAAGGTGGATAGTTTCTCTCTGAAACCAGTTCAACCAATACAAAAACTCCACAAAGGGGAGTGTTTTTATCCCATCCCCAGGTTCTGTGGGCAAGCTCCTTGTCCCAGCTGTAGATCTCTTCCATTATAACAGGAAAGGTTCCTAAAGCCTTAGAGTTTTGCCAAAAGCATTTTCCCTGCAGAAGGGAACCATATTTCAGCTTGGCTCAGAGGTCAGGAGTGGGCAGCAGACCTGGGAGGCATGGGCCTCTCTAGGTGTTGCTGCGGCACAAGGAGAGGTGATGTCCCGGCCCAGTCTATGCCTGGCAAGTTGCAAGGCTAATCCCCTCTTGCTGGCTCAGGTCAGCACCATGACACATCACTCTCTAGACTTCTAGACAAGCACTGACATTCTACCCATTAGGCACATCTTATTGGTTTCTCTGTAAGCATGGTTTTAAAAAAACCCTTTGCATGACTTGAAACCACCACCAAAACCACAGTGGTTTTGTGCAACTAAACCAGCTAACTCGAAGCCAAGTTGAAAGGAGCTGTGTAAAAACAATACCCACGGGTAGCTGGGAGGCTCCTTGCCTGGTTCAGTGACATTGGTTTAGGTTCACCCTTGATCTAATGCCTGGGCATCTCTATCTGTTTATAAAAAGCCCTTCTGCTTCATGAAAAACTTTTTAGCTAGTTGAAAGTATCCCCATATTTGTTTACGTGAAATCTTCTGGTCTGGAAATGACTGTGCATGCCTTCTGCAAATTTAGTCTCTGCTTTCTGGCCTACAGGCATCCCAAGTCACTGCTTAACCATTTCAGTTTTTCCTTATAGATTAGAAAAACTTCTCAGCCTCTTTCTATGACAAAAAAAAAAAAAAAAAAAAAAAAGAATTACATTATTTCTTCTTCACTGTTGCATACAGAGGTTTTTTTGAGCATACGGTTGGTATCTGTATGATTTAAGTGGAGCTGCCTGCTTTTAACACAATATGAAATCTATCTGAATAAAAATGCATTCCATGTGGCACTTTGTGGTAGCGCCTTGAAAATATTGTAATAATTAGTGGGGAGCCACAATAGAAGATCTCTTAATTCTCTGCTGCTATCCTCCCATTTCTCGGCACCACAGAAGAAACAGGATGGGTCACAGCTGCAGTATTATGTAGGGGTTTGTTTGATATACACTACTGCATTATACCCATATTCAAAAGTGTAATAACACTAAAGCGTGAAATAGCTTACTCCTGAAAATGTTCATGGCAGGATGTAGATGCAGCCTCTTGCGTATGAGCCAGCGTATACGTCTGGATCAATGACCAGAACTGGCAGGGGTCTGCTGGAAGAAATCCATAATGAGGGTCTGCCACAGTGCAGTTTTGTGCAAATAAACTGAACGCTGGGATAGGAGCAATCAAAATACATATACAATAAATCACTGGCAAAATTTTGCTATATTCATTATCCACAGCATTTCCCCTCTGTTGTCACCTTGTATAAGAACTGCCTTTTTTCATATAGAAGAACAACGATAAGGAAAATGTTTCGCTGGAGCCTAGGCCTTTTCCATTGTGCTGCTGGCCTTGGAATCAATTCCTTTATTCTTAGCCTGGCCTTAGTATCCATTTTCTTCAGTCTTCAATTCAGCTGTAAAATCTCGAACTTCTTTAGACCTACTCCCATCCCCCAGATACCCGATGCAAGGGAGATTTGTACAAGGAAAGTGGAAACTGCACGGCTCTTGCAAAGAAAAATCATAAATAGATAAACAGAACCAGAATGCACCCAATCCAACATGTGCCTCATTTACACAAAACACCATTAGCTTTATCCTGTTTGCTCAGAGTACAGCAGAGGCAACTTAGCTTGAGTGTCTGAATAGGGCGTTTTAGATAATATCGTGTGTCTTCAGACATGCAAGAACTATTTCCATAACATATAAGGAAAAATGTTATCTTTAATCCATCACCAGTAGTTTCATGGAGCGTAAGGGTTTGATTTCTTTTTTCATATTCTTACATTGCTGCCTTCATTAATGTTAGACTGGGATTGAAGTGAAGATGAAGTGCCAGTTTCAGCATACAAGCTAGGGAAGACAAGTGACAAATTGAGCGGAAAAGAAACCATCTTACCAGCCAAAGATATAAAAACACATTTAAAAAGAATAATCTGCATTGTGGAAGCTCCTGCTGTCTCTCTGTGCTTCATGGAAGCCCTGCTTGGAAGCCATCCGTGAGGAGCAGCTTGCTGCACCTCAGGGCACTGGTCATTGGCAGAGAGGAGTGAGAAGGGCCAAGGTGGGCTGCTGCGGGGCGGCAAATGAACCCATCAGAGGGGCTCATGGCAGCCAGAAAAGCAGGCACAGCCCACAAGGTGGATACTGCAAATCCTTCTCCAGACGGTCTTCACTCTGCAAATGGTGTGGCTCCCAAGATAGCCATCGATACCAGGAGCTAAGCAAAATAAGAAAAAAACAATTAAACATGGAAGAAGTCCAGGGAAGGTGCTGGTTGTCCCTTGTGGGCTCTGCTGTATCACAGCAGAAAGTCTGGCTGCCAGATTGCCAGCAAATGCCTCAAGCAGTCTAATCCCAACAGAAGCCATCTAAGAAGGGCTGTGGGGCTTTGTTCAAGGCACCTGCTCGCCTTCAGAGGACACAGCATGATGTACCAGCATGGGATGCTCTGCCACCCTCCTAGCGTTCAGCTTTCCTCATGGGCAGCTTTCTGTTGGGTGCATCCATGAGTGAGGGGAAGGTGCAGAAGACGCCTGGGTCCCCTGTCTGAGAAAGGGAGGTCTAGTTGTAAGACTGAAAAGTTTCTTGTGCAGGTGTTTGAGTCTCAGCAATAACAGCAGTCACCCTTGTTCCAGGATGTCTTCTTCTCCCCACAGCTCCAAATCAGGACTGGCTGGCCTCCACCGACATGGACATGGCTTCCCTGACTCTGCAGCAACTGGGGGGGGGGGGGGGGGGGGAGGAGGAAGTGGGGGGAATAAGGAACAAGCCTGTAGAAGTGTTACCAACTGTATTAGCATGAGACTTTGAAATAAAAGAAATATCCCTGGTGTGACAAGGAGTGCAGCTGTAGTGGTAGAAAGACCTCATGCCCAGACCAGGGCTTGTGGACGTTTCATTCCCATTGCCACAGACAAGCAAGCTGTTAGCAGACTCACTGTGCTTTAGCTAACAATTAAGACAAACGTTGCAGAGAGGATGCTCTCGCTTACAAGCTGCTTTTCCCCACTGTCACTGCTGAGGCATCCCTGGCCACTCAGGCAGTGGTCTGTGCCTTGGTGATGGCGTTGCTTTCCTCAGGGGAGCAGTGATTTTGGGGGCCAGAGGTGGAGGGTGGTCACCTTGGGGCTGCCAGGCTGCCCTCTGCCCACCGCAGCTGCTCATGCCCCACTGCCACCCATGTCTGCAGAGTGAATCAAAAAACAGCAAATGAGACAGAAATGGGGTCTGGAGGGGTCTCAGCATTTGAATGTCACCACAAACATGGAGAGCAGCAAGCTTAAGATTCCTTCCTGTCTCTCCGTTTACCGCTGTCTGCGCAGTGACTTGTTTCCTGACACATGAGCCATGACTTGGAAGGAATTCAGGCTCCAGCAAATTTTACATCGCGCTTCAATGTGGCCTTTGGTATTGAATAAGGGCAAATCTATTACACTGTTGCTATGGTGACCCTGGCACAGCCGCTATGAGGAGCGCTGATGCCGACGGCCCCACACAGGGTGATGGCACAGGCGGCACAGCCGGATGTGGGGACACCCAGAGGGGCGTGTGCCAGCGCACACCGCTTTGCCTGCGCCTGTGCAGTATGGCCATCAGACCTGGCTGCAACGGGAGGATGTGGCAGCAGAAGGTACCAAGTCCTCTTTCAGGCTTTGGCAAAATTAGCCTGTAACTTATTCGGACAGATATCAGGCTTCTACAGCAGAAGTGAGGAGCGTGTCTTTTGTGTCGGTTGGTATGAGCAGCGCAAATTCCAGTGACTGGCTGCTCGTGGATCAATGGAACACCGGGAAGGACAGCCTGTGCTTACTAAGGAGGGTGATAGCAGTGATGGATTTTAATCATTAAAATGATTTTATAATAAAGAAACAAAGGAAACTGATCTTTCTTTTCCTCATGAGCAATCTCAGCTTTGTGGATATTGATTCTTCTTGCTTGGATGCACTTTATTTATTTTACATCATGGACATGAATGTTTATTTTTGGTAAATTCTGTCTTAGCTTTTTTGCCTTCATCTTTTTCCCTTTTGAATGGCCAGGGATGGAAGTTCATATTTTCCCCTTCTGCTCAAGCAATGATGGTACAGTTTGTCATGAGCTGCAATCATGACAACAGTTAAATTGAAAGCATTGCAGCTTTAGCATACAGTAACCAAGCCCAGGATTGAAAAGCACTAACAATGGGAGTCTAAAACCTGCCTCCAATGCTTGATAAGATTATAATTATATAGCACAAAAAGCGTCTGCTTTCTTTTCTGTTGCTTTGCCGACCTCATAAAGCCCTGCTCAGATTTTTGCATAGTTAATTTGTCAGTTTATAAATTACCACATTAAGTTAACGCTGAATGCATCAAAACACAAATATATGCACAGAGGGCTTGAATATTTGAAATGTTTTAGTACTATAGGGAAATAATTTTGTTGTCAAGCTGTGGCAGATATAGAAGTGCTAGGGGATACATGACCATTTCATCAGGACGGTGTCGATGATGGCCTATGAACATTCAAAGGGGAAAATCATCTTTTATCACTATTGTGTACCATGCAGGTCCAGATGGAGGATAAAACATGCATGAGTTGCCTGCAGCTCTGAAAATAATTATACTCATTTGCCAGAAATGTAGAAAGTGCATCCAACCAAGTTACCACCCATCATAGTGACACTCCGTTTGCATACTGATGAAGTTTAAAGCCAGAGACAATGGTGTTGGTATCAATAGCGGAGGGGATTGGGAATCACCAGTGCTATAGGATTAATAGTGCCATCATTTTACATTATGCAGCATTTCACTTATGCTGCAGATCAAAAGACTCCTGGTGCTGATGCTTACCTACCTGTTTACAAGATTGGTTTGGTTTAAGACTTCAAACATTACAAGAGATTCTGGGAGTAAGGAAAGAAGACTGTTATATTCACCCCCTGTGAAGGGTTTCTCGGCAATTATGTGCAATGTGCTATGAATGTGTACACAGATCTATGCGTGCGTGTCTCTATAGCAGGGGAATCACCCATGTTATGTGCACTCACAGTATCTCTCTTCCTCTCCAGAAGACTGCTCTGGAATATGAACGAAAGATAACATGCATGTGCTAAGCTCTGGTGCCACTGCAGAGTAATTGATGAATGAGTTTTTAAAGAGTAGAATGAGAATGAATACAAGTAGGACCCAGGAGAATAATTCTTTATATTGCAGTCAGCACTGCTTATATGTAGTTGGTTTAATAGTAGAAATCAGCAATAAAGAATACAGACTTTGTTATTTAATCCTTACAAACTGAAAAAAGAAAAAAATTTTTTAACACTTTTCCACAATTAGATGTATTATTTTAAAATTGAATTATTTTGGGGCGTTATTCAGTTTTAAATGACCATCAAGTAGAATAACCAATGAATGCTACCATAAAGTGAGATTATTTTCATAATCCTTTTTAATAATTAAATCAAGTTACATATACATATATAGACACTATGATATATGCATAATATGCTTGTATGACATTTTGGCTATTCCAGTACTCCTTGAATTTCTTAAAATATTCATGGTAAAGGACTGTCTTAATATGCTTTCACATATGTGCTTGTTATCACATTGCTAGTTAAAGTAACCCTTCAAAAATAAAATGAACCCTGAGTTGGTTATTTTATTCACTGACTTATGTAGGACCTTTTCTTATTCTAATGAAGAACCTTAGGTACAGCTATATATATGTTGGCAAATATGAAGAAAAGAATGTTACCATAGCACATAACCAGGTGCAGGCAGAAAATCTTGCTTATATACAAAATGACTACTCTAGAGTGTACTGCAAGTTAGAGAACACATCTAATAAAAATGGGTAAAGAAGTTAAGTTTTATAAAAACATAGTTTAGACTTCTAATTTTAATTTAGTTCTGGTAAAACTAGTATGCAATCACTGTAATGACATAAGGACCCAAGATGATCTCTGATGTAATTCCACAGATCATGTGGCACAGATTATGTGACACCAGCGATGAATCAGGTCCATGTGTTTTAGCATTTGATAAAATCTCAACAGTTTGATACTTTATGCTTTCCAGGAATAAAAAATATCTTTGGAAGAAAAATGGATGATGGAGTAATGGAAGTATGCTCACTAGAAACTGTAGCAGATTGATCTGGATCTAAGTACACCACTAGTTAATTAATTCTTGTCTTATGTAAACAAAAAAAAGAGGAATTATGGGCTTTGCAGTCTCACCGCTTGTGAGCCCATTTGCTTTTCTTGGTGGTACATTTCACTGAATGATAATGCAGTTTTTATAAAGTCCAGTTGTCATCAGAGGTTGCAAGACAGTGTCTTATTAACATGCACTGTATGTTAGTTCCAGGGGCACTCCTGGCATTCAACTGAGTAATGAATCAGGAGAAATGTCTTGCAGTTATTTTGCCAGCAAAAAAGCAAAGATGGTGATTTGAATAAGGAAAACTCCAGGAACTGAGGTGCACCAAGATCACACCTGCAGTGTAAATTCTAGGGTCAAAAGGATTTTCAAAATATTTTATAGGAATATGGGTAGTATAAAGCAATTAAAACTTTATTACTAAGAGATATTTCTACCAGAAAAGACAAACAAGGTCATGAGGTTATTTTCAGACCTAATTTGACAACATAATCCAACATATAAATAGGAAAAAATATCCCAAGCCCTGCAGCAGCAAAAAGTTTAAATCACTTGAAACATAAAACGTGACTTTACACCATATTTCTGCCACCATAGTAAGGGAGGTAGTAGGATAAGTAGGTAAGCATAAGGGCAAGGCAAAGGTAGTTGAAGCCAGGTTTCATAAGGGCAACTTCTGAGGCAAAGGGGATGTGCAAATCTTGTCTCTGCAGGCTTCCTTCTTGCCTTGGGAGCCTGGCTGTCTGGGGACCCTGCCAGTCATCAGCTTGTTCCTAACCTCCTTTACAGGAGAAAAGCCATTGAGGAGCTGGTGAATGGGCAAGCTCAGCTAACATCTGACTGGCTGGAGTACTTCCCTGTGGGAAGCTGTACTTCCCAGGGGCTCTGAAATGCACCAGTGGGACCAGCTTCTGCATCATGCACTAGGCCAAATGAAGCAGAAGGCTGCAGATGAGTTGATTCTGGCCAGCTGCTGAACAATACCTGCCACTACCTATACAGCGAATGCCAGAAATATTACCAATTGTCAGAAGGGATCAGTTAAAAACTGCATCATGAAATTGTTGGATGTGACAAGGACAACTGGAGATGGTTCTAAAAGGACTTTTCCAGAGAGCTGACAACAGGAGAATGGTTTGGACATGAGCAGAAAGTTATCACTATGCAGTTACTAGCATCTCCAGTTAGTTAGTTAAAACATGGGTTTATAAGAATTTGAAATGTTGCTTTAGAATTATTCTTAACTATTATTAACTATGTGTTTAATTGGAAGGGGTAAATATGGAAAGTCGAATCTTGAAAGTTTCCAATAGCATCTGGCTGAGATGGGGTGGAAACATTTGTGTTGCAAAGATTTGATTATCTAGGGCTGAGGCAGTGAGCAGGCAAGCTTAGTCAGGTTCTTGATCCTGAGCAATTAATGAATAATGCAGTGATTTAAATAGTGCATAGATAGAAGCTGAGTTTCCTGAGAGATCTGATATTTCTGACTAAAGGACAATATGGTTAATATCTCTCCAGAGGTTAAAATCAACAATAAGAACTGGTGTCAGGCAATTTATCTAAAAGGCCCTGGTAGTAAGACCCAAATCTCTGTCCAAAAGCATATGCTAGCACTGGTTCTAACAACTAATCAAAGAGTTTTTACAATGAGCCATTTCTTCCTACTCAGAAATAGGAGTAAAACCCTGGGAATGTGAAACTAAATATAATTTAACTGGAGAAAAAAAACCAAAAAAACAGAAAAGACTTAACTAAATAAATGTCTTATAAAATCATAAAAGAAAACACATGTCAGCAAAGAGCAGAGTGTTGTCTTGCTTTTGAAGGAGTAAAATGTTATAATCTCCCAGTCTAAAGAAAATGTACATGAGTTATAACATAATCTAAAACTATTACTAAATGTGGTAAAATACATACCACTGTTGCAAGTTGCTCAATCTTAGGAATGATAGGAAAAGGGTTGAAAGATGAAGCTGAGTGTAACAAGGGAGGTGTCTTAGGTGGGATTGCAGGAGTGGGGTTCATTTTGTCCTTCTTCCTCAGTAAGAATGGGAGTGTGTGTAATAATGAGGCCATGAGGTATCATTTTATTACAGGTTTTTACGATTCTAGTTCTGTGTAAATAAATCATTACATAACTGATGAGCCAAAACCTCTGCTTTCTAAAACATGCATTTTTTATATGCATGCAATGAATGATAAACCAAAGAAATCAGAGACCACTGGACAGAATATTCTCAAGGGACACTACAAAGTGTGCTATGTCTAGACCTTAATCTGCATTTTTCACTGTTTTGTGCATGCAGAGGAACTGTTCACTTGAAAAATGTTCACCCAAAATAGGGTACATAGTGAGAAAATGAGACCCTAATTTTAAAGCAATGCTTCCAAGCCTATGTCAGTCCAATTTAGTTCAAAGACTCTCCAAGCAAGTCCGCACACGGACAAAAAATAAAGTCCATCTGTGCAAACCTCATTCATCTCAACAACTTGATAATTTATTTCAATCTTTTACAAACACTTTTTAAACATCATTCAACTGTCCAAAGCCCACAGATACTCAATAACCAGGAAAATGGAGCATAAGGAGAAAGGGTATGCCTCCCCCACCACCCATCAGCAACAGTGGGTGCACAGCAGGGGAGCGATATCTCCCACTGACCCTGGTGTGTCTAAATGCCCAGGGAGTAATTTTAACAGGCGCAAATCAATATTGCTGCCAGAAACAAATATATCTTGTAGCAATCCTTTCCCTGGGTGAGATGTAAATAATCGTGGTTGTTTCCCCACTGACTGAGCAGCCCACACTCAAATGATGGAAAATGTCTTAACAAACCTTCTGTCAACACCTTTGAGATCCTCATTTATTTTCACAGCTAGAGCTTTGGCGCTCTGGGTACAAGGAACAAGCGGTTAGAGCACCCTGCCAAACCGCATTGTGCCAGAAGGGTGCAAAAGGGGAAGCATCTCCTAAACGCACAAAGGTCATGTGAAAACCTGCACCAGAAGAAGGATCTTTCACTTTCTCCACCAGTCCTCCTTCATGTTGCTATCTTGCCCAACTTTAGAGATCAATCAGATTTCCAGTTCAAACTGAAGCGCTCTTTGTTCTGCCCAGCTCTAGCTTCACCTCTGGTGAGAAGTGTTTTCTTCGCAGCTACCTATTTAAAACTGAACCTAAAAATACAAAGTAATGCATCAAAACTTTGACAGCAAACAGCAGGTCCTCGTACAGTCTCAGTATACCAGCATGTGAGGAGGAGCCAGGAAACCTTCCTTCCTGGGGAGCTTGCCAAGATATATATGCTTTGTAGTATTTCTGGGCTGAGTATCTCTTACAGAAGAAACATATAAGAAGTCAGGTGGAAGGATTACTTCATACTGATTTAGTCCAAAAGTCTCCTGAATTAATTGCTTGCAGCCATTAGGAAAGCTGATTGAGCATAATAGTTGGAGAGTCACTTTCATTCCTCTTGATGGAGATTTGATTCGGTTTTGACATTGAGCTGTAGGTCAACAACCTACAACATTGCTGTTAGCATCAGAGAAATCTCTTGGCATGTGTTTGGGCTTAACATGGAAAAAGTTGTGGTCTGGATGAAAATTTAGCATACCTGAAAGCAAGAAATAATATGATCAGGTTTATACAGCTTATCCACATAGACAAACCTGGCACCTCTGCTGTGCAACAAAAACCTAAGAGTCACCCTAGCAATTAGGCATTTCTAGTAAAAATTTCTTCAAAAAGCAAAGGATCTCTGGCCTTGGAAACTCTGCTTTTGTAGCCCTACTGTCCCCTCAAGATCCTCACCTCACTCTGATCAGTAGGAATTTCAGGAAGAGAAAAAAATAATATATATTTTTACATATTTCCAAGTAGATGGTAAAAAACATGCTGTGAAACTGAGAAATCTGTGTGATCTGGAGTATTATGGAAGAGCAAATAAAACTACAATTCTTTTCCAGGTGCTCAGCAAAAACAAGTCAGAGAAAAATCAAGTCTCTAGTAATTGCCTCACACAGAGTGAAAGCAGCAAGGCAATGCTCTGGGAAGAAGGAACAGGGCTGCAGGAAGGACCATTATTCATATCAGGTGTGATTATATTTTGCTGTGCTGTTGAGACTCCTGGAAAGCATTGTTTCTCTTTTGTTTTCCTGTACCCTGTTTTTGTGAGGTCAGGCTGTTTGGAGCCCCTTGGTTTACAACTAGATAGAGAAATATACATGACTAATTTTAAATTGGTTAACTGTTCCTTATTTCCTTTTGTTTTAATATACTCCTGGCATATAGACAGTTTGTACAAACATGCTGTAATATCACACACTGCTAGTCTTGCACTATTTGTTTTTCCTACTGTGGCTGGTAGATCAGTTTGCATTTGATCTGTGCTATTCCTTGCGCAGAGCTAAGAGCAAAAGTTTTTGTTTGAAAGTGTTCAGTCTTTTATTTGCAAAATGAGATCTTCCTGGGTTTTGCTTCCCTCAAAATAAAAGTAAAAATGTTGATAGGCCCATCCTTTTCTTCATATAGTGCCATCCTGTGCAAGTGCATTGGGGAGCATTTGTGGGTCTCATAGCAGGCCCTGTTCCCTCCATGATGGTGGTGTACCCTGGCAGGGACACTCTGGGTGCTGTGTCCTGCTGATGGGCCTCCCAGCCTGCTGGCCACATTGCCTATCTGCCCCAGATCTTATACTCATTTGATCTCATGCCTTGGTAAGCATGGCTGTCTCTTATTTTCTCATACCATACCAGTTTTTCAAATCACAAATCAAAAGAATCATGAAGCAGTCGATCAAAGGAACCGTTGTAAAGCACAGGAAGTGGTGATCTGTGGCTTTGGGGGTTCTTTGTTAATTCCTGTGGTTGTTGCCTCTTGTGTGTAGTGCAGTACAGCTATAAGAACAAATCCTTGCCTGGATGAGTTTACAGTCTAAACATGGAAACCAGATAACAGTGTAAGGGGAAAAAGAGATGGGAGTTGTCACACAGTGTTGTGTTCTGCTAATGGCTGATTTAATATAAGAGTCCATACCTCCATCTGCTCAGTCTTCATGCTGCCACTCTCACTCAGTCTTTTGTATTTTTACAGCACTGCTTGAGTCAAACCCTGGGAATTACTGAGGGGACCACCCCTTTGTGCCAGCAAGACTCTGGGTCATGTTTATTCCTAGTGTGATTGCACTGATCTAAATGAAACTTCAGCTACAGCAGAGAGGATAGGAACTTGGCCCGTTGTTTCATGGATGGTGTTTTATTTGTCAGAATGTTTTGTTTGCATCATGCCTTTTTTCTGTTTCTAGTTGTGGCAGTGTTATCTCAGACAGGCTTACAGCCCTGCTAAGCCCACTTGCTATAGCTCTGCACAAGCACAGGATGAAAAGACGTTCCTTATATATTGAAACCAAACATGTAAGCAGGTACAGATGGTGGATGAGGACAGGCAGGTAAAGAAATACGAAGGAACCGCTACCAAAGTGAGATGAAGCCCTGATCTGGTCTGGAGAGACTGGGGAGCACCACAGCCCCAGTTGCCCCGCAGGAGATGGGTATGCATGGAGCAAAGGGCAGTGTCAGTGGAAGGATTTCAGTTCTGGGCTCTCCCTTGTACCTTTACACCTGGCCAGCCAGCATGGCTCTTCACAGACATTCACAGTGTGACCATCAGCAAATATGAGTCACAGCAAAGGAGAGGAGGGAGGTGAAACTCCAAGAAGAAAAATGAATATTTAACGACAGTTTCTTTCCAGCAGCACTAGGGATGGAATGACAGGAAATACCTGGCTGTTTGCTTTAAAATAAGGAGAGGTGATTGCAGCCAGGAGGTCTGACAAAGACAAGGTCAACACTACTGCCTTTGTAGAGCAGACAGTGAGGGAGAGGAAGGTCTGATGTGATGGAGGAAGGTCAGACAGCGGATGCACGCAAAGTGTCCCTGCGAGGTATTACCTTGACTGTACAATATGTGCCAGAAAAAAGCACATGGTCATCTCTGCTGCTCACACTGAGGATGGGATTTCAGCAGGACCTAAACAAGCTGGATTTTTGAGGGGAGTTGATGGCCAATACAGACCGGAAAACAGCAGCCAGCTTTAGTAGTATGCATTCAGTACCACCGAAACTCTCCAATAGTGGGAGTGCTGAAAAGACCTGAGTTTTCTGAATTGAGAAAGGAAACTAAGAATGGACAAGATAACAGTGTAGGAGTCACTGACTGGTTTGCTTAAGGGAAATAAGTGCACCTGTGCTGTTTGCAGCCTCTAAGGAGAAGAAAGAAACATTGAGCTAGAGTAAAGCTGGAAACAGGACTAAGGAAAATCTGAGGGCAGTGCCTTTGAAGGGACTAGTATTTCTGCAGATACCAAGAATTTCCCTGAAAAATAGAGTGCTCTAAAATAAGCAGCAAATAGCTTGTAAGGGACACTGGATTCAATAGAAATGTTCTAATTACACCTTTATAGACATCACATCAGAGAAAGGGTAGGAGATGAAATTAACTTCTGCTTGACTCTGCATGACAGCTCATGGGTGACAGGGCCCTCTCATCTCCTTTTTGAGCTCTTAGCTTTGTTGGTTTCCAAATTTCATAGTCTTCCCATAGGTCACTTAATACCTTCCAAGGAGAGTTTTTGTCATCCCTTCCCAATGTTAAAGCTAGTAAAATGCCACATTCATTTATTTATTTTTAACATGGAGACTTTTTCATGTTTCTTTTGTATTTGATTACATTTGTTTTTTCTAGAGCACATGTCCACCAAAATAGTCAATGCAGTAACTGATCCCAATTGCAATAAACTTCTCCCACTATAAAATAAATTTAAAATACTAATATTGACACTAACACTAATACTAAAAACCCAAACTCTGAAACTAAAAACTAGCATATAGAATCATAGAATCATAGAACAGTTAGGGTTGGAAAGGACCTTAAGATCATCTAGTTCCAATTCCCCTGCCATGGCCAGGGACACCTCCCACTAAACCATGCCATGCAAGGCTCTGTCCAACCCAGTCTTGAACACTGCCACAGATGGAGCATTCACAACTTCCCTGGGCAACCCATTCCAGTGACCAGTGCCTCACCACACTTACAGTAAAGAATTTCTTCCTCATATCCAATCTAAACTTCCCCTGTTTAAGTTTGAACCTGTTACCCCTTGTCCTATCACTACAGTCCTTAATGAAGAGTCCAGCCTCAGCATCCCTATAGGCCCCCTTTGGATACTTGGAAGGCTGCTCTGAGGTCTCCACACAGCCTTCTCTTCTCCAGGCTGAACATCCCCAACTTTCTCAGCCTATCTTCGAACATATAATGTTTTAAGTGCACTTAAAGTGGCTGATAAGCTGTTAGAGAGCTGCATCATATGGCCAGTACTGAAGGATCCATCTGTCATCTGTAGATGACTGGAGATCAACAATTGCAATAAAATCTTTAGACTACCATTTGAAATTATGACCATTAGTAGGCCAGAGCAATTAAACCTTTTTTAAAGACTGAAAAGTCTGTCAAAATATACATATTTACATTTGCTGATACAATATATGAGGTTGGCTTGAATACAATAATTTTCTCTCAACAATATACAGATACACACTTCCTACATTCATTTGTGAAAATGTCTTTGAAATGTATTCGTGTAAGCTAATTATAGAGGTCTAACACTTCTCTTCATTTAATGCTATAAAATTAATGGCCCTTCATTTTCACTTCCAATGCAAATGATCATGTCATCTTCAACAGCATGTAGCTCTTTTTCTCATATGCTGAATATGATTAGTTTTCCTTAAGCAGAATTAGAGCACGTGATTGTCTGAGGTTAGGCAAGAGCAATGTCTCCTGGTTCTATTTCAAAGCTTTTGTTATGATGCAATAGTCTTAACGAACAGAATTTCAGAAATGCACAATGAGAAATGTTAGACAACTGAACTCTACAGGCTGTGGCCTTCAGAGAGCACACTCAGAAACAGCAATGGTAGCCCATAAATCTCCAGCATAGTCATGTGAGTTTAGCCAGGCATTGTAGCAAACACTTGCAAGAAAAGAGGGATACAGGTACTTCTGAAAGAATACACCATGTGGCTTAAAAATGCTTCCATGAAGCTGCACCCAGCTCCAACTGAAGAGAATGGCTTGAATGATTTTAATGGGAGCCAGGTAATTCCTTTAACAGTCTTTTTAACCAGTATTGTATATTGGAGAGAATTTCTCAAAAACCAGACGGACATCACCTAATTTTCTAGAAGTCAGGCATCTAAGCTCAAAGCACAGAGCTATGCATGCTCACAACGCACATTCACTTCCCTCCATTTTGGTTGTCAATTAACTGCTTTTGCATGGGGGTGACAGAGGAGACATTCAAGAGTGAAAACCAGACATAATTTTTAACATGTGTTTCCAGCTGTCAGGTCTCTTGCTTGCAAGCATGGCAGACAAATGCTGCAGTCATAAAAAATAATTTGCAATGGAATGATTTTGAGATATATCCTCTGTAGGAGTGAACTCAGAGTAATCGTTTGCCTCCTTTAGTTAGAAGGGATATTGAGGGAAGCAGTGCTGTTCCAGAGGGCCCCAAAGCAGCGAGAAGCAGAGCTATAATGATAAAAAGGATATATTCTAATCTTAAAATAGATTTTGTGGCTGCTATTTTTGTGCTCATTATTCTATCATGGAGCTTCTACTTGACAATGGATATGATAACCTGGGAAAGCTGGCATGCAAGCAAGGACAAGCTTGTTCCTAGAGCTGCAGCCAGGTCTAGCCCAGGCTGCAAGTCTCAGATGAGCAGGAGAGGACCTTGTGTTAGGGCAGTGGTTGAGGTGCTCAGGGTGATTGGCTGGCAGGGAAGAGCTGGGACACTGCCTCTGGCTCTCTGGAACAAGAAAAAAATGTACATTAGCTTTTTACTGAGATTTCACCAAACAACTCCTGATCATCTCGACAGGAGTATGCAAATGTGAGCAAAATATTCTGGGAAATTATCCCAAATTCTCTGCCATGCTGTGGCTAATAGATTTAACAGTCTCCATCAATGGTGTTTTAACAAGTTAAAAGTACAATGAGGCAAACCAAGACTGCCACATAATTTGTGACCAATCTGTGGGCGTGTGCCAGCTACTTTAGCAAGGTTTGTATTCAGCTGTCTCTCCAGAAATTCACTTCACCTTCCTAATGCGGAGTGAAAGGAAAGGTCTTTGATTGTGCTCAGTGAAAAAGTCTGAGCAATTACTGGAGATATACAAGCACAGCAAGTTCCCACAAACAAGCATTTTGCATAAGCGATGGCAATCACAAAGCATATTCTTTCCTTATTCAAGCTAGACAGAGGAACTTCAGACCACTCATTTAAAACACAAAAAAACGTACGAGAAAAAGCGAGACTTGTAAATTGTGCCTTGCAAGTATTACTTAGCAATTTTTTACTTCTTTATCAAGCTGGGATGACAAACATAAGTAGTTTGGGAGCAAAGTATGCGATTTGCTAGTGATGGAGCAGTGATTTGTGTTTGAAGCATTATGCAAGGGAAGTTGATTTTCTGTGCTTACTCTCCAGCATACCTGAATGTCCTGCTGTTGTCACGCTCTGAGCTGGGTACAAGCGACTGTCCACACACCTGAAGCACTGAAAATCCTGAGGAAAAGCTCCCATCATGGGTCTATACATAGATAAATTTCTTGTGGAGGGTAGGTATTTGGCTGGAGGTGCCAGGCAACTGCGCATCCCTGAGTACAGAGGAGTAAACAGGAGATTTTAAATTTCAGCCCGTCACATTATCTCCTACGTAGGGTCCACAGGCAATCAAATTCACTTTTTCTTTTTCCTTGTCTTCAGGAAAAGGTGTTACAACTTCACTTACACTCAGTCATTTCAGACACTGCTGCAGTGCCTGTATCAGAGGGTTCTGGTGAATGTGCTAGGAATATTCCTGCCACTTCAAAATAGGTGTTGCTGCTCACTGTGTTCCGTGATAGCTGGGCTTGAGGTTCAAGATCTCCTCCAGAGGACAGTTAAAATTTTGCACTTCTGTGTGAACAGACTACAGTCCTTCTCCTAGCAGGGTACCTAAAGTGCAGCTGTAGCAGCTGGTGACTTTTCCCAGTTGTTTGAATGGTGGCTGAGATGGCTTCATCTACGACCATTTAAGCATTCGAAACTCACAGTCTTAGAGTCACTAATTTTGCAGCTCCACAAGCTGCAAGAAATGGGAGACACTGCAGTCTAAATCTCTACACCATGTTCCCTGAGTAGTTTTTAATTGTCTTTTTTTTGATAAAATTAAAGGTACATCTGCGCATCAACATCAATTTTTGCATTCCTGGCTCTATGCAAGTTGTCTTCACCACAAATTCTTCACCTGCGTTTTCAGTTCTTTCAGGAACATTGCAGTTTCTCATGCATAGGGTCCAGACTTCTAGAAATTGAGTTAGGTCATCCTAACTAGCTCTTGTTTGGATAAACTACAAAATTCTTCCCTGGTATTTTCCTCTCTGCTCCTCAGATGTGTTTTGAAATATATATATATACATGTACGTATATACGGCAATCTTGCTAGTAATTATTATGGTCCTAGAGAATAAATTAAATACTGTAAATACCTGTGTAGAATCAGAAGTCACTTCTCAATGATATATGTAAAAGTGAAAAAGCCTGCTAAATCAGAAGCCCGCCAGAGCTGAGAGATAATCTAAGGCAGATACCTACTTTGGATGTGGTTTTAATTATCATAAAGAAACAAGCCTTTGAATCTCAGCACCTCTGACCTTTTGGGAAGGTAAGATGCAGAGATGCCCTTTGTAAAGCCTTCTGCAATGCCACTCCATTGGCAAGGAATATGTACTTTTCGAAAGCAGTCATGGTTTGTACTACCTATTTCTGCACTTTCAGTCTGTGGTGTGTACTAGAGGGCTGAGCTTCACTATAAATTGCAGATAAAAAAAAATCAGTACAGCTAAAAGCTGAACCAAAACCATCGAGGCCAGCTGATTTCATATGAGTCATGTGCAGCTGAGATATTTGCCTAGGTTCCAGAGAGAGTCGCAGACCTGCCAATGGTCACTTGGAAAGGCTGCAAACCATCAGTGAGTTAGAGAACAACTCTGCAGTGTGTGCAGTGCATAACCAAAACTTGAACTCAGAGAAGCAGGAGAATGGAGGTGGAAATGTTGCTACACATGCACCATGCTCCTTGCTAGACAGGACTCAGGGGAATGTAGCAGGTGCTGCGTCAGTGTGCTTGTCTTAACCAACAAGGAGATCTTACAAAAAGCATGCTCCTGAGAATGACTGTAACATCCTATGTAGGATGGCTCCAGATCTTAATTTCAGGGTCACATATTTGTCTAGGATGCACCGTAAGGAAAGAAGTTCGGATAATCACTGGATTTCTTCAGGATGTCCAAATAAAACAGAAGGGAGAAAAAATGGTGGTGGTGGGAGAACAAGGGAAAAAAACAGTGAATCCTTTCCAGATTAATTTTTAAATCAACTGGGAGCTGCCTTTTTGTGTTAACATTTGGCAAACCTATCTCTCTGATGTCTTTGTCCTTTCTGTTCCCCATGGACCAGTCTCCAGTAAATTGCTACAATTCAAATCCCAGATGATGGCATTCTTATTTTTATTATTTGACTATGCTGATGGTTACATACAAAAACCCACGGATTCTGAACCCTCTGTGACTGCCTCAGTCCTCTTGCAGCTTGTCTATTGCTTGATAGTTGCTACACTCTCCACTAGAGACAGTTATTCCCATGGGCTTAGAAATGTTTCAGAAGAAAAAACAGTGAGGTGCTACCCTGAGTAAATCTCTGTGCAGCAGGCTGTAATGCTGCACATTTCATCCTTGGAACAGGAATGATGTAGGTAGAATATGGGGTGGCAATGCCATTTTTGTTATTGCTGGCATTCACTGTCTTTGGAACTGCATCCATCCAACAATTTTGTTGATTGTTTGACATGACATGGATGATTTTTTTCTATTTTGTTCCCTAATAAGTTCAGAGAAAGCTGTGATGGAGAGAATTCCAGTTTGTGGAGCCTGTCACTATACAGTGTTGCAAGAGCAACCCTGGCCTTGGTCTGCATCACTGTGCTGCTCTCTGGGCAGCCATAGCAAAGCCTGGGAGACTCACAGTGCCACAGGACAACCCTTGAGTCAGGGTGCTGATGGGCTTACACATTCCCATTCCTCCTTGAGGCTTCAGCAGAGGATTTGACTAAAGCAAAGTGGTTATGACTGGGGTTAATTTGTGTAGCTGCTTTTGCCCATCCTGCATTTTGGGGGTCAACATGTTGGAATCTGTAATAAAAAGTGTATTATCTATAATAACAAATGCCTGCCAAATCCCGTGTTCCGTGTCCCAAAGAGCTGCCCATGCATGGGGAGCAAGCACCAGGAGGCAAAGTTGGGCAGCTGAGCCCGGTCAGGTGACAAACCTGCAGCCAAAGACAACTTCATGAGTGAAGTGCGGTGTTTGGCTCTGTGTCAGAGTGACCCCCAGCAGCATCCCCTTGCCACTTGCAACCATCCCTGCCATGGCCTTTTACTAATTTTGTCGAGAAATTGCAGTGATTTTAACAACATCTTATAGAGCTATTGAGGTGGGTGAGGTACAGTAAATGAAACAAGATATTTCTGAAACCATTTTGAAAATTATTCTTCTCTCTGAGGTGGGTTCAGCAAAGACCTGTTTCCACTGAAATCAGCGAGAATTATCTGTCACTATATCAAAGAGCTAGTTTAACGATATTTGTGCCAGTCCATCTTCTCTTGCTGCCTGCCAGACATTCCACTGGTGCCAAAAGACATGTCTGACTCCAGGTAGTATCTTACTTCTTGCAAGGTTGGTCCTTGCACAGTAATGCAGGTCAGGAGCAGGAAGTCTCTTCTGGGCAGGACCTGCCCATTTCTGTTAACAGGGAAGGTTTTGGGAAAATCTGTGTTCATTTGCAGCTTCCAGCAGCTGTAACCATCATCTCATTCTACAGTTGTGCAGTAACAAAACAGGGAGTTTAAATGGAGTTAATTTCTGAAGTGCCTTATTTATGAAATCAAAGAATCTCTAGTCTCATTTTGGTGGTCATAAAGTCCCTGGATGGGGGTGAGGGATGCCTACTGCCCATTTACTACCGGCTGCTTGTCAAACACTCAAAGGTAACTGGAAAGGGAAAGAGTTTTCAACATCAGCTTTTGCAGAATATGTGTTCATTTTCTTATTTTTTTCCTGAAAAAGCTGCAATGCTGACTTCAGCTCCCAGATGCCTCACATCTACTTGAACACCTGTACTAGCTGAGTGCTGGTCTCAGGACTTGATCCTTAACGCTGAATGCTACTGAACTATCTGACCTGACGCCGGAAAATATTTGACAGAATTACTGAATTCTTTGAGCACATATAGATAGCTTGCATTACAAAATCTTTGCAGGAAGACCTTCTCTATTTTCTAGACGTATGATTATTTAATAAAATGAAAGTTTGGGTTTTTGAAACTTTTCACTTGCTCTCAGGACCAAAAAGTACACTTGAGAAGTGAACAGTCTTGTTTCTTTTCTAACTTGAAAAAGTAACCATATGCTGGCCATCTAAGAAAAATCATGTGCTGAGGAGATTGACATAATCTTTATGTTACACTGGAAAAAATGTAAGGCTGCCTGTCTTACTCTGGTCAACATTTATCTCCTCTCTCTGGAAACATTTCAGCCAATAATAATAGGAAGGCAATAAAAGAAGATGGGTTACAATGTAAAGTAAAAGTAAGTGAAGAGCTTTACAGCTGCTAGATGTGTGAATTTTATTTATTCGTAGCAGTAAATGTTACGGTATTTTCCTGTCCCACATCCATAGCACTGTTTCCTTGAGGACAAAGAATTGCAGATTATTTTGCTGTTCGAGTTTTCTTACTTCATGCTGCTACTCAAATAGTGGACCATTGCCAGTCTCTTCATGTACATTGTTTTTGGCCTGGTTACTAGTTGGGGGTCTTTCTAGAAAGGCTCTTTATTCCCCCTCATCCCCCACAAATAACTCTTTTGAAAGTTTGATTACTGTTTGCCTTTTTGAATGTGGAAGCAACTTATGAAGAATAAGCATGTATATCTGTGTAATGTGAGCTATTTTTTCCTACATAAGGCTGTGCATACATTCATTTTACTTAACTATTCTTCTGGTCCTGCAGAGTCCCTTACCCCTTCCAGGAGGAGGACTGTTAGTGATAGCTTTCAGATGTAACTCCCCAGCTTGAAAACAAAGTGACACAGAGAGGTGGGTTTTTCTGTATGGGTGTTCAGGAGGTGAGGAATGGGTGGAAGTGTGTCCAACAGTCAATTCAAGCAGGGCTGCTGCCAGATGGGGACTTTTTAGCCTGCACAAGAGGCTTAGCAGGCATGGGACCTCCTTGCTGTGCCCACCCAACCTCCAACTTCTCCCAGCTCTACGTCTAACCTGAGACAGACTGTCTCTGTGGTTTACCTGGGAGAAACATTAATTTTAAGCAAGATGGGTAAAACAGACTTTTTTTTTTTTTCTTTTTTTTTTTTGCATTGTAGTGTTTGTACTCTGAATTGGCTTGTAACCAACCAGTTACCCATACTGCAGTCCAAAAAGTGCTTGAGGTCAAAATGACAGAGAAGTCCAGAGAGAAACTAGTCACAATGGTATAAAACCAATTTCCTGTAATTTCAGGATTCAAGTTACTTGAGGAAGTTAAAAATATATAACAAAGAAGCATCATCTACAGATCAGTTTACAACCTCATTTACACCATCAGCATCTGACCAAGTGCCAGCTTTCTGAGATACATACCATTTCCAGGAGAGAGGACTCCTCCATATATGTGCTGCGCAGCTGTGAGGTCCCTCGACGCTGACAATGGCCTGCTCCTGGCCCTGGGGTTCACAGCTGGAATGCACAGAGACCCGTGCACGTTCATCCCTCAATGTTGGCTGCTTGTTACTGTCTCGATTGATGGCTTTGCCAGACCCATCACTGCTCGAAGTGTTCAAAGACCAGGCACTCCACTTCTCGGTTGGTTCTTGGTGCTGACCAACAGCGCAGGTATCTTTATACCAGTGACCGCAAGTTAAGCAACATGTGGCTCTTTTTTGAGTTGACTGACCTAGCCACCCACATGCCAAAAGACCCATTTGTGATAAGCTTCTATGCCACATTTTCCTTATTGCCAACCCTATTTATCTGCACGTCTTTTCTCCGCTGTCGATCAGACTCCCCTGATAACACCTCCCTTGTCTAATGAGCAGCTCTCCCAGGATTTCTTTCAAAGCACCTTACACAACATTCCTGGCAAGGTGACACTGATATCACCAGAGATAGGTTTCTACTGCAAAATTTTGACATCCAAATGAGTTTAAAATTTCTTCTTTCTCTGCTGCTGTCTCAGTGACTGTGCAAGTTGTGACTGAAGCAATAGTTGACAGGCTTTGGCAAGAGCAGCTTTAAGTAACTGTTAAGGGCTCTGATGCCCAGAATAACTATATAAAATAGTAAATATAAAATGAAGAGGAATCGAATGAGTCACACTTACCTTTTCTCTGGAGAGATAAAAAATGTCCATTTTTGCAGATTTTTTCCATCTTGTAGATTTGTAGATGTCATATTCTGCCATCAGTTAGTAGGGAAAATAGCTGCCCTGAGTGGGGATATGTGGGTATAACTGAGGGCAGCATTTAGGCCTGTATCTTCCATCTCAATGAAAAATGCATTAATTTAGAAATAAAACAAGGTTATGGGAATTTTTCAGGATCCTATTAATTAATTTCAAAAATTACTTTAGCTTGGTGGAAGCATTGCCATGCACTATAATCATCTGCTGGCTGGTGACTTCTGATTTTGAAGATTTAGGGACTCAGCATCAGCCTCTGGCTCCTTTGCTTTCCTAACAACCAAAGAGTTTAAAGCAGCCTACAAAGACCTTCACAACTATCAGTTTGAATGTCCTCACTAGTTTGCCTCTTGTGTCCTCAATTCTCAATGAAAAAGGCACACCAGATTTCCCTGTTGAGTAGTCCAGCACTGAGTCAGCATTTTTTGGAACATTTTTTGGAACATTTTTTTGGAACAGCCCATAGTCATGTAAACTATGTCATGCTGCTTTGGCTCCAGGAAGGGTCAATCATGGGGGAAAGAGGACATGAGATCTTCTGTGTTGGCTCAGCTGCACTGAGCCAACCTTCATTCTGCTAGGACCCAACCCTACATGGATTTCTTCCAATGTAACACCCTGGGAATAGCATCACTGGCTGCCAGGGTTTGTCAGATCCCATTGGCTCCCAGATGTGATTTGTTCAGTGTACAAATAAACACTGTCTTCCCTCAGTCCTGGCTTAAAGATGCAAGTGAATTTGACAGCCAGTCTGGGTTTCTTTTTTCATTGCTCTGGTAACAACATGTGAAAGTTGAAGTTCAAGTTTCCACAGAAATGTGGTCTTACATATTTCACTTTAATTCTTTACATATTTCACTTTTCTTCTTTACATATTTCACTTTTCTTCTTTATTTAGAGACATAGCCAAACACGGGAGTTTACTGAGAAGCTGACTTTACACCAGGAGTCACCAGCACCAGGGACCAGGACTATGTAAATGCATGAGCAAGGAAGAGCTGTGACCGATGATGTTCCTGGTCCTACTCCTGCTGAAACCAATAGCCAAAAAACTGCTGTGCTAGGGCAATCAGTAGGAGGATAGTGGGACAGTTGGAATGGGAAATTGAGATGAAATTGTAATGGTGGCAAGATATGAGACATGAAGTGCAAATGGTAGTAGCAGGAAAGTATAGGATCTTCTCATGGCTGCAGAGGAGGGTGTCCAGCAGCCGTGTGGGACCTTAAAATCATAGAATAGTTTGAGTTGGAAGGGACCATTAAAAGTCACTTAGTCCACTCCCTCTGCAATGTGCAGGG
This sequence comes from Myiopsitta monachus, assembly GCA_017639245.1. NCBI lineage: Eukaryota > Metazoa > Chordata > Aves > Psittaciformes > Psittacidae > Myiopsitta > Myiopsitta monachus. The sequence continues at coordinate 21,171,121 of CM029941.1, forward strand.
ACATCTTCAACTAGATAACATTGCTCAGAGATCCATCCAACCTGACCTTGAATGTCTGCAGGGTTGGGGCATCTACCACCTCTATGGGCAATCTGCTCTGGAATTTCACCACCCACATCATAAAAAACTTCTTCCTTATATCTAGTCTGAATCTACCCTTTTTTAGTTTAAAGCCATTACCAGTTATCCTATAACTACAGCCTCTACTAAAAAGTCTGGCCCCATCTTTCCTAAGCTCCTTTGAAGTACTGAAAGGCCACAACAAGGTTTCCCCTCTGCCTTCTCTCCTCCAGGCTGAAAAAGCCCAGCTCTCTCAGCCTTTTCTTATAGGAAAGATGTTCTACTTCTCTGATCATTACTGTGACCCTCCTCTGGACCCTCTGGACCCCTGGTCCATGTCTTTTCTGTGCTGATAATTCCAGAACTGGATGCAGTAGTCCAGGTAGGTTTTCACCGAAGCAGAATAGAGAGGCAGAATCACCACCAGCTGGTCATGGTTCTTCTGATGCAGTCCAGGATATAGTTGGGTTACACAATATCAGCTCCTGTCCATCTTTTCATCAACAAACACCCCAAAGTCCTTCTCTGCAGGTCTCCTCAATCACTTCATCTCTCAGCTGGTATTGATACTGGGGGTTGCCCTTACCCAGGTGCAGGATCCTACACTTGGCCTTGTTGAACCTCATGAGGTTCACATGAGCTCACTTTCTGAGTTTGTCCAGGTCCCTCTGGATGGCATCTCGTCCTTCAGGCATGTCAGCTGCACCATGCAGCTTGATGTTGTCATCAAACTTCCTGAGGGTGGACTTGAACTTGATCCTGCTGTCTATGGTATTGATGAAGATACTGGACACTAGTGGTCCCAGTACAGACCCCTTAAGGACACCACTCATCACAGATCTCCACCTGGACATTAAGCCACTGACCACTTCCCTTTGGATGTGGCTATCCAGCCAATTCCTCATTCACCAAACAATCCAACCATCAAATCCACATCTCTCCAATTTAGAGAAGGAATTCGTGGGGAACCATTTCAAAGACCTTCAGATCATCTAGTAACATCCCCTGTGCCATGGGCAGGGACACCTCACACTATACCATGCAACCCAACACTCTGTCCAACCTGGCCTTGAACACTGTCAGGGATGGAGCATTTGCCACTTCTTTGGGCAACCCATGCCAGTGCCTCACCACCCTCACAGTAAAGAACTTCTTCCTTATATCTAACCTGGCTCATCTTCATAAGACTATTTTATTCTAAAACAGGGCATCTGTGAAGCATCTTTACTGAAGTGTCACTGTTATCTATGATACATCTGACACATCTTGGCAAATCTGTGCAATTCAGAGGTTAAGAGTTTTACCCTTGAAAATTAGGAATGGCTTAGGTGTATCTCAGTTTTCCAGGCAAAGAGGACTTCTGGCTGCCAGGCATGAACCCACAACATTTACCTCTTGATTCAGGAGTTTTCCAGTCACCAGCTATACAGTGTCTACTTAGTTTAATGAGTTATAAAGAGGGCACAGAGCCAGTTTAGTGACACGCCAACACAGTTCAATAAATAAAATTAAAAAAAAAATACAAGAAAAATATTTTCTTCACATTATCTTCAAAATATCCACTTAATCAGTAACAATGAACATAGTGAGTACCTAAGGAATTACATTGGAGTCCATACATTTTAGCGCTTGTCATCTAACTCTGAAAAAATATCACCAAAGCCAATTCATTAACTATATGGGTACACCTCACTTAGGAAGCTTGATAAGAGAATGTCCAGAACAGAATCATGTGCACCAATTTCACTAAGTGAGACCCATTAAATAACGAAGATGCCTACTGTACTGCCCTTCTCCTCTTGCAGACTTTGGAAGACACATTTTACTGCCTTGCAATGCAACAATGCCCAAATAAAATCAGTACATGCTTGTCTCCTACTTTAGGCAACAGTATCTAGGCATTTTAAGTTACATGTCTTCCTTGTGAAAGTACAGGGACATTGAATTAAGGAGAATCAGTCCTTAAAATGGTTGGGGCTGTAGAAAACATAAGGAATATCCTGACATAGAAAGAACAAAAGAACATTTCAGCTTCCCCCAGTCTGGATCAAGTCCGTTACTTTTCTCTACCTTTGTGCCATTCCCCTTCCTATAAATCCCTGGAGCTACAGGCTGAGCATTAGAGTTAGAAGTGATCAGCACAGAGGACAAGGGGCTCCTGAACAAGATAATTAGCTCCATCTGGCTCAGGTCAAAGCCTCTAAAGTATAGCTCCCTGTATCTTCCTTCTTCAGCCATGATTAACAGTAATAATTAATAGAGACCTTGTGGTCAGTGCCTCATTTCAGGTGTTTAAGAGTCATGTATACCTGATTTGCTGTGTGCCCTGCACTGACGCATTCGTCTGCAGTGGTGAGGTGCTGGGTGCAGTCGCCTGCTCTGCCACTGTGGTTGCTTGCCTGAGTACTTCTGAATCCCCTTCCCTTTTTGCGTACAGATTTGCTGCTCAGTTTGGTGTGATATATTTTCCTTGGGGTTATAAACTCAAGCTGTCTACTAACTTACCTCTTGTTATGCTGCTGCTATCTGCAAACCTTGTTTCTCGTTCTAGGTGCTGACAGTGGAACTTTGTAAAGTGAAGAGAAATATTGAATACACAATGTACATGTTGAGGCTTTTAATGTTACCTTACATACTTACTGTTCCCATGGGCTCTCACATGAGTTTCAAAGCATGCCAACATTCCAGCTTTGGGTGCTCAGTGAGGTAAAATGTTAGCACATGGCGCCCACGCTTCATTACTCACACCCAGGCAATGCTGCATGCAGACTAGACTCCAGCTCCACAGCCTGGTGTGGTCCATTGGAGAGCCCTGGGGGTGGAAGTCCTGTGCTTACTGCTGTTGAAATCATTGCACTGCTCTCCCAAAAGGCTTCCCTGTGCCCTGAATTCACGTCATTCCCTAAGCACTGGTGGGTGATTAGGAGGATTTCTTTCCCCAGGAACAGAGCTGAGAGCAGTAAACAGAAAGTATAGGGAAAGCTCCTGTTGTGTTCAGCTAAATTAGAAAATTAAAGTACAGAAGGCCAAGGAATTTCTTGATTACTTGGTTAATTCAAAAGCCTTTGCATTTGGGAATTTTCTTATTCTGAATAAATGTAACATATTTGTTGTGGTTTAAGCCCAGTCGGCAACTCAGCCTTGCAGCTGCTCGCCCACTCCCCTTCTTTCCTCCCCCTCGCTCCCTGGAGGGATGGGTGGGAAGGAGAATCGAAAGAATGTAACTCCCATGGGTTGAGATAAGAGCAGTCCAGTAACTGAGGTATAACACAAACCACTGCTGCTACCACCAATAGTAATAATGATAAGGGAAATACAAGGGAAGAGAATACAACTGCTCACCACCCGCCAACCGATACCCTGTCTGACCTGATCAGTGATCTAACCCTTCGGGTAACTGCCCACAGTTTATGTACTGGGCATGGCGTGCTGTGGTATGGAATACCCATTTGGCTAGTTTGGGTCAGGTGTCCTGTCTCTGCTTCCTCCTGGATTCCCCTCCTCCCTGGCAGAGCATGAGACTCAGAAAGCCCTTGGTCAGAGTAAACATTATTGAGCAGCAGCTAAAAGCATTGGTGTTATCAGTGTTGTTCCCAGGCTGAAAGTCAAAACCACAGCACAGCACCAGCTACCAAGAAGGAGAAAAATGACTGCTACTGCTGAACCCAGGGCAATATTTTAAATATCTCTCTTTCTCACTTTTAAGCAAGCAGCATCTATACTGTTCAGACACATTTGTTGTTGCTTCCTGTATTACTGGGGACACAGGAGTTATTAAGAAAAGACAACTATCCCTTTTAGCTGTTATTACTAATAAGTCAAGAGAAAGCTCCATCCCTCTGTTGATTTAGATTGGTCCCTTAGTTTCAATACTATTAATTACACGAATTATTGTATACCAGTTTAGTGGCGGCTCTTTCTCCCTGATTCTTTGAGTTAGCTCTTTCATTTGCAATTTCCCTCTGACATGCAAAATCAAGATACTGACTCTGCATGCAAATAGTCACCACGTGTAGTTTCTGTAAATCAGAATAAAATTATTAAAAGGAGCTAGTGGCTTTGTTTTTATCTACTTGTTCGTCTCTTCTCTGGAAGGAAATGAGAAGTCACTTAAGATCTCATTTACATAACACCCAACACTAGGGTTCTGACTTGTGCATATTGCATGGAAAATAAAAGGGTTAATTTAGTCCTCTAATCTATTGTTATAAGCCTAATTATTTTACATGTCTTCATTTCATTAATGAATTGCTGCTTTTTACACGCGCCTTCTTCCCCATTGCTTTTGTTTAAACCTCCTGGTGGGAAGGGATAGATTAATTTTGTTGTGCCTTAATGAAACTGTATGCTACATTAGATTTAACCATTTGGCATGCACTGCCAACATCACCATTATGCATAATGAATTCCTTTTTGTGAGTCTCAAACTAACACAGACCTTCGATGTTCCTCTGTAGATACTGCAACAACACAGCTGGCAGGCATATCAAGTTCAATCATTACCTTGAACTTACATGAAGACATAGAGCTTGACACGAGAACACAGCTTTTGAAGATTTTTTGTAAAGAAATGGGAAGTTGGCTTAATAAATAGAAATGCTTTCAAGAGAAGATGTAGAAAACTCATTAAGCCTTGCTGACACCTACCATTAACTGCATTTGATATGCAGGTAGGTGTGAATGGATGTGTATGCTGGGTTTGCAGCAGCATGTAGAACCCCCAGTGAGGCAGTGCATTCTCCATGCTGGGCCCAGTCAACCCTTCTTCTCTCTGTGGAACTTACTTGTAGGTAACATCTGTTTCAGCTGCTGAAGGTCTTCACATGTGAGCTCAAACTCAGCAGTCAATCTGATGACCCAGACAGGATTTCTCTTGCCTACCTTGCTGCTGGTGAAGTGACAGAGAAACAATTGACTAGGGTCCTGCCTGGGAGCTCTGCTCTGGCTGTCCCAGTGGTGGCAAGCGAAGGCACCCAGACAGAGCGATGAGAAGGGAGGATGCAGTGTAGAGAGTGCCTGCACTGCTCTCCTGAGGGGAGGGTGCACAGTGGGCAGGGCTGCACTCTGTGCTCCCTGGTGGAGGTCCTCCTGCAGGAGGGGCTGAGCTGCAGGGCACTGTCAATGGGCTGAAAGGTGTCAGGGAGGCTGAGAGGGAGCAGCGCTGCTGCTCCAGGACCAGACTGTGCAGGGGCCTCAAGCGTCCACTGTCGCTCATGCAGGAAAGGAGGCCGCTAACCCAGGAAGCTGGGAAACAGTGACAGAAAAAAAAAAAAAACAACAACACACCAAAAAAAAAAAACCCAAAACAAAACAAAACAAAAAAAAAAAAAAGGAGGAAGAGGACGATTAAAACCAAGGGGCTTCCTCCTAAATCTGTTGTCCCCATCCAGAACTGCTTTATTGTCCTGCAGGGGGCCGATGAGGAACCATACTCTCACCAGGAACAACCGGCTGATGCACTGGTAAAGAAGATCACTACTGGCGCTGCCAGGAAAAAGTGGCAGGTCATGGCAATAAGGGACTCTACTCTGAAAGGAACAGAGGCACCCATCTGTCGGCCTGACGCAGTCTCAAGGAAGGTGTGCTGCCTACCAGGGGCTCGGATCAAGGATGTTGCAGGGAAGCTACCAGCTCTAGTCAGTCCTGCTGACTATGACCCACTTCTAGTGATCCATGTGGGTGCTACTGATATAGGTAGCAGTAGCCTGGAGAACATAAAAAAGGACTACAGAGCCCTGGGAGAGGTGGTTAGAGGCTCTAGAGCTCAGACTGTCTTTTTGTCAATTCTTCAGGATACAGGGGAGGACCTTAAAAAGGCGAGGAGGATTAGCCAGGTTAATAAATGGTTAGAAGGGTGGTGCCATAGTCAGGAGTTTGGGTATCTTGAACAAGGGACTCAGTTTAGTAGGCCAGGTCTACTGGGGGCTGGTGGAGCTGGTCTGACAAAGAAAAGGAAGAGTGGATTTGGTAGGAGGCTTGTCAGGCTGGTCAAGGATGCTTTAAACTTGATGCGTTGGGGGAGGGCTGCATCATTCAATCCCAACACACCCACTCACTTGCCAGCAACTATAATAAATGTTGGGAGCAATGTAGAGATATTCCAGCTGCTCCAGCCAATGAGCCAGCTTCAATTGGAGCTCAGATCAGATGCTTCTATACAAATGACCCTCAACTTCAGGAGAGCAGACTTTGGCCTCTTCAGGAACCTGCTCAGTAAGGTTCCATGGGATATAGCCCTAGAGGGCAGGGAGGCCAAGACTGTTGGTTGATATTCAAGGATCACCTGCTCCAAGCTCAGGAGCGATGCGTCCCTACTAGAAGGAAGAGCAGCAGGAGGGCCAGGAGGCCTCCATGGATGGATAAAGGACTGCTGAGGAAACTTTGAGGGAAAAAAGAGAGGCTTTTAAAAGGGAGAAGCAAGACAAGGCAGCCTGGGAAGAATAGAGAGACGTTGTCCAGGAAGCTAGGGACCAGGTTAGGAAAGCTAAGGCCCACTGAGAATTAAACTTGGCGAGGGATGTGAAAGGTAACAGGAAAGGATTCTATAGGTAAGTAGCGAATAAAAGACAGACTAGGGACAATGTAGGTCCCCTCTGGAGGCTATCGGGAAACATGGCTACCCTGGATTTGGAGAAGGCTGAGGTTCTTAATGACTTCTTTGCCGCAGTCTGCATTGGCAAGTGTTCCGACCACACCACCCAAGTCTTAGAAGGCAGACACAGGGACTGTGAGAATGAATACCTTAGGCCCACAGTAGGAGAGGATCAGGTTCGACACCATCTTAAGAACCTGAATGTATGCAAGTCCATGGGACCTGATGAAATGCACTTGCGGGTCCTGAAGGAGCTGGCAAATGAAGTTGCTAAGCCACTCTCCATCCTATTTGAAAAATCATGGCAGTCAGGTGAAGTTCCCGATGACTGGAAAAAGGGAAATATAACCCCATTTTCAAGAAGGGAAAATGGATGACCTGGGAAACTACAGAGCAGTCAGCCTCACCTCTGTGCCTGCCAAAATCTTGGAGCAGATTCTCCTGGAAGGCATGCTGAGGCACATGAAAAACAACCAGGTGGTTGGTGACAGCCAGCATGGCTTCACTAAGGGGAAATCCTGTTTGACCAATCTGGTGGCCTTCTATGATGGGGCTGTGGAACTGATGGAGAGGGGTAGAGCAGTTGATGCCATCTACCTGGACTTGTGCAAAGCGTTCAACACTGTCCCACATGACATGCTTGTCTCTAAGTTGGAGAGACATCAATTTGATAGGTGGACCACTCAGTGGATAAAGAACTGCCTGGATGGCCACACACAAAGAGTTGTGCTCAATGGCTCAATGTCCAGTTGGAGACCAGTAACAAGTGCTGACCCTCAAGGATCGGTGTTGGGACCGGTCTTGTTCAACATCTTTGGTGGTGACATGGACAGTGGGATTGAGTGTGCCCTCAGCAAGTTTGTCAATGACACCAAGCTGTGTGGTTCAGTTGATACACTGGAGGGAAGGAATGCCATCCAGAGGGACCTTGACACACTTGTGAGGTGGGCTGATGCCTACCTTATGGAGTTTAACCATGACAAGTGCAAGGTCCTCCACCTGGGTCAGAGCGATCCCAGGCACAGCTACAGGTTGGGCAGAGAAGAGATTCAGAGCAGCTCTGTGCAGAAGGACTTGGGGGTGTTGGTTGATGAGAAACTTAACATGAGCTGGCTTCATTGTCCGCTCAGAGCCCAGAAGGCCAAGCGTATCCTGGGCTGCATCAAAAGGAGCGTGTTCTGCAGGTCAAAGGAGGTGATCCTGCCCCTCTGCTCTCCTGAGACCTCACTTGGAGTATTGTGTGCAGTTCTGGTGTCCTCAACATCATAATGGCATGGAACTGTTGGAACAAGTTCAGAGGATGGCCATGAGGATGATGAGGGGACTGGAGCACCTTCCATATGAAGATAGGCTGAGAAAGTTGGGGCTGTTCAGGCTGGAGAAGAGAAGGCTGCGTGGAGACCTCCTAGCTGCCTTCCAGTATCTGAAGGGGGCCTACAGGGATGCTGGGGAGGGACTCTTCATGAGGGACTGTAGTGATAGGACAAAGGGTAATGGGTTCAAACTTAAACAAGGGAAGTTTAGATTGGATATAAGGAAGAAATTCTTTACTGTGTGGGGGGTGAGGCACTGGAATGGGTTGCTCAAGGGTGTTGTGAATGCTCCATCTGTGGCAGTGTTCAAGACCGGGTTGGACAGAGACTCCGGTGATACGGTTTAGTGTGAGGTGTCCCTGGCCATAGCAGGGTGGTTGGAGATAGATGATCTTGAGGTGCTTTCCAACCCTAACTAGTCTATGGTTCTATGATTCTATGACTAAACATGCAAAACCAGGTGACTGGTGTCCAGGGTCTTGCTGCCTTTTGTGTTGTTGCTCATCTGAGGCACACAGACTGTTCCTTACCAGGGCACCACATGCAGTTCCTCAAGAGTTAGACACTTCGTTACTCCTCCAGACACCTGGCTACACATGAGGACATGGTGTAGCAGCAGGACCCTTTCCCAGGGGTATGGCGATTTACTTAGCTAATGTGGCCTCATACGCCTACTACTGCCCCTGTGCCAGAGCTAGTTAATATCTGGCCATTGCAACTCAGCCTCCATCACACTCACATCTGTTTTCCCATCCATCTGGGGCATCTCAGTGTCAGGACAGTTACACAAGTTGTTTGTCAGCGAGTGACCTAAGTTGTTTGAACCAAGAGACAAAAATGTTATAACCTAACATGAGTCTGTTAAGTACTAATTTTCCAAAATGCACTGAGCAGCCTGTACTGGCGACACCTTCCTCATTGTCTTGTCCACCACCACCCACCTTTAGCCTCCATATGACCAGCTCTGGGCCCTCAGCTCTGTCTCTTTCACATGCGTCTCCTCTGAGCTCTGCTCACCACCCTGTCCTTGCTGGAAAGAATAAGGTTAACTCCAGAGCAACACTGAATCCCCAGGTAGGGAGCAGCACATCTGTTGGGATCTACTTTGTTTACTGTATTCTCACTAAACTCATCAAGAATTTAATGTACCTGTAAGATGAGTTCACATTCCTGAGCAAGATAAGGAGCATGTGGACCATTGTGTCTGGAGAAGATTAAACGTAATGATGATGATGATGAATTTATAGTACAAAGAGATTTTCTTTTCTCCTGGTAACAGGAGGTGCTCTCAGACAGGTTGCCCCAACCTATCTTTTTTTTTTTTAACCTTAAAATCCTCCTAGATATTCTACACGTGCAGAAAACAACCTATACGATGACTGGGTTTAGTTAATTGTATCTAACTTTGAAGATGACCCAAGCCTGAGCAAGGCATGGTGGTTTTCAGAGGGTTCTTGCAGTCGTACAGCAGCTCTGATCTTCAGGAACAATATCTAATAGATTTTCTCTGAACTTCTGACCCAAACCTGTAAAGGTGGCTTCCACATACACATAAAAGCAGCTTTTACTTCATAAAACAGCTGGAGGAAGGAGTTGCTCCTTTATCTCCTCTGTCCTAGAAGAGTAATTAGTTCTTCCCCCAGGACGCAGCTGCAATTTCCCCTTCTGCCTTAGAGGACTCATATCTTTTTGAGAAGTGAGCCTTGTTACCACAGCCTAGGTTCTTTCTTGCCGCAGGTATATAAACATTATGGTACCCATGGAGAGGGGGCTACCATAATGTATATATACTTACAGGGAAGATATGGCCTGTAATAAAAGCACCTTGCACACATAATCCTCTTCTAGCACAGCTTATTCTCTGAAACCAGTTCATAAAATGCATAAACAGCCTTTAGAGGAGGACTAGGCACCACCCTTCCCTCTCTCTCCACAACTTCTACCTGTGTCACCCATTCTGTCCATAGACCTTCATGACGTTTGCTCCCCTTCTCCTGCCAGGCATGCTAAGTCTCATCAGGCCTGCCTGTTTCTCCCCATGACCCAATGCAGGCAGACTGGGTTCCTCTCCCAGGAGCTGGATATCCAAAACAAAGACGGTGCCTCACTTTTCTATGTCAACAAAGTCTTTCTGAATCATACGACTTTGTGTATTTAAATATATAAACATAAAATAAATACACACATGAAAGTGTATATGTGTGTTTATCTATCTATCTATCTATCTATCTATCTATCATCTATCTATCATCTATCTATCTATCTATCTATCTATCTATCTATCTATCTATCTATCTATGCAAATGTGGCCATGACTAGCACTTCTGAAGTTTTCCCCTGGTAACCAGTGATGGTACCTTTCTAATTGGGAGATATTTTTCTCCTTTGTGAGTAGATATGTGCTGGCTCAGTCTGCAGATGCCATCCATAGCTTCTGAACATGTATATAGAAGACAGCCTTTTTAATCTTCTCCTGTAATCAGCTCCCAGGAGCCCAGACTCTGAATTTGTGAGAGGCACAAACATTGTACACTGAACCAGCGTAGACACAAAAATCTGAAATGCTGCCTGTATCTTTTCTGTGCCAATATAGTTGTTACAAACACCAATGTGTGTGATAACCTGAACTAGCTTGTCAGACAAAATCTGGCACTAGGCAAAACAAAGCTTAAATAGGAAAAGCCAATTCCGTGAACCTTTTACTGATTGGTGTTTAAAACTCATCAATGAAAACCAGGAGCTATTGATCCTGCATATATTCCTTACAGTTTTTAATTACAGATATTGAAACTAATGGGTACAGTTCAAGACTGCAAAGCAGGGACACTGGTTATAAAATTAAATTTGCAGGGATATGCTTTTGTTTGTTCAAATGTCCTTGAAAAAAATACAAATATAATTGCTTGGCAACACCAAGGCAAGTCAAACATTTTCCTCAGTTGGCAAGGTTCTCTTCTAAGAAATGTTTCTTTGTTTGCCAAAAGACAATATTAATGACAAGGACTGGACCTGAAGGGAATTAACGCACAAAAACTACATTAAAGTTACATTTAGGGGTACATTGTAAAGTCTGATTTATTTTAGATACATGAAAGCAAGGAAATTTATTGTCAAGGCCGAGTCTTTCAGCTGACACTTTATTTAACTCACACTGGACTTCTGTCGCTGAGGATTTGGGGATATGCAACTTCAGCCCTTTCCCTCAGTGCCTATGGTGCTCAGGCCCAAAACAGGCAGCTGCATGCTGCCTTCACTGATCTGAAGGAAGGTCTGCCAACCTTCCTGCGGCTCCATGTGTGATGTCTGGTGTGAATGACTCAAGAAGCTAACCCATGTATTTGCAGAGACTTTGCACCATGGTTACATCTGCTTATTCTTTTTTTACCTTCAGCTTTAAGAAACAGCTGGTGCCAGTTGCAGAGCAGTGAAAGACACAAATCTCTGTGACTCCAGTGCCAGCTTTTCAGAGTGTGTTGCTTAGCACCCCTCATCCTGAGAAGCTGCAGAAGAAATAGGTGAGCATCCGTTGAGACTGGCCATGTAGACGCATCAGAACAAAGAGATTTGGGTGAAAGATGCTGGTGTAACAGCCCTGCTGATTGAAGTTCTTGGTCTATATACAGAGATGAAGAGTTTTTATTCCAAGTTAGGGATTATTCCTCTACTGAAAAATATAAAAGCCTAATTTCCAAGGCACATGCAGTTCTGCTCCATTTGATAGCAGTAATGGACTTGGAGCCTTCAGAAACCCTTCAGATAGCGCATGAAGGAGCACCTATCCACACAGAGCAGTCCTTAGAGGCCCACAGAACATATGTTGCATCCTAGAGGTAAAGCAGCAGCGGGGGAGCCATGCATAATGCTGGGTGTCAGGATACCTGGGTTATAATTTCAGTCAAGGGATCAGATTTGGGGTTGCAGATTGTGTAATAAGGAATTTCAATTTGGTGTGCAGTGAGAATTGACTTAGATGCGTCACTTTAGAGACCTGGTCTCTCTTCCCTGGCAGAAGATCATAAAACCTAGCTCAGTAATGACAGTGATGCCTTGTGGAAATATTAGCAACAGTCTTTGGAAGAGATATTCTTAGAAATTCTGGCCAGCAGCCCAAAATGACATTCCTTTGGTAACAGGGTGCCTTAAACAGGGACCACAAAAGCATCCTGGCCACATATGAAAGCAAAAGCTTCAGAGCTGCCCAGCTCCTGGAACTTTGCTCAGAACAATGAGCTATGACATCATTTTTAAGTTTACTTATTTAATGGCTGGAACAGGTTTTTAATGATCCTCTATGCTCATACTTTAAAGTTATAGGAGATTTTTCTTGTGGTTTAATATTCCTCTTAACTAGCATAAAATTTAAGAAAGTCCCATAATAAATGTCTTTCAGAACATACAAACATTGGCACTTATTTATTCAACAGACCATAGCCAGAGCATGCTTTTATACTCACACGTCAACTACATAAATACTGTAGATAACTCTTAAACTCATATAATGCACTCAACAGACTTTTTCTTTACCAGTGTTTGGTGTCTGAAGGCAAAACATGCTAGGAATGCTAGGAATTAGTTCAAAGAGTGAAAAAAGAATGTCCTGGAAATGAACCAGTAAGAGGGGCACAAAACCCATGTGGAAAGGACCATCTCCACCTATAGACCTTTGCTTTCTCTGTCAGTTTTGGTTCCATTTAGAGGAACCAGCAACCCATTTTCATTACAGTTCATCAGTAGCTGCTTCCACCCAAAGTAATTTCATTTCTGTTTCATATTTCTATACACAACAGTTGTGATCCTGAACATTTTTTTTTCAGGTCCTACACAAAGTTTTTATCAGGCTGTAATTGTTCAGCAGGAGAGAACAAGCTCTGAAGAGGTCCCTCCAAGCTCCAATCTGGGAGTGGGAATTGGGGCTGCTCAGCCCAGCCCAAAGTACTGAGTCCCCCAACTTTTGGATCCAGCATTCTATAGAAACATGAGAAACCAGCTCTGTGCACTTTTCCACCTCTTTGCTTTTAGGCCTAACTTGATGCCCACCAAAGCCAGTATGATTTAGAAATTAATTTCTGTGGGATCCTTCCTGAGGCTTTCCTTCTCGTTGCTGAGGCAAGATGCTGGAACTGAAGCAATGCTCTATAAAACAGACATGGGGATGTGAAGGAAGAGAATAAAAAAAGAGGCCTGGTTCATTTTGCTCCCAGGCCATAGATTCCCATGTGTTCTATATAGCTCGCCAGCATTTGCTTCTTCTGATGTGACCCTGAATACCCAAGCAAGCAGCACTCTTCAGGTACTCATGATTTTGTTGCAGGGGTTGGTGCATATATATTGCTAACAGCCTTTTGCAATGGGTAAGAGTGGACAGAAAATTAAACCTTGAGCCAATTTTTCTGCTTTGATGGTGTTCAGTGCCTGCCACACAAATTGGCATTTTGTATAGATGGTAATCAAAAGTTGTCACTCTGTCAAGTGTGTTGTTGTAAATACTGTTCAGGGAATCAGTAACAGTCCCTGTAGGGTCTCATGACTTCCCAGCCATGCAGAAATCACAGCAGGTGTATAGGTAAGAGAGATATGGATTTTCTTTCATTTCTTCTGTATTTCTTTTGTTTTTTGGAGCCACCTTATTGCTGTTCTTTGTCAATGTTGTGATGTTGGTTTCTGATCCTGGCCTGCCTGGGGTCAGATGCTTTGTACATGCATATTGTTAATTTCTATTTATATAATACATTTGTGTTCATATTCATGTTTATATTTATTTCCAAATAATGTTACTCAAGATATGTTAATTTAAATCTTCTGAGATTTTTTTTTTACTAGGTATGTGCTGCCAAGTCAAAGAAAACAAAAAACTAACAACTCCCCTACATTTTAAACATAGTGGAAAAAATAGCATTAAAATCAAAAGGGAAACCAGCGTGTTACCAAAACTGAAACATTTGCTAATAAGCTGAACATTATTTCCTGTAGCTCAAGTAGCTTACTATGATTTTTCAAATTACTGGATTCAGTCTCTGACAAATATAGTTATTTTCTATATTTACTCTAAATGTATTATTGCAAAGAAAGAAATTTCTGCAATTTCATTGCTAAATTACAGATACCAGAACAGGGAAAATGGGGATTGTATTTCTTTGGACATGATATAATAGGTATCACAGAAACATGGTGGGATAGCCCCTATGACTGGAGTGTTGGAATGGAAAGTTACAGGCAAATCAGGAAAGACAGCCCCGGCAAATGGAGAGGGGAGTTGCTATTTATGTTAGGGATAGGTTGGAGAGTATGGAACTGTGTCTGGGGACAGATGAGCAGTCAATAGAGAATTTGTGGGTCAGTGTTATAGGGAGAACAGTGATGGGAGACATTATTGTGGGGATCTGTTACAGGCCGCCTGATCAAGAGGACTCTGTGGATGAAGCACTCTATAGACAGATAGGAACAGCCTCATGCTCGCAGGCCCTTGTTCTCATGGGGGACTTCAACCACCCTGGTATCTGCTGGAGGGACGGTACGGCCCAGCACAAGCAATCCAGGAGGTTCCTTGATTGTGTGGAAGACAACTTCCTTCTGCAAGTAATAGAGGAGCCAACAAGGAGAGGTGCCATGCTTGACCTCATGCTCACCAACAGGGAAGGGCTGGTTGGAAATGTGATGCTTCAGGACAGCCTTGGTTGCAGCTATCATGAGATGGTCGAATTTGAGATCCTGAGGACAGCGAGAAGAGCGTGCAGCAAGCTCAGTGCCCTGGACTTCAAGAGAGCAGACTTTGGCCTCTTCAGGGACCTGCTCAGTAAGGTTCCATGGGATATAGCCCTAGAGGGCAGAGGGGCCCAAGACTGTTGGTTGATATTCAAGGATCACCTGCTGCAAGCACAGGAGTGATACATCCCAACTAGAAGTAAATGCAGCAGGAGGGCCAGGAGACCTCCTCGGATGGACAAGGGGCTGCTGAGGAAACTTTGAGGGAAAAAAGGGAGGCTTATAAAAGGGAGAAGCAAGGACAGGTGGCCTGGGAAGAATACAGAGACGTTGTCCAAGAAGCTAGGGACCAGGTTAGGAAAGCTAAGGCCCACTGAGAATTAAACTTGGCGAGGGATGTGAAAGGTAACAGGAAAGGATTCTATAGGTAAGTAGCGAATAAAAGACAGACTAGGGACAATGCAGGTCCCCTCTGGAGGCTACCGGGAAACATGGCTACCCTGGATTTGGAGAAGGCTGAGGTTCTTAATGACTTCTTTGCCGCAGTCTTCACCGGCAAATACTCTGACCACACCACCCAAGTCTTAGAAGGCAGACACAGGGACTGTGAGAATGAATACCTTAGGCCCACAGTAGGAGAGGATCAGGTTCGACACCATCTTAAGAACCTGAATGTGTGCAAGTCCATGGGACCTGATGAAATGCACTTGCGGGTCCTGAAGGAGCTGGCAAATGAAGTTGCTAAGCCACTCTCCATCCTATTTGAAAAATCATGGCAGTCAGGTGAAGTTCCCGATGACTGGAAAAAGGGAAATATAACCCCATTTTCAAGAAGGGAAAATGGATGACCTGGGAAACTACAGAGCAGTCAGCCTCACCTCTGTGCCTGCCAAAATCTTGGAGCAGATTCTCCTGGAAGGCATGCTGAGGCACGTGAAAAACAACCAGGTGGTTGGTGACAGCCAGCATGGCTTCACTAAGGGGAAATCCTGTTTGACCAATCTGGTGGCCTTCTATGATGGGGCTGTGGAACTGATGGAGAGGGGTAGAGCAGTTGATGCCATCTACCTGGACTTGTGCAAAGCGTTCGACACTGTCTCACATGACATGCTTGTCTCTAAGTTGGAGAGACATCAATTTGATAGGTGGACCATTCTGTGGATAAAGAACTGCCTGGATGGCCACACACAAAGAGTTGTGCTCAATGGCTCAATGTCCAGTTGGAGACCAGTAACAAGTGCTGACCCTCAAGGATCGGTGTTGGGACCGGTCTTGTTCAACATCTTTGTTAGTGACATGGACAGTGGGATTGAGTGCGCCCTCAGCAAGTTTGTCAATGACACCAAGCTGTGTGGTTCAGTTGATACACTGGAGGGAAGGAATGCCATCCAGAGGGACCTTGACACACAGCCCAGAAGGCCAAGTGTATCCTGGGCTGCATCAAAAGGAGCGTGATCAGCAGGTCAAAGGAGGTGATCCTGCCCCTCTACTTTGCTCTCCTGAGACCTCACTTGGAGTATTGTGTGCAGTTCTGGTGTCCTCAACATCAAAAGGACATGGAAGGCTTGGAACAAGATGGCCATGAGGATGATCAGGGGACTGGAGCACCTCCCATATGAAGATAGGCTGAGAAAGTTGGGGCTGTTCAGGCTGGAGAAGAGAAGGCTGCGTGGAGACCTCATAGCAGCCTTCCAGTATCTGAAGGGGGCCTATAGGGATGCTGGGGAGGGACTCTTCATGAGGGACTGTAGTGATAGGACAAAGGGTAATGGGTTCAAACTTAAACAGGGGAAGTTTAGATTGGATATGAGGAAGAAATTCTTTATTGTAAGGGTGGTGAGGCACTGGAATGGGCTGCCCAGGGAAGCTGTGAATGTTCCTATCGCTAGAGGTTTTCGAGACCGGGTTGGACAGAGACTCCAGTGATACGGTTTAGTGTGAGGTGTCCCTGGCCGTGGCAGGAGGGTTGGAACTGGATGATCTTGAGGTCCTTTCAAACCCTAACTATTCTATGGTTCTATGATTTTATGTGGACAGCTTTTAGACAGACATTTCAAAGTTTTCCTGGCAAGAAATGGAATTTTCTAACTTGAGCTTGCTATTTCAAAGTCGATGCAGTATGTGTTCCTTGATGACTTAGATGTTTTGGAGTAGACAAAAATTAGGAACACTTTATAGTCACAGATTTCGTTAACATTTTATGGTCATTGACCTAGTATTTACTCTGTGCGGCATGTTAAATGGATTTGTACAGTTTGTACAGGTGATATATTTTTAAAACAGTGTATTAAATACTTCAAATTAGCGTATATTTATGAACTATAACACCAATAATTAAAGCAAATGTATGAGATTAAGAATGGAAATTGGTATGAGTCACGAGCTCCTCTGATGTGGAGAAGGACAGCATTTAGATGAGACACCTCTTGGGTGGATCAAAAAAATTCTCATTAGGTTTATTTTGGCACTGACCCAACTGACTTAAAATATATTTTGTTTTACTATGATTTTGTGGCTTAAGTAATTCTGCTTTCATTCCATTTTATGATAAGTAAAAGAAAACCCATCCGAATTATTTCTCTGCCCCAGCAGTACAATGCCATTGATGCAAGCTCTCACAGCTGGAAGGAAAATGGGACACATTAGCTTAACATTTAAATAGTTTTCAAAGTTTTATTACTCACTCTGAAGTTTTTGCTGTACTTACCCAGGAAGTTTCTATGTGGTCCTTTGGCATAGCAGAATGGCCTTTGATAACAACTATATTGACTCAACCTTTCAAAATAAAATTTTCTATCTATCTGGAATGGCATGAAGAATGCTGTTCTAATGACAGATATTAGTCTTCATCTACATTTCCATTCATCTATATTTTCATCTACCTGAAAGACAGGCTTTTGGAGCAGTATCCTCATTTCTTTCTGCGCATTTTTATTATGGTATCTTTTGCCAACCAGGATGTAGAACAACTGTCATTGTCTGAAAGAATTAGTCATAAACTGCTTTTGTTTTTCTTTCCAAAGCATAATAGTTCCCTACTTTCTGTCTCTTACCATCCAGTGAGAGCCTCTCCCGGTTCCAGTAGTTTTATTGCTGACTTTGCTGGGCGCAAGACCAAACCCTTTGTGGACATTACTGCACCGATAGTTCATTACTGTTGCAGGGTATACCTCAGAAGACAACCATGTGGCTGAGGCTCAAGGAGAGGTGTTAACACACCATGTATTTGCAGAGGCTGGGTGCTATCACTCATAATCCTAAACTTAGCATTGTCATCCAAGAAGTGTTTTCCCATAGACATGGACATGACTGCAACCACCATGGAGCTGCAAACCCTCTGGTGAAAGTCCTTACTGCAGAGATGCTCTGCCAAAACAAAAGAACAGCTGATGGACACCGGGGCTGCAATGTTGCTGGAGAAGGCTGTACCCCCACAGAACTGGGTGATGCTCAAAGGAGTCATCAGTCAAGCTGTGTGGGGCAAGAAAAGTTTGAAGTACAAGGAGACCCAGAGAGGTATTTGCAGATTGAACATTAAAAGAGGATGTAAAGACAATGCTCAAAGAGACTTGATTTAAGCTACAACCTCATCTCTTTAGAAAGAGGTTTTTCCTGGACTGCTGCAATACAGGATGAGGCTTGCACATGCTCTTTTTCACAATTTCAACCAACATATTAACACTGGTGACGCGACACAAGAAAGCTTGCATCCTTGCTCTGGGTGATGCAGTGATGCAGCACCAAGTTCAATGACAACAGGAGCTTAACTTCTGATTTTGGGAAGGGACTGGTGACGCAGAGAGAAGTAATGCTCCAGCACCCCATGGCCAGCTTTCTGTGAGAACCTAAGACAGAGTTAGGCTATGACCCTGAAGGCAGCTACAAAGCTATCAAGTTCTGAATTAGAATGGTGGGCAGCACCTTTGGGAGCAGACAGAGGGTTACTTCATGCTGGTTAGGAGAAGGAGAAAGCTAGGAATAAAAATAAGAGAGAGGGTAGAGAAGAGACAGTAAAAGAGAGCTTCAGCAGCAGAAAATTGGACTGTATTCCTTAAAAACATGGACTGGTGGCTGAAAGAGACATAGAGCATATAATTTTCCTAGAAATGGTATCATTTTACACAGAAACTGCTATGTAAAACCCTATGGAGACTAAGCAGGGATTTGGTGAGTGCTGCAGCTTGTCAGTCAGCCCCAAGGGAGGGTGCAGTATCAACCACAGTTAGCTACTTGAACATAAAATCGACACTATGGAAAAAAAAGTCTTTTTACCATCAGAGTCCTCTTTAGATCAAATAACCATTTGAAATGGCCTTTAGAACCAAATGCTTTAGAGGATGCTTAACATGGCATTGGCTACCCAGAATGTATTTCCTTTATCTTACAGACTCTCCAGACTGACACACAGGACAGTAAAGAAATTCATGGAGTGGGTTTCTGGGGAATGTTCTCTGATCCTTCTTTTTCCTCTGTTTAGAATGGCTATGTGGGATGTTCTGCAGCTACAAATTTGCAAGACAGATTCTATGGGAAATCTGCGTAATCAGTGGACATGTTCCCTTTTCCATTCTTCAAAGTTAGAAAAAAAAACCCAACAACAAACAAACCTGGAAACTGTTTCACTGTGTAAAAATAGACACAATGAAGCAAACTGCTTTTGCAACATCTTAAACTGTTAAATTATTAACAAGAATAGAAATTGGAAAGTAGCACCTTTAAAAAAAAAAAAGGATTTGGTGTGTTGAAATAATAACAAGTACAATTTTCAAAGATGTGTACAGTACACTATGCACAGAAAAGTAATAGTCCTCTCCATTAATTTTTAAATCATTCCCCTTTAGTCAAGGTGCTGTTTTTCAGACTGTATCCTTTGCATGGAAACTATAACATTGCCTTCTGCGCAAAAGAAAGAGGTGAGAAAAGAGAGAAATAAAGTCAATAGGGCCAAATCTTGCTCCCACAAAATTAATGGAAGTTTGTTCCATTATCTTCAATTGAATAAAAACACTGAAACTCAAAATCTAGTAATTTTAACTTCTGTAAATGTTGAGAAAATAAAGCATGACACGTGATTTGGGGATGGAAGGCTGCTTGTTCATATGCCTGTATTCATGTGACAAATTTTCTTTCATGTAAAAAAAGTATTTCAAAACAGTAGATGTAACCTTCTGATCATTCCCTTTTCTGTCTGTAATGGTATAGACTGGTCAAAAGAGAATTGACATAGCAAGTTCCAGGAAAAACCTTAAATTCCTGACTTCAAGCTCTCTGGAGTGATATGAGTGAGAAAAACACATGTTTTACCAATGACAAAGATTTTTTCTCCATATATTTTTTTTTTTGCTATTATTTGCAGTGAAATAGCTTGATTTGCTAATGCTAAACCTTTAAGAACATAGTTCTCAACAGGAAAAAAAAAGAAAAAGTTATTTTTCCAATTTTTTATAAAAATGTTAATGGTTGAATAACAGATATGTAAATATATTTGCATACAATATGTAAGTGGAAGACAGCAGGGATCATAAAATCATAGAATAGTTAGGGTTGGAAAGGACCTTAGGATCATCCAGTTCCAACCCCCCTGCCATAGCCAGGGACACCTCACACTAAACCATGCCAACTGAGGCTCTGTCCAACCCAGCCTTGAACACCGCCAGTGATGGAGCATTCACAACTTCCCTGGGCAACACATTCCAGTGCCTCACCACCCACACAGTAAAGAACTTCTTCCTTATACCCAACCTAAACTTCCCCTGTTTAAGTTTGAACCCATTACCCCTTATCCTCTCACTACAGTCCCTAAAGAAGAGTCCCTCCTCAGGTTCCCTATAGGCCACCTTGAGATATTGGAAACCTGCTATGAGGTCTCCAAGCCGCCTTCCCTTCTCCAGGCTGAACAGCCCCAACTTTCTCATCCTATCTTCATATGGGAGGTGCTCTTTTAATTGACCTTAGTAGCAAGTATCAGACTAAAACCATGAAGTTCCAACCACTAGAAAATTCATCTGCCATACATATTTTCAAGCATATGGGTCATCCCAGTGGTTTAGATGGGATCACTCTTACACCCGAAGCTCAGCTGGATGTGACTGTGCCTTGGTTTGTCTGCCTAGAGCTGCTGCAGAGGCACGGTTGCAGTGAGGACCGCAGAGTGCAGTCCCCTCTTCTCCCAGTCCAGACCCCCACTGTGTGGGCTGTTGATCTCTGCAAAATCACCATCCACACACATCATGCTGGAGTTTTAGTCCAAGCAAGTTAAAGAGAGGCTACCGAGTGAACCAGCTTTGATGCTATAGTTAAAATGTCAGTAAGAAAGAAGTTGACCCAATTAAGATTTCAAAACCATCATTGCTACAGCAGATATTGCAGCAGTTGGTAGTGAAACTCTCAATGATTAGAAAGAATTAGTTTTTATAATTATGCTGCATCAAATAAACATGAAATGATCAAATTTTGCACCCCAGTTGCCAAATCCAGGTAAAAGTGGAGACCCACATTTGCAAACACTTCTGTAAGCTGGAGTGATTCTTTTTTTCCCTCAATCAGCATTCCTCACATAAGCAGAGCCAAAAGATATTCAAATAACACACACAGAATAGGCAAACCTGAGATAGGGAAGGTCATGAAATACGTATGTGGGCAGCAGAGGTAGCCAAAAAACACCGAGTAGCACCGTTGGCATTCAAATGGCTCTTCAATTTTAAATTAGGGAAAGGTACAAAATTTACATTTGTTAACCACAAATGTCTTTGATCATCAAGTGAGCATCCTACACAAGAGTAAAATTTAGAGCTGTGTCCCACATACAGCTCCTTCACAGCCACTCCTCAGAGAGCAGGAATCTCCCCCACACTCCAAAGAACAACAGTCTGCACAGGTTTGAAAAAGCTTTCTTGAATATAGATCATAACTTGATTCTGCTTTTTACCCTAAAAGCATTTGGAAAGGCTAATATTATTCTTCTATACAAGTCAGGCAACATGCCCTATAATTCCAGCAGAAATCTCTGGCGAGTATAAAGGGGGAGCTAAATATCCTGTAGGACCCATGAGTAGTCTATAGATAGCCAAGTAATCAGCCTCCAAATGAAGGTGCTTGTAAGATCAGAACATTCAGAGCTGATTAAATCATGCTTAGTTTATTGGCATTGTCTCAGCCTCCCACAGATTAAAGCGGAAACTAGTTTAATAGGACACATGAACAAGATTTTACTTTGTTGTTGTTGTTGTTGTTAAACTGATAAAATTGGACATGTGCAGACAAGGTGTGATTAACCAGGCCTGCCTAAACTTGACAAACATAATGGTATTTTAGGATTTCTAACAAGGTGTTCAGGGCTTTCAACGTATTTTTGTGGTCACTTGTCTGTGAACTTCTACTGAAAGTGGTGGCAACGTCTTTCCAGGGAAGGAGTTTGCCTTTAATCTGCTAACAATCTGGACCAAATAAAACTACCAGTGAAGTCACTGGTGAATGTCAGAGTAGACATCTTAGTTAGCTTCAGAATCAGACCTTATAAACAAACCTGCAAGAATAAACATCAACAAGCTCCATTTGGGAGCAGAATACATTTAACAACATTTTAATGTCAGGCAGGAGGTCCTGCACTGGAAGTGTCTTCTTTGCACCCCCAACATATCCTTCAAGACTGTCCCATCTCTTCCTATGGGCTTTTGCGTTTCTCCAGGAATGTCTGCCAAAAAGTTACTGAGTGGAGAAGATAAAAAGTTTCAAAGAAAATCCAGCAATGTAACAATGGGGAAACAAAGCCCCCCTCGTTTGCAGAAGCATCATACCCTCTATTTGAGTCATGAGTCATGGTTCCTTGTCCACAGCACAAAGTTATTCAAGAACTCTGCTCCACCAGATATCTAAACCCTTTCTAGATAGTTCAATGGGCAATGTGTGGGAGACAGATCCTCTTATCTCAAGACTACAGACTGAATGCAACTCAGGCAACTACCTGAAAACATCTGAAAACACACTGAGAGCACAAGGTGTGTTTCATATGGCATCTGAAAAAGAAGATGCCAACAATTTAACAGCAGTGCTGCAGTTGGTCTGCAGATGTGATACCAACACTTTTAGAGGAAGTAGTATCATAGGTAAGCTGATGGAGTTGGTAAGTTTTAGGGTTTACCATTCCTTCACCTGTCTGACAAAGCAGTAATAAGTCCTCAGAGATGAATTCTTTGTGAAAATAAGCTCTATGATCCTGCCAAGCACAGAGGTGAGGCTGACTGCTCTGTAGTTTCCCAGGTCATACATTTTCCGCTTCTTGAAAATGGTGGTTATATTTCCCTTTTTCCAGTCATTGGGAACTTCACCTGACTGCCATGATTTTTCAAATAGGATGGAGAGTGGCTTAGCAACTTCATTCACCAGCTCCTTCAGGACCCGCGGATGGATTTCATCAGGTCTCATGGACTTGTGCACATTCAGGTTCTTAGGATGCCCTCAAACCTGATTCTCTCCTACACTGGGCCTAAGGTCTTCATTTTCACAGCCCCTGCATCTGCCTTCCAAAACCTGAGCAGCATGGGTAAGGCATTTACTGGTAAAGACTGAGAAAAAGAAGTCATTGAGAACCTCAACTTTCTCCAAATCCAAGGTAGCCAGTTCTCCTGTTTCCTTCCAGGGAAATCTTGCATGGTCCCTAATCTGTCTTCTGTTTGCACCATACCTATAGAAGTCCTTCCTATTATCTTTGACGTCCCTGGCCAGACTCAATTCTGTCTGGGCCTTAGCTTTCTTAACCTGGTCCTTAGCTTACTGAACAATATCTCTGTATTGCTCCCCGTTCACCTGCCCTTGCTTCCACATTTTATAAGCCTCTTTTTTCCCTCAAAGTTTCCTCAGCAGCTCCTTATCCATCCATGGAGGCCTCCTGGCCCTCCTGCTGAACTTCCTTCTAGTTGGGATGTATCGCTCCTGAGCTTGCAGCAGGTGATCCTTGAATATCAACCAATAGTCTTGGGCCCCCCTGCCCTCTAGGACTATATCCCATGGAACCTTACTGAGCAGGTTCCTGAAGAGGCCAAAGTCTGCTCTCTTGAAGTCCAGGGCACTGAGCTTGCTGCACGCTCTTCTCACTGTCCTCAGGATCTCAAATTCGACCATCTCATGATCGCTACAACCAAGGCTGTCCTGGAGCGTCACATTTCCAACCAGCCCTTCCCTGTTGGTGAGGACGAGGTCAAGCATGGCACCTCTCCTTGTTGGCTCCTCTATTACTTGCAGAAGGAAGTTGTCTTCCACACAATTGAGGAACCTCCTGGATTGCTTGTGCTGGGCCGTACCATCCCTCCAACAGATACCAGGGTGGTTGAAGTCCCCCATGAGAACAAGGGCCTGCGAGCGTGAGGCTGTTCCTATCTGTCTATAGAGTGCTTCATCCACAGAGTCCTCTTGATCAGGCAGCCTGTGGCAGACCTCCACAGTAATGGCCCATCAAAGCTCTCCCTCTGACCCTGACCTACAAGCTCTCTGTTGGCCCATCCATCCCCAGGCAGACTTCCATACACTCTAGCCAGTCACTGACATAAATAGCTACCCCCCTCCCTGCCTGCCGGGCCTGTCTTTTATGAAGAGCCTGTAACCTTCCATTCCAACACTCCAGTCACAGTAGCCATCTCACCACATTTCTGTGATGCCAATGATGTCATAACCCTGTAGACATGCACACGTCTGATTCCTCTTTGTTTATTTCCCATACTATGGGCATTTGTATAGAGGTATCTGAGATGAGCTCTGAGTAAGTAGTAATGTGTAATAACTAATAGCAAATTTTAAAGACACTTACTGGTGTTATAAGGCTGTAGGTGGACAATGCATGCATTGGCAAAACCTAAACTATTAATGTCTGGAAACTCTACTTTTATGTAAAGTATAGTTAAAGGTATTTAAACATATTATGGCTGGGTGGTGATGGCCAGCTTTGTGATTTGAACAGTCTTTTCATGTTGTTATTCTCAGAGGCAGTATGTAGCATGGTGTTATTCTGTTATGTCTTTCACACAAATTACATCATTTATTTGTTGCACTTTCCTTGCCCTGAGGGCACTGGGAGATCCCCTTGTGCTCTGTTGCTACTTAAAAACTTCAAGGGCTCAGTTCCTTCCCTGGCTCCTAAGGGGCTGCCAGACACCTGGCTGCCCCAGCTCTGCAAAGCTTGGCCCATTGTTTCTCTATACTAGGGAGCTACAAACCCCCTCAGAGTAGACCAGCCCCTTCTCTCCTATTTGGAGAAAAACTGAAAGTGAATGGTTCAGTGAGCCTCCAGAAGGAGATCTCACAAGCCCAGTCTGCAAATCAGAAGGAAGGAGTGAAGTTTTAAGTCCAGCAGCCCACTACACAGGCTGTTTGGTGGCATTTACAGGGAAGCCAGCTGTTGTCCCAGGAGAAACAACAGCAGAAGATCCTCTTTAGTGCTGCTACAGTTGGAGATTTGAGATACATCTGTTAAGCTTTTGTTCAGCTGGAGAGGCTGGGTGCAGACTGACAGTGTGCTATGGGATAGACTTCCTATTATTATGGTATAGAAGAATATGGACGTGTTGAGGGCCCGAGATATATTTTTAGGAGGTGATTCTCACCATATTCTGAGTGTTGCTGGAACAGTTGAAGCCACATATTATTCCCTAAGTGTATGGAGTTCTCTATTTGCTTTTTCCTGACAAGAACCAAATATATGGCATGTCTGGCTAGATAGAGATACAGTGAGATGGTTCTCATGGAAACCAGGTAAAAAAAAAAAAAAAAAAAGCATAGCAAATAGCAGGAGGGGGCACTGGAGGAAAGTGGATAATAGTGACAAGTAGGTGCTAATTACCAATCCAAATTTAATTGAGGTAAACAGCTGTTTTTCCACCACAGCTACTAGGAATGAGTCAGGAAAAGTATGAAGATCAACCAGGATGCACAACAACTTTTCTGACAGATTTGAAGTGAGACAGTGTTAGTGTACCAGGTGCAGGCAGCAATACCAAAAGAAGGTGAATAGTCAGCCAAGCTTGGAAGACCAGAGGAGGGCAGGAAATCTGGCATGCTGAAGAGGTCTGGCTACAGGGAATAAACTGTAGAGAATATGGGGGACCAAAAAGACAGAATAGTTGCAGAGACACAAATAACACATCCCACGGATAGAAAGGGAGCTGAGCAGTGCAGAAAGGTTTAATAGAGCCATAAGCAAACCAGCTTAGACCCCTAAAGTCATTGGATCCTCAAACAATATCTGAAACCTGCCTGGGACAGTGCTTGCATGAAAGATTAGCTATGGAAAGGAGTCAAACCTAGTCTTTTGAAGGTTTATATTTCCCCAGCATTTACCAGTAGTGAGAAGTGCCTGGTAAATAGCAAGCACCATGAGTGACGGAGGTCTTATGGTGAACTCCAGAGATTCTTGCAATGAGGGGTCATGGAAGAAGGAGCAAGTCAAGCATGCCAACCTAGAAAAACAGGGACCACGGCTGAGAAACCAGAAGAGGCATACAACAGGTCAGATACTTCTTGAATAAGCTCACCTACATGTTACCAAATTAGACCCCTGGGCATGGCCCTAGGTGTGAAGAGGTTGGCAGGGCATTTAGCAGGGTGGGAATGGAAAATGAGCCTTGAAGACAGCTCAAAGCTGGACACTAT
Organism: Myiopsitta monachus; assembly: GCA_017639245.1. NCBI lineage: Eukaryota > Metazoa > Chordata > Aves > Psittaciformes > Psittacidae > Myiopsitta > Myiopsitta monachus. The sequence goes on from CM029941.1 coordinate 21,197,428, forward strand.
TCAGAAGAGGCCTCTACTCCTTGCTTTAAAGGAGAGGCTTTCCAGCACCCCTGAGAAAGCATAGGACTGAGTTTAAAGCCACCACTGTTTTGAAACTTATGCTTAGGCTGGATTCCTATTTATGCCGCGAGATTCCCTCTCATCCTTCACGATCACTCAGGGTTTATTTCTGATCTACCCACCACAGATCTTCTCAGAGACACATCACTCAGACTCTGTTCCTCCAAGAGAAGAGCTCTACTGGTGAGGTTAAGCCACAGAGGACTGGAAGTGCCTTAGTTGTATAACTCCATTCCTCAGCAAAACTACTTATTCCTTCTAAGCCTTTTTTGAAGGTCTAACCACCTCTAAGCTAGAGCTTTGGCTTCTATAGCAATGTAATCTCAAGAAACCACTCCCCTAATGCACTCAGTGATACCAGTCAGTGTTTAGGGTTAACTGCAGCTTGTGCAATATGTTTACCGTGATTCTGGCTTCTCTCAAAGGGAGAAAAATGAAGGGGATCTCTATGTCCACATCTCCCCTGGTGTCTCTAGCAGCTGCAGCAGTATGTGGGTCTGTGGGACTCTGCACAGGTACTCCATATTGATGGGAAAAACAGACACCTCTCATCCCTCTTTCTGTTCCTTTATACCCAGGCAAAGCTAACACCAAAGTGTCCCCAAGTTATGAAATATTACTAAAGCCAAAGTAGATGGCATTTCTTGGCCAAAGTAATTAGATTTCAGCAGCCTCGGCCCACAGGACAGTACTGTCTACTGTGCATAATATTAAGTCCAATAACTGGAATCAACAAACTGGAAAAAGTCTTGCTTGAAATAATATATATTAATACAGTAGCATAATAAATAATATATACTGTTAATACTGCTGTAAATAATGTATCATGCTACATTTGTGTAATAAATAATACATAAATATGTACATATATAAAATACATATAAATACATATAAATAATACATAAATATTCTTTGAAATAATATAAAATTAGCTATTGTGAAGTGAACTTAACCTATTAACATGCTTCAGAAGAAGAAGCCTACAAGTCAGCCTGAATCACTGCAGGATTTCAATAGCTTAGCTGGGATTAACACCAGCAGTATCACATGAGAATGCAAAGGAGCAGATAGTTGCCTGTTGTCTTACAAAGCAAACAGTAATGCACTTCTCAATTTTATGTTAAGGGCTAAAGGTCAGTTGTTCTACTGGGTGTGCCACGTTTTTTGGTTTAAAAAAGTTAATTTATTGCTGACTCAAGGCCTTGAGCAAGTTGTTTTCCAACAACAAAGATGAAATAAAGCAACACAGACAGCCAGCAGATTTAAGAGAATATAAAGATCATTCCTGTGGTGGAGCAACACAGAAATACCCCATCGTCCAGCGGGGAGTTATGTTTTGTCTCCATTCCCAAAGTCCTTGTAACACTTTTTATCAGCAAGGACCTTACAAACCTGGGCCAGTTAATAAGCATACAGTCCCTTTGGGGTCAGCCTGCCCTATTTGCTCAGGTTTTCGGAGGGACAAACCGGTACACAGATTTTAGGGGCAGATTGCTAAAGATTTCCACTCTGATTCAGAATGTGTCAGTATAGACTAGTTAGTGATGCCACCATACCTGTGGCCAGACTTTCTGAAGATCAGCATCAAAACACTTCATATTTTCCAGCAAGTTTTGGCACACATTTTGGGATTAAATGACAGTAGAATACTAATGGGAATAGTCTCTGAATGATTCATTCAAAACCACAGTGAGGCATTGGTTACTAGAAGAAAAGTATTTATGCAGCTTAGAGCAACCATGAGTAGCTTTCAAAACTGACCTATGAATTTTCAAAGGCGTTTGGGCTCTAAAAACTGCAAATGTGTGCCTGGCAGTATTTTCACAAGCGCCTAAGCTAGGGAAGTAGCTAATTCCTACCCCTCAGGTGTAGCTGTTAATTCTGGATAGTACCTGTGAGAAGCTCAGCAGCTAATCTGAAAATACCACTTATTATCAAAAAGCTGGGTCTAAAACACATGCTACTCTCTTAAAAGAACAGTGGAGTATATGACTTCCAGCTCTCCTAAGTAACAAAGAGAATGGAAATCTTAAATATTGATTCAAGATGTTTTCTTTGCAGTTGTAGGAAGAAGAAATAGCCTTTACAAAATTGTGCAGGCTGTGATGAGGTGACTTCAGTATTGTTACACCCCATAATACTAGAACAAGAGAGCACTTGGCATAGATCAGTTTAAAGCAAAGGAAAGAAAACATTTCTCTACATGGCTGGCAGTGTGATTTGTTGGTACAAGAGGTGACAGAGGTGGACAGGGCCAGAGTACCTCATGTGGGATTGGGCAAATTACTGGGCAACAGGTCTTTAAAAAGCTGCTGGAAAAGCTGTGTAGGAAGGTACCCTCCAGTGTCCCTAGCGCAACAGCTCCTGTTGCTGGGGCAGTGTGTGCACACATGCATGTAAATACATATGTTGGGTGGGCAAGTCATGGCCAGGCTCACAAGCTCTTACAGAGTAGCATTTATGTTTGCACCACGAAAGGCAGAATAAGCGGAGGGGTGAATTGTCACTTGGACCCAGGAGAACATTTCTTATGTCTTTGTGTCCTGATACAAGGGAGGTCGGGTTAGGAGGCACAAGAACACCCACCAGAAAGAAGGAAGCAGTGGTGTGTGGGTACATATGATATAGCCCTTCACTCAGTCAGTGTGGCAGGCAGCATTTGATGCCAAAATCAGTGATGAGAAATCAAGGATGGATAGAGGAGGTGGCTGGTCTCTTCTCCCAAGTAACGAGTGCTAGGACAAGAGGTAACAGCCTCAAACTGCACCAGGGGAGGTTTAAATTAGGTATTAAGGACAACACCTTCACAGAGAGGGTGATCAGGCATTGGAGCAGGCTGCCCAGGGATGGAGCGAGCCCTGGTACCAATGGCAGCTGCTGGAGTGGCTCACCACCAAGCCAATCTGTAGGGGAGCTCTCACCGCAAAGAGGGCACCCAGTCCTAATTCCTGTGTCTGAGCAGAAACGTAGCACTGCTCTGCCCCAGTGGAGGATGCATTTCACCTTACTCTTGGGGAACTTAGCTAGTCCAGACATAGCCAAGGCTCTCTGAAGGGAGCCATATGCTCAAACTCTCCCCACCAAAGATTCAACTCTGACTTTCATGAGCTGAAACACTTTAAGTTGGCTAGAAAGGAGACAGCTGTGGTTGGCTTTAATCAGCTTTGGCTGCCTGACGTAAATCAGCGGGTTACCAAATGAAGAGCATTACTCACATTTCTTTGCTTTGCCTATAGGCAGCACTCAATTAACTCTGATGAGTTTTTATTCCATATGAGGGAAACCCAGGCCTCTAATACCAAAGTTCAGTGACAATTATATCATGAGTCAATGATGTCCCATTCAAAGAAACCTGTGACCCAAAGACTGATTTCTTGGAAGTTCCTCTTAGGTATGATTGAGGAAACCATTCCTGCAGAGAATGACATTTTTCCCTCTGTAACTATTCCAAATAGGACTTGAGATTGCTGAATCTCTCATTGCTAGATTATGTCATTCCTGTCTAGTCATTTACCATTTCATCAGCTCCAGAGAGCAGAAACAAATCCCAACGATTTGTCTTCCTCTCATTATAGTGTCTAAAGCAGCACAGCATCTCAGAAGGCTGCAGCAAGCAGGAGAAGGCTCATTGTGACCACCGCTGCTGCTGTCTCAGCAAGAGCCTGACTTCTCACCACAAATCCAAATGTCCTGATAGTCAGGAGATAAATTGTCTCCTGGGAAGACTCCTTTAGAAAAGTTCGTCAGGCAGAAAGCTGGCAGTGGGGTGAAGTGCTAAGTGTCGTGGTGTGACATTCACTGAGGGCTGGCCTGGTAGCTGGGACACCACTCAGAGACAGTGACAGGAGTCACTGGCAAGTAGCCCTGAAAAAGCATGTACCTCTGGATGCCAGGTGTGCTTGGGGATTTGGGGAAGAAACAACAGGAAGAGAAGACCCTTGAAGATCTTTAGAGAAGGAAACGGACACAGAGTTTTGAAAAGATGACAGAAAAATTGGAGTTTTAAAAACTGGGTGGCCAAACCTTCAGAAATTTGAACCAGCTCCACCTGAACCAGCTTTTACTAAGTACTTATTTCCCAAGGGAAACAGTCAGCAAGCTGCTGATTCCCAGCAGCTCCAGCTCCTCTCTAAATGAGATCCCATGCACAGTGAAGGAGGTCAGATGGGGATGTGTACTGTTGTGAGTAAACACACACTGTATCTGGCTTTCTCCCATCCCCTGCCACCCAAGAGCATGATCACTGACACTGTCCCCATGAAAAGCTGGGGCTGTGGCCCTTGGCTGCCTATAGCTGTTATTTCAGCCAAACACTGAGGATGCAGGTATGCTGTAGCCATTGTGCCTCAAAAGATACAACCCTGACTTCCCTGAGGGTTGGCACACAGTGCAGGCAAAGCCCAAGAGTCCTGCTTTTCAGGCTTTCAGATTTCAGTGATAAATTAACTCAGTTGCTTAAGGTAAACCCTAGCCTGCTGAAGTCAGTGAGAGCTTTGTCACTGGGCTGAGATACCGCCTAATGAATGCAGATGTTTTGCAAGGTAAATCAATGCTCTTTTTACTGAGCTTCTGAGTGTATTTTGAAAGGGAATCATCTTTGCAGGAAGGAGGCGAGAGGGGAAGAAAAAGAAAACCTTGATACTTGTTTCAATCAGGTCTCTGTGCAAATTCATAATTAACTTTCAAGAATTCTGTAGAAAATAACTGTTGTGAAACATCTTGGAAGATAAATTAAAATCCAGTTACAATTTTTGCTTTCAGTTATAATTGATTTTTCTAAGTTAGATTGCTTCCACTGGGTTTGTAAAAACTTTGTAGCCAAACCATTATGGTATTGTCCTTGTTGTCCTTGCATTGCAGTTTTGCTCCTTTGTTAATTCTGGACTGAGTCCTACAGTGTAGTGAAATTATTGAACTTGGTTTTGCTTAGGTCTCTAATTCCTGTAGCTCCTCTATTACCATGTGGCAGGGCACCCCTGTAGGCACAATATATAAATAATACAACACCGAGAGCTGTAACAAATCACAAAGTACATTATTAAAAAATTAAGAAATAAATATCCCCCTCTTACTTAAATAGAGATTGATTTTGTAATATGGAATGCTGAGGAGAGCTGCTGGAAAGTGTATGTGGGCCTGGGGACACAGAGAACACACTGTAACGGGCAATTTGCTTCCCTGATTAAAAAAAAAATAGAAAAACCCCAGTGAATGGATGTATTTGTCAAATGGAAACTGAGCTTCTTTGTTTGTTCACAGCCCAGGTAGGATGCAATGCTTGTTTCAGGTCCTTGCTACAGTAGGATGCTGTACTTGCACAGTGAAAACCCCCAATAGGCACAAGCTAGCGCCCAAAGTTTACTCTTTATGTCTTAAAATGTGCAGTGGGATACAAAAAAACGTTTCGGAAATGAGGAGTAAGTGATGCCCTCTCTGTGTAACTGAGATATTTTTCAGTGATGCTTCTCCAACCTTGGGAGAAGGCCACTGCATGGGTTGCTGACCTGCCTGGGAAAAGACGTGCTATGGACCCGGTATAGGTCCCTGGTCCTTCTGCTTGCTGCATCCCAGGCAGAGGTCTGATCACTGTGGTATACAGCTACAGTGCCTCACAGAGATCACATTTCTGCTCAGATTGCAACAAGGTGGTGGGAACATGGAGCCCTGCTTAAATGGCCAGCAAGTCTTTCTTGTTTCTCAGTGAAATGAGGGAAACATATGCTCCATGCCTCATTAAAGCCTGGAGTCAAGCGCTAATCTCATTAAAGATGCCCTTTCCTCCTTGCCTCAAGCACCTTTTTACCTATCTCCATAAGCAGGAGTGGAAGAGGCATGCAGGGAGCTTTCAATTCAATTCTTCAGAGCACAGGGTGCAGTGACAGGACCCCACCTTGCTCAGCATGGCGCTCCTCACTGTGGACATGCTTTTCCCAGAGTACAGCATCCCTGCTGTGTCCTTACAGAGCCATGTAAAATCGTTTTTAGTACAGCTGCTTTCCATAGCTGAATTTTAAGAACTCTAATACCTTATTCTTACACTTTTTTGTCAGTAGACCTGCTTTTTATGGCATTTTACTAAGCCATTATCTCTGACTCCTTCCAGTCCTGAAAACTTCCAAGGAGGATTTCCAACCTGTGTTAAACAATTCACCCAGCAAAATATTCTGAATGTCCACTTCCCAAGGTGCAGTTTGCAGCCATTGCCCTTTTCTGTATCATCTTCCACTTCTAGGAAGACTTTGGCTCTGTGATCTCTCTAAGTCCCCTTTGGGTAATTGTAAGAGATCATCTCTTTTCCCCATTTTCATGTGGTTGAGCATCAGTTCCTCAAGCCTATCCTTGGTGGCCATGTCTATCCTGGTGGTGTTTCCACATTTCCAAATACCTCGTTGGCCAGGCTCTATTCTGGTTGAGATCTCACCAGTGCTGGGTAAAGGGGAATGAAAGCATCCATTGATTGAAAGCCTTGCTCTTCCTATTGCAACTCAGTGTCATATGGCCTTGTTCAGAGAAGCATGCGTGGTGGCCTGAACCTGCAACCCACTGCAAGTCCCTGGGCTCTCTTCAGCAGGCTGGTGACCAGTCTATCACTCCCCAGCTATGCCATACTTCCAGCTGTCCTTCCCAAGGGCTGAACCCTGTGCTTGTCCTGGCTAAGCCTCACAGGGTGACTGATGTCTTCAGTCTCCTGTGTCTTCTGGACTGGCATCCTCAGGCATCGGAACCTCAAGGTGTTTCTTGACTAAAATGCTGTCATTCCCTGCATAGGTCACTCTTACTCATTTAGCGTCATCTTCAAGTTTGATGGGAGAGGGGCTTTCTGAGGCACCATCCAGGCCACTGATGAACATACTGAACGGCTTCAGCCCCATATCACAGGAATTAGACTCTGTCATGCCTAGGCTTTGAGAGGCCACATTTCACCCTGTTACCTACATCAGAGGCTGAAGAACAGCAGCACAGCCTCACTATCCGACTAGAACAGCACCCAGTTTTACCAAACACAGCCCTCTTTTTTGTTGTTTACCTCCTGCTCTTACTCAGCTCTCACCCTCTGCGCAGACTTTCTCATGAGTCAAGATTGGGGGTTGTGTCCAACCTTACCAAGTTGTCTGCTGAGAGTGCTGTAGAAGGAATGTAGCATGGTAGTGAAGGATCTTCTGTGAGAGGGAATAGTGCCTCAAGAAAAAGACAGTATTTGTCCCTAGATGGTAAGGGCTACTGAGCCACTTTGCCCAACTGTTCAAAAAACAATTACCTCTCTTACATACCATTAGTTTGTACCTCTGTTTGGTCTTCATGTCAAAGTTGTCTCTTCAGTTTACAACATGAAGTAGAGCCCGGTTGTAATGCACATAACTGACATGGGAGGCAGTGATGTGGAGGACGATTTAGCCAACCCAGCAGATCTCTTACTCACTCTGTTGTATGAACTGGAAAACCCTGACAGATAAATACCCTAAAGTAAAGCTGCCTGCAGGCTATTTCTGTTCTGAAGCTCATACAGACAGGCCTGAGCTAGCTTTAGAATAGCCAGCTTGGCTATTGTAAACATTGCAGTTGTGGGTGGATGTGGCTTGGCACAGATTAGTCCCACAGATATTCCCTCACCTCCTTCATGGGTCTCAGAAACCACACCAGCTCCTTTAGTGCCCCAGCTACACCACTGTCCGTGCTTTGAGCAGAGCTGGCTGGTGGCTCCATGGCTGCACAACATGGAGTACCAGGAGGTACCTCCTGCTTCTAAAAAGGATATAGTATCCCTGCAATGCCTTTCAACTTTCATTTTGCCTGGGAATGTGCTTTGTAGAGGTGGCCATGAGGCAGCAACTTGGACTGTGAGTGTTATGAACAGGCACCACCACTGACCTCACTGGAGTCTCTTGAAGATACAGAGAGCCAGTCTGCACAGCTCCTTCCCATTCCCTCCTTTTCTCAGTTCCATTTTTATCCCTTCTTGCAAACATCCCTTTGGAGAAGCTACACTTCTTCCTGGTGGCACAGCCATTTTTGAAGTTGCTTATGCATACTGGGTTTCTGTATTATTTACCGAGGAAGCAGAAAGATTAAAGGGATCGCTTTATTTACTGCAACCCAAATGTTCTACATCAGTGACAGCATCTTAATATATTCATACAGCTACCATTTAACCACACACAGACAGTTCCTATACTTGCTGGAATTGGGGTGTATTGGGGTGTATTTCATAAGTTGACTTCCACTGACAGAACGCCAATCCTGGCAAACCTTGTGGTAACACATTATGGCAACAATTCATCACAAATGTCCCTCTGTCATGAACTGATTTTGCTTTGAACTCAGTGTGTTGCAACACTGAAACAGACAGCATGACACATGCTTTTCACGAGTCATGATGTAACATCCATTTCCCCACTTCTGCTTTTACCCTCCCCTTGTCCTATAGGGAAATGCACAGCCATCGGCATCTGAAGGGGTGGACACGGTTATTTTTTATGTTGCAAAAGAACAGAACGTATTACCCTTTGTGATGTGAATAATGACTAGATATCTGAAGCGTAATTGAATTTCAGGACTTCAAAAATAAACATCAGTGGAAGTTTAAAAACTTACTTTCCCAATTGCTATTTTTACAGGGTTTTTATTTGCCAAAACACCTTTGTTTTTACCGGAGATGGTATTTAGCTGTGATGGGAGTACATTTATATACTCTTCAATAGGTTATTCTAAAATTAATTAACTGCTTAGGTATAAGGCACTTATCCAAGTGGTTGTCATGAGAGACCAGACTCTCTTAGGGCAGTGTGTGTGCTTCAACTCAACAACATAAAAGCAGATAAGGACAATTCTCCACACACTGTGAGCCTGCAGCTATCAGCAGCCAAGGGCAGAGGTTGCCACTGCAGAAACAATGCCATGCCGGCATGTCCTTCCAGCTTTTGGCCACATGAGCTCTGGGGCCTTGACAACAGCACACTGTGAATGCTTGGATCAGCCACCCCAGTGAGTATCCTCCTGGGGCATGTGGAATCTATAGATACTGTAAGTGCTACCTGCTCACCCCATTATGACACAGCAGGGAGAATCTTGAGGAGGACAGATTGGGACGACAGCAGTGTTGCAGAGGTATGAAAAGGGACACGTAAGCCATGGAAGATACTAAGGGTTCTCCCATGGTAAAACCAGCACCCAGATGTTCTCTGCCTGTATCATAGAATCATAACATAGTTAGGGTTGGAAAGGACCTTAAGATCATTCAGTTCCAACCCCCTGTCATCAGCAGTGACACCTCACACTAAACCATACCAACCAAGGCTTTGTCCAACCTGGCCTTGAACACTGCCACAGATGGAGCATTCACAACTTCCCTGGACAACCCATTCCAGGGCCTCACCACCCTTACAGTAAAGAACTTCTTCCTCATATCCAATCTAAACTTCCCCTGTTTAAGTTTGAACCCATTATCCCTTGTCCTACCACTACAGTCCCTAATGAATACTCCTTTCCTTAGCAAGCTCACTTTGTCTCAGCCAAGTGAGGTGAGGCTGGTTGATGCTCAGGTGCAAGTGGTAGGACAGATCTTTCCAGCCTGGATGGGAGATGGCAGTAGCAGGAAGGACACTTTTAGGCTGTAACTTTGCTTGGCGGCAGCTTGAAGCTCACCTTTCTGTTTGCCTCATGTTGTTGGCTCAGGGCAGGGAAAGCCCGAACTGGCATGAAGCAGATACCAGCAAGAGAGGACAGCAGATCCTGTCCTTTGTTCTCTGTTCTGTAAGATGGCTAAATGCCAACTCTTAAATATGTTTTAGCATTTTCCCTTTTAATGCTAACACCAGTACTAATTAAAGGAAGGCTGACACTCGATTTATCTGAAACACCAAGATGGTCAGTCACTCTGCAAATAAATAGGTACAATTATTTTCATTTTCATGATTTCAATAACTTACACACTTCACTTACCTGGCTCTCTCCTCTTAAAAATACACTTTGAGGGCAAAAGAAAATTTTCTTTAGCAAACTACCTTTGAGTCACCCTTTTTTTTTGGAAAAGCCAAGCATACAGGTACCTTTCTGGACTTCTCTGTCATGGGATGACACACAAAATACCACACTGAGTAATTTGATCCAGCAATTAAAAACAAGCCATGAATTACACTAACAACTATCATGGAGAGAAAATTAATTCTCTCATAGCTATCCTGGTACTGTAAATGAAATGCCATGGGTGATTAAAAACCAATTCTGGCGAGCCAAACCATCTCAGAAAAACGTGAGAACTTTGTAAATATGCTGACAAGCACAGATCTTCATCCCAGATGTGCAGAGCCTGAGAGCTTGTTTCACGGTTTAATTTGCAGTCACTGGGAGCATCAGCAGGGGATCCTAGAACCACTTAGTGAGCAGATTGCATCAGTACTCACTTTTATACATCACTAGCTACTTCCTGTTAGCTTTTGAGAGCCTCCTAAATGGGACCCTGAGTGGCACCAGTTAATGTTGCCTATTGCTTCTGAGGACAATGGTGAAGAGGAGCTTCTCAAATTAGCAAGTATGACCTCATTTTTTAAGTTTTGAGACATATTCACACCTGACAGCCTTTATATCAATTCTGACATCCTCTGACTATATATATACATATACACATCTATGTGTATATATCCTGGGTTCAGCAGCAGCAGTCATTTTTTCTCCCTCTGAATAGCTGGTGCAAGTATTGTGGTTTTGACTTTTGGCCTGGGAACAGCACTGATAACACCAATGTTTTTAGTTGCTGCTCAGTAGTGTTTAGTCTGACCAAGGACTTTCTGAGTCTCATACTTTGCCAGGGAGGAGAGGAAGGTGGGAGAAAGCAGAGACAGAACACCTGACCCAAACTAACCAAAGATATATTCCATACCACAGCACTTAATGCCCAGGATGTAAAAACTGGGGGCAGTTACCCGGAAGGGTTAGATCACTGCTCGGTTGGGCTGGATATTGGTCAGCAGTTGGTGAGCAGTTGTATTTTCTTCCCTTGTTATTTCCCTTGTCATTGTTATTATTGGTGGTAGCAGCAGTGGTCTGTGTTATACCTTAGTTACTGGACTGCTCCTATCTCAGTCAGTGGGAGTTACATTCTTTCGGTTCTCCTCCCCATCCATCCAGGAGCAGGGAGGGGAGGAAGGCGGGGAGTGAGAGAGTGACTGCATGAGTTATGCTGGGCTTAAACCAAAACAGTGTGTATATATATATATATATATATATATATATATATATATATATATATATTCATATATATGTATATGAATATTGAAAAACAAATAATAGGTTTCCCTGAATAATTATAAAATAAAATTTGTCAATGGGCTGTAATAGGTCAGGCTGAATTTTTTCCACTAACCTCAGAATACTGTATGGGAGAGGCTAGTACTAGAGTCCATCATGGACAACCTTGTAGACAGTCACATCATGGAGACCATTTCATTAACCCACAGTACACAGAACACAAGCACCTCATCGACTAGGAAAATTTACTGGAGGGTGGCGAATGAAGAGATAATGAGGCAAAAACTGTAATTCGTATATTTATAGTGGAGCAGAAACTGAGCAGCCTTTACATTCATGAGCCAATCATAGAATTCCTAAGTTCAAGAGATCTATCAAGAATGACATGCCAATTTCTTAGCTTGTATGTCACTGCCATAAAAGTGTTGGTCGACAGCAAGCATTGTCCTAAGAAGGTTGTTTTGGGAGTTGTGAAGTCAGCCCTTGTGGAGCAGTGAGGTTAGCTGGCCAGTCTTCACAGCTGGGTCACACTGGCAGAGCAGATCAGGTCGATGCCCTGGGGAGCACATTGCAGGCATCTGATGTGGCCCATAGTGCATCTCAATGACATAGGACACACATGTGCTTCCCATCTGCGGCTGAAGGCAGAGTGGGGGTTTCCTTTCTATAAATGTGCCCACCCTGCTGCTGAGCAGCACATGGTACAACACTGTACTTCAGCTGACTAACTGCACACTAAGGAGATCAGACTTCATTGACAACCCGACCCATGGTGGGTGAGTTTTCTCCCTTTTTATGATTACTTTACTATTTTACTCCCATTATCTGGCCCTTTTTTACCTGGCACCATTTTCACAACAGAGGTGTCCTTTACTTGTCAATAGAGAGGGTCATGGCTAGGTAAGAAAAGTTATTGTGGACCAAGTGGATCAGCTGGATGCCCAGCTGAGAGCAGCAGTGGGCTATGTTAGCAGGCTGCGGTGACTCAGCATCCCACTGGGACAACAAGGCTCTAGGGAAAGGTTTGAAGAAAATTCTGCTACATCCTTCTAATTCATTAGGATGAAAACAGTACTTTGGCAGAGAAAAAATATGGGAGGAGAGCTGCCTTAATTTTCACAGGTTCGCAGAACAGAAAGTATTTGTCACCCTGAATAAACTGTAAAATGTATTTTTAACATGTTTAATTACAATTGGCATTCCTGCAGCATGGCCAAATGCTAAAGGTGGCCAGCTCTCTGCAAAGTGATCATTACAACACTGGCACTGTGGGAGCGCTGAGGGGGAAACTGTAAGCCAGTTTCAAGCTCTCTTTTATCATTAGGCCATTCTAAAAGCTGAGCTATCTCCATTTTAATGGCTGAACATTAAGGATTTTACTCAAAACAGCACTAAAAGCAGGAATTACTTGATATTTACAGTCAGCCCAATTGGCCTTCCACTTAGTGATAATAAGAACACCATTACCTCTGCCTTAAGACAGTTATAAACCACAGAGATGAACATATACAAACTTGCTTGCCCCACTGTGTAAGAAGTACTTCTTCTGTACTCTTAGAAAGAGACACTGATAACAATTTCAATTCCTTTGTCTTTATGGAATAACAGTTGTTATTCCGTATAATAACCATGGAATATTTATTCCATGTTATTATTCCATATTATATGGAATAACAGTTGTTATTCCATATAATAACCCAGTGCACAGGCTGTGCTGGCTTCAAAAATTGTCATGGAAGTAGATCCTTTAGGGTTTCATCCCTGTACTCATTATGATTCTAGGATCTCCATCCCAGCCCCAAGAGGCAAAAGTCAGTTGCTTCAGTCTCCACATTGGCCCTTCCTCACCACAATACGTACATACATGCATCAGAGTGACACTGATCATGGGTTAAGCAATCCTGCAGGGTGAGAGGTTCTATTAATGGTTGTATGGCCCTATGTTGTCTTATGCAGGAGCCAAGCAGCTCCCAGGGTCTGCAGCAGCAGCAGCCCTGTGTGCTTACTGCATGGTGTGTACAGGGACAAGTCAGCTGTCATCTGACACGGTGCTCCACTACATGTCAGAGCTGTGTTCTGGGCCAGACTGACTAGAGCAGAGGCGGGTGCTTGCTGTGAAATAGCTTGAAGACTGCTGCCTGCAGCTGCTTTAACTGGGGATGGCGTGAGAATGGAAGGAAGGTGTTGGTGACCACAACAATTTCTTCCACTGGAGAGCTAGAAAAATAGCTGCTGAACCCATGGGGAAAATGCCCATTTCTGCTGGACCATTCCCACCTTTCAGTGGGGTGCAAGACCACCTGGCAGCCTTGCACAGGTACAAACAGGTTGTAGACATCCTAGCCTGGTGTGCCACAAGACACAGTGAGGCTTTTCCCTTGCACTGGAGTAGCTGCCAGTGCCAGCTGTATTCACATGGTCAGCCTGGACTTTGCTTCCATCCCTCCCACTGCTTCTTCCCCAGGTTTGGTGTCTTTTTTACTGGCATCCATCATTACAGACTTTCTTTCCCCTTCAGACAGATTTTTCTTGTCTCAGCTTTAACAAGACTGTAAAGTATTCGGATTACTAAACATTGGACCATATCCATAATTCTTTAACATATATTAATCTACCCTGTTTCTAAAAAAGGAACTACTACACTCTATGACCAGATCAGTATTTTTCTATTATTTCTACAGCAGTTTTTATGTCATATTTGTTTTCTGCAGAAATGCAGTATATTGTTCAAATAAGACCATGTCTCACAGTTACAAGTTTGCCACTACACTTAATTCATCTTTGCACCATCCTCTGTGCTCATTACATTTTTATTATGAGAATTAATGCATTTTGCCAGTTGCTATTCTGGTTACAATCATGAAGAAGTCGTGAGAATGAATACATTTTGTACCACATTGTTCTCGTTATAATTTCAAGATGCTCTCAGGAATTCAATGCCACTCTTTATCTTGAGAAGGAAAATTAAAATAGTTACAAAACTCCAGCAGGCACTATCCTCTAGCTATTTTGTTATCAGTCTAGAATGTTATCAAGAAGAAAAATAATAATAATAAGATGCATAATTCTGTCTGAGAGAGAATGCAGAGGTAATAACTAAAATAGCGCATATAATCCAGTCCTTGTTACTCTCTCAAGGTCATAGTCTCAAGCCCTGTTCAGATGAAGAAATTCTTTACTGTGTGGGTGGTGAGGCACTGTAATGGGTTGCCCAGGGAAGTTGTGAATGCTTCATCGCTGGCGGTGTTCAAGGCTGAGTTGGACAGAGCCTTGGGTGGCATGGGTTAGCGTGAGGTGTCCCTGCTGATGGCAGGGGGGTTGGAACTGAATGATCTTAAGGTCCTTTCCAATCCTAATTATTCTATGATTCTATGATGTTCTAATTACAAATATATAATTTTTATTTTAATAATTCACTGATTTCCAAGTGGAGTGAAAACAACTGTTTAAAAATTAACAGTAGGAATATTTAGTGTTCTGCCATTCATATTCCACACAAACTTATATCAGTTATGGAACCTTGAAATAAAAATTAAACAAAATAAATATATTCAAAGAACAATAGATTGTATTAGTGACTGATGTACACACACTCTGTCATAAATTACCAGGAAGATAAACCCAGTGCAGTTGTTCAAGGATCTAACCTGACACTTACCAGAGCCACTTCTTCCCTAAGTACTGCTTTCTTTCAGACTCATAGAGTAGCAGTGCCTCAGGTGCTGATAGAGGTTTGATCTTTTTTGAATCAAAGTATTGGTATGATTGAAGTTTAATAGAAGAACAGGGTTTAAAGGCTTCCTAATGAATGAAGCAGGGGCTCTAGATACCCTACTGTGTTGAGACCCTTCAGAGAAAACTCACATTAGCATCATTAAGAAGCTGAGGAAATGTGGTGCACCTCTGCCCCCCTCTCATATCTCAGTATTGTGATCTCTAACAGAAGCTTCTGAATGCTAGGTGAGACATAAGATTTAAGAAAAATTTTTACATTATGTGATGAGACTGAATATACTGTAAAATGAGGCTTGAAATTCTTTTCCTAATAGTGTAGGTTAGCAATAATTCAGCTCATGTTTATTGCAGGTCCACAACTATAAAAATAGTAAGGAGAGAAATATTAATTATATTATACTGTATATGAGGAAGTGTTACGTTGGTGGTGTGTATGTGATGTCCCCTGTCCATGGAGCTATTGTTTACATCCCATTCTCAATCTTCTTTTAAACTGGGACTATGTTCTCACAGCACACAGCTATCAAAAGCGTGTGTTATTGCATGCTACAACACAACCTCCATCTCTGACTCTTATTGTCACAAATACAGGTTATTTTCTACCTTACCTACAGGAGAGGGTCATGAGGAGCAGTTACTAAGTTGCTTCCACAATGAAACTGAACAAGAAATCCAGGTTTTCATACTTTGGGCTTCAGAAATGAGTTCTGTCCCCTCAAAAAGCCAATTCAGATAGGGATGACCTAAAAAGCAAGGGGAATGTTTTGCTGCCTGCAGACTGCTTCTTTTGATCTGTTGTATTAAATAAACCTGTGATCCTAACTCTGACTGGATGTACATGGTTGGCATCTTTTTATCAGCTTACTATTGAACTAAAAAGGAACTTCTTTTCATGTATTACTCCAAGCACCTCCCTTGCACCAAGAAAGAGGCCTTGTTTTGGACAGACTGGAGACGTATCCTCTGTAGCTAGGGTTGCTTTTAATCTCCTCTATGGCTGTCTCTAGGCATTTGCTTGGTCTGACACTCCGTAAATTCTAAATCCACTTTTAAAAACAATGAAAAAATGTCTCTTTCCATGTAGATAGCATCAAATCCCTTATTTTTAACCTTTCAAACTCTCAAAAAGAGCTTCAGTGTTCTCTAGATAAAGTGGAGCAGAGAGGGGGAGCAATCAGATAAAAATAACCAGGCATTACAAGAGCCAGCTTTTATCATGCCTGCCCATCTCTTCCCTGGTCCAGTCCATTCCCGAAAGAGGTGCCTGATGCCTGAGGTTGGCAAGTCACACCCAGGGCCAACTCCAGCACCCCCCAGAGACACCTAGAGCAGCCAGAGATATCTGGAGCTGCCCTTTTGTCCCCAGGATTCGAGGCGCTGCTTATGCTGGATTTAGAGTTAGGTGTGAGTCAAAGGCTTTGCCAGAACAGGACTTCATCATTACCAACAGATAAGAAAATGTTTTCAATGAGCAAACATGCTCCATTCGATTTTGCATGGCCGCTTGCTTTGATGGAAATCTTTATTTTTCTTCTACTTCTTCTGTAGTTATTCATAGAAGGCATTTTGGGTCAGCACATAATTTATAATGAACAATTGTGCCAGGAAAATACATGGGATACTTTTGGAAGTAATCCTGTTTGATCTTAGAGCATAAATAACACCCCAGCTTGGTACCACAGGGTCTGGACTGCACAGACTGCTGCAGCAAGGGACCCTCTCCTGTGACCCCATAAATGAGCAGGGGGAGTTTGTCATGAATAGTCACGTCCTCAGGGCTCACTCTTGTTGCTCACCTTTCTTCTTGTGTTCTGTTCAGCTGTATCTTGATTTTGGTTTGGCTTTTAATAAATATTTACAATCAAAAATAGAGATTAGGCTTTGTTGAAGGTGGCACTGATAGGAGCTATGAGAAAATCAAATGTACCTCTACATCTTTTATGAAGGTAATGGAATCCTAACACAGAGCTAAGCTGTGACTCCGAGCAAGAAACATGAAAGTTCAGTTAGTCAGGTTAAAACCAAAATACAGCTTAGGGCATGTGACTATTCTGTAGATTTATAGGTAGGAAGAAAGCAGCAAACTCAGTTTTGCTCTGTCAAGTGTTACTGCATTCACATTTGTGTTGGGTTTGGCCTGACAGTGGCACGATATTCTGTCAATATATGTGATTATGGTTGCCAAAGTACTTATTCACATGTAGGCTAGACTGATGTCTGCATTAAGTCCTAACTTTAAAATGATTTTTCAAACCAAAAATATTGCTTAACCAGGAAAATGGGCATGGAAAAAGATACTTCAATGGGCAATATTTGTTTGTATTTGACATCTGTATCATGTTACCGTTACTTATTTCAGCCTCTCCAGAACCTCTCTGCTCCTTTTCCTTATATGAAAATCTGTCTAAGATGAAATCTGGGCATTCAGATAGTTTAATTACAGGACCCTGATATGCTCACAAGTAAGTTCTCTCGTAAGTTCCATTATATCCTCTCTACACACATCTTAATGGAGTTCTTGTGTGTGACAGGATCCTTCTCTGTCTTCAGATTAAAGTTCACCAGGCCTTTTGGGGGTCTGTCAAAAGGAAAGAGATGTTCCTGGAGTATAAGGTAGAGTTTTCATGAAGCTCCTATGTCCCTGGTGCATTCAATCCACTTGCATCTGCCACATCATGATTCAGTTGTGCAAATACAGTCACTCGTTGTGATAGACAAACTGTATCAGTCACACTCCTCGTCATCACAGAGTGGCCTAAGAGGGATGAGAAGATGCTGGCGCCTGGTAGAAAATCGTTTTGAAGTGTCTTTGGGAGGATAGGCCTCTCCTCACAGGGGCTGCCTGGCGCATTGCATGCCAGAGTTTTGTTACAGGGCCTGCAATTAGCAACTGATAAAATCCCCCTATCCCCGCCCTCCCTGTAGGCCAGCAGCAGGTGCTCCTATTTTCAGATATATGCGAAATATCTGCCAAACGATTTGGCACATTTCTAGCTGAAATGTGCCAAATTACCTGTCACAGCTAAACTGCCTTTTTAAAGGAGAGATGGATGCTCCCGCCGCTCAGCCCGCGTGGGACGAGAGTGCCCTCCCGTGGTGCCGGCTCCAAGGCGGGTACCACGAGGGGCTCCCGGGTCCGGCTTCCACCGCCGGGCCGAGCCCCCTTGCCGCCTTAGACACGGTCAAAACGTCCGGGGTGCGCTCACGGCCCCGCTGGAGAAGCGGCCCAGCCCGCGGAACCAGCGGAGCTGCTGGCGAGTCGCGCTGGGCTCCGCACTTTGGCGTCCAGCCCCCTGAGGCAGCGAGGACCGGCGAGCGGCAAAGGTGAAGCGGGGACAGAGCGGGGCGAGGGGAACGAGGGCCTCTGCTCTGCACGGCCCCTGCCCAGGAGCGTCGCCGCAGAGCCTCCTCACCAGGAAGATGTCCGATCTCCGCAGAAAGCGTCTGGGAGTGGAATGAACTTTCTGGAGGACAGAAGAAGGGAGAAGTGTTTCACTGTTGATAATAGCTGATGGTGTCTGATGAAATTCTCTTTCGTTTGCTGTTTGAGAGCTCGTTCTTGGATTTTTCCTGATCCCCCCCCCCCCCCCCCCCCCCCCCCCCCCCCCCCCGTTTTATCATTAACTCGGTCTCTCTTTGGAGATTTTAATTATCTTACCATGCGCTCTTTCAGTGTGAATAAATTATAATCTTATTTATAGCCATATTTATAAAAGATACTTCAAAACCTGAACTAGCAGAAACTTAACAGCTCCAAGCCTCATTGCAGCCAGTAGCACTTGCCAGTGTCCTTGCTGCCATCTAGCAGTTTCTCAGCCTGGCGCTTTCTCATGTCTTCGTTTCTAATAGACAGTGGCTAACTGTCTCAGAGCATGTCTGAGTTTAAAATACCTGCCATGCAAAGCTAACATCTACAATCATTACCATCACCATGCCAGCTTAGCTTTCCATTCCCATGTCAAACCAAAGCAAACCAGTTAAAGAGAGCTGAAATGCCACCTCCTTGGTGTTGAAAAGTGCCTGACACCATGCTGCACGCTACATGACTGGGGGAGAAATGACATTTGGACAAGGACACAGGAACCAATTTGCCTAAGAAAAACATCTAGTGTGTGCACTGGGAAGATCACAGAGTGCAGAAATGTCTCTTCCCAAAGATGCTATCACATTATGTGACATGGAGCTTACTTGCTACAGGAGGTGGTGTTCAACAATGCACTTAGAGAGAAACCCCATTCTCTGGACTTTGGTGCAAAGGCACAGCCATCCCACTTGTGGCTTTTCACTCTCTTCCCTTGTTGCCAGCTCTATTGCTGTGGAGCTGAAAGACACAGCAAGAGACATGGGGTGGCTGTGTCCACGCGTGTGTATGTGCATGCATGGCGGGGGCACTCACAGGCTGTGGGAGATTTCCAGTTGCTTTTTGCAGATCCATCCGCAGCTGTGATTCAGCACTTGACAGCGTGTGAAACCACTCCTAGTGCTCACTCTCTCTCTGTACCAAAATACTCTGTCTTTCCAGTCTTACAACATTTACCATGCTATCTAAATGCACCCTGTGACTAAAGCAGTGGACTAGATTCCCCATGTGCCCACCCTGCCTTCAGGAGGGAGCTGTGAGGTGGCTGAGAGTAAGGATGAAGGAGCAGCCATGGGAGAGCTTGCACAACAGTTGCCTTGAGCTCTGAACTACACAAGGTTTATAGTTACTTTTCTTGGCTGTGAGATACAAAGGTGCAATTGTTTTGGCTTTGTACAAGAGGACAGGATCAGATGTGGGAAGGATCTTGCTATGGCAGACCTTAACCACAATTCACACCTTCACAGAGACCAGTAGATCAGTCAGGGCCTGAGTTCATTCACTTTTCAGGCAGAACCTGATTCTCAGAGTGTCTTGGCCCAAACCATGGCTGTAAAGGATGGCATGTTTCCTTCCAATTCTTTTTCTCCTTGGCTGGGAGCACCCAGGTAGGGAAGGCTCACAGTGCCACCTGCAGTAGGCACTCATTCAGCATCTGATTTTCTGTGTAGGGTGCCCCATACTTGCAGTGTGATAAGTCACAATTTCCACTGCAAGTTATTAAACAATAATAGGCACGGTGTGGTCCCCAGGCACTCAAGCATGTGCAGCACCAACAAGGCCCCCTCTCTCCTTGTGCCCCAAGGATATCTGCTGCAGAGTGAAGGTTGGCAGGGAAAAATAGGTAGTAATAAAAACCAGGCAGTGTAAAAAGTCCCTCACCAGTTTTCTTGTTGGCCCCCTAGGCACTGGAAGCTGCCCTAAAGTCAACCCGGAGGCTTCTCTTCTCCAGGCTGGACAAGCCCAGCTCTCTCAGTCTGTCTTCATAGGAAAGGTGCTGCAGGCCTCTGAGTATCGTTGTGGTCTCTGGACTCACTCAAACAGCTCCATGCCCCTTTTGAGTTGGAGGCCCCAGAGGAGGACACAATACTCCAAGTGCGGTCTCACAAAAGCAGAGTAGAGAGGCAGAATCACCTCCTTTGGCCTGCTGATCACGCTACTTTTTATACAGCCCAGGATATGGTTGGTTTCTGTGCTGTAAGCATACACTGAAACTGGATCACATTGAGCTTCTCATCACCCAACACCCCAAGTCTTTCTACCAAGGGCTGCTCTCAATCCATTCTCTGCCCAGCCTGTATTTGTGCTTGGGATCGTTCTGACCAACATACAGGACCTTGCCCTTGGCCTTCTTGAACTTCCATATCCTCTGATGCAAAAACAGGAGTAAGCCACCTCCAGCAGGCTCTCTGAAGAGGTTACTTATCAGAGGCACAGAAATCACCCCAGCTTTTCCACAGACACGTGACGGAACTGCAAGGTCGCTCCAGACAGTGGCTCCACATTTTGCCCTTACTGCCGTGGCACTCCAGCTTATTTCAGCCTCCCATGGCTGCTGGCTGCTACTTATGACATCAGTCACCAAAACTCACTTTTGTCCATCAGCATCTGCTTGACTCACATGCCATCTGTACTGTGTTTCTTGTACATGTGATGGCATTCAGAGATATTAACCATTGCTCTGGCAGCTGCTCTTTCCACACCCAGAGGAAATATGAGGGGAAGAAGAAAAGCACCAAGCCCATAGCCATTGGCAGCTGTTAGCAGAATTTAGCCCTCTGCATTTATCATGGCACAGGGACGGGGATTAATATGGGCATCACATTCTCACTTCCTCAATCTGCATCCCCAAGAGACCAAAGCCAGGGATTGACCCCTGCAAGGTGTGTTCCTCCTCCTGCCTCCCTGCCTTCCTTAATACTAAGTTGATGCTAATCCAGCGTTCAGCCTGGACTCCACCTGCGGTACAAGGACACTGTAAGGATATGAATGTCTCCAGAGGAGGACAACAAAGCTGTTGGAGGGGCTGGAGGGCATGTCCTGTGAGCAGCAGCTGAGGATTAGGGGCTTGTCTAGTTTGGAGACAGGGAGGCTGAGGGGCAACCTTATTGCTCTCTACAGCGTTCTGAGGAGTGGAAGGGTGGAGGGAGGTGCTGGGCTCTTCTGCCTGGGATCCAGTGACAGGACATATAGGAATGGCTCAGAGCTGCACCAAGGAAGGTTTAGACCTTTATCATTATTAATTAGATATCCCTATTAATTAGGGAGCATTTCTTTACTGAGGATGGTCAAACCCTGGAAGAGGCTTCCTAGAGATGTGGCTCGTGTCCCAAGCCGGTCAGTTTAAGAGACATCTGGACAATGCCCATAATAAGATGCTTCAGCCTTTGGTCAGCCCTGAAGTGGACAGGCAGCTGCACTACATGATCATTGCAGATCCCTTCCAACAGAAATATTCCGTGGTATTATATTGTATTGCATTGTATTGTACTGTAGTGTGCTCAAGTGTTTTCTACTCTAGTCTAGTCTAGAGAAGCAAAAAGACTGACCTGCCTGGAGTTCCCATCTAGATTCAAAGATTGTATAAAAAAGAAAATAAATTAAAAAAATGTTGTCTTTTCTAAATGAAAGCCAGTTCTCCACAGTTACAGACAAGCCAAAATCAGAAAGCACTACACAGATCCTGCCAAACCTGGTGCATACCAAATTAGATCAATTATTCATTCTTTAGTTTGCCTAATCCAAACCCAACTGGGAGAGTCTTTCGTAACCTGATTCTCCGCACTCAAGCATGAGAAGAAAACTTGAGATCTTCTGTCTAACAATCCTAAAGCATTAGCAGCATCGCTAACACCACCTATGTTATTAAGTCCAAATTCAAACAAATGGGATAAAAATTAAAATCTCCATTCCCATGGCCCATTTTAACTCAAAGACTTCCTATTAATACAAAAAGTTTCCACTTCAACATTTTTTATGACTTCGTATGTCTTTCTGTGCTATTTTTTCTCAGTAAGTACAGAAGAAGATGCTTTTCCATAATGAACCACAGGATACATTCCTAGCAAACAATTTCCATGTTACTACAGCTCACAAGAACAGTGTGGGAACCTCATGAATAGTAGCAGCAGCTAACTGAGATTAAAATGATTGTTTGGGATCTTTTTTAGAACCATCTACTGATTTTTTTTTGTGTTGATTATGTTCTGAAATAATAATTTAACCATATGTAGTACTTCTAGAATATGAATAATTTATAATTAATACTAAGTTAAATAACCTATGCAGTCAACCTATAGAATTATTTGGAGAAAAATAGGTATTATCCACCAGAGAAAAGCAAATGTTACTACTTACATGTTGAGGATTGCTGCAGATGAAGTTTTGGGCATTTTGTTGCTTTTATAAACTGATGAACAGTATTTACAGCATTGATATTCCCAAAACCCCACCATCACTGTTGTTTAGTGCTTGCAGTTGAAATAGTGAAAAAAAAAAATCTAGAAAAAATTGACATGTAACCCTCAAGACAATTAAAATGCATGTAAACTATGATGCTCCAAGAATTAATCGTTCCAGCAGATGGCTGGTAGCTTGTTAATAAGAGCAAAGCAGATATTTGTCTTTTTTTTGGAATCCCATACCTTGAAGACAACAGGAATGCCAAAGGACCACCAAAAATGGGATTGTTGCAGCAAAGGGATCTGACTATAAACTGATGATTAAAATTATCTGGAACACCAGAGGCAAACCATTTGCAGCAATTCCAATTGAATTTTTCACTCTTCCTTTTTCTCTGTCATGCTATGGCCTTGAACAGAAACAGCATGAGCCGAAGTGGGATTTGGATGTAGACCCTGACTTCACAGGTTGGCTCACAGTTAGGATAACAGCTATGTTAACAAACAGCCGCAGTGACTTCGCACTGGGAGGTTTGCAGAGGCAGCTTCTGGATCCTATGAAGCAGAGCCTCAGCTTGCTCTCAGCAGAACATTTCAAAGGCAGCCTTTTTTAAAGAGCCTTGAAGCTGAACTTTGTTTAGATATACCTCTGGTGCCAAGAGGACAAGGTGCTGGGGCTCAGAGAAATGTTCTCTCTGTCATGCACATACGACAGATACATGTTAAGTATAGTGATTTGGTTAGGTCTGATTATTGCATAAAGAACATTTCCACAGTCATTCCAGGCCCTCAGGCCATTCTTGTACCTTGTCAAGGAGCACAGGACCTGTCCTGTCCAAGGGAGCACAGGTGAGAGCCTTAAGCAAGCAAAGTCTGAGCAACCTCCGGAAGCAACTTGCAACCATCAATCACTATGGCAGGGTAGACCTAATTAGTAAATTAGCATATTGATGTCACTGTACTGCTTCTAGGATCCAAGCTATTGTCTTCACCTGTCTCTGTCTTGTCCTCTGTAATTTAATATGGGATACTACAGAGTTCTGCTCTATCTGATCAGAGGCAGTATGGCTGCATATTCCAGTTTCAGGCTCCAGCACACTGTGGTTGTGAATTACAGCTTTCTGCTTTACACAGGAGTCACAATTGCTAGCTCATTACTTTTCAAATTTAAAAACTCAGAACCTTGTTGATGGTGTGAAATAAGTAAACCAAGACCCATAGTCTAAATTGAAGACTGTGAGCAAAGTAGGACATAACCAAATTCTAATAAACAATGTAACACAAATAAATTAATAAATAATGCACTTCTGCAAATCCCATCTTGCAAGATACTGCTTCTGTCTCCTTAAATGGCAGCTATCAGATAAATAACACTCTGAAAGTCTCTTTCGCACCATGATGGATGTAGTTATTACAGGTTTCATTTAGACAGCAGCCCCAAAGGAACCTCTTAGAAAATACAGATTCGATAGATATTTAGGCCATACTCAGAAAGATGAAACGGTGATGCAGTGTTTGCAGTGCTGTGCCACTGAGGGCAGACTCCCACAGGCTC
The DNA here is from genome assembly GCA_017639245.1 of Myiopsitta monachus. Taxonomy (NCBI): domain Eukaryota; kingdom Metazoa; phylum Chordata; class Aves; order Psittaciformes; family Psittacidae; genus Myiopsitta; species Myiopsitta monachus. The sequence continues at coordinate 21,221,783 of CM029941.1, forward strand.
TGAGCCCTGTCAACAGCGGTTGACTGACCCAGGTTCCATGGCTGAGGAAGAGAGCTGCAGAGCTGACCTGACGGACATCAGTGGTCTTCGCAAATTGCAGTGCTGAGAGTAGCAGAGGCACTATGCAGACAAGGACAGAGCAGGTTGTGTTTGCTTATCTCACAGAGGAGTTGGAATGAGTTAAAAAGAAATGGAATGGAGGGATATTTGAGAATAAAAGGGATAGAAGAAATATTCTACATAAATTACTAGTCTGGACTGATAAATAATGCATCCCTTTTCACCTCTTTCTTCTTTCCCTTGTCAAGACTTACAATGGTGAGAGGTGGTACAGGAGATGCTAAAACTCTTTTTGGAACTGCCTTAATGCATAGGATGCTTAAGCCTGTCTTTAAAATCATAAAGTGAGTTTCTAAAAAAACCTCACACTTTTGTGATGTAGCTGTAAGAAAATCAACAGGACTTCTCTGCTGCACAAGAAATATCCTGTTTCCCTCTTTCCAGCTGCTCTTGCATCTCTAATCTTCAGTCCTACACATTTCTTGTTTCAGTTTATAAACTGGTTTTTCGGATGGCTGAACTTGCTTTGACTTTCTCCAAAATACGTCTGGAAGCATTGAAAAAACACTGGTAAATTACAAATTAAGGAAAACCCCTACTTGCTTGATCAAATAATGAGGCCTTTATCTTGGGCTTTCAGGTGAGTCAAGAGAATATCACTCTATCTCTTGCACAGCTAAGAGGCTTGCTCATGTTTATACCAGTATAATGTTACAAGATTGCAACACCTTTTTCTCCTAATCTGATAATTCCTGTAATCTCTTTAAATATAAAAATAAGAATTGTCACCAAATATATTAATACATAGAATCATCGAACCATAGAATAATTAGGGTTGGAAAGGACCTTAGGATCATCTAGTTCCAACCCCCCTGCCATCAGCAGGGACACCTCACACTAAAACATGTCATCCAAGGCTCTGTCCAGCCTGGCCTTAAACACTGCCAGGGATGGAGCCTTCACAGCTTCCCTGGGCAACCCATTCCAGTGCCTCACCACCCTTACAGTAAAGAACTTCTTCCTTATATCCAATCGTATTCCAAATGAGTTTGTATCATACTCCCCACTACACCTTCACACTATACCTGTAGTTCTTGTTATGCAGTAAGGTATTTAAAGGGGTTATCATGATGATGTATGAATGGCATGACTAAAGATCAAGATATTCTATTAGGGTTGTTTCTTGTTGCAAAAAAAAATATTTCCCACTCAGAAATGCTTCAAAATCTAATTATTTTACATTATACACCTCTTCTCCTCTTCCTCCAGGCTGTAAGAAATACTGGAAGAAGATTCTCTGCTTACATGGATTTCATCTTAATGAATTGCCTAATCTTTTCAAGCAAATATATTTATATATATAAGTTTTGAGAATAGCCCCTTAATTAACAGCTGGAATGCTTGTGGACTGAAAATAAAGCCAGTTAGTGAGTCTTGAATCTTTATTCAGAGTCAATTGCACTGGCATTAGCATTCCTGAACGGAAGTCAGTGTCTAGTTCCTGAATTATGTGCAGTGCCACATGTATCAGGAAGTCAAACATGGAATAAAAATTTTGGAGTATTGTATCATTCATGAGCACACTGCACATGGCAGGGCAAGCCTCAGCTCTCTGTGGCATGGTCCCCTGTTCCCTCTCCTTTTCTTCCCAGAGGACCAGGGAGAAGATGATGGGGAAAGGGGTTACAGCACCCTGAGAATGAGGCTACACATATTTTCACAACCTTGTGAATGTATTTCCAAGGATCAGGCTAATTCCCTAAAAATACCCACATGCTTTTTTTTTTTTTTTTTTTTTTTAAAGACTCTGTGAGGCTTATTTCATTTTCTGCAGTTTTAGGATCACTTACACCTGTGTGTCAAGTGTTGAAGGTTGAATAGCAAATTTGCTTCTTTCATAGAGTAATGCAATTATAGAATCACAGAATGGTTAGGATTGCAAAGGACCTTAAGATCATCTAGTTTCAACACCCCTGCCATGGGCAGGGACGCCTCACACTAGAGCAGGTTCTTTCTGAAAGATTGTTTTAAATGAACACAGAGCTTTTCATCTGCTCTTACGAGGCTGAGTTCTAGGAAACATTTCAGGCATTACGTGACAAGTGATAAACTTCATACCAGTTGCTGCTATTACAAACACTACTTCCAAGACCAGCCTGTCCTGGGCTGGGAGAGGGGTTGAGAGCAAGAAGTGACAGACTGAGCGCAGCAAATCCTCCTCTGGACTTCCAGGAGACTCTCTGCCATCTATCATGATCTTCTCACTGGACACCCAAGCAGGTTGCTAACACTCCTTTGGCTATCCAGAATCAACTGGCCTAAGAAACTCAAGGCTATAGCCTTAATTAGGTCTATAGACTTTGGCTGGGGAAGGCAATCTCCACCTTCAAATGCAGTTGAAATGATCCATGTGTTTATGTTCAAAGGACACAAAGGATCTTTCTTTCTCTCTGTACATATAGAGTGGCAATGGATTCACGCTTCAGAGTTTCTGTTCTGAATGAAGGCATGAAGCAGTGAGAGGACTCAAAGGCCCCTGAAGGAAAGTTGTGTGAAAAATACAAATCAAGTCCATCCCCAAACAACCCACCCCCACAGGCTCGATGCAATCAGATTTTCTGCTGGAGGCAGTCAAGCAGGTAGCTAGCTCCTTTGTTCTGCACAAGGTGACAGTGAGGACTTCCACTGCAGTGGTTAGGTAGGGGTCACCTGGCATCTCCTGAGATTGCCATCTTTGTCGTGGTAAAAAAAAAGGAAAAAAGTGAAAAAGTGAAAAGTGGCCAGGTGCCTCCTTACTTGTCTTATACTTCCCCATTGATCTCTTCCAGCCTTTCAGGATTAATACACACTTCTAAATGCCAATGTCTGCCTCCTGCTCCAAGGTCATCAGTATCTAGCTCACAAAAGCTCAAAGATTATGCTTTGTTCCAAAGCAATTACATGGTTGTTTCTTTCAAGTAGTTATTAAAACCTCAGATTATTTTCACATCATTTATTTGCAAGATTTAACGCACAGCCCTTCCTGGAGTGGGTAAAGTCAGCTTTGGCTGCTTTTACTCACTACTTTTCTAGAGAAATTCTGGCCAACTCATTTCAGATACTGGTATCTCCTCTTTCTCTTGTTCTCTCTGCTCCGCCTCCAGGTTTTTAAGCACCAACCTTTACATTTTTCCCTTTTCTTCAAAAGGGCGAGATAACAAATTCACTGCTGACGTAAGTAGGTGCATCTTTAATTAAGTCAATGGGGTTACACCTGGCTATGTCAGCAGTGAATTTGGCTCAACACCCCTAGTGAGCAAAATGTCACATTAACTTTGCTGAGCAGGACAATTCAAATAAAACATTAACAAAAAACAATTAACTTTAAGCCATTAATCTCACTGAAGCTACTCTCAACCTCTTAAGGATTGAAGTCGATTCTTAGTAAATGCCTTTGACTTAATACATTGCTATGCTTTGGTATGAAATATATTATTGAATGACATTGAATTAAGCTGCATCATATTGTATTTCTATATATAAATTATATTTTAGCACACATCTGACAATTTTTAACTGCAATAGTTAAGAAACTATTAGCAATGGAGGAGATCATACAGAACATTGCATTATATATTATACTTATGAATTTTACAAATGTATTATGTATAGCTTTAATATTACACTCAGATATAACATACTTCTATATTTCATTAGCATCCCATTTTACATCAGCCAGGATGGAAGATTTATACATAACACAGTTCTCTAATTCATTCCCTTTGGCACCAAACAGGCAGTTAACAGCTTTGTATGAATAAGAAGTAAGAAAAAAGTCTTGTTCCAAACGTCTTCATTGCAGCTACAGAAGAAAAAGGTTTGATGTATTATCCGAAGAATCTGAAAGCCCAAGTTCACAGCTCTTTGTTAGACTACACTGAACAGTGCACACATCTCACAGTTCTGCATGTGGACCAGCAATTCCACTATTGCATTCTTGGGTGCTCTTTTGCTTTTCAGTGTTCATAAAACCCAGGTGGGGTGCTCAGTCTCCTGCTTCAGAAAAAGGATAAAATTGCCATATTCTTGCAGGTCAAACCCTCCTGTAGGCAGCCAGAACAAAATGCTGGAGATAAAGATGGGTGTTGAATCTTGTCCCCTCTAGGACTACCAGGTTCTCTGCTTGCATGGGGTAATTTCTACATTCAGGGTCTGCAGCTGTAAAAATGCCCTGGGACTTGTTTACCTTAACCCTTTCTCCTAAAGTCCAGGAAGTGACAATCATTTTATTGGTCAGAAAGATAGAACAGAAGGAGGGGAAGCATGAATTGTCTCCCCATTCCTCTCTGGATGTTCCACGGGGAGAAAAGTGAAGTTGAGTTCCTTCATCCATCCAGTGGGATATTTGCTTTCCCGCCATTCTCACAGGTACATAGGGTATCCTGGGCTGCATCAAAAGGAGCGTGACCAGCAGGTCGAGGGAGGTGATCCTGCCCCTCTACTCTGCTCTCCTGAGACCTCACTTGGAGTATTGTGTGCAGTTCCGATGTCCTCAACATCAAAATGGCATGGAAGTGTTGGAACAAGTCCAGAGGAGGGTCACAAAGATGCACAGAGGGCTGGAGCACCTTTCCTGTGAAGACAGACTGGGAGACGTGGACTTGTTCAGCCTGGAGAAGAGAAGGCTGTGTGAAGACCTGATAGCAGCCTTCCAGTGTCTGAAGGGGGGCATACAGGGATGCTGGGGAGGGACTCTTCATGAGTGACTGTAGTGATGGGATAAGGGGTAACAGGTTCAAACTTAAACAGGGAAGTTTAGATTGGATATGAGGAAAAAAATCTTTACTGTGAGGGTGGTGAGGCACTGGAATGGGTTGCCCAAGGAAGTTGTGAATGCTCCATCCCTGGCAATGTTCAAGGCCGGGTTGGACAGAGCCTTGGGTGGCGTGGTTTAATGTGAGGTTACCCTGCTGATGGCAGGGGGTTTGGAACTAGATGATCTTGAGGTCCTTTCCAACCCTAACAATTCTATGATTCTGTGATTTTAGAGTCATCTCTCTCTTTCCTAGAATCATAGAATACCAGGTTGGAAGAGACCTCACGATTCATCTTGTCCAACTTTTCTTGGCAAAGCATGACCTAGACTAGGTGTCCTAGCACCTTGTCGTATTTCCTTTTGAACTTTTACTCAGAACATGCAAACTGTAGCAGCCACAGCAGCAGATGCGAAGAGACAAACCTTTCTTTTACTCCAGACTGCTCCCGAGTGTGCTGGTCACTTCTCTTTTGGGGAGCAGGAAGAAAAGCCCAGCTCACAGAGAAAAGAACTGAATGAAGTTTATTCACCACTTATGTGACCACTGCAACTAAGGATCTTGGTGTGTTAACCACAGTGTCTTCTCAAAGGTAAGAACAACTCCTTGAGTCTATGTTGCAGTCTCAGCAGCCAGCACAGACATTTGTTTATAACCTAATGTGGATAAAATTGAATCAAGGGGAATAAAGTGCTACAGGAGCAGAATATTAACAAAAAGATTTCCTCAAAAAAATATCAGTTATATTTGGCTATCAGGTGAGAAAATATTGACCTGAACTTGGAGCATATGATCAATGACTTTGAATATCTGACTCACCCACCTGTAATTATAGTTTTCCCAAGGAAAGAATACCCTGGCTACTTGGTGGTCATTTCCCACGTGCCCAGAAAGGCCCACAGAGAAAAGTGGTTTGTATGTACCGGATAACAGGCCAGGCAATAGAACTTCCTGGCTAACTTTCATCCTCCAAGATATAAATATTTTTACTCTCTTAAAAGATATCTGAATATGATAATCTCCAATATTTCTGGTGGCTTAAATTTTACCACCCTTAATCATGACCTGAGTTCTGCTCTTCATCAAATCAATTGAAGCCAATAGCATCAAAACCTAAATCTTGCAGTGCTATAGTACAAAATGTATTTTACAGCAACTCTTCCCACTTGAGAAGCCATCGTCATTGCTGTTGTTTGCAATGACACTTCACGCACTGAAATGAACTAAGTGTGCATGCAGGTGGTTGATTTACTCTCACAGTACACCTTCTAATGAAGCAACATTCCTCTCCTACTAGAAATTCAGGACTATTACAATTTTAAATATCGGTATGCATTCTGCTGGAATGTACCAAAATTTGTTTTGTTTTAATAATTATTTCTGACATGTTACTTACCAGATTTCATGCTTATTCAGAGAACAGATTAAATAGCCAGTCTCCATTGAAAATACTGCGGTGGAGTGAAAATCCCTAAACCCTGAGCACTGCTCTGGTCTGGACCATACAGGTTTTCACTGCCAAAAAATGACAATCAATTCAAGGAAGGTTTTGCTGGTATGAAGGATTTGAGACCAGACACAGAAGCTGCCTCCTAAGTTCAGGGCCAGTGTGCTCCACTGTTGCTCCTGAGCCTCTGAAGTGGCTGGGGTAAGGCTCTCAGGACACACCACAGCAGCACCGCAATGTGGGCACCCAGCTGAGGTGGGATGCAGAGGGAGGGGAGCGTGTGGTCTTAGCCCAATCCCAGCATGCACTCAGGGCAGGGGTCATGGCTTGAGAAACACTTCAGAATGCCACTGGTGTTGTGCAGTCTGACAGAAGAACTCTGCCTGGTTAAATCAATGAACATTTTGCAATTGATTTCCGGGGTCGCTTGCGCAGGGTGTATGGTCTCATCCATCAACTGCTTAAGTACTCACCTCATTTTAAGCATATTAGCAGCTTGATTGAAGTCAATGGTACAGTTCAGATACTTACAATGAGTTATGCTCTTAAGTATTTTGATGAATTGAGGCCTTAATGAACGTTGTTAATGAAGGTGTGATCCTCTGAGATTTGGAACATCTTTAAATGTCAGACTTCATGCAGAGTCACTTGAATTTGTCAGAAGTCTTTGTTGCCATCAGGAGGAGAAGTCCTCACCCTGTTTCCCTGAAGGGGATCCTCACTAAATTCGTGGTGCTGGGACATGCAGTCCTGCTCCTGTCTATCATTACCAGTTTGGACTAACTTCCCGCACAGTGCTAGACAGGCAGCAGAAACAAGCCATTGGGAGTGGAGATAGATAGAGGTAGAAGGTGGCAGTACCTCCTCTGGCAGCAGCACACACCTGCCCCAGATTGAAAAAAAGCATATAACTGTAGCACAGCAAACTCAAGGCAAAACTAGCTTTTTAAATCATTGGAGTATTTATCTGGTAACAAAGTGTCCAAAGCATATTAAGATTCCTTACCTGGGAAAACTTGGAGACTTCAGCGTCCACACGAGTGCATTCAGAACAAACCTTATCTCCAAACAAGACCACATACAGTTAAGAGAGAAATAAAATATTCTATGTGAGTATGACCTAGTGGCAAAGGGCTGGGATATTCATGTGTTATTCCTGATGGAAATAATATGCACATTCATAGAATCATAGAATCGTTAGGGTTGGAAAGGACCTCAAGATCATCTAGTTCCAAACCCCCTGCCATCAGCAGGGACACCTCACACTAAACCATGCCAACTAAGGCTCTGTCCAACCCAGCCTTGAACACCGCCAGCGATGGAGCATTCACAACTTCCCTGGGCAACCCATTCCAGTGCCTCACCACCCTCACAGTAAAGAATTTCTTCCTCATATCCAATCTAAACTTCCCTGTTTAAGTTTGAACCTGTTACCCCTTATCCCATCACTACAGTCACTCATGAAGAGTCCCTCCCCAGCATCCCTGTATGCCCCCCTTCAGACACTGGAAGGCTGCTATCAGGTCTCCACACAGCCTTCTCTTCTCCAGGCTGAACAAGTCCACGTCTCTCAGTCTGTCTTCACAGGAAAGGTGCTCCAGCCCTCTGTGCATCTTTGTGACCCTCCTCTGGACTTGTTCCAACAGTTCCATGCCACTTTGATGTTGAGGACACCAGAACTGCACACAATACTCCAAGTGAGGTCTCAGGAGAGCAGAGTAGAGGGGCAGGATCACCTCCCTCGACCTGCTGGTCATGCTCCTTTTGATGCAGCCCAGGATACGGTTGGCTTTTTGGGCTGCAAGCGCACACTGCAGCTGGCTCATGTTCATTTTCTCATCGACCAACACCCTCAAGTCCTTCTCTGCAGGGCTGCTCTGAATCTCTTCTCTGCCCAACCTGGAGCTGTGCCTAGGATTGCTCCAACCCAGATGTAGGACCTTGCACTTGGCATGGTTAAACTTCATCAGGTTCGCATCAGACCACCTCATAAGAGTGTCAAGGTCCCTCTGGATGGCATTCCTTCCCTCCAGTGTATCAACCGAACCACACAGCTTGGTGTCATTGACAAACTTGCTGAGGGCACACTCAATCCCACTGTCCATGTCACCAACAAAGATGTTGAACAAGACCGCTCCCAACACCGATCCCTGAGGGACACCACTCGTTACTGGTCTCCAGCTGGACATTGAGCCATTGAGCACAACTCTTTGTGTGCGGCCATCCAGCCAGTTATTTATCCACCGAGTGGTCGACCTATCAAATTGATGTCTCTCCAACTTAGAGACAAGGACGTCATGTGGGACAGTGTCAAACACTTTGCACATGTCCAGGTAGATGACATCAACTGCTCTACCCCTGTCCATCAGTTCCGTACCCCCATCATAGAAGGCCACCAAATTGGTCAGGCAGGATTTCCCCTTACTGAAGCCATGCTGGCTGTCACCAACCACCTTGTTGTTTTTCATGTGCCTCAGCATGCCTTCCAGGAGAATGTGCTCCGAGATTTTGCCAGGCACGGAGGTGACACTGACTGCTCTGTAGTTCCCTGGCTCATCCCTTTTCCCCTTCTTGAAAATAGGGGCTATATTTCCCTTTTTCCAGTCATCGGGAACTTCACCTGACTGCCATGAGTTTTCAAATAGGACGGAGAGTGGCTTAGCAAGTTCATTTGCCAGCTCCTTCAGGACCTGCAGATGGATTTCATCAGGCTCTTAAGATGGTCTTGAATCTGATCCTCTCCTACTGTGGTCTTTATTCTCACAGTCCCTGTGTCTGCTTTCCATGTCTTGGATGGTGTGGTCAGAGCATTTGCCAGTGAAGACTGAGGCAAAGAAGTCATTAAGAACCTCAGCCTTCCCCAAATCCAGGGTAGCCACTTCTCTTGATAGCCTCCGGAGGGGGCCTACATTGCCCCTAGTCTGTCTTTTATTCGCTACTTACCTATAGAATCCTTTGCTGTCATCTTTCACGTCCCTTGCCAAGTTTAATTGTAACTGGTCCTTAGCTTTCATAACCTGGTCCCTATTTTCCCGGACAACGTCTCTGTATTCTTCCCAGGAGGCCTGTCCTCGCTTCCACCTTTTATAAGCCTCTTTTTTCCCTCAAAGTTTCCTCAGCAGCTCCTTATCCATCCATGGAGGTCTCCTGGCCCTCCTGCTGCTCTTCCTTCTAGTTGGGATGCAACACTCCTGGGCTTGTAGGAGGTGACCCTTGAATATCAACCAATAGTCTTGGACCCCCCTGCCCTCTAGGGCTATATCCCATGGAACCTTACTGAGCAGGCTCCTGAAGAGGCCAAAGTCTGCTCTCTTGAAGTCCAGGACAGTGAGCTTGCTGCACGCTCTGCTCACTGTCCTCAGGATCTTAAATTCGACCATCTCATGATAGCTGCAACCAAGGCTGTCCTGAAGCATCACATTTCCAACCAGCCCTTCCCTGTTGGTGAGCATGAGGTCAAGCATGGCACCTCTCCTTGTTGGCTCCTCTATTACTTGCAGAAGGAAGTTGTCTTCCACACAATCAAGGAACTTCCTGGATTGCTTGTGCTGGTCTGTACCATCCCTCCAACAGATATCAGGGTGGTTGAAGCCCCCCATGAGAACAAGGGCCTGTGAGCGTGAGGCTGTTCCTACCTGTCTATAGAGTGCTTCATCCACAGAGCCCTCTTGGTCAGGCGGCCTGTAACAGATCCCCACAATAATGTCTCCCATCACTGTTCTCCCTTTAACCCTGACTTACAAACTCTCTATTGACTGCTCATCTGTCCCCGGACGGAATTCCTTTCTTTCCAGCCTATCCCTAACACAAATAGCAACTCCATTCTGGAAAGAAGATCCTGTAAACCAAGTGCCCAAATATTTTAGATTTCGTTGGACTTTGTGCTGAAATCCATTAACATGTTTCAAGCTGCATGCCTAAACCCCACAGTGGTTTCAAGTTCAATCTCACTACACACCTGTGATCCACCAGAAGCACAGTTCTTAATGCCTAGCTGCTCAGATGCAATGTCATGAAAATAAGGAAGAAACCAGAACTGTGATTTTCAGCTGGATAAGGGAAGCTAACAGTGTAATAAGAGAAATACTGCTTTTTCCATGGTAGCCCTATGACTGTTTGATTTATCTGCTGTCCTTTGAACTGAAGGATGAGCACCATGTTCTTTTGGGGCCTTTGCAATAAAGTGCCAATCAACTTATTAGTTGAAAGTACAGAAAGGGAAAAAACCTCTTGATAAAAATGCCTCTGGACATGGCAAATCGCTACTTAGTCAAGAAAAGGCGTGGTAAGATCATAACTGAAGACAAAACTGCAGCCATCATATTTCAGGCATTCTAATTGAAAAATGTTCCACTTGAAAATTGTTAGACATTAATTTTTATAAGCAGTGCAATAAACTTTTCAATTAGAAATCACATAAAAATGAAGCTTAACTGTCACAACTATTCAATCACTTTATTCTGCTCACATAGCTCCTTTGCCCACACTTAAACATGCATGCAGCAGCACCAGTTAACAAGCAAAGGACCCACAGATAGACAATGCAATGTAGCAACAAGCTCTCAAGTGGATTTGGAAATGGGCAGGAGAAGCACAGCAGACTCTTCTGGTGACTCCAGAACAGGTTTTTGGGTCAATATGTTTATTAATCTTACAAAGCACATCACAAAAAGAGGCTGCTCAAAGGGACTGCACTGCGCATTGTGTGGGGATACCTATTTCATACCTACTTCACCATTTCAAACCTATGTTTGATTATCCTATAAATATTGCCTTAACTTCAGTTTCAGAAAGTTCCTAATAATCATGATTCATGAAGTTGTCAACTAATACTGTAACTGTTCACTTTTTACAGACCTGCACACCAAAGAATCACAGAATAGTTAGGGTTGGAAAGGACCTTAAGGTCATCTAGTTTCAACCCCCCTGCCATCAGCAGGGGCACCTAACATTAAACCTTATCACCCAAGGCTCTGTCCAACCTGGCCTTGAGCACCACCAGCGACAGAGCATTCACTGCTTCCTGGGCAATCCATTCCAGTGCCTCACCACCCTCACAGTAAAGAATTTCCTCTTTATATACAGTCTAAACTTCTCCTGTTTAAGTTTGAACCCATTACTCCTTGAATTCTCACTACAGTCCCTAATGAAGAGTCCATCCCCAGCATCTCTATAGGCCCCTTCAGATATTGGAAGGCTGCTATGAGGTGTCCACGCAGCCTTCTCTTCTCTAGCCTGAACAAGCCCCAACTTTCTCAGCCTGTCTTCATACAGGAGGTGCTCCAGCCCTCTGTGCATCTTCGTGGTCTCCTCTGGACTTGTTTTAACAGTTCCATGTCCTTTTTATGTTGAGGACACCAGAACTGCACACAATACTCCAAGTGAGGTCTCAGGAGAGCAGAGTAGAGGGGCAGGATCCCCTCCCTCGACCTGCTGGTCACGCTTCTTTTGATACAGCCCAGGATATGGTTGGTTTCTGGGCTGTGAGCGCACACTGCAGCCTGCTCTTGTTCGTTTTCTCATCGAACAGCTCCCCCAAGTACTTCAGCGCAGGGCTGGTCTGAATCTCTTCTCTGCTCAACCTATAGCTGTGCCTGTGATTGCTCCTACCCAGGTGTAGGACCTTGCACTTGGCTTGGTTAACCTCATGAGGTTTGTAGTAGATGGTAAATACCCTAGAAAACAAAGGAAGGGGGAAGAGCGAAGAAAGAAAATCAAGAGCTTTGTGACAGCCCTCGGCCATGGGGAGGGCAAGTAGCAACACCAGTAACCTGTCTGGGTGGGTGGAAAGGCCCTTGCACAGCTATAGTTGAAGGCATAGCACCCTAGAACACAATGTCAGTGCAAAAAACTCTTGCAGCAAAGATAGCAGAAAGGTAACAAATATAAGTTCTGATGTAGGAAATGCCCATAGTGTTTTGCCTTAGATTGACAAGAGTGAAGCTCTCTACTGAGAGCATGTCTGAAAGTGATTTGTCCTTTAATGACCTTCCTAGGAGAAGCAGGTCTGTGATACATAAACTGTGCAGAAAAAGAATACAGTGTAATTTCTTATGTAATACTGAATTTCAGATCTACCTAAGTGCTGGACAGTAAATAAAAGCTCTTTGAAAAATGTGCTTCTCTGAATGGTTCACCCAGTGAAGGGCTGAAAAAAGTCCAGCCATCAGACCAGCCCTCCCACAAACATCCGCTGCTGATCCCCACAGGCCACTCACAAAGGAAGCTCTCAGACAGAAAGAAAAAGGGGTGAAAAAACAAGGGCACACATACGAAACATTACTAAAACTCTTGCTTGGAAGGGTTTTTACAGCAGATTAAATAAAAAAATAAAAAAAAATCTCATTCTCATTTCCTAAGAATAATGAGTGGACAAAATCAAACACTTTTCTTGTAGGAATAGAATGTCTTCATTAGCCAGGTAACAAGAAAACATAACTCTTGTCTGAGCCTCAGAATGCCTGAAATCTGGCAAGTGTCATAAAATTCAGTGGATAAGGCTGCCTTGCATCCAGATGATAGGAGACATTTCTGCATTGATTTTTGTCCAGGTGGATTTTCCTTAATTTGTTCACTCTTTAAGGATTTCTCCTCTATAGACAGAGGGTAGCCCTTATTTGTGCACCATTTGCCTCCAGTCAAGGGAGAGTGGAACGATTGTGCTGGGGTTAAGGCCATGGTTAACACTTGCCCAGGCCCATCAAAGTGATTCCATTGAAGGTTTCCGCAGCACAAGCACATTCTTCCACACCTTGCAATGAACTGCATTCATCTGTCTTCTTTTCTACCTGTCTACTTTGTTGTCTTCTTTTTCTGCTATTAAAAAAACAGTGACCTTAAACTGGATGGCATATAGAACCTTAACATGTCTTAGACAAAAAAAGACACCCAGGTATCCCACTTCAGTAACTGGGCACAAACAATGTATTTATTAATTTGAAACTATAATTTTTGAGTACAAAACAGCCATGCAGAGTGTAGTTATTTTAGAAGAAGCACTACATGAATATACTTCAGTAGAGCTGCACAGCAACTGTCAGTAATGATGGGAATACTCACATCTATAGGTGTGACTTCTGAACTGCGCACTCAAAGCATAAAAGAAAAGATCCCAGGGAATCCCACAACCTACTTCATATTTGTGCCTTGGGAAAAATGTTCTTCCAACAGCAAAGGACTTTCCATTTTGTCTGAACAAGCAACTTGAGATGGCAAGACAATAAATTGTCATATTGCTTCTAGTCAGCTCCTGTCCAAGCAAGCTCAGAAACATTTCTCAATTCAAATGTTGACACTGTCATAATTTGGCTCTGTCATGTTCAGCAGCATGTGTCTTTCCAAATATAAATAAATGTTTTATAAAGTTTTGCTCTACTCAATTGCATAAGTACATTTATTTCGATTATAATGGATGGCTTGCTAATGCTCGTGTATTGCTTGGAGAGTGTTCCAACTGGTTAGATTTTCACCCAAACATGTGAATCCAAACCTCAGGCAAAAGAAGAACTGTCTCTCATACCTTTTACTGATTAACAAATAGTTCTTGTCCTGCTAATGCCATTCTGAATTGGACTACACTGTGAGGAGCAATTAAGACTAAATGGCCTCTTGCTGAGAGCTGTTGAAAGAGAATATGCAGCTTGAGGCATTTGTACTCTCCAAATAAAGAGCAGTTGCCTTACTTTGGTGTTGAAGAAAGAAAAGAACTTAATTTTTTAATGGCTTAGTATGTTAAAAAGGAATGACTCCATTCACAGCATGGAAATCGGTTTGGGGAAGGATTACTTTTTTTTTTTCACAATCACTTTGTAGGTTTAAAGGAGGCTCCTGACAGACAGCACTGGAGGTGCCAGCTACAGACACAATGATCTTTAGACACGGCCTCATCTGTAACTTGCAGAAGCCTTCCAAGGGCTAGAGAGAGATTTTCCTATATAGCCCTGCCAGCCTGTCAGATAAATACTGAGAGCACAATTTTACAGCAAAAATGAGATCTAGGGGGTAACTATTTACATCTCATCTTAAATAATCCTGAAAGGCCCATCAGCCCATGAAACATCCTCCATTTTCAGATAAAGCCCAGTGTGAGCCATACCTGCTGCCCTTTGTGCACGGTGATTAAAACAAATGCCACTTACAGTGACTGTAAACATCTTGAGAAAGATCATAGGTCTCTATTTGAGAAAAATGCCACATTCACCCCAATCACTGGCAACAAACGGGGGAATTTGCTCCAGTTATAGCAAATTGTATATTCCTGAATGGTTAAGCCTGAAGATGACCGCTGTCCCTCACAGTTGACAGTCTGCTGCCTTTCTTTCTGCTAAAGGTGGGATCCTGACAGTTTCCCAAGCAGTTCATGCTTGGCTTAACCCCAGCGAGCAAATGAGCTCAGGAGGGTATATGGTTTTCTGGGAGGGAAACCGGTACTTTTAGTGGTGGATAAAAAGCATTCAACCAACGTATTGCCTGTATGCTCCTATGTATGTTTCTAAGCTCTGAATGACAAGACTACCCAGCTGGCTCCAACAGAAGCTTTGCTAGATTTTCTAGGAAAGCCAATAGTTCTTCAACACATTCTTACTGAAATGAGTTCCCTGCAACTCCAAATGCTCATATCACTTCCATACAGACTTCAAGAGCCTGGATGTCCTAATGATTTGTTTAAATTGGCTTTATATTCACACCAGAAATTTTTAGTGTGAGTTTTACTTGCCTGAATCATTGGAAATAGGTAATATATCAGATCACAGAGTTATATGTGCACTTACATTCTTTTTATTTTCTATGTCCATTCTTTCCCTTCACAGAGACCAAGACCTGAACACCCTCTGTTCACCATTGTGGGCAGTCTCTTTTATCATTAGCATCATTTCATTGCAGCATATAATCTATCTAGTGGCTTACTCTGATGAGATGACACTAGCCAATATTAGCATTTCATTTTTCCATTCCCCCAAATATATTTCTTTTCAATTAAGATACTACCTACTACTGACAAAAAACACTTGCAAAAGATAAACCAACCTTAATCCAGTTTCTTTTCACAGATGCTAAGGGCCATGTTCTTCTGCCACTCACGCAGCGTACAGCTCAGACTTCTGCGCAATTAAAATAAGAAGAAAGTTGGTTGACTCAGTTGTGGGAGTAGTATAAACAAATGTCGTCTGCCCTCCATCAGCATTGTGTACCTTGGAGAGCTCAGTGTTTGCCTGAGCAGGGAGAGATCATGTCTCGAAGCCAGGTAAAAGTCAGTAGCGACAGCAAAAGGAGCTGTTTCACAAGCCATTCCTCTGACAGATTTATGCATTTCAGGCAAGACAAGGCAAAATAGAAGAAACCAAAAAGAAAGCCACTTCTGATAGTAAATGACCCACACTGAGATCTAAACTCCAAAACAGACTCTATGTTCTGTTACTCTGACTCACAGACTAGATGCAGCTAATAGGCACAGATCTTTAATTAGCACAGAGCTGCCATCTCCACAGAGGAAAGGGGAGGAAGTGCAACATGCCGGTGTGGACCACAGCATATGCCAGTGGGGAGCCTTCTCCTCCTCGAAGGATGCCCTGGCTGAGAAGGTTGCTCTTGGTTAAATAGCAACACTGGAGGCCAAAGAGGGGAAATTATGAAGTGGACTTTCCTTAGCGTGCAAAGGGTCATGCAGGTGAGCAGCCAACACGCTCCTCTGCAGCCTGTACCCCAAGGAGGCTTTCCTTGGAGTGCTGAGAACAACAAACCAGTGTGCAACTGGTTGCTTAGACTTACTACCCCTTTAATACAAAGGGAGGAGGCTGGCGCTTCACTTAATATGTTTTCACATACAATCTTCATTTGCATTCAGTGGTGCAAGCCTTGCATGCCCTGAGATGGGTCAGTAGTTTCACCTCTGACCCACAAAATTTATTGCCACTTGGTACTGCCATACGCAAACAGTTGCTCTGACCACAGATCAAACACCTTTGGCTCAATGTTTTAACTAAACAATTCATAAAATAGTGAGCCACCCCTCCTAAGTATAAAATAATATGCCATAGATAAGGCAGCACTTGTTTCCTAGCTACCAAAGAAGCCTTAAGAAGGCAAACTAGCAAGTTTTATTTTTTGATGCTTAGGCTGGGGAGAAATTTCATGAAAATAATCCTTTGTTTGCAGAAAACTTCTGAGGTTCCGTTTGCAGAAGCAGGTATGTATCTTAGTATGGTCTATTGCCCAAAAGGATCCATCCAAGGTGTCTTCTGCCAGTCTCCCTTTTCATGCTCACTACTCAGCCTGCAGCTATTGAAGAAAAGGTCTCCTGATACTTATCGTGATGGGTAAGAATTCAGAACAGCAATGATCCCAGTATGACCACTCCTCAGTCAGACCCCAGTCACATCATAGGAAAGCCAGTGGAATAACTGTAGTCTCTTCCTCTCAGGAAAAAGACACAGAGTCTCAAAGGCACACACATAATGCACATGTTGCAGGGCAATTTCTATTCTCTGCTGCCCATATCTATCTGCAATAACTTCAGTTAAGCCAGCATTTGCTATTTAATTACATCATTCTGTTGGGTTATTCTGGATTGACATTGTTGCATGAAAATAGAACTTGGCCCATAATAGAATGTGCATTTTTATACAGAGGATGACAGATGTCAAAAATGCAAATTTGTTTCCAGGAAAGAGAGCTGCACTGTCCTCGTAGATGCTAGAAAGGTCCTAGAAAAGTTCAGGTCAAGATAAAGTCTAAAATAAGATAAGACCTACTCCCTCCTTCTCCTGTTAAGAGTTATTACATGTAATTACAATCCTGTAATTGTGTTGGGCCCAAATAGTTTTCAGTGTTTTCAAGTCTATGTGCCATCAGTGTAAGGTTTTATATATCAAATGCCAGTCTTTGCAGCTTGTCCTGGCATTTCTCAGATGACATGCAGAGTTACGCTTCACCAACCGTTATTGAGAAGAACTAATGCTTTGAAGTTAACTACATGGCTCTAAGTTTTTCATTATTTTTCCAAGACACCTAGCCTTAAGTGGGCAATGTAGATATGAAGCTCAAAATTTGCATGGAAAGGAGAAGCCTGTCAGGAAGTTAGCAATTAATGACATAGAAAAACACAGCTAGCACAAAGTTTTTAGGGCAGTAACATAATTACTGTAATTATGTATGCTGCCTGCAAATATATGTATGCACAGACAGATCCCAATGGATTGAGCTGAGGGTGTTGTGATTTTTTTAAACTTTGGAAGATTCTTGGCTGGGAAAACTCCTCCTTCTATCTTCCTATACATGCATATACCTCCCAGCCTTATGTATGGCATTACATTTATGCCATTGAGGCTACCCATGTGCATAGGGATGAAAGAAGGGATGGAAGACTGTGTGAGGATCTGTGCAGATGTGCCCCAAGCAAGCAGGCTTGTTTTTGCTTCTAATTCCTCCTGCTTATAACCTAGAAATGTAGATACTGATAAAAGCACCTGCAACTGCATAAGATGATGCATGAGAAAATTCTGCGCCTTTCCAGAATTTTAAGTTTAGGATGTTCTCCATTATTCTGAAGAATTCAGGTGATTCTGACAAGACCCTGGAAAGGTAAAACAAGGGTTGGGGGCATAGGAGGGCCTGGATAGTGATGAGCTCCTTTAGATTCAACACCAGGTTGGGCTGTTTCAGCCTTTCCCCAGTATCCATGTCCTAGCTTGGTACCGGTGTTCAGACGTGTTTTCTCATAGTCTCAAAACTTTCACTGTCCTCCCACACCCTAGGCCATATGGTACTTATTGCGCTGCTTTTGTAATAAATATACAAAGTCTGAGTCCTGTCAGTCATACAACGTGTCTCAAATTTGACATCAGCAGATTTACCTTGCGTAATACCAGAGTGAAGCATGGGTGAATAATATGTATTTCACTTGTTGAGAGTTGTGCAGATTGTTTCAGCCTGATGACAATAAGATGGCAAAACTACAGACATGATTCCTTGCTTGTCTGAGAACAGTAAAAAGTGTAGATTGTCTAGGGAAAAGATGAAGTATTTCACATAGATTAAAATAGAAAAATTTCTTTGGGGTCCGTTACATCTTTCTTGTTAATGCTATATATTTTTTATTCTGCATTTTAAAAAATTTAACATCCCAGGGTGGGCTAACTCTACAAATGTCACTTCCCAGGTGGGCTTGTCCTTATGCAAATAGAAATAAAGCACAGAACATCCAGAGCAGATGGGGCTGCTGCACAGAACAAAATCTCTTTCTCTACTCTCATTTTTTCCCACCCAAATTCTGTTTCATATAGAAGATATTTGAAGTATGGAATCACATTAGATTTAATCAGCCAGAGCATTTTATAACAGATGAAAAGGTCACATCCCACGTGGACTGGTGGATTTTTACAATCCATCACTAAGCTATGGGTTTTTCACCAGTTTATCTGGATCAAACTCCATGCTAGATGGGTAAGGAATATACCCATTCAAATCCACAGAGTTAATTCATATTTACATATTATGGTAATAGGTGTAAAGTCTTCCCTTCAAGTCACAAATGCAGGGTCAGGACAAATCTAGCACTGTGACATTCCATTGCAAAGCACCGTGCAGGGGCTTGACGCCACTGTTCAGTCTGGGTCCCCTCTGAATACTTCTGCTGGCATCACTGCATCATTATAGTGTCATTACTCTTTCTGGCCTCCTGCTCTGAATCAGCAACAGAACATTAGGATGTGGTGACTCCCTTTGCTAAAAAAAAAAGTCCCTCTAATGTCCTAGGAAGAGGCCAGAAGAAAGGAGGATCTTCCCTTCCTCCAAATTTCCCATGCAAGTGGTACTGGGAGTCTCACTTCCCTGCCATCATCTGCAGAGTTACATCTCATTTGCTAGTTTTGTCAGAAGTTCCTCCTGCAACCCTTCTTCTACTCTTTTAACTCTCCTGTGTGGGTATGAAATGTGTGCTGGTGGTGACCAAAAGCATCATCACCACTGGCTTCCCTGAAGTGGAGCCATGCCAATCACTGTTAGATAACCTTTACAGCAACCCACCTATTTTAGCTGTCTATAGAAACTCAAATCTTCCCTGGCATTTTAGTTCTGCTACGAACAATCCTCCCAGAGATATTGAGCCCTTGAAGTTTTCTCAGATGCAATTCTTGACCTGGCAAGCAACCCTGGGATTTAGCTGCAATCTTGGGGAGCCAGCCAAATACTGTATGCTCTTTCACAAACACTTCCAAGGGACTATCAGAGGCAGCAATCACATACACCACAGGTATTGTAAAGGAACAATGAACAAGTTCAAAAGATGGGAGTGAAAAATATTCGAGAAGGGATTCAAAAGCCTTTAAAAAATATTAAGGCAGATCCCATCTAGTAAATCTTTAGACTACTGAGTATTAAATTGGCATGCGCTTCGTTTCTTTACCCTTTTACCTTGCCTTGTCTAGACCGCCCTCTTCTGGATTCATATGGAGGAAAACTGCCCCACAACACTGCAGTCATTTTTCTTCTGGCGGTTTGCTGGGTTTTGACAAGTTTCTAAGCAGAAGCACATCAGCGGAGCTATTTTGCAACGTTTATTTTAAAACATTCTGTTCTTTTAAGTAAAACAGTTGGGAATTACAGTAAATTGGCACTGCTTAAATGTATCTTCACACTTCTCCCAGGGCTGGCAAGTCTAAAATATTCTACCTGAGTTGTTTCCTAGCATAGCTGTGGTAATTGCCCGAGCATGAAGATACATTTATTTGTTGGTTATTTTTTGTCCAGGGATGACACTGTAAATGATTCTTTAGCTTATGGGGAAGCAAAAATCCACTATTTGGGAAATAGCTCTTTTTATACCTATCTTTCAGATAAATTAATGTAAAAATAAACTGAAGCACAAATGGGTTCAGTGATGACAGAATTATTGAACAGTTAATTCATGGTCTGAATGAGACCAAACCTGTAGACGGCTTTGTCCCTCGCTTATTTCTGTGTCATTTACTTGCAGAATGACTTTCTCTAAAGGACCCCCTGATTTTTAATATCAGGCTAGCATATGTTCTGTTAGCCCAAAGCAAGCAAGAAGAGGAAGAAAAAGAGCACTATCACATCAGTTTCTATTTAAAATGCAACTTGTTATACATAAATGTGTATAGTGTCAACAAAGCAGCTGCATTTTATGCAAGAGAGATGAAGGAAGTTATGAGAGAGCTGTGGTTGTACTGTACTAAGTTTATCAGTATCTTCAGAATACTTTTCAAATGGATAGAGATATTTTCTTTAATTACTAAAATACTATATGGATTTATTTAGTGTCCATAATTTTCACGTATTGTCTCACTGAATTTAGTGGGAACTCTGACAGATTTAAGGTACTAGCTTTAAGATGCTTCCAGAATATCTTTGCCTTTAAAAAACAGCAGGATCTTTAAATCAAATTTATTCTCTCTGATGATGTGTTATGCAGATTTTTGTTGTGTCTACCGCCTGGCCACTACGAAGAACTCCGTCAGTCTCACGGCCGTGCCTAGAATCCTGATGCACCAGGCAAACACTGCACAACTAACAGTTGCATTTGTTTCTGCAAAGCCCTTCCCTGAATACAAATCTTATAACACAAATACACTATAGTGCTCCCTAAGTTCTAGGGCGGGATGTTTTTCTGAATGTAATTCAACAGCTTTTATACTGGGATTGCTGCTGCTTCTGGTGTGCTAGCAATGCAGCAGTGAACTTGTGTATGGCTGTGCTTGTTTGCTGCAAGAAACAAGAGAGCTCCTTCCAGCAATCATTGGCATTTGATAGCTATAAGGCAAAATGGCCTATATCAAGCTTCTAGGAAATAAGTGTCCGTCCTGTATGACTGCCAGCAAAGCCAACGTGGGTCTTCAGCTTTTTCAGAAAGGCCAGAGGAACCAAGCAATGTCCCATTCCTCTTCCAGTGGGACAAACCCCGCTCCCCTTCAGCATCATTGTCACCAATAACAGCAAAAAGTCAGGAAGTGAAAGGAAGTTTTAAGATGGCTTAAGGAAAGGTTTTAACACAAAATGGAATGCTTCTGGTTCCGCTGGTTTAAATGTGTAAATCTGGAGATAAATAAGGCTGTTAAAGCATGTCAGTGCTAACTTCAGGGAAAACACAGCTGAAACTGTGTGAAATCCTGAGACAGAGAAGTTTTGCTCTCTATCTGGATGCTGTCTTAGGTGAGATGCTTATCGAGCTGGGTGTGGGAGACCTTGGCCCCCTGAGGCCTTTGTTTGCTGTTCTTACACATAGTTTTGGTACTTAGCCAGGCAGAAGTTGCTTATGTGTAATACTCATGAGGGAAAGGACAAAATATTGAAGAAGAAAAAAAAAAGTATGGATCGGGGGCAGAGGTTTCCTTTGGGGGGGAGGGGTGGGGGGAAGCCTTAGAAACAAGTATCTTTATTGTTATGCACTCATGGGGCACAACTATCACCAAGGCCATGGGACGAGGTTCCAGCATCTGTTTGAGGACGGTTTATACAGGATAGGTGATGACTTCCTATTCTTTCTATTTTGGACCTGCTCTGCTGAAGACTACAGGCATTAATTATAGATGCACATTCAGTGCTTTTTATGGTACAGACACACAGCTGGGTTTTTGTTGCAGGCCATGACTGCACTGGAGACAGCTCCCACGGGGAAGCAATTCAGCTTTGAGACTCTCACTGGCAGCCCAACATAGGCACACAGTACCCAGGCAGAACCTTTCAGTTTATTTCAAAATTTCCACACAAATTTTGCTCAAAAAACAATCTGTGGCAGAACTGAGGGGAGTGTAAAGATAATGATAATTACCTAACTTCAAACAGAAAGTGTTAAAAAATTGTCCAGAGTAGTAGCTTTTTGGTTTAACAGCATATCCCAATTACTTAAATTTTGTGCTAGCATGATTCCAGAAAAATTACACAAATTAGAGTAATTTTTCCAAGCTGTGCTTCTTAAAAAAGTCAAGTAATTATGCAAACATCTAAGCTAAATTCCTCCTCATCAAAACCTGAAAGTATGTATCGGACATGGGTCTTCTCCGTGGGAAGAGAAATAAAAGAGGGGGAAGCGAAGAATGATCCTGGATAACTTAGGCCAACAGGAAGAGGAGTGATAGGAGGAGGAGAGGCAGAGACTATAAAGGGAAAACAGAAGAGGAGAAAGGACCCAAAGAGGGAAGGCACAACAAGAAGCAAGGGTTAAGGCATATCTTCTCCCATTTTTAAAAATTCTGGAGAAGATACTTCCTTGAAGAGGGTGTGAGCTTAACCTGGGAGATCAAACACTGTGTTGTATCAGGACAGTTTCAGACTAGCAGGAAGAAGTGTACACCTGGTGCCTCCTTCCCCTGAAATCTCTGCACTTCATAAATTCAAGCTGTCTTGGATGGGCTATGCTTACAGCTCCCACAGAGGATAAACAAGGTCTTTCTAAACAGACTACCTGGCTTACGTCTCACATCATGCAGGATATGATATCATTAATATTTATAAACATGCCACTGTAGAAAATATCACCAAACTCTTTATGATAGGAATCGTTTGTAAACTGGGGAAGAGGAAAGGGTACAAAGGGAAATGCGCTGGCAGCACTCTTGACTTTCAGTTAACAGGATTAATGTCACCGAAGAAAACAAAATTCCACCAGATATGTACTTGTATAATTGAGGGCAGCATCTGACCCCATGCTTGACTCAGCTTATGTTTAAGAGTGCAGTGTGTTCTTCTCCGGCTGTAACTTTTGGGATCTTAAATTCTAACACAAGAGGCCTGGCAAATTTGGAGGATATTTTCCAGTCCAAGGGGGTATCATGCATGAAAAGCAAATTGGAACTTTAAACAGAGAGAAGAGAGGCAGGCTTGCATCAGAGGTAAGATGGGATAGGGCCATTGGCAACCCAATTAATGAGAGGCAGCTCAGTTCCAATAAGCTTCTGGCTTGAAAATTCAACCTGAAATGAGAGAGGAAAAAAGAAAAACAGACATAGAAAACCAAATATAAAACCAAACCCACTTGCAATTTTAGAGACAGAAATATTATTCCTGCATCATGCTGACTGGGTCAGGAAACTAGCTGTAGCTGGCAGAGATCAAGGACAAGACAGCCATGTTACTATTGCTCTCTTCCGAATCTGCATTGAAGTCAGTTGTATACACTGCAATGCAGCCAACAGTAAAACTACTTCCAATCAGGTTGCTGCTATTTTTGCTAATCGTATCTAGAGTTTAGTGGCTGTGTTATCCTGAAGAACCAGTGTAAAGAGGGGGAAGATAATACATTGATGAAACTTGCTGTTTCGGGTCAACATCCTATGCTCAGTAGCTTTTGCAGGGCTCCTCTAAATACAGAAATGTTGCTTGGTAGTGGATGCTGTATGCTCTGCTCAGATTCACAGCGCTGCATGAGAATGTGCCCTAACTGTATACCTTGCCTGCAAATCACTTCCATAACCTTCCTCACCCCCAGCTGTATCAGTTTCTTCTTTAGTGAACCAAAAGTGCAACAGGGAATTCATTTCCACAGACTATGTTCATTTTTATTCCTGCATTTTTCAATTTTAAACACACAAGTAAATAGGACTTAGGCATATTTGAGTAATTAAAGCAACTGAAGATCTGAGAAGAACATTTTTCTGATGAACGCAGTTTTTTTCAGAAACACCAGCTTGCCAAACCCAGATGGGTTATCTCCAAAACGTACTGGGACGGCCTTTTTGCTGACCCCAGAGTCAAGTTCAGTGTTCCAGAAGCTCTGAAGCAGTGCAGTTGCCCAAATGAGTTGCAGGGCTGGTCCAGGAGCCAGGCTCTCAGCCCTGCAGCAGGTGCTGCTGACCTGACCATGCCTGATGAGGGATGCTGAGGGTGATGGGTACCTCTCAGCAGCATCTCCTGGCTCTGCCCCAGAGCCATGTGTGATTCCCAGGGCTCCACAGTGAAGCTGACACCAACAGCCATTTCAAAGGTAGGCAGTTTGATTGAAGGAACCTCTAGTTCATATGAAATTTGGGTCAGATAATGGTTTCCACCCAAAGTAAGGAAACATCATCAACCCCTCAAAGCTGCACACCTGGTTTCAGATCAGTTCTTGTACCCTTCCAAGGGATGGAAATTTCACTGTCTGCTCTAGCCGTAAGAGACTAAGGGGAATCTTATATCCACATGCAAATATTTACGGCCCCGATCCTACAATTTATAATGCTCAGGCAGACCGCTGTGCTCAAGTGGAGGGCCATTAACTTTAATGTGGATTCCAGCCATGCATTTTAAATTGCCAGGTCAGAGGCTGAAATTATATGCACTCAGGTGCAGGTGTCAACTGCATCTTCTACAATGCCGAACAGATTGTGAGCGTTTAACAAAGGATAATAAAAACATTCAAATATCATAATAATAACAACCACAATAATAATGATAATGATGAAAAAAAATAGCTTATAATGCTGTCTACAACATTCAGTTTCAATTTTCTTCAAGAACAAAAACCGTATCAGCTTGGACTGGAGTAAACCAAGGTTTGTGAGCCGCGATGCAGCAAGTTGAACCCAGCTGGAGAATATTCATTTATTTTGCCAATTCTGAAACAATTTTGCACAGAATTGTTTAAATAAGAAACATTTTTATCCCTCATGCAGCCTTCAAATTTCAATTCATAGATTAGCCATGGCCTTTATAAGGCTGGAGGGAGTCAGCTCTCCTCTGCTCTTAGGTTCTGGCTATTCACCCTCCCCATGGGCCCTGGATCAGTTTTGCCCAAGATCCACAGGTTTGTGGGCTGCCCCAGGTCAAATCCGTCTGCTAAAGTATTGAGAAGAAAGAATTTGGAGTCAAAAAAGCCTATCCTTAACCATCTTCACTGTTAAAATCAGAGTAATGGGAATTCAATTGGTTTCAGCATGACTGTGTCTTTTTATTAGCTCTTTCTCTGGAAAACTTATGGGAGCTATAATATTCTGTATTTTCTCCCCTGTAGGCATTAAAGCTAAGACATTTTTCACTATTAATTTTGGTAAGATAAATAGCTCTGTAAGCTTTTCACTGTACAACATTTCCTCTAAACATTTTCTGGACCTATTTCTGTATCCAGTTTGCCAATGCTCTTCTCAGATGAATGCAACCAGACCTTCACACACCCCAGCAATGCCAATCTCCCAGTTAGGTTTATCCTCTTGCTTTTATCTGATACTCTTACGTTTGCATATAAGGAACAGCTCTGGGTAAGAAACCTCTTTTTGTGACTGTCCTGGCCACAGTTTTATTTATCACTAATTATTTTGCCTTCCACAAGTTTTAGATCATTGTAATGCTGCACTTACCTCAAATTCACTGAGGAAAACATTCAGTACAGCAGGTATAGCTCAATTCCTGCACGATTACCCTAGAAACTTCCATGAAGAGAAGATGGAGGAATTTGTAGAGATGTGTTTCTTTCTGAAGTATCCATATCCTTAAAAGAAGAACTGCTATTTTTCAAAGCTAATAGATTTTTCTCTGATAACGATTTTAGAAAAGATCCATAAATTTGTGATTTCCAGTCTGGATGAATGCAATGTACTCATCTTTGGGGTTCAGGAGAATATTGGTTAGAAATATAAACTAAGATAAATGGGAGAAACAACCTGATCTAGTTTAAATACAAATAAATCTTTTTTTCTCCATCAATACATTTTATACATTTACTGGAAATTCTAATATGGATTACATCAAGTCTTTCTGACCAATAAAAAATATGAAATCCTGAAAGATAACTTTTTTAACCGCGTCCTATCACAGCAGATTGTGATACCTTATAGGGACTATAGATATGATTGCATTAGGTCTTTCTCAACTATGGAATGTAAGTTTTTGTAAGTCATTATAAAATACTAGAGATTGCTTAAAAACCTTAACATTTGGCCTGGAATTTCTGTTCCTCTCTTGAGCCCAGAGGCCAGGTGTAGGAACGTACATGGGAAGGAATAAGCCAAAATGCAAGGGAGGTAAAATAGTAAAAACAAACGAAACCCAGGAAATGGTTATGTTCATATTCTTCGCAAAGACCACAACACAGGAAGCCGCTTCCCAGAGGATGTGAAAAGTGGCAGCGCTGCTCACTCGGGGCAGTTCCCCCCAGCCACTCAGATTTTTGCTTCAGAGATCTCTGGGAATTCTGTTCTTGCTGAGAGCTTTAATCTCAGGTTGCCCATCACTTTATGGTTTTGCGATTTTCAGGAAAGCAAGGTATATTCTGTGAAACTGTTAATTGCTGGCTTATTGGTACAAACGTGTTTACACATGCCAGGTGTTTTAAACATGAGAAATAACATTTTCTTACTCTGTAAACAGGGATAGATTATGCTTCAGAAAACCCCTTGAGGGCTGTTAGTTTGAAATAACATATGATATTTCCATGGAAACATTTTGCCCATTGCAAGTCTTTCTTTAAAAGCCATAATGGAGCTACCTCAAAAAGACAGCTTAACTCCAGCATATCTCCTAACCTTTGAAGACAGCAGGATGACCTTAAGGGATTGAAATTATGTCTGCCTGACATTAAACTGACTCCCATAAAAAAGCTGGTTTGATAAGGGCAAGCTACAAGGAAGAGTGCATTTCTATAGGCATAAAAGCAGCACAATACACGAAAAGAAATTTCAAAAACAGGCTGTTGAAAGAAAGGAGAGGAATCCCCTTTCAGTTATCAACTCAACCATCTGGTAAGTGCTATAGACTTATCTACACCCCAGTGTTTATCACATACCTTCACCATGAGTGTCATTAGCTGTAAGTTTTCCCCTTACTTAACAACAGCTCTAACTTACAGAACACCCATCTGTATTTGGATTACTCCCTCCAAATCACTCCGAATCAATTACCCTCTGAAATATCAAAGAACATCTCTATCTCTATCTTCCTCTCTACAGACCACATGTTCTTTCTTCTTAATATAAAAGATACGTACTCTCATGCTGAAGTAATAGTTGCTTACTAGTAATGTCCAGCCACATAATTGCTTTCTTAGTATTTAAAGTATTTTATGTTTTCTATCTTTGTGAATTGTTTCCTGAAGGATGTAGCTGTATTTCTCCGCAATATACTCACTTAGTGAAGTAGTATATGCTAAGTATTGGGAAAGATATATTCATTCCTTCCCCTTAAATACCTTGCAAATAGCTAGTGAAGGATTCTGCTCTGTTCAGATTTTCATCCTCAGTATGGCACCAATGCACCATTTAGCAGCTGATAAAGAAATAGAGCTAACAGATCAACATCTGAGCGTTGTTTTTTGATTATTGACTGGGAACACATTAGTTAGCTAAACTATGACTTGTTTGATATATTAATAATTTCTTAGATTAACTCCTATGTTCAGATTCCCTACCTGTAACATTCAATTCACTCCATTCATTCATTCATTTAGATAATTTCCAGTCTTGTCTTTTCCGAGCCACGTACATGGTCCCATCATTGAGTGGGAAGAAAGTTCTCAGGTTACAAAGACCACCTATTTCACCCCAGACCATCTATTTCACCCCAGGAAATCTCTTTAGATTTTGCTAAAATATACACTACCCAGCAGCCATCCACCCCTTAAGGTAGCAGCCATCAGCTGGGAACAGCAAAACCCGATGGTATTGTAGAGTTCAAGAGCTCTTTATAAGCTTTTAAACTTTTATATGGTGTCAGGAGCTCTTTGCTGAAAGTTTGTGGCTCAAGCTACACTGAAGAAAAGTGTGTGTTGTACTTCACAGAATTTGAAGAATTTCCAGCCTCTTAAATAACAAGAGAATTGCAAACAAAGCAAATATGATTTAGATTTGTGAAGTCAAGTGGTTGAACATACTAAAATGTGTGGCTTAAGATAGACAGTTGTATCCTTTGAGACAGGCCTTACATAGACGGGACAAGGTCAGTGTGTGGCTCCAGCGCAGGTGGTTTGTGCAGCACTGGCATGCTGTGAGCAGTGTGCAGTGTTGCAGCACGTGGTATACAGTGTGTGGTGCATGGTGCACTGTGTGTAGTGTGTGGTGTATGATGCAGCGCCTGGTGTGTGGTGCATGGTATGCCTTGTGCATTCCTGACAGTGGAAGTCTCAGGGCACAGATGGAGCTGGTGGAGCACTCTTCATCTGTTTCTACCCTCTTTTGCTCTGCAGTGTGGGGTAGGAGACTTCACCTCCCTCCCCTGGGGCTACATGACGCAGAAGCTGTGTTGCCATATGATGATTTTGACAATGTAGGATTAAGATAGGGATGTTAAATCCACTCAAGTGATTTAAGACCGTAAGTCTACTTGATCACTTTTATTATCAGTTTAAAATGTATGCCCGGATATAATCTTTCTGTCAGCTTGTTCCCCATTCAGTGTACATGAGGGATATACAGGTGGGGTTTAAACATATCAGTGATCTGACTGTTGATGTTTCTATTTCTTGTTTAACTTCACAAGCAAAGTGAAGGGCACAGAAGTGCAGAATAGGTGTGATGACAAGTTTTGCTATCATCACACAAGGTGCAAACACAGGCTGCAGCTTGCTTAGGGTTGTGCAGCCAGAAAGATGTATACATGAGGAACTGTTAAATATGACAATCTCAGGTGAAGAAGGATATCTAAGTGAGTGTAATAAAAAAAAAACACAAGAGAAAGGAACTGGCATAACAATAAAGTGCAGTGTTTTACCCCAATCCATGTGTTCTTCCTTTGAATTCTCCCCCTATGATTCACAATCCATGACCTTTAAACTCTGCTTGCTTATTCTGGGTTGGGCAGTGATGAACTAAAATGCATGTGTTTAACGTGTTCCTTTATCTCTGCTAGGAACCTCATAAAAGCCCTTCATCTGGCCTACATCACCAGCCTTCCACAGAACTGCCTGTGTGACCTCTGGATACCCACTACCTCCTTAGCCTCCTTTTGTTTGTTTCAACTACTCCATCTTGCCTTGCTTTAAGGTTACAAATATTTTAGAGAAGGGGTTGTCTTTCCTTTTATGTCTGCTTGTTGAGTCTGTCTACTAGAAACTTGAAGAGACTGGATTAATGTGCATGAGAATGCTTATTTATTTGAATGTGCTTATTCAGAAGATACTCATCATTGAGCTATAATGTCCTCGACATACTTTTAACTGCACATGAAGAGAAGTGATACAAAATCAAAGTTAACTGAAGCAGTAACACTTTATCCTCAGCCCCACTACTTGATTATTATCACAGTTATAAAGGTCAGTCACAAATAGGGTCACCCTGGTTTAATTTGAACTTCAAAACCCACTTTCAAGAATGTTAACTTCATCAATAGACAATCACACAGCTGGTTCACATGTCTGGAAGTCAGAGAAGTCATGGCACATCAGGCAGGACAGTAACAAAGTGAAAAGGACAGTAATAAAACCTGGGTTGCAACCTTGTCATACTGAATCATTTAAAAACTCTAAAGTAAATAAACCTTATATCCCACTCCTCCTACTTCCCACACAGCCTTTGCAGGTGGCTTTGTTTTATTGGGTTTTTCTTGTTCCTGTTTTACGTGACTGAACTAGATCTTGGTTCATGTGTCTGCTATGCTTTCCTCTTTAAGGCACCAGTTTGAATGCAGGAAGCAATAAGGGGAAGAAAGCAGACAGAGAGGACTCCAGTCTAGAAAGTACTGGGAGATAAAAATGGCAAAAGGTAGATATACAGAGCAGAGGAGAAAGAAGTGTCAAAACTGGCAGTCAGACTGTGACCCAGAGTGACTGAAAGTAAAGTGCTTGTGTGATCAGTGGTTGAGAGAAGCATGGGAGTTGGATGGAAAGGGATTGAAAGGAGCTTGCTGCTGGCCAAGTTAAGTTTAAGATGATGATGATTAGGTATCTGAAGAAAGAAATACTCTACTTAATCAAAGGAGAATACTTTTGGGTAACAGAATAGTGTGAAAGAATTGCAGGCTTGTTTAATGTTAAATATAGCATTTGAAGCATATTAGGCAGATAATAACTTCCATAGAAAGATTTAGAGTGAGAGTGGTCAGGGACCAAGGACTCTTATCCAGAGGGGAACAGGAGGGATACTTAATTCTTAAAGTGGTGCCAGGAAAGAGGAATAGACACAAAAGATGACAGCACCACAGGAAGGAGGGTCAGCAAGAGTTTCAGATGTGGGTATATTCAGCAACATCAGAAGGAACAGAGAGATACAGGTAGGGGATGAGGTGTTTATCTCTGTGAGGTCCTTGTTATAGATTTTGGCCAGCAGCAGGAAGGGCAGAACGAGGGCTTGAATGCAATCTGGGGCATTATTGTGGTTTAACCCCAGCTGGCAATTAGGTACCACGCAGCTGCTCACTCACTGCTTTTCTCACACTAGTGGGATGGGGAGGAGAATCAGAAAAGTAAACCACATGGGCTGAGATAAGAACAGTTAAATAACTGAAATAAAGTAAAATATAATAGCAACAATAACAATAGTAGTAGCAGTAGTAGCCATAATGATAACAATAACAACTACATTTACTACTACTCTCTTTTTATTGCTGCAACAACCTCACAGGGCACTTGCCACCATCCGTGAGTCAGTATAAAGTACTGGTCATTTTTCTCATTCAGCAATGTCTAAGGCCAGCTGGATGGTTTTAGATTATTTTCCTCCCTTTCTCAAAGACTTCTTCCTCTCTATCTCCCCACACGATAATGTCATCAATGCATTGCAGGTGTTCTGAAGCTTGCCCCTGTTCCAGTGCAGTCTGAATCAGCCCAAAACCTCTGTAATATATTTTCAATGGTATTAAATACTTTGGGGTACCATATTTATACACTAAGGCATGTGTCTCCAGAAGTCAATCAGCCTATGAAGGTGTCATCACATTGTCCATTTGGAAGCTTTTGCTCCACTGGTTTTATCATGAGCTGTTAATTGTAAGCAAGGTTAATATACTTTTAAACGCTTTCTGTTATCTTGCAATACCCTTTTTTTCTTTATTGCCTCTGCCATCAGCTACTGCTTTGTCTCATGTTCCCCATAACTTTGCCCTGCTGCAAAAGGGAATGTCAAGCAAATCAGATGTGTCACTTCCAAACTGAACAACTTTGTGAACAGATAACATGTGAAGAGCAGGACATCTAACATGCATGATGACATGTTTTTCCATGTCTATAGAGTGAACAGCTAAATCTGCTATTGAAGAGATCCAGCCACGAAGGAGACAGAGAGAGATACAAGCCACTAAACAGACAAAGAATAAACTCAAACCAAGAACTGTTTCTAAAATGCTCAGCTACCCCTGTAGCTGGGAGGTTTGAATTTTAACACTCCAGAACACATATTATTAAAGCAAAAGACTCCTCAGTTATGTAGACATGGCTATGTTTTCTGAGTAGTGCTCTGTTCAGAGCAATAACTCAGACCATGAAACACAGAAAATGCAGAGCTAAACACTGCATCTTGCTGAAATCAATAACAAAACACCTGTTCAATTACAGAGAAGAGGAGATGCATTTCCGACAAATGGATTGCTGACATCAGCAACGGCATAAGGGAGAAAACGAAAATAACTTGGAATTTGCTTGCCACTAATTTGCTGTTGTGTGGATGGCAGCACTTGTGTATCCTTATATGAGAAGAGGTGGTGACCTAGAAAGTAATTAGTAGGGAAAAGCAGCATATAGTAGTTTGCTTTACTCTTCATTGCTCTCTTCCTGTAATTTCTCCTTCTGTTCAAGTTACAAAAACAGTAATAGAGTGTTTCAGATAAAAATTAAGCTAAAGAAGGAATTATGGGTAGTACCAATGCAAATGTGTCTCACAGTGTAATAAGATTCAAGAAACAGAAAAAACATCAGAAAAGCCAAGTACTTTGAAATCTGAATTTTGCCAAGAGATATTATTGTCCTCTATGATAAGAAATATTATCATATAAATATCTGGTAAAGAAATAAAGTCATTTATTAATACATATTTCCAAAATTATTTTTCAATGTTTATAATGCTTCTGCAGAAACACAGGATCTATGATACCAAAAGAATGTATGAAAGATGGATTGAAACTATACCTGAGTATTCAGATGACTTATGGCAGATCTTCCGCAGCAAAAGAATTCCTCTATCACATACAAGCCATTACTATATGCCCGTTATCAGATAATGATGAGGGAGAAAATCTTTAATAGGCTTAACTAGTTGCACCTGTGTTTGACCAGACTTTCATTAGGAGTAGTTATCTGAATTCAAGCTTTTTGTTTTACACATTAGACTATGTCAAGTTACCACCATGATTGCCTTGTAGAGCAACCCTCCCTTCACTTCAAACAAGAGTATTTTAAAATAAAGGAAGTACCTAATGTTGTGTAAGCTATGATGCAGCGTCAAAATCACACCATGCTCACAAATAAACATTGATTTTTCCAAGTTTCTGTGTCATCCTGTAAGGGAGGGAAATATGCTTATTACATAGTAGGCTCTGGAAGCATTCAAGCGGATTTGCAAAAGCACTGGGCCTGCACTCCACTCTCTTACTTGGCATGTTTGCGTTTAGCTACCTGGAGGCTTAACATTTTCACCCACCACCTTTGTCTCCCAGTGCCTTCCAAATCAGATTTTAAACAAGACTGAGATTGCTAGAAAGGACTTTGGAAACCTTGGCTTCAGTTAGACAAGAGCTAAGTCATAGACTCATAGAATAGTTAGGGTTGGAAAGGGCCTCAAGATCATCTAGTTCCAACCCCCCTGCCATCAGCAGGGACACCTCACACTAAACCATGCCAACCAAGGCTCTGTCCAACCCAGCCTTGAACACTGCCACAGATGGAGCATTCACAGCTTTCCTGGGCAACCCATTCCAGTGCCTCACCACCCTTACAGTAAAGAATTCCTTCCTCATAGCCAATCTAAACTTCCCCTGTTTAACTTTGAACCCATTACCCTTTGTCCTATCGCTACAGTCCCTAATGAAGAGTCCCTCCCCGGCATCCCTATAGGCCCCCATCAGATATTGGAAGGCTATAAGGTCTCCATGCGGCCTTTTCTTCTCCAGGCTGAACAGCCCCAGTTTTCTCATCCTATCTGTTTCTGAATGTCTCAGTCTTATTACAGTACCACAGTGGTTTAGGAATATTTCTGTCTATGGCTCTTACTCTGTTGTGAGACAGTGTGCATCTGACCCCTGCTAAAGTTGATTAGAAATACTTCCAGTTCTCACACATGAAGAAGAAAATAAGCTTCCTTTCTCATTTTCTTTTTCTTTGAGCTCTTCAATGTATACAAAAGAAACATACGGAATTAAATTCTTATTGGGTAAAAAATAGTGGATTCCAATGGCATTATTTTCTAGCTGCTGTATTAGCCAAAGACAGCTACATGTGCTGCTTGTGTCCCATGTCTGGAATTCAGCAACAATATTTTACTCAGTGCAAACAGCTTTTTTCTACTATCTGCCCTGAAGGTCACTGTAAATGCCTCAAAAATGAAGCTTATCACTTCTATCTAAGATAAAATATTTTTAGCAAGAAATACTTTGACTAACAGCATTTCATTTAGAAGAGGACATCTTATCTTAATTCAAACCAGCTTGTGAATTTACATTGAAAACTCCAGAGGTTTTCGTCTTTTACATTGTCGTGGTTTAAGTCCCTCAATAACTCACCCAGCTCGTTCACTCACTCACTCCCCCTCTTTCTTCCCCCAGTCCCCGGGGGAATAGGGAGGAGAATCAAAAGAATGTAACTTCCACAGGTTGAGATAAGAACAATTCAGTAACTAAGGTATAACACAAATCACTACTGCTACCACCAATAATAATAATGACAAGAGAAGTACAAAGAAAGAGAATACAACTGCTCACCAAGCCCGACCCAGCCAGTGCACCCCCCAACAGCGAACCCCCCACTGCACCACCACACCCTTCCGGGTCTCTGCTCTCCGTTTTACCATCCAGGACATGACGTGCTGTGGCATGGAATAACTTCTTTGGTCAGTTTGGGTCAGATGTCCTGTCTCTGCTTCCTCCCGGCCTCCCCTCCTCCCTGGCAGAGCATGAGACTCAGAAAGTCCTTGGTCAGACCAAAACATACCAAGCAGTAACTGAAAACACTGGTGTTATCAGCGCTGTTCCCAGGCCCAAAATCAAAAACACAGCACTGCACCAGCTACCAAGAAGGAGAAAAATGACTGCTACTGCTGAACCCTGGACATACATTTGTCTACAGATCCTCTTCCCCCTGCCATGGCACGGCAGATTTGGAGCTAGATGATCTTTAAGGTCCCTTCCAACCCAAACCATTACATGATTCTATGATCTCCTGTTGCCCACTTTTTTAATATTGGGTTCTTATATTCTGAAATTCTGTTGATATAAACATGCACTAGGACCCACAAAGGTAGAAATGCTGTATTCTTTAACCACCACCAGTGATCTTTATTACGTAATCCTACAGGAATACCATGGGTTTACAGCTTATCTCTTTGCTGCACCAAATTAATGAAAAGATTATCCTAAACTCAGAATACCTGGAAACACCACTGGAGAAATTTCATTTCCTTAGCATTTTATTTCTAGCAAAATTGGCTTGCTTGTACCACTCTGCAGCTGCGATTTGTGAAGTAAATAGGAAGGCTAAATGTGCTTAAAATCTGACATGTTCCCTGAGCAACAAAGGGACTGAAGGCAAATGTTGTGTTATTAATGACAACACCAGTAGTGCTTGTTTAAGCATTTGCTCCATAAACAATAAAATGCAGCATTAAAAAGACCACCCCCGAACATAAAAAAACAAACAAAAAACCAAATAAAATAAAATAAAATAAATAAAAAACAAAACAAAACAAAAACAAAACAACAACAACAAACCAAAGAAACAAATCCTCAAGAGAAGTACCAAGCAGGGGGCCCTGATTTTACTCTCTCCTTTCATTAGCTTTCTTCTACAGTTTGTTTATTCTGCTTTTAATTAAAAGCTCATCTGCTGTAGCTGCTTATGAAGCTTGATATTCTTTTCATTCTTTTTTGATACTCTCCTTGATGTAAGGAAGGTTTTTGTTATCATTTACCTTCCAATATCACATTCAGCTCTCAGCAACTGCACAATGAGCAAATGACAGGGAAGTTTCTGTCATGAAGACCATACAGTCTGTCCTCTAGCACTATAGGAGAGGCATTTTATTTGCAAGAGAGGGCGTACGGTTGGTTCATTTATGGGTGTTTGTGCAGTTTTCTATTTCACCCAGTTCACCAGCAAATTCAGGCTGAGAAACATGTGAGACCTGAAGTCCCACAGCCAAAGTAACCTGACATACAGCTCATGCGGCTTCAGAAAGTGTGAGAGGGACCTCAGATAGCCAGAGCCTTTGTCTCCTGGTACAACTGCAGGGATTTCTTTTTGGATTAAATACTCCTGTCACTTGCCATTTTCTTTACTTTATGTTTGTGTTGTTTCCACAAACAAAATCTTTTCACTTTAAGCAGTCTTTCTTCTTCCATATCTTGATAAGGAGGTGCTCTTCTCTTCCATATAAAATCATGACCTGCAAACTGTCCCAGAGGTCTTGCCCTCCAAATCCCCACAGTGAAAATATTAGGCACCACTCCACCAAATCTTCTTGCAACTCCTTTGGTTCTAAATTAGGTTTCCTCTCCTTTCAATTTCTTGTCTTGCTTTGCCCGCAGTCCTTAATGGCAGCTAATTCAAGAGAAGCTGTAACTGTTAACTCAGATCCATCACAAAACCCCAATCTTCCCATTTCTCTCCTCCTGTTCTGGTGACCTCTGCTTGCAGAGGCCAGGTGAAATCCTCATGTTTCACAGTGTGACTCCAGAGTAGCTCAATCAACACCAGTGAATTTACAATGTTGTGTTATAAAATAATAGTAAAGCGAGAGACTGATCTGTGTCAAGCATCCTCTGTTGGATTTTATCCCACTACCATTTCCCATCAGTTCTGTCAATATTGTCTTCAGTATCCTTATAGATTTTATCCAGCTGGGAGAGAACATGGTGGCAAGCCTGCTCTCTCCTGAAGAGATGTCAGCCTGGTAAAATCCGGGGAGTTCTCCAAAACTGACAGCAAATTTTCGACCATTATTTGCAATGACAGAAGGTAGAATGAGTCATTACAAAGTAGCTGTAGTGGCTAAATCTCAGACTGTCAACACTTGTAAAGAAAGTATGACTACCTTTTCCCATGTGAGTTTTTAAATTTCATAATCAAGAAAAAGCAGTGGCAGCCAAGCGTCCGTTGGTGGTAACCGTGTACCTGCCTATTTGCACCCATGGGGATAATTAGAGTAAGCTGGAGCAATAAATGTCAGGAGTGGGGAGAGATGTACAAAATTTCAGATGGAAATTGTGAAGAAAAAAAATCTGAAATAGCTTTTTAATACCCTGAAGGCTTCATAACCACAATGCCCATTTGAAGTATGCAAAAGAATAAAAGCTGATGTTGTAAAGCGCAAGAAAAAAAGATGAAGGATAATATATATAATACTTGTGATGCACTGAGACTCCAGGCTGAACAGCTGCATTAAGAAGTAGTAACTCTGTTTAGGGTTGTAGCCATGGTCCCACAGAGGAGGTGTCGTGGGGACACCCAGTGCCCAGCAGCATGGCTCACCCCATACAATGCTTGGCCCCAGAGGGACCCACAACAGCTCACATCTTGTGGGAAAATGATTGCTTAATTCTTTCTACATTTTTTAAAGAAAAAAAGTGAGGGCTTTTTTTTCTTTTTTAGCCACTAGGAGGATGTTTGAGCAAAAGGATTTAAAGGGCCGTGATTAAAAAAGCAAAAAGAGGAAACAGAAAGCGAAATTTTGGGTTCTCCCAGTGTGGAATGTCCTTTCATAGCATCTTCCTTATACTTCCCTACCAACACTAATGAGAACAGTAATTGGTAAGGAGAGCACAAACATGACAACATTAGGTATTACCACAAAATGTTAAACCCCAGAAAATCAGATCTCCCACAAGAGTAAAAAGGCTAAATCTCTACAGCAAATCACTACCAAACATGCTGTGTGCACGTGGGATTAAAAAGTGGAAAAGGAAGTAAGGGCTCCAAGGACTCTTAGTTATAGACCTCAAGAGCAAAATCAGGAAGAAAGAAGATAAAGACAGCTGGAAGGGGACTAGCCTCTAAGCATGCACTGCAAGACCCTGCTGGCCCATCTCAGTTATTTTACTCAGTATTTATCAGTATTCAGAGGGAGCAAAAGGCTTTTCTGTTCTTGATAGAGAATCATAGAATCCTAGAATACTTAGGGTTGGAAAGGACCTTAAGATCATCCAGTTCCAACACCTCTGACATCAGCAGGGACACCTCACACTAAATCATGCCAACCAAGGCTACCTGGCCTTGAACACCGCCAGCGATGGAGCATTCACAAATTCCTTGGGCAACCCATTCCAGTGCCTCACCACCCACACAGTAAAGAACTTCTTCCTTATATACAATCCAAATATCCCCCGTTTAAGTTTGAACCCATTACCCCTTGTCCTATCACTACAGTCGCTAATGAAGAGTCCCTCCACAGCATCCCTATAGGCCCCTTCAGATACTGGAAGGCTGCTATGAGGTCCACACAGCCTTCTCTTCTCCAGGATGAACAGCCCCAACTTTCTCAGCCTATCTTCATACAGGAGGTGCTCCAGTCCCCTCATCATCCTCGTGGCCCTCCTCTGGACTTGTTCCAACAGTTCCATGTCCTTTTTACGTTGAGGACACCAGAACTACACACAATACTCCAAGTGAGGTCTCAGGAGAGCAGAGTAGAGGGGCAGGATCACCTCCCTCGACCTGCTGGTCACGCTCCTTTTGATGCAGCCCAGGATACGGTTGGCTTTCTGGGCTGCGAGCGCACACTGCTGGCCCATGTTCATTTTCTCATCGACCAACACCCCCAAGTCCTTCTCTGCAGGGCTGCTCTGAATCTCTTCTCTGCCCAACCTGGAGCTGTGCCTGGGATTGCTCCAACCCAGGTGGAGGACCTTGCACTTGTCATGGTTAAACTTCATCAGGTTGGCTTCAGCCCACCTCGCAAGCGTGTCAAGGTCCCTCTGGATGGCAATCCTTCCCTCTAGTGCATCAACCGAACCACACAGCTTGGTGTCAGCGGCAAACTTGCTGAGGGCACACTCAATCCCACTGTCCATGTCACCAACAAAGATGTTGAACAAGAGCGGTCCCAACACCAATCCCTGAGGGACACCACTCATTACTGGTCTCCAAGTGGAAACTAAGCCATTGACCACAACACTTTGCATGAGGCCATGCAGCCAGTTCTTTATCCACAGAGTGGTCCACCTATCAAATTGATGTCTCTCCAACTTAGAGACAAGGATGTCATGTGGGACAGTGTTGAACGCTTTGCACAAGTCCAGGTAGATGACATCAACTGCTCTACCCCTCTCCATCAGTTCCGTAGCCCCATCATAGAAGGCCACCAGATTGGTCAGGCAGGATTTCCCCTTACTGAAGCCATGCTGGCTGTCACCAACCACCTTGTTGTTTTTCATGTGCCTCAGCATGCCTTCCAGGAGAATCTGCTCCAAGATTTTGCCAGGCACAGAGGTGACACTGACTGGCCTGTAGTCCCCTGGCTCATCCATTTTCCCCTTCTTGAAAATAGGGGTTTTATTTCCCTTTTTCCAGTCGTTGGGAACTTCACCTGGCTGCTGTGATTTTTCAAATAGGATGGAGAGTGGCTTAGCAACTTCAGTTGCCAGCTCTTTCAAGACTCATGGATGGATTTCTTCAGGTCCCATGGACTTGCACACATTCAGGTTCTTAAGATGGTCTTGAACCTGATCCTCTCCTACTGTGGGCCTAAGGTCCTCATTCTCACAGTCCCTGTGTCTGCTTTCCATGTCTTGGATGGTGTGGTCAGAGCATTTGCCAGTGAAGACTGAGGCAAAGAAGTAATTAAGAACCTCAGCCTTCCCCAAATCCAGGGTAGCCACTTCTCCTGATAGCTTCTGGAGGGGGCCTACATTGTCTTTAGTCAGTCTTTTATTCGCTACTTACCTATAGAATCCCTTCCTACTACCTTTCACATCCCTCACCAAGTTTAATTGTAACTGGTCCTTAGCTTTCATAACCTGGTCCCTATTTTGTTGGACAACATCTCTGTATTCTTCCCAGGAGGCCTGTCCTTGCTTCCACCTTTTATAAGCCTCTCTTTTCCCTCAACGTTTCCTCAGCAGCTTCTTATCCATCCGAGGAGGTCTCCTGGCCCTCCTGCTGCTCTTCCTTCTAGTTGGGATGTATCGCTCCTGAGCTTGCAGCAGGTGATCCTTGAATATCAACCAATAGTCTTGAGCCCCCCTGCCCTCTAGGGCTATATCCCATGGAACCTTACTGAGCAGGCTCCTGAAGAGGCCAAAGTCTGCTCTCTTGAACTCCAGGGCAGTGAGCTTGCTGCACGCTCTGCTCACTGTCCTCAGGATCTCGAATTCGACCATCTCATGATCACTGCAACCAAGGCTGTCCTGGAGCGTCACATTTCCAATCAGCTCTTCCCTGTTGGTGAGCATGAGGTCAAGCATGGCACCTCTCCTTGTTGGCTCCTCTATTACTTGCAGAAGGAAGTTGTCTTCCACACAATCGAGGAACTTCCTGGATTGCTTGTGCCAGGCTGTACCATCCCTCCAACAGATATCAGGGTGGTTGAAGCCCCCCATGAGAACAAGGGCCTGTGAGCGTGAGGCTGTTCCTATCTGTCTATAGAGTGCTTCATCCAGAGAGTCCTCTTGATCAGGCGGTCTGTAACAGATCCCCATAATAACGTCTCCCATCCCTGTTCTCCCTTTAACCCTGACCCACAAACTCCATATTGACTACTCATCTGTCCCCAGACACAGTTCCATACTCTCCAGCATATCCCTAACATAAATTGCAACTCCCCCTCCCTGCCTGCCGAGCCTGTCTTTTATGAAGAGCCTGTAACCTTCCATTCCAACACTCAAGTCATAGGAGCCATCCCACCATGTTTCTGTGATGCTATGATCTCATAACCCTGTAGACGTGCACACATCTCTAATTCCTCTTGTTTGTTCCCCATGCTACGGACGTTTGTATAGAGGCATCTGAGCCGAGTTCCAAATGAAGCTGGCTCATTGGCTGGAGCAGCTGGAATATCTCTACGTTGCTCCCAGTATTTATTATAGCTGCTGGCCAGTGATTGGGTGTGTTGGAGTGGAATGATACCCCCCTCCCCCAACACATCTAGTTTAAAGCATCCTTGACCAGTCTGGCAAGCCTCCTACCAAATCCACTCTTCCCTTTCTTTGTCAGACCAGCTCCACCAGCCCCCAGTAGACCTGGCCTACTAAATTGAGTCCCTTGTTCAAGGTACCCAAGCCCCTGACTATAGCACCACCCTTCCAACCATTTATTAACCTGGCTAATTCTCATAGCCTTTTTAGGGTCCTCCCTTGTACCCTGGAGAATTGACGAAAAGACAGTCTGAGCTCCAGAGCCCCTAACCACCTCTCCCAGGGCTCTGTAGTCCTTCTTTATGTTCTCCAGGCTACTGCCACCTATATCAGTAGCACCCACATGGATCACTAGAAGTGGGTCATAGTCAGTGGGACTGACTAGAGCTGGTAGCTTCCCTGCAACATCCTTGATCCGAGCCCCTGGTAGGCAGCACACCTTCCTTGAGACTGGGTCAGGCCGACAGATGGGTGCCTCTGTTCCTTTCAGAGTAGAGTCCCTTATTGCCATGACCTGCCACTTTTTCCTGGCAGCGCCAGTAGTGATCTTCTTTACCAGTGCATCAGCCGCTTGTTCCTGGTGAGAGTGTGGTTCCTCATCAGCCCCCTGCAGGACAATAAAGTGGTTCTGGGTGGGGACAACAGATTTAGGAGGAAGCCC
Organism: Myiopsitta monachus; assembly: GCA_017639245.1. Lineage (NCBI taxonomy): Eukaryota > Metazoa > Chordata > Aves > Psittaciformes > Psittacidae > Myiopsitta > Myiopsitta monachus. Next base: position 21,262,872 of record CM029941.1, read on the forward strand.
CTTGCTTTTAATTGTCCTCTTCCTCATTTTTTGTTGGGTTTTTCTGTTACTGTTTCCCAGCTTCCTGGGTTAGCGGCCTCCTTTCCTGCATGAGCCACAGTGGACGCTTGAGGCCCCTGCACAGTCTGGTCCTGGAGCAAGCGGCGCTGCTCCCTCTCAGCCTCCCTGACACCTTTCAGCCCATTGACAGCGTCCCGCAGCTCAGCCCCTGCTGCAGGAGGGCCTCCACCAGGGAGCACAGAGTGCAGCCCTGCCCATTGCACACCCTCCCCTCAGGAGAGCAGTGCAGGCGCTCTCTGCACTCCGAGCTCTGCTCTGCATCCTCCCCTCTCATCGGCTCTGCCTGGGTGCCTACGCCGCCACCGCCGGGGCAGCCGGAGCGGAGCTCCCGGACCGGGCCCTGCTCATACGGGCAGCGCTCACCATCCCTCCCGCCTGCCCGCGCGAGCCGCCTCGAACCCGCCCCGCTCGCCGCGCACCCCGGGCGGGTTTTTCCCCGGTCAGGGCGGTGCCGCTCCTCCTGGCGCCGCCCCCTCTGAGTCAGCCGCTCGCGTCCGCCGAGCTGCCGGCTCCTGGGCGGGCCCTGGCGAGGACTTGAGGCGCCCTCGGTGGCTGTCGCCGCTCTGAGTTGAGGCTGTGGACGCTGAGCTTCCCCCGATCGGGTGTTGGAGGCGGCCTCTCTGGCGCTGCTCGCCTCAGCAGTTCAATGTAGGTGATTGCCTCTTCACCTCCAAAGGCATGGCTGGTATGATGTTCAGGATGATGCGCTGACAGCTCATCAAGCACGTCGGTAACTCCGGCGTGTGACAGGAATTGTCTATTATCAATAACAATAATGCTCCATCAGTTTATACACCCTATAGACACAGTTCAGCTTCTGATTGCAATGTTTGTGTGCACAGCCTGACAGTCAGATGCAGATCTCCTCCTTTTAAATAGGAGCCTTGGACTCTTACTCAGCAATGATGAATTAGAAATCCCAGAAGTGCTTAGTGAACACCAAAAATTATTATCTCAGTTTGAAGCAATTTCTATTTAAAGACAGATGCATTAATTTGGACTAATGAATGGAAAACCTACTGAGACTTGCAGAATTTGTAAATAACATGACAGCAAAAGAAACAAACAGGTTTTGGATTTTTTTTTTTTAATGGAATCTTAAAAGTTAGAGAAAGATTGTACCTGAGTGCAGTAATCTTTCTCACTAACAGTGAAAATGAGATTTCTCCTTACTGAGGCGCGAAGCGTAGCAGTAACAAACTGGTTAAGATCAGGCTTCTAGTGCGTCCTGATGGAGACTTCTTACTAATATTGCATGTGTATGAGGGCAGGGGTCCTTCTAATATTAGCCCAACTTCTAGTTTTGATTGCCACCATCACTCCCTATTTACATGTGTGAAACATGCAAAATTATTCTCACTATTCGCAATGACTGTACTTTTCTCAGGTTTTCCTTTGCAACGATCGCCTAAGCAAACCATGCAGGTTTAGCTCCACTAATCTCTCCTGAAAATCTCCACCACCTTTGTCTCTATTTATTTGTTCCTCAGTTTAGCTCTAATGATTTCAGCTATTTGAAAGCATAAAATAAAATTCTACAACATATTTCTGACTGTGCAGCCTGAGCAACATAGAAACTCTGCACCACCTCTGGTTTTACATCAGTTTCTGCAGATAGAGAGATATGCCTCCCACTATATTTCTTTGTGTGTGCCATGCAAAAGTGGAGGCTATAGTCCAGCAGAGGCCTTGCCAGAAAGGAAGGATTGCTTTGCATGCCTGACATAGCCCAGGTTTTATATATCCCATTTTAAGTTCTGCTTTTTCACAGCATCATGATACTGTTAATTTGTGTTTGGTTTGTGACCTGTTAAAAGTTGCCTATCCTTATCTGTGTTCCTACTGCCTGTCTCATTGCTCTCCCCTCCCCCCAGCATTGTAGTTCATTTTTTCAGTCAATGGGTACAGACTCCACTTATCCTCATTGAATTGCAGCCTATTTATTTCAGTCCATTTACCTCTATTCATTGAGACCCTTTTGAATGCTAGCCCTGCAATCTAAAATATTTGTAATTCTTCCCAGCTTAGACATTAGAAATACAGCAGGAGTCCTCTCTCATTTATTAACCAAATCTTTGTCCAGTAGCAGCCAACACAAGACTATTGTGTTTATAACCCCATTTGATATGTCTGGCCAAGCTGATGGTGAACTGGTGATTCATAGAATTGCAGAATCATAGAATGGTTTGGATTGGAAAGGACTTTAAGATCATCTTGTTCCAAGCCCCTGTTGTGGGTAGGGACACCACACACTAGGTCATGTTGCCCAAGCCTCTGTCCAATCTGGCCTTTAATGCTGCCAGGGATGGAACATTTATCACATCCTTGGGCAGCCTGTTCCAGTGCCTCAAACCTGAACTTCCCCTGTTTAAGTTTAAACCCATTAACCCTTGTCCCCTATTGCTGCAGCCCTTGATGAAGAGATATGGCATCCTTGTAGGCCCCCTTCAGATACTGGAAGACTGCTATGCAGCTTCACTTCTCCAGGATGAACAGCCCCAGCTTTCTCAGCCTGTCTTCATATGGGAGATGTTCATACTCTTTATTGTTCCTAAAGATGGTCTTCTCAAGACCTGTGTCCTGGCTTCCAGTAGTTTTTCCTAGACAGCACTGTACTAGTCTGCCTATTAGCACACCATGGGAGACAGAGCAAAAGACATACTAAAATCAAGATTTGTTGCGTCTCCAATTTCTCCCTTTACCACAAAGCTACTTATGCTGTCATTGAAGGAAATTAGATTGGTTTAATATGATATGTTCTTGACAAATTCACCACTTTGTGAAATTCTTGGCACTTTCCTAGAGCATGCACATCAGGAAGATGCAGATAGTGCAAGCTGACTATCTCAGTAGTCATAAGTGAAGAGAGGACTTATAGCATCCTTCTGTTTTACTGCATTTAGCTTTTCTGTCAATGACATCTCCCAAAAAGGCCCTTTACTGCATCCATTTTCTCTGTTTGAAGAGGATAAGATGAAACAGTATGGCTGAAATTTTAGCATGACTTTTTGCTTCTCTTAGCTGAATGTGCTTACCCACAAGAGGGGCACTTATAATGCTAAGGATATCGCTGTTCTGTGTTGAGAGACCTTGGTGTGTCACCGCTTCAGGAAAATTGCAGCCCACACTTGGATCCTTTAAAATGCTAATAGTTACACTGACAACTTTATTTCACTTCATGTAGGTTGGGATTGAACCAGCTGTGCAAACTCTTTTCTGATGACCTGGGGATACAGATGGGAATGAGGGAACATGAGAAGAAAGGGCAGGGTAATAAAAGGTTTAGGCACATAATGTGACAGCAAAACATGTGGGTAATGTTGTGTGTCATAACAGAGATATCACAAATGCCTATGAATGGCACATGAGAAGATAAAAATGGCCATATCTGCATGTGAAATGCAGAAATGCAGTGACTGCACACAGCCATAACTCACACTGATATAGCTCATGTTCATTTCTTTGCCTATTCAAAAGATAGTTGGTCCCAAATGCCTTGCCTTTGTCTTTCTGAAGAGACAAGAAACAGCTCTACCTGAATGCTAGTGGTCTTGCATTTTAACTGTAACAGCAGACAAGCCAAAGTGGGTCTGGAGATGTTTGGCCTGCCTGTTTCATTAGAGTTCTGATCCCAACAGTGTAAATGCCAACAACAGATTATATTTACATTGCAACTACTCAGTGAAAGGCCATGAGCACAGCCTGCAGGGTTGTGAGCTTTGTATCTTCTCCCAGTTGAGTACAGCACCAGTGCCACTGTAGGTACCAGCACACCATCAAGAATTAAACAGCATTGCCTCCTTCCCTCTGTCATTCCCCTCTTTAAAGCCTGTTCTTGAAAGAGGTCGTTTAAATGTGATACTACACCCTTAAATGAACATCCTGTCTCCCTTTTTTTTTTTTTTTGTCATACTACGATGCTTTCAACTTCTTCCCATCATTAAACCATTTGTGTGAAATATTGAACTGATTAATGTGGCATTTTCCACTAAACTGTTTCAGGAAATGCTGCGCCTTACCAGTGGGATACTTTTGAATAATGTAATCTCCTTAGTATAATTAAAACTAAGTTCTGAAGTTAGTACCTTTTTTCCCTGGAGACACTCATCAAAATGTCAAGTGTTCCTTCTAGTGGAACTGCAATCCTGTAGTACAAACAAATATATTTATCCACCACTCCTTGCAAGCGGGAGACCTTTGCCTCTATTTTTTGTCACTTCATTTTTTAACGTGAGTAAATAGTGCATGAAACAATAAACAGTCTCTGTGTACAGAATGGCATGGTATTTAAAAATGCTTGAAGAAAAGAAATGAGATACTATAGGTAACCATAATAAGAAGACCTTGTTTTGTTTTAGTAATGTTTCCTTTCACCTATGACTCTTAAAATGAAGTTTAAATGTTTATTTTCAAGTGGAACAAACTATATGAAACAGAACATTATTTCCCCGCGGCTTCCCAGAGCGGTTTTTCGCCTTAGAGAAAAGCGGGGCTGGGCTGCCACCACCTGGAGAGCCGCAAAAGAGCGGTTCGCAGATGTCGAATTTCTGAGTTATCGGGACTCGACGCATTTGTAGCCGAGTCTTGGGCGAAACTCCGGGTGAAAGGGTGGAAAATCAGTTCAGCTAACGTCTGAGAATCTCCACATGAAGGAAGATACGTTTTATTCACCAAAACAGTCCTGTCTGTGTGCATTGTATGCATAGCCGGTCAACGTAGTTGCTTTGCTCTCCTCTCGCATCACTGGGATGCTCTGAAAGTGAGGACTTGGCCTGTTCCTGTAACCTGCAGCTTTGAGCCCCTGGACTGTAGTGATCTGTCATGAAATGAGAAAGTATCAGGTACAATGTAAGTTCAAAACCACATTTCCTTGCACAGTCGGACAGATTTTACAAAACCTATTTGAGATTGTTTGTGTTTTCTTTTTCATTTGCTTCTCTTAATTTAAACGAAAACCCAGCTGGAAATTACACTATGTGTTAAATAAGCAGAATAAATTCCACTTAAAACCCACATTGGATATGTAGGACTGGCTTCAGTCCAGGATTTTGTGATTCTTTGTATATTACTCTTCTTATCAAAGTTGGATGTAGAGTACAGGTCACTGTTAGCTAGAGATAGATAGGACAATGAAATATCTGTTGTTAATTAGCTTCATCTTCCTAAGCTGTCATATAGAAGTCATTGAAGTTATTACAGGAAACAGTGTATGCTTGTGCAATAAGCACAACAAGATCAAAGCTTAAAATTCTCCTATCTAACTTAGGCCACCTGGGAGGTAGGCATCTTGTCCAAGCTGGTCAGGTAAGATCCCTGCATGATCACTGGGATCAGAGAAACACTGCTCAAGTCTTTCGCCCTGCAAAAACTTCCTAAACCTAGTGCAACAAACGACCTTCTGAAAAAGTCTCTCAGGCCCCACCAGCCCTAGATACAGCCTGGACATCCAGCTCACAGTAGATACCTCAACTTGTAGGTGGCCAAATGCCGTGGAATTGTACCTCACCCTGTTTCTAATGACATAAAGGACTCACATAAACCTAGTAGAGGTAACGTCTGGCTTATACATTGTTCAACAGAAAGTAAATGAATTAGACCTATCACATACATCTCTGGAGGAAAACAGTTCTCCAATCAAATACATAAATATGCTGCCTTTATCCCCCATGGTGGCATTTATATGCACATGTATTAGCCACAACTACTCTGCATTTCTAACAGCTAATCCTCCTGTTTATCACTTCACTCACAATGCTCCTCCTATAAGATCACCAGATACTGGGGGAATGCCTGCCTGACAACAATGATTAGTTTAAAGCATAACATAACTTCATTAGTGTCTTGTAAGAACATCTGACATTTAAACACTCCCATACCCTATCTTATAAACATTTCAAACCTAGCTCATCAATGACAGACAAGGCTAGTTGCTCTTACTAATCCACTAATGAAAATGTATTGCTTATATATATAAAAGAAAAACACAATAAACTTATTTCATTCATTTATTGGACTGCCATGGGTTCAGCAGTAGCAGTCGTTTTTCTCCTTCTTGGTAGCGGGTGCAGTGCTGTGTTTTTGATTTTGGGCCTGGGAACAGTGCTGATAACACCAGTGTTTTCAGTTACTGCTTGGTAATGTTTTGGTTTGACCAAGGACTTTCTGAGTCTCATGCTCTGCCAGGGAGGAGGGGAAGCCGGGAGGAAGCAGAGACAGGGCACCTGACCCAAACTGACCAAAGAGGTATTCCATACCACAGCACGTCATGCCCAGGATGGTAAAATGGAGAGCAGAGACCCGGAAGGGTGTGGTGGTGCACTGGGGGGTTCACTACTGGGGGGTGCACTGGCTGGGTCAGGCTTGGTGAGCGGTTGTATTCTCTTTCCTTGTATTTCTCTTGTATTATTACTGGTGGTAGCAGTAGTGATTTCTGTTATACCTTAGTTACTAAACTGTTCTTATCTTAACCTGTGGAAGTTGCATTCTTTTGATTCTCCTCCCCATCCCTGCGGGACTGGGGGAAGAAAGAGAAGGAAGTGAGTGAGTGAGAAAACTTCGTGGTTGACTGGGCTTAAACCACGACATGGACCATTATATCAAGTGTGCATAGTCTTCTGTTAAAAAAAAAATTTAAGCTGAGTCTCCCTAACAGCTGATCCTGTCTGTTTTTCTGTAGGACAGTATACAAGATATAAGACTTTTCAGTTAGTCACACATACAGGCTCACAGTACGCAAAAAAAAAAAAAAAAAAAAAATTGCTCAGGTTGCAAAACATTATACTGAAAGATCAAGTCAGAGGAAAGACATATCAAAATTAATTAGTCATAATTAATTTACTAAATGGACAGTATACAAAGTACTCTTAGAGCTATTGCTAATGTATATTTATAATCACTTAAGTTACAATATAGAATGAGAAATAACGCAGAAACAGAGGGAGTTTTAATGTAAAAATGTTGAAGGTAAAAATTATTGCTGCAGGTGCTGTGGCCATTATACCTTCAGTTTTTATGTAGTAGTCAACAAGTATGATATGATAATCTTCATCAGAAATGACAGAGTGGGAGATCTAGTCTTGACCTTTTAATTTTGAGGGAAAGAAAAAAAGATAACGAACATTATTATTTGGACCACTGAAATGTATTTCTTCTAGAGTCAAGTGAGTGCCTATTCATCATTACGCCAAATTGATTTTTCGTTTCTAAAATGATGCTTAGCTTTCACCTATTGGTTTGCTGTTTTGAGGTGGGGGTGTTTGGTTTTGTTTTGTTAGGGTTTTTTCTCACTGGCATTATTAATTTTTAAGCTTTTAATCTCCTAAGGCTAATTAATGGCCAATTTGCACAGCCTGCTGGAACGAGCCATGCTGAGAGCAGCAGGAGTGATGGCAGTGCTCTTGCAGCTGGGAAAAAGGAAGGTCACGATGGACATAACCCCACCCATGGCCAGACCAAGGAGCTGGATTATCACAAAATCTGTACTGGCCAGTTAGGGAGTCACTTTTTATAAACCTTCACCACTTTGACTCCGCAGCTGATGGAGAGAGTTTGCAGAACGGGTATTTATGTCTCATCAAGTTTTGAAAGTTCTTTAATGCAGCAATAGATGCTCACATCTGAGGAAATACTGAGTACTTCTGAACTATCATTTCACTGCAGTGGATGACTGTTTAACTAAGGTCCTCTGTTAAACTAAGGTCTTTTAAGATGGATAGAGAGAAGCAGTGACTTTTACCTCAAAAAGTTCACACATATAGTATGAACTACCGTTGTACTTTATTGCCATTTACCCCTTGTTTCCTATCCCAACTGCTTTGAAAATATGTTTCCATTCACGTAGCAGGAATGCCAGCTATGTTGTTTCCTCCACCTCAAAACATGCAGCTCGGCTTAGAGCTGAGCGTGGCTGAAGATTTCAGTATCCCCTCTCCAGAGGACACTGACTTGTGCTGGTTGAATCTCTTTCCCTGCACGGCACCTGCATGTCACTCAGTCTGCCCACCTCCTCACACTCTTCTCTCTTCCCCCAGTCAGTCTCATTCACTCTGAGTCACCGACACAATTAGACTTTCACCTGTGCTTCATCATTGCTCAAAGTCCTTTAACTTGATTTCACTGCCCTTCGTACTGCCCAGCACACATTTGCATGGGCGCAGGCAATGCCAGGCAACAAGGCTCCTGCACCGGATGAAGGCAGGGCTGCTTGTCTGCCTCTGTTGAAGTCAGTATTTGCCTTTATGTGCATGCAGCAGTCTCCCTGTACTGCCTTGCCCTCCCCAGGGAAGTCTGCAGTCTTCCTGTGATACTAGGCTCTGTCTAAAGCTGGTGATACAACTTTGGTTTCTCCCAGAAGAAGTTTTGTTGTGTAGTCCCATATGGTATAAATCAGTGCCTAGATAATGTGGGGCTGAACACCACGAAAAAAAATCCCCAAATTAGCATTGGATGTGCCCCATTATTGGTTGCTTAAACCTATTCCTTCACTAAAGTAAATGTCTGCAGCATGTTGAAATGCTGGATTATTATAGCACTGCTCATGAGTGTTTTGACTACTGACATTTTAAAATATTTTTTGATTTATTTTAGGAAAAGTAAATCTGAATTTGAAAAATGAACCTCTGAAAAAGAAATTAATTTTGCGTGAATGTATTCACATTAATAATGTCTTTGGCTTGATGAAATTAGTTTAATAAGGACATGTATGATTAGGTCATATACCGAGAAAAGAACGACTGAATTAATTAGTCGGCCTCTAAAACTCTACAAATTGCAAGTATGATCCTGGAATACTTATGTTCCTACTGTGTTGCTTTTTAGAGATATAGCTAAAGAAATGTTTTTAACCATCTATAAATCCAACTTTCCAAAGGCTGAATTTAGCTGTAAAAAATGGCTTTTCCTAAAGGGAAGTGGAAGAGTGTCTGAGATTGAGTGAATTGAGTACTACTCTCAGCTCACTATAGAATATCACAAGCAAGCACATGCTTGCTTGACTGCTTAATGACAACCATCTCATTCCAAACATAACACCAAAGTGAGAGAGGTCTGACACCTGCTTTGACACCAGGTCTGCACAATGCAACTCAAACAACTCTGAAATACACCCATTTCCCCTCATGCAAGTTTTAACTGGTTAGCTGTGGCTGTGCACAAGCATAACCAAAAATTGATCTTAGCTCCATAAAATCTATGTTGATTGCAAATACGATCCTGTAAGAGACAAAAACTTAAAGTGACTTTCGAACCAAATTTTTGCTCTGCATATGAAAAGATTGTGAGATCTTGAGTTTAATTCATGCAACTCAATCTCTCTATCACCCTGTAACTCATGGACTTAGAATATATTTACTGGGGGAAAAGACTGAAAGAGCGTATACTGCTAAAGAAACACATGGGAAAAACAACTTACCAAGCTTGGACTTGCAGGATTGGTTTGAATCAGAAAGTAACACAGGATTACAGAAACCAAAAAGGCTTATCTTGGTATATTGTCTTTTTAACCATAAAAAGGGATTATACTAATAAAGACAAATAATTTTTACAAGAAAATACTATTAAAAGGGTTAAAAACATACAGGTGAATTCTGACATAGGGGCTATTTTTAGCCTAGGCCAGATAACACCATCTTCACTCTAATAAAGAGGAGCCCATATAGTGGGTGGAACTACAAACGCTATACCTGTGCAGTCATGTGCTCCTGCTCACCTGATGCCAGCCCGCATTAGGTACTCACCCAGTCCCAGCAGGCGGGGTGTGGAGCGTGCCTCCAGGCACTCACATGCACACACAGAGCTAGAGACTGCCTGCCTGCCTACCAGTATTCGTAGTACAGTGTGCATCACCCCAACCCATCACACACTGCATTGTTTCCCTGGCGGTGGTGAGAAATCCTGTTTCCATGGAAGAGCACCAAACCTCATGAATCCATTTTGAAACCATCCCTACAGATGTCAAGGATTTTGTGAGGAAAGACTATGCCTGGGACTAGCTGTGTTTCCAATGCCCTGCATCAAAGTGCTTTCTGAGCATACCTGGCACAAGCACAATTCCTCTGGATGGGTCCATTCAAGCCCTTCTCCCACAGTCCATACTTTTCCCTGGCCTACCTTCAAAACTTCTGCAAGCTCACATAACCACAGTCAATTTCTCTTCTTCCTCATAGATCATGCTATATGCTATACCTATATGCTTTCCTACTGTACATCCTGCCTCTGAGGTCTTTCTTATGTAGGACAGCAAGCCTGATGGTGGGAATAAAGTTCCCAGTAAAGTCTTCACAAAATCACAGAATGGTTTAGCTTGGAAGGGACCTTAAAGCTCATCTACTTCCAACCAGCTGACATGGTCAGGGCCATGGGCAGGGACACCTTCCACTAGACCAGTTCACTCAAAGCCCTGTCCACCCTGGCCTTGAACACTGCCAGAGATGGGGCTGCCACAGCTTCTCTGGGCAACCTGTGCCAGTGCCTCATCACTCTCTCAGGGAATAATTTCTTCCTCAATATCTAGTCTCATCTCTGTCAGTTCAAAGCCATTCCCCCTTGTCCTGTCCCTGCATGCACTCTAAAAACTCCCTCTCCAGGTTTCTGTTAGCCCCTTTAGGTGCTGTAAAACTGCTCTAGGATCTCCCCTGAGCCTTCTCTTCTCCAGGCTGAACAAGCCCAACTCTCTCAGCCTGTCTCCATAGCAGAGGTGCTCCAGCCCTCTCAGCATCTTTGTGGCTTCCTCTGGACTTACTCAAAAAGCTCCAAGTCCTTTTTGCATTGGGGATCCCAGAGCTGGACACAGGACTGCAGGTGGGGTCTCACAACAACAGAGTAGAGGGGCAGGATCATCTCCCTCGACCTGCTGGTCACACTCCTCTGGATGCAGCCCAGGATACGCTTGGCTTTCTGGGCTGCGAGCGCACACTGCAGCCAACTCATGTTCATTTTGTCATCAACCAACACCCCCAAGTCCTTCTCTGCAGGACTGCTCTGAAACTCTTTTCTGCCCAACCTGTAGCTGTGCCTGGCATTGCCCTGACCCAGGTTTAGGATCCTGCACTTGACTTTGTTGCACTTCAGGAGGTTGGCATTGACCACCTCACAAGTGTGTCAAGGTCCCTCTGGATGGCATCAATTCCCTCCAGTGTATCAGCCGAACCACACAGTTGGTGTCATTGGCAAATTTGCTGACAGCACACCCAATCCCACTGTCCATGCCACTGACAAAGATGTTAAACAGGATTGGTCCCAACACCAATCCCTGAGGAACACCACTTGTTACTGGTGTCCAGTTGGACATTAGGCTGTTGACCATAACTATTCCAGTGCAACTATGCAATCAATTTCTGACTCACTGAGTGGTCCATCTATCAAATTCTTGCCAGTTTAGAGACAAGCATGTTGTGCAGGACAGTGTAAAGTGCTATGTGCAAGTCCAGGTAGATGATATCTGTCATGATGGATGAGAGGTAACAAGAGATGGTTCTGATAGGGCAAATGTATGAATTCCTTCTGAAACATTACAAGACTGACCATTTTTGGCCGACACCAAGAGACAAGCAAGAAAGAAACCTTAAGGCAGCATACACTTTATAAGCTATCATAGCAAAGTAACAGCAACAAGATAATTCCAGAAAAGGCTGATGCCATACCCTTAGGAATATAGAAAATAAATGTTTTCTAGGTCAATAAACCTCACCACCTTTCCCTAAGGAGTTCAGTATATAAAACAAAGTGCTTGCAGGGCTAGTAGAGGCTGCATATTGTCTACTATAGCAGAGCAAGTCAATAACATGAACTTACATGAGTAGTGTCAACTTGCCTTTAATAGGTTACATAAAATTGGAGACTCCTTGCCTTTAACTGACACCAAACAAATCAAATAGAGGGCTCTTAGACTTTATTTATACCCAAAGGAATCAACAGAACAGGCTTATAGATTTGCAAACACCTCTACAAGTTTCCCTTGGCTCTGAATATCGACGTAAGATGACTGGCAACAGCACTGCTTCTTAACTACCTGATAAAGACATTCAGAAGTTACCCAAAGACCATGGATCCTCACCACTGACAGGTCAATACCCCTGCTCAAGTCTAGAAAAATCAAACAGAATAATTTCTAAACCAGGATTGTCCTCCAACTTTTTCTAACAGATGCAGATGCCACAAAATCTCCTTTTTCCAGGTCCTAGGCAGGGTTAGAATAAGGCCTGGTGGGTTGATGTGACACCAGGCAAGGCTCATCCTCCTTGGTGGTATGCTGCCAGCCAGTTCCCTCTGCTCTAGGTGCTGGAGATAACTGCATCCCGTCAGGAAGAGGCCTGTGGCTAGGGAGGTCTGATTAAATTCTTAATTTTAAAGTGAATCCCTCATGTGTTTTAGTGTCGTTTTGCAGGTCAGCCCTTGCTGCTAGCCACAACTTTAAGTTTCTGCAACATGGTACTGGATCAAGTGGCTAACCCCTAAGTGTGCTTCTGCACAAAATCCCTCAAGATGCAAACTAACATGCTGGTCTCCCATAACTGAAGGAACTGCCCCATACGGTGGAATTTCCCTCATATGAGAAGACTGCTCTGCACAATGGCAATGTTTTGAGCCCTAAAGTGTCAGTGAAAGGGCATATGGGGACTTGATGATGGGAAGGGGGTAGAAAGGCAGGTTTTCTCAGTGAGAGAGTCGGCTGGCTTAAGCTGGGTGGGCTAAAATTGAAAACGTGAAACAATCAGTGATTATGGACTAAAGCAGGAGTTTGATGCAAGCAAAGATGTGCTAATTGAAGATGTTGCCTAAAACTGTGACCTCTTCCAAGCACACCCCGACATGCCAGACACAACAACAGGACCATTTCCCAAGAACATTTGAACATTGAAGCAGGTCTTGTCACAGCCTCTGTGTGCCCAGCCATGGATCCTGGGTCATGGATAGAAAAGTATCCAGTATTTATTCTTCTGTTTAGAAATTAATTGTTTCATTTCTCTTAGGGAGATCTGCCACTGTAAATAGGGTTACTCCTAAAACACAGGTGTGACAGAGAAGAAAGGAATAACATTCTTGATCATTCTCAGAAGGGACATGTCACTGCGGGAAGGATGGGTTCTTCAAGGAGGAGCAATCCGTAAGTGGTGGAGGTGCTTTTAAGTACTCATTACTGATCAACCTTCTCTCTTACTCAGTTGTACTAGTGAGAGGTGTCGGGGGATTATTTTCCTAGCAGCACTGGAGAGTGGATCCAAAGCACAAGGGCTTCAAAGCAAAGGAATAAGTTTGAATACATGTAGTTCAAAATCCAAATCAAAGCAGAATGGTACTTTTTATTTTCATGTGTGTGACTTGAAAAAATGTTATTCAAGGGGGTGATTTTACTGGATTTTTTGTCTCATACAGAATGAATATATTTTGGAAATAACTGCAGTTCCCACAAAATGCAGACATCTCAGGGACAGGGGTCACTGGTCCCAGAGCTGTGGTGGTCTCTGCTCACCGTGAAATGGGAGTAGAGAGTCTCTGACACACCACCTGTTCAGGATGTTTAGGTACTGCATGCTTAAATGTAAACAGTAGTTTGCTAAATCTCATTCTAATCTCTCCCTGATCAATAGAAGCAATAAAAATTCTAGCTTGGCCTATCCAGACTTACAGATATTTTCTTGATGCTGAGAAGAGAATACGCCCTAGGAATGAGCTTGCTCCTGTGTACTTTATTTAAGCAATTTCCTATTAAACCCATTCAGTTCACCAGCGCAGAGTGGCAGGTAGAATACTAAGTGACACTCAAATCAAAACCTTTTGTTGCAATCACAAGCTCTTTTGAATGAATACTTTGTCAGTGTTTTTCTGCTGGAAGGAGCTTTCCTTATGTATTTTAAAATCTTTACTTAAGTGAACAGAAATGAATCCAGACTTTTTAAACAGCAGCAGCCAGCGCTACAGGTTCCATCAAAGCGCCTTAAAGAGTTATGGTGTCATCCCAACAACAGGGATGGTAGCTACATTAACAGTGAATGTTAATGTTTCCTTGCAAGAAGGAATACAAACCTTTTAACAGCATCAGTTATTTCTTGGGAGTAGGATTGTCCAAAAAAGCATTAGTCTGAGTATCACTGAAAACAGAAACTGCTGCAGGAGTGATGGTCTCCTTCAAAAGCTAGTTTTACAGAAGCAATTATGGGTTTGAGCTACCTGTAACTGGATATAAAAGGAGCAGAAAGTCTTGGGTTCTAGATCTTGCTGGTTTAGAATCCTTCAGATCCCTGATTTCCAATCTCTCTCAAGGTACGGAGCACTGCCAACACTTCAGCATTTCTCAGGGAGTTTCGAGATATTCACAGGAGTCTGCTGAACTTGAAAACTGAATTTCAGCTATCCATGGTTTTCTATGGCCTCCTGCCTGCCACACTGTGGCCACCCTCTGAGCTTTTAGTGTCCATTATCAAAGTGGCAGAGAGAACTGTTGGTTTTCTGCCAACTTAGCCAAGATGACATCTGTCTCTATGAGTGTTCACAAAATGAACAAAGCCTGAAGCTGAACAATAAAGAGGCATTCTCACAGATGTATGAAAGGATAACGTATGCTGGCTGAGACTGAAGTCCTGAAAAGCTGAGATAATATTTCCTGAGAAACTTTCTGCTCTTGCTAATTCACACACATATGAAACTCGTTCCACCAAAAACAGCAGAACATTTCATTTACTTAAAAAATTAGTTTAATTACCAAAAACTGGATATAGATCTGTACTTACCCCTGTGAATGTACAAGCAAAATGATGTTCACTTTTGAAAGCAATGAAGAAGAAACTGGGCTTGCAGGATTTTCCTGTTAGTCACACATCTGGTTTTATCAATCCCATGATGTTTCCAGGTGTTTGGCTGAGTTGTTTTCTCAGCCCTGCAGATGCCAAACATATGTCAAGTGACCTGATTATGCTTCTTTAAAGAATCCTGCCTGCAGAGCCACAGCCACAGCTCCTCATGCCCTGCCCGCTGCTGCTGTGTGGGATTACAGACAGCTCTTTATTATCCATGACTCAAGTCATATTGGTCTAATTGTACAAATGCAGCCAGTGTATTGTGCAGTGCATGTGGATCCAGCTCAACACTCCTTTGTTCTGTGCTCACTGCCAGGGCTTTTGTCACATCTCTTGGGTGGTCAGCCTTGCATACAAATACCTTACTTTTTGCTATAAACTCTGCAGCTGAATTGCTAAATATGAGTCCTGGGATCTCAGTTCCTGACAAGTCAATGGGGCTTTTGTTACTGCTTTCAGAGGAGTTAGGTGCTTGTGCACTGCTGGATGCTTGTTTCTTACAGGGCAATAGTAAATCTCTAAATGTTGCTGCTTGTCAGTGTCATGGGTTCAGCAGCAGCAGTCATTATTCTCCTTCTTGGTAGCTGGTGCAGTGCTGTGGTTTTGATTTTGGGCCTGGGAGCAGCGCTGATAACACCAGTGTTTTCAGTTACTGCTTGGTGATGTTTTGGTCTGGCCAAGGACTTTCTGAGTCTCATGCTCTGCCAGGGAGGAGGGGAAGCCGGGAGGAAGCAGAGACAGGACACCTGACCTAAACTGACCAAAGAGGTTATTCCATACCACAGCACATCATGTCCAAGATGTGAAAACGGAGAGCAGAGACCTGGAAGGGTGTGGTGGTGCACTGGGGGGTTCTCTATTGGGGGGTTCACTACTGGGGGGTGCACTGGCTGGGTCAGGCTTGGTGAGCAGTTGTATTCTCTTTCCTTGTATTTCTCTTGTATTATTACTGGTGGTAGCAGTAGTGATTTGTGTTATACCTTAGTTACTAAACTGTTCTTATCTCAGCCTGTGGGAGTTGCATTCTTTTGATTCTCCTCCCCATCCCTGGGGACTGGGGGAAGAAAGAGAGGGAAGTGAGTGAGTGAGTGAGTGAGTGAGCAAGAAAACTTCATGGTTGACTGGACTTAAACCACGACAGTCTGTTGTCATTTTCTGGGAGTGTCAGTCTGTGTTTCTGAAGCTGTTATTATTACCTAAAGCATCATTTCTCTATTTCAGAGACCTGCAGGTTCATTATTGAGACTTCAGCTTGTTGAGAGAACAGGAATGGATTTTTAGCAGCAGCAGAGCACCTGAGGGGCTTGGGAAGGGAAACAAAGGGAATGGGAACAGACTTGATTCATTAATGGGTAATATGCTCTGTCTGCTCCCTGGTGGCCTTTACCAACATCCTTGGAGTCACAAACAGTCCCTGGTGCAAGTTACTTTTTAAAAAGGCACCATTTACTTTCAGCAAAGCTACAAGGAGTTGCTGTAGGGCCTCTGGGTGCCTTTTCTCTAGTGACAGTAGTGATGTTGTCCAATAAAAGTGTGCAAGAAGAGCACTGAAGGGAAATTCAGGTCCTTTTTTAACTAACTGTTGTACGCCCATATTGTTGCCTTCAACCCAAGCGTATGCTTTATGTATATATGTAAATCTGCGGCACCCAGTTGCAGCTACTGGCCTGCCCCTATCCCCAGTGAGATGACTAATGCCCGGAGGCAGCTGCCTCGCTGCCACTGCATCCTTCCCAGCTCCTTGACTGGGGGTGGGATAGCACTGGCTGTAAGGTCCTGCCCTGCTGCCCCAGGAAGTCCAAGGGTCCTGGCCCTTGGGGAGCTGCTGACCCCTACAGTGCCCTGCCATGTGCAGGGCATGAAGAACAAAACACTCCTGAAAAGCAGCTGTCCACCATTGACCCATGTCCAGCATCTCCACACCAGCTTTGTAGCAGTAGAGGCTCATGTGCAGCTCAGTAAAACCAAGCAGAGCACATTGAAACAAGAGGACTCACTGCTCCAAAATGACCAAGGTAGTAGACAAAACACCACATTCCCAGAACTGCTGCTCACTCCCGACAAGCAACTAGATCTCAAAACAGGAAACAAGCATGGGAAAGATATTGCTCAGGATACAATGAAAAGGGTTGGAGAGATCTCCCACCTGAGGCAGCAAGCGGCGTGTGCCCTTCCATCAGTGGAGTCCAAACCCATGCATGCACAGCTACCTCATTACCCATCCAGGGACAACAGCCGTATTCCACCACAAGCCAGTGTCACACTTGAAGAATGGTGGCTAAGAGCATTCTTCCCAAATTGGCAGAGACATACAAAAAAGTGCCACAGAGCCAGAAGATGTTGGGAAAACCCTTCGGTTCCAGCCTGCATTGGGCAGGATCAACACTGTCCCCTACATATGTTTGTCCAGCCCCTTCTCAAAGGAGATTTCAGAGTGGAGGTAGTCCGTGCTGGTGTTTCACTGCCATGACTGCTGATCTGTAATGGGTTATCTAGTAATAGATTGTATTTACTGATGAATTAAAACAGTTATGGATTAATTAAACCCCCCTTACTCAACTCTTCTCTTTCCCATCCCATACCAAATGGAATGAGGTTGGATAACAAGTGAAACAGGCAAGAATTACTCTTGCTCTTTCATTATGGATTATCTTGCGCACAGCTTTTTGCAAATGATTTAGAAGGATACCTGCACATAGAATCACAGGATATCTCAAGTTGGAAGGTACCCATAAGAATCAGTGAGTCCAACTCCCTCTCCTTGCAGGACTCCATAACACTAAATCCTATGATCAGAAGCATCATCCTGATGCTTCTTGAGCTCATACAGGATTTGTCCTGTAGGGAGCCTGTTCCAGTGATCAACCACGCTTTCAGTGAAGAACCTCATCTTAATGTCCAACCTGAACTTCCACTGTCACAGCTTCATTCCACCTCCTTGTGCCTTATTACTGGTCACCAGAGGGGAGAGATCATCACCTCCAGCTTCACTTCCCCACTTGAGGCAGTTGAGAGCACCCTCTCAGCCTTCACTTCTCCAAGCTGAGCAAACCAAGCCACTTCGGCAGCTCCTCCTAAGTCTGGCCCTCGAGGTCTTTGAGCTCCTCTGGAAACACTCTTAACAGTTTGATGTCCTTAAACTGGGGTGCCCCAAAACTGCAGCCAGTACATGAGGTAGGACTGCATCCATGCAGTGCAGAGTGAGATAATCACCTCCCTTGACTGGCTAGCTGTGCTATGCTTGATGTAGGACTATCAAACAATATTGCCCAATTTAGCTTCACAGATTTTTAACCTTGTTCCAGCCTTTTTTTAAATGGTGGTAGCACTCTGACAAAGCTTCTGTGAATGCTATAAAGTCTGGGGGGTTTAGACAGTGAAATAAAATACGTAGCATTCCTTTGTCTTCACAACAAGAAAGAAAAAGCAAGGATTTTATAGATTTACATTCCCAAAGCTCAGACAAAAATTAACCTCCATGAAAAAGTCTCAGAAAGAGATCTTCAGTAAGATTCCACTTGGGGCATTAAAAATCTGACAACCTACCAGAAGTTGCACTGTATATGTTTTTTTATGCTTCTGAAGAATGCCTATTGCTTAAGTTTTTATCAAGGGACTAGGTCCTCCTTGAAGGAACGAACAATCTCTAAAGTAGTATCACACAGTACACCAGAAAGGCCAGGTTTTGACACCAGTGCAGAAGAGTAAAAGGAGAACCATTCCAGTTGCTGAGCTCAAGCCTTACATCGTACAGTATTCCAATCTACCATTCATACAACAACAGAGGATTTCCCTATGGCTTTTCACATGGAATAAACACTGGAGTATGATGTAGCGGAACAGCCTTCTCACTGAGCTGCTGATGTTGGTGAGCTGCTGATGTTGGTTGAAGAAAGGCGCATGTGATCCATCTCCCAGCTTCTTGTGTGGAAACGAATCTTGCAATCAGCAGTTAATGTCCAAAAAAGAGACAGAGGAGTCTTTTAATGACTTTATTCGAATAAAGGGGTAGTCCAAAGGGACAGTACCCTGCAGTGTCTCTCGAACTGGTCAGAGGATGCAGCTTCTTTTAGCCCTATCCACTCAGTCACATACCCCCTTTTCCCCATTGGCCAAGGCATTCAGGAGGTACAGACTTTCCAATATGCATAACTACATGTTCCCACTTAGTACATATCCTTTTTACTTCATGGCCTTAATCTTTGCAGCTTCGTAACATTTTGTTATTTGCAGATAACACTCTTTTTGTAAAGGCACACCTATCTCTGCTCTTGTGCTGTTTGCTGATTACACAATTTCCCTAACTTATGTAAAGATATCCTCATTCCCTGTTTTCCCAGCTTCTCTGATCTATTTATAAAGATACTCTCATTTCCTGTCTTTCCAGCTTCTTCCCAGAGAAAACATCCCCTTTCTCTGTTTTCACTACAATCCTTCCTTTTGTTTTCTTCATAATTGTCTTCACAAGCCCTTGCTATCATTTGCTAGATATTTATTTGTTTATTTATTTATTTATTCTATCAGGTTTGGGAATATCCACAAGGACATCATCTTATGGCCTTTACTAGGAGTTTTGGGATCATTAGGTATTGCTACTACTTGCATTCCTTTAACTGCATGCTGGATAAGCTGCATGAAACAAGGTATCACACATGATATGAAAATCAAAGCAATTACGGCACAGAGAAAGAGGAATAGAATCATAGAATCATAGAATAGTTAGGGTTGGAAAGGACCTTAAGACCATCTAGTTCCAACTCCCCTGCCATAGCCAGGGACACCTCACGCTAAACCATGCCAACCAAGGCTATGTCCAACCCAGCCTTGAACACCGCCAGGGATGGAGCATTCACAACTTCCCTGGGCAACCCATTCCAGTGCCTCACCACCCTTACAGTAAAGAATTTCTTCCTCATATCCAATCTAAACTTCCCTGTTTAAGTTTGAACCCGTTACCCCTTGTCCTCTCACTACAGTCCCTCATGAAGAATAACATTATTTCTATCCACAGTTCTCCAGGTAATCATGAGAACATATCCCAGTCTTATCCTTTAGATGTCTGGACTGGCACATGGGCTAGTTTTCACTTCTTTTGTGATTTGTTTTACTACTTTCCCATTATTACCTATCTCCAAACAACTGTTGGGCTCATTTAATTCCCCACAAACTCCCCCTTCTTCTGCTAAAAAATAATCTAGAACCATTCTGTGTTGAAAGATTGCATTTCTCATTTGGGTAGCTTGGTCTGGTAACAAGTCGAGGGCTTCTGTTGTCTGATTAGTTACGATTTCCAGAAAGCTTGCAACTTGATTATCCTGTTTAAATTATATATTGGTTCCCTTGCCTCCGATATTTCATTAGGGTTCCAAGCAGCCAGACTATAATGCTGTATCATCCTTTTTGGTGGCCATTAATTTTTTTTCCCCATTTTGGGGTGCTACTTCTAACTAGGGGAGTATCAACAGACCAATTTTCTCTTATCAAGTGTCATGGGTTCAGCAGTAGCAGTCCTTTTTTCTCCTTCTTGGTAGCTGGTGCAGCGCTGTGGTTTTGATTTTGGGCCTGGGAGCAGCGCTGATAACACCAGTGTTTACAGTTACTGCTGGGTAATGTTTTGGCCTGGCCAAGGACTTTGAGTTTCGTGCTATGCCAAGGAGGAGGGGAAGCCCCAGGAGGAAGCAGAGACAGGACACCTGACCCAAACTGACCAAAGAGGTTATTCCATACCACAGCACATCATGTCCTGGATGGGAACACAGAGGGCAGAGACCCAGAAGGGGTGTGGTGGTGGACTGGGGGTGCACGGCATGGTCAGGTTTTTGGTATTTGGGGGTTCGCTATTGGGGGGTGCACTGGCTGAGTCGGGCTTGGTGAGCAGTTGTATTCTGTTTCTTTGTATTTCTCTTGTGTTGTTACTGGTGGCAGCAGTAGTGATTTGTGTTATACCTTAGTTACTAAACTGTTCTTATCTCAACCTGTGGAATTTGAATTCTTTTGATTCTCCTCCCCATCCCCCCGGGACTGGGGGAGGAAGGAGGGGAGTGAGTGAGTGAGTGAGTGAGTGGAGCTGCGTGGGTGGGGGGCTTAAACCACAACATCAAGTCATCATATACTCTGATTCCTAAATTATTTCTCTGGATTTGTGCTATTAAGAAAAGCAAAGGCCTAATATATACTACATAGCATATTCCTGACCAATTTTCAGGTGATTTCTGATATGCATCTTTGCCACAAATCCAATAATGACCTTTTAAGGCCCATGTTCTGTTGGGATAGAGACTATTCCAGGCCCTTTCATCTTCTTTGTGAGCACCATAATACAGGATACTGTTATGTCCAAGGGAAATTCCTACTATAATATAGCAGCTGGTCTGCTCATAAGACCATCTCCATGCTCCCACAGATGGTTGTCTTTAAATGCAGCTATGACCTGTCCAGTTAGTACTTAACTAGTATTTTTGAAAGTAAGTTCCGGTTCCCTTTGAATGTTCCTATGTCCATCGGAATAGTCATGGTACATGTTTCATCAGTGGTGTGGGCTTGCTGGCAGGTTAGAATTACAGACTTAAATGAGCAGTCTGCACTAACTTGTTTACATCCTTTTCCTCTGAAATCATTATATGAACATTTTACCTAGCAGTTATTAGAAAGTTGGACATGCACCCAATTCCACTTTTCTTGATATATAAAGCGATTGAGCGGTGGGCAAGACTCGCTTAGAGCCATTCCCAGGAGAGAATGTCCATTTACAAGTACTTTTACCTATGTCTACTCCTCCTTCCTTTGTTCTATTAAAACAATAAGTCCCCACCTCAGGGAATGAGAGTCTCCACGGACTCCCTTCTTCAGCCAAAAAATCAGGCCATTAAGAACTGTACTTATACTGCTTACCCACCATTCATGTTGGATCGGACTGGCCATCCATGGCCCATCTTCAGATCCTCTGGGACTTCCACAGACCTAGCAATTGCTAAGGTTAAATATTTTTACTTTCTCTCCCACTAAGGTTAAAAATCAGTTTTCCCGATCTAGCCCTTGATCCTGCTACCACAGAAAGAGACCACAAACATCAGCCAGGATATCACCTTAAGGTTCTGTTACTGATTGGTTCCACCTCTGTAGAGCATTAACCATGGTCATCCATCCTTCTCCTTCAAATGAGAGGTCCAGTCTTCTGGGGCTTTGGAAATCTTGAGTTGAGTATGATGAGTCCGATTGTGTTTGGCTGTCTTAACCTCTGTTTCTGTGGTTAGAAACACTTGATATGGTCCACACCACCTTGCCACCAACAATGCTTCTTTCCACTCCTTGACCAAGACCCAATATCTGGGCTGGATGCTGTGGATGGCAAAGTCTAAAGGCAGGGCCTATGCTAGCTGAGCTTCCTATTGAAGAGATTTCACAAAAGACAGTACTCTGGACACATAATGTTTTAGATTCACACCACTTATTTCCATCTCCCCACAGGGTCAAGAGTTAACAGGGTAAGGAATTCCGAACATTAATTCAAAGGGGGATAGTTGAGTAACACCTCTAGGTCTTGCTCCCATTCTAGACAAAGCTAGTGGCAAGAGTCGTGTCCGCAGCATTTTAGTTTCTAAGACTAATTTCAACAGATGTTTCTTGATTTCCCCATTCATTTTCTCTACAGGCCTGATAACTGAGGATGCCAACAGGTCTTTAAGTCCCATTGTATCCCTAAAGCTGCTGTAACCACCTGAAGAATTTTTCTGGTAAAATGAGTTATTACATCTATTATTCCATGTCTTGGAATTATTTGTTCAAAAAATACTTTAATAACTGACCCAGTAGCTGCTGAAGTGACCAGACGTGCTTCTGACCCTCCTGTTAGATGGCATACTATTACCAAAAGATATTTGAGCCTTCCTGCTCAAGGCATTTCAGTAAAGTCCACCTGATACCAGGATTGACCCACCCTAGCAACTTTCTTTGTAACCTGGCTATTTGCTTTGGCACAAATCAAGCAACCTTAAATAGGTTGTTTTGCTAGAACAAAAGGACCCAAGGCAGGATACATTTTAAGGAAGGCTTCTGCCAATCCTTGGAAGCCCCAGTGACTCCCTTCATGGAGTTGTTTCAATATTTGTAGTGCCAAAGCCTTTTGTACATGTTGTTTAAACTAATTGTCCCCCCTTTCTTCTGCCCCATTATTTTTAATTATTTCCAACTCTTCTGGTAGAAAAGACATTTTCTCTGGCAGCAGTTCAGTCACTGGGAGCAAAGAGTGGATTTTAGGTACTTCTGGCAAAAGTGTCGCTTTCTGAGCTTCTTCCTCTGATGGCTGAATACCTATTGCCACTTCTGAATATTCTGCCTGATGTCCCCTAATAAGTTTTGTTGCCACCTTTATTTTTTTTGGCAAATTCACCACCTCCAATAAGCAAGTAACTAAATCCTCATGAGCTAATGTGTTTCCTCTTCAGGTTAATAAACCTCTTTCTTCCCACGGTTTTCCAAATGCATGTACTATCCCATATGCATACTTTGAACCTCTAAATATGTTTGCCACTTTATATATATATATAAACACAATTTGTGGGCTTTTACTAAGGCATGCAATTCTGTGGTCTGTGCTGACCATGCAGATAGCAGCTTCGTTCCCTCTTGTAGTTTTCTTCCTTTTCCTACAGTATATTCTGTAAAGTGTTTTCTTTCCATTACTCTTGAAGATTCATCAATAAGCACATTTTCCTCATCTGGCCATGGAGTATCCCATAAATCTTCCCTAGCTGAGGTCTGGGGATCTATTACTTGAATACAGTGATAAGTCTCCTCCAGGTCTCCTCCCTCGGGACCAGTTAAACAGGAGGCTGGGCTAAACCCTTCCCTGCTTCTTAAGTCTAAATCGTCCTGTTCCATTAAACAAGTTTCATGTTGTAACAACCTAGCGCTGGTCATCCATTTAGAAGCTCTTTCAGCCAACAAAGCCTTAATTTGATGCATGACATTAACAATGAGAGATCCTCCTGCCATCAGTTTTCAGGCCTCAGTATCATTAAAGCTGTGGCTACACAGTTTTGCGAGCAATGAGGCCACCCGCTAGCCACTGGGTCTAATATTTTTGAAAAATAAACTACTGGCCTCTGAGTACACCCATGTCTTGCACTATAATTCCTTTAGCATGGCCTTGGTTAACATCCACATGTAATTCAAACTCTTTTACCCAGTCTGGAAAGGCTAGAGCCAGATCCTCAGGTAGTCTGTTTTCCAATATTTCAGAGCTCTGCTCTCCCTCCGGTGTCCCGACCACCACACTGGGACCATCTTGTGTTAAGAAGTTATTCAGGAGTAGGGCTAAAGCAGAAAAATCTTCAATCCAGGTTCTGCAATATCCCACTAGTCCTAGAATTATCACAACTCCTTTTCAGTCTTGTATAACGGTACTTCTAAAATTCCTTGGACCCTTTCAGGGTCAATACACCACAGGCCTTCAGTCAATATATGTCCCAAATATTTAACCATTTTCTCTACTATTTGTACTTTCTTTTTCAGGTACTCTAAGCTGCTTTTTAGCTAGAAAATTAAGCAATGTCACAGTGTCATCCTCAACCATTTCCTCTTATTCTCCTGGTAGGAGTAAAACATCCATATGCAATAACGTAATCCATGGGAGCGGAGTTTATTTCTGCAATATTTTCTGCAAGGCTTGCCCAGACAGGACCAGTACCTCTGGATATCCCTGTAGAAGAACCATCCATGTCAGTTGCTGCTTTACTATTTTCTGTTCTTCCTTTTGATCCCATTCAAAGGCAAAATACTGTTTACTATCCTCTGTAAGTGAGCATCCCCCAAAAGCATCCTTTAAATCATGTGCTGAATAGTAGTGGTGTCAGGAGGGAATCTGGTTCAGGATGGTACGAAGATCTGGGGCTGTGGGGTGCCTTGATTTAACAATTTCATTTATTATTCTCAAGTCTTGCACCATTTCATAGGTTCCTTCCAGTTGCTTAACTGGTAGGATAGAAATATTATAAGGGGACATACAGGGCTGTAGCAGGCCCACCTTAAGTAAAGATTCAATAAGTTACAGCCCATTTCTTCCTTCTTTTAAAACAGGGTATTGTTTCTGAGACACTACTTGACCAGGTTGTTTCAGAGGAATTTGTATAGGCTCCATTTCTAATTTTCCATCATTTCCCAGTACTGCCCATACTTCTGGATTTACCCTGGCATAAGCAGATAATTTGCACAAGGTTATAACTGTGTCTCTGCCTGCCTTCTTCTTTTCAGTGTTAATTTGTATTCTTAATCTAGCTATTAATTCTCTCCCTAACAAATTGCACTTACAGTTTGTAATGAACAAAAATTCACGCATTTCATATTTGCCTCCCACACCTACTAATAGTGGTTGGAGGAACAGTACTTTCTCATTTTTTCCACTTATTAATTGGATAATTTGAGATCCTTTTGACAGTTGTCCCCACCTTGGAACAAAATGCAAGGTTGATTGAGAGGCTCCTTTTTCCACCAGGAAGTGCACCTCCTTCCAATCTGGACCCACCCTGCAGATTGACAAGGGATCCAGTATGCTGGATCTCTGGGGAGCCCTTAACACCCCTAGCAATCCATTTCCATCAGTCGGGGAACCCCTTCCTCATGAGGGTCCACTCTTCTTTGCAGACACTCTCTCTTCCAATGACTTTCCTTTTTGCAGATTGTGCACTGATTCCTTCCCAATTAATACCTAGCTTGGCTGCCCTCTACTGAAGGGAATACATTTTTAACAAATTCTGGTGGCCATCCCCTTCCCTTGAGCCCTGAGGCCCTTTGCATTGTCCCTCCTGGAGACTGCAGCAATTGAGCTACCACCTTTGCTTTTACTTTCACCTTCACATCTTCATACATATATCTGCTGAGCTGCCCTAACTCCCCTAGGGGCTTATCCTAATACCCTTCATCTTTCTATATCCTTTTTCTTATCTCTGGCCATGATCTAGTAACAAATCGCATTTTTAATATTGTATCAAAGGCTGTCCCTTCAGGGTCTAACCCCCCGTGTTTTCACATTGCATCCCAGTTCATTCCAGCCAGTGAGAGGGGCTCTTCCCTTTCTCCTGTTCTAGAGATATGGCCCTGGATATGTTATTAGTTCTAGGGACCACTGTCTTAATTGCCCTAATTAGATAAGCTTGATAATTTGAAGATGGGACAAATCAACTTGATTATTATGGTCCCACTGTGGTACCCTTGGGTTATTTTGTCATCCACCAGAGGCATGTTTTGCCCTCTGCCTCCTGCCACTTGTGGATGTTTGTCCTCCCACAGCTGATAGGTTTTTGCAAGATCATCCGTTTTTCTTGCACCCTGAAAAAAATTCCTAACAGAAAATCCCAATCTTCTGGGTAATCTGCATTGCCTAGATAACCATTATTTTCTTGGTTACTTTCAGGGGAATGTTCAGGTCATCCAAATACCTTAACATTCTTTCCAATGGGCTTAACAGGGGTATTTCAGGATCGTCATCCCAACAGCCAGTTTTCCTTCCTGACCCTCTTTTACTACCCTCTCTGGATGCCTTTTCCTGTTTACTCCCCAAAGTTCCCATGTGCTCACCAGTGAGGTTTTCAGTGTCTCCTTCCTATGGATTTCTCATGGACCTTTCATGTCTGCTACTTATCTGTGTCTGGACAGTCTCGGGCACCCAATCAATCTCGTAGTGCAGGGAGAAGACTTCTTCTGACTACAGGGAGTGCTGAATCACAAGCAGATGTGTCAGGCACTAGGATTTCACCTTTTCTGGCTAGGGCTGAATCTGGGAAAGGTAAGCTGGATGTCAGCCTGTCTTAATGACTGGTTCTCTCCCAACCAATGTAGAGAACAATGCCACAGCCTTACACTGTTACTGATGACAGAGAGAGTACAGTAGTGAACTGGGGAGGAATAAGTCAAAACTTCCACATAAGACTAAAAAGTCAAGTGGTAAGCTCAGAGCTTAATCCTTGCTCTTCCACAAAACCAGTCTGTCAGCTACAGTTTCGGAGTCCTTTTACTTTTCTGATAGAACAGCAGTTGGTCTTTTGGCATTTGCCAAAATGATATTTATAGCCTCTCCCCCCTCTTCAGAAATCAGGTCTTCATTTACAGCAAAAAATACTCTGACTGTGCCTGTGGTAATAAACAGGGTTTCCTGCATTATTAATGTCTCCTTCTAACAGATTGCCTCAATTACCATATAACAGCTAAGGCCAGGAGAGGAAACAGTAGTATTCATATAGATTATGCACCACACATTTCTTCTTCATTCCCTTATACTTACAATGGAATACATTCCCTTATACTTACATTCCCTTCCCCACAACTTCATGATTGTAGAGTTTTTCCTGTATTAATCTTAAATTTGTACGTTTTACTTTGAACTTAAAAAAAAAAAACAAACAAAACAAAGCAAAAAAAAAAAAAAAAAACAAACCAAAAAACCCCCCAAAAGACAGCGCATCAGAAAAAGAGAAGAAAAGATGTAAGCAAATAGCTTCAATTAAAAATAATAATAAAAAAGGATAATTGAGGCAAGCTGGAAATGAAATTATGTGCTGGATCATGTTATTTAAAAAGTCCTTAGAGAGCAAAAACTGTTAATCTGGCAGCAAATTTCAGTGAATCTGAATAGTAAATAAGCTTTAGATAGCTCTAATTATGAAGATGCTTCAAATGCCTCTGCTGCAGCTGCCAAAACACCTTCTATAGCTCTATTCTGTGACAACATTTTTATCAAGCATTTGAAATGAATAGCATCATTTCAACAGACTGACTTCAATGTTCATATGGCTATATTTAAACAGATTTTTTCAAGCTTCGTTCCTACAGAAAGTCAAGAATGCTACAGACTTCTGAGTGAAAAAATGGAACACATTAGAAAACTCATAATCATGGCAGAAAATTCAAGACCCTTTCATTAGAAGATACATGGTCAAAAAAAAATCCACTGAGATAAAAGCACACAGGCATATTTTTGCAAGTCTTGGCTGAAAAAGTATCTGTCAGGTTAAGCAGTATAACTGAATGCATGCAAAACAAAGGTCAATGCAAAAAAACATCTGTGCAACTGGGGCCAATTCCATACTCCATCCACCCAGAAGTTAAACCACCTATTTATGCAGGTGCTTACCAGCAAAGCATGCATGCAAATCTGTATTTAGAATTTAATGCCCTCTCATTATGTAGAATACTAACATCTGTTGTTTCTTCAAGTAATCTTTTTCTTGCCATGTACCAGGTGATTAGGAAATCATATCTACTGAGAACAATGAAAATGAATTCCAAGTTCTTCCTGTTTCAACAGTATTTCAGCAGCTACGATGAGACCCTGCTTCCTTTGTACACAGCATTTGAAGATTTTAGTTTGATATTTTTAGATAATACAATATAGTTTACAAAGGCAAAAGTGATATAGTAGCATTTTTCAAAAAAATGAATGAATTCCCAAAAGTTATGCATTACCAACACTATAATTTATTTCACTAAGCAGTTACTTGTCTCTGCCCACGGCAGGGGGGGTTGGAACTGGATGATGTTTAAGGTCCTTTCCAACCTAAACTGCTCTTTTCTTCTGTGAAAATGCTTTGGAATAACACAGTGGCCTCTACCACCTACTGCAGGAACTCCTGCCATGATCTAAAGAGAGCACTCTTCCCCTAAACCACTCCAGAATTGTAGCAGCACATGCATCTTTTCCTATCCCTGTATATTTCAAAATCTATTAAGTGACATTGTGTAACATCTAATTAGCTCTGACAAGGCTAAATGTTCTTTTTTTTTTTTTCATATGTGGTTTGACTACTATTAGACCTGTTGTATCAGGAAAACCAACACAACCATTGTGACATTTCATCTGGGTTTAATCCCAGCCAAAAAACTAAGCCCCACAGAGCTTCTCACTCACTATCCTCTGGTGGGATGGGGGAGAGAACTGGAAGGTGGAAGTGAGAAAACTCATGGGTTGAGATAAAGGCAGTTTAACAGCGAAAGCAAAAGCTGTGCACACAAGCAAAGTAAATCAAGCAACTCATTCACCACTGCCCACGGGCAGGCAGGTGTTCAGCCATCCCCAAGAGAGTAGGGCTCCATCACATGTGACGGTTACTTGGAAAGACAGACACCATCACTCTGAATGTTTCTGATTTCCTTCCATCCCCAACTTTGTAAGCTGATGCCGTACGATGTGGGATATCCCTTTGGTCAGTTGGGGTCAGCTGTCCTGGCTCTGTCCCCTCCTAACTCCTTCTGAACCTCCAGACTTCTTGCTGATGGGGTGGTGTGAGAAGCAGAAAAGGCCTTGGCTACGTGTAAGCACTGCTCAGCAATAATGAAAACATCTCTGTATTATCTACACTGTTTCCAGCACAAATCTAACACAGCCCCATGCCAGCTACTATGAAGAAAATTAATTTGACCCCAGCCAAAATCAGCACACATTTTTATTATATTTGGGTGGGCTGTTTTTTTCACTTGCTTTGAAATTGCTGAGTTATCTACAGGGCTTTAGAAAAGAAGAGACGAGGAAGTTTTCAGTGAGTTCTACTTCCTCTCCTTGTAGAGGGTCCTCATTAATTTCTTTCTCTATTACACTAAGTGAAGACAGTAAACAAAATCAAGTTTCTAAAAAAATTCCTTATTATACTTAAACAAAACATACTTTCTGGAATGTAAATTTGTGGTACATTGGGGAGGTAGTTATTTAACCACAAGCTTCATAAATTATCACAAGACATCTAACCAAGGGCAGAAAACATGAAATGGAGCTTTCCAGGCTTCACTTTGAAGATTTTTCTCCTAATATTGTACAAAACAAATTAGATCATTCTGATAGCAACATATATAGACTCTTGACGATAGCAACCTCATTGTGCTGTGTTTTCAGGGAAGCTTGTCAGCAGCTGTCTGATCGACTCTGATCTTGCTTCCTACTGTAAACATCAAAGATGGTTTTTGTGGTTTACCATAAAAATAGGCATCAGACTCCAGCATGGGCTTTTTCTCGTTGTCGTCTTCTGAGGATAGCAAACTTTGGAAATACTGTTTGTAGAAGTGCTGGAAGAGGTCCAGTTTCTGCTTACCCTCTTCCAAATCCCCTCCTTTGCTCCTCTTGTTTCTCTTACCAAAGTTGTACCATTTATTCTTTTACACAGGCAAATTGATCTCAAAACCTGTATAGTGGCTTGAGTGCCAAACTTGGAAGCTTAATATTAGAGAGCCAGCACCGGTCCACCTTTGTTTTCATGTAATTTTCAACAAACCCCAACAACGCAATGGCTGTATGGATTTTGTATCAAATTCTGTGCTCAGTTACACTGGTAATGTTCATGATCTTAATCCACCAACATTGCAGGGTAATGCTGATGAGAACAGAATACTTTCCACAACAAACACCATTTTTAGAATTTCTGAAAGCCTCACAGCTTCCTTGAATGTCTCTTTACCAAAGAATAATTTTACTCTTATGCTTGATTTAGGCAATAGTCCCAGTCCCTACTGCTGACATTCAATTCAGCGCTCAGAGAAGTCAATCAGAAACCTACTTCAGCTACAACTGTATCTCTGTTGAAAGATCTATCTGCATATAGTTGTCTAGGATGTGACATGCCCTCTCTGCAGGCACTGTGAAGACATCAAGGCCACCTATCTGTGTGCAGAACCTTTAGAACAATACAAAATCTAGTATCATCAGGTTGTTCTCAAAGTAATAGGAAAGTTGTCAGCATTATAGAACATCAAAAGTTTTTTAAAATTAATAATGGTATGTGTACTCCAAAGACCTGCTCTGAACATGTTAAAGGTCAGTAAAAAGGAATTTCAGAAGGGATTATCCTTTCATTTTTTTATGTGCACTTACATGTAATCAATTTATTAGTGTGATATAACTGTCTTGGATTAAAGAATCACATTCTGCAAAACAAAAGAAATATTATATTTTATATATTATATTTTATATAGTATATAGTATATATTTTTGTGCAAATTTGTTCAAATAGTAGTGACTAGCATTTGTCTGGTATTTGGTGAGTGGTCACAGTGACATACAAAATGAGTGCATTTTACACACAGAGCGAGTTTGCCAAGTTCAGCTGTGTTCTTACAAAACATTTAAAAATTAAGATCCGTAAATAAATTGCATACATTTCAGCTACTAGGTAGAAAAAGATCTTCAAAATAGACATAATTCACACATAAAGTGGACACACTAGTCAGTGTTGGGTTTGGTGGATTCAAAGTCAATACATCTTTCTGGTAAGGTGGTCATTCCAGATAACATGACCCAGATACTCATGATGTCCCAAAAATGTAGATGCTCTGAGAGATTCTGTGAGTAAGCACATCCACAAAAATGCTTGCACTGAGATCAATCTTTTACTGCAGTGAGGGAGCAGCTTAAACATACTCCAGTTGTCTCAGAAAGGATGGCTGTATTCACTGCTGGGTTCACTGCTAAGCACTGCTGGTGTACCTAGCTAGCCCAGAAGGCTCCTGCTCAGCATGCTGTCCTGGGCTGGAAACCTGTGGTGATGTTCTGAGGCAGGCAGGAAAAATGGGTGGCAAGATTCTAGGTGTCACTGTTGGGTCAAGTGCCTCAACGGCTGATACAGCAATGACTAATTTCCAGGCACCAGTAATTATGCCTTGTATATACATACCATGCTTGTAGGGAAGTAAACAAAACAAAGTCTGTGCAGTCCATTATCAGGCAAAATAATCACAAAAAATGTAAAAGGAGGACAGGAATCTTCTTCTGTACCCCTCACATTATTTTTTCCCTGTGCTTTTTTTAATAGGTTTTGATGTTTGGTGTTCCAAAGTACTGACAAAACTAGTACAATTACATTGTATGAAGCTACTGCAGCTACATTCATTATTTCTGATTATAAAAAAGAACAACTTTAATCTCAAACCATGTACTGAAAAATCTAGGGCACAAGAATATTTGGAATAAGTCTAAGTGATGGAGCTATGACAGTTTCTTCTTCATCTATGAAAGAGGATTTCTTTTCATGTTCAGCTTTAAAATTCTACAGCTTTTTCTTCTCCAAAAAGAATGAAATTCTCAAATCCTTCCCTAAAATATTAACTAGTAAGTGGAATGTCTTAAGTGCTTCTGAATCATCTCCTGGGAGATGTCATGTCTTCCTAAGCTACACTGCTTTCAAATATATTAGCCTAGTGAAAGAGGAACTGGCATCTGCACTAAGTAGTGGCATTTCATCAAAATTTAGCACAGCAGCAGTAAATGTTACCACTTTGGTCAAGCAATTTAAGTGGTTCAAACTTTTAAAATATTAAAATTTTATAATTTTTGAAGATGTTGAATTTTTATTTATTTCCTTAAACTACTTAGGAATACAGTCTATAAACTCTTCTACATCTCTATCTTGGTTTAACCCCAGCCGGTAAATAAGTACCACATAGCTGCTCACTCATTCACCCCATCAGGTGTCCTGTCTCTGTTTCCTGGCACATGAGAGACTGAAAAGTCCTTGATCAGGTAAGTCCTGTTTCGAAACAACTAAAACAGCGGTGTGTTACCAGCATTGCTTTCAGACTAAAGCCAAAGCAAAGCACAGCGCTGCACCAGGTACAAGGAAGAAAACTAACTCTATCCCAGACAAAACTAGGACAATTACAAAAAAAAACCAAAAAAAACCCACCACAGTTATACGAACACACTGAAACCTCATGCAAAAAAGCTGTACATTGTTTACCACAGGTCTGCCAAGAGCCATCATCATCTAGAGTCAATCTGTTTGCCTCTAGTCTGGTGAACACTGGGACATCATGAAAAGATGGCTTAATAAATATGTGACCAGTTATAAGATAGTAACACAATGAAGTTATTAGATGATTTTTTAACATAAAATTAAATATCTGAGTACCCTCATTCTCAGGGTGTTTAGTGCCCACAGTTGCCTTCATAAGGGCTGAAAGAGTCAAAGACTTCAAAGATACTTTTATTTTTCTTTTAAGCAGGATTTTTTTTATGAGCAATCAGAGCTCAGAACAAAAAGTTAAAGTTTCTGTAAGCTAACACCTGGAAATCAAACACCCTTCTCTAAAATGTGTGGCATCTTCATGGGTTGTAACCTGAAGAATGGAAGCCTCCTGTCCTCCATTTAATTATTTCTCAGTATGTTGGCTTTTTTCACTAGTTCTTTTTTCTCTGAGGATGAACAATTTGCAAACTTCTCTTCTTTGTGTAAAGCTCTTTTAGAAGGAAGTTAACACAAAGAATTTGTAAGTCATGAAGGGAGGAAAGTTACGGGATAGGGATTTTATTCTTCCCATAACTGGGTTGTTTTCTTATTTGCTTTATCTTGATGCTTGTTGCCCCTTAAGCAACAGAAAACAACTCATTAGGAAAGTTTCTATACCTGAACCTACATACATGTATCCCAGAATTGCCTGGGTTTGCCTGGTTTTGTCTGTTGTTTTCCCATTTCCTCAGCTGAGGTTATAACCTCAGAATTAGAAATGAAAAATGATAGTAACTGTAACAGCCTCAGTAATTACTAGGTAACTTCACTTTAATGCCCCTGAAGGGTACTTCAGTAGTTTTGTATATAATTATTCAGAAAAAAAAAGCCTCCATTTCTTCTGCCAACATATTGAAAGGCAGGAATTCTTTGTTCAGATGCTTTAATACAGGCACACCCAAGTTATCAGGTAAATCATATGGGTGGTCTTTGAACACATGGCATTAAACTCATTGCTAAAATTGTAACAGCCATGAAGCTCAAATGAATCTGTTAATCCAGGTGGGGGAGAGGACTTAGCCAGGAGAAAAAGGATTTGTCATAATACAGTAGAAATGTAAGGTTGCAAGGATCTGAAAGGTCATCTAGCTCACCCTCCTATTCAGAAACAGGGCATGTACCATAGCTCACCCTCCTATTCAGAAACAGGGCATGTACCACCTCCAACAGATACTTAATCTCTTCTTGAACCACCTTTGCTGGAGAATTATGACAAATGTCCTGTATAAGCTGATCCAGGGCTTAACTATGCTTAAACTATTCTTGAACTGAAAGTTTATTTCCTATAATATACTCCACAGTACTCTTTATGAACACATCCAGACTGTACCGGCTGCTGCTTCTGCAAGAGCTTGACTCTCAGTTATATTCAGCATTATGGTATAAACCAGGGGAATTTTCAAAGCACTATTACTCTGTCCTCTACATTTGAAGATCTGGCTTGTCTTTTGTGAGTCTAGCATTGTTGTTATCACATTCAATGGTTGATGCATTAATTTTCAGGAATTGTAAACGTTTTCCACGCCCCCAGTGTATCAACAAGCTGCTTGTGTCAGACCAGCCTGCCTGCCCAGCCAACCAACATTGTCCCAGTAACCTCTTTTTAGCTCCTGTAAGAAGCTGTGTATGGCAGAGCTCCGCAAATTTGTACAAAGCTGCTCTTTGGGGCTGCATTTTTGAGATAATCACAATATTATCCACCATCGTGTGTCTTTTTGAACTGCTCCCTCTTTTCTAACAGTGTGTGAAGAAGAAGAAAAAAATGCCACTTTTAAAACAAAACTTGTAAAAAAACATGTCTTGTGGAGGGGCTCTTCAAGGCATTCTACATGCTATCATTATGGGCAAGTGCAAAAGGTATAAAGCATTTGCCTGAATTTTTATCAATGCTGCACTAGAAAAAGAGAAATTTTGTTAAACATTTGGTGGAGGAAATAAGAAAAGTAAGAAACTATCTTCCTTAGGGAAGGCTCTGGGACTCCAGATGATACAATGTAGGACTCCAAAAGCATAGATCCACAAGTTTAATAACCAGAAATTTAAATGAATACATTTCTTTCAGCTGAAGGAAGAGAACAACCTCAAAACATTGCCTATGCACTTTCATAGCTAAACATAAAATGCATTTTTCTCCCCAGTATACTTTCACTATGTGTGTACTACTTAGTATAAGTGTAAAAAGCTTATAAATATTTAAAAATATTCCAGTAGTTGGATCCAAAATATTCTAGTCTCACTTCTTCCTTCCTGCACTTGATCTAGTGAGCTTGGAAACATTTGAAGATGTTGGCATTCTGGTAATCTGAATGACATTCAGGAGAAAGAACTTTACACTAGATTCACAGTGTATTGGAGCATGCTGGTATTTCCAAATAACTCCTCTCTTGCCAGCAGCAGCTGCCGCGGACCATAGCAATTCCATGCCTTTCAGCCAGGCACTGCATCTTCTTCGAAGCTGCCTCTGTCCACAGCTCAATATGACAGCTTTTGAGCCTCCAGCTTCAGAGGCATCTTTTCTCAGCAGAAAAGGCCCTCCCAAGCACTGAAGCCTGTCAGAGCCCTTCCACACCAAAGTGCAATCTCACCCCATGTATCTTTTGAACCTGGCAGATGTCCATGCCACAGAATCCATTCCAGTGCAGCTAATTTCTTAAGACATGGGTAGGATTTAATTGTTTATCCATGTCACCTGCCATAAATAGCCTGGGTTCTTTCAGAGATTTTCCCTCCTTCTCACTTAATGTAAAGGAATTCTTGATTTCAAATAATCTTAAAGCAGCAGTTCAGCTGAAACTGTACTGAGATTAAAATCTGTTTTGACAGGGAAGTTACTGCAGTAATTTCCTCCAATCACAATATTTGCTACAGCAAAGTGAGGAGTGGTAAGACATTTTTGCCTATGGACTGGAAGTCATCAGGGTTATTCAGTTTTGTAAGTTTCACTGCTTCTGAAACTCAGGAAAAAGGAACACAGTTTGACCCCTTACGTATTACATGGGAAAATAATGTATGGGCTGGCTTACAATAGAAGACAGGGCATTAATAGCTTTTAGCATTTCTGATTATTACAATAAATAATTACAATGTCTGGGATTTTTTTTTTTTAACTGTAAGGACACAATATTACTTCTAAAATACTTTAAAAAATCTTTATTATGATAAATGTAAGCAACATAATTTCTCAAATGCACTACTGATCAGAACAGTCTGCATGTATCATTTCTGTCTAGTTTCCAATGTGAATGGGTAGGAAATGCAGCGAGATATACAGTGGTATAAAAGCTGGTAAATATTTTCAACTTTTTTTTCTCTGACACTAATAAAGATAAAACCATGCACATATACATTTGCAGTCAAATTTCTTTATTTTTCCAATGAAACTGGCAGGAGAGATTAAACATTTTTAATAAAATTAATAGATAACAATTGCATTTTCAGGAAATTATTTTATTTAGCAGTGATTTTCTTTTCTATAGTAAGTTTTACTGCCTTTTTTTGATTTAGATTATTCAGTGCAAGTTTGTTATATAGAAGAACACAGAGAAAAAAATGCACCTGATCAAATGCAGCAAATTCTCTCTTACAGAATAGTAGGTATGAAAAGTGCAACTGAAATTACTTTGATTAAAAAAACCCCTCACTATTCCTACTTCATAAAAGTAGGCATCATTATAGTTTAAAATGTGCTCCGACTGCACAATCAGCATACTAGCAGAAGAGTATCTATGGTCAGAAGTCTGTGCTACTGCTTAGAAGGAAGTTTTTGGCTGCTGTATCATCATACTTATTGCAATGCTTTTTATCTTCCAGGACATGTGGAATCAAATCGTCCTTTAAAATTGATTGGATTTAGGTCCTGACTGCCTCACAATTGAGAAACTGCAAATATCTTATTTTGGTTTGTTTATTTTTTTTCCTCTCTGTGTTGTGTGCTGAGGAACAGGCATGTTCAGGACTGAATTCCATGTCCTCTGGGTGCACTGCCAAGCCCAGTGCCTGTTTGGGTGTTGCCATAGCACTTGGCAATGTAGTTCCAGCTAGTTACACAGACATTACACTGGATTTATGAAAGGGCATTAAAAAGGGTTAAAATCATAAACAAGCACATTGACAATCCACGAGTTCCAACTTCAACACACAAATCTGCTAAGACACTGCATATGAAGACAAAAATACCACAGGTATGAATATATGAGGTATTTTTCTAATACAGTATGCTAATGATGCAGAAATATATAGTCAGCAATACAACAACTTCTAAGAACAAGTAAATACACCATTCAATTTTTACACAGCAGAATAGGTCTACATGACTTGCTGCAGAAACCTAACTGGTGGTGCAAAGATGGGATGTATTTATTAGATTAAGCTACAAGGTAGATGCATTCATGCCAATATTATTTTCATGTGTAACATGACACAGAATATTTCCTTCTGACAGAGAAGTTACATTGGATAGCAGAAGGATGCAGAAATGTGTATTTATCACTCAGTTGCATAGCCTGACTGAACAGTGTTTTACCACAATCCCTCTCAGATTTCCCTTGGAGATCTGGAGAGGAGAGAAAAGTGAGTGTTGTGGTTTAAGCCCCTCAATAACTCATGCAGTCTCTCTCTCACTCACTCCCCCTCTTTCTTCCCCCAGTCCCAGGGGAATGGGGAGGAGAATCAAAAGAATTCAACTCACACAGGTTGAGATAAGAACAGTTTAGTAACTAAAGTATAACACAGATCACTACTGCTACCACCAGTAATAATACAAGAGAAATACAAGGAAAGAGAATACAACTGCTCACCAAGCCTGACCCAGCCAGTGCACCCCCCAATAGCGAACCCCCCAATAGCGAACCCCCCAGTGCACCACCACACCCTTCTGGGTCTCTGCTCTCCCGGTTTTACATCCTGGACATGACGGGCTGTGGTACTGAATAACCTCTTTGGTCAGTTTGGGTCAGGTGTCCTGTCTCTGCTTCCTCCTGGGGCTTCCCCTCCTCCTTGGCATAGCACGAAACTCAAAGTCCTTGGCCAGGCCAAAACATTACCCAGCAGTAACTGTAAACACTGGTGTTATCAGCGCTGCTCCCAGGCCCAAAATCAAAACCACAGCGCTGCACCAGCTACCAAGAGGGAGAAAAACGACTGCTACTGCTGAACCCATGACAGTGAGAAAAGAAAGAAGGAAGAGGAGGTTGAAGACTGAATATAAATATGCATGGTACAGCTGTTCTGGACTTACCTTTAGGCAGCAAGAGGCTTGGACAAAGGTTCACCTTCTTTGCTCACGTTTTTTCCAAAGCAGATTGCTATCTCGGAGAAATTCTGCCTGTGTTTCATATAATCAATAGGAAAGCATAATGAAATATGATGCCAGATACACAGCAGCCTTAGGCCAGACACTCAGCAGCAGCATATGGAATGAGTAAGAGAATACATAATGTATGTGCCACAACAATAACGACCACACCACTGTCTACTGAAATAACCACATCTAGCTTTGGTATTCTTCAGCCCTTCTATGATCTTCTGACTTTTGAACTAGTGTAGTTTTTCTGGACTGTCATTTTAACCTTAGCTATGTATTATGACTAATCCAACCAATGCACACAAGTAGCTATGAACACAGGGAAGAGCAAAAGATATTGTCACCATGGCTACAAATGCAGAGCTGGAGTGAAAGGCATGTTAAGAGAGGGAGTTGTGCTTTTCCCAAAGTACTTTGTTTCTCTCATGTCTTCTGCTTTGAAGAGATTGGAATACATTCACACTCTTCCTCACTTTTTTATTCTTTAACTGGCATCTAGCAATGCTCCACTTTTGTGCATGCAGAAGTTCTTTAGAAATGCATCTCATTCTGGTATAATAGAATCATAGAATCATAGAATAGTTAGGGTTGGAAAGGACCTTAAGATCATCCAGTTCCAACTCCCCTGCCATAGCCAGGGACACCTCACACTAAACCATGCCAACCAAGGCTATGTCCAACCCAGCCTTGAACACCGCCAGCGATGGAGCATTCACAACTTCCCTGGGCAACCCATTCTAGTGCCTCACCACCCTTACAGTAAAGAATTTCTTCCTCATATCCAACCTAAACTTCCCCTGTTTAAGTTTGAACCTGTTACCCCTTGTCCTATCACTACAGTCCCTAATGAAGAGTCCCTCCCCAGCATCCCCATAGGACCCCTTCAGATATTGGAAGGCTGCTATGAGGTCTTCACACAGCCTTCTCTTCTCCAGCCTGAAAAGACCCGTCTCTCTCAGCCTGTCTTCATATAGGAGGTGCTCCAGTCCCCTGACCATCCTCGTGGCCCTCCTTTGGACTTGTTCCAACACTTCCACATCCTTTTTATGTTGAGGACAGCAGAACTGCAGACAGTACTCCACGTGAGGTCTCAGGAGAGCAGAGTAGAGGGGCAGGATCACCTCCCTCGACCTGCTGGTCACGCTCCTCTGGATGCAGCCCAGGATACGTACGGTTGGCTGTCTGGGCTGTGAGTGCACACTGAAGCCGGCTCATGTTCATTTTCTCATTGACCAACACCCCCAAGTCCTTCTCCACAGGGCTGCTCTCAATCTCTTCCCTGCCCAACCTGGAGCTGTGCCTGGCATTGCTCCGACCCAGGTGAAGGACCTTGCACTTGGCATGGTTAAACTTCATCAGGTTGGCATCAGCCCACCTCGCAAGCATGTCAAGGTCCCTCTAGATGGCATTCCTTCCCTCCAACATCTCAACCAAACCACACAGCTTGGTGTCATCGGCAAACTTGATAGAGGCGCACTCAATCCCACTGTCCATGTCACCACCAAAGATGTTGAACAAGACCGGTCCCAACACTGATCCCTGAGAGACACCACTTGTCACTGGTCTCCAGCTGGACATTGAGCCATTGAGCACAACTCCTTGTGTGCGGCTATGCAGCCAGTTCTTTATCCACTGAGTGGTCCACCTATCAAATTGATGTCTCTCCAACTTAGAGACAAGCATGTCATGTGGGACAGTGTCAAACGCTTTTCACAAGTCCAGGTAGATGACATCAACTGCTCTACCCCTCTCCATCAGTTCTGTAGCCCCATCATAGAAGGCCACCAAATTGGTCAGGCAGGATTTCCCCTTGGTGAAGCCATGCTGGCTGTCACCAACCACCTTGTTGTTTTTCCTGTGCCTCAGCATGCCTTCCAGGAGACTCTGCTCCAAGATTTTGCCAGGCACAGAGGTGAGCTGTAGGTGAAAAAAAACAATTTTATTTGTATACTTGCACTTGCTTTAGGGGCAAATTTTGCTCAATAATTACCTTTCTCCACATCTTTGGCTGAAAATCCAAACCAGTAGAAGTGTACAAAAATTGCTCTACATGGAGTGATGTTCTTCACAATGTCAGAGTCCAGTAATCCTCACATTTTCTTACAATCTTTGGCCTGATCGTGCATGCTTATGCCACCCCAATGCATGCTGCTAGAACGATTCTTATGAGATCCTGAATTAGATTGA
Organism: Myiopsitta monachus; assembly: GCA_017639245.1. Lineage (NCBI taxonomy): Eukaryota > Metazoa > Chordata > Aves > Psittaciformes > Psittacidae > Myiopsitta > Myiopsitta monachus. The sequence continues at coordinate 21,302,972 of CM029941.1, forward strand.
GAAGCTTCAAGGGAAAGAAATAATATACAAAAATGTAAATAGAATCACAAAAACATACAAGCAGATGACAGACTTTTAGGAAAACTGACCTTTTTATAGATCACACTGACAAGTGACCAGAAAAGCCATGTTAGGAATTGTCAGAGCGCTGTGAGATAACACTGATAACTCACAAAGCAATTACAAACTTTTTGCTTGAATTTGCTCTCTTAGGAAAACAAAGCTGAAGAACAATTTAATGCTTCCAATTCACATGTTAGCATGAACATTGGTAGCTCATTAACAGCTGTTATGGTTGACATATGGCAGGCATGTCAGAGTCTTACATCAACAATTTCAGCACCTGCATTCTCTAATACAGAGAAAACTATTATGCTTAGACATATTCGCTTAAATCAGAAAACCTAACCATCTATGTTGTTTTTAACATATAATTAGTTAATTATAATCCCAAAAGCATTGTTACTCAAATGAGTCATCAGTTCACTTGTTGAAGATAGCCAGCAGAATTTGTAGACATTTAATGCAATAGAATCTACAATGCATTTGTGGAAGAGGTTAGTTATGATACTTTGAGTGCCTGGTTCAAAACATTTTGACTCCCAGACAAGGCTATGCAAAGCTACAAATGCCACAATAATTTATTATCCAGGGGTAGTTATATGAAAATCAGATTTTTATATCTAATAAAGCAGTGAGAAATACATTAAAATAGTTTATAAATAAGGTGGTTCTCCACTTTTTATCACTGATACCATTGTATCATGCTATTTCTCATTAAGTGCTGGGTCTAGCAGGAGAGAAGTTTTAAATAGCAACACAATACAGATGAAGAGATGTTCAGAAGGAAAAAAGAGCAGGAAGAGATCTGTGAGGCAGCTCAGCTGCTACTGTTTTCACAAAGGTACTTGTTGTGGTTCTCACTCACTCACTCCGCCCTCTTTCTTCCCCTCCACTTCGGGGGTGTGTGTGGGGGGAGAATGCGGAGAAGCAGCAAAAGAATGTAACTCCCAGGGGTTGAGATAAGAACAGTCCAGTAACTGAGATATAACACAAACCACTGCTGCTGCCACCAGTAATAATAATGATAAGGGAAATAACAAGGGAAGAGGATACAACTGCTCACCACTTGACCGAGCCGTGAACTGCACTCTTCTGGGTTCCTGCCCTCAGTTTTTTTACATCCTGGGCATGACATGCTGTGGTATGGAATACCTCTTTGGCTAGTTTGGGTCAGGTGTCCTGTCTCTGCTTCCTCCTGGCTTCCCCTCCTCACTGGCAGAGCATGAGACTCAGAAAGTCCTTGGTCAGACCAAAACATTACCCAGCAGTAACTGAAAACACTGGTGTTATCAGTGCCGTTCCCAGGCCCAAAGTCAAAATCCCAGCATTGCACCAGCTACAAGGAGAAAAAATGACTGTTACTGCTGAACGCAGGACAGTACTGAACTGAAAAAGAAGAGTCTATCAGTCGAAGTGGGCAAATGGGATCTCCAAGTACTTCACGCACTTCTTGTGTATTCACTCACTCTTAAGTGAAAGAAATAATGCATTACTAACTTTGCAGTTCTTTTGTATGCTGAAATAGGTTATCTTGGTGACCTACGAAGCTACTGTATTAGGGTAGTTCCTTTTTAGAATTGTTATTATGTAATAAATACATTGATGATTTCTTTTTTATCTTACAAAGGACCATATGCTACTTAAACCTGACTATTGACTGCCTTGCATACATATTTAATACCAGCTGAATGCACACAACTAGAAAAATATTTTTGGAGTTGAGTTTTAAAAATAAAACATTTCATATCAGTATGATTACAGGATGAGAAAGTTGGGGCTGTTCAGCCTGGAGAAGAGAAGGCTGTGTGGAGACCTCAGAGCAGCCTTCCAATAACTCAAGGGGCCTATAGGAATGCTGGGGAGGGACACTTCATTAGGGACTGTAGTGATAGGACAAGGGGTAACGGGTTCAAACTTAAACAGGGGAAGTTTAGGTTGGATGTGAGGAAGAAATTCTTTACTGTAAGGGTGGTGAGGCACTAGAATGGGTTGCCCAGGGAAGTTGTGAATGCTCCATCGCTGGCGGTGTTCAAGGCTGGGTTGGACATAGCCTTGGTTGGCATGGTTTAGTGTGAGGTGTCCCTGGCTATGGCAGGGGAGTTGGAACTGGATGATCTTAAGGTCCTTTCCAACCCTAACTATTCTATGATTCTATGATTACAAATGATTAGTCATATTTATTCATTAGCACTGTGAAATAGCCCAAATACTTAGAAATTAACTACTTTAAAGTTATCAAGGAAGTAGACTGATATTTATAACTTGATTTTGACAACAAAATACAGCAAATTAATACTTTCAATTAATATGATTGTGTAAAATGCAAGCAGATGCTGGTGTTTGTTGAAAACGGAATAATTCATTCTTAAAGTTGAAACATAACTGGTGCACAATAATTTTCCACTATTTTCATACCTCACTAATCCAAAAGCCACCAAAATTTGGAACTGAATGTCAAAGCTTCAGCAACTGATCATTCAAATATAACAGCCGAAGACAGACCAAGCAATGGCTATCCAAGTGTGTCATTGGCACTTCTCCAAACCAAAGCTGAACTATAAAATGTATGCTTATGTAGCAGAATTTATATGGAAAAGACACTATGAAATGTTCAGCTCAGGTCATTGAGATGACGTGGAATTACAGTGGGTAGAATAATTTTTTTTTTTTTAATTAAAAGTTAGTCTCTGCCTAAGTCTTATGTAAGTCTAAAACATTTTTATTGCATTTTGGTTTGATTTCAAAAATATCTACAGGTTAAAAAAAGCCTATCTTTAATTCTGTTATAATTGGAAGAGGCCTTCTTAAAGGCACTGGAGTCTTTGTGGTATTGTTTGCATGAGATCTTTTTCAAAGCAATACTTCTTCCCAGTGTTTGTCAGTAGTTTAAATTAAACGGTCAGTGACTAAACTAAAAAGCCAAAGTGTTTTTTCTGGACATATCTTGATACCTTTAATTTGCAATTCCACCAATATCTCAGTGAGCAACACCTTCCATGAGTAATGCAGGTAACATCTAAATTTCTCATTAAAAAAAAAAAAAAAAAAAAAAAAGGTGGGCAAGGATAAGATTAAAGCCCAATTTTAAAAAGGTGTTAAATTTCCGGTTTTAATTTTTTCCTTAAAACTCCATCAACAGGGTGATTTGTACTAAAGCCAATAAACATAGCAACCGAGTTGTGCAAGACCGTTGTTGCTGTTTGCTTTAACTTCTCTGAGTTCCTCTTCTGGCTCTTGGTTGTGTGTGTATAGAACAGAATGATTTAGGTCAGAAGAGACTTTAAAGATCATCCAGTTCCAATCCCCCAGTCTTGGGCAGAAACACCTTCAGCTATACCAGGTTACTCAAGGCCCTGTCCAACCTGGCCTTGAACACTGTCAGATATGGGGCAGCCATAGCTTGTCTGGGCAGCCTGTGCCAGGGCTTCACCATCCTCACTGTGAGGAACTTCTTCCTAATACCTAATCTAAATATTTAAATCTACCCTCTGTCAGTTTAAAAGCCATTCCCCTTGTCCTGTCCCTACATGCGCTTGCAAAACGCCCCACTCCAGATTTCTTGTAGGCCTGTTTAGGTATTGGAAGCTGCTCTAAGGTATCCATGCAGACTTCCCTCCTCCAGGTTGAACAACCTCAACTCTTGCAGCCTCTCCTCACAACAGGGGTGCTCCAGCCCTCTGAGCATCCTTGTGACCCCTCTGGACTCACTCCAACAGCTCCACATCCCTCTTGTGTTGGGGGCCTCAAAGGTGGATGCGGTGCTGCAGGTAGAGTCTCACAAGAGCAGAGCAACGGGGTCCTGTGACCTGCTGGATGCTAGACACGCTCCTTTTGATGCTGCTGGTTGGCTTTCTGGGCTGCAAGCACGCATTGCTGGGGCATGCCAGCTTTCTATTCCCCATTATTCCCAAGCCCTTTTCCAGAGGGGTGTTCTCTCTAATATGTGTGTACATATACATAAAGCATGTAGGAACTGGAAAACATACTTTCATTACGCTGATTTGCCATGTATCATACTGATTTCAGTGTGCAGCCACCAGTGGAAGCAGGGAGAAGATGTGAGACAAGCAGGATGACAGGCTGTGGGGAGGGTGCAGCTCAAGGGAGAGTCTCAGTGTCAGCTGATATTATGTATTATGTGTTGATGATTGGATTGGGGGATTATTTTTAACAGACTGGCTTTGCTGGGCAAGAAGTGTTGTGTGTTTGAGGTATTTATTGTGATGCTGCTCAAGGTGACCAGGAAGCTGTGTGGGAAGGACAATTTTAAACTGGCGCTGGCTTCATCACACCAGGAACTGCCCACGTAAGGAAAACCCAAGGGACAGTGTTTAACGAAGTGGTTTGCCTGAGGTACAGGAGTCATTACAGGGAAGTGAGGAACATAAGGTGTGTTTTGGTTTCCATTTAAGCTGTATCAAGGCATGGGCCAACCATGAGGCCACGATGCATGGCTGCTGCCTGTGTGGCCCTCCTTGGACCCAAGAGCTGCTGTCAGGTCGGGGAGCATGAAGAATGCTTCTAGGCTGTTCTACTTGGCACACGGGAACCGTGTAAGCAGACTGTAGGTAAATAAAGCTATTACATCAAAACTTCAGCTCAGTCACCATCTGGTGCCAAACCGGCGCGTGTTGTTAAGCCAGCGACAGGTCCAAGAGGTCGAGGGTCCATCCGCGGCCGGCCGCTGGGACAGACGAACCCTGGCGGCAGCGGGCCCAGAAGCGCGGCATTCCCGCAGGGAGCCGGCCCTGGGGCGGCGGAAGCGCCCATCTTCTGCCAGCGCGCTCGGGGCGCCGCTAAGGGCGGCGGCGGGGCGCAGCTGCGACCCTCGGGGAAGGGGGCAATGAGAACAAGGGCGAGGCGGGGCTGCCCATGGCCGTAATGAGGCCACAGAACGTCCCCCACCCTCCAGCCGTGGGGGAAAGAAGAGGCAAGACAACAGCAGGACACCGCCAGCGCCTAACGAAGGCCACGCCGGCGCCTCCGCCTACGCCTCTGCCTCTGCCCCCGCCCCCGCCTCCCCCTCCCCCGCGCGGTGGGGCCGTGACGCGCGGCGCGCAGGCGCAGCGGCTCCCAGCGCCTTTTATATCCGGCCGGCGCCTTTTCTCTCTCCCCGTCCATCACTCTCTCCTTTCCTCTTCGCTTCCCTCCCGCTCTGTCAGAGCCGCCGCACTCGGTGCTGGTACCGTGCGCTCCCTGTCTCCCTCCCTGTGCACGCCTGGCAGGTAGCGCCTCCGACTTGCCCGGCTGCCCCATGAAGCGATGGCAGCGGCCAACTTCGGCAAGATCCAGATAGGGATCTACGTGGAGATTAAGCGCAGCGATGGTCAGTGCGGCGGGGCGGGGTGATGGTGGTGGTGGTGGTGGTGGGGGAGCGGGGTGGTGGTGGTGGTGGTGGTGGTGGTGGGGGAGCCGCGCGAGGGGCCCATTGTGTGCGCGGGGCCGGGGAGTGGCCGGGCCTGGCGCGCGCTGCGGTTGTCAGGGGAGCGCTCGCGCTTGGCGGCGCAGCGCGGTTGCGCGGGGCGCGAGCGGCGGGGCCGGGGGGGGGGCTGCGGCAGGGCGGGGTGCGGCGGGGGAGGGGAGCGGGCGGGGGGCAATGGTGGGGAGCGGGGCCTGGGGGCGGGGAGGCCGGAGAGCTGTCGGCAGGGAGCGGGGAGGGCCTTGAAAGGGGGTATGAGGTGATGGAGGGTGGAAGGGCCTTCAACGAGGGGGAATAACTTGTATACGGGCAGCGCTCTGGGGACACGGCACAGCGGGCAGGATGCCTTCGGGCACTTACATCCCTGGACAAAAGGGTTGATGTTGTTATTTCAGGTGTTCGTCGTGATTAAAATGTAGGATTAGTGCTTGCTATTTATGTCCACGAGTGGTTACTTCTCCCCTGAGGACCCAGTGTGCCTCATCTTGCCCAGGATTTCCTAGCGGGAGGATGTGTGGTGCTGTCTAGAAATACACGTGAATAAAGGAGGCATGTGTGACAGGTCTGGGGTGCCAACCCTTCACGTTTCTCTGGTAGGGTAGAGCTAAGATGGGAAGTTCATTGGCTGAATCAATTGCAGGTTGCCCATGACCTCAGCTCTTTCATTTGAGTATAGATATGTCATCTGTTCTTGGCCTCTGCGAGGTCTGTGAAGCCTGCTGAACCAGGGTGGGGTTTTGCTGGGATTTGCTGGAAAGATAGATGTGGTTTTGTTGAGGGTTTTTTTTTTGGTTGGTTTTTTGTTTGTTTTTTTTTTTAATTTCCTCAGAGTTGAAGAGCTTGCTAAAGGATAAGCAGATCTTTCTACGGGAAGAAAGATCTGGAGGTCAAAGGCACTGAAGTTAGCTAGCTTGGTTTTGTCATGAGGCAAGGAACAAGCAGCTGGCAAGCTTTATGCAGTTTGCCTGTCTTGTATCCTACACTGCAGTTCAACACTACAATAAAGTAATGGTTGGGGTTGACTGGACACTGTTATATCTAACCTCTCAATTTATGCTTACTGGCTTGTGTGTCACATGAAGGATGTGATAGGCCTGGCTGCTATTTGCATAACTTCTGCAGATCTTTGCCTGGGGTTTCAGAAAACCTTGCTGTAGCAACTTGTAAAGCTGTTTTTCTGTGGTCTGTGTGAATTTCTAATGAATATTACTGTTTGGTTTCTATGCCTTCAGAAAATAAGGCATGAGAATTCTTTGCTGCTTCCCCCCTACTCCACCTCTGCAGTGTTCTGCTCACTTATGTGAGAAGTGAGGACAGTAACTCTTGAATGTAATAATACTTATTTTAATTACTGTTAGTGGTTTACAAGTTTTGCTGTATCACTTACACATGCAATGCAGCACATTAAATACATTACATATCTGTACTAACTGGGGGGGTGTTGGGGGTGTGTGTGCCTTCACAGCAGTTGCTTGAACTGTAGGGTTTTGACAATTTGTGTTGGTTCTCATGTGAATAACCAGACTGCCATGTCATACCAGTCCTGGTTACTGTGAGGTTTGCTTGGTTTTGATTAGGAATGGAGGAGGAGGTGGCCTGTTCTGGCTCAGGCTACTGCAGCTTTGTCATTCTCTTCCCATTAAGCCATAGGAGAAACTGACCTGGGTGTGTGGAAGGGAGCATTTTAAGATATCAAAGGACAGCTGGCAATAGATTGCATTGCCTTTCACAAGGTGGGTTTCCAGCCTGAGCTGTGGTTACACAAGCAATCGAAATTGATCTAGCTGCTTTCAACAAGAGAAGAGGGTCTTCCTGCCTGTGCCTCTGTCAGCTGTGCTGTTCTGTAAACCCTCTCTGCCACCCACTGTGGCCAATTTTTTTTTCTTATGATTTAATACAGTTATTGATTACCTGAGTCACTAAACACAGTAGAAAATTTCTGTGTGTGCTAGGGTTCTACATTGTTAGTGAGTTCCAGAAGCTCACAGGGGATGCTCTGACCCCAGCAGTATTGGTGTGTAGGAGATGCATGGCCAGGATGAAGTGGAAGTCTTCATGTATGGTATTCTGGTTCAGTAACAGAGCTTCCTGGATCTGCTGTACCCAGAACTGGGTAGAGAACTGGGGCTGTGTATCATACCACCTACCCTTGGCTGAAAGCAAGGTTAAAACTGTTGAAGAAATTTGGAGAAAGCAGTATGTTGGTCTGAGCTTTTTCTCTTTTATGTATATATATTCTTGTATATAAGAAGTCCTTTTTTAAAACTAAATTTTATCTTGAGAGTGATGCATAGTAATTCTTTTAGATCTCCTTGTTTGCCTGCTTATTTGCTGAATCTGGAGAAGAACAATATTTTGCTTTGTTAGTTGATTCATTTGAAAAATACATTTTTTCCCATCTACCAGTTACATTAAACCCTTTTCTGAATGCAGAATTTTATTAATTCCAGGTAACTCTAGTTTTCCTTAAATAAAAAGAAAGCCTAATAGAAAAGGTTCTTTCTTTGTTTTTTGTTTTGTTTTTTTTTTTTTTTTTGGTGAAACAGATGTTAGAAGTCATACTTGTTCACTACAATAAAATTGCAAAGACATGCAAAACACAGTAAATATGAGAACAAATCCAGAATGTTCTGGAAAGAAAAGTTTCATATTCTGAATTTTGAGTAGTTCCAATTAGGCTTAAGTGTTTCATGAGAGATTTCTTATAGGACTGAATGGAAAATAGATGTTGTATAAACAAAAGGCATTGTTAGAAATCATGGCCAAAACCGCATGAAGAACAGTGTTTGGATAAAACTCAACATTTTCAAGGACTGACGCTGCCAAGCTGCTTACTGTGTATCTGTTTTTTCTCAGTGGGTAAACATTGGTATAAATGTTGTCTAGAGTTGCAGATAATATTTCCAGTTATAACTGGAATAACTACCTATATTCAAGTAACATGAGAGTGTACTGAGTGGTCAGCTATTTGTCTTTTTATAATAATTTCTGGTACTGAGATTTACTAATTATTTCAATATAGTTTATGCACGTTGCTTGAAATACGCCTTGGTAATCCGTTTTGGAACCAGGAAAGACCTCCTTCCATTTAGGCTGTGCATTGCTAAGAGTGGACTGCATTTCCAGTGTTGAAACTTGTGCCTTAACATACAGAAGCTTAGGGAAGTGGGGAGGCAACCAGAAAGTATCTGTGAGACTTGCTGTAGTGTTCCTGTCCAGATGATGCTTCTTTTTGAGGTCTAAACGTGGATATTTGTCTCGTGATGAATTTCCTTTACTTAAATAATAATAGCCCACCACCTTATCTGTGAACTTACACTTGTGTTTGCACTTCTTGTGCATTATCCCATTAATGATAAAGACTTATATACTTTGGCAAAGAATGTCTGATATTCCCCCCCCCCATAAATTCAGGCTTCTGAAATAGGATAAATCTCTTATTTCCTGCAGTGCTTTAGTTTGCTGATAGTTTTTCCTTTTTCAGTCCAGTTGTGTTCTGTCCATTTCCTCTACAGGCTGTTCCTATTCTCTGTCTTTGCTGATCTGAAATGCTGCTTATAAAGACAGAGAAATTAATTACATATTTGCTCATTTTGAAAGTGAGAAGACCACAATTCTGATCTTGTGGTGTCAGAAATAATATAGCAGGTATGAGGAGAGGGACATTCTTGTAATTAGAGTAACTAAAGATTCAGCTGAACTTCCAGGAAAGGAAAAGTGCTGAATTTTTAGGGATTAACCATCAGATGGTATGAAAAAGATCATGAGTTTGTGCCCATTTTTTCATAACACAAGAACAGGAGAGCTGTCAGTGTTTGAAAGAAAATGTTAAACTGATAAAGCAGAATAGACTAGGTATAGTTATTGTGAGGAGTTTGTTACTGGGGAGGTGGAGGCTAGAAGCATAGCAGAATATTAAGGTGGGAATATCCACTTTTACACTAAAAATTAAAAAAATACACCAGCAACCATAAAAGGTATTTTCAGTTCTTCCTGGGTTTAATTAACCTCTAACTCTGATGGAAGGTAGGAAGAAATCTTGCTTGTGGCTGTGCTATTTTTTTTAATTGCCTACTTAAGAATTTTCTTGTCTCTGAAGCAGCTGGAGCTGGTCACAGGTGAAGATAATCCATCTAGTCCAAAAACCTGCTGGCAGCTTCTCTCTCCTTAGGCTTTCCAAAACATCATGGTAACTGTTTTCACCTTCAGATACAAATAAGTGTAAATTTTTGTAGCAGTCAGGGTTCTACTTTTTTTCTTTAAAGTCCAGCTTGTGTGAAATTGATGAATTTCAGAGTTAAGAGTCTGTAGCATCTTCTTGTCTGCTGGGTAATCCTGTATGATGATCTTGATCTTTACGTGCAACTCCCAATAGCAACAATGATTTTATAACAGGATGGAATGCATAGCAGTGCTATAAAAATTCTCTTCAGGTTTTTGTAGTCTCCCTATTTTATAAGCTCTTGAGGATATATTTATTGGTAATGTGCTTTTACTATTTCTTTGGTAACATCTATTTGTTCCCTGTGATTAAAACTTTCTTGTTAGCGCATTTGGATCATTTGACTAAATTACCTAATCCTTATGTAAGCCATACAGACTCAACATGTCAGTCCTTCTGTCATGGTCAGATCACACACAGGGTTTCATGTCTGCTCTTGCTGGTTGAGCTTGTGGGTCCAAAATTTTGGGTTACTTATCTATGGTTCTCATATTGTTTCATACAGCATTTCTGGGGATTGTTCCTACAGAAGTGTTGACTTGGGAAGATGTGATAGAGTTTCTCTGTTCTGTTTACAATCACTTTAGGAGTTCAGCTTTTGTTAGTAAGTGAATTTTTGCTGTAACTCACAGCTTCTTGGGTATTTTTGTAGGCCTTCTGTATTTTGCATAAATGGCTTTTGAATGACAAGAGCTGAGTCCAGATCTTAAGACAGTCCTTCTCATCTTTGCTCAATAAGTATGTCTAATACAGCGTTACGTACTGGCAAAAATGTTTTTAGAGCTGTACATGGCTACTAGGATTGCACAGGTTGCTCTGATCATGTAAGAGAGTCTATCCTTTGTCTCTGGTAGGTAAAGTTATTGCTCTTTTCCCCCAGTCTCTATAGTGGCCTGTTGTCTGGACCCAGTTTTACTTGTCTTTTCTTCTTATGTCTTTATGAAATGAAGATTTTGCTGTGCTACTGTGGCAGCGAGCACAGCTTCCTACGTTGCTTAGGTGGGAAGAGATTATAAATCGTTGGGAGGAGATCATGCCTGACCTAAGAGTAATGTCATTGCAGAAGTGTCTCCTTCTACTTGCTCTAGAAGATAAATTAGTCTTTTGAGATCTTTTAATACGTTCACTTACTCTTGGATAATGTAGAGAAATTAATATGAAGTATTTACCAGGTAAAATCCTTTCCCAGAGCACAAAATTTGTAGCATATTTTTTGGTTTGACCTGTGGAATGGGCCACTGTGATTGTTTTTGTGCTAGAGGAGTAAGTAACAGTGCACTAAATGTGCTTCATTGCTTTGTTATTGTTTAAGTTCTTCCTTTGTAAATATTTATTGCTTGCATCACAAAGCATGGGGTTTTTTTGTTTCTTTTGTGTAGGTTTTTTTGTTTGTTTGCTTGGTGCATTTTTTTTAAGCTTTTTCCCATGTTTTTTTTGTTTTGGCTTGTCTTCCTCACCATATTGTGTGACTGGATCTGAGATCGGGAAGAAAATGCTCTGTTCAGCCCATAGTGAACACTAAAATGTGGTTTTCGTTATTTCATAGTATGCTTACTCCATAGAGGAAAAGAATTAAATGACTCTTGATACATTAAGCCCTCAATGTTTGCTTTCCAGTGTTAAATTTCTAATGTCATGCAAACTGTGAGAGTCCACAGTAAGGACTATGAAATAGTCTTGACTTTATCCAGTAGTAAGAATGTCTAGTAAACAAAATACATGATCAGCCAGGATGATATTTGTAATTTAAAATTGAAGAGTATTTAAGAAGACATAGGCTTTTAATAATCATACCTCTGTAGCATAGTTAAAACTATATGGAAATGTAGATGCTTTCAGTGTGTATTTCTAGATGCAGGGTAGAAAGGTTTTGTGGAGCTGTAATACATTTTGTTATATCTGTTAATCTGTTTCAAAACCACAAATAAGCTTTCAGGTATATGAGCAGTTCTTTTTGCTTGCTTGAAAGCTCATGTATGTTTTCCAGTTTTACCACTTGCATCTTTTCAGAAGTCTTTTTGTATTTTTGGAGGAAATAGTTACAGCTCCTTGTAATGTAATTTTTTAAAAACTTGCTTGCAGTTATATGTTCCAGACTGCTGGGTTTTGTTGTGATGTGGTACTTGGGGTTGTATTGTGACTTGGTACTTGGGATTTTATTTAAATTGTTCTTAATACTGAACATTGACACTAAAGCAAATGTTCCCAGCTATATTCTTTGGACCAAATTTTCCTGAGTTGTAGTAGATATTTTTATACTCACTTAAGATTGTTAGACACACATCATAATTTAGTAGCAGCTAATTTTGGCTATTGATGTGATTCCACAGCTGTTTGAGGTGTTTAACTCTGGGCTTCTTGTCTGTGCTCTGCATCTGTGTTAGTTTTCAGTTAAATGTGTTGTGGGGAGGTGAGTGAGGGAGGAAGGGGTAGAGGGGCTGGCAGGGAACTAAAGCTATTGTAATCCAGATGTAGATTGTCTTAAACTACGGTTAGCTATATCCTCTGATCTGTTCATATTGTGTATGTGCAGACACGTGTGCTGTTGCTTCTTTTTCTGTCTCTTTCCTTTCCTTAAAACTCTCACATTGTTGTATTGCTGTTTGAGTACTATTATTTTTACTGAAAGAATTATAAAGCCTACTGTTTCCTATAGTGTTCCCAGTGTATAGGTGGGCAGGTGACTGACATGATTTTTGCCCCATCTTTAACCCTCTGTAAAGGTATGCTTTGATTTCTGTAGTAAGTGTTTTAGCTGTGAGATAGTACTGACTGTGTTTGATAACTCTGGAAATTCATTTTGTTCATGTCCCTGGAAGGTATGCATGGTAAACAGGTCAATTGTGGCTTAGATCATCCATAGAAGTTGGTAGAGTGCACCTACCACGTGAAATGCTTTCCTGGAGTGGAGCTACCGCTAGAGGTAGAGGAGGGTGCTAGATGTTCCTGTCTTGTGTCATTCTTCTCCATGCCTGGTAATCACTCCTGGAAAATAGAGCAGCCGCAGATCATCCTCTGGGAGGATGTTGCAAAGATGGTGTTGCGATTTCCCTGTTAAAAAGTGTTCTGTGCAGTTAATTTTGCTGTGTTTGAATTTGGCCATTGTTAACTAGGTAAAACTGGGTTTTACATCTGTTAGACAAAAGGTAATAAAGCTGTGTGAAAAATCAGAATTACCTTTCCTGGAAAAGAAAATTAATTTATCAGGCTTATGCTTGTAGCTTTTATAAAATGTGTGTAGAGCACTGAATCATTTACATGAGCAGACCATGCCTAGAAGACTCTTTACTATTACAGTCTAAATTCAGTTGTTCCATGTTGCTAGGATCTCAGGTTAATTTTAGAATTGCTTACTTAAAAGCAGTAGGTAGAGGTTCTTGAAGATAACGCTGTAAAACTGTGTGCCCGACCAAAACTTTAAGTGACATTTTAAAAAATGTGTATCATCAGTTAGATTTAGTAATTAGGTCACTTGATTTTTTTGTTTGTTTTGAATGGGGTCTTGTTTAGCAACACTGAGTCTGATCTTGTATTTGACTTCTGAGAAAGAAGAATGAAGAATTTTGCTGCTTATAGACTTGAATGTGGTAGTAGTTTCTTAATTTGCTTTTGCATCTGGCACAGCCTGCTAATAAGTTTCCCAGACTTGTACAGGGGTTAGTTTGGTGAGTTCCTTGCCCCTTTTGCAACATTGACACTGTAAAACTAATTGTCCGGTCCCAAGTAGTAACAAAGTGGCTTCAGGTAACATGCAGATGAGTGTCTTTTACTGTTGCTTCATTTTGATGGGCTGTCATGCTTCTCATGCAAGGGAATCTTACTATCTTTCAAGTTACTGCTGAAGCTTTGTCAAGTGAAAGTTTGAGCTTCTCACGGCTGCTATCAGGCACTGGCAGCTTTGTGTAATCTGAGGTGTTGGAAACACGAGTATTTTCAATCTCTTCTGTTACTTACAGGTAGTATGTTAAGAGTTGCCTTCAGTGGATGAATGCATTGAATGTGTGAGTGGACGGAGGTGAGCTTTGCTTGAAAGTTTCTCATCAGAAGAAAGGTGCCTTGCATACTTGTGCCCTTGCAGAGTTTTGCTTTAGATTTTTTGTTGCCCAGTGGTGCATAGTTAACAGTTGCTAGAATTTGTTACTTTCTCTTTGTGGCTGAACTGCATACCGAGTTTGAAGTGTATTTATGATGGATCTATAAAAGCATTTGCTAGAGATGCAGGCATGCATAGTGATGTGGTGATGAGATCTCTGGCTCTAGGAAGAAGGCAGCGGGAATGAGTTCAGTTTGAGAAGCACGTGCATGCCTGGATTTTGGAGTGCTCAAAGTTTTTGACTCAATTTTGGATTATGTTTTCATGTAGTTCAGTTCAGATTATGATGAATGAGGTGAATATAAATCACAACCTGATGATTTCTAAGTTATAATAAGCTTTCATCAAACACAGAAGAATTAAAATGTTACTTAGTTTTCTTGTTGGCTTGAGCTTTTAGAAGTTGTTGAGATAAGGGAAAAATACAACATTCAAGAGTAAACATTTGTTTTTTAACCAGAAGCAACTGTTTGCAGCTCTAATAAATTGAGTAATGGTACATATTCTTGCTAACATAACATAGTAAAGTAAGGGACATGGAAAAAGCAAACAAACAACAAAACTATTTAACAGGGTGGGTTATGAAAGGCAAATGCTACTATTTGGAAACAACTATAGAAAGTGCTGGTAGAAATTTTCAGCGTAGCACTGGAAGCTATTGTTCTAGGCAGCTACTGTCAGTTTCAGACAAAGTAGAGAAAATCATGAAAAGAAGGTCTCTGCCATTTATTCGGGCAACAGACAAGATGAGGAAGGGGGAAGAGAGGCAGAAGACTGGCCAAGTCCTCTCAGTCTTTTGGCAGAGGGTATTTACCACACTGAATCCACCGCAATCTTAAATCCTGTTGCTAAAAAAATTTCAACATTCACTAAACCCCAGTGTTGTTTGAAACAAATACTTGACTGAATCTATTTTTGCTTCTGTATACGATAAGTATATTGAAATCTATACTGAACACAGAAGTTTGATTTGAAAAAGCATATAACAAAGTATTCTGGAGGGGAACTTTCAGAAGCAGTTTTAAAAGATTTTAAAGAAGCTGCCTGTGAAATTGTCCTAAAGACTCCAAGGAACTGCTGACTAAACGTACAAAAATATGTCAAATTATGTTCAGCTTTATGAAATAAAAAAAAATATGAGAGGACATTGAACTATTCCTGGAACTTGTTTACAAGTTGTCAACTAATAGGAAATATGTGAATGTCATTCCAGAAATTGAATGAAAACCTTCACTTACACAGCAGCAGTAAAAGGAAAGTGTGATAGAGGACAGATAATACCATCATGGCATACATTAACTTCTTGTTCTCATTTGAATGAAGTTTGCTGCTCTGATTGCTTCATCTTTCTTAAATCTGAGAACTGAAGGGGGTTTATATGGGCTGTGAAAGGGAGCAGTGTTGGAAAACCTTGCAGGAATTTTGAAAGGGGGTAGATTACTGTTGATTTGTTTTAGGCTTTTTTTTTTACACTTCAGAGGGAGGTTGTTGTGTGAAGAAGTTCACTTTAAGAAAAGCAAATGAAAAACTCTTCCCCCCCCCCCTTTTATTTAAGAATGTGATTATTTAAAAAAAAAAAGCCCTACAAACCCACAACAAAACACTTATAAAGCGTTTCTGCTTTTTTGGAGGTTCTTCCAAAAGAAGAGTTCTTCCCTTAGGTTCCAAAAGGTTCTTCCCTTAAAGTACACTTACCACTACATAAGAAGTACCCCAGTAGGTCAAAGTGATGGTTCATGGAGTCCAACAATAATAGGAGAGACTATATAGGGAAAGCAGGTCAGCCTTGTTACTGTCTGAAGTCTTTGTCTTCCCCCCAATATCCAGAATTATATCTGGGATATTAGAAGTACAGCTTTCCCTAGTCGTATTAAATAGCTATTTGTAGACCGATTGTCTGCATTTATTGAATACCTTTCTGACCCAACTTACACTGTCTGCCTCGACAGCCTCTTGAAAGCAAGATTGGGAAGTTCCCTGCTTGCTGCATGAAAAAGCACATTACTACTTTTACATTACTGCAACCAGTGTGCCTTAAGGGAATGCTCCAAACTTCAGTGTTGCAGGAGTTTAGTAATGATTTCTACTAATTTTGTCCTTTATTGTTGTAAAGTGCAACCAAATCCGCCCAGTCTTTTCCTTTAAAGTGAGCAGTTTCACCCTCCTTAGCATCTTAATTCTTTGTTAACTTGGGTGTCCTTTTCCTTACCTCCTCTAATTCCGCTACATCTTTTTTTGAGGTGTGAAGAATAGTACCACAGTACTTGAGATGTACATGTAGCAAAGTTTTATTTATAGTTTGAAAATGGCACTTGCTTTTATGTTTTATGGGCTTCTTTTTTCTGTTGTAGCTGCGTGTTAAGTCGGAGTTTTAAGAGAACTGTGTTAAGGATCTCCTACTTGAGGTGTAACTTGCAGTTCCATTTTCAGGATTGTATGCCCATAATACAGAGTATTTTTCTCTGGCTGCATTAACTTTCTTTTGTCCATGTTGAAGCTCATTTGCCACCTTGTTATATACTCCCTTGTATTTAAGAGGCTCTTTTGAAATCATGGCATCTGACTACCCAAAATGCTGTCTTGCCCAAGGGTCAGACTCCAAAACTAGTGTAATTCAGAGTGTGACTGAACACCAGCCTGGAAGATGATATGTAAGTTTCTAGCTAATATTTTGAAAGGCTTGTATCATAAAAGAAGACAGTGCTTCATTTCCCCAGTCTTGTCCTTCATTAGCACTTGTTTGCATGTAATCTTGTACAGAGGATTGCAATGTTTAATGGTCTGGATTGTTCCGATTTTGAATTTATCTCGCTCCTGGTTTTAGTCTCATGTCCTGGTACCATGAACATTCTCATTGCACATGTGCTAGTTCACTTTGATGCTCCCATCTGGAGTGAACCAGATGACCTAACTCTTATAGGAAACCTAAACTTCCTTGACATCTTCTTAAGAGAACTGAACTGCATCATTTGTCTCTCACTGCTCAGGCAGTCCTGTGTTTTAGTAAGCATTACACTTCCATATGCTTGTGTACATTCCTAGGTGTACAGCATACGCTCCTGTTCATGTTCTTAAAAGCATCATAGTTGGAGGCTGCAAAGCAGTTTTCTCACTTTTGTGTAGGTTAGGGGGAATAACAGTAAAAAAAATGGAAAGATCTTAGGACTCAAGGCATGCCGCTTGGGACCACAGGGTTGCATCTGTTAGAAGTATGTCAGTTGAGAAAGGAAATGGACTTTGGACATGTATCCTCTGATCATCCCTTGCTTCCTCATACTATGCTTTGGTTCACTTTGAAAGTGGCCTTGGAGCACACTAAATCCTTTTGGATAAAATTTAGCTGGAGGGTACACTCCAGATTTGTACATGGTGCACTCCAAGGGGTGTTCAGTCCGTGTCACTAGCCTCCCCCAAGTCCCTTCTGAAGCGTGTGGTGTGCTTATCTGATCTCTAGAACCTCCTGCTTTGCTCTGCGGCTCTGCTACTTGCCACCATCGGTGCAACTAAGGAGCCTGGGCTGGGAGCCAAGTGCTGTAGTTGTGAGCAGTGTGCCATGAAAGGTCTGTCCCAGGGCTGCTGTGGACATGGACCAACCTGTACCAGTTGTTTCAGGGTTTCTGTCCATGGTGCCTCTAGAAAAGATACAGAAGTATATCCAGGATTTGATTTCCCCCCCCCCACCCCCCGCAACCTAGAATTGGGTGCTGCTTGAGGAAGACGAGGTTGGTCATGGGTTATGCCATGTTTCAGTAAGGGCATGACACAGTCTAACTTGACAGCAAGTGAAAGGGCCTTACAGGAGTTGCCTCCACACCCCACAAAAAAAGAATGAATGTAGTGGTACCCCAACAACAAAACCAGCATAACTGAGTAGAAGGATTTTAGGTTGTGGTGCCATTTGCCATAACATTGACATCAATTTTACAAGTAATAACAGCTCAACCTACTTGATTTTACACTTAAAGAAGGGGAAAAATTATAAAACTAATCCAAAAATTGCAGAAATGTGTAGTGCCTTGATTAAAAGTAGTAGCAAATAGCAGAGGACAGATCATAGAATCATAGAATTGATAGGGTTGGAAAGGGCCTCAAGTTCATCTAGTTCCAAGCCCCTGCCGTAGGCAGGGACACCTCACACTAAACCATGCCAACCAAGGCTATGTCCAACCCAGCCTTGAACACTGCCAGCGATGGAGCATTCACAACTTCCCTGGGCAGCCCAT
Organism: Myiopsitta monachus; assembly: GCA_017639245.1. Lineage (NCBI taxonomy): Eukaryota > Metazoa > Chordata > Aves > Psittaciformes > Psittacidae > Myiopsitta > Myiopsitta monachus. The sequence goes on from CM029941.1 coordinate 21,320,992, forward strand.
TCTAGTGCCTCACCACCCTCACAGTAAAGAATTTCTTCCTCCTATCCAATCTAAACTTCCCCTGTTTAAGTTTGAACCTGTTACCCCTTGTCCTATCACTACAGTCCCTCATGAAGAGTCCCTCCCCAGCATCCCCATAGGACCCCTTCAGATATTGGAAGGCTGCTATGAGGTCTTCACACAGCTTTCTCTTCTCCAGCCTGAAAAGACCCGTCTCTCTCAGCCTGTCTTCATATAGGAGGTGCTCCAGTCCCCTGACCATCCTCGTGGCCCTCCTTTGGACTTGTTCCAACACTTCCACATCCTTTTTATGTTGAGGACAGCAGAACTGCAGACAGTACTCCATGTGAGGTCTCAGGAGAGCAGAGTAGAGGGGCAGGATCACCTCCCTCGACCTGCTGGTCACGCTCCTCTGGATGCAGCCCAGGATACGTACGGTTGGCTGTCTGGGCTGTGAGTGCACACTGCAGCCGGCTCATGTTCATTTTCTCATTGACCAACACCCCCAAGTCCTTCTCTGCAGGGCTGCTCTCAATCTCTTCCCTGCCCAACCTGGAGCTGTGCCTGGCATTGCTCCGACCCAGGTGAAGGACCTTGCACTTGGCATGGTTAAACTTCATCAGGTTGGCATCATCCCACCTCGCAAGCATGTCAAGGTCCCTCTGGATGGCATTCCTTCCCTCCAACATCTCAACCAAACCACACAGCTTGGTGTCATCGGCAAACTTGATAGAGGCGCACTCAATCCCACTGTCCATGTCACCACCAAAGATGTTGAACAAGACCGGTCCCAACACTGATCCCTGAGAGACACCACTTGTCACTGGTCTCCAGCTGGACATTGAGCCATTGAGCACAACTCCTTGTGTGCGGCTATGCAGCCAGTTCTTTATCCACTGAGTGGTCCACCTATCAAATTGATGTCTCTCCAACTTAGAGACAAGCATGTCATGTGGGACAGTGTTGAATGCTTTGCGTTCAACAGATAGATGTCCAGGTAGATGACATCAACTACTCTACCCCTCTCCATCAGTTCTGTAGCCCCATCATAGAAGGCCACCAAATTGGTCAGGCAGGATTTCCCCTTGGTGAAGCCATGCTGGCTGTCACCAACCACCTTGTTGTTTTTCCTGTGCCTCAGCATGCCTTCCAGGAGAATCTGCTCTGAGATTTTGGCAGGCACAGAGGTGAGACTGACTGGTCTGTAATTCCCCGGGTCATCCATATGCCAAAGTGCTGCTATTTATTGCTTTCTTAGAGGTGGAACAGGTAAACACAGTGCTGAATCATGGGGCTGAGTGCAGGGTGACTTGACCTGAGCTTAGTCCTGCTTTCTTATCAGTATGGGAGAGGCTTCGTGCAGCATTACTGGTATTGATCTATTATGAAGTTTCTCTGAATTTCAGTAAAATATTTCAGAGAGTATGGAAAAATATTCAGATCAAGTTTAAAATAGGAATTTAATGAACTTGACAGCATACCTAATAATTTCAACCTAATAGTATGCCTTCTGAGATCAGTTTTAGGACTGGCTGGCTTGATTTTCCCTTTCATTAGTTACTCACTTCTGGAAACAGAGTAACTTGCAGTGCAGAGGTAAACTCATCTGTCCTGCTGCATTTTAGTAAGATATCACTGCCATAGTGCAGAACCTGGTGGTGAAGGTACATCTTTTAGATGCTTATGTATCAGAAGAGTCAGGCTACTGAAGAACAGGAGATGAACCAACAGGTGCATAAAGCTGCTAAGATTGAAGTGGCTGAGGTGGATTTAGAGTGGCAATGTAAGGTTGAATTATTTTTAACCCAGTGGGCTCATGACACCTCAGGCCATCAAGGCAGAGTTGCAACATATAGATGGGCTTCTGATTGAGGGGTGGACTTGAGAATGGACACTAACTATCACACAGGTTATCCATGAGCTTGAAATGTGAAGCAAGCCAGGTGGTTAAAGCCTCTCTGATATGGAGGACAATGGCTGAAGTACAAATATGGAGAGGCCTGGCAGATTAACTATATCACACTCCCACCAACCTGCCAAGGCAAGTGCCATGTGCTTACCATGGTGGAAGCAGCCACCAGATGGCTGGAAACATATGCTGGGTGCCACGCCACTGCCCGGAGCACTATCCTGGGCCTTGAGAAACATGTCTTGTGGTGACGCAGCACCCCAGAGAGAATTGAGTCAGACAATGGGACTAATTTCTGGAGCAGCTTTATAGACACTTGGGCCAAAGAACATAGCATTGAGCGGGTATATCACATCCCCTGCCATGCACCAGCTTCTGGGAAAATTGAGCAGTACAATGGGCAGTTAGAAACTACACTGAGAGCCATGGATGGTGGGACTTTCAAACATTGGAATACACATTTAGCGAAGGCCACCTGGTTGGTCAACACCAGAGGATCTGCCAACAGGGCTGGTCCAGCCCAGTCAGAACTTCTGCGTACTGTAGAAGGGGGTAAAGTTCCTGTGGTGCGCGTAAAGAATTTGCTGTGGAAGACAGTCTGACCTATTCCTGCTTCAGGTAAAGGCAAACCCATTTGTGGGATTGCCTTGTTCAGGTACCCAGATGTACTTGATGGGTGATGTGGGAAGATGGAGAAGTCCAGTATGTATCTCGGGGATTTAATTTTGGGTGAGAATCGCCAATAAATTACTTACTATGATGTTAACTGATACATAACACTGTATATTATCACTTCTGTGGCGGCTGTGCGCAGCACCCATCTTTGTTACTCCAGATTTAGGGACCTGTATCCCACTCCCTTTCGATTGCTGTGTTAATAAAGAAGGCCCTGTGATGAAACCAGGCAAGTGCAATAGTGATGGAATCAGAACTGACTCTCGCATGGAACAATCCAACAGCACAGGCCATCTTTCCTGCCTTAAAAGACTGTTATAACAGATGGGATGGCTGTCATTGGTTTTGCTGGCAATTGAAGCTTCTGAAAGCAAATAAAGGGATGATGTTTTAGGAGGAGCTCATTAATGTAAAATAATGCACTTTGAAATGTGCTTTAAAAGAGTATTAACTCCCCACCCCCAAAAAGAAACTGGACTTGCCTTGAAGGGAAGTAAAAAACCAAAATGTTCATTTAATTGGGGAAACTTGTTTTGAACATAAAGGGAAATTTTATGTATTGGCTTGCAAAATAAAAGTTCAGCAGAAAAACCCAGTGAATCACAGTGTGAGAAGACTTGAGATTTGACAGTTATTAGAGAAACAATAGATGTGGCAGCAGTGCTGGGATTAAGCTCTAGGTAGCTGCTTTAGGGAAAATGTGGAGTATGGACAGCTAACAAATTCAGCTAGGCTGAGCATGGCAAAGGACAGTTTAGTGGTTTGGAGTGGATGGGCTTGTTGGTGTTGAATGCAAAGAGAATGAAAAAAAAAATCACTTGTATCCTGTTGGCTGGATGAGGGACATTAAATGGGCTGTTTTTGGCATGTCTCTGTCTGTTGGGGTTTTTCTCTTCCTCATTTATTAGTGGACTGTCAGTAAGATCTGTGAACTTTGTTTTTCTAAACCATTGTGTTTGACCGGGTTTTGCACAGAAATCAGATACATCTTAGATGGTGATTTTTATGAGTTTAGTAACTTTCTAGATGAGGTCAAGAATAAGTTGAATTTTAATTCAAAGCTGAAATACACAGGCAGATATGGGAAACTTGATTTGGGGAATACTAGTTTCTGTTCTCAAAATCCCTGTCTGTTACACTGTAGAGATTTACAGAGGTCATAAAATGTGGTTGCAACATGCTTGTCATTTGAAGGACTTGGGTATTGCTGTAATCATTTAGAGAATAAAAATGAGGTAGTAGCTAGGTATCATTCACAAAAATGGTTATTAAAATACATCTTTAAAATGGTATTTTTATACATAAGTAAGAACTTTAGAAATAAGTCAGGTACTGCATATGATAATGCTGTAACTAAGGTAACAGAAAAGACAACAGAGAAGGCTGGCAAAACCAAAACATATATGATTAAGTAAAACAAAACTGACATGTAAGTGCGGTAGATACAAAGCAAATAGGCTACTCGTTTTGATGTGTTTTGTTTCAAAGTTTAATTTATCCGCAAACATGTTTTCTGTTGTGGAGGCAGAAGTGCCTGTCACTGGTAACTACTGTTTTTTCCTTGGGGGATTAGCAGCAGGACTGTCTGTGTAGTTAAGGGAAGACCATGACAAGCGCTGATTGCTTGCACAGGGACATCCCCACAGTTGACATTGCTGGAGACGCCAAGCCTCGAATTATCTTTTTCCTTGCAAGTTTGGTTACAGGCATTGTTGGGTGAATAGAGAATTATTTCTCACCTCCTTGAGCTCTGTGACAGCAGGAAAACCCTTCCATCAGAGTTGCCAGGATTGGAGCCCAGAGCACAGGAGACTATGTTCTGGACCGTGGTAACTCCTGTAAATGCTGCTTCTGGATTTGCAGCCTCATTTTCCTCCTACACACATGTATATTTTATATGCAACTTGGGGTTTATATTAGGTTCAAAAGAGTGAAGGAAAATTTTACTTCTTGTGATCCTACTTTTTGAATTTCAAGTGACAGAAGGTGAAGGTCAGTCCTGTCCAGGTGTCTCTAGATGAGAGATGAGTCCCTCATTAATGTGATTAGAAAAATCTCGGCTATTTCACAAATGCCTGTTGCAATCCTTTAAGGGATTGGGCAGCTTCTGTTGCAATGGTAATCCTCAGCAGGACACTAGCAGATGTTAAGGTCTAATATATTTTTGCATTTGTCTATGAAACATGTAATGTTGGTACACTTAGAAAGCTAAGTGCTCTGCTAGTGTACCACTGCCTGAGCCAATATAATGCATTTGTGCTCCTAAAGATGTGGCAAGGATATAACATAAAGCTGTAAGTTTCCTTGACTGAGTATTGGGTCTGTTAACATTGCCATAGCCTGGTCCTTCTAAAAATGATTGCCTGGCTTTGAGCTGACAAGACTTAAACAACTGTAGTATAGTCGTAGCATAACGCTGCCAGGCAGAGTCCTCCTACTGTTTTGGGGGGAAGAATGAGAGGGTGGTTGTGGAAATTATGGACGTTTTTTGTCCATGGCCTGATCCAGAGCCTATGCATAGATTTTTAACTATTACAACTCAAAGGTATTTCTAAAACTTCGCAAAACTCTTGCATGAGATCTGTGAGTACAATGTCTTTGGGGGGGGGGGCGAGGGGGATGTTAACTTTTATGAGAGAGTGGGGAAGGCTGTGGTCATTTTCCCAGCCTTATTTCTTGAGTCATCTGGGAGAGTGCAAAGGGGCTTGGGTTACATGTTAGCTGTTTCCTGGGCTGTAATTTAGAAAACATCAACCAATATTTAATATTGCTAACACAGGTTTTTGAAAAGTATGAAGAAGATGAAAGGATCATGGATTTAGTACTGTCATTGATCACTGCTTCAAAATCTTGGTGGTTTGGAGAAGTTTTGCAGGTAGAAACTCTTCAGGTTGCTTAGGGGTGGGGATCTAAGTACAGCTTGGTATTTGCAGTCTGTTGGCAGTGCTACATTTGTTGAGGGTTAGTTAAAATGTTTTATTTAGTCCTGGTTATTTGCTTTTGCTGGTACTTCCTGAACCTGTTTTTTTCATGAATAACTGCCCTAAGAACTCTTACAATAGAGGAGACTTATCTGATATTTCTGAAGATATTTATGCTTGTTTTCTTCTGTTTGTCAGATGTTCATCAGACGACTAGGAAGGGAGGGAATGGAGAATTTATATTCTTCACTTGTATTGATTTTGTGAAGAATTTTGTAGCTTATGTATTTTAGGTAATTGTAAAGTATTGGCTTCACGTACTTTAGTGCTGTATTGCTGTATTTGCAGCAATATTTTCTGCACTCTCTGGTCAGTAGGAGATAAGCCAGGTGCCACGCACTGTATGACAGAACATATTCACACAAGTAATAGCCTTTTCAAATAACTTTTCCCTTAGTTTTGAGCCATATACCAATGGAATGACTTCCCAGAAAAGGATTTGCATGTGATGTGAATTCTAATTGTGTGAGGAAAGGCACTTGAAATTAAAGAAATGCCAAGGGAAGAGTCAGCATATTAGCACTTTGGCTCTACTTTCTTCTTTTGTTTTTGATGTGTGCTTGAAGATAGTCTTTCTGAATCACTTGCTCCTGAATCACTCACTTGCTCCTTTTTCCCTTTGTCCTAATGCACGTTTGTGTTTACATGGGCATGCTTACATTTCATATTTTGGTACTGACTCTAGAAAATGCACCAGAGATCAGGGGTGTTACCTTCAACCATTCTACGCACATTGATTTGGCTCTTATGCTTTAGTGTTTGCAGCTTGGTCTTTTATATGCTAGACGAGGTTTATGCCAGCCTAATTGGTTGCTGGCATTCCTGAATTTCCCAGCTGCTGTATTCAGCTGTGTGCTAGAAAAATATAATGGAATACTGTTTGCAGAGAGCAAGAGGCAATTGTAAAGATGTAAATGTGCTTTCTGGCACATCAATAACATGTAACTTTTAGTAACACAAAAGAATTTTTAGGAAAGAACTGTATGTGTAGATTGCCAGTTTAAACATTATAGTATACATTTTCTATTTAAGCTGAGAACATTTTGAGAATATTTGAAAGATGGACAGAACTTTTAAATTTTTTTCTTTCTATTTTTTAATTTTTTTATTCAGTTCTGATTTTCTTGGCCAGGGAATGGATGAAATCTGGCACTGAGATGGAAGATTTATTGTGATTCTTTTGTTACAGCATGCTGGCTTGCTGTGTTAGTCAGAGAGTTCAGTATTTTCTGTTCATTCATCAGCCTGCTTTGATCTCTTTTCCTTTGTTAGGGCAAAGATAAAACCTTTTTAAATTATTATTGTTATTCAGTCTATGTCAAAAGTAATAGAGCACAGGAGAAGGTAATAGGACTTGCATGATGGCTGCATGACTAATACAGTGTCGCACACTTTAACTGTGAATAGAGCTTTTCTTCAAAATTTATAATGTTTGTAACATACTATAGCTAATTATCGTTGTATAGAATGTGTTTAGCTAAACTTGCATTTTTAATGTATCATATTTCTCTTGATTCTGGATTGACGGCTGGATCAAACCTTAAAACAGTAGCAGATTATACCAACTAAATGTCTTCCAGTTCCCACAGTTTTTGTGTCCCTGTATGGCTGATATGTAGTTAATTTTCTTCCTAGCTGCTGGTGCAGTGCTATTTTTTGGCTTTAGTCTGAGAACAATGCTAATAACCCTGCTGTCCTCCTTATGTGTTATCGGCATACTCTTTGTGGGAGTGGCTACAGGAACGTAGTAGCTTCTTTTGCTACTTTGCTGGTGAACCAGATAGCTAATTGAAACAGCTCTACAACAGGGTGTTCCTGTGCAAAAGATGTTATTAAAAATAGAAAAATTGATGGAAAGGTGCTGAGGACCTTACACAAAGAAAGCCTGCACAGAAATGCTCATCCAAGAAAATGAGGCGAGAGAGCATCATGCTTAGTGAGGCTGCTTCAGCCCAGTCACCAGCAGAATTCTGGCAGAGTCCTGAGGGCAGGATGCATGCCTGCACAACCTCCTTTGAGTTGAGGAGAAAGGCAGGAGTGCCTGTGCATGGTGGTGGTCCCTGTCTGCACATCTGGTAGTGCCTAGGTGGGGAATGCAGGACAGATGGTCCCTGCAGCACACCTAGCTGGGGCGCTGGGAGAATGGTGCTTGGGAAGCACAAATGGAAGGGCTTCTTAAGACAAAGCATGGGTCAAGGAAATAAAGACGGTGAATGCTGGGGGGGGGGGGGGGGGGGAAGGGAAAAGTGAAAAAAAGCCAAGTGAAGCAAAGGGGGAGGCTTTTTCTAGGTAAAAAAACCCACCTAACCTTCTTTAGTGGTGGAGTGAATGTTATGCTTTGGGCAAGGACAAGTGCAGAGGCTGTAAATACGTGTGTAATATATGTTGCTGGTAAGATGCGCACTGCAGATGTGAAAGCAGTGCTGGCCAGGGGGGCCAGCTGCTCTGTGAACCCACTTAGTGCTGTGCCTCCCATGAATTTCAGTTAGTCTCTTCCTCTGCCCATCATATTAGAGTACAGAGATTTGCTGTTGCTTTCCATGATGCTTCCCCATAGTCACTCTTCTTGCTTAATTTTTAACTAGGTGTGAATGTTTAGGCAGCCTTTGCAATAAAATAAATATTAACAGTATACATTTGTTGTGCTGTTAGGTAGGTGTCCTGTTTTTGGCTGGCATAGAGTTAGTTTTCTTCCTAGTAGCTGGTGCAGTGTTCTATTTTGGATTTAGTGTGAAAACAATGCTGATAACACACCGATGTTTTAGTTATCGCTCAATAGTGCTTACTCTAAATCAAGGAGTTTTCAGTCTCTCATGCCCTGCTAGGGAGGAGGGGCACAAGAAGCTGAGAGGGAACAGAGACAGAACTGGTTGGGTTTAAACCATAATTCAGGATATTGGGCAAAGTTTTTCTTTTGTCCCTCAGCAGGTCCTAAGAGGCTTAGACTGTATAAAAACATTAACTGTAAGAAACTGTCAAATTATAACTGAAATGGCTGAGCCAAAAATTTGAAACAATCATCAGAGTGGATCTGGAGGTCTGGGAGTTTTAGGGAAGGGCAATAGAAGGTGCAAGGCAGAGGAAATGCAGGCTGGAGCAGATGGGTAAGGACCATGCTGTTGCTGCCTGGCAGCAGAACGTGCATGGACTGCTCCAGAATGAGAGCTGTACATGGTCTTCGGCATGTGTGGGGTGGCTTGGGGTGTATGGAGTGAGGGATTGCTTGTCTGTGCTATGGCTCATTAAAGGAGGGTGTTAAAGGAGCAATTGCATTTGGCTCGTTTTCTTTAGAAACCCCAATTCTTAATAGTCTTAGAGTGAAGCAAAGATGTGAAATCAGCATGAGACCTGGGTCCTGATCCTGCTCTTCCAATTGGTCCTTGCCACTGTGCTTAGCAAGTAGGACATAAAATTGCAGTACACTCGGTATTTAAGAAGAATCCTTACTCCTGTTGGTTTTATTGTACCTTATGGGAGCTTGCTGGGTCTTTCACTGGAGAAGTCAAAGCAGTGACAACTTAACTCCAGCTCAGCAGTCTGTGTAAGCAGCTGGTTTGAAAATGATGATTTGTATTGTAGTTGCTGGCAGTTTAATTACAGTTAAGTTACCAACTGTTAGGATGCCCATAAGAAATGGGTATCCGAGTATGATTTCGGAGAGCTTCACTCCTGTATTGGGACATACAGTGTTGTATCAGCCTAGAAGGGGGACAAACAAGCTGATGTGGGACATACTTTGGGAGACTTATGGCCTGTGGGAGACTCATGGTATTGAATTTTTCCTGTCATGAAAAGAGAGTCTGAGTGGTGTGGCTTTCATGTGGTATTTACCATTCAGTTTTCTATTCATTTTGTTCTTCACTATTATGCTGATTGCTAAATTTCTCCACTGATGCATCTGGTCTGAGCTATGTCACAGTGCATGGCCAGGAATCTTTTTATGCTTTATCACCTTAGTCTTTTTAACTCTCTTCTTCCTGCCTTTCTCTGCATGTCTTGGTGCAGGAATGAAAATAATTTGTGGAAAGTTTTCCCACCAGTTAGTAAATGATCATTTATGTTTGCTTTCTAGGCCGAATCCACCAAGCTATGGTAACATCTCTAAATGAAGAAAACGAAAGCGTAACTGTTGAATGGATTGAAAATGGAGATACTAAAGGCAAAGAGGTAAACTTCATTATTTTAGAACTTTTCTTTTTAAAAATATGTTGCCTACATGAATATTATTTTGGAATTTGCTGTGGAAACAAAAAAGATATAAATCTTAATTTACTTGATTCTTTGCTTACAGGCTCTTTTGCATGGAAGCTGCTGGGCAAATGCTGGTTTCTTTTGTATGGAATTTGACTTCCTGAGCTATGTCATGGCTTTTAAGTAGTTATTTTTATCTGATTAACAAAGGCTGACCTAATTATCCTCTTCTTACAGGTAGAAAAATCAAATTTTTGAGAGAAGTGACTTGAGTGTGGACAGGAAGCTAGCGTAAAAGCTAGATTAGAAAGATTTTTTTTTTTTTAGTGTTAAGGAACTTAACTGCTAGGTTGTTTACGATGTGTTTAGTTTTGGCAATAATTTTCCAGCTTTGCTTTCCTTGAGAAACTGTGTCTTTTGTGTGTAACATCTTTGTATTCCCTTTTCCTTTAAATTTTGGACCATGTTAGCCAATTTCAGCTGAGATTTGGTGAAGCATCTTCGAAATAATTGCTCTTCACCAGATTTGTAAAAACATAGGAAGGAGGAAAAAAAAAAGTGAGGTGATCCTGGTTATCTCATCAGCAGAACTTGGCCCTCTGGACACAGAGAAACTACAGTAGTGAGGTTTTTGGAAGGTCCAGTCAGGGAAAGTGACAGTCTATAGAGACCAAAGCTGCTTCCAGATTTTTAGAAAACCAAGTTTCAATAGATCTGAAGCCAGCTTTTTTTTAAGATCCTGCCTGTCATGGGTTCAGCAGTAGCAGTCATTTTTTTTCCCCTCTTGGTAGCTGCTACAGCACTGTATTTTCAATTTTGGGCCTGGGAGCAGCGCTGATAACACCAGTGTTTATAGTTAGTGCTTGGCAATGTTTTAGTTTGATCAAGGACTTTCTGAGCCTCATGCTATGTCAGGGAGGAGGGAAGCCGGGAGGAAGCAGAGACAGGACACCTGACCCAAACTGACCAAAGAGGTTATTCCATACCACAGCACCTCATGGCCAGGATGTGAAGACAGAGAGCAGAGACCCGGAAGGGTGTGGTGGTGGACTGGGGGTGCACAGCATGGTCAGGTTTTTGGTAGTGGGGGGTTCGCTGCTGGGGGGTGCACTGGCTGGGTTGGGCTTGGTGAGCAGTTGTATTCTCTTTCTTCGTACTTCTGTCATTGTTATTACTGGTGGTAGCAGCAGTGATTTGTGTTATACTTTAGTTACTAAACTGTTCTTATCTCAACCTGTGGGAGTTGCATTCTTTTGATTCTCCTCCCCATCCCCCCGGGACTGGGGGAAGAAATAGAGGGGAGTGAGTGAGTGAGTAAAACTGCATGGGTAGGGGTCTTAAACCACGACACTACCCCTCCCACATACATTGTACAGTATTTTCAATGAGAAATTGGAAAGAAAATGAGAAATTGAAACGAATGACAAACTGAAAGGAAAAAACACACCCTCGTCCTCTCCCCCCCTGAAACACCACACCACCCTAAAGTAAAAACTGAAAAAAAAAAAAAAAAAAAAAAAAAAAACAAAAAACACAAACCAAAAAGCAAAACATAATAAATTTAACATGGTTTCAACTGTGCTTATATTTCTTGGGACGTTGTAATTTGTCTGCTTATTTTTCACTGCCAGGGAAATTTCAAAGAATTGAGATCTTTGTCTTACCAAATACCTTTCGTATTTTGTGGTAGCTGTCAAATTACCACAGTTATACTGTCTACTTTAGTTTTAGTTTAATCAGCTTGCAAAATCGTAAATATCTCCTGGTCATTTTTAATTCATGCCTTTCCTGAAGGATGTGTTTTCAACTAATACAAAGAGCAAAGGTTATACTGTTTTTAGTGAACATAAACCAAGATAACTCAGGTTGTATAATTAACAAATTGTGGGGTAAAAATCACTAAATGCATTTAATGTTTATTCTCAAATGTAGCAGGGGAAATAAAGAGGGTGAATATTGTTTTAAGACTCATAAATCATAGATTCATAGAATAGTTAGGGTTGGAAAGGACCTTAAGATCATCTAGTTCCAACCCCCCTAATGTGTTTTATATTCTTTTAACCCAGATTGACTTGGAGAGTATATGTTCACTTAATCCAGATCTTGCACCTGATGAAGATATTGAACCTGGTCCAGAGTCACTACCACCACCTGCTCCATCAGCCAAAGTAAACAAAATCCTGAAGGTTAGTAATATCAATGCATCATAGAATAGTTAGGGTTGGAAAGGACCTTAAGATCATCTAGTTCCAGCCTCCTGCCATGGGCAGGGATACCTCCCATGAAGCCATGCCACCCAAGGCTCTGTCCAACCCAGCCTTGAATACCACCAGCAACTTTATTCACAACTTCCCTGGGCAACCCCTTCCAGTGCCTCACCACCCTTACAGTAAAGAATTTCTTCCTCATATCCAGCTTGTAGTACTCCTGTACATGTTGTTGTGTTTGAATTTTTCAACTTTTGTTGTGGAGCAGCAAAAATGGCTGTGGAGCCATTTGATAGCCATGTTTCTTTTCCTATGATGAATAGGGGTTTATAACTTTTTTTTTTTTAAGAATAGGTTTGGTGGAGAGGAACTGGGGAACTAATATTGATATAACTAAATATATATCAAGGAAAAAAAGGTTTAGGGAGGTTGTTTTGAAGCAGAATGTATAGTTCAAGTAGTTTTCACCCTAGGCTTCCATGGAGGGATTTGGCAGCAATCACCTCTTTCTGTTGCTGATGTCATGTTATTTTCATTCACTGGAAGGACGCAGAGGTGGGGCTGCATTTTAAATTTTCAGTATAATGGTGATCGAGTAACAGATTTCTTTCTTTATAGACTCGTCGAACTGTGGTGCCTATTAAGAATGACAACCCTGTCAGAGATAATAGAGGTAAGTGTTACTTCTTCCAAGGAAGTGAAAAATGTGGGAATATTTTAACCTCCTGCTTCTCTAACACTCTTTAATAGTTCTATATTTCTCATTTGGCATGTATGCATGTGACACATAAAAGACATGGTACATTGTTCCTACAATTGCTAGGCATGCTTAGAAATTAATACTTGGACTAGTATTTATGTGCAAGCAATGTAGCATTAGGAAAGTTAAGCTGAATTAACTGAAGGTGCAAAAATTTTAAGTTAATTATGCCACATAAAAGCCTGTGTGGCTTTTCCCAAGTGAAAGCACCCTCAGTTTTGCTTCACTATAATTGAGCATTTCAATATATTTTAAGTAATGCACTTTAAGTTCTTACACTTTCAATTTTTTATCTTAGTTTTGTAACAGTTTCTGTGTGTGTGTGTGTGCATGCATTCATTCAAAGAGTACTTAAGCTGTAGGGGTTATTTTTCACTCTAAGCTTATAGTGAAAAATCTACAAAAAATGCTGAAATACAGCAGGAGGATAGGTAAAAAGAATATATTGGATTAACACAGATGTAATAAATCTATATCATGAGAAAGAATAGTTACTGCTTATTATTTGAATTTTCTGTGTTAAACTTAGCTGACTTGTATTGATAACAGCGATGAATCTTCTTCCAAACATTAATCTACTGTGATTAATTCTGACTAAATTCTAGTCCATCTGTTTAAACTTGAAAGATAAATTGGCTTACATATCTTTGCAAGTGTTCACTCTTTTGGTGGATGACTGGGACCACTTTCATCCTTCTTCGTTTGCCTCTGGGGTTGTTAAGCAAACTGGAAATCTTTCAAGGAAGGGAATAACCTTTTTCAAACTTATGTGGTTTAAATTTGAGCCATCTTGCTGGTGAGCTGTCCTCACATCCACACGTCTTGTTTGTAGCAAATGGTCTGTTTAGTATGGAATAGTGCTGTAACTTTTTAATAGGTCCTTTTAATAGGTCATGTGCATCTTACTGTTCAGCCTATGTATTTGTCTTTTGTTGCCCTTGTGATTAAAGCTTTTCTCAACACAGTCTTATTTTGTGTAGTCAGTTTGTGCTGTAGACTAGATCTCCTATCATATTTGGAATTGTCTGGGCATTTGTCTTGTTTGTCCCATTCAATACCTGATTCACAGTTGTCTCCACGATGCACAGTGAGCTGGCATTTGTACAGAGTGCCATCTCTGGCTGCTAATCAAAGCAGATACCTTCTGTATGCTTCTGGTAGACTCTATCAGGAGCATGTGCAGGAAACAGGCCAGTTGAAGCAGAGCTGCTCGAAGCAAATCTTTGAAAAACAATTTAAAGCCCTTAGCTCTACCAAAGTGTCTTGCATGCTTACCACTCCCACTGCATTCACTGGGAGCAGACAACACTGCATCTTCAGAAACTGACATCCTTGGCACATATAGAAGAATGCCTAAGTTTAGACTTACTGATTGTATCTGTATCCCTTCCAGTACAGTGTCAAAAAAGCCTTTTCTTTTTTCCCTTTTTTTTTTTCTTTCTTCCACTAACAGATTGAGCTGTGCTTTGCTGCCTTTCATTTGTATCAATTTGCTTCTCCAGAGATAATAGGGTCAGTGGGGTGGGATCATTTGGAGCTCTAGAGAATGTGAAATAATGGGGCTTCTTTTCTTACAAACTTTTTGCATATAATCACAATATAAATAAAATTCCAGCACTTTAAACTTCAGGACTGAATGTCTCCCAAGTACATGCTTCAATCTATGCACATAGTAAGTTGTACTAATTGTACAATGGAGTATTTAATAATGTGCACGTGCAGCATTGGTGCTTAATAGTTATCTTGTATTGGTGTATAACACTAGGATAAAAAAGCCTGCATACCAAATATCTTTATTAATAGACATTCTAAATGTTTGGAAAGTGGTCTTGTTTTATCTTGTCACAACAAAGCTTTTCAGAATCGGGTAGAAATGTTACTCTTATTTGTCCAGGTAAGCTTTGTGCTCTTTCTTTGCAGTGGCTGGTTCTGCACGTGCACGACCTTCTCAGCTTCCAGATCAGACTTTCTCCTCTCAACAGAATGGTAGTGTTTCAGATATATCCCCAGTTCAAGCTGCAAAAAAGGAGTTTGGACCCCCTTGTATGTAAACCGTGTATCACGGATTCATTCATTCTGGTCTTTACGTGTACATTCTTGTGGATTATGTTGTCGCCTATAAAAGACAAATGGTCTACAAGTGCAGTTATCTCTGGGCTTCCCTGAGGAGCTTTTTCAGAGATCTGTGGCTAAACAAATATTCGCTTTTGTCATAGTTGTACTAGTATTTGGAATTTGTTTTAACATTATCTTGTTTTAACTGTGGCAGTGTTGTTTGTTTCTTTGTTTTGTTTGCTTGGGCTTTCTTCCAATTCAAACCACAAAATCACATGTGATGGTCATTGTCTGTACGTTTCTAGTTGCATACTTACTGTACCTTTCCCATTACTTTTTTCTAATTAATTTTATGAATTTTATAAATTAAATTGCCATAATTATGTATGATAATGATTGCCATAATTGTATATTACATCATTTGCTTGAAAGATGGATTTATCATTGGAATGCATTTATATCAACTAATTGAAATGTTACAGTGTAAATACTAAATTCGTGTAACATTGAAGAAATTTTAAAATTGTTTTTCTTTAAGCACGTAGAAAATCTAATTGTGTAAAAGAGGTTGAAAAATTGCAAGAGAAACGTGAAAAAAGAAGGCTACAGCAGCAGGAACTTAGAGAAAAAAGAGCTCAGGTTAGTATATTTAGCTTGGATGGAAAATGTATGACAGCAAGATAAGTTTGCAAACTTATAATGCTTTTTTCACTGTTTATGTATGAACTCTAATAATGAAATTAAGTGTTGCCATCCTGTATACAAGCTTGATAAATATTTGGTGCTTGGTTGCATTGCTGTCGTAACTATTACCTTAGACAGTTTTCCCCCTATTTTTCTTCCTACAGAAATAATTGCTTACGATTGCCTATCTTGCTGCATGTTCTTTAAAGATCAAGTGCTGGTAATGGATAGCTATTTCTTGGGGAAAATGTATTATTGAAAATAATCAAACCTCTAGCTTTTAGATATCCGTGTTGTTGTACATGACATGTTGCAGCATGATGATAAGTTGTTATTTATGATCTTTGATGATTGGTAGGAGGTCCATTTAAGGCTTAAGTTTGATCATTAACTTTTAGGATTTTTTTTCCCTTTAAAACCAGTCTATGCATTTATAATTTAGGTATTCATCATGCAAGCAGGTTGGCAGCAAGTTGTTAAAAACTTGTGTGAAAGAAAATGAGGTTGATAATCCTGTGAGAAAAATCTCTTAATATTAAATGACCTTCTGTCACAGTGATGTAAAAGCTTTGGCAAAACTAGTAGTGTGATCTTGAGGGCAGTCCTGTGTGTATGTGTTAGTCTCTAAAGAGATACTAGGAATCTACTACTGACATGAGAAGTACCACTACCAAGTAAATAATTCAGACAATTTACATCAGGGTTTAATGATGTTTCTAAGTCAACCTAAAATCACTTATGTTGAATTCATGTTCTCTAATTTCAGTCCATTTATACAAATGCAGAACTTTACTATGTCTCTGTGTCTGAGAAACAAACATTAAAAATCTTCAGGCATTAAAATACTTAAGCCTGGCATTACAGCTGAAATTTTATCACTCCTGTGAAGCCTCCCTTTGAATCTGAGTCTTAAATGTCTGTATGAGGAAGCTCTGTTTGTCTTGATAACCTGTATCTATCTGTGCTTTGTGTTCCTTTGTGTATACTGATGTGAAATGCAGCAATAATTAGCCAGGCATTGTCTTCTAGTGGACAAAACCTTTAAGCAGAGCTTGAAGAATTTTAGGCAAACGCTTTTTCCATAATAAGCAATACTCCTTTCTGAACATTAGAAGGAAATGTTTCAGTGGGAATACATTTTTTTGTGTGCTTACTGTCAGCAGGTTTTACTTCACTGTTGTCATGCTAAATAACATTAAAATACAATCAACTTCTGATTTCCAGGACATAGTCTTAGTTGAGGTGAGGATCAGTTGTGTCACAGGTGCAGGAACATGAGCTGGCTCCCTTTTGACTTGTGCAAGTGCAGTGCTCTCTGAGAGTGCCTGTGCGGTTTCCACAACTAGCTGTGACCCAGGAGGAGTTTCCTATTATTTGAAATCATTCCATAATTTGGGGGAAGCTGTGCAAAACTTAAGAAGGTACTTGCACCAGAGCCGGCTATGTATGGCATCATTGGCTTGTCCTGAAATGGTGTAAAAACTAAGTTTCAAGGAGAAGTGACATGAGGGACGTTTGATCAGTTCTTCAGAGAACCAGCTCAGCTTGCTGTAGGCTTAGGCTTAGCAATGCTTGGAGGGGCTCTATGCAAGGCCTCTTATGTATCCATTTGCTCTGGTACTGATGGCTCCAGCTTTAGGGATGGGAAGCCTTCCTAAGCCTGGTTGTAGCTTAGAATTGCTTTTGTTAGCAAGGATCTAAAAGCTCTTGCAATGCATCCAAGTAACTGTAGGAGTTCAGGACCAGCAGTAGGATGAAGCTCCTTAAACCAAGTTGGATCCAACAGAGCTGTGTTTGGGGCAGCTGGGTGTTGTCACTGTCTTCTGCAGTGTGTTGTACCTGTGTAATGGAGTGTATCCATCTGTCCATTGGTCTGCCTTACCTCTGATTAAGAAGCATTGACTGTGTACTCTGTGCAATCATTCAGACGTGTTTTAGTGTGAAGAATCTGTTGAAGGCAGAAGTCATTTCTTTCTTGAGTAGTCTGTTAATGAGTCCTCAATGAAAAGTACTTTTCTATTACATGCCAACCAAAACCAGTAACTAGGTGTGTAATTGTTTTATGATCAGTAAATTAGCTGCATCAGAATGGAAAAAGGCATTAAACTTGCATATTGCAATATTTCTGGCATTTTGGAGGAAAAGTAAGATTTCTGTTAATGTGAATTTCTCATAAATATAGAAGACACTGAAGTTTGTCAGTTTTGGTAAAAAAAAGTGCATTAGAAATTATGTTGTTTGCTTCCCTAGGATGTTGATGCTACAAACCCAAATTATGAAATTATGTGTATGATAAGAGATTTCAGGGCAAGTTTGGATTACAGACCGCTGACAAATGCAGATCCTGTAAGTACCCCAATAACATTGAAGTTTCTTATCTGTCTGTATTTTTGCTGTGTTTTCCTTTTTTTCAATGAGTACTTATGTCTATAAACATGAAAAGTAAGTAGTTTGTTTTAGTATTCATTATCACACGGGTTTAATTTTTCAGTTATTTGATGATATAGAAATTAGTAGGTATTGAAAGTCTTAATTGTTAATTATGTTATGTTATTCAAATATCCTTTTACTATAAAATAATACCAATATGTACTAAGTAGTCACTCAGCCTCTGTATTGTAATTTCCTGAGATGCTAGGGGATATACACAAAGAACCATTACGCTTCTCTTAAAAACCTTGTTGAGTCTGAAGTTTAATATTTGATCTTTGAAGGTGATGAGGGCATTTGGTTTGCAGAGAAGTCAGAAGACCAGGATTCTTAAATGAAGATTATCAGATATCTCTGGAAATCAGAGATGGCGATTATTTTTGTCAATAGCATAACTACCCTATTAGGTCTGGATTTGCTTGTAATATTCCAAGATGCACCTGGGACGCTACAGCATTAGACCGCTGTCTGCAGTTATTTTGTTAATGCATGGTTCTCCCTTTTGGGTTCTTTGCTGTTGTGTAGACACAAGGGTTTTTTCCATGTTGAGATGACTCACTGTCTTGAAAATTTCTTTGTTTAAACTTCTGGTTAATTAATTCAAGAATAGAAATAAAATAAGTAAGCTATTGTGTAACTGGATTTTGGGTGTAGTTCACTGAAAGATTATTTCCTTTGCAGATTGATGAGCACAGGATATGTGTTTGTGTACGGAAACGACCACTCAATAAAAAGGGTATGACCATTAAGCCATTAAAAGATTTTGCTGGTGTTTTGGGATGATTTTTTTTGGGTGTATGTTTGGTTTGGTTTTTTTTTTCCCCCCCTCTGAAGGGCTGCTTCTGATAGTAATATTATTCATGATAGAGGTCTAGGCATACTGATCAAAGGTGAAACTACTACACTAGTAGTCTCTTGTTAAACATGATATTAGTATTACAACTTCTTACTGTCTTTTCATCAGACTGGAGCCTGTATTAAAAAAAAAAAAGTTGATGTTTCCAACTCCAGTTAAATTCCAGTCTTCCATGAAGTTCTTTACTTTCAGTGGGAAATTAAGAATGCAGATACTTCTGTTTGAATCCAGTGCTTAAGTAAGCTGACTTTCACTTTGAAATATGTTTTTCCTTCCCTTTCCTGGTTCTAATGGAAGGTGTCCCTGCCAAAGGCAGGGGGTTTGGAACTAGATGATCTTTGAAGGTCTTTTCTAACCCAAACCATTCTATGATTCAATGATTCTATATTTTGTTTAGCTAAAGGACTCAAAGAGCATCACCCTGTGAGACAACATGGCATGCTTTTCTTACTTTTGTACTGTCAGACCTACTCCTGGAAGATTATCTGGAGAATATTCAGAGGCAAACATGAGAATTGTGTGGGAAAGGGAAAAGATGTTGATACTACTACATTGTTAATTTTTGCCTCCCCCCCGCTACTTAGAATCATAGAATGAACTAGTTTGGAAAAGACCTTTAACTTACCCTACTTTTTTCCTTTGTTTTTACTTTTACTGTTTTTCTATTCCCTTTGTTCTTCTGTTGTACCGATCTGAAAAGAATACATAATCTTAAGAATCCACTACTTGAAAATACTGTGCACAATTTATTTAATAAGGGTGTTCAATGTACAAGTCTGGTAGCAATTGAATGTTTCATTGTTGGAGGTTTCTTGAATAAAGTATGACTTGGAAATCTTGTGCATTTAGGGGAAATGTTACCTTCTGCTGAAGGTGGACAAAATGAATTTACAGTAAATGAGAGCAAGTAGTCATGGAGTGTGAATTTGGATCTGAAGTAGGATTTGATTTTGTGGAATTTGCATATCTTAGCTATTAGTGGTTTAGGCTATTTAAAAACATAGCTCATTGTTTGTAGGAAGATGAATGTCTATGAAAAAATGAGGTTGGTATTAAAATTATTATGCATTTTCAAAAATAACCTATAGTGAAAAGGTACTATTGAAATAATCTATAGACATAATCTAGTACCCATATGATACAATTTTCTGAAAACACACACTTCATAGGAAACAGTATTTCTCATGCCATGTTGTAAAACTGAAGAATCAAAGATATTAGTGTTTAACTCCCTGAAGAGGAAAAAAAAAAGCCAGTTTGTTTTGTCAGTCTCGGAAAGACGAAATTATCACCAGGGTCTTTAGAGTCCTCTGTACCAATTGTTCTGTGGGTTGACTTTTCAGGAAGTAAGTGTTCACATTAGCATCTAAGTTATTTAATTTAAATAAAAATGTTTTTATATTTTTTTAACTGAAATTAAACATTTTCAATTTCTTTTGACATTGAGATTTTATTTCAGTGACATATAATTAAGAAATGTATGGTGGGTTTCAGAGACAGTATTCCAAATTTTCATCAGCAAAGAATGTAACAAATAGCTGGGAGCATGTAAATGTCTTTATTCAGAGCAATTTTTTAAGAAAAAACAGCTTTTGACTGCTTAAACTAAAAGCTTTTGCTGCAAAGGATTTGCTGCTTACATCTCTTCTTATCTCTGTTCCTTATTTCTTCTTTGTGATTACTGCAAAATAATTGCATCTTATTTTATTGCAGAGCCAGTGAAAAAATTATTATATAGTGATTGAATCCATATTTCTGTTGGTGTATAATTATTATGCAATGGTAACCATTGTACTGTTTGATCAGCTTGTTAACCAGTAAAAAGATTTCTTTCTGATTGCATACAGCCACATCAAATTCCTGAACTGCATGCCTTAAGAAATTTTACATAGAAATGGAAGTAGGACACATGAGTGATCCTGATTGTACACACAAAGGATCTTTATTTTTGTGCATATCACGGATCACTGGGTTCTCTGTTTTGCTGACTTGTATCTCATGCAACAATTACCAGTAAATTGTAGTTCTGTGTAATAATTATAACCTGGGACCTCACTGTTGAAATCACATCTAGATGGCTTTTGTTCATTTCCAGTGCTAGGAAGGATTTTTTTTTTTTTAGTATTTTCAGCTTTTTCTGCTTACATGGTAATCTTTAGACAGGATTTTGCTTTGGAGAAATTCTGTATTAAAGATGTATACTTTAGGTTACAAGGAGGAATATACAAACAAAAATGTCTGTGTAAAATGAAAGCAAAATTCTTTTGGAAGGCTATGAACATGTGACTGTAATGTTAACGATTTAAGGAAAATAAGTGTGTGCTTTGTCCAGTAGAGAAGCTATAAAAACTTAAGGATATGTCGGTAATCTGTAAAATAGTATAGAAGCTCTGAGAGAAAACAGGGGAAATCCTTGGGAAGTGTTATAGAATACATAACAAGCTACATTGATGGTGATAAAATTAATCATTATTTTCTTACCAGCTTTGTACAACCTGTCTAATTTCTAGCAATTGGTAGGATAGGATGACAAGTCTTTCAAAATGAAATTTCTTGCTTAACAGATTACTCTCTAGGCACTGTAAGCCCTGAATCCATTTCAGTGTTGTTACTTGGAGGAGCTGTGTTACCTGAAATGTTTGAGTGTAGACAATGAAAAATGGAAAAAATGTGTTGCTAGTTAAATATTTCACTTATATTATAGAAACTTTAATGAAGGACCTTGATGTTATAACAATTCCTAGTAAAGATGTTGTGATGGTACATGAACCAAAACAAAAGGTGGATTTAACACGTTACCTGGAAAACCAAACTTTTCGTTTTGATTATACCTTTGATGAAACGTCTCCTAATGAAATGGTTTACAGGTATGTGTATATACTTTTTTTTTTGTGAATCTTCTTAAGTGTCTTCCATGTCAATAACTGTGGGCTTAGCCCTTGGTCGTTTACCCCTGTTCTCTGTGTTATCAGATATGTATATTGCTACCTCTGTTCTTTTGCCTGTTTACTTTTGTTTAAATTTATATCCTGAGTTATTAACCTGCAGTGTCATCTCCACCTCCATTAACCTCAGTTCAGCTCTCATTTGTTCTTCAAGCCTGCCTGGTCTCCAGGCTCTAGTACGTATTGCCTGCCTCTTCATGAACAACTTCTTGAGCTCTCCATTTGCTTTAGGCTTATTTTACTAATTAGTGTGTGTGCAACACCTGAGGAACCTGAGTATGGCTTTTAGTCTTCAGGAAACTTGGAAGAAAAGGAAAGCTCCATCCTCAAAGAGCCTGTAGATTGAATATAAGATAATTAAGAGATGAAAACAAATCAGGAGAGGGTACAGAAGGAGTGGAAAGCGAGAGAGGTTATATTGTGTTACTGAGATGCCTGAGCTAGCTTGGCTACTGGAAGCAATCTGGCTGATGTAACATACCAAGTGCATGGAGCTAAGCTATCTTGCTGAAAATACTGAATCTTTCTAATTTAAAAGGCCTACAACAGCAAAGACCATGCATCCATTTTCAGCCCCAAGGTATTTGGATCTCCATTTTCTCCTTTATTTTTCTGTTTAATTTCCTCAGCTGGCACAGAATAATGCACACAAGGCTTTAAAAAATGTGTTTGGGAAGAAAAGAAAACAACCCCAAAAATATAGCAGAATTTTAGTATTGGCAATGCCTAGGTATCTACCTGCTTCACTGTCCTACTTTGTCATTTAATTCTGTCTTCTTTAGGAAACCCCAAACTCTACGTAGTGAGCTATGCTGTGGTACATCACTAAAACAAGGTTGTTTTTTTTTTTTTTCTTAGGGTTTAAAGGAGGATAATACTGTTAGAAAATTAAATGTGTGAGACCTTGTAGCTTTTCTCTGATTGTTTCGGATATTTTTATGCCTTGGGGCTGGTAGTCTCTTTAGTTCAGGAATTAATGTAGAAGTGTCCTTTGTCCTCTCAAAGTAGAGGACCAGTTTTGTCTCTTCTGGCCTTTATAATTTATAAATTTATAGCAGTGGCACCTTAAAGTAATTCAGTTTCTTAAGTACTATTGATTTTTGCATTTAAGGTTTACAGCTCGACCATTAGTGGAGACCATATTTGAAAGGGGAATGGCAACTTGTTTTGCATATGGGCAGACCGGCAGTGGAAAAACCCATGTAAGTATTTTCTTCTGCATGCAAGCAAGACGTTTCTTTTTATGTGTGGCACACTTAGCTGAGTTCTAATAAGTAACAAATATGTAAGCTGCAGTTCTGTGATTTTATTTATTTATTTATTCTTTTATTTAGACTATGGGTGGTGACTTTTCAGGAAAGAACCAGGATTGTTCTAAAGGCATATATGCGCTTGCAGGTGAGACCTTATTGGCTCGTTGACTTTTTTGCTGTTTAGTTGACATCAATAAATTTTCTGCTCCCTGAAGTACAAATACAAAAGTCTACGTAAGCCCTTCTACCTATGCCTACATATGTCTCTCTGCTCTGGTCTCGTGAGACCCCACTTGGAGCACTGTGTGCAGTTCTGGTGTCCTCAATGTAAGGAGGACATGGAGCTGTTGGAGCAAGTCCAGAGGAGGGCCATGAGGACGATCAAGGGGCTGGAGCACCTCCCGTATGAAGATAGGCTGAGAAGGTTGGGGTTGTTCAGGCTGGAGAAGAGAAGGCTGTGTGGAGACCTCATAGCAGCCTTCCAGTATCTCGGGGGCCTGCGAGGATGCTGGGGAAGGGCTCTTCATCAGGGACTGTAGCCATAGAACAAGGGCCAATGTGTTTAAACCTAAACAAAGGAAGTTCAGGTTAGATACAAGGAAGAAGCTCTCTGCTGTGAGGGTGGTGAAGCATTGGAACAGGTTGCCCAGAGAAGTGGTAAATGCTCCATTGCTGGCGGTGTTCAAGGCCAGGTTGGACAGAGCCGTGGGTGACGTGGTCTAGTGTGAGGTGCTCTTGTCCATGGTAGGGGGTTTGAAACTAGATGAACTTAAGGTCCTTTCCAACCCAAACCATTCTGTCATTCTATGTATTTTGCATTACAGTGGAGCTTTGGTAACATAATAAGTAGTTCCTAGACATGTAGTTTGTACACAGTACAGTAAATGTGTATATATAGATCATTAAAAAAATGTAATAGTAGATGAGTAATTAATTTTATAACTTTAGAGTCTTTTGCATCTTCTGATATAATATGGCAGTTTAAACTTGCAATGTTTCAGGCTTGGTTGACTGACCATATCCGTTACATTTGCAAAATGTGACAGATGCTATAAAATAGACTATTACGCATTAATGAGTCTTCACTTAACAAAAATACATAATGAGATTTCTTTCTATTCTGGAAATATATTGACAGCTCGAGATGTCTTTCTCATGCTAAAGAAACCAAACAATAAGAAATTAGAACTCCAAGTATATGCAACGTTTTTTGAGATCTACAGTGGTAAGGTGAGTAGCTGATCTTTTTCTAAGGAAGGGGAATTTCTCTTTCACAAAGAAGATATTGAGCTTGTCACATAAGTTTTTTTTTTTTCCCTATTTGTAGTAAAAATTGTATTTCAGATAATTCTTTATACTTCCCTTACAATCATGTTTTCCATGGAATGCTTTGCATATTTTGATACAGGATTTGAAACAGAAGTGTCTTTTAAAGGTCCTCTTTAACTGTTCTGTTTTCCTCCACTTCCTAAGGTTTTTGACTTGTTGAACAGGAAGACAAAATTAAGAGTGTTAGAAGATGGTAAACAGCAAGTCCAGGTGGTGGGATTACAGGAACGGGAAGTTAAGTGTGTTGAAGATGTTCTTAAGCTTATCGATATAGGCAACAGCTGCAGGTATCTCCCATAAGTTACAGCAGTTTTTCATTGTACATTGAAGATTCAGAATAAGAATATTTTTTTGGGTCTCTTTGTAGTGAGGGCTTTTAATATGGGTGTTTTGATGATGTTGGCTACAATTTAGGAATCTGCCTACCTTTTAAATAAATGCTTAGAGTTTCTCTGTATCCTAGAGAGAAATAACTGATTTTTCTACAGGATGTGAATTGCATGCATTATGTAAGCATCTCACTGACTTAAATTCATGTGATTTGTAATCTGGAATACTGCCAGATTCTTCAGCTCTTAAAGGCCTTGATTTGTAGTGACAGAGGCTAAGTGTAAAATTTTTTATCTTTTTTTTTTAAGAACCCAGCTTTATTTTTTTTTTTTTTAAATTAGCCTGGTACAAGGACAGGTGCCTGGTCAGATAGAAGTGCCAATGGCATCCTACATGTAAACTCTCTGATAATCTGAAACCTTTGAAGATCTGACTATTGCTTTTAAAAGGGAGATAAAACTAATCTTCCATTTCTAGTTGAAGAGATGAAACAGGAGTATAATTGTGCTATGTACTTCCAGTTATTAGGGTTGTATTTCTAGTGTCCACATCAATGTTAGATGTGCTGTCAACAAATGTAAGCAAATACAGGACTCTGCTATGAAAAAAATAATGTTCTGAGGTTATTGTATTTAACATATATGGTCCTTCACCTGTCTGTATGTTCTTCCTTTCTCTCCTTTTGTTTAAAGGACGTCTGGCCAGACATCTGCAAATGCACACTCATCTCGAAGCCATGCAGTGTTTCAGATTATTCTCAGAAGGAAAGGCAAATTGCATGGCAAGTTTTCTCTGATTGATTTGGCTGGCAATGAAAGAGGAGCAGATACTTCCAGTGCAGATAGGCAGACTCGACTGGAAGGTGCAGAAATTAACAAGAGCCTTTTAGCACTCAAGGTAAGTGAAATGTTTCTGTTGCCTTTGAGTAGGTGGAAGCCTTCTACAGAGAGTATCAGTGACTATGAAAATGAGTGTTTTTTGCAGGCTTTGCTGTTCTACGTTGTTTACTGATGTGACAGGTAAAATAATGTATTGATTTTTCCGCAAAATGCCTGAAGGAGCACTTGATAATTACCAAGTAGAAATGTTGCTGAAATGTGCTATTGTCTTGCATGTAGTTTTAAAAAAAACCCAGAAAAATAAGAAGTCAACAAAAGTTCCCCCTTAGTGGAGCTTGAAGGCTTTAGTGATATCTATCTAAAATGGGAGGAACAGATGTCTGACTTTGCTACTCAATGTCTGAAATACTAACTGGAAATACTTGCACATCTCAATATTTTTGTTCTTTTCTTAATAAATTAAAATAACCTTTACAACATATTTGTTTACTGCTATTAGTTAGTCCCCTAAAGCAACAGAACAACACATCCAGAAAGAACTAACAAACAGATCAAAATAATCCTTGAAAATTGGAATCCATTTTTGACTAATCTTCTTTGCAGCAGATTGTCTCATACAGTCACTTTATAGATTTTCATACATCAGGACATATCAAGACAGCTAAGAATTATTAAATATTCACATGCCTTGTGTGTGTGTTTCATAATGCTTGGAAGAGGTTTAGTCTTAATAGGGAAAGTAATATTTTAGTCTGAACTGGGCAGACTAATCTTGAATATCACAGAATTTACTTCTGTTGCTGGTTAGCTTTGCTTAGTTTTACTACTGTCAGCACCAACACTTTGGTTTTATATTAAGAACTGAATCCCGAAATCACTGTGCTTACTTTTTATCCCCAGTATAAACCCGGGACAAGACTCATGTCGGACTCTAAGCAGATCTCATAAAACACCACAAAATTGTAACCTGTAATGTGTCATTACAAAATTGTATGGCATGTTGAAAGAGTAGAAGCAACGGTTCCAAAACTGTGGCCTGTTTGACTTAGCATCAAAGTAAATAATGAAGCAAGACTGTGTTGACGTTGTCACACATTTCCAAATATAATAAAGCTGGTTTGTTCTGTGGTTTTGGTTTTTATTTTTTTGCCAGTTTACTCGTGGATTTTGTACTAGCTAGTACCTTCAGGGCAATACCTATACAATATACTTGGTTCATTTTCATTCAACTTGGCTTTTTAATTACAATGAAAGGTTCTGCTGCTGCTGCCGTACTACTGCTTGTGATCTAAATTATGTGGGGAAGGGGAACTGAAAACAAGTAGAGGTCTAAATAGTGGTACAAGAAGATATGAGTTTCTCAATGATATGTTCATTTTTGAGTTTTTCTTTTTTCTATCCCTAAAAATATTGCACAGCTTTTTCCATTTACATTCAAGACCCCTGAAGTTATTGTGAAGTTCAAATTAAACTGCTGTGTTCTGAGGAGTGGCCTTTGGTGCTAATCCGTGACTTGCTATTTGCATTTGGCTATCAGTCCAATGCTAATCTGTTCACATTTTTTGTAGAAGTTGCTTCTGTAATGTCTCTACATGGAAGTAGTGTTGTCATTTTGTCATTTTGTTACCTGGTTTTCTGAGCTCTGATGAA
Source organism: Myiopsitta monachus (assembly GCA_017639245.1). NCBI lineage: Eukaryota > Metazoa > Chordata > Aves > Psittaciformes > Psittacidae > Myiopsitta > Myiopsitta monachus. Next base: position 21,348,086 of record CM029941.1, read on the forward strand.
AAGCAGAAGTAGTTAAAAATTCCGTTAGTTTTAGAAGCTGGCAGTTTCCTCCTATGATTCTTTTACTAGTAAGGAGATAATCCAATTCTAATTTTTCAGGAGTAAGCAAACTAAAAATGATTATAGTAAATTAAAATACCATAATTGAAGTTGTTGGTTGCCATATCAGCAATTTAACTTATGCATTACTGTTTTTCCTGTGTAGTATCTCATGTTGAAAATCTGTTGCCCCTCTTTGTATCTAATAATCTTCTTCTTCATGGAATAGGTAGGGTTGGAAAGGACCTTAAGATCATCTAGTTCCAAACCCCCTGCCATAGCCAGGGTCACCTCCCATTAAACCATGCCACTCAAGGCTCTGTCCAACCCAGCCTTGAACATCACCAGTGATGGAGCATTCACAGCTTCCCTGGGCAACCCATTCCAGTGCCTCACCACCCTTATAGTAAAGAATTTCTTCCTCATATCCAATCTCAACTTCCCCTGTTTAAGTTTGAACCCATTACCCCTTGTCCTCTCACTATAGTCCCTCATGAAGAGTCCCTCCTCAGCATCCCTATAGGACCCCTTCAGGTGTTGGGAGGCTGCTGTGAGGTCTTCACACAGCTTTCCCTTCTCCAGGCTGAACAGCCCCAACTTTCTTATCCTAACTATTCTATGATTCTGTGATTCTATTAATGCACAACTAAAGAAAAATCAAGGAATGCACTGCCTTGCTTGCCTATAAGTATTGAGTCTTTTTTAGCATTTGCATGTGAAATTCACATTCAACAAGCTTCAGTCTTTCTGTTTATCTGAGCTGTGTCCATTCTGTGAAATTCAGCTGGTGAGTTTTTCAGTAATCACTTCAGTTAAAACCAACTTGCTTTTGTTCTGTTCTGTGTTATGGCAGTTTTACTCTGATCCCATTTTTAGTTCTGTGTGGTGCCATTTCACAGTTGCAATGCTTTCTTGGATAATCATCCTGCAGCTTCTAGTTTTCTGGAAGAAGCTGTTCCTAGGAAATTTCAAAAAGCTGGAAGATTATGGTTGTTGCCGAAGGGTTAGCTGAACTACTGTTGAACTATTTGTGTAACACAAGAGCCATTTAATCTGTTAGTGCTGCTGAAGGCAGATCTTTTTAAAATAAAGGTTCTGAAGTACTACTGTTCAAAGAAGTTTTGTGTGTAGACATGTCAAAACTGTACCAAGGAAACCGTGCATCTGAAATACCTGTGCACAAAATTTTAAGGCAAAGTTAGAAGCTGGAATTAATGAGCAAAATATGGAGATGATGACAACACCACAGAAATTAAAATTTAAACTTTCTTTGTGTAAGAAGTGACTTCTTAACTGATGTTAGAGCTCTGAGTGGGCAGAACTAATGCTTAGATTATCTTGGTCTTGGTTTGTACTTAGTTGCTGCTGCAACTTCTGTAGTTATTTTGTAATATTTACATCTGTGCAGTATTTCTCACTGGAACTTGCCAACCAATTGCAAATACAAGTTTAAGTCCCATACCTTTTTAAGTGAAAGAGGAGACCTATGTCTGTTTATTTATATGAAGAGTATTTTAAAACAGGGAATGACTTCCAACATCAAGTACATCAATAGAGAGCTGTGCTTACTTGGTTTGTGACCTGTGGAAGCTTTCAGAAGATTCTGAGCTGTAAAGAAAGTCAGTGGTAGAGACAGAATCAAAGCTACTGCTTTTAATTAGTAGAGTTAACATGTGTCCCTGTCCACACTGCTTCTGCTAGTGGAGGTTATAGATCATTCTGGCTTTTGCAGCTGATAATCAGAAATTCAACATCAGTACTGATTTTTTTTTTTGTTCTTGTTTTGTTATTGTTGGATACAACAAACTTAAATATTTTGCATCAGATTCAGGAAGTTTGGAGATTCTTAAGTGTTTTAATTTCCTATGTCTCTACTGAGCCTAATGAAGTGTGAAAACTTAACACTTCAAGAATCCAAGTTTTAATGGTAAATTTTAATATTTTAGGGGACAGCAACATAACTAAAGCATGTGTATAATGATTTTGAGTTGTATTTGTATTATATTTATTCAACATATGTTAAATTTAAATACATAAATGTGTTATTTCTTTCAGGAGTGCATTAGAGCCTTAGGCCGAAATAAACCTCATACACCCTTCAGAGCAAGTAAACTTACTCAGGTGCTAAGAGATTCGTTCATTGGAGAAAACTCCCGTACCTGTATGGTAAGTTGATTTAACTGTTTGTTCTAACAGTTACAAAAAGGAAAGACATTGGGAATTTAGGCAGTTTTAAGCTGTTCTTTTTAAAATTGGTTGCTTGCTACTGGCAATGTTTTGGGCTTAAATTTATCCACTAACACTGTATGTAGAATGACTTTCAGCAGAGACATTTCAGGTAACTTGCTCCCTTCTTACTTTTTATTGGTGTTTCTTACTGCTGCTTCTAGTTTTCTAGCTAGGCATCTAGCTAGAAACACTTCTAGCTCAAGAAGTTTGGTTGGTTGATTTTTTTTAGTAATGTCTGAATTATGAGAGCAGTATTTGTTCACTCAGAATTTTGGAAAAAGGAGTGCAGACTGGAGTACAGTGGTGAGTTACAATCTTTAAATGACAAATTCAAAGTTGGTATCAAAGACATTAGAATATGTTCTAGGCTGTTGAGGGGATGAATAGGGATGGATGGGAGACATGTATTGTATAAATGTGCAGTTGCATCAGCATGAAGACCAGTTTTTCTGTCAGATAAATCACTGGTGTGCAGTCATTTTATTTGCCCATCCTTATCATTTCTCCTTATTGAACTACAAACTTTATGCAGTGAGTGCCAATTGGTAGGCTTATTTATGTTGGTTACTTTTCAGATTCCTTGGAATTAATTAGTCTAGTGGCCAGAGAAGTCTACAGACCACAACAGGAAAACCATGGTGTTAGGGCAGCCTAATCTTTCCTGTAGCTGGTAGAATCATACAATAGTTTGTGTTGGAAGAGACCTTAAAGATCATCTACTTCCAACCCCCTTGCCACTTGCAGGGACAGCCTCCACTAGAAAAGATTGCTCAAAACCCTGTCCAAACTGGCCTGGAACACTTCCTGCAATGGAGCTATTCTGGGCAGCCTGTTCCAGTGTCCCACCACCCTCATAGTAAAGAATTTCTTCCTAGTACCTAATCCAAATCTCCCCTATTCCGGTTTAAAGCCATTCCCTCTTGTCCTGTCACTGCATGCCCTTGTAAAAAGCTCCTTTCCAGTTTTCTTGTAGGCCCTTTAGGTACTGGAAGCTTCTCTAAGGTGTCTCCTGAGCCTTCTTCAGGCTGAACAGCCCCAACTCTCTTAGCATGTCTTTGAAGGAGAGGTGCTCCAGCCTTCTGAGCATCCTGAATCCTTGGGCAGAGGCCCATGTCCTTGTCCTGGGGGCGTCAGAGCTGAACACGGTACTGCAGGTGGAGGTTCATGAGAGGGGAGTAAAGGGGGAGAATTTCCTCCTTTGACCTGCTGGTCACACTTCCTTTGATGCAGCCCAGTGTACAGTTGGCTTTCTGGGCTGCAAGCAGACACTGCCGATTCATGTTGAGCTTCTTGTCAACTAGCACTCAACAGTCCTTTTCAGGGCTGCTCTTAGTCTATTCTCTGCCCAGCCTGTAGTTGTGGTTGGCTAGTTTGGCTCACGTATCCTGTCGCTGCTCCCTTCTGGCTTCCCGTGCCCCTCCTCACTGGCAGAGCATGAGAGACTGAAAAGTCCGTTATTGAGAGTAAGTGCTATTGAGCAATAGCTAAAGCATCAGTGCGTAATCAGCATTGTTCTCAGACTAAATCCAAAACACAGCACTCCAGCAGCTACTAGAAAGAAAAGTAACCATCCTAGCCAAAACCAGGACACATACTGATGTGGGAAGAAAGTTTATATGTCCTTCCCTTCCCTTGTGGCTTACTCTGAATTACAATTGAAAGGAAGCAGGGAAAGAAGAGAAACCTACAGTGCATCCTTTTGTTTGTTTGAACTGAGCTCTCGCACTTGTAGTACTTGATTCTGTGATAACTATATGGATACAGAATAAAGCTGCCTGTATTGAGATCTGAGAGCTTTCTGAACAGCATATATTGAATTGAGGGAAGGTATGGGAGGTAACTTAGCCTGGAATTACTTACAGTCCTCTCCAGTTCCCTGGGAAAAGGAGAGACTTGCATTCCAGTGGTCAAGTGGTGGGAATAGTTGATAATGATCAGCAGCTTTACCTATATTCTGGGTTGTCTTTTGCTCTTTTATCAGGAGTTTATTTAGCGTTGCAATGTGGTATTGACACTTAGCTCCTTGGCAGGGTTACCTGGTTTGTAAGCATGTTCATGTGTAGATTTTGTATCGTGCACCAGAAAAATATTACTGATGAATGAATATAAAGGAAAAGAAAAAGGCAAGTCATTATGGTTTATGATAGCTAAAGTTGAACAATATTTTAAGAGAGTACTTATCTGGCAGGTGTGCTGTCTGCTGTTTTGCAGCAGAGCCATGTAATTAACTGTGCTGCTTCAAACTTCTAAAAATTACTTCAAAAATTGTTTAATAAGTAGTTTCTTTTCACTTTCCTGCAGGTGACTGCATAGATCATTGCTGTGTTTTCTAGAAGTGTCTACAGGAGACACTTACAGCCTTTTGTGAAATAAACGTAGAAGAACTTTTTAGTGATAACCGTTACAACTGTCACAAGGAAATATGTAGGTCATGATTGTTTTCCCTGAAGTGTGTTTTAGCCTATTACAGGCAAAATAAATTGAGTTTGCAACATAGAAATACTATTAAATTGAAAAATACTGCTTACTGGTCATGTAAAACATCTTTTAAAGTACTGCTTTTGCTTGTCAATGAGAGGCATTTATTGTAAAGGGATCAACAAAGGTTTGATCCAGTATTCTGGATTGTAGCAGCAATGTGCTTAGAAAGTAAGAAGTTTTGCAAATATGTGGAGCTTTTCAATATGGGATGCATATAAAGTGAGGTAGTAAAAACTTTTGATTTCAATTTTCTAGAATTTTTAATGTTCTGGTATAAAATACCTGCTGGGCCTCTTCTGCTTGATTTTTGACGTTCTAATCCCTAAGTGGGATATTTGAATCGAATTTAATTGGTGATTTCTGCACCTCATTTTTATTTTACTTTTCCTGTTATTGTTTATGGGCTTCCTGTTGCAATTTGAAGTTACATCTCTGTGTGGAACATTTTCTTCTGTAAGTAAGGGTAAACTGTAATTTGGAAACTTTTTTTTTCCAAATTTCAGAAATATACTTTCAAAAAAACTCAAATGTGGACAGTTATGACTGATCTGCTTTGCTCTAGAGAAATCCAGAGGCATACAGTCAGCATAAGTAGGTTGTTTTGAACTATTAGTCACTGCAGTTTTACTGAAGTTCTTGTCCTTAAGTAGTTTAAAAAAACCACCTGAAGTTGTTTTTGAAGAGTTGCATAGCAGGGTAATGTATCATCATTAGAAATTTTCAATGTAGCTGCATGTAATAGTTTAACTTTTTAACCAGTGTTGTGTCCTTGATGTGTTGCATCCTGAAGTGTTGCAGCCAAAGCTTGGTGTGTCAGAGGTGTGAGACCCTTGGGGTGGGAGTAGGAACCTGCAGACTTCATGTCCCAGAAGGGCCATTGATTCTATTGTGATGGTTTAGGAGCAATATAGACATGCTCAAAATAGAAATAAAGGTAATTGTGGGTCTTAAAGATATTCCTGTTCATAAATAGCGCTGCTTTTTCCATTAACGTTTGGCATTATGAATGAGGAAGCGAGCAACAGAAGTTGGAGTCCTCCTGTCTTGGGCTTCTTGGGTCATGAGGACATGTGATGTACTGGATGTTTATGTTGACCAGCCTGGATCTTGTGCATGGGTTCTTGTGACCTGAATGCAGTACCCACATGGCTGACAGCACCTACAGTATATACTTCAAAATGCTGGAGGAGTCCCCTGATGCTATGGCAGTTGCTGTGTGTATTGTGCTCTGAACATTGAACTGGTGGAAGTGATGCATGCATCTTTCATGTTAAGTGAGTTTAGAAGGACTTTAGGATAGTATGTTTTGTTAATTAGCAGCTAGAACATTTTTTATAAAGAGACATTCAGTCATGTGATCTTTTGAAAGCTACACTTGTTTTCATTAGTAGCTGATGTGGACCAGTATTTGAGGTTTAAATTTAAGTCTCTGTGGTAGCAAGCTTTTTAGACTTCTGCCCTGGTTTCAGCTGCCATAGAGTTAATTTTCTTCCTAGTAGCTGGTGCAGTGCTGTGTTTTGGCTTCAGTGTGAGAACAGTGTTGATAACACACCAATGTTCTTAGTTGTTGCTCAGTAGCACCCTGGTCAAAGACTTTTCAGTGTTTCATGCTCTACCAGTGAGGAGAGGCACAAAAAGCCGTGAGGAAGCACAGAAAGAACACCTGACCCAAACTAGAAGTCCCAGATCGCTGCTTGGGTCGAACTGGGTATTGGTCAGTGGGTGGCGAGTGGTTGTACTCTGCATCACTTGTGTTTTTCTGAATTTTAATTTCTCCTTTTTTTGTTTGCTATTATTATTGTCAGTATTGTTTGTGCTTTTATTATTACTTTTATTATTATTATATTGTACTTTAGTAGTTATACTTTATTTCACTTATCAAACTGTTCTCTCAGCCTGTGGCGTTTGCATTCTTTCAACTCTCTTCCTCATCCTGCCTGTGGGGGTGTGTGGGGGAGGGCAGTGAGTGAGTGAGTGGCTGCATGGTGCTGAGGTAACAGCTGGGGTTAAACCATAATAACTTCCTAACCCCCTTCCACCACATATTCTTCCATTTTCCCCAGTAGGAGAAATCCTTTCAGGATGACTGCCTGTGCTTCTGTACAGTCATATCAGCAGCAGGATGAAAGAGAAGATCACGAATATATAATCTCCCTCAGTTTCAGTCTTCTGATGCTGTGCTGCCACAAAAAATGTTAGCATGTAGGATTATAGAAGTGTTTGTCCTGGATAGTGCCCTTATGGCTCACCTGAAAGGAGCACAGATAAAATAATAGGACTGCTGCGAGACTAGGAGAAATAATGATGCTACTGTTGCCTGGTCATAGTTATTATTTTTTGCTAAGTGATGGAAAGAAGATGAGATTTTCAGGGTATTTTATGTAACTGGAAAAGGAAGACCTGTAGATTTCAGATACATCTGATAATAAGTTAGCTGTTGAAAATAGTTAAACACAACCTTATCTTTAAGTATAGTTTTGGATTGTGGTCAAAATAGATCTCTTAAATCGGTATACAGACTGCTTGAATGGTGAACAGCCTACAAAGATGTTTTAAAAAAATAACCTGGTAATTGTTTGCAGGATATATTAGGATTGCTTTCTCCTGAGCTGCTATTTCCCTTTCTGAGGTGTCCTTATTTTTTCAGTTAGAGTTTTGCATTAACATATTATGTTACCAAGACAGTGAGATGGGTGAAATTGACTGAATTTCTGTGAATTCTTAATGTTCCAGGTATAGTTAAAAAAATTAAATTGAAGCTTTGATTTGACATGTCTCCTTGAGATGTGACTGTATAAGGACAGCTGTACATGGTACACAGTTCTTGTAGAAGATCTCAAATGAAACTGGAGATTGGAAAAATAAAGTTAACCTGAATTCATCTACCCTTTCATTTGTATGAAGTGACTTATTAACACAAGGCTTGTTTTCTCCAGATTGCTACAATTTCTCCAGGAATGGCATCATGTGAAAACACTCTGAATACATTGAGATACGCAAATAGGTATGGAAAATGTTACTGCTTATGGATGTATTTGCTGTTGGTTACTAACATCTGAAATAGTGTTGTTCCACGATGTATAACTATTTTAGGTACTTGAATAATTTGACCATAGAAATTGCTGATCCAGACTCAAATTTAATTCTAATTGTCACTTTTTACAATGATTACAATAGAATCAATAGAAACTGCATTTAAGCCATTATCCAGGGATGGATAATGTAGATTGCAAGGAATATGGGAGACGCCATGATTAGTTTTGAGCAGCATCTCTTGCACTAGGGGTAGTCAGTGTTCATGGTGATTCCCGGGGGTGTTAGCTGAAACACCTTTCTGCAATGTGATGACTTTTTTATTATTATTTTTATTTTTTTAATTCCCTTGGTGGAATTGCATGCAGTTGCCAGTCTGGTTTAGGTATTAAAAAAGTGTATATATATATATGAAATTTTATACTTCCCAAACTCAGGCAAATATCTGAGATCCCTAAATAGTTAAACCAACAATGAGTTTACAATTGCTTGTAGAGAGATTAGCACCGCAGAGGCTAATGTAGCACCTCTGAAACTTGTACTACTCTCCAAAACTGTTCATGTCTCTTAAGTGAGTGTGAAAGGAGCCTTTCCAGCTGCAGTTCTCCTTTTAATGTTTGTGGATATGGGGTGATCAAGTCCTGTGTGTCTTTGCAGTCAGCCCTGTGACCCAGGAACCTTCTCCACACTTTGCTGCAAAGAACAAAAGCATCAAACAGGTCCCTGGGCCACCAGAAAGCCTGGTTTTGCTAGAAGAGGCTACCATCTAGTGGCCTGCTTGCCCCAGTGACAGGCAGGGTAGAACCACCTCTGCTCCTGTTTGGTTGGGCATCCCGGCCAGTCGCTAGTTGTGCACAAAGGACTGCTAGGAAAGCTTACTGCCCGCTCCTGTAGGTTCTCCAATGTCTCTGTGTCTGCATCAAGGGAGCTAGTAGCACATCTGCCTGACTTGTATCAGTCTCTGTGATTTCCTTCCTGGTGAGGCTTCCTCTCTTATAGTAAGAGAGGAAGCACTCCTCTCCTTACAGTAACATAATGAAGGACCTTGCATATCCATCAAGACTTGATGGATCTTTTACTCCTCACAGAATACTTGTCGAAGCGTTTCTAGAAAAAGACACTGCAGAACTAATTAAGCATCTATATCTAGGACACTAAATAGTTGTGTTGAAAACTTATGTTTGATTCCTTGGTGTTGTATTTGTCTGTTTTATGGAGTAAATGCTCCTCACTGTGAAGTTGTTTCATGTGTATTGTGTAGTATTTTTCTGGCAACACATAGTTTTCATAGCACAATTAGTTTTTAGGTGGTGGACACCAATGTGTGTGCAGTATAAGATGGGGACAGAATAGAATTCAAAGTTTTATAGCCGGAGTGGTTTGATATTTCAGAAGGAGACTTTTAATGGAATATTGAATGTAGAACAAATGTTAACTGCAGGAACTGAAATCTGGAATTACATTTCTGAGAACCCTGCTATTATGGTCCCCTGCAAATTAGCAGTCATTGGTTTTATTCAGTTTTGTTAGTGATCTGTAAGCTGCTTGCAGAAGGTTTAAATATGTTGACACACTTGTGTTTTAATATAAATTATTCTGTAGTTAAAGTATTAAAGAAGAATGCTAAACGAAGAGTTGTAATTTTAACTGTGTTTATGAGAACATTTTCTTTTAATTTGCTGCTGTATTTTGCTGCTGCAGAGTAAAGGAATTTGGAATTAGTCCTTCGGACATTCCCTTCTCACAGGGTAGTGGCAGTCGCTCTGATCTCTCTCCTTCCTATGAGTATGACGACTTTTCTCCTTCAATCACCAGGTCTACTTCATTCTGTACATGGAATATTTATTGTTAAGGTTTTCTTTTTGGCTACGTAATTTTACAGACCAACCTTTCATTTAGTCCCCTTGCCTTGAGCCATGCATACTTTGTTTTTATTTTGTTTGGCAGGTAATGGTTCTGCATGATCTGCAGTCATCTTCCCAGTATTTTGTTCACCCTCCTTAAACATCCATGCTCTTGCTAGTTTCCTTCATACTTAAAAAAAATAAATGGTGATGTCACCTTTGTACATTTAGTGGACCAAATCTGACAAATCTGTTTAGGGTGATCTGAATATCTCTAATTGAAAAAAACAAAACCATTTTAATGCATATGTATTTGTAAATTTTTTCATCACTCTGAATGAAAGCTTCCGTTGTAGTATATAAGTATTACTTGGAAAAAACCCAATGTTTTTTCCTTTAAAAAAATGAAAAACATTCTAAAACTTGCTACCTGTGCAGACTTCAGGGCTTTTTTTGATATAATCATTATAAGTCATTTAAACTATTTTTGTGCCACAAGACCCTAATATTTCAAGATTATTTTTCACCTTTGAAATCCTTTTAATTAAAGGACTTATGAATTCTCTGAGATACCTGGTTGGACATTATTACTTTCTTCAGAATTCGCGGTGGATTTACTTGTGGAGATTGATTTGCTTCATGTGGTGGATAACAGCTAGTGGGGCAGTGATTGACTAATTTTTTAAAGCATATTTTGTGTCCACAGAAAAAGATGGTCTAGTTTAGGGTGCTGAATAAACTTTTATTTCAAATATTACTCATTGTTAAGGAGTTAATTTTGAAATTTTGGGTGTTTTTGCCCTGTTAATGAGTAGTAAGATTTCAATAAGAAAGTGCCTCTTGCTGGAAGATGAGCTGCAGTCCACCTCCAAGTAATCGAAATTCAATGGGCCATGCTTTTTAGGAGTTGGAATAAGATTTTTGTCAGTAAAGTGCATTAAATTTGTGAAGCTGACATCATCGTCATCCTTATTAATTTAATTAATTGTGTATAAACCCATAGAGCTTTTTTTTGTTCCATTTTTTGGCTCTTTTGCATAGGAAATTGCTAATTTACAAATGAAACATTTTCTGCTCATAGGGTGAAGGAGCTGACGGTGGATCCTACTGCCGCAGGAGATAACCGTCCCACTATACATCATCCTCCCAATCAAATTGACGACTTGGAGACGCAGTGGGGCGTAGGGAGCTCTCCTCAGAGAGATGATCTCAAACTGCTTTGTGAACAAAACGTGAGTGGTTTATAGGATTACAGTGGAAGAGACAATGATAAATGCAGTGGCAGAATAAATCCAGAGCAATGTGTGTTTATAGCCTGTTAACAAGATCATTAAGTATCCTGGTTTAAGTCTCTACTCCCCCCCCCCATGCAGTTTTCTCACTCACTCACTTCTCTCTTTTTCTTCCCCCAGTCCCGGGGGGATGGGGAGGAGAATCAAAAGAATGCAACTCCCACAGGTTGAGATAAGAACAGTTTAGTAACTAAAGTATAACACAAATCACTGCTCTACCACCAGTAATAATACAAGAGAAATACAAGGAAAGAGAATACAACTGCTCACCAAGCCCAACCCAGCCAGTGCACCCCCCAGTACCAAAAACCTGGCCATTCTGTGCACCCCCAGTCCACCACCACACCCTTCCAGATCTCTGCTCTCTGTCTTCACATCCTGGCCATGAGGTGCTGTGGTGCTGTGGTGTGGAATAACCTCTTTGGTCAGTTTGGGTCAGGTGTCCTGTCTCTGCTTCCTCCTGGCTCCCCCTCCTCCCTGGCATAGCATGAGACTCAAAGTCCTTGGCCAGACCAAAACATTACCAAGCAGTAACTGAAAACACTGGTGTTATCAGTGCTGTTCCCAGGCCCAAAATCAAAAAACACAGTGCTGCACCAGCTACCAAGAAGGAGAAAAATGACTGCTGCTGCTGGACCCATGACATTAAGAAAATACAGTATGCCTCTTCACCTTTTCACTTTATGGTATTATGTATGTTCGCATAGGAAAAAAGGCCCCAAGCAAAAAGTGTTTCTCAAAGGGTGGCAGCAGAATGTTCTACTTTTGTTTTCCTTGCTGATTAGAGCTTTTATTGTCTAGACAGGGTCTGCTCTAGGCTCTGGTGTTCTTTAGTGTACATTTTTTCCAGTACAGCTTCACATTTTTTTAGGCAGTTAGAAGTATCTGGGACACTCATCTGTTTTGTTTAACACTCTCGTGGTTTTGAGCATTACTTACCCTGCAATCAACACACATTTTAAGTGAGTTTGCCTTTCTCTGCATTTATAAACCTGGTCACCCATCATTCCTTTTCCCAACATCCAGATTTGCATGGGATGAAACCCCAGTCTCCTGTATGGGAGAGCCACATCATGTTCCTGCTGCATCTCCCTAGGGTGCAGGACTGGGGGGGGAGCTGAGAGGCATCTTCTAAAGGGCATTTTCCCCTCACTGTGGATAATCAGCTCTAGTCCTGGTTCCCTAAATGGTCAGGAGAAGTTAAAATTTTATTTGTGAAAATGCTGATGAAAGATTGGAAATTAAAATCATTAAGATCCTAATTCATTTTTTGTAAGAATCTGCCTTCTCAGGCACCTCTTCAGGGCATCTGCTATGTTTCTCAGTTTAGTAACTGCCTCTTTTTTCAGGGGTCTATTTTAAGAGATCTTGCTAATGATTCGTAGAGCTTCCTGCTGGACAGTCCTTCCAGCCAGATATCCTTTCATATTGTACTTTTTGATTGTTCATTTGGAATTAAATTAAGCTTTACAATATCTTTTAAAAAAGATTTCAAATGCATCATAAAGGAGCTATACTGTCTTGCTAAAACATGCACTACAGCCTACCTAGCACTCTCCCCTTTGATCGTTAGCTATTCATTTCTAAAGAAGCTCTGTTTGCCCCAGTTTGTAAATCCATGTTGTGTATTCTTCTAATCACTATGTGCATTTTAGATTTCTCACTTTACATTTATCCCACCTTTTTCCCAAAAGATTGATTCAGTTTTGATTTCCTGAATTGTATTGAATGTAATTGCTGTTCCTTTTTGGAAAATTTTGAATTTTATTGCTCTGTCCACTCATTTCTGGAGATTTTAGTGTTGGAAATATTGAATTCTATTTTTGACAGGTTCTGCTTTCTGCATATTTCTTTTTTGTGTTGTTTTGATAAGATGGATCATGTTCAGTGTATTTCCTATAGCTATGGTTCTTTCCAGACTAATGAGCTTAACTATTTCAGGAAGAAGAAGTTTCTCCGCAATTGTTTACTTTCCATGAAGCTGTGTCACAAATGGTGGAAATGGAAGAGCAAGTAGTAGAAGACCACAGGACTGTCTTCCAGGTAAAAGATGGACCTCCACTTTGTTTTATCCTGATCCAGGAATTAAGGTTTTGTCAGTGAAAGCGCACATACATCTTGAAGATGTAGGATATCATCTGGATATTCCACTGCTGTCAGAGACTTCTAAATTGCTATAATGGGCTTAGCCTAATAAAACAAACAAATAGCAACAGATACCATAACTGCTAAACTTTGTCCCCATGATGAAAGAGAAGTATATTTTTATATCATCCCATAAATTTAGTGAAGTTGCTGTTTTCTTTTAATTATTCTTAATGTTTTCTGTTGTATTCCTTTCCCAGCATTTGTGTATTTTTTCTAGTCACAGGGTATTAATTCAGATGGGTCTTGAAATTTTCAATTTAACTGCCAACATTCCTATGCCAGAGCTGGAAGTTAATAGTAATGATTCAATCAGCACCATTTCTGTCTGGTCATCTACCTCCAAGATACACTACTTGGAGGGAATACTGCAGTATCTGAGTATCCTTTTGTGACGTCTTCCTCTGAGATACTGAGGCACAGGAGAGGCACATATACTTCTTACTGCCTGTTTGCTTCCTTTTTACAGATACATAAAGGTTTTCACTTGCTATTAGTCAGGGTCTTTGGAAGAAATACTGTCTGTGCAGTGTGTGATGCTTATCAGGGCCACAAAGCCTTTTGCATTCATAAAATACAGTGTAGTAGTAAGTATCAGTTACTAGTTTTCAGGAGGAAGTGTGAGTTGTTCCTGTTCCTTAGAGTCTTTAGGCAGGCTGTCCATTTGACACATCTGTTGCAAGAGAGCAGCAGACCATTAAGCCTGTAGGAAATGCACAGGTCCTCAATTTAGGTATCTAACTTAGTGAAACATTGATGTGTGTTCATAATACAATAGGATGCTAAATAACACATTTTACAACAGATGTAGAGATTTAGTTATTCTGGAACATTAGCCCTGAAGTAACACATGCAGATGTGTGAAACTCATATGCCATATGCCATAGCTGTGTCCCAGTGCTTGTGACTTCTGGAGAGACAAGCTGCATTAGTGTAAGATCTTACTACCTCTGTGTGTCCCTCTGAAGATTACTGCTCCTCCCAGCAGCCACTGGGAGGAAATGTGTCTCAGCCTCAGCTCCCTTCGTTTACAGCATGGCTTTTTAGTTTATGCCACTGGGGGAGGTGGGTTGCACCAGAATCTACTAGCTGTACCAGGCAGAAGTTGTCTCCTGTCACCTTCCTCCTGGAACCTGCTGATCTAAAACATCCTTTCCGAACAAAAATGTCTGAAATAGATCAGCGGAGTGAATTGTACTCTGAAAGTGTTGGCCTTCCCTTGTGTCTTGAGTGTAAGAGTTTACGTTAGATGAATCCTGTGCCAACGACAGCTCAGTCTGTTCTGAAAGGCAAAAAGCATACCTGGTGTTTGGACTATGATTTTGATATTACCTGGGCTAATGAACAGAGAGAAAGTCTTAATTTTAGTATTTCAAGCCCAGTGTGCCTAAAACTGTCAGCTGCTTTCTTGGTGGTTTGTTTTTTTGTGGTTTTTTGTTTGTTTGTTTGGGGTTTTTTTGTTTTTGTTTTTGTTTTTAAATCAAAGCATTTCCAGGGATCAGTTCTCGTGATCACAGCTTGCATGTTTCTGAAAGCTTTAAGCTCCTGGTTGTATTCTTCTTTGCTGCAAGACTTTTCTTTTTCCTCTTTTATGGTAATATTCAGAGTGCAAAGATGCTTAAGAGCTGCTTTAACCAACTTTCACTGTTCTCTTACCTATCTGGGGAGTTGGCTTACTCAATAGTAAGTTTAAAATAGTTTTTTCACACAGCTTCTCTCAAAACTGGATTCAATTATGGGTGGAATTATCTTGGTTCCGTGGCTGTAGTAAGGACACTATGATTATAATTGGTGGCAACCGGCCCATATGTAAAATTTAAGCCCAACTCCAAAGTTAGATACCTGCCTAAGGGTGCATAACTGTGGCATAAAGTTCTGTTCTGAGTTTCTTAGCTTTACAACCACTTTATGTTCTGAATTTGAAGAGAACTGGGGTAGCTGGGGTTTACCTGTTGCTGGTATGACCACTGGAATGAAGAAAGAATATGGAACACATGATTTTGTTGAATTAGCAATAAGGTTCAATTTTGCTTAGGAATAAGGTTTCATTTTAAGATTGAGATCTGTTATATTAAGGTGGCTAGACAGTGAAAATGTGGTTGTCCTGAGAAAAGGTCTAATTCAGCTATTTGTCTTGAAACTTACCTGTAAACTTTGCATATGTATTTAGCTGTTTTGTTTTGTTTAACTTCTACCTAGGAATCTCTTAGATGGCTGGAGGATGAAAAAGCTCTTCTTGAGATGACAGAAGAAGTAGACTATGATGTGGATTCTTACGCTACCCAACTTGAAGTAATTCTAGATCAAAAAATTGAAATTCTGACCGAACTTAGAGGTAGATTGCTTTTTGTCACTTTGGTGTGCATTATTAGCAATGTGTTTTCATATGCCATGGAGACTTGCAGTAACAATAAGGATAAAAATGTTTGGTTATGTTTTAGGGTCTTTATTTCCCCTTCTTTGCACTGCAGTGTCCTGTAGGAGCGTTTATTGTTCTGTCTAAGAATGTGTTTGCATAAGTGTTCATCCTAGTTTTAAGGAAAAATCTATGCTTTACCACCAGGAAGTATAAACTCAGTCCTGTAACTTTATTTTTTTTGTTCCCTTTGCCCAAAAACAATAAAGGAAAGAGAAAGAAAATCCAAATGGACTGTATGAAAAAGAAGGTGATGGCAGTGAGGAAGAAGTAGTAGGAACTTGCATTTCCTGCTCTGTTGCATTCTGTAGTATAGCAGGGACACTACTCTCATTTTGAAGACTCAAGTCCCTGGTAGCTTGGTGGTTAGCTTACTTTTTCTTTAGAAGCCTTTCTGTCTGCTTTTTGTCAGCCTCTCTTTGTTGAAAAACAAACTGCAGATACTTCTTAAGAGCCCAGAATTGTCTCTTCCACTTGTCTTCTAAAATCAGTTTGTTGGCTTCGTACACCTTATGGAGATGGATCTTTCAGTTTAGTTTCTGTAACTGGCTTCCAGCAGTCAGGCTATACTGGTAGAAGTTTAAGGGTAGGGTTGGGGGCTGAGGGATGAGGTTGGGGTGGTTTTGATCTGTGCTGGGAAACTCCTTATAAAATAAAGCCTTAGTTTTTACTCAGAAGCATGAAAGGATGCCACACTAACTTTCCTAGGTTTTTCCAATTGTTGTTATGGTTATGATGAAACTAATGAAAGATGCATTTCCCTATTTATGGTGAATAACTTCCAAAATTTGATCACACCTGCTTTTCACATTCATAGAAAAACAGGTGGGGGAGTAGAATTTACCCTGCTGGGTTTTAGAATGTACAGAAATGACTGATTGTACACTTACTACAATTTCGTATGCCTCTAAGGATGGTTTGGAAGCTGCTGGGAAGGGAAAGGATTTATGTGGTGTGCATCTCCTTATACTCTGAGTTAGAAGCAGAATTTAAGTGTGAACAGGTTACATGCTGGGAATGCAATTATGCAGTTTCCAGATCTATCCTGCCTAGAGACAGGGGTAGCAGCATCTAAGAAAGGACTGAGTTGCTCTGCAACTTGTTTGTATGGTGAGTATTGAATTTAAACTTGTCTCAATCCTTTTGTAGTTTGTAGTGTCAGCTATTTTTGTGGAGGAATGTTCTTTGTTGTGCACTGGGGCTGTGATGTGCAGCATCAGGGCTTAATTTTGAGATCTGTGTTGAGCACAGGCACATCAGTATTTATTCTTTCTCTTTCATTACAGACAAAGTGAAATCTTTCCGGGCAGCTCTGCAAGAGGAGGAACAGGCCAGTAAACAGATCAGCCTGAAAAAACCACGTGCCCTTTGAAACAGGCCTTTGCTGCTAAAGGAGTCCATGAACCCGTACTGCTGTAGCACACATTTGTTACAAAACCCAGTGGCTGTAAGAACTCAACTACTTGAAAGTGTAAAAACATTAGAAATGTCTGTGGAAATGTCCTGTTTCTTATTCACCTGAATGACATTTTTAAGTTTTGTGTGAAATGCTCCTATGATGTCTACAAAATGCTTCTAGACCAGACAGCACAACCATGCAGGGTTCAGATCTGTGAAGCACTTTGTTTAAAATATTTCTCTTACTCAAATCGTGAGGTTTTGGTTTGGGAATATTTGCCATTTTTTAACAATGAAGTAAAGCTGTGGCCATTAAAAAGCTGCAGTTTCCTTTCGACTATGTTCAGTTTTGTTACAAAGACCAGCTGTGCAGTTTTAAATTGTGTTTGCGTGCATGCACACCTCACTAGTGGTTGTATGTAACTACTGCTCTACAGACAGCTGTGCTTTACTTCTTCCCATTCTGTGCCTTGATGAAGGCTTCTTAACCCTCAGCATCATCTTCCTGAAGCACAGCCTTAATGGTAACATTCCTTATTTGTCAATATAAATTACTTCCAGTGTGTGTGCGTTTTCAGTGTGTTTTGAGACTTTTTTTTGGTGGCTAGATTCATTTCACAGGATGTGCCATATCATTTGAACAGGAACTGCAACAGCTGTTAAGAGTGTACAAACAGCTGGACATTCCATCCTCCTTGTAAAAATATGAATTTAGATTTATTTGAGTACCATAAATAATGGTGATAGAATTCTAACGTTTCATTCTGTAATTAAAAAAAAACCCAACAAAAAACTGATCAAAAAAACAACAAAAATAAAAATTAGTTGATGTATAATAAAGGGTAATGTTTAAGTACTAAGGAGAGTTGTATCTTTGGGTAATGCACATATACAGTATGTGGTATGGTATGTGGTAATCTTGTCAGAGTAAAGGTACGATCTGACCTCTGCATATGGATAACTGTCAAAGTTCAGGGATCCAGCTAAATGCGTACATATTGGCCTTTCACATACTGTTAAAATTTGGCTTTTAATGCATGACAAACTTACATGTTCATTAACTAACCGTAGTTTGCAGGTAGTTTGAGTAGCTCTGTTGCTTTAAAAATAAATGTAGCTAATACCTATTTTTCCCTTTGTACAGTGCCAGCAGCTGAAAAGTGGGTTGAACTTGCATCTTTTGGGGATTTTGCACAATACCTCTTAACCTGGCGCTAATAGAAATCACGCAAGTACCTGAATTCTTACCAGTGGCGCCATGTGTATCAGCACTTCTTAGGTGGTGGCACTCGAGATATTTTTGCAAGTCAGTATCCAAAAAAACGCTGACCTTTCATGTAAGAACTTCTTGTCAAATGAAGACTTGTAGACCTCTCTAGGAGTTCTCCCAGTTTCCAGGAGTTTGTATTAGCAGACTTTCCCTTGGAATTGTTAAAAAAAAATACTTTTGGAATATAAGCCTGTTTGTTTGTGCCAGTCCTGGCAGGGGATAAAAGGAAGGCAATTGAAAAGATTGTTAATAAGCCAGGAATTCTTGTAGTGTTTAATGTTTCTATCTCCCATAGAATGCTAGGCTATGGGAGGCTTTTGTCGCATCATGGTTAAAAAAAATTAAAAAAAATAAAAAAAATCTATCTGTGTGTAAACATAAACTGAAACAATGTAGATTTTACATAATGTGTTTAATAAAATTAAGCTATTAAATGAATTACATGTGACAGTTTACTTCTATGGAAATTCTGTTGTGCTTTGGGAAGGATTTCACTTTGTAACCACATCAGTTACACCTCTGAACAAAAGGCCTCTGATTTCAGAATGAGTATTTACTTCAACAGCCAGCTCTTCATACAAATTCATCATACATGAAGAAGTTGCCCAGAACACTGTCCTAAAAGCTCTGCAGCAGGTCTTGCAAGAAACATCATGTGTCCTTCTGAGCATTTAAGAACATTGTCCATCACAGCTGGAAATAAAATAGGTGAAATGGAAGGCAGCAGGTTTTGGTAGCCGGTGACGGTACGGTACAGGTTTGTCCTGGGTTCAGTGACAAGGTTATTGTACAATACCAGAGGGCTTCTTTGAAAACTTCTCCAGCAGTTTACCTTCTAAAGTGCCTCTAATGATTAGACACCCTATATCAGAAATAGTAAATTCCCTACCGCTCCTCCATGCAAGCCTAGAGCCACAACCAGGCTGTGGTTTACAGCACATGCCAAAGCAGATAGGAATGATGGATGCAGTTACATTTCAGCAGCTTCCTACTAAGTGCCACAGATATCCAGCACTTGCTCCTTCTGTAGTAGTATGAATGTACTGCTGTTGCTACCTACCTCACCCATAGACTGGTTCTCTATGCAGTGAACCAGCACTAGAATCTTTAAATTAAAAAATAAATGAACAGTTTGGTTTTTCAAGACAACTTCTTGGGATGCCTGCAAATTCAAGTGCCTGTTTCTGTATATGCTTCTGAATCAATGACTTGTCAAGAATTGACCCTGGATGTGTATGAAATGACATTACATTTTTCTTTTGAAGAGTTTTTGCTAATTTGCCTCTTCTCTACTTACTGTGGTTGTATTGAAAGAGGTATGCAATACATGAAAAAATTACTTACAGTAGCTAATACACGGAGCTGTGCCTTCACCACTGCATGATGCTGCAGAGTGAAAAATTACTTTTTCCTGTAAGGCAGACCAAAGTGCATTTTTCATTTGAGAGCTACTACAGTTAATACAAAACTCCTTGAGAAAATTGCCTTGTCCTTAATAACAAATATGTAATAATCCAAATGCTATTAAGGCACTTCTAAGTCTTTCTGTCAGGACCCAGGCGTGCATTCCTGTAAGACTCACTGAAGTCTTTTATCTATGCTTAAAACTTTCCCTCCCCTGATGGGTGAAGTATTTTTCTTATAAAAATAGCTGCTTGAATTTAGTTGACAAAAATAACCTTTCTGCCGAGCTTACGAGACTAGCCCTTTGGTAGCTTTCCGCTGGTTCCCACTGCAGTTTGATGGCAATAAAGACGCTGTAAGGAGATGACACTGGTACTTTCAGGTACCTTGGGAGTGTTTTTGTAACTGATACTGAGCTGGCAAGATAAATGCTCTTGTTCCTGAGAAAGAGTTACCGAGATTTCTCCAAGAAAAGACGACTGCTAACTGAATTGGAACGGGGGCAGATACCAGAGAACACATGGAAGAGGCCGGCATTCCAAATTAGAATGTGTTTAAATATACTTCGAAGAAAAATACCCCACAATTAAAAAAAAAAAAAATCCCAAATGGAATGACTACAACTGCTTTTGTTGCCCAGGCTAGATTTAGGGTTGTACTGTTGAGTACCGTGCAAGAATTTACTCAGGAAGAGTCAAGTCCATGATCAGAGAACGCAGATTTCAATCACGGCAGAATCCATCCATGATATCTGGTATATTTAAAAAGAGACAGTCATATGGGATTCCAGCACCTCACTTCAGCTGTGAAGAATTTCTCTCTTAAAATAGAAAGTAGCAGCTTCTTCCCTACTCTCTGTGATAAAACTGCATGTAATGTTTTAAGAAACAGAATGTGCATGTACACTGTAGTCACTCTGGCTTAGATAAGTCTGCGGCGACAAACTACAGAAGATCTTTCATTCTTCAAGTAGAATCTATGAGAAATGGATGCCTTCTGCATTGAAGCCATGTAACAAGCTGAAAGAGTGAAAGATTGATGTTACAATTTTTGCTAGTTTATATTTCAGCTTAAGGCATTTCTAAGAGGTGCTGCCTGGTAAATAATATATATAAATAGCATGAAAGCAGCCACTGTTCAACTGCAAAAAAGAATTACAAAATCTTAAACTAGACGTTATTAGCAAATTTGCCATTTTGGAGATGTAGGCATATTTTCAGTGCAGTTAGTTGTATTACATCCTAGCAAGTTACTATGTTTCTTTCAAGAGTGGTAGCTGTATTAATTGTCACACTGTGAAAGAGGATTTATGTTGCCACTTAAATTAACTAACCAGACGTAACAGCAGAATATAGCAGTTAATTACACACATTTCCAAATTATGCTACAGACTATGGCCTAATCCTCAACACAGAGAAGGGCCGTGGAAGTCTCCAGGGATATTACAATAATTAATTCCATTATTAAAGCCATTTTTAGAGGAGGCTAAAGGATCTAGTACACAAACACCTGAAATAGGGATCTTTAGCTAGCTGCTTCTCAACAAGGTAAGCAGTGGCTAAAATATACGTAGGTTTTTAAATGCTCACACTCAGGACTGGAAGCAAAGAGTGCCTGGTATCAAGAGGAAAAACGAATTAGTACTACTGCTCTGTGCCCCAGTAACAATCTGTGCTACACAGGCACAGACAGAATTTCAAGAAGCTTAAAAGGAAGGTGTAAAGGAAAAAAGAATACCTAATAAAATCATCTATATCCATTGAACGGGCTCGTTTTTCAGCGTAACCTGTATTTTCTAGGACTGCCTGTATTTTCTCTGCAATTTTGAAGTTTTCAGGTATTGCCTGTCAATGAAAAATAGGATATAAATTAATTTTCTAATCAGAGCACAGAAAAGGGTCATTTAAATAATTATTCTTTCCCTGCTTTTAGAATGGTTCTTGTTTCAAGTAGCTATATCAGGGATTTTTTTTTCTTGTTTGGACTACTGTATTCTTCCTATATCTTAATTTTTATACCCCAGCTCATTCACTATAAATGAATCAACATTATTGCTAAGCATACAGAGAAAGTTTTTCGTTAGATTCTCACTAGATTAGTAGAAGTCATGGAGATGCGTACAGCCAATACATTAGTAATATACTCAGCTTTCAGCTCTTTCACAGTGATTTAGTGACCTTTTTAGATTTTTCTTTAAGGCAAGTTTCTCCTCCCTCAAACTCTCTCGGAAAAAATTTAACATGTTAAAGCAGCTTTTCAATGTTAACTTTTTTCTCTTGTAAACAATACACAGAAACAGAATTCAATATATTAGAAAGGAGCTTACTGTATTATGTAAGGAACAATGAATTCGGTAATTATGATCCAATAACTGCTCTACAGCACTTGACCTGAAAGAAATGCAAGCTTAGAATAAAAACTGAGCTTTAACTAGGTTTCTTGATTCCTTGTTAATCTTTACTATCAAAACCTGTAACATCTACATAGAGCTGTTCTTTTTAAACAGCTGCCTAGTTTTTTACTAAAGAAAAAACTTGTGACTTCAGCATAAATCCTCCATCATGGTTTATCCCAGACTGTGCTGGCATGCATGTTAACACTGCTGTGCATTTACACCAGAGAAATGGTTAGCTGAACAGGCTTTCAAACTTTGAAAAGATGTCCTTTAACAGAAGTTATAGAATCACAGAATCATAGCATGGTTTGGGTTGGAAAGCACCTTAAGATCATCCAGTTCCAACCGCCCAGCCATGACCACGGATACCTCATGTTAGACCAACCTAGCTTTGAACACTGCCAGGGATGGAGCATTTACCACTTCTTTGGGCAACCCATTCCAGTGCCTCACCACCCTCACAATAAAGAACTTCTTCCTTACATCTAACCTGAACTTCCTCTGTTTAAGTTTGAGCCCACTACCCCTTGTCCTATCACTACAGCCCCTAATATGGAGTCCCTCTCCAGCATCCTTGTAGGCCCAAGTTACTCACTTAAATGCTGCGGAGAGTGTCTTGTTTTTCCTAACAAAGGCTATTCTTACCAGACCATCCCACTCCTGAAATTAAAAATGTCAGAATTTACAGAGAGGAACATGCAGCTACTACAAACAAGTCATTGCTGACAACTTCAGAACAAGAATATTGAACACATTAAAATTTTCCTGGAAAATATCTTTCTGAAAAATACAAAACCAGACCTGATTTGGACAAACCAATAAAAATGGAGGACAAAATTCTCCACTCACAAAAACCTTTGAACTTTCTTGAAAACCCAGAAATTGTTTCATGTGCTGAAAAGAAATGTAATTGAAGACTATCTGGCTAACCTTGGGGAAGGCTGAAGTAGTCCTGAAGACCAAACCATTTTCACAGAATCACAGAATGGTTTGGGCTGGAAAGGACCTTAAGAGTTTCATCTAGTTTCAACCTCCCTGCTATGGGCAGGGACACTGTCCTGGGTTCAGCAGCAGCAGTCATTTTTCTCCTTCTTGGTAGCTGGTGCAGCACTGTGTTTTTGACTTTTGGCCTGGGAGCAGCGCTGATAACACCAGTGTTTTCAGTTACTGCCTGGTAGTGTTTTGGTCTAACCAAGGACTTTCTGAGTCTCATGCTCTGCTGGGGAGGAGGGGAAGCCGGGAGGAAGCAGAGACAGGACACCTGACCCAAACTGACCAAAAAGGTTATTCCATACCACAGCACGTCATGTCCAGGATGTGAAAACAGAGAGCAGAGACCTGGAAGGGTGTGGTGGTGCACTGGGGGGTTCACTGCTGGGGGGTGCACTGGCTGGGCCGGGCTTGGTGAGCAGTTGTATTCTCTTTCCTTGTATTTCTCTTGTATTATTATTGGTGGTAGCAGCAGTGATTTGTGTTATACCTTAGTTACTGAACTGTTCTTATCTCAACCTGTGCGAGTTGCATTCTTTCCATTCTCCTCCCCATCCCCGGGACTGGGGGAAGAAAGAGAGGGCAGTGAGCGAGCGAGTGAGCAAACTGGCTTAAACCACGACAGACACCTAGGGCCACTAGACCAGGTTGCTCATGCCCTGTCCAACCTGCTCTTGAACACTTCCAGGCATGGAGCATTCAGTGTAATTTTAAGAATGCTATCCTGTACACACCTGTCTGAAGATAAGCCTTCTCATAGATACCCCTGTGATCATAACCAACAAAGTCATCAGCCTGAAGGGTCTCTGGGAGATAGAAACCACCATGAAAGGGGCATTATTGCTAGCAACTCTCCAACTGACATGGAGACAGCACCTCAGTCTTGTCAGAAATAGTGTAAATAAAGCTGGACCTGAACTGATGGTAGCACATTCAGGTAACATCCTAATGCAAGCCTGATCAACAGAGGGGTAAGTATTTTGGAATTACGTAAATGCCAGTGAGTAGTGGTACTTAATAGTAAAATCAGCACATGGAACTGAGTAGTAAGTGAAAAGTGAAATTAGGTATTACCACTAGTATGCTACGTTGTCGTAGATGCTCACCTGGAAGTTGACAGGTGGTGGTGGGTTCTTTGGCTCTATTCTGACAACACTGGATTCCACTTTGGGAGGTGGCCTGAAATTGTTCTTTCCAACCTGTTAGTCAGGAGAAGTCAGGCAGCTGTATGAATAAGCAGCAAATCCTCACATTCCTAGAAACATTCTTCTGGTTTTGGTAGCTGTTAGCTAATGCAGAATGATGTACCTTCATCAGATGATCCACTCGAGCTAGTAACTGAGTATTAATAGAGAGTCTACAGTATAGTTTAGTTCCTGGTTTGGCAACCAAACGAAGTGCAAATTCCCTTTGAAACATAAGTATTGCACACCTGAGAATAACAGAAATGAGAAAATGAATTCTAAGTAATCAACTTCTACACCAAAACCCAACTAACACACTTGGAAAGTACAGTACTTGCCTCCATATTTAGAAACAATACAAGTCTGCCATAAACAAAATGTCTTAATTAGTGCAGATTGCGTTTAAAAAAAAACCCAAAACCACAAAAAAAAAAACCCACAAAACTTTTTAAAGACATCTGCATCTCCTTAAAGACAACAGAATTTGATTCTTTATACTGCTGAGTGCATCAGGATCAAAGAGGAGGTTAGTCTCAAAGAGTTTTGTGCTTGACTGTAACTAATCATTTTGAATAATTCTATGATGAGTCCTTCAATCCAAACTCTCCAAGCTCCAAAACCTGACCAGTAATGTCATTAATGTTAGCGCTTCAGGGAAAGAATTCAAGAACTCATGTGCACTGAACAACACACAGAACTACCTGAGCAGTTGCATTTCTAGACCAGGCAACGGAAGTGTCTTAGCTTTGATCCTACATTTTCCACTCTTCCTTTCTCAGGTAAGAAGGCATCTGAAGTGCTACAATGCCCTAGTTATCCCTGGAGTAACAATTAGTTATATTACTAGCATCAAGAACTCCAACTCCGGTTTTGTCAACTGGACACTCACTGACACCAAGACTAAGTTTTCCCCTCATACTCAATACATTGCTATAAACTAATTTCCAGGCATTGGCAGATTTCGTATTATATGAAATTTTGGGTGTGGCCCTGATCCATCCAACTGATATTTTAGGAACAAGAAAATTTGATTTGTGAATATTTTTAAAGCCATCTTATTTTCTATCAGGTAATACAGAGCTCTGTTCTTCCACATACCTGAAAAAAGGTCTATGAAGCAGCAACTTGAAAACAAAAGGTGAAGAAATCTAAAGAAATAGTAAAAGTGTTAGTATAATTTCTGAGCAATTATCATTTAGAAAGAAAAAAGTTTTGCCACGTTGTTTAGCCATACCTGGTAGGGCAAGTTAGCCACGCATGCATCAAAGAATGGCAAATCTGTTTTCAAGACGTCTCCAACCCTGATTTCTAGTTTGTTTGCCAGACTCCTGGGGAAAATATGGTGCGATTATCCTCAAAAAAGCATGTTGTGAAAGTTTTTGCCAATGCAGCTTCGCTGCTTTAAGAGCTCGTCGTTTCCACTTTTGATACTCACGTGCCCTGCACTCTCTTCTGAAGTTCACCAACAAGTCTAGGGTCAATTTCACAAGCAATAACCTGAAAACAAAGTACATCATTGCAACTTTATATAACTTCTCCTGGCTGGGTTTAAAATTTCAATGGTAAAAAACCTCTGTATCTATTGGTACAGGTTTAAATCATCCTATTAGTCTAGGCACCTTACTCCTCCAAAAACATGCAACCCCTATCACATAAACGGGTAATAGCAATATAATTTGATAAAACCATACGAGACTTACACAAAGAACTAAAAAAAATTTGAAATTATGCAAAGGTTAAGAAAAATATTCACAGAGTAATTCTACTTATTTTAATCAAGCACGTGAAGACCCTTCTGCTTGCCACAGTCTAAGCCACAATGTGGCTGGAGCCTGGGAAGGTGTGCGTGTGGCAGATTCACACTCACTTTTTTAACTTTCTCTAACATCTTTACTGTCAGGTTACCAGTTCCTGGGCCCACTTCCAGAATGACATCTGTACGTCGTAGAGCAGCCTGAGAACAAATGGCATTGCAGTTATTTTTCTAGGACTGATTTCAAGCAACCTTTTAATTTCAAAATGAAAGGTACATGCAGCTCAGTAAAAGCTACAACAACCTAGCAGAGGCGCATGAACATAATTAAGGGAGTGACAAGAGGGAAAAGGTGAGAACAAGAACATCCCAATGCTGATTTATGAGACATCTTTTGCAAAGTATACAAAAATAGAAATAAACAGCACGTCAGGAAAAAAGCTGCATGGAAAGGCAGCAACTGCAGCACAGAAGGTAGGTGTCCCCACTGCCAGGGAAGGCCCAAGTCAGGCAATCGGGCACAGCTCATGACACGCTCCCCCAGGGAACGCTTGGCCGGCTCTGCCCGGCGCTCCCCCAGCACGCAGACCCGCTGCCGGCCGCGCCGCCAGTCACCTTCTCGATGATGCTGTTGACGACGAGGGGGTTCTTCAGGATATGCTGTCCGGCGCCGGTGTTGAAGAGGATGCCTAGGGCAGAGAGCGGCGTCACACCCGCTGCGAGCGCGGCGAGGAGCGCCTCAGCTCAGCCGCGCCGCGGGCACTGGCGCTCGTCCCGGCTCACACTGCACTCCCTCTGGCCCTCCCGCAGCACCGACGCCTCACCCCACCAGAGCTGAGCGCAGGCCGCGCCCGGGGGGCAGCCCTGGCCACGGCCTCCGTCCCCGCGGGCACCGCTGCTCGCCCCGGCCCGCACTCACCGGAGGCGCAGCCCTCCCCGCGCTCCTGCCGCCGCCGCTTCCCCGCTCGCACCTTGGACATGGCGGCAACACCGGCCCCACACCGCTGGGCCGCGCGGCACGACGACTCCCGTCCGGCACCGCTTCGGGGCACAGCGCCCCCAGCGGGCCGGCGGTGCGTGCGGGCACGCAGGGCGGCGCCGCAGGCTCCCGGCGGCGGGAGGTACGTCACGCCAGAGCCCCGCCCCTCGGGAGGAGGCTTGCCGGGAGCAGTTGCTAGGCCGAGCACCGCCAATGGGAGCGGGAGCAGCCCTGACGTCATGCGGAGCGACAGCGCGCGGGTTCAGTGGCTAGCGTCCCCCGTTCGGGCAGCGCGGAGGCGCTGAGCACCGCGCGCGCTGCTCGCGTCAAACGCTGTGCCGACCCCACATGGAATCATGCAATCAACTCGGTTGGAAAAGACCTCTCAGGTCATCAGGTCCACCCCTAACCCGTGTCACTGAGGGCCTCGGCTACACGGTTCGTGAGCGCTTCCAGGGACGGTGCCTCCACCATTCCCTGGGCAGCCTGTTCCAATGCTTCGCCGCCTTCTCTGTGAAGAAGTTTTTCCCAATATCCAATCCAAGCCTCCCCTGGAGCAGCTTGAGGCCGTTACCTCTTGTCCTATTGCTTGCTACTGGGGAGAAGAGACTGATCACCCCTCACCACAGCCTCCTGTCACGTAGTTACAGAGATCAGTAAGGTCCCCCCCGGCCTACACTTCTCCAGACTAAACCCCCCCAGGGCCCTCAGCCGTTCCTCATCGCACTTGAGCTCCACACACCTCACTAGCGTCATTGCCCTTCTCTGGCCCCGCTCCAGCACCTCAATGTCTCCCTTGTAGTGAGGGGCCCCGAACTGAGCACAGGATTCGAAGTGCATGGCCCTGCCTGCACGGTCCCTCGGCACGCTCAGACCGCCGCTGCCGCTGTCCGGAACGACCACAGCCGCGCCCGGCGAGCACGGCCACGACGGCCCGCCGCCAGCCCCGCCGTTACCCGCCCCGCAGCGGCCGCCCGGACCCCGCCCCTCGGTGTCACCTCCCGGGGGGCCTCGAGCACGTGGCTCCCCAGGGGGAAGCCGTGACGTCAGGCGGCGAGTCTCCGCCCCCCGGGGTGGTTGGCGCACGTGGCGCACAGGCCCCCTCCCTTCCCCCCCTCCCCCCTTCCCCCGCTATCAGCGGGCGCGCCGCGGGCAGAGCCGGCCGCTGGTCGCTGGGAACAATCGTCACGGGGGCGCGCGGCGGCGGCGGCAGCGGCAGCGGCAGCGGCAGCGGCAGCGGCAGCGGCAGCAGCTGGTCCCGGCTCGTGGCACAACCTCCGTAAGCGGCAGCAGCCCCGCGCGCCCGCCGGCAGCGGTGAGCAACCCTCGGGGAGCGCCGCCCCCCCGGGCCCTCCCGCCGCCGCGACCTAGCGAGCTGCTGGGAGCTGCGGGCACGGCGTGCTGGCCGGTCTCCCGCCTCTCTCGGCGTGGCGGGCGGCGCGGGGCCGAGCCGGTCGGTGCTGGGCCCGGGCGGAGTGCTGGCTGGCGGGCGGGAGGGAGGGAGAGTAGGCCGCTGGGAGGATTGGGGGGGAGGGGGGCGGAAACCGGCTGCAGCTCGCGGCAAGGCAATTGCGGGGAGGAATCCCCAGTCCCGTCCCCTGTGTGCGCTTCGGTGCTCCTTCGGCTGTCCGAAAGCCAGCGGCGCGGGTGCACCCGAGACACCTGCCTGTCTTCTGTGCGCAGCCTGGCTTCGCGCGGCGCGCTGTTTGGCAGCGGGCAAGTGCTCGCTCGGAGTCGGGGAGAGCTGTTACCTAATTTCAAGGACGTGTTTCCGGGTTCTTTCCCCGAAACGGTTTTTGGTCAGGGTGGAATTGACGAGAAGACATCAGAAGAGCATGAGGCATTAAGCCGTGTGGTTTGTGTGGCAGAACTTGCTTTTCGTCGGAAAGAGCATGTGCTGGCCTTTGTTAAAGGTAGTTATTTTTTTCCTATAGGTTGGAGAACAGCGGTTGAAGTTTCACTATAAAGCACTGTATATCAAAGGCAGAGTCAGTGTAGCAGTGGTGAGTTGTTCCTCCAGTTTGCTACCTTAAGAAGACAACAGCATGTGTAAAATGTAAGAATGTGGTGCTGATACTCCTCCCAGATACTGCTTCTATGTACTTTGTGCCCCATGTCTCATATTATATTGCTTTCTTTGAAGTCCAGAAAGACTGAAATGCAGCAGCATTTACTGATTACATGTTTGCTTCCCTACCCCTAGCACTGTTCAAGGCTGGGTTGGACAGGGCTTTGAGCAACCTGTCTGAGGGAAGGTGTCCCTATGCATGGTGAAGGGGTTGGAGCTAGACTCAATCCTAACCATTTTGTGTTTGTATGAAATTGGTTGTTTTGTTCCTGTGCAGATGTATGGCAGTCCTTGATTTGTTTTCATAAATGACATGATTTTAAAATTCAGATGTATTTAAGTGTTATCAGAAAAGTACCTGAATACTCTTTTGTATCTGTAATCAAAAAGATTGACTACTCAGGAAAAACATTAAACCAGCATGGCAAAATGTTTGATAAGAGGCTTGGAGTATTCTAAGAAGTAAGCTGTGTATGCAGACAATTCCTTAGAAAGGGAATTAAAGAGCAAAGAGTAGAATAGAAGTTAGTCTTGGGGTTTTGCCTGTGAAAGGAGATAGAATCATAGAATAATTAGGGTTGGAAAGGACCTTAAGATCATCCAGTTCCAACCCTCCTGCCATGGGCAGGGAAACCTCCCACTAAACCATGTCCCCCAAGGCTTTGTCCACCCTGGCCTTGAGCACCACCAGCGATGGACCATTCACAGCTTCCCTGGGCAACCCATTCCAGGGCCTCACCACCCTTACAGTAAAGAACTTCTTCCTTGTATATAATCTAAACTTCCCCTTTTAAGGGGAAAATGTTTGAACCCACTACCCCTTGTTTTATCACTACAGTCCCTAATGAAGAGTCCCTACCCCACACAGGAGTGAGAGTGCAGGACATTGGATTGTCAACAGCAGGGAACTGGTATTCATACTTTTGGTTTCTGAAGGTGCCATCTTATTGTGCTGAGGGGTAATAAGTTGATGTATTGCTTATCTTCTAGATGTAACTGAGTTGTTCTGGTGGGTTTTTTTTTGTGTCAGCTGGGGCTTGAGCTGTTGTTTCAGGTTTGTGTATGTTCAGTAGGATGTTGGAGAGCAGCTCGTCTTTTTTTTTTTTTTTTTAGCAGATGCATCAGGGCTTCCTCAGTTCATAACACATGCAGAGGACATACAGATGCTGTCTGTGATTGGATGGTAACAGAGCCTTTCTTGGATTTGCAGCTGACAGTATTGTACATTTTGTAAGGAAGGGTTTTCTTTTGATTCCTCTCCCACACAACATGTGCTGCTTAGTTATGATGGGCATGAGCCATAGGAAAACAGAAGGAAGTGAGCAACCTTCCTGAAATTGCTCAGTGTTCATTGTGAAGGCACAGTCCAAGGCTGATCAGTAAAGATGGGAAACGCTGACCTTACCCAGTGATCAAACTTAGAAGCTCTGGCTGTTGTGATTCAAGGTGCAGAGTCTGCCTTCCATCTAAGAAAATGTTGCTTATAAGGTTGACAGACTTTACCAGCTTTTCTGTACATGCCCTATGGCTGTGAAGGTACCTGAGAGATTGCAGCTGTGTAATACTTGCTTCCTCTGTTTCGTCTCTAGGACAGTCTTGTAGAACTTGTTCAACAGTGAGTTAAGCTTTAGAAGCACTCAACAAACTGTAGAGAAAATACTCATCCCTATGTTGTAACCAATCTGTGGTGCAACCTGTGTCCCTCTGCCTTTGCTGTGCATCAGCGAACTGTGATTTGTAAGACATGCAAATCGTCTTTATCCCACTGTATTACAGTCAGTATTCATGGGCTTTTGCTGTTCTATAGGGGCTGAGATCATCTGTATGTCCTCTGCATGAGTTACGATCTGAAGAAGCCCTGATGCATCTGTTAGGAGAAAGAAAAGAAGAGTGATGCTGAAAGGAGAGTAGTGGGGCAGGTAACGACAAATTAAGGGTTGGGAGATCTGGGTTTAAATTCCTAACATATAGCTGTATTCTGTCTGCAGGAATTGATTTCACAAAGGCGTCTGTACATAGCAGTAACTAAACCTGTGTTTTGGGAGGATCCCATTAGCACAAGTTATAAGCTGATGCCCTCATTGAGTCAGTCATCTTTAAAGGTCTATGCAGAGGGTAGGTTTGCAATAGAAATCCTGTTGGTAAGAAAGGAACTTAGGGGGACTTTGCAGAGTTGAAATTGCCTGTTAGGACCTAAGCTTATAATGGTTTGACAGTGTTGGAAGTCCCATGTTGCTCCTTCATCCAATAGCCACTTCTGATGTCTGTGGAAGAGTAGGCTCAGATGGCTTGACTTTTTGGCTTGTTTGTTGGTTTTTCATTTTCTGGTTCTGTTCTGTCCCTGTACCACCGGCCTTTTGGGGGCAATTCTTAACTTGTTTCTGTCATAATATGAAAGTTTACTCTTAAGTTTGCTTGACATTTTCATAAGACAAAGAAACAAAAGATTGATAAACAGGATTAGATCCCAGGAACTTGTAGTTTTGCTTTAGGAGTTACTTTTTCTTGACTGTTCTCTAGCTGATAAGCATGCTGAAGCCATTTTGAAGCTATGTTGTTGCTTTGTTTTTCTGTATTTGAGTATTCTGGTAATAGGTCGTTTTTATTGAGAAAAGGAAAGAAGGAAATAATTGTTTTTTCCCCTCTAGCATTAAGATTGATTTATGTGAGGAAAAGGGGGTTGCTAATACCACAGCATTGCATTTTGCTTGGAAGGGAGGTCCCTGAATGTGACTTCGCATTTACTCTTACAGTATTGGTAAGCACTGTAATTCAAAGTCACGCATCTCCCAGTAGTTGTCACAGTATTTATTATAATTGCAGTTTGATGGACACATTAAGCAGGCATAAGGCAGCACTGTTGCAGTGCATCCGTTACATAGTGAAGAAGCTGTTTGTGTCTGTTCTGCCTGCTTTTTTATGCCTAGCACATTTCCCTCTCTAGTAGTGCAGTGTGGAAATGACTGGGAAGCAAACAAAACCCTGCATTTTCCTCAATCTCTCCAGCTTCAGGTATTTAAGGATGCAAGGAGGAATAGAGGGTTGTGCTGTTTATTTTGGTAACCATGCCTCTTTGTATCATTTGAATTTGCTTGTCACTATCTTAAACTGAAAGTTCAAATTAGGTGTACTGAGGCTTGATTTTAAAATAGTTATTTGTTTGGGGCTTTTTTTATATCCAAAAAATTTTAAAAATAAAAACTAGTGACTTCACTGAAGAAAGCAGAAACTATTCAGGGGAATTCCTTAAATGTAGAAGCAGTGGACAGCTTCATATTCTGTTCTGTATGTGCTCCGATAATAAGTTTGTAATAGACATTGCATAATTCTAGCCACTGGCCCTCTGGGGACAGTTATTAACTTGGCTCTATAGCCATTTGTGCATCTTGCCATTTGTATTTGCTATACATGTATCAGATGTTTTGCCAGTGAATATTATTACCTTTGATTTTGTTATTTTGCTTGTGGCAGATTCTTTCAATGTTTCATGAGGACTGTTACATGGAGTCAAAAAACAACCGTGCAAATCCATGGAAGACTGAATCTCCTGGGGGCTATTAAATTTCCTGCCTCTCACTAGGAAATCCTTAAACCACAGTTTTCTGGAGGATGAGACAGCATTATTCAGAAGTGTCAGTAGATTAGTGTCCTGACCAGGGCATCTATTGTGGTCTTCGGCAGAGAGAGAACACTGTTAAATGAATTTTTGTTTGTTTGAGCAGCAAGAGCTGCTCCAATTTCTAAATGAAAATAAAAACCTTTTTAAGAGTGAAAAGCATTAATAAAAAAGAAGCTTTGAGAATATTTATCTTTTTTTTTTGTCTTCAGATCTGCCAGCTAATCATGTCAAAATAAGAAAATGAAAAAAAGTCTCATGGTTTTTGTGTTTGTCCTGTACTAACCTCTATAAACAAGTTTTCTAGTGCTAACTGTTCTAAGTGAAATACATAAAGCAGTGTTGCCCTGTGTGGAAATGCTCCTTTTCTGCATTGAATTTGAATGTTGCTGAGAAATAATTTAACTGACATGATCTTATTTTTGTGGTACAAAATCAATTGTACATGAATGCTCAATAATCCATTTTTTTGCCTCTCAAATGTATCATTGCAATGGATATTTAGCAAATATCTGGGTACGTGCTGCAGATTCACTATACAGTGTTATATGTGTGTAGCAGCAACTATATGTTGCGATACAGGCAGTTTTCCTATGGCAACTCATTACTGGAGAACACTATTCAGCGAAAGGCCATGAATTAGGTTCGCTTGAGTTGAAGAACTTATTTACAATTTTGTTTACATGCATGGTCTGCTGGCTGATTAAATTCTGGAACTTCTCTGGTTTTGGTTTTGATCTGATAATTGAATAGGTATTTCAAAATTATACTTTATCACTAAAGTCTTGTTTGATAGTCTTAAGTCTAGATTTCCTTTTCCTCCGTTCCTTCTACACTGATCTTAGTGTCTGCAGTGTTGTTCCTCTCAAATGTCTTCACTCCTATCTCCAGCTGCAGTTCTGCAGGTTTTCCCTCCTTGCTTCTTAATTATGTTATCCTGGAGATGCTGCCACCATCACTTATGAGGCTGGCTTAGGCCAGCAGCAGGTTTGTCTTGGAGGTACCTGGTGTTGGATCTGCTGGATGCAGGGGAAGCTTCTGGCATTTTTTCACAGAAGCCACCCCTGTAGTTCTCCCTGAAAAAGAACCCTTGACGCACAAACCCAAATGTGAGAGATAAAAAGATGCCTCACTTGAAGTATAAAGCAGATTGAGTTACTTGTTTTGTTCAGTTACTGCTGTAAAGAGATCTGATTTTGATTTCATATATTTGAAAGTGTACCTTTTTTAACCTTAGGACTTCAAAGTTTTAGTTAGTTATTGTTGAGGATGGTTGGAGACTTAGAAATTGAGAATAGTTAGATTTTATTTTTCCATTTTTTTTTTTTTAAATTGTGCAGGTCTATTAGTGGTGTAAAAGGTCTAATCTCGTTGCTGATTTTGTTAAGGTGGTTTTCTCAGAAAAGCAAAGTTTTAAGCTTACGTCATAATAAAATCTCATTTCTCTAGCTTTTTTACCATCACTGTAACAGTTTTACACTTTTTCTCCCCTAAAGATTAGGAAAATAAGCTACTTTTTTAGCATTAAACAAAAGCCAATTCTCAAGCCAGTTTGAAGAGAAAGTGTGTTTGTTTCTTTAGAAAACTTAACTATAGAAGTATTTAACATGTATCTATTATGAGAAGTTTACATAGTTTGTAAACAGAAGTTTTTATAGACAGAAAAACAGCTAATTATTAGGCTTCGTAGTTGTTTTATGTAAGTTGCAGTGCTGTTTTTGTGGTAGTCATAAATGTAATCTGAGTCAGTTGGAGGCATTTTTTTTGCCTTTATAGAGTACAAGAACTTGTTTATACTGGAAATCAAGCAGCTGGCATTCTTAGTTCAGTTGATGACCTATGCTAAATAGATAATGAACAAATGCAAATATATAGAAGAAAATTCAGCTTTAAGATTCTAATTGCAAGTCTATATTCTCTTTTAACCACTATAAAATGTCTAGATCTATTTGATAGTAGAATTTAACTGTCTGAAATGGGTCATTTTCTCTCTTGGGGAAAAACAATTCAGAAAATACAAAAATATAAAATAGTCTGCATCTTTGCCTTTTTCAGATAACCCCATGGTTTACTCTGCCTTCAGCTGAAGACATTGCTAGCTGAGGTTTTGCTCTTAGCTATTCTTCACAGGAGAGGTAACTGGTTTAAACTCAAAATATTTCCGTTAATTCCTCAAATCTAGTAAATGTGCTTGTAATGATTGGCTTTTGCTGCTGAGAGATTTCTGAAAGCAAAATAATATAATCACCCTCTTGACACTGCTTGTGAGTAGGTGTGATGCTATCTTACACAGTAAGTATCTTACACAGAAAAATTAGCATGGGGTGTTTAGAGAATATAAATGGAAAATATCTGTATTTGCTTTTTAATATTTTTTTTTCTCCTTTTTAAGTGTTCTCAGATTTTCATGGATCTCAATAGTGCTAGCACTATTGTTTTGCAAGTCTTGACCCAAGCTACTAGTCAAGATACAGCAGTGTTGAAGCCAGCTGAGGAGCAGCTGAAGCAGTGGGAGGCACAGCCAGGTTTTTATTCAGTCCTGTTGGTAAGATACAGTGGAAAAGTGCTATTTATTAAACTGTTGAGTAATTTTGAATGCAGCTTTCCATAATATTCTTGAACTGTGACCTCTGGCTGAGAGAAGCTTTGAGTTGTTATGGTCCATTAACTAGTACCCTTATGATGTGCGTTTGTAGACATTGTCATTATCAAAACAGGCTCTCTTGAGGCATTCGGAAGAAGGAGGAAATGCAGCTTCTAGTGGCATGAGCAGGTGGGCTGTAATGCTAAACCTGTTGTTGGCCTATTGCAAATTGTAGCTGGTAGAAGGCCAAGAGGACCCTTTACTGCCCCATGAGACAGGGACACTTGCATATACCAAGGCATAAACTGCCTTTTCTTTATTTTGAAGGATGGTGCATTATGACTATTTTCATAGAAGTTTCCCCATGCTTTTCATCACTACTGAAGCATGGTACCCAGCTGGGAGTGCTTTCTTTCATGTCAGTGGAGAGAGACTCCCAGGGGAGATTAGTTGACCAGGCTACTAGTAAATTTCTTGAAATGGGAAGAGTGAATACTTACAAAGGTGCTATGACCCTTGATGAAACAGACTCATTAATATGGTGCGTGATGTTGAAGACAGTCAAAGACGAGAAAGAACTGTTTCAGAAAAGACACTTAGAAATTAACAATGTTGTAATTCTCCTAATTCTGATGTGTGTGTTTGTAATGGCCTTAAAAACATAGATAAACTCCTTTTCCTGCAAACATCTGTCAGTGCATATGGTGAGTGATTCAGAGTTGTGGGGGGACATGTTTTGTTCTCTGTATACCCTCCATTTTATTTGTTTGAAAAATTGAAGGCAAGTCACAGGATTTAGGTGGAGGCTACAAGAAAATCTTAACTTTAGAAATGCCAGATGTCAGGTGTTTTACCTAGTGCCTTTGCCATAGTGTTTCTGTGGTGATAAACAATCTTGACGGAAAACAGGAGAAATTGCCACTGACTGGGCATTCTTTATTTTCTGCATGTTTGCTGTGAGAGTTTACAGTTCAGGTTGCAGACAAGGTGAGCACTCACAGGTGTAACTGAAGTTGACGTTAGTTTTAAATATAGGGGCTAAAAATGCAGGGTTTCAAAAGATCAAATGCTGTTAATTCTATTAATGTAGTTAAATAGCCTAGTTTGGGGACATAACAGCCTTTCTTCAAGTGTGAAGTATAAACAGTAATCTTCCAAACTAAATAGAAGTAGAGAATCTCTACTTCTTTATTTAACTTAATTATGACGGGAACTCCCTGGGATAGTTGGCACCTTTTTGATGGAGCAGAAGAGGTTGGGGGAAAGCAGGTGATTGTAAATAGAGATCTGGTGAGACAGTTAATCTCTCTGGAAATTGGGAAGTTGTATAATCTGCTGCGAGATATATTTGCAACCAGGATGATCAGGATAGAGAAAATTATAAGGAGCCATGAAACATTCATCTTTAAACCTACAATTTTTAGTACTTGGTGGAGTTACTAACATTAGCTTCTGTGCTCTTTTGGAGGTGTTACATACTTCACTTTTGAAGAACAGAGCTTGAAAGTCAGACAGTGTCTGTTCTTGCAAAGAGCACCAGTTCTTTTCAAAATATCTGTTGTCAATTTTTTAAGTTTAGTTTCATTCCCATTATTTCTGTGACAGTGTTAATGTGTTATATGAAATACTTCATGGTTTAGGAAGTTCATATATTGATACAGAGTGTATGAAGAGGTTCTGTTTGTTCCTGTGTAGGCATCTTGTCCTTTTTTTTTTGCATTTCTTATCCAAGCCCAGTCTAGTTTTAAGGTATTTTGATCTGGGGAAGCTTTCCCTATTATAAATATTTTAACAAAGGGGGCAATGGTAATTTGAAGACTCAGGGGGAGTTTCAGAACAAGGTAAATTTTCTTTTTCCATGTTTAATTTGTTTTGCAGTGCTTTCATTTCATGGATGTGAGGCTAAAGCTGTGTTTGAAGTTTCTTAGTATCATAAAAAATGATTAAAGTAAATTTGGAAAAGGTCAAATCTGTCACTCTATCCCTTTTCCTTAATGAGCTTTGGAAAAGGAAGATGTATTACAGATCCTTCCCGTGTTGCGTGGTGTTTATCAGTGAACTACAACCTCTGATGTTTTTCTAAAGGTCCTAGGTTATGGAGAAAACTGTTACTTTTAAAGAAATAGAGTTTGAGAGAACGTTAAGTTTTGAATTAATCATGAAAATGCTTGAGGGGCTCCCAGGTATCTATAATACTGAGTTATTTGAGTAGTTTATTTATAGTTCTTCAGACTTGGCAGGCAAAAGTAGGAGTTGCTGGTGACCTGTATCTCTGCATTTTTTGTGTCCCTTCTTAGTGGGCATCTGAAAGCAATTGACGGAAGTGGTGCGCTCTTTTTCTACACAGTATAGTAAGGCCATTGATCTCGTGCTTACTGGCTTCCTAAATGAGGGAGAAATGTCTCACTCCCTCAAGAAGGATCTATCTGATACAATGGGAAACAGGGGGAAGCAGCTGTTCAAACTAGTGCGCCTATATGAAGAGTCAGTATTTTACTTCCTTCTTAGCTTTTCCTGGCTGCTAATTTTGCAGTGTTACTGTATAAAATAATCCCTCTGTGTTTGTCTATATATATATATATAGATAGATAGATACATAAAAGTGTATATGGATACATACATATGTATGTGTATAGGCATCTAGCTTTTTAGTAGTAGAAACTGATGTCCTTGAATAAGTGTAGGCAAGTTTGAATTGCTGTCCTACCAGGTCACTGGTTTGCAATCAACATTGGTAGTCAGGACAATTCTTGGCATATTTCAAGATAATGAAAAAATCTCCTGAACGCTGGATTCTGACTAAAATAAATTATTCTGTATTGTGCAGTGCCACAAACTTCTGAGAGCTGTCATTAAAAAGTATAACTGGCCAGTGCTAGTGATGATTACCCTTTTATTCCCTGCTTAGCCAGACGAGATTAGAAATACTTTTGCACTAAATGTTGGAGTTTTAAAATATATCAAGTATTAAGGCCAGTAAACACCTTTTTTAATCTTTGAAAAGTAGCATTTAACACAGTTTCACAGTCCCTGTCAAATGCTGGCTAGTGCATTTTGTTTATATACACCTGTACATATAGGTGTGACCTGCACATACAGAGGTGTGTGCACTCATGCATATCCTGGTGCATGTGTTGATATAGTTTCTATCCTGTCTGTGGTGTGTTCAGCAGTTTTTAACTTAATATTTTTGTTTTAAACAGAATATCTTTACGAATCATTCCCTTGATGTGAATGTAAGATGGTTAGCTGTGCTGTACTTTAAAAATGGAATCGATCGCTACTGGAGACGGGTCGCACCACAGTAAGTTCTGATTTTCTTCCACATAACAAAACCAAATTTAGAAGGTTTCATTTACCAGACTGGACAACAGCAAATTCCATGGGTGACAGAAGTTACTTAATTCATGGTGAAACTGATGTTTCAACACAGGGCTCATTAATGAACTATTTTGTCTTCGTATTACTTCTTACAACTCTATTCATGTGCCATTTTGAAAACCGTGTTAGGTGGTTATTTTTTTGAAATGATGTCGTGTCAGAATGTTAACTCCTGGACTTTCTGGTAGTGGCATGTGTGAAAGGAAGTCTCTTGGAGAGATTATTAGGGAGCTATTTAATGTGACTCATAATTCATTTGGAATGTATGCATGAGATAGACAGTAGCTGTTACAATAGCAAGTTCTGGTCTTTTTTTTTTGTTGTTGTTCTGATATATGGGTTTTCTAGTAATGCATGACAAAAAGTTCTTTAAAGATACTTAAAATGTAACCAGTATTCTTGAGCACCACATTACTTACTTAAGTTATGAATGGTGCTATTATAATTTGTAATACTTGCAAAATTATATCCTTCTCTGTGTTCTGTTTGTAGTTTATTTTTTCTTTAAAAAGTAGGTGTAATTTCAAAGAGTTTGAATTTTCCTTCACTGTTTCCAGGGGCTAGGAAGACATGGAAGTGTTCAGTCTGTCTCTCAAAGGCTAGTAATACAAATAGGTGGGGCATCGGTGTCAGGTCATATGTGGTGTAAACTGGAATTCCAGGTCCAGTTTTTATGGATCATGAATCTAAGCTAGTTCACAAAATACGGCTTTGTTTTCATTGTGTTCTTTGTTTAAGAGAGTTTAATGTGTTTTGCCTTACATTGTAAGCTTTTCCAAAGACCTACCAAAAGGGGGCAAAGTGACGAAATTCTGCATCTGCAGGACATTTTAAATACTGTAGTACACCATTATTATGTAAAGTATTAGACTTTTTGTATATACAGATCAGTATGTAATTGTGAAACATCTGCAAGTGTTTAGATTCTTTTTTATGCAAAAGGAAAATACTATCTTTTGCATGGAATCTGGCATCTTTGGCTTTTCTGGTAAAGTGATGAGGCAATGCTGCTTACATTACTAATACTTAACAAGCGTTATTCAAAGCAATTAAAATATATTGTTCCAATGTACTAATATTTTTAGATAGATACTAGTAGCCCTTCTGGTGAAAAAGACATGGTTCATTTCCTGCAGAAGTAATGATCACAGTGTTACTGTTTGAACAGAGGTAAAAATTGAGTAAAAGTCTTTCAATCTACTTTTCCTGTTGCAAATGTAATGTGATTAAAAGAAGTAAATCATTGGTTATGATTAAAGATTCCATGGGGTAAATCTATATAAAATTTCTCTTAGTTTTTCCCCACTTGTCATTTTTCTGCAGCAAATTTAATGTAATGAAATTGTAAAGAAATTAAGAAATTAAAAGAATGAAGAAATTATTGCCTGCTGTTAAAAATTCTGTGGAGTAAATATATATTAAATTTCTGCTTTGTCTAATTGTTTCTAATTTCTTTCTATATTTCTTACACATGACATCTTGAAATATTTTGCATTCTCCCAGGTCTCTTTTCTCATAGTAAAATATATGAAGGGCATTTTGAAAAATGCCCTTTTAAGCTGTGATTTCTCAGTCAATTTTGTGAACCAGTTGTGTTTTGGATTAGAATTTTTGAAGGTTTTATTGAACAGGCTGCATTTTTGTTGTCCTTGCAAAATTCTTGCCTTTCATCTTGCCTCTCACATCAGCAGCTGTCCTGTGTCCATCCATTGAGTACCTCAAAGCTTGTTCTTACCTGTCCAGCCTGTTTCACAGAGCAGGTCTTGGGCTGGCAGGTGACTCCTCTTGAAGCAAAGGACTGATTGTTATATCCATGCCTTTCTGTGGGATGCTAACTTAGGGCTGTCTGCTTTACTGAGCTGTCGATTTTCACAGAATCTTAAGGGAAAAATCATACCATTGACATTTATGCTCTTTACAAAATGTAGTTGAACTGTGACAGGTAAAAATTGGAGGAGTGTACTTGCAGACAGTTAATATGGTCATATAACCTACATACTCAGATATTTGTCTCTAATTTTCAAGAGCTTTCCCAGTAGTTTGGATGTCACTTCAGCAGTAGTGTGCTGAAGTTGTTTTCAGTTGAATGAAGCAGGACTAGCTTTACCCTTTTTCTGATGAGCATCCATGGTTTCTCAGCTGCTACTACAAAAAGCAGGAAAATCGATCATGAATTCTTTGGACAATACAGTTGAGTGTTTCGTTACGCTAAAGTACTTAGAAATCTGAATGTAACTTCTTTTTTTTTTTTTTAAGAACAAGTGATCCTTCTGAGGTATTGTCATGGGTTCAGCAGCAGCAGTCATTTTTCTCCTTCTTGGTAGCTGGTACAGCGCTGTGTTTTTGATTTTGGGCCTGTGAGCAGCGCTGATAACACCAGTGTTTTCAGTTACTGCTTGGCAGTGTTTTGTCTGGCCAAGGACTTTCTGAGTCTCATGCTCTGCCAGGGAGGAGGGGAAGCTGGGAGGAAGCAGAGACAGGACACCTGACCCAAACTGACCAAAGAGGTTATTCCATACCACAGCATGTCATGTCCAGGATGTGAAGACAGAGAGCAGAGACCCGGAAGGGTGTGGTGATGCATTGGGGGGTTTGCTGCTGGGAGGTGCACTGGCTGGGTTGGGCTTGGTGAGCAGTTGTATTCTCTTTCTTTGTATTTGCCTTGTCATTATTATTACTGGTGGTAGCAGCAGTGGTTTGTGTTATACCTTAGTTACTGAACTGTTCTTATCTCAACCTGTGCGAGTTGCATTTTTTTTTCGATTCTCCTCCCCATTCCCCCAGGAGTGGGGGAAGAAAAAGAGGGGAGTGAGTGAGTGAGTAAAACTTCGTGAGTTTTTAGAGGCTTAAACCACGACAGGTGTTTTGTGCTTTGCACATGTTCACTCGTGCTGTCTGTCCTGTTTGCTATAGTTTATCTACCTGCTTTGGAGTTAAAGCAGCATTTTTCAGTGAGAGTGGTTTTAGAGACGAGCCTATGAACTTTCTTCCTCCTGCTTTCAACAGGCAGCTTTCCAGATTGCTGTGGAGAAGAGTCTAAGGTTGTCATAGTCTGTTTTCAGGCACAGTTTGGCCTGCTTTTTGAAATTTGTTGCTAGCCTCCTCAAAATGTGGTCTCACTTTATGGTTTTGTATGTGACTTTATTTTCTTCAGAAATTGGTTTTCTTGAATTTGAGTGTTAAGTGCTCCTCTTGAACATGTTGGTTTTGACTTTTACAGAGAGTTACAGTTAAAAACTGTCTTTTGTGGACTGTGTTCTCCAATTTGATTACTTCATTGGAAACTTTAATAATACATCTCAAATCCATATATATTTGTTTGAATAATAGCTATAAATAACTCTTAAGATTTGTATTTCTGGTTTATGAAATAAGTTTTAAATACCTGGATACATGTTTCCCTATGCCACAGAAAAAGATCATAGAGTCATAGAATGGTCTGGGTCAGAAGGGGCCTTAAAGATCATCTAGTTCCACCCCACCCTGCCACAGGCAGGGGCACCTTCCACAGAACCTTGTTGCTGTCGTGGTTTAAGCTGTAAGTCTCACGCAGCCCGTTCACTCACTTCTCCCTCTTTCTTCCCCCCAGCTCCAATGGGGGGGGGGGGGGGGCAATGGGGAGAAGAATGGAAAGAATGTAACTGCCACAGGTTGAGATGAGAACAGTCCAGTAACTAAGGTATAACACAAATCACTACTGCTGCCACCAATAATAATAATGATAAGGGAAATAACAAGGGAAGAGAATACAACCGCTCAACACCCGGCTGAGCCGAGAGAGAGAGAGACTACTGGGTTCCT
Organism: Myiopsitta monachus; assembly: GCA_017639245.1. Classification (NCBI taxonomy): domain Eukaryota; kingdom Metazoa; phylum Chordata; class Aves; order Psittaciformes; family Psittacidae; genus Myiopsitta; species Myiopsitta monachus. The sequence goes on from CM029941.1 coordinate 21,390,388, forward strand.
GCCCCCAATTTTTTACATCCTGGACATGACGTGCTGTGGTATGGAATAACCTCTTTGGTCAGTTTGGGTCAGGTGTCCTGTCTCTGCTTCCTCCTGGCTTTCCCTCCTCCCCGGCAGGGCATGAGACTCAGAAAGTCCTTGGTCAGACCAAAGCATTACCAAGCAGTAACTGAAAACACTGGCGTTATCAGCGCTGTTCCCAGGCCAAAAGTCAAAAACACAGCTCTGCACCAGCTACCAAGAAGGAGCAAAAAAAATAATGACTGTTACTGCTGAGCCCAGGACAGTTGCTTAAAGCTCTGTCCAACCTGGCAAGATCAGAAACTTTGAAATTTCAGATTGCGGGACTACAACATGACACGTAGGAGTTCACCTCTAGAAGAACTTGTTTTAATTTCTGGTTGGATGAAATTCAGTGCTGAAGGGAGATAGCTTCATAGAATTGTAGATTCTTAGAATACCAGCTTGAAAGGGACCTCAAGAATCATTGGTCAGACCTTCCTTGGCAAATCATGACCCAGACAGGATGTCCCAGCACCCTCTCCAGCTGAATCTTGGAAGTGCCCAACATTAGGGAATCCACCACTTCCCTGGGGAGATTATTCCAATGGATGATGGTTTGCATTGTGAAAAATGTTCATGTTGTGTTCAACTGGAGTCTCCCCAGGAATTACTCGTGCCCATTACCCCTCATCTTTTCCATGTGACACCTTGTATGAGTGGGTCTCCATCTTCTTTGTGGCCACGCTTTCTGCGCTGGCCTTGTTGAGTGATATTCATGCCTCCTACATTCTGGCCTGCCTATAACTTTTTTTTTGATGGAGTTGTGGGCTTTTTTTGCACTGTGTTAAAGGACGGTGTAGCCGCTGCTGCCTGCTGCCGCGCCTCTGACTCCAGCGGCGGGGGGTGTGTGTATATCCGTCGGTGTCCAGAAGATGTCGCTGTGGCACCGGTTAAACATCATTGGCGCAGTGGCACTTCCGTCTGCGTTGTTCTCTTAGGTTTTGCTTTATTTCACTGCTCCTTGCCAGCTTTGCTTACAGTAAGATTCTGTATTTGAGGCGCTCATCCTCATGAGTCTGTTTCTTTTCCTTCCCTTGTTTTTGTTTATAGTGGCAGAAAGCTTAATTACAGCGTTTTTATCTATAGTAACAAATTCAATGCTTACTGCTTATGGAATATGCACAGGATATGATTAATATTATTATAAAAAAGTAAGGCAAGGGGCCTCATGAGTTCTCAAGCAAGGAAAATGAGACCTATTAAACCATTTTTTAAATTTTTTTTTCTTCTCTACAAACTAGGTTTTAGGTGCTTTCTGTTATTGCTGAGGTGTGGTACAAGCTATGTTTAATTGAGATGAGATTTCTTAATCCTTTAATAGGTTTCACATTTTAGATACCACTTAAAATATGCCTGTATGCATGTAAATTATAAATTTCATTTTGTATTAAAAAAGAAAAAGGGGCCACAGAAATTTATTTCCCTAAAATGTCATCTCGTAACTTTGGAGTAGTAATTGGAATAGCTCCCTTCAGAGAAATTTTTACTGTTGCAGAAATCTCTGAACTTTACCCAAAATGTTTTTAGGCATAATTTAATTTTGTGTAAAAATACCCTATTGCTTAAGGCTTGATTAAAAAAAAAAAATCATTTAAATGTGGTTCATGAGTGCTATAAGTTACCTTTGAAATTAAGATTTAGCATGCAGTTCTGAGTCACCAGTGAAACAATGAATTGCTCTCCTTATGTACTGTACTTAGACTGATAAGTCTTTGATCAAGGAAATAGTGAATACTGGTGTTATATGTGGGGGGGAAGAGGGAAGTGAAAACTAGAATATTGTTGCAAATGTTTGAGCTTAGAGTAAGTGCTATCTCTCCATCTTATTATTTTGAGATGAATATTTAGTATTTGTTTAGTGTAAAAGCTGTATTTTGGGAAGCTTTAGGCATACTTTTAAATCTCACTATATGAAACTAGTAAGTTAGTGTCTGTAGTTGTGGTTAGACAACAAGAAGTGGTTGTGTTGGTGTGTTTAATCTTAATTTCTAGTCACTAGACTTCATTGAGATGTGATGGTGGCATGCATGCTTCTAAATTGTTGCAATGTTAGGTGAAACAGTTTCAGCTAAACAGCCTTGTGTCATCATTTTAGTCTTTTTATGTAAAAGAAACAATTTTCTAGATGTTATCAGTAAATGAAAGCGGATTTTTATCTGATTAGATAGTCTAGAAATACAAAGAAAAAATAAGTTATGTTTTGTGCTTGGAACTTAGATGACCCACGTAATTTTCTTTTAAAGTCTGATGTAGTACTAGAGTAATATGATACTGTAACTTGTAGTCTTTAACTGCTACACGTCCTTGAAGTATAAAGATATCATAAAGCTGCACTTCAATGAAAATAAACCTTCATGGTTTGTAATTTATCTCGCTTACTAGTTTTCCCTGCATTTTTGAAGATTATATAAACATTTTTTTCACTCCAAGGTATGATTGTCTAAAGGATCTATATTTTTAAGTGTAGCTATATGGCTTGCTTATAGAAAAGGAATTGTAGTATAAAAGCATTATTGCTTTTGCAAAAAGAGCTGTTTTCTGGTACCATGATTGCCTTATACTGGGCAACTTTTTGTCATTATCCACTAGTATATATGTGCAAAGTCATGCTCAAGTCATCCTTCCCCACAGTAAAAATAAAAACTGTCTAACTGTGTAATAACAATCAGCTCATAGTTCGTATAGTTTTGCCTTACTTTTGTAATACATCTGGATACCTAACTCTGTGAACTTTCTCTTTTGCCATTTGTGTTTACAGAGGTCACATCAAAACTTGAGGTTAAAAGCCCTCATAAATATCTGTTTACTTCTTTTTTTAAATATCTTTGAGATAGTGGAAAAACAAGTGATGTTCTCTGGGTATTTTATTGAACTGTCGCTTTTGTGTTAATGGTGTACAGAAGTAATCTTCAGCCTAACACAGATGCGCAAATGGAAATGATAATTTAATTTCTGTGTCTAGTAATAGAAAATTTTAAAAATCTGAATAGTTGTTTTCTATTGGAAATGAAATAATAATCTAATAAATATATCCTGACAGTGCTCTTTCTGAAGAAGAAAAAACTACATTGCGTGCCGGACTTATTGCCAACTTTAATGAGCCAGTGAATCAGGTTAGTGGTGAACAATTATTAATCTCCCAGCAAGTGCTTGTGTAGGTGTATAGATTGGTTTCTGTCTTCAAAAAGTTTCAATTTACATGTTGCCTTTTGGACAGGTTTGTATGTTGAAGTGAGAACTTTCTCCATAGATCATAATTCATGGAATTATTTAGGTTGGAAACAGCATATTCTATCTCTCTAGTTTGTTTTTTGGTTGCAGTGGCAGTTTATGTAGTCCCTCATTGTTTATGTAGCCATTTGGTGAGTAGTTCAGGGAATGAATGCAGCTTGAATATAACCTGTGTTCCCCAAGTGATTTTTCTTTTTTTTCAGCTGTGTCTGTTCTCTGATTTGACTCCCAGTATAGCCATACAAGGAAGTATGGTGTTGGTATAGCAGGAATGAGCTGCTGAAAATACTGCTGCATAAACCCACCTTAGCATTATTGCTGTCACATGTCTAATTACAGCATTGATAAATTTAAATAGGCTTCAATAGGATAGTGTCTTGTCTTGTATAAAGTGACTAATTATAAGCTACTATTTTGATTAGAATAAGGTTTTATTGTTAAATTTATTATAGAGCTAATGTTAGGGACTCAGAATATGCATATGCTGGATGAATCAGTCTTCCTTCTGCTAACTTATTCTTACTCATGTCACTGAGATTCTGCAAGGAAGTATTTGCTGATATTTTAAGCTTAGTCTTAGAGAACTTTTTCAAGAAAATACAGAGATGTGTTATATAAGGTAAATCTTAAAATGAAAAAGAAAAGCAAACAAATTATGTTCTGCAGACAGTTCAGTTTAACTGTCTCAGGATTCCTCAGTGGGATGAATGTTATTTGTAGGATTAGATAAGTGTATCAAACTTAGGGTAAAACAGTCTTTGTACAAGACCTTTGTGCAATGAGAGTTTCGACTTTATTGAAAGTTTTTATTTCAAATGCAGTTTTAAACAATGCAGGTAGACATAGAAAATATCTTTAACTTCATAGTGCAGCCATATTATCAGTGTAAAAAATTTGACCAAATTATAGTAAATGTAAAAATATGACCCATGGATGAGCTGGGTAACTACAGAGCAGTCAGCCTCACCTCTGTGCCTGCCAAAATCTTGGAGCAGATTCTCCTGGAGGGCATGCTAAGGCACACGAAAAACAACAAGGTGGTTGGTGACAGCCAGCATGGCTTCGCTAAGGGGAAATCCTGCCTGACCAATTTGGTGGCCTTCTATGATGGGGCTGCGGAACTGATGGAGAGGGGTAGAGCAATTGATGCCATCTACCTGGACTTGTGCAAAGTGTTCGATACTGTCCCGCATGACATCCTTGTCTCTAAGTTGGAGAGACATCAATTTGATATATGGACCACTCGGTGGATAAAGAACTGGCTTGATGGCCGCACACAAAGAGTTGTGGTCAATGGCTCAGTGTCCAGCTGGAGACCAGTAATGAGTGGTGCCTCTCAGGGATCGGTGTTGGGACCGCTCTTGTTTAACATCTTTGTTGGTGACATGAACAGTGGGATTGAGTGTGCTCTCAGCAAGTCTGCAATGACACCAAGCTGTGTGGTTCGGTTGATACACTGGAGGGAAGGAATGCCATCCAGAGGGACCTTGACACACTTGTGAGGTGGGCTGATGCCAACCTGATGAAGTTTAACCATGCCAAGTGCAAGGTCCTACACCTGGGTCGGAGCAATCCCAGGCACACATACAGGTTGGGCAGGGAAGAGGTTGAGAGCAGCTCTGTGGAGAAGGACTTGGGGGGCGTTGGTCAATGAGAAACTGAACATGAGCCGGCTGCAGTGTGCGCTCACAGTCCAGACAGCCAACCATACGTATCCTGGGCTGCATCCAGAGGAGCGTGACCAGCAGGTCGAGGGAGGTGATCCTGCCCCTCTACTCTGCTCTCCTGAGACCTCACGTGGAGTATTGTGTGCAGTTCTGGTGTCCTCAACATCAAAAGGACATGGAACTGTTGGAACAAGTCCAGAGGAGGGCCACGAGGATGATCAGGGGACTGGAGCACCTCCCGTATGAAGATAGGCTGAGAAAGTTGGGGCTGTTGAGCCTGGAGAAGAGAAGGCTGCACGGAGACCTCATAGCAGCCTTCCAATATCTGAAGGGGGCTTATAAGGATGCTAGGGAGGGACTCTTCATGAGGGACTGTAGTGATAGGACAAGCAGTAACAGGTTCAAACTTAAACAGGGGAAGTTTAGATTGGATACAAGGAAGAAGTTCTTTACTGTGAGGGTAATGAGGCACTGGAGTGGGTTGCCCAAGGAAGTTGTGAATGCTCCACCTCTGGTGGTGTTCAAGGCCAGGCTGGTCAAAGCCTTGGGTGACATGGTTTAGTGTGAGGTGTCCCTGCCCATGGCAGGGGTTTGGAGCTAGATGAGTTTAAGGTCCTTTCCAACCCTAACTATTATATGATTCCATGATTCTATATTACTTGTTTATTTATTTCAGCCAAAAAACCCTACAACATATGTCATGTTGTCATAAAGTTTGTGTTATTTATGCTCCTACTAGGTAGTTTAAAATTTATCAAGTTTTGAAGTGGTTGCATGAGATTTATATTTCTAAAAACCTAATGTTAAGTGCCTTGAATGTGAAACAACTCAAAATTTCTATCAATTTTTCCATATGTTCATTAGTATTAGTATTTGCTTTCTAAACCAATAGTAGTTAAAGTTATAGTAGTAGTAGTTACAAATTGCCCTGCTGATGTTCTGCAGTTCTGAGACTGTAGTTGCAGGCTGAGATCGGAACTTTAACTGACTTTATAAAGGCTAACAGCTTTATGTGTGTATTTCTATTTTATTTTTGGGTTGTAGTGTTTTCAGCTTGGAGGAGTTTGTTTTGCTTTTATGCTAGCAGCCTGCTTCTAAACGATTGCTCAAACAGTTATTGTTATATTGAAGTATGTTTACAGACTTAATCTCCCCTTCTCTCACCCTTGTTCCCCAGTCTGCGCTGTAAAAAGCTAGATGTTTTCTTTCAGAGGCACCTTTCATTTAGTCCCTAGTCTACCTGATACTATCTGAGTTTTGATATTCTGTGTTTCTGATAAGTGCTGTTTTCCAGTCGAAGGTAATTTATAACACAATTAGTATCTGATTGCGCTTTCTGCATCAAGGTAGAAAAAAGATGTCCTTTTATGTATAAAAGAAAAAAAGAATGAATAAAAAAATAGAAGAATTAGACATAAAATTGAGATGTGATGATACAAGCTGACTTCTAGGGGAAGGGTGGAACTGAAACACAGCATACCATGATTGGGAGCATAATTTCCATCCTGTGAAGATATTTAGTGTATGGAAGGAGCGGAGAGTCTTTGTTTTGGGTTGGTTCTTGTTTTTTTTTCCTTCAGCTAAAAAGACCATTCTCAAGGAAAAGTACTCCTTGTACCTCTGGAAGGCTTGCTTCTTGTATCGCATGTGGAGAAGAGTTTACTTGCTCCCTCCTTCCAGTTGACATATCTTGATCAAAAAGATAATAAGACTTACAGCTCTTCCTTGTAAATGTTGACACAAGTTTTCTGAAGCAAATCTTCTTCCTAAGCAAGTGGGTAGGAATTAATATTGTAGGAAGTTTTGTGGGGTGGTCAGACTTCAGATTAAACAGCTAAGGAAGCGGTAAAGGAGGACATGGCCTCTTGTGCCTGTAAATTGGATTTGTGCAGCATAAGAAAGTGACTTCTTCTCTAGGCTGGAAGTGTGGTGGTAGTTGTTAAGGGTATTTTGAAGGTGAGAGCGTCTGCTTCATTAATCCAATCAAGAACCTTTAAAAAAGTAATGAGATAAGAACAGGAAAACAAGACTGTGAAGGTTTTGGATATTTGAGGTGGGCTTGTGAGGGATTATATAAAATCTGTTAAGGAATGTTTAGGGAAAGGGAGTTGTGGAACAGCAAACTGGGGAATAGACAGAAAGAGGGTATAAAAAGGGCCAGTCATGTAAACTCACAGCTTGTCAGTACCCATGTCTGAGCAAACCCTGCACCTAATCACCACCATCTGTCCTGTCTTCTGATTGACTCCCTTAACTACTTTTTTGCATAATCTCACTGTTCACTGTGTATTCATGCTGCAACAGCCAGGTGCCAGCTGCTGGCAAGACTCGCATGAGTGGAATTTGGTGCCAGCAGCCAAAGTTGGATGGTGAGGGTAGTGTAGATGCCTGTGATGCAAGGATGGTGTGAAGATCTGGAACAAGTGAGAGTCTCAGCTTAAGGTGGTGGTATGGAGCTGTGGCTTACAGGCGCATGTGCTTGTGCAGGGGGAGTGTCTCTGTCTAAAAGCTAAAACTTTGGTATAGCAGAAATAACTCATATATTCAGCAGTCTCTGTTTGTATTTAGCAGTTTGTGTTTGCTTGTAGGAAGTGATAGAAAAGATCACCAAGTAGAATAGGCTCCCAAATGTCTGTTTCTTCATTTATGTGATTTGTAGAACAAATATTTAGTAGTCTTTGTGTAAAATTTAACCATCATGACCATGTAAGTATTTTATGTAAACATTTACTGTAAACGTAAAATAGAAGACTGACTTTATTTCTCTGTGTTTATTTACATTCAGCAAAATAAAAAAATGGTTTGAGGAGAAAAAACCCACACAATCTAGCAATCCATACTATTTTTTTTATTATTTAGGATAGGTTATTAATTTCTGCATCGCTCATTTCTTAACTGATCTTTGACTTTGTGGTGTCTATGTTCTGTTCCATGGTTTTTTGCAGATAGCAACTCAGATCTCCGTACTAATTGCTAAAGTTGCCAGAGTGGACTGCCCACGGCAATGGCCAGAACTTATACCCACTCTTCTAGAATCTGTGAAGGTACAGGATGATCTTCAACAACACAGAGCTCTACTTACCTTATACCATGTTACGAAGACCCTGGCATCCAAACGGCTGGCTGCAGATCGAAAGCTTTTCTATGACGTAAGTAATGTTGTGTGTGACTGTAGAGTGCGCAGTATATGTATTGTGCATGCTTGCCACTTCCTATGGTTAGCTGGCAGTGCATTAATGGCAAGTATGTTGACTTTAATGTCTGTCTTTGAAGTGCTCTTACTTTGGTGGATGTATGTAAAATATGAAGTAACTGGAAGTGAGTTTCTAGGTGAAATCTTTTTGAAGTCTTTATTAATTTTGCCTGTAGCTTGTTGTTAGAGGAACTTGTGTTAAGCAGGTATGTTCATGTACAGAACAACATCTGCATATCAACCTTATGTTATCATGCTGTACAGCAGATCTGATTATATATAAATTTGCAGTGTCTTGGAAGTGTGCTCTGGACTCATAATTCAGTATAATTTGTTTTATAATCTTTTAGAAATACTGTTTTTTATGACTTCCATACAATATTATATTTGGCTATTAATGTCAGTGGAAATGTTTGGGTTTTTTTCCAGATTAGCTTCTTTCTCCAGGTTAAATGAAAGGCAATATGTGAATACAAATGCATAATTTTGTCTCATGCAGCTTACATTCTCCATCGCAAGAAACCACTGATTACAGCACAGAATTACCTATGGCTGTAGGTTGTTGCATCTCCAATTGCATTTGGAGTTAGGCAGTGATGTAGTACTAATTTAGGGAGTTAAACATCTTTTCCAAATATGTTACACTTGAATTTTCAAAATTTTATTTTATTCCTCCATTTTAAAGAAAAGATGGTAGGACAGATAATGGAGACTGTTTCTGAAGTTTTGCGTATTTGTCTATGGAGAAAAAAATTTCTGGCTGTGTAATCATTAAAGTGAAATTTTAATCAGGAGTCTGGAGCACGGAACACTGCCTCCTGTAATAGAACAGGACTGAAACGATGATACATTGCTATGAGGTGCATATGTAGAGGAACAGTGTTTTTTTTTCTTTCTGCCATATACAGGTAACAGATGAATATAACCTTTGTATAGGAAATACTTGTTTATATTTTGGAATTTATTAGGCCATTATACATGATCTGGATAATCATGTATTATGGAATTAATTCCAAAAGGTATTGAAATTAATTCCAAAGCAATAAAGCGTGAGCAAGATAATGACTTCCTTTCTAGAGCTCTCCTAAATCAAGGTACTGCTTACACAGCCTGGTTATAGAATCATAGAATCACCGAACAGTTAGGGTTGGAAAGGACCTTAAACTCATCTAGTTCCAAACCCCTGCCATGGGCAGGGACACCTCACACTAAACCATGTCACCCAAGGCTTTGACCAGCCTGGCCTTGAACACCACCAAAGGTGGAGCATTCACAACTTCCTTGGGCAACCCACTCCAGCGCCTCATTACCCTCACAGTAAAGAACTTCTTCCTTGTATCCAATCTAAACTTCCCCTGTTTAAGTTTGAACCCGTTACCCCTTGTTTTATCACTACAGTCCCTCATGAAGAGTCCCTCCCTAGCATCCTTATAAGCCCCCTTCAGATATTGGAAGGCTGCTATGAGGTCTCCGTGCAGCCTTCTCTTCTCCAGGCTCAACAGCCCCAACTTTCTCAGCCTATCTTCATATGGGAGGTGCTCCAGTCCCCTGATCATCCTTGTGGCCCTCCTCTGGACTTGTTCCAACAGTTCCATGTCCTTTTGATGTTGAGGACACCAGAACTGCACACAATACTCCAAGTGAGGTCTCAGGAGAGCAGAGTAGAGGGGCAGGATCACCTCCCTCGACCTGCTGGTCACGCTCCTCTGGATGCAGCCCAGGATACATATGGTTGGCTGTCTGGACTGTGAGCGCACACTGCAGCCGGCTCATGTTCAGTTTCTCGTTGACCAACGCCCCCCAAGTCCTTCTCCACAGAGCTGCTCTCAACCTCTTCCCTGCCCAACCTGTATGTGTGCCTGGGATTGCTCCGACCCAGGTGTAGGACCTTGCACTTGGCATGGTTAAACTTCATCAGGTTGGCATCAGCCCACCTCACAAGTGTGTCAAGGTCCCTCTGGATGGCATTCCTTCCCTCCAGTGTATCAACCGAACCACACAGCTTGGTGTCATTGCAGACTTGCTGAGGGCACACTCAATCCCACTGTCCATGTCACCAACAAAGATGTTGAACAAAAGCGGTCCCAACACCAGTCCCTGAGAGGCACCACTCATTACTGGTCTCCAGCTGGACACTGAGCCATTGACCACAACTCTTTGTGTGCGGCCATCAAGCCAGTTCTTTATCCACCGAGTGGTCCATATATCAAATTGATGTCTCTCCAACTTAGAGACAAGGATGTCATGCGGGACAGTATCGAACACTTTGCACAAGTCCAGGTAGATGGCATCAATTGCTCTACCCCTCCCCATCAGTTCCGTAGCCCCATCATAGAAGGCCACCAAATTGGTCAGGCAGGATTTCCCCTTAGTGAAGCCATGCTGGCTGTCACCAACCACCTTGTTGTTTTTCATGTGCCTTAGCATGCCTTCCAGGAGAATCTGCTCCAAGATTTTGGCAGGCACAGAGGTGAGGCTGACTGCTCTGTAATTCCTCATGTCTTCCATTTTTTCCTTCTTGAAAATAGGGATTACATTTCCCTTTTTCAGGTTGTTGAAAACTCCTTCAAGACTCATGGGTGGATTTTTTCAGGTCCCATGGACTTGCATATGTTCAGGTTCTTAAGATGGTCTTGAACTTGATCTCCTGCAGTGGGTCTAAGGTCTTCATTCTCACTGTCCCTGCGTCTGCCTTGCAAGACTTGGGTGGTGTGGTCAGAGCATTTGGCAGTGAATATTGAGGCAAAAAAGTCATTAAGAACCTCAGCCTTCTCCAAATCCATGGTAGCCAATTCTCCTGATATCCTCCGGAGAGGGCCCACATTGTCCCTAGTCTGTCTTTTATTTGCAATGTACCTATAGAATCCCTTCCTGTTATCTTTAACATCCCTAGCCAAGTTTAATTCGAAGTGGGCCTTTCCTAACCTGGTCCCTAGCTTTCTGAGCAACATCCCTGTATTCTTCCCAGGCTTCCTGTCCTTGCTTCCACCTTTTGTAAGCCTTTTTTTCCCCTCAGTTTCCTCAGCAGGTCCTTATCCATCCAAGGAGGTCTCCTGGCCCTCCTGCTGCACTTCCTTCTAGTTGGGATGCCACACTCGTGAGCTTGTGTATATTTGTCATACTTGTCTCTAAACTGGAGAGACATGATTTGATGAATGGACCATGTGGTGGATAAGGAATTGCCTGAATGGTTGCACTTTAGATGCTGTAGTCAAGTGTTCATTGTCTAGCTGAAGATGGGTAGCGAGTGGTTGTTCCTCAGGGGTTGGTGTTGGGACCGGTCCTGTTCAATATCTTTGTCGGCTACACGGACAATGGGATTGAATGTGCCCTCAGGAAGTTTGCTGATGACACCAAGCTTTGTTGTGTGGTTGATATGCTAGAGGGAAAGGATGCTATCCAGAGCAACCTTGACAGGCCCACGAGGTGGCCGGTGCCAACCTCATGAAGTTCAACAAGGCCAAGTGCAAGGTCTTGCACTGGGTTTTGCACTGGGTCAGGGCAATCCAGGCACAGTTGCAGGCTGTGCAGAGAATGGATTGAGAAGACTGAGAACAGCCCTGTGGAAAAGGACTTGGTGTTGATTCTGAGAAGCTCAATGTGAGCCAGCAGTTTGTGCTTGCAGCCCAGAAAGCCAACTGTATACTGGGCTGCATCAAAATCAATGTGGCCAGCAGGTCAAGGGAGGGGATTCTCCCCCTCTACTTCCCTTTTTGAGACTGCATCTGCAGTCCTGCATTCAGCTCTGGAGCCCCCAACGCAAGAGGGACATGGACCTGTTAGGGAGTCCAGAGGAGGCCACAAACATGTTCCGAGGTCTGGAGCACCTCTGCTATGGAGACAGACTTAAGAGAGGTGGGGTTTTTCAGTTTGGAGAAGAGAAGGCTCTGGAGAGACCTTAGAGCACCTTCCTGTCCCTAAAGGGGGGCCTACAAGAAATTTGGAGAGGGACTTTTTACAAAGGAATGTAGTGGCAGGAGAAATGGAATGGCTTTAAACTGACAGAGGGTAGATTTAGATTAGATAATAGGAAAAAAATTTTCACCGTGAAGGCAGTGGAATAGTGGAAGAGGTTGAGAGGTTGGCCAGAGACATTTGGATGCCTCCCATTTGTTAATAAATCAGTTTTTTTTTTTTTGTTTTTTTTTTTTTTTTAGTTTTTTTAGGACTAAAGGACACTGGTGTCGTGGTTTAAGCTTCTAAAACTCACGAAGTTTTACTCACTCACTCACTCCCCTCTTTTTCTTCCCCCACTCCTGGGGGAATGGGGAGGAGAATCGAAAAAAAAAATGCAACTCGCACAGGTTGAGATAAGAACAGTTTAGTAACTAAGGTATAACACAAACCACTACTGCTACCACCAGTAATAATACGAGAGAAATACAAGGAAAAAGAATACAACTGCTCACCAAGCCCGACCCAGCCAGTGCACCCCCCAACAACGAACCCCCAGTGCACCACCCCACCCTTCTGGGTCTCTGCTCTCCATGTTCACATCCTGGACATGACGTGCTGTGGTATGGAATAACCTCTTTGGTCAGTTTGGGTCAGGTGTCCTGTCTCTGCTTCCTCCCGGCTCCCCCTCCTCCCTGGCATAGCATGAGCCTCAGAAAGTCCTTGGCCAGACAAAACACTACCAAGCAGTAACTGAAAACACTGGTGTTATCAGTGCAGTTCCAAGGCCCAAAATCAAAAAACACAGTGCTGCACCAGCTACCAAGAAGGAGAAAAATGACTGCTGCTGCTGAACCCATGACAACTGGTTAACAAACAAATGCATTTATCAACAGTATATTCTCTTATTAGAACTATTATTGCTGCTTTGAATTGTCTGTTTGTTGGGTGTGGTTTTTGTTGTTGTTGTGTGATTCTTCTTGTTAAGTGTGAGTTGTTGTTGCTTACTATTACAATTATTCTGTTTAAAAGAGACACCCCCGATACCAAAAGTCAACATTCAAAACGCATATAGGTTGAAACTATTGATAATTATTCAGTGATGTGTTTTTACAACTCCATGAACACATCATTGAGTAATTATCAAGAGTTTCTACTCTCTCACCTTTACGCAATCAAAGGAACCAAATAAACAGGTCATGTATTTTTGATTCTGTTGATGTAACATGTAGCAGAGTATGCATGGTTTCTCCTATAACTATGAAGCTGTCAAGTATTACTATAACTGAATGAGAAATTCTTTACTTTCTGTTTATACTTCAGGTATGTTTATCAGGTAAACACTGTTTGGAAACTGTGATATAAATTAAGATTTGTTCACTGCTCGCTGATTAGAAACTACTTGTCATTCTGTATTTTAAGTATTTTGAGGCAGAAAGTCAGGGTTTGCAGATATCAGCAAAACAAAGTTCGTTCCAATGTAATCATTGTTTGTTATGTTTAGTAGAGGTAGGCATGTAACTCCTAACTGTGTTGAAGACTAAATTGATTCAGATATCAGCTACACTGTAAGACAAACAGTTTTAAGTGTTGTGGGAGAAGAGATGGTAAGGAGGCCTTATACAGTATTGTAGACCTATGGCTGTATTTAATGAGAATCAGATAAGAAAATAGGCCTGAATAGTTGGTATTAAGGTGATAAAGTCATAGACCAAGTAGTCAGAGAAGCAGGTGAGTCTGTATTCAAATTAAGACAAGGTATTTTTCTGCAAAATGTCCTTGGATCAGTAGGAAAGAAGCAAGTGAAGCACCGTGGACTAGAGGATGAATTAAATAATAGTCAAACTGGCCTTTAAAATGTAGGAATTTATTGTGCTATAGCCAAATTCAGAAAATCAAATATATTGTTGGTTTTTCTTCCTTTTGCAGCTTACATCAGGCATTTATAGTTTTGCATGTTCCTTGTGGAATCATCATACGGATACGTTCCTCCAGCAGATTTGTACAGGGGATGAAACTGGAGCCACAAATTCACTAGAAAGAACCTTGTTGTCATTGAAAGGTAATAATACAGAATGATATTAAATATAAGGATCAAACAAGTTTCTCGACGGTGAATGAGTAGGATTTCTTTGGTAAAGAATTTGCGCTCTCTAACAAAGCCATGTCCTTTGGGAAAAGCAGGTACACATTATTTCATGTGTACCTTTTGCAGGGCCAGAAGGATTGTTCACATAGAAGGGGGAGAAGGTAATCCTATTTGTCAGTGTGTACCATTCTGATATGCATATTGTGAGAAGTCTGGGAGGTTGGAAAGTGAAAGGCATAACAGAATGCTTTGTGTGTTGTAATTTAGGCTTGTTCTCTATCTTTAGGCACTTAAGAAACTTAGCAATGAATTTTAAGTTTACGTTGTGTTCAGTGAAAAGGTAGCCTTAGCAGTGAGTTCAGGTTTAGGTTGATGCTCAAGTACTTATCTGTGGGATGAATACATATCCTTACTGTATATTGCTGCTTTGAAAAATTGAGATGTGTGCAGTGCTTGCAGTGTAGGTGATGCCTTTATTGAATTGTTTCAGAAGGTGGAGCATGTGGCTTTTTTGGGTTACCAGCAAGAATAAACCTGAGAAAATTCAGAAGATGACTTACAGACACTACTTGACTATACTTGCCTCTTTTCTTGCTGTAGAGCCTTTCAAGAGGTTGAATTCCTACAGCTTTCACATAATTCTACTTGAGTCAGTAATTCTTGGAGTCCTATTTATTTTACACATAGTGTACTGAATTTTAAATTAATTTCAAGAAGATTAGATTCATGTTAGGTATGGTTGAGGCCTTGTCATGGTTTAAGCTGTAAATTTCACTTCTCCCTCCATTTCCCCCCTTCCCCCCCACTCCGATGGGGGGGAAATGGGGAGAAGAACTGAAAGAATGTAACCCCCACAGGTTGAGATAAGAACAGTCCAGTAACTGAGATATAATACAAATCACTACTGCTACCACCAATAATAATAATGACAAGGCAAATACAAGGGAAAAGGATACAACTGCTCACTGCCCGACCGAGCCGAGAGAGCGAGAGAGAGAGCCACTTCCAGGTTCCTGCCCGCAATATTTTACATCCTGGGCATGACATGCTGTGGTATGGAATAACCTCTTTGGTCAGTTTGGGTCAGGTGTCCTGTCTCTGCTTCCTCCTGGCTTCTCCTCCTCCCTGGCATAGCATGAGACTCAGAAAGTCCTTGGCCAGACTGAAACATTGCCAAGCAGTAACTGAAAACACTGGTGTTATCAGCGCTGCTCCTGGGCACAAAAAACCCACAGTGCTACACCAGCTACCAAGAGGGAGTAAAATGACTGCTGCTACTGAACCCATGACAGGCCTAAAGGCCCAAAATGAAACGTGTTTTAACATGGAGAATTGGAAGAAAGGCACAACAACTGTAATTGTAATTGTGTTCTGAAATCTGTTGGAACAAGGGCTGAAAAACATTTATGCAAGTAATTTCTTTTTTTTTTTTTCTTAGTGCTTCGTAAGCTGACTGTCCATGGGTTTGTAGAACCTCACTGGAATGCAGAGGTAATGGTAAGTGACATATATCTCTAGTTCTAGACTAGAAATCCTTTGTTGTGATTTTTGGTGTTGTTATTTTTAAGAATCATTGAAATGCTCACTTTTGTATTCTGTAAAGGAAGATCAAGCAGCGCACTCAAAAGTTGTTGTCCCATCAGTTAATAACTGTCAGATCCTAAATACTGTGCTGCCAATGGCATGATGTTTAAAAAAGAAAACATACCCCTTCCAATTTACATGTCACATGATAGTGACGCCCTGTTGCCTACTGAAAGATATATGTATTCTCTCACATAATTTGAAGAGAATGTTTTCGTTTAATGATGACTGTAATGGCATATTTGTCCTATCACATTCTATTGACATAATATTTCTGACTGGGATGAAAGCTTATAGTATGTAGCCTGTACTGGGGGGAAGGGGAGAAACAAGAAACCCAAGCACCTGCCTTAACTACAAGCATGGCCTACTTTCCTGGAAGACCTGGGTACCTATGACCTAAACTAGGAAGTTGAGAACAGGGTAAAACTGGATAAGCAGATTGTAAAGCATTTGTATATATTTGCCTGTGCTTCCCTATATTGGAGAGCTTTGGTGATTGTCTGGTACTAGTAAGTTTGGTTTGGATCATATATGCAGTCTGTTAGATAGCTAATTACTTCTTTCTTGAAGAAATTGTTTGCCAGAGATTATCAGTTATTCAGTTAAAAATGAGCAGGTGATGTCTGAGGTAGTAACATGTCTGAACTGACTTCAGTTTGACACAACTTTCTTTTCATAATACAGTGTAAATTAAGCTTCATCTTTAAAAGACATATATTTCTATATTTTTCAGGGCTTTCTACACACAGTATTTGAGCGGCTAAAACAATTTCTGGAGTGTAGTAAGTGCCTGGATATTCTTGCTTCTGTTGGTTGTTAAATATTAGGAACTGGATGAAAACATAATATGGTTTATTGCATCATCAGTAATAATTCAGGTGCAAGGTATTTTTTATATGTGCAAAGCTATTAACTTTAAATGCTGCTAGAACTGTCAGACTTAAATGAAACATATCCTTTTATAGCAATAGACTAAAATCACACCAAAATCATACTTGGTGTGATACTGCTAAGAAAAAAAAAAAAAGGTAGATGCTACTAAAAAGCAGGTAATTTTGAGTGTTTTTTTTGGTGTGTGTGTGGTTTTTTTTTTTTTTTTTTGTTGCTTGTGGTTTTTTTTGTGGGTTTTTTTTTTTTTTTTTTTGGTGAGTTTTATGTTTTCTTCTTTTTTCCTGGAGTTTGCCACGTATTTTGGTATGTCAAATGGGAAATAAAGACCACATTCCTCTGTAAGTAATTTATAACTGCAAGAGTCTGAGACAAGCAAGCACATGTTAACATACTTAACACAAATATAAGCATACTTAGCAGGTGTTAGTGCTTTTTCAGGGGAGTTAGCTGGAGCAAGCAAAAAGGAGAGTGGCATGTTGGCAGTGTTGCATCTGAACATGCTCCTGTTTGCTTGCCTGTGTAATTGTAGTTGACCTGGTGCAAGCCATTCATTCATCTGAAGCCTGTCAGGTCATTCCTTTAGGCTTCAGCACCACTTTGCCTGAGGATAGATGTCTAAACTAAATAGGAATTTCTTTTTTTTTTTTTTATTTTTATTTTTTTTTTTTCTATAAATGAAGGTACTTGTCTCAGGAGCCTGTATTTTGCTGAGGGGGGCTGATCAGGGCTCCAGGCCTCATTTCTAAAAAAGATGAAAAGTGCTACTGTGTTCAGTGCCTGAGTGAAGTACCTTTATTAATCTGCTGAGCTGCCAGCTTCTCTGCATGCAAGTGTTTGCTCCTCTGCTGTGTTATAGTTGCACTCCTTCTGGCCCTTTCATTTTTGGCAAGATAGTTGCCTAGCCTTAGTGGGCTAAATTGAAAGCCATCCCATCTGAAGGTTGGTGGTTATCTTAATCGCATAAACATGAGGACTGTAGGGTTTGAATGTCCTAAGATAAGAGCTGAGTTGAACCTCCCCATTTCCACTTTTCTAATCAATATGTTGTTTTGCAAAAGCAGGCATGACTGCCTTACAAGGCTAGTGTTTACGGGAATTATATTGCAGTTTTCCTGTATGCCTTCATTATCACTCTTTTTTTCTTTTTTTTTCCAAAAGCTTTATCTGTGTGGTTTTTTGTTTGTGTGGGTTTCTTTTTTTGTGGGTTTTGTTTTTTTTTTTTTTTTTTTTTGTAAATTCAGAATATTCTCCTGCATCCATAATTAGTTATTTTTTTTAAGGTGGAGTTTTTAGAAAAGCACATAGCATTATGTAACAAGTGTATAGCATAGCTTTAATAAAAGGAAAATTTAATCTTTTCAGTGTTTTTTGACTTTTTGTCCATGCTAGTATTTGCTTACATTATTTTGTTTTTTTATCATTGAGTTGTCTGTAATGATGTCCCAGTTGTTTTATTGTGATCAGTAACAGTGAATTTCAGTACAGCTGAGAAAAATGGTTAAAGACTATTTTTTTTTTTATTTTTCCCAGTACTCATTACCTTGAATTTGACTTTACATTTATTCTGCTGTAGAACTTCTTTCTAGCTGCTGTAATCCCTGAAATGCAGAAAAAACAAGTTGTTCTCCAGAGTTGATTTTATAAAGCTTAGCTATCCAGAAAGAAAAGTCTGAAAAAATTACAGTTGTTAAATATCTGATTTACCATAAATATCTGATTTACCAGGTAGAAGTATAAGAGCAGAAAACTTACGCAGAGATCGTGTAGAAAAGACTATAATTCTGTTCACTAAAGTGGTAAGTAAATTTTTCATTCAGTTACTGAATAGTTCACCATTCTGGAGGAGCAGTCTCCATTTGGATACATACGTGTCTTA
The DNA here is from genome assembly GCA_017639245.1 of Myiopsitta monachus. Lineage (NCBI taxonomy): Eukaryota > Metazoa > Chordata > Aves > Psittaciformes > Psittacidae > Myiopsitta > Myiopsitta monachus. Next base: position 21,408,879 of record CM029941.1, read on the forward strand.
AAGTGAATAGGTTTCAGATCTTTTTAAAGAAATGGAAAGCACTGCAATTTGAAAGTTCATTGTTATGAAGTTTATTTTTGAGGTTTATTTTTTAAAAAAAGGGTGTCTGTTTATTTATGTTGACATAAGTTGGCTTGAAGAATACATTTCCTTAGCTCAAGCAAAACTAAATGCATTCCGTAAGTAAATTGTTTAGCTAGATTTTGCTCAAAAAAGAATTCTGGAAGTTTTGCTAAAACCTTGCGATCAGTATTAATGAGTAAAGAAGAGAGAAACTTGTCATCCTGTTTATATAAGAAGTTATATTTGTTATTTCTAAGACACTAAGTTTTACTGGGTAGCTGGCCACTTTTAGTTTATTGAAAGAGAATTAACAGAGAAGCTCTCCTATCCTCTGTGACTTTTGTATTATATGGTGCATTTGGAGTTGTCGGCTAATTTTCTGCAACCATTAAATTTCATATGTTATCAGAAGGTAATTTTATCATTGTCACTGGCTCTATTTTTAAAATATATGAAATGTACTGAATTCCCATTGTTTTCAGATTCTATTTTGAGGCCATGGATGTTATTTAAATATTCAGTCTAATTACATGATGTGGGAGTCACCTGTCTGCTTCACCACAATTGAGCTGAAGGTGCACTCATCCAACATTTTTGGTCTTTGTCATAATACTTCTTACTTTGAACTAACAGGTAAAGTGTGTGAGGCATATGCATTCTTTTTCATAAACCTGAAAATACACTTTAATATATAATTTACTACCTGTAGAAATTCAGATGGAAGTATTTAGTCATAGGCATTTTTGCAGTAAAGGAGATTAAAGGAATTGACTGGTACATTCTAGATCTGTAATTGGAAAAGCTAAGCTGAAGAAGCTAGTATTGCAGATGAGGGGGAGAAAAAGGAATAAAAAGTTACTTCCCTTTTGCCTCTTTTACTTAACAGTAATTCACATAGTGTGGACTATTTACTAAAATATCCAGGGTTTTAAGTGTGGTTGATATGTTGTATATACTGTGTTGCTAGCAAGCTGGTCTAGTTAAAAATGGGTATTGTTCCTTAAACTTTAAAAAAGGTAATTTTGAATGTGAATCAAGAATTACAGGGCAAACTAATGCTTCATTAACTGTTGATCTTCCTAGTACTTCCTAATTTTCTGTGTTCGGTTTCTTTTCCAGTTTTTTATGTAAATTGGCACTTGTTTTTGATAACTAGTTTATGAAAGCATGTGAGACTTGCACAAGAGGTGATCTGATTTCTTTCTTGCTTCTCTACTTCCTTCATTTTTAGCTTTTGGACTTCCTGGATCAACATCCTTTTTCATTCACATCTTTGATTCAGAGGTCATTGGAGTTTGCTGTAAGCTATGTTTTCACGGAGGCTGGTGAAGGAATTGTATTTGAGCAGTTTATTGTACAATGCATGAATCTCATAAAGATGATTGTAAAAAATTATGCATACAAGCCATCCAAAAATATTGAAGGTACTGCTGCTATTTACTGAAAAAAACTTTTTGTATCTTGATAAACATTCTGCTAGTTGCTCCCGACAGTAAAATTCCTTTAAGACATTCTTTTGAAGCACTTTAGTAGTTAGTAATATATGCTGCTGTCTCTATGTTGAGAATTCTTATTTTGATTGTAAAAGTATTAGTGTATATAAACATTAACTTGTTAAAGTAATCTTAAATACACAGGAAGTCTGTTGATTTTATTTTGTATTGAACTAGTTTAAAAAGTATTGAGGTATGGAATTTGGTTTATTGTCATCAAATGTTTTCATGCATCTTTCCTTTGAGAAACGTTTGGTAAAATGGAGCATTGGCTGTAATTAACTAATACCACTACTCTGAAAGACAGTGAATTTGACATGCTGTTGAAAATAAAACATATGTTCTGTTTTGTAGAACTGTTTTTCATTCTCAATCTTCATACACTGCTGTATGCACAGATAATGAAAAGTAGAATTTAAATGCATCAAAGAAAAAACAAACCCCACAACATTCCACCTTAATTTGACATTTGGCAGTGATTAGATAACAGCATTCTATTTCTATTTCTAAATTTGGGGGGGAGAGGGGAAAGAAAAAGTTTCATGACCATACTATTATGTGTCAGATGGTACAAACCCAGCATTTAAAATTCTTCCAAATACTGATGTGTTTCAGTGTTAATACATTAGGATGTCTTAAATTCTGTGATCATTAGCAGAAATTTCTATTTGCAATATTTCATAGCTCTTTGAAATAGAAATGCAGTAACTTGAGACCAGAAGAATATAGCACATCTGATAAAAGCTGTAGCATTCAACTCTGAGAATTGGATGACTAAAAAAAAACCAACAAAAAAAACTTGGGAAATTTATTTTTCTTAATTTGACAGATATACAGTGTTTGTGTTGGTTCTGTAGCATACAGTATTTAGGTATAAATGAAACTGAGTTTTGTGTGTTTTAAGTGCAGTAATGCTAGATTAAAAAAAAAAAGTAATGCCAAAAGCAACAGGTAAACAGTTTTTCTTTTCATCTACATGTTAGCTGAAAAACATTATCAATACTTTGTGAAGCCCTAATGTCTAATTCAGTCTAATTGTGCTATTACAGAACTCTCTTAAAAGTAAATTAATTTGGAAGCTTGACTTAAAGTACTGCCAGAAAGTCTGTTAAGAAAGTCTGACATGAAAATGTCTTTTGTTGGGTGTTTTTCTTCCCTTTCTTATCTGTTGATTTTTTTCTAATTTTAATATACTAGTATTTGATCTTTAATCCATTTGATTGTAATATGGGATTTTCTATTTTTATTTCAGATAGCAGTCCTGAAACTCTCGAAGCTCATAAGATAAAGACTGCTTTTTTCACATATCCAACATTAATGGAAATATGTAGGAGATTAGTCACTCATTACTTCCTGCTGACAAAGGAAGAATTAACCATGTGGGAAGAGGATCCAGAAGGCTTCAGTAAGAAATGTGTTGTGTAGCTGGTTGCAGTTTACTTAATTAATGGTATAAGACTTGCATACCTACATTGTCTCTACAAATATTAATATAAATATATTATAAATAATATATTATTTATAAATATAAATACAAATAACATAAATACTAATAACATAATTATATATTATAACTATAAATATAATATATAATATAATGTATAACTATAAAAACAAATAACATAATTGTCTCTAAAAATTGGTTATTGCACTATTGGCTATTTTATTTTTGGTGGACTTGTTACATGCATGATCGTGCCTCTGGAGATTGTTTTCATAACTAGAGATTTCTTAGTAGTCTGTGATACACACATGTCTAATAAAGTCTATTTGAACCATAGTTGAAATAATATTTTTTTCCTTTGTGAAATAATAGCTGTAGAAGAGACAGGAGGAGATTCATGGAAGTATAGTCTCAGAGTAAGTATTTCAGTCTGAAAGAAAACCTTTCAACATTTCTGGCTGCATTTCTTAATTTTCTTGTAACGACAGATGATACTTGGTAGGAAGATAAGGTTGTGCTTTTAAAATGAATCTTTACTAATTCTAATGAAATTGCTTCAACTATAAATTAACTGTGTTCCTTAATCAATGCTCAAACATGCTGAAATACACTGGAAAGTATGCACTTCATATTTTAGGAGGGAGGGAGGGTAAAGGAGTTTGCTTCAGCATTTATCTTTTCTAGTATCTAGTGATTAAACCCACTGAAAGTTGTCTCTTGAAACTGGTAACTGGTACTGTCACTTACAATCTTGTTAGTAGACATGATGAATGAAGAAAGTTTCAGATGCATCTGTATTAATATTTTATTTCATACCATATCAAAAGTATGCTGTTTTAGTGAATCTCCAGTTATCATTGCTGTGATTTGCTTTACATAGAGATCTCTAAGTTTATTTGCTGGATTGCCTCAATTTTTAAACTAAAAACCCCAAACCTGTGCATCTTTTATGTTCCAAGTGCAAATGAGTATTCAGTCCAGATATCTCGGCTAGAGCTAATCCAAAACAAAACCGTGACATACTTATAATCTGGTCACTGGGTCCTCAACACAAGCTATTTCACTCCTCAGATCCATTGTTCTTCTACCATAGAACTGTCTGATACAGATACAGGCATTAAACTAGCAGAAGTTAAGCATACTGTGTGATAGTAAGACTGGGATTTCATATAATACTGGTTTTGCTACAGTATACCACATTTTTAATTAATGAGCACTTGAAATACATTTTATGCTAAAACCTTAACTGCCTTTATTCTCATAGATTCTAAAGCAGATCTCTTAATTTTTCAGCCATGCACAGAAGTTCTTTTTATTGATATTTTTCATGAATATAACCAGACTCTTGCTCCTGTGCTTTTAGAAATGGTTCACAGCCTACAAGGTAAGTAATTTAAATAATAAATGAACTGTAAAATGTAGAATTCTTTACACTTGCTTTTGTCAGCTGTTAAACAGTTTTACCTTGTGATAACTAATTTTATATAGGGCATTCAGTCTGTAATTTTGAAAGGTCATGTTAATATTTTAAAACTATTTCTTAACCTACCATAAGGAAAATCCCATGTCTATCTAAGAGAGGGAAATCCTAAGTATTCTTTAATTTTCATTGTAAGTAGTTTAGATGTCTGGCAAAGATTGGGGCATTTTTGTCCTCAGGAGGTTTCAGGCTTTCTTGAGGATGGCTGAAAAGCTTCATAAATTTTGTAGGTTGCTTTTTGCTGGGAACTTCCTGTTCAAATGTTGCAGGGCAGTTTATGGTAAATCTGCCATGTCTGAAAACATCCTGGGGGAAAAAAACTGTGAAGGAGAAAGTTCAAGTCATGCTGTCATTCTAGAGTGTCTGGAGAACTTTCCAAAGCTGGAAAAGCTGCTTAATAAGTTCAGTGGTTTTCTGTATGAAGATCGAAGTCTTCATAGAATGAGTGGTTCGAGTTTTTTTTTTTTTTTTTTTTTTAATTCTGTTTCAATGATTCTTATCCCCACACAAAGTTTTATAGTGGCCATAAAACTTTATTAGTGGTAGCTACCACTTTGGTTTCTTTGTCAGTTTAGTCTACGTTGTTTCCCTAGGTTGCATCTTACCTGACTTATAATAGTTTATGTTTGAAGTTACCAGAATGGATGAGTTGATTCTATTAAACAGAAATAAGTACTCATTTTCTGAGGGTAGTTTCTGACTTCACAGAACCTCTTATTAAATACTTTGTGTACATAAGCCTCAGGATGGCTTGCTGTGTGGTGATGCTGGTAGTAGTAAAAGGTTAGTTAGTTTTCCAAAAATTATGGAAGTTAATTCTTCCGTGGCAAAAGGTACGCTTGCTCCTTTTTTTCACTCCTGAAGCCCCTAGTAGAAGCCATTTCTGGAAGTATGCAACCTGAGAGTTACTATTCATATACAAGATGATATTAAGAATTCACTAGTTCTTAAAATTTTGGGAAATCTTTACTTACACACTGTGAGTACGCATGCAATTGTATGTAAAGTGTACAGGAGCTAGGTCTAGGACTCTGTTGTAAATAGTATCATGTGGTCAACAGCCTTCAGCAATTTGCAAGTTTTGAGTTTGTTCATTTATAATACATGTTTTGGGCTTATTTGCATGTTGCTGTTAAGAATGTTCATCTCGGAAAATGTCAGTCAAAAACGGGTTCTGAAAGCAAACATCTGATTTTAGTATAGTCACTGAAGAAAGTACCAAAACTGAAATAACTGAACTTGTGAATAAAATAAAAACGGTGAATTAGTTTTACAGCATATTTAACGTAAGTGCAAAGTTGCTTATGTTCTTTGTTTTAGTTACACTTTTTTCCTTGTTTTAACTTTGTCTTGTAGGATCTACCAATGTGGAAGATACCAATGCTATATTGATTAAAGATGCTGGTAAATTAAGTTACACTTTATCTTTGAAGTAGCAAAGCTGCTTTTCTGTGTGTGTTTGACTTCTTAGAAATTATATGAAAAATTTGCAAGATTTTTTTTTTTTTCTAAGACATCTGTAAAATGGGACCTAAATCCTATTTCTCCTATCACTTGATGTCAATCTTCATTTATGCAAAATGCTCATGTGAAAATATGGTGCTGCTTTTTAGCTTTTTGCAAAACTAGCCCTCAGGCAAACTCCCTTACCATACTGTCCTTTCCTCTCTGCAAATAAATGAGCTACAGTGCGTCATGGAGGTACTCTGCCCATTTTACAAGTTGGGAGATTTTTGGGACAAACAAACCCCCAACAAACAAAACAAGCAAAGAATAGCTACTGATGGAACCATTCTGGATGTTAGAATAAGATCTTTGTTTTTATGGGTTTTAGCTATTTTCAAGTGTATGAGATTTCTTCTGTAATACCTTTCTTTTGCTAAAAGTTCCTCCAGAGTTCCCTCTACCACGGTCTCATTATAAAGATATGCTTCAGTTCTGATTCTTTATTATGTTCAGGTTATAAAAAGTGTTGTTTAGTTTGTTTTGTTTTTTTTTTTTTTTGATTAGTCTGATTATTGAGTATTCAAACATTTAAGCAGACAGTAATCCTAACTATTGTTTTTCCCCAGTGTATAATGCGGTTGGATTGGCTGCTTATGAACTATTTGATAGTGTGGATTTTGATCAGTGGTTTAAAAATCAACTATTGGCAGAACTACAGGTTTCTCATAACAGGTAAACACCTTCATTTGTTACGCCATCATCGTTTAAAAATGAATTGTTGATACAAATCTGGTAAGGTATAAATAATGTCTAATAATTGCAGACTTGTAAAATATTCTATTTTTAAACCTATTCACTAAATGAGCAGAGATATAAAACATCTATAGATAACTGATAGTGTCACAGAAATGCCAGTGTTTATGACAGTTTATGTTTAAATTACTGCGTTGTGGATACTTCCAGAGTTCTGTGAAAATATTGTAAGTCTATCCTCTTGCGTATATTTGAGTTAATTAAATTTTGTCAGAACAACTGCCTTCGCTTATTTAAACAGATATTTAGGCCTTATGAGACCCCATAGCCCTTTAGGCAACAAAGTCCAACTGAGATATGTGGAAATAATCTCTGTAAAGCTGTATTTTAGCCAAAATAGAGGGTTTTTTTTCTTTTTTTTTTTCCTCTCTCTCTCTTCTCCCCCCAGTTTAATACAAGCCCTCTGTAGCACACTTCAGTTAATTTTCCCAGCAGTAAAGTGTGGAAGGAAGGATTTGGGTTGTGTTGTCACGTGTCAATGATTACAGGCCGGTTCTACATAAAGATGCCCATCTGCTGTGGGTTTTCCTTCTCACCAAGGTCCCCTTCACTTGGATGGCCTTCAGAAGAGTACCTTTTTATTATTTGTAAATATTATAGGTATTTTGAAAGATCATAGATCAGTTTTGGCATCTCAGTACAGACTGAGCTGTCCATCTCTACAGCTGACTGGAAGACAGTGTTCTTCACTCTTCCTCAAACTGTCACTCTTCCTTCAGAAGTTCACTGACTTCTCTTGTGTCTGCTAATCTTCATCAGATGAGTTCCAAATCACCCTTTGATTCTGAATAAGTATGTCCTGTGTTTCTTATCAGAGTTATTAGCAGTGACCCTAATCTCCTTTTAAGAATTCTACTTTTTTTTTTTTTTGTCCACATTTGCAATGCATCTTGCCAGACATAATTGTCGCCTGGAATATAAACTAATTTGTTTGCTAATGCCCTTTGTAGCTATAAATTGTAAATTATTTTCCATTATGGGTTGATAGTAGTGTTTTATTTCCAAATGCCAGTTGTAAACACCTTGTAAGTATGTTTCAATTTCATGTAGAGTGGAAGATTCTCATAAACTTACAAACAGTAAAATGCTTGTTTTCAGTGTAATATACTTTTAAATAAATTAATTGCTTTTGGATGTCTAATCTTACTTCAGAATCATAGAATAATTGCCACAGTTGTTTACCTGCAGTTTCCTAATGTTTTTATTCTTATCAGTATTTTTTGAAGTTCTTTTGTATGATCGCAACTTTATCTTGTTGCCTACCAGTGGCCAAGTACTCTGCTTGTTAGGCTGAATGTCAAAGGAGGAGGAAAAATGAGAGATCTTAATCTTGCATATATAATTGATCTGATGTTGTTTTGCCACACCAGCACCAATCTTTGAATAAATCTGCCATGGTACCTGTAGCATGGTATCTGGCCATATAGCATACATAAAACTGACAAAAGTCTTGGTTGATACAGTTGTGATTACAGTTGAGAAGACACCTGATATAACCATTTGGTTGGCATTTTTGGTATCCCAGTATGAAATTCCTTTGGGGACAGTAACTTGCTTTAGAAATTGTCCAGGAGTTCGAAGCCTTGTTTGCCTGAACTGCTTCTGCTGCCAGCATCATTGGAGACCACCATGGCAATAAGGGAAGTGATGTTAGTAGTTTGAATGGAACGCTTGCTTTAATGACAGCTTCAGGAATACATATGCAGTTCAAATAAAGCAGATACCACCTGCTTCAGATGCACTTGATATCCTGAGATGCCACTTGCTTCAGATACAGCAGGCATCATTAGAGCTGGAAGTCCTTGTTCTCACATGTACTTATATTGTGTCTTTTAAAACTTTGTGGTAGTGGCTTGAAAACTATCTAATGCTAATCTCAAGAGAAAACTTAATATTTTAATATTCTGATCTCCACAAAGACAAATATTAGACAGGAGCATTCTCAGAGTATAAAATGTATTGTTCCAGCTTCTGAGATAAATAGGAGGATATGTTAGTAAGGCAATGACTTGTGTAAGTCATGCTTCAGCGTGGATTGTTCATGTTTCAGTGCCACTTAGTAAATCTCAAGCAACACTGAAATGTTACTCCTCATGAGCTTTCTGGTCCAGTGTAATAATCTGACCTATACATGCTACTTCCACAACTTTCATGTTCTCTGAAGGTGTGCATTATTAATTATGGGAATGTTTAATAAATCACACTTAATAAAATATAAAGAAGCCTCAGTAACTTCAGCTTAAATTGTGGTTTTGATGGTTTACAAGGTAGCAATGAAAAAATACATTTAGGATAACAAGGGAAAATAATCATTAGGTAAAATTCTGTGAACAGGGTTAATTTTACCTAACTTTCTATATTTTCAAGTTAACCATTGAAATCTGAACTACTCTTCCTGGCAATCTTTTATAATCAGTGGAGAAAAGCCGCAGCTGTACAGAATGCTTTTCTCAATCATAATGTTAGGCAGTTCAACTTGTTCTGGTTCTTACTTTTTCCATTTGACTCTAAAGCTGATTGATTTGTGCACTTGTTGCAGCAGTGCTGCAAGATTAGGTGATGTCAGGTCTTAGAATAGTTCTAGATTGATGACATGACCAATGCAGTACTTAAGTTTGCATTTTTTAAATTGTATCTGAACTGAAATTTTGAGTATAAAAGGAATGTCAAGGAAATAGCTGGTAGCTATGGTGAAAGCAGTAGACTCCATGATGGCAGTAATATGTACAAGATGTACTTCTAGTTTCTTTTATTGTTGTGTATGTGCAGAATAAACTATCTCTAGTGAGACCTTCAAGATTCAGCTATTTGGGATGAAAGCTATCCTTTTTGCAATTAAGTTAGTGTGTCCTGAGCCTTCTAGTGAAGAACTTTGGAAGAGATTTCTATGCTAAAGTTTCAAAGTTGGTCTTTCAAACTAAGTATTTTAATAATTGTTTTGAGGAATAATGTCTTCATGGTGATTCTTACATTTCTTTTTCACTGAAATGTTCTAGAACAGCAGGTATAATGAGTTAATGAGTACCATTTCTTTCCTACTTTTTTAAGATATAAGCCAATACGCCGACGAGTAATTTGGCTGATTGGGCAGTGGATTTCTGTAAAGTTTAAATCAGACTTGAGACCTGTGTTGTATGAGACAATTTGTAACTTACTTCAAGACCAGGACTTAGTGGTAAGTATAAATAAGTAATGTTTTGGATTATACTTTTGTTCTGTAAACACAGATGAAACATAAATACCATACCTTGTGTAAACTTGTTTGGAAAGTTCATAACATTACACCTTAAAGTCTGTCGTGTCTTGCAAAAGATAATCTGTTGGGAAGTCGCAGGGGTCTTTAATTGCAGAGATGTTGAACAGTAACTTCAAAGATGCTAAATAAGCCATTACCATGTTAAGGTGGTGACTTCAGGGGGAAAAGAAATAACAATTGCAAGTCTGAGTTTTTTTACAAGAAGAAAGATGTGAAGTGTCTTAAGATAAATAATTAATCAACAAATGAACACTGTAGATAAAACAGGGTTATTCTGTGACTATGCAGCATACAGTATTAAGCATAAATATAGTTACCTACTAGCAGAATATTTGGCATTTGTTGATAAACTGGTTGAGTACAATTCTGGGGTTTTAAGCTACAATTTCAGTTTACCAGTGGGCAAGGCTGAAATGAGAAACTGATTTCATAATTGTTTAAAAATAAAAGCAAAAGAAACAAAAAGACCTATCAGCCAAAAAATAGATAAAGAAACATAGCTGGTTTGTAATAATATAAGTAATTGGCAGTCATGTTATTTCTGTGATTCCAGACAGCTTAATCCAGAAAGATCCAGGCAGGATCTGCTTCTGTGTTAAGTGTCTGTTTTCAATTAGTGTTCAGTGAGCATTCAACGCGGAAGGACATGCTCACTTACTGAGTTTTTGTGATTCTGTGCTTTTTGAGTAAGAGCAATCCCAAGTTAAACTCCTTCTCTATTGCAGGAGTTTTCATCAAAGCCTAGATATCTTCTTGTTTAATTCTTTCTTGAAGGTTTTACCTGAGTAGTTTCTCCATGTGGTACTACTTTAGCAATGTCAAATAAAATGTAAAGGGTACTAAAATGAAAGCAGATGAAAATATTTGTGTTGAACTAACTACGTTTTGTAGAGGAGGACGGAACACATAGAATGATTCAGTTGCCAAAATAATAACTGATTCGATATTGCCAAGCATTATGTTGATAATCAAAATGGATGTATGTGTGATGCTTACTGACTTCTGTCTTTCAGGTCCGTATCGAGACAGCTACGACACTGAAGTTAAATATCCTTTTATTGGCAAAGATGTTTGATTAGCTCTTCAGTCAAAGTTACTGGAAAATAAACAATTTAAATTCTTCACATCATATTTTTTGTTTAACCCTTGAATTTGCTTATTTGGGCAATCTCGTATCCATCTGCATTCTGTATTATTTTTCCTTAATTTTTTTTTTACCCGTAGATGACTTTGAGTTCAGAACTGACCAGTTCTTACCAGTAAGAGCATTTATATCTTCATATTCTGATGAGCAGATAGATAATTGTTTTCCAGTTTCATTTTAAACCACACTATTTAGTAGTCAGTGTTTGTGTGTATGTTTTAGGGTTTGATTTGGTTTTTTTTTTAACTTCATAGGCAAACACATGTGAAGACTCATTGCTGCTGTTAAGGGTGCTAATGTGCAATATGCAGTCAGACAATTCAAAGTTTTTAGTATTATGACTATTAAAGCTTCCTAGGATTGTGTTCAGTGCTACATATACTATATGTTACCAGGTAGTAAGTTTCTTCATGCTAAGACAATATGTCTTATGCTGTCTTTAAGAAATGTCTCAACACCAATGTGACTTGCCAGTTTAGCTGTTTCACAGATTACTTTCTGACCTGGTGTTTCACACAAATATTAAATACAAGTGTGTGGTTAAAACAGCACCTTAAAAATGCAGACTTTTAGTTGTCTCTTACGTGTGTGTTCTTTACAGTGGTCATTACTGATGTCATTAAACAATGAAGTGTTAGCTGTAAATATAGCAAAGACTTACTTTGATCACTCAAACTTAGCAGGTGCTTTTTCTTCTCATTTGATCGACTTCTGTGTTTATTACAACTCTCTTGAGAATAAACAAATCAAAAATGTGCATCTACGCAGTAGACATGGGAGCTTTTTAAGATTTCGCTTACAGTTCAATATGTGAATTTTGTCTACTGACCCAAAAGTTGAAAGTCTGTACCTTGCTTTGACCCTAAAAAGTGCTTCTTCTGGAGAGATGGCCTTAGCTTTATAGTATTTTATCTGTGAAGTCGTGTTTACACTTATCAAAACGTGACAGTGATGTATGTTCAAAATGGTCACATTTGAACTGTTACATAAGAATGTATTTGAATTTTTTTATCTTGCATATGGAAGAATAACATTTTGCACACTTCATAAGTATCTTTCAAAGTTCATAGATGTCTTAGAGTTGTAAGTACAATTTTATTTTTGATGGTCTAATATGTAGTTGTTTACTTTGCTTTTAGTATCTGGAATCCATGTTTACGCTGCTCTTTAAACTACTTCAAGATGTAACAGAATGCGACACCAAAATGCATGTTCTTCATGTTCTGTCTTGTGTGATTGAAAGAGTCAATATACAGGTATTCTTTTATAGATCTCCGTGCTGGCTTTTTACTAGCAACACATGGGAGGACTTGGTGGTTTTGGCTTATACAAAAATAGTAGGAAAATGGCATCAATTAACAGATTGGTTATTGTTATGGTAGATGACTGCATTGTTTGCATTATTTGATTCTCTTTTCACTTTCAGTTCTCATTTATCTTTTGTGTAAAATGTTCTTGCTCAGTTACTACTTAATTTACTATTTTTTTTTTTTATTGACATGTTTTAGAATACAGAAAGATTTTAACTGCTTATTACATTTCCTGCAATTTTCTTTTTTTGGTTGTAATTTGTTCTAATTGTCTCCTCTTATATCTGAACTAGTATTTTATTAGATTTTACATATTAAAAGAGACATTTTGGGAGACAAAATGCTTCGTACTCCTGGAGACTGTGTGGTTGAACTTGTAATCTGTTATCTGATAGCGATCACAGTTGTCTATACAGCACTCTCCTTAACTGTATTACAATTAAGAAATGAATTGTTGACTGCTTTTGTCTCTATTTTCTTTTTCTTTTTCTTTCCATTCAGTATTACTGTATTAAGGACCGATATAATGCATGGTTTTGAGCTTATCTCCTTTTTCCATAAGTAATTCTGTCTGAGAGCCAAATCAACCTTTCCTAGTTGTCCCTTGCAGGAAAAGTCAACATGACAATAGATTTCCCTGGATTTTAGATCAACTAGATAAGCAGCATTAAAAAACTCTTTGAGAAAGAGCCTTTGAGTCTGTTTAGATTAATTTCTAATTAAATACTTTAGAAGACAAATAGGTTAATGTTTTAGTATTGTAGAGCGTCATAGGAAAAAAAATAGTTTGGGACCAACCTCTGGAGGTTATGTAGTCCAGCCCTTGCTCAAAAGGTGGATAACTTCAAAGGTTGTGTTACTGGGACTTTTTCTGGTCTTAAAAGATGCTATTATTTTAGAATCCTGTCTAAGTAAAGAATATATTAATATGAAAATATTTCTGGTTATCAAATAAAGAATTTTTTCTGTGCTCTGTTTACTACTTAAGCCTGGTTGCCATCCACAAATGTTACTGTAAGTCGTATGCTCTTTTCAAACTACTGTGCAGTCAGAAATTCCTTCAGTCACAGAGAATGGAATATAGTGGTTTAGGAAGAGGAAAGAGGAGCAAATTAAAGCAAGCTCTCTATTTGTACTGTGACGAAAACAGCTCTTAAGTATTTCAGAGATTTAGGCTTGGAATAAATTAATGGCCTTGTTCACACATCAAGAAACAAATTTGTGTTTTAAACTTCAGATACAACCGTATGTAGGATGCTTGGTTCAGTATTTACCACTCCTTTGGAAACAGAGTGAGGAGCACAATATGCTGCGATGTGCCATTCTAACCACCCTAATCCATCTTGTCCAGGTAAGGGGTCAGAATCACATAAATGCGGTCAGTGCCTCCCACAGTTTTCTCTCAGACAGGTGTACATGTTCTCTGTCTGTGTATATATGTAGGTAAAATTAATGTATAATTTAGTTTTACAGGCTATTTCTAAATGCTTTTCAGTCTTACATAACTCTACAGGACATGGTTCTCTAATGGAAGTAAAGGTGGCTAATACTAAGCACTTAACTTTTTTTTTTTCCTGTGGTTTGTTAAGTAAAGCAGTTCTTTACGCAAATTTGCTTGTGTTCTGGGAGGTTTTTGTTCTTTAATCTTGGAACAGAGCCACCTTTAGTGACTTTATAGTCTACGTGAAAAGGCTTGTTCTGGCTTCTTCTGCTTCCCAGCTGGCATTAGGAGTATCTGTCTCTTCTTACAGTCACTGTGTATGGTCTAGATTTGAATCTGCAGTATAGGCACATCTGTTTCCCCATTGCTTTCCAAGGGTGTTGAGTTTTCTGTTTTGGTTGTAAACTTCCTGTGAAGATGAGCCATTTTAAAATCATCGGCTAAGGTATGGGCCACCACAACAAGCTTCACTTAGCCTGCTCTTTAAATTTGCATCAGATGTTTCTTGTTTAATTCATAAATGTTCGGTTTAAAGTCCTACAAGGGTGGTGTTGGTGTTGACTCTTTGTGGTTTATCTTGTTTATTTATAATTCCAAGCCTTTTATTGTTACCATTTTTACCATTACGTTCCTACTACGTGACCTCTAGTAGCTTATATGACCTTTTGCAATGATATCTGCAACTTTTTCATATAGTATATGAGGAAAAAATTATTTTATCCCTCCTTATATTCCTGGCTTCTCTGCTGTTCTGCTTTGTTCACATGTTATATGAAATAGAGATACTAGCAGCTCTGAACTGCTTGTTTTGTTAAGTATTGGATTTGTGTCACATCCTGTTATTTGTATTTCCATCTTTGATTTTTTTTTTTCTTTGAGAATTACCTGTGCTCATGATTTTCATTTAGCTATACTTAAGTATCTGCTTTTTCATGTCCACGTGAAAACTGAATGGTCAGGACTATTAAAAGGTCTTTGAGGCAGGGACTGTCACCTCACCTGTGTTTGTGACTGTGGCTTCCAAGTACAATAAGTGATAGTAATACTGCAAACAGAGGTGAACATAGTGATTCTCAGACCACTGTTTTTCTGTAGATTTTTGTAGATACTTTTTCTCGTGTGTTGTAGGAAACTTTTCCAAAATATATTGCTTACATTTATGAACATAAGGTTTCATTTGCCCACAGTTGTGTGTTTAGTTAAGTTTGTTTAGTTAGTGTTTTACAGTTCTTAAAACTGGCTTGGATGGATGTATTCTTCTGATAAGCCGTGGCCAGCTATACGAGGTTCAGCAAGGCTCAGTGCCAGATCCTGCACTTGGGTCACAACAACCCCGTGCAATGTAACAGGCTTGAGGAAGAGTGGCTGGAAAGCTGCCCAGTGGAAAAGGGCCTGGGGGTGTTGGTCGACAGCCAGCTGAACATGAGCCAGCTTGTGAACCAGGCAGCCAAGAAGGCCAACAGCATCCTGGCCTATATCAGCAATAGTGTGGTCAGCAAGGCCATCCACCTGTACTGGGCACTGGTGAGGCTGTACCTTGAATTCTGTGCTCAGTTTTCAGCAAGCATTGAGGTGCTGGAGTGTGTGCAAAGAAGGGCAATAAAGCTGGTGAAAGGTCTGGAGTATAAGTCTTGTGAGAAATAGCTGAGGGAGCTGTGGTTTTATAGCCTGGAGAGAAGGAGGCTAAGGGGGGATGTTATTGCTCTTTACAACCGCCTGAAAGGAGATTGTAGTGAGGTGGGGGTCAGTTCTTCTCCCAGGGACCAAGTGATGGAATGAGAGAAGATTGCTTTGAGTTGCAACAGGGGAGGTTTAGATTGGATATTAGGAAAGATTTCTTCACCAAAATGTTTGTCAAGCATTGGAACAAGCTGCCCAGGGAAGCATTTGAGTCACCATCCCTAGATATATTTAAAAGATATGTTGATGTTGACAGGCTGATAGAGTTGGGCTTGTTCAGCCTGGAGAAGAGAAGGCTCTGGGGAGACCTCATAGCAGCCTTCCAGTACCTAAAGGTGGCTTACAGGACATCTGGATCGGGACATCTTAAAAGGGCATCTAATGACAAGATGTTGGGGAATAGCTTCAAGCTGAAAGAGGGTAAATTTAGATTGGACATAAGGAAGAAATTCTTCACTGTGAGGGTGGTGACGCACTGGCACAGGTTGCCGAGGGAAGTTGCTGATGGCCCTGTTCCTGTCAGTGTTCCGGGCCGGGTTGTATGGGTCTTTGAGTAACCTGGTCTAGTGGAAGGTGCTCCTGCTTGTGGTAAGGGGTTTGGGACTAGATGATTTTTAAGGTCACTTCCAACCCAAACCATTCTGTGAAACACATGACAAAGGGTAGTAAGAGGATAGTATTTCAGAGTTTAACAGTGGAGAAAACGTGGAAGGGAAATGAGTAGACATCACAGCTATGGGAATAATTAGTGTTCTTTTAAAAGTTGAGTTCAAAGAGAAAACATATTTTCACAGCGAACAAAATGTGGAGTCCAAAAGTGTAGCTGGACGCAAAGAGGTCAGACAAATTATGGAAGAGTCTTTTTCTTGTAAGACAAGAGTTTTTAAATAAGTAATTCCTCAAATAAACCTAAACTTAAAAACATCAAATAATTTTAAACTTAACAGTTTCCAAATATAGTAACCATAGAAAAGTAGCAATCAACTAGCATCAGTTCACTTAAGTAGTCATTATAAAATAAGGATAACTTTTAATTTATGATTAGTTTTGATAATAGGGTTTTTTTTTAAATTAGGTTTTCTTATTGAATGATTGCTGAAAAGAATTCTTTACTCTTAATTTTTGAGAAGACATCTTTATGTATAGCACTTGGATCTGTAAATCATTGTAATCAGTCTGTGAACTGTTTAGTAGCAATGAAAACAACCCCTTCTCCTGGTTCTTAGAATACATCAAAAGATTTAGTTTGTTGTAAGGTCCAAAGAATAATTCTTTTGTTGATCTTTAAAATATTTTATTCTGCATCTAGTCATTTAGCTCTGACTTTGCTCAAAGAGAGAGGCTGGGGAATGTTTTTGTGGATATGCATTATTTATAACTTTTTTTCCCCACAACATTGATAAGCTGTTTCTTTTCAAAAAACTGTCAATTTTCTCAAGACATATTGAGTGTAAGCGCAGGAGTATCAGACTGTTGCATGAAATGGATAGAAGTTCAACCTTTGATTCCTTGAATGAATGTTTACAGTATGCAGCAGCACAGATCTTTTTCAATGCTACTCTTTAACGCTTGATTTGAGGTTTTCGACGTATTTTACGGTTTTTTTATTTACTTCACAGGGACTCGGAGCAGACAGCAAAAATCTCTATCCTTTTCTACTTCCAGTTATTCAGCTGAGTACTGATGTTACTCAGCCTCCACATGTCTATCTTCTGGAGGATGGTTTAGAGTTGTGGTAAGAATGTTCCTTATCAGTTTCTTATTTTAAAAAGGCATATTTGTATTCTTAGAAGTAAAAAAAAAAATAAAACTTTGACTGTATTAGGAATTTGTTGTTGTTATCTTACCTTGACATCATCTATATCATACCTATTCTCAGAAGAGATGTGATTAGGAAGTTGATAAAACAAACAGTTAAAAATAACTGAGTAGGTTAACCCATTTTCAGGCAGTTGATAGTGAAGATACTGTTCTGTTGCGATAATGAGCAGCAAGACAAAAAGTTTAGACTTGCTAAAATGTGCATGCTAAACTAAGTTTGATATGCTTCACTTTGGGAGCACAGTGGCACAGTGATTCTCAGAGCTGGCTGCTGGAGGAGATGGTGAGTTTACAAGGATAGAATGTAGAAGTTATCTTCCAGATATCAAGATATTTGATGACTGAACGCAAAACAAGTGTTCACGTGAAATACGTTTGGAGTAATTGTTACACATTATTTAAGGGTCATATAGGTGATTACTAAGAGTTAGTGTTTTAATTCTGTCAGAATGATAGCTCAGTGTTATTGATCTAAATGTTGATCTAAAGGGTCATCACCATTTATTTAGATCACCATTTATTGATCTAAATGGTGTTCTAAATGTTTTGCTTAATCTCTTCTTAGGTTAGTGACGTTGGAGAATAGTCCATGTCTTACACCTGAGCTCCTGAGAATATTTCAGAACATGTCTGCCCTTCTTGGTATGTATATTACAAATAAAATTTCTTTGTGTTTTTTCTACTGCTTGTCTTGTTGTTAATGCTGCTTAATGTTGTTCATGTTGAGTATTGCTGCCGTGGTTACAAGAACGAAGGAAACTTGCAAAATTGTAATTATTACAGCTTTTTATTGTTCTACTTTCACACCATCTTTAGTATTTATTATCTATTTAGGCTAGGTATTTTTTAATAAATTGAAGCTCCTTTGTACCCAAAAGATAAGAAAAAGTTTATCATTTCAGAGGTGGGGTTTTTTTCCCCTTTTTTTTTTTTTTTTTTTTAAGAAGTCCCTGAAATTTAACACCAAATTTGCTGACTTTTAGGGATATTGATTATATGGAATACTTGTCTGTTCTGCTACAACCAGAGCAAAGCTTCCATTATTAGCTTTTTCCATTATTCAGTTAATAACTACCTAAATATGTCTGTAAGTGTATTGGTCAAGTAGCACTAAAATTAAAAGCACTAGTTTTGCCTGAGTTGTTGACAATATAGAAACTTGTTAATGAGAATTAAGACTTGGTGCTTAGGAAATATTGATATTTAGGATGCTTTTGTTTTACAATTAATGGGAGCATAAAAATTTTCTAGTTTCATTTTATTGTCTAAACGTGGTTTTGTTTAATTAAATCTTCAGCTGTGCTTTTGTAGGTTGTGAAGCTAATATAGCAAATTGATTCATTTTTTTAAAGGAATGTGTTCATAAAGTTTTAGAAGTTGGCTTTTTAATTAATTGTTGTTTTCAGTACCTAATGGTCTATTCTGATTATAGGTCAATAGAAAGTTACATCATGGTGGGTAGATGCACCAAGATGATGCCTTCTGTTATTTATCTGTATGCTAGATTTCTAATGACAAAACTGCTCTGGAAAGTAGTGTTCTGTACTGGTTTTATTATTAAATTCAAGAGGTAGGTTCTGTAGCTGCCAAATACTATTTGTCTTCATTCATTTGTACACACATACCCTTCTTCCTTTCTGTTCTGTGTTAGTAGTAGATAGTATTTCCTACAGGGAGCTTGCACCATTGGAATGGTTGTGATTCTCATAGTTCTGTCACACTGCTGATCTGCTTGAGTTAAACTCCGAAGTACTGTGTATTTGTGACTTGTTTGCATTTCTTACGGCTATTTTCTCCACATGCAGTCCTCCCTGGTCTTCATGTGATACTTTCTAGGTTAGAGATGACCATGAATGAAAAACCTTGACATACTCTTCTAACAAAAGGTGGAGATATTCAGGACTGCTCTACGCTTGTGACTATTTCCTTGTTTTATGAATGAGTCTTGCAGAAGAGTGATGCTTTCCTTCGGAAAAAAAATAACATGAGAATGTTCCTTGTTCTGAAAAATCAAATTTGTTGTATGGTGCTGCTAGAGCAGGTAGTACAGTTCTATAATATTTGTGTTACCTGTTTTCTCCTTCTGGCTTGAAATAACTTCTTGCAATTTTGCTACTCACACTTTTAGCTTTGTATTGGTTATTACAGAATCACAGAATGGAAAGCACTTTATGTTTATATGACCATGTCTTTACAATTTGTCTACTGCATCTGTGTCTGAAACTTAAAACCAAACAAAGCCGAATACCTCTATGCAGGATGCAGTAATTTCAAGAAATGTGTAATACTAGTAATATGCTACTAAAGCTAATTTAAAGAAATATTGGAATTTTTTGATGAGGATATTGGATGGGTAGGTGAAAAATAATCTCTTTTGGAGTCAAGATATGTAATATTCAAAATACATGATTAGAAGACATGTCCTGTCCAAGCACTGAGATATGAAAGTACTCAGTGCTTTCAAAGCTGTCCAATGGCCACGTTGGATAGCAGGAGTATTAGTTTTCTTTCTAATAGGAGGGGGAAAAAGAGAAACTGCTAAAGCTTCCCAGAACTTTTAAGATATTGTAATGGAAAGCATTGCAATGTTTTTAAAAAAAAAAAAAGCCATAGTTTCTGTCATGTGGTACTTTGTATGGAAGTTTTTCTATGTAAGTGTCACTAGGTGTAAGCTAAATTTCCATACAGGCTGTGTTCATGTAAGCTATGGATGATATACCAGCTCTTAGCCAGCTGCTGGTGTTAGTTTAATCTGGTAAGGAATTTTATTTAAAATTTATATAAAAGTATTTTCCTCTTGGCTCTCCATGGTGATTTTACTGAAATATTGATAAAAGGTGAGGAAGGAGTCCATTTACTTTGCTAAGAATAGTCTGTCTGCCGAACTGGCTTTAAGAAAATTTAGCAAGCCCTTTCGAAGGTTTTTTTGGTCTTCTCTTTTGTTCTCATCAATAAGGGCTGTTGGCTTTCTGCACTAGTATTAACCACTGTGTGAAAATTTGAAACCTTTTGTTTAGCTATGAATTGCGTTTACAGATGATCTAGGTGATTTTTTTTTTAACAGTCTTACAGGTACTGTCTGAAGATATGTCTTTTTTTCTCTTTGAACTGCTGTTGTTCACCACCTGTCTCTTAAATGGTTATGCTTTCCTTACTGAAATACTCAAGGTATGGCCTAAAGTTCAGCGTGTTTGTCCAAAAGCTCAGTGCTGTTTAATATGCCACCTGGGTCAGAAGAGCAGAACTGCAATCTTTATTTCACTCTTTCTACTCAGTATTTACTGATTCAAATGTGAGAGAGATCATTTATCTATAATTGCAGCTCTCTTTAGTGTGTGTTTCATTTGCTCCGTCTTTAATATCCTCTTAGCTCACTGTCATATCCAAAATTTTATTTTATCTTTTTTTTAGCATTGATCATAGGATTTCTTGTACTTCCATTTGAGAACATGAGAGCTGTTACCATCCCTCTTTTGTTATTGTGGCTGACAGGGAGACTGAACCTGAATAGTACTGAATCTGAGATAACTTTTTTCTGTTTGTAGGCATCTGGCACTTAAAAGCTGTGTGAGGACAAAGACTTCAAGAAGTTAATTGCTTTAGTTCAGTGTGGTGATGAGATTCTCAATTGCGATTTCTTTTTTTCCAGAGCTGAGTTCAGAAAACCTCAAAAATTGCTTTAAGATCATCAATGCTTATATTTTCTTATCATCATCAGAATTTTTACAGGTATGTTACCATTATATAAAGATTCATATTAGCATCTTAGTTCTGTACTGGCAAACTGTTTTTTCTCTCATGTTGGAAAACATCATGCACACAAACATTGATACTCTTATGTGTATGCAAGCATATTGTTCTAATGTTAGATCTTTATGGCACATGGTGGACACTCAAATCAGTTTGAGAAAGATTATTATTTTGAATTAGTGTTTTGCCAATTGATTTACTACTTTGGTACCTGAAAAGGTCCTATGTGGAACAGTAGTAGTTACTCCTGTCAAATTAAAATGATCATCTTAAATTCTAGCAGGAACGGAACTAGAGACGTTATGCCTTGTTCCCACTCCTTCATTAGAAATTTCATTGAGATAGATAATTTAAAAAAACCTTGCAATGTTAAAAAAAAACCAAAATGCTTATATTAGATTTTAATTAGTTCAGGAAAGAAGAGCATTTTAGTAAATATGATCTTTGAAGGAAAGCTGGGTCTTTGGATATATGTAATCCCTGATCTGTTGAGTTTTGAAAAATTATGTATATATGTAGATATAAAACATGTTTGCATAATACCTTCTTTTTCATTTAATTTCAGATGTATGCTTCAGTCTTATGCCAGTCATTTTGTAGCCTTTTGAAGGACATAAATACTGAAGGTCAAGTTCAAGTTTTAAAGGTATAGTTTAAAATAATACCAGGCACTCAGCTGTATTAATTTTGCTACTGTTTTTTGTTTGCTTGTTTGTTTGTTTTTTTTAAGTTAATGTTTTAAAGTACGATGAATGCAGAACATGTGGAAGGAAACAGTTTATTTAGCACACATTGACACTTAGCGTTGTTTTAAACTACGTATTTAAAGTGTGTGCATGTGTATATAGAGTACTTATACATACGCATATATTTTTTAAGAATGTTACTTTACCCAAGAGAAGGTTAGTATAACCTTAAACAGAGCACTCTAAAAGATAATTATCTAACACATTGTTCCTCTGCAGTGCTTTCATTACTTGTGATTCCTGTGTTGTCCTTAAGTAATGAGTACTAAGGTAGTTTGAGTCCTCTTTGTGTGGATGATTTTAGACTAAGAGTCCCTGGTGTCTTTCTCACTTGATTATTTTCTAGATTACTAGAGAAAGGTGGTTAGTGAGGGCTTAGATCTTTATGAAATTAGCTTGTTCTGCAGCCTGACAACAGCACACTTAAACAGCCAGATGACTGATCTCTGCATTGTGAAGATAATGCTGTTTACAGAAAATCTTAAAAGCATTGATGTGCAAAGTAAGAATTGTGTTTGGGTCAAAGTAACTTAATTTAATCTTTGGCTATCAGTGGACTGATCAAAGTTGTAGAAAGCTAATCAAAGTTGTCCATTTGTAATTGAATTTCAGAGTGGAGAAGAGTACCACAGTATAACACAAATACACTTACACCTCCAATTACAAAGTAAAAGGGCAAAATCAATCTGATTAATGAGTTTCAAGGGTTGTCCAAATTCAGTTTTCATACTGGTTCAAAATTCAGAAAAAAATCTAATTATTTAGACGAAACCATAACATTACGAAATGATTCAACCCTAAAGTCAAAATCATACTTATGTGTTAATAATCCAGGTTCATTTTCAGTGTTCCTAATAAAAATGTACAAACGTAATTATCTAATTGCTGTATCTAGCCGTCAAAATCTGAGTTTTGTCTGTACCCCATCAACTAGTGTTGATCCCTTTGCTAATACAAACAATAATAGTATTATATCTGCTATTTTTTTAACATTAGTTTTCCTGTCAATGTTCAATACCAATAAGAAAAAACAATGATATAGTTCAATTTCTGTAACTGCACATCTGAAAAACTGGCAAGATATGTAATAAGTCTGGTGATTCTCCTCATCTAATCCACTCTCATGAGACCCCACCTGCAGTACTGCATTCAGCTCTGAGGCCCCCAGCCCAGGAGGGATATAGACCTGCTTGAGGAAGTTCAGAGAAGGCCACCAAGATGCTCATAAGGCTGGATCAGGATCACCACTGCAATGAAGATAGGCTGAGAGAGCTGGGCTTGTGCAGCCTGGAGAAAAGAAGGCTCTGGGGTCACCTTATAGCAGCCTTTTAGTACCTAAAGGCAGCCTACAGGAAATCTGGAGAGGGACTCTTTGTGAGGGAGTGTAGGGATAGGACAAGAGAAATAGTTTCGGGTTGAAAGAGAGTAGAGTTAGATTGGACATTAGGAAGAAATTCTTCACAATGAGGGTGGGGAGGTGCTGGCACAGATTGTCCAGGGAAGTTGTGGCTGTCCCATCCCTGGCAGTGTCCAAGCCCAGGCTGGGTGAAGCTTTGAGCAACCGGATCTAGTGGAAGGTATCCCTGCTTATGGCAGGGGAGTTGAGACTATATGAGCTTCAAGGGCTCTTACAACCCAAATCATTATATGACTTTGTGTGTTACTAGAAACTGTTTAGGTGATTTTATGATTAAATAAGCACCTAATGATCAAGATTCAAATTTTTTCCTTGCATTTCTCTATGACCACTAGAACCTAATAGGTCTAGAACCAAGCTTTTCCAGTCTGTATTGAATGTTGGATATATGTGCTCTCTATCACACTCTTTTGTGCAGAGTACATGCATTTGTACTGTGACATTTTGTTCAGTCTTTGCTTTTGGTGTAAGTTGCTATTGTAATGGCAACAACTGCTTAAATAGAGCTGATAGGTTTTTCAGAATACTAAAAAAAAAATTCCCACACAAACTTCAACTGGTATTATGAAAGATGTTATTCTCACAGCCTCTTTTCCACTCCATCTGCTTACAAGGGGAAAGCCCAAACAGCTGCGCAAAAGAAAGCCTGAAGAGCATGGGGCAAAAAAATTACTTCAGGGAGCAGCTCATGGTAGGGGAAAAAAAAAAAGCTTAGAAGTGAAGGTTAAAGAATGTAAAAACTGTGAACCAAAGCAGGCTACTAAAAAACAGCGCATCTGGAGCACTTGTGATTCTTTGGTCACCTGCAGACAGATGGTAGAACCTAAGCAATGTGTTACCATAAAAATTGGTCAGAGAAACTAAGACTCAATTTGGAGTTCTAGAAAGCAGTGCTCTTCATTGTAGCACTGGGCATGTATGCAAATGGTTTTGCAGAGGTGAGCACACCCATTCCTTGCCAGCAGCAGCTATGTATTTAGCATACTGATGCGTATTTATAGTCTTTTCAGGAGCTAGTTGATATTTGAATTTTAATGACACATGCACTTCATGCTGGGGGGGGGGGGTCTCTGGTGGTCACTGATATTCTTCATCTGTGTGTTTACTGAATGACCTCAGTGCTTGTGCACTCTCGGAAAGTCCTAGAGCTGAGTTAGCAGCTGGTATGTCCTTGCTTCTGTTCTGTTCCAGTCTCGATCTGCACTGGATTCCACTCTGCTCTCTTGAAGTCTGGCATCCTTGGTCTTATTTACTGTCTCCTTAGTTGTTACCTGTCGCGGGAGCCGGAATCAAACTCGTACTCATAGAGTTAATCAGTCTGTTCCATTCATTGGTTAACAACAGCATTCTTTTATAGTGTACTCGCAGTTAAATGATTGGTTAATAAGGCTACATCTCGTATGCTAATTGGGTTTTACATTATTGTCATTGGTTGCAGATTAGCTTAGCGGTCTCAGAAATATTAAAGCATTCAGCAAATACCTAACTGAATACATTTTTTAGCAGAGTGTCAGCAATAGTTTAGTCATTGGTTATTACAACAATAAGCGATTCACCCACTATAGTTACAAGAGTAGCTAGTTTCAACATTCCTAAGGTGTCTGCCCTACTCAAGATCCTGTCTTACTGACTACCACATTGTATTATAGTGCAACATTGTATATATGCTCAAGGTTGCTCTAGCCTTACTTCATCAGCAGCTGTGTCAGCAGCTTCAAGCGGCCTAATCAGAGGCCTATACAACTCGAGCTCTTGCTTACTCATCTGACATGAGCAGCTCAGTCATGCTAACATGCCCTTGCTCATTGAGCCATTCCTCCACAATTCCCCCTTTTTCTTTAAGAACAGGATATGTACTATGAAACATAGCCTGGGTACTGCACTGGACACAGCTCTGAATACATTGAATAAAACACGGTATACAGGCTAAAGCTAAAAGAACAATAATACCTATCATAAGCAATTATTTAATAATGTCTCTTAACCATCCAGTAATTCCCCAAGAGGCAAACCAACTATCCAGGCCAGAGGATCCTTCGGTTACTAATTTTAATTTGTCACGTAAGGTTTGAATTTGTTTGTGTATGGAGGCAGAATGGTCAGACAAATTCATGCAACACATGCCTTCAAATTCCTGACATCCATGGCCGTGTGCTAACAAAAGAAAATCAATGGCCGCTCGATTTTGCAGTACCGCGTGTCGCAAACTTCCAACATCCTCTGTTAAACCAGACAGAATAGCAGAGGTCGTGTTAAATTGCTGTACTGCCCAGCACGCTAAACGCCGGATCTTATTCCAGTTCGCGGCTGCCATGCCTCCTGGAAGGACAGGGCGACTGTTTCTGCTACTGAACCTAATTTTACATTAGGGTCACAATCTGGGCCTAATCCATGAACTTCCCTACGGAACCGTGTTTGATTGGAATTAGACATGGTTAATAAGTGACGCATTGAGGGAGCAAACATGGTCAACTTGCCAATGTAGCAAGGCCCTCCAATAAGTCGAAAGGGAATACCAGACCATGCTCGATCACCACAGATTAAAAAATAGCCTGGTGGAAGAGCTTTCTGAGAAACATTAACATCTCTACTACCCCAATTGGTAGAGATATTCCAATGTAAACTATTACCGGAAACATTCAAATAGCCTTGATAGTACGTAGAATGATTATCCTTTGCTAACAATAACTGATATGCATCTCCAAAATAAATTACTCCACTACTGTTCCAAGGTAATTGGGGCGGAGAAATCAGATGAGTACAATTTGCATCTCGTGTTGCATTGTCCGACCAATCAGTATTAATATGAGGAGGAAAGGCACCCCATAGATCTAACTCCTCAGGGGGGGCTAACAATGTAACATTCAGTTGCCTGAGCAACTGTCGTAACAGGTGTGCATTTTGTTCTGACGGAGGGCACCGAGAGCATCCAGAGCTCGTAAAATTGCATGTGCCACTCATTTGTGTTTGGTTGGCAAGAGTAAAATTTCCTCCAAAGACCTCAAAATCAGACCAATTGATATAAGGATAACCAGTAAGACACGTACGAAAAGGATCCCCTGCCTGTTGGAGAGACAAACAAAAATCAGTTACTCCAGATTGGTTTGCCCAAGAAACCCATAAATTTTCTCTGTGCTCAATTTGCGTAATTATAGCAAAAGCGGCAGATACAAAAATACCAATAATTAAAGCCTTTGCGAGCAATAATCCTTCCATCGTGGCTTACAAAAATGTTCAACTATATGCGATGAATGCGTATGTTTAATGACTGTAACCCAGTAGAGAACCTTTGTACGTTCTTGAGCTAAAAACAATTGTTCAAAAGATTCGTATAGATTAAGTGCCTCACGTTGTTGGTTAAATGTAAAGCCATTACCTTCTGTTACCCAGCGAAGATCATTCGGACCTACATGTTTAACTTGATATAAGCAAAGCGGACAGAGCCAAGCTTTTAGCTGTTGTCGTGGGCACTCTACTGTTTTTTGGCAATACCCACAATAAAACTTTACAAAATACCGACAAAATGTACCACACACTGGACAAGGATCATGGGCTGGACCTTGGTCCAACAAATCCCAAAATCCAGTAAGGAGCCTAGAAATATAATAGGTAGACAAAGGGTTAACAGCTTCAGCTTGTTGTCTTATCCCGATTGGTAGCTCCTTTAAAAGTGGTGGAATAATGCAGGCTAACTTCCTAATTATGCGAGCTTCTTCATGCTCTCGTGGTACTCTTATGATGGAACGGGCGAAGTCCATCTGCTAGGAATCCATGTAGGACCTGTATCTGTTAAAACACAAGAATACCCTCTACCAGTAAATAATAACCGAACAGGACCTTTCCATTCTCCTGTATTCAAATTTTTATAACGTACTAATACTTCCGAAGCCTCGGTAACGGCATGCTTCCCAAAATGCAAAAGTACAGAAGGCAATTCTCTTTCATTTGACAAATTTAAGAAATTCAATGTATATAATACCTGATTTAATCGATTGTGTGGATCTATATGGTCTGCCTGATACTGCCGGTCCAAATAATTCTTTAATGTGGCATGTGCACGCTCAATAATTGCTTGGCCCGTTGGGTTGTGGGGAACCCCAGTTTTGTGGTCTATGTCCCATCTAGTCATAAACTGTGCCACCTTCTGGCTTACATATGCTGGGCCATTGTCTGTTTTGATGGTTTTCAGAACTCCCATGATTGCAAAGCAGGCATGAAAATGCCGAATGACATGAATCGCTTTTTCTCCTGTTTGTGCTGTTGCCCATAGCATATGTGAAAAGGTGTCAATGGAGACTCCCTCACATCAAGGTCTGGCATGGCATGCGTCCCCACCACTCAACGCCTGCTGGGTTGCAGCCAGCAGCGGAGCTAAAGGTTCTTCTTGGTGGCAAACACAGAGGCCAACCCAGTCTTGCCCTTGACTGTGGTAGGAGGTATTTGGCCAACCTCAGTCCTTGCATCTCATTGTCAGTGCAGAGTTTTACCTGCTTCATCCAGTAACAAGTTACTACTATGGCAAAGCACATACAGATATACATTAGCAGTTTGTACACCACAGGGTGCAGCAGCATGTTGAAGATGCCAGAGGCAGCGAGGTTCTCTCGCTCTCTCAATTTGTTCCATTGCCTGCTTTATAGCACTATTATTGTATTAGAATCTTTCTATCTTTTGCCTTAGCATTTTCTAGCAGCTGCTGCAAATTTGCATGCTCTAACATCTGTTTTACAAGTGACAAATCCATACAATACAAGGTGTATTTTCTTATTAGCAACTGGCTAGTAAGTACAGGTGGTTTTATACACAAAATCACAGCCTCTAATAATAGCTACTTTACAAGCACATATATTCAAGCTGTTACTTTTCAGTTGCTCTTAAGTGATGTTTTGCAGTCATTCCTTTCTCTCTTCCTCTATCTCATTCTGCTCAGGATATTTGCAGTCAGCTCCTGTAGCTGGGGCATTGGGCTTTTCCAGTCATCTGTCCAGCTCATGGCAAGGTTTGACAAACTTTGCAGGTAGCCGCCATAGACCTGTAGATAAGAGGACACAGATATACCCCCTCCCGCAGGTTATCAGTTCTTGAGAAGTAAATCAGGTTAAAATGTTTCCTTGAAGCAAAGGCATTCTGATGAAACAGGAATGTGAAGCAGCTTCAGAAGCAAACTACATGGTGTACACTTGTCTATGATTGGTTACATAAACTTAACAGCAGGCATACTATTGGTTAACATGCTTCATGAGAACCTAAAGTGCGGTTTTATAAGCAAGCAAGATTTACAGCCCAATTTAGCAACCTCCTTATCTTAGCTCCTTGTTACCTTCTAGACCTGCATTCTTGATTCATTAGCTATCCGTGAGTTACTTCTTTTACATGGTCGGCTGCACAAAGGTAACCGGGAGATACCCCTGCTACATGGCCAGCTGCACATAGTTGCTTTCACTCAGAGCAGGCATATGTCCATTCTCTAACAAGAAATTATCCACATCTTTCCCCTTTTTTTTTTTTTTTTTTTTTTGTTTTACCGATTTTTCAATCATATCACGAATACATTGCAAAATACAAGGTGTAAACATAACTATGGTCAAGACTATTACTAAAATCATTTCAATACCTTTTATCAGAGATGTGAGCTAACCATTAAAACCCCAAGATGTAAGAAGGGTATCTAACAAAAATCTAATAAAGAAATCTTATCATTCTGATAGACATTGTGAAGTACTTTCACATACTTCCAAATCACATACGTATTACCACTAAAAACAGCATTGTGTTAACTGACAAGAAGTTTTCTCTGCCACCCTGATGCTGTTTGGGTGGAGGTTGGTAAAGCTTGTGGTTGCGCTATCGCTCTTGCTTTTTCTGTTAGCAGTTTGTGTTTCAAATCTTGGATTCACCCCTAGGTTACCTTAAACACACTAAGCAGGACTGCTCCACAGCAATTACAAACTCCTGTCTGCCCAGCAGCAGCTACAGCTGCCTGCCTGCTGAGCAGCAGCCATAAATACCTGCCGGCAGTAGCACTTTTGTATTAACCCTTTCTTATCTATTAAAAACTTTTACATAAACTAGACAACAAATAAGTACACAGACCATCGTCTGCCCTCAATGCACACACATATGGGATCCCACAAACACACTCCATACAAATACAATATTTAACACACAAAATGCATATAATCATTACTCCCACTACATGGTCCCACGTACAAAACGTGGTGCAACGACCCTGTGAAGACAATCAAAAAGCCAGCTCCAAGCGGCATCATTGCAGTGCAAGGTGGCAGGCTCAATCTCAGCGGGCGTCCCCATGGAGGCTCTGCCTCCCTCACATCGCATGAGGCTTGGGCTTTTATACTGACTAAAATGCACACTCATTGCGATGCAGGTGGCCAGTCTGCATTAGAAGAAGTGGCCAGCAGTATCTATAAAGGTCTGCAAGGGTCGGTAGAAACATGAACATATATTTGCCAACATTTACCATATGAATATCACAGAGAGACTATGTAAAATGAGTTGCATATCACCGTTTGCCTAATATCTTTGATAAGAGCATACGAGAGACCTTCTTACTGGAGGTTTTGATCTGGCATATATACCACCATGAAAACACGCAATACATCTGCATCCCCCACCCATCTCGCTTCTCCCTTTACAAATATAAATCAGGCTCTTTTTCTGGATTAACAGGCATGGGGTCAAAAGGACTATCCTGGTCAGCATCAAAATTATCAGGCGTCAGAATCTCAGGAGCAGCAACAGCAGTCTGTGTTCAGGAGTTTCAGCATTATCAAGTGCAATTAAAACATTTTTCTCCGCAGGTTTCCGGTGATCTGAGAGTAGGCTCTTTCTCAGGATTAACAGGGCTCAGGGCAAAAGGATTGCCGTCATTCCCGTCGTCAGTTTTCGCAGCTGTAGTGACAAGGTTTGGGGGGGGGGGGGGACGCTGGGCTCCACTATCTCCTGACTCCCCAGGAGTAGCCGGTAAAGGTGGATAGCTCATTTTCGTTGACTGACATGCCACCCCCCTTTTCTCAATTTCCCTTCGCGGAGAGACTGTATCATCATGACTTTCGTCGGGGTTTGGACTCGCCGCATGATCGGCCGAAGCTGGCAGGGGTGGTTTTACATGGTCTGTTGAGTTTGAAACGCCAACTGACGCAGCTTCTGGGTCACCAGGACTTTTTGATGGAGACAGGGAAAGAGCACTACTAGCAGAGACTACTGCAGCTTGTTCCGACTTCATCGCTCGCAAAATCTCACGAATGAGCTTCCATAACATGGAATAGTTACATGCTTCCTTTCCTGCTTTGCCACCATTACTGACAGTGTCCCATAATCGAATTCCTATAGCCTCCCAAGTGGAGGGTTCAAAAGCAGTATCCACACCATTTAATAACCCTTTACCTTTGCTCCATTGCAACAACCCTTTAAGGGTGGCTTCTTCATATTTAATCCCTCTCTTAGAGAGGATGTGTTGGAGGATCTGCAGGACTGCTATCTCATCTTCTGCTATAGTAGCCCTCATTCCTCCCCGGCCACCACTTCCCTTTAGAAGTGGATCTTTTGCTTGCATTGCCGCTGCGGCAACCTTCGTTTCAGCTTGCATACTCTCTAAACAGTTAATAACGGTACGCCACGTCGCCCTCCAGTCTTTGATGTTACGATCTTTACCAGCAATAGTAAGATCCCACATTTTATCCCCTACTGCTCGCCATTCCCCAAACTGAAAAAGCAGCGGTGGCTGTTTAAAATATCCGGTTCCCCGAGCCCAATGTATCAGCTTTTGAAACAGCTTCTCAGATACGGCTTCACCTCTCTTAGAGAGAATAGCTAAAGGCAGCCGTTCTGCGGCAGCGTATTCCGCTTCCATACTTGCTGGCCCTTCGGTATTGAAACCCAGTATTGAAACTTGCTGGCCCTTCGGTATTGAAACCCAGTATTGAAACTTGCTGACCCGGTATTGAAACCCAGTATTGAAACTTGCTGGCCCTTCGGTATTGAAACCCAGTATTGAAACTTCAGTAAGGAAAACCAGCTGGCCAGGAACGGTATTGAAACCCAGTATTGAAACTTGCTGACCCGGTATTGAAACCCAGTATTGAAACTTGCTGGTCCTTCGGTATTGAAACCCAGTATTGAAACTTCAGTAGGGAAACCAGCTGGTCAGCCAAAATTCCTCACTCGCGACACAGTCAGCCTTACCTCCGAAACGGAGATATCTGGCTCCGCTGTACACCTGAGCAGTCTGATGTCAGCGCGGTCCCTGTTCGGGCGCCACTTGTCGCGGGAGCCGGAATCAAACTCGTACTCATAGAGTTAATCAGTCTGTTCCATTCATTGGTTAACAACAGCATTCTTTTATAGTGTACTCGCAGTTAAATGATTGGTTAATAAGGCTACATCTCGTATGCTAATTGGGTTTTACATTATTGTCATTGGTTGCAGATTAGCTTAGCGGTCTCAGAAATATTAAAGCATTCAGCAAATACCTAACTGGATACATTTTTTAGCCGAGTGTCAGCAATAGTTTAGTCATTGGTTATTACAACAATGAACGATTCACCCACTATAGTTACAAGAGTAGCTAGTTTCAACATTCCTAAGGTGTCTGCCCTACTCAAGATCCTGTCTTACTGACTACCACATTGTATTATAGTGTAACATTGTATATATGCTCAAGGTTGCTCTAGCCTTACTTCATCAGCAGCTGTGTCAGCAGCTTCAAGCGGCCTAATCAGAGGCCTATACAACTCGAGCTCTTGCTTACTCATCTGACATGAGCAGCTCAGTCATGCTAACATGCCCTTGCTCATTGAGCCATTCCTCCACAGTTACCAGTCCTGTGATGTTCCTTCCCCCGTTAGCCAAACATTCCTTTCTCTCTACATGTTAGTAAGTTAGACAAGTTTGGTCTATTCTACTCAGTTAAAGGCACACACACTGTTGCTAGTTTGAAATTTAAGCCTGCAAATGGTGACAGAGTGAAGATACGGAAATAAGCCTTAAACTCTCTGCCAGCCCACCTCATGAAGCTGCTTTTCCTGGAGCCTTATCAAGATCCTGCCTTCCAACTCACCTTATCAGTTTTGCCAGGGCCAGAAGGAGTCTGATGACAAGGTGCTTGGCTAGGTTGGTTTCACTTGGCATGTCATTTTTCATCAGGTCCATTATGCATATCAGGTTTGTAGTGATTTGGAGAAAACTCCAGGAACAAACTTGCCAACAGAGTTTTCTAGTTGACAAGCAGGTATTCTTTATTATGAGCGCCGGGAGACACGGGGGATAGCTCCTCCTAACGTGTGTCCACCTATTGCTACACAAGCAGTCCTTATATAGCTACGGAGCATACATACATATTCATGAATCTACGTATGGATTATCTCATTTTCCAGAAAGTTCCCCGCATGCGTACAAAAATGTGGTGGTCTCTGAGGGTCGTTTACTTCTTCCAACAATCTTCATCACTGCTGGCAGCCTTTGAAGCATGCGCAGTAGATGCTTTACCAGCTTAATCGGTTCGTTAACACCACAGACAAAATAATCATCCCATCCTCCTACTTATCAGTTAATTTAACTGCAACCCATTCTGGACCCCTGCCTTTCCAGATACTCCCTATCTTTATGTCCTGTTCTTCTAGCCTGTTTTTCTTACACTCATTTTGTACTAAGGTCATAAAGGCCTAAGCTGCGTCAACTACAGCAGTTCATCTTATGCAAGGATTCTCAGTATGTTCTCTAGCTGTACTCTATATTTTTTTTTTCTGTTTCTCATGCATCTCATTAATTTTCCATTATTACTGTTACAAAGCCATCAAACTTAACATTACTTAAAATTGATTCTAAAAGCTTATATACTTCATTTTGTAATTTTGTACCCTCCGTCTCAATGGAGTACCTCACTTAATAGTTTCAGCTATTAAAAGGTCAGTGTACTACCAGGACTTTTTAACTAGATAAGTATATGTAGTTTTAAAATTTTGGTTGAAGATTTTTTAATGTGCTTTATTAATTGTCTAATTTTCTTTTGTTTTTAAGGTTGTGGAAAATGTCCTAAAAGTAAACCCTGTTTTGGGTCCTCAAATGTTTCAACCCCTTCTCCCATCAATATTCAGGGGCATTATAGATGGGGAGGTAAGAGTTACTCTAACTACACTCTACTTTTCCTTTTGAACACGCAAGTACCCTCAGTATTCTGTCCCAGTTCTTTCATGTTGGTATTGTATTGTATCTTGTTTTAAGAGCATCTGATAGGTTTCTCAAAACTATTTTAGATGACTGTAAAAGTAACATAGTGGTGCAAGAGCTAAAGTAACATACCCATAACTTAGTTTATCATCTAGTGTTTATTTTAAGAAAATAACACAAATTTTATTCTGCCATTCCATCACTGTTAACATTGATAAGGTGCTGTTACTTAGCTCCTTTGTACCTGTAGTTTTCTGCTGAGATTTTTGAAGGATACCTACAGTACCCCTTTTTAAGTGTGCCTACACCAGAGAAAATGTGGACAAGGAGAAAACTGATTTGACCTTCTTCTAGCTGATATGTCTAATATGAAGAGCTGAAGGATGTGAGAATGTTTTATGTAAGACAGGGGCTTTAAGATTTTGCTTACGTAGATGTCTTAAGTTCTTTTTTTACTCTCTCTTTCCATTCAACAGATTTCCATGTTGGATAAAAAAGAGTAAAATCCAATATGCTTTAACTGTGCTGAAACAGGAGAGAAAAAAGTAATTATCAGGATCAGTGGGTAGAATTCTATACGTTTTTTGAATTTTTTGATCAAAACCATTCTTTTTTTCATAGTTGAAGACTTTCAGAAAATTTGGCTCCCACTAATATTGAGTTAAATGCGATGTTTCCAAGATTAAGTCAAGTAATACTACTCAGCAATGTACTTTTTGCTGTACAGAACACAACAAACAGAGTTTGCTTGAACTTGTTTGCAGTTTAAGAAGACAAAAAAACTGCAGAGTGGATTATTAACATGTCTTCTGATTTAAAACTGTAATAAATTAATTGCTCCCTATTGAAAAAGGTATTAAACTGAATTAACATTTTCAGATAAATGTTGGGATTTGCTTTTTCAAGTAGGCAGTTCTTCAAACTACTTACTCTTACATTGTTAGATGCCAAATTTAATACACAGAAATCTGTAGTTTTTTAAAATTAAATGTGATAACAAAAAGATAATAAACTAATGAGCTTATTATTGTATCCAGTTAATTTTGAGACACTTGCAAATTAGTTGCTGGCGAATGTATTATCGTTCCTCTCAGTGAAATAGGTAACAACAGTTTCAGAAATATTAAGTGCTTCCCAATGTTACTAAAATTGTAAGTAACATTTTAGCAAAAATCAACTTTGAAGGTAATCTTTTAACAGTACAATATACTGTTTATTCCTTAAGATTCAGGTTTTTAAATTTAAAATAAAATCACCTTACACGATGTTTTGACTGCTCGGGGAAGACTGATTTTGAGATTGCTATAGTTTCTCCATTGTAACAATCAAGAAACTTTGGCAATGGTTGCTTGCTCAGTCTTGTGTTCTTAGAGGCTTTTAAATTACAACTTGTCATTTCAAAATTAATAAATGCATGCAAGTATTTTCCATGTGTTTCTGCTCTGTATGTTAAGTGTTTTTCTCTTAATTGTACTAAGCCCCTCCCTTTGTTTTGGTTTACTTTTGTTTCAGAGATACCCAGTGGTGATGTCTACTTACCTGGGGATCATGGGTAGAGTTCTACTACAAAATGCAAGGTTTTTTTCATTACTTCTGAGCGAGATGGCACGTGAATTGGGTCAGGAGGTAAGGATTTCTTGTCTTGGTATTTCAGTTAGATTGCATGCTAGTCTTGCATTCTTTTGACCTGAAAGAACTTTTTCCTCTGCTTGCCGTGTTTGTTCTCCCCAGGTCCTTTCTTTGAACGTCCTGTAATAAGTTTTATCATTTCCTACAATTACCTTAAGTCATCTCACTATAAGTTTTATCTAACCTCTAAATTATCTTCCTGCTGCTTTCCGTAATAAGTCACATAAACACTTCTAGTTTGCATGGCATTGCAGGGTGAGAGTTTGTGTCGTTTGTTCTATCTTGATGGGTCTTGCACCAAGGAATAATGGTCTCATGATTCTCCAGTGAGTTTCTAGGAATATCAACTTCAGTGTGCTCTGGTTTCACTAATGAGATTACAGAGGTTGTTTGGCTACAAAGGTTCTAATGTGTCTTTAAGTGAATTTTTAGTCGTTTTCTTTAAGTACAATGCAGTTTTCAAACAGGTAAAGACAAGTCTTTTTCTGTCTGTCACCAGTGAAGGTGAAAAAGAGTAAGTTCATACGCTTTGTGTGTATTAAGCTATTACAAGAATTCTATTTAAGTCATACATTATTCTGAATCAGTGCTTTGTCTATAAATTAAATGGATTTCTAACATCTAGGTTACAGTTAGAATCATAGAATCGTAGAATAGTTAGGAGACCCTAACCTTAAGATAGACCTTAAGATCATCTAGTTCCAACCCCCTGCCATGGGCAGGGACACCTCTCACTAAACCATGCCACCCAAGGCTCTGTCTAACCTGGCCTTGAGCACCACCAGGGATGGAATATTCACAGCTTCCTTGGGCAACCCATTCCAGTGCCTCATTACCCTCACAATAAAGAATGTCCTCATTATATACAATCTAAACTTCCCCTGTTTAAGTTTTAACCCATTACCCCTTGTCCTATCAGTACAGTCCCCCATGAAGAGTCCCTCCCCAGCATCCTTATTGGCCCCCCTCAGATATTGGCAGGCTGCTCTGAGGTCTCCACGCAGCCTTCTCTTCTCCAGGCTGAACAGCCCCAACTTTCTCAACCTGTTTTCATACGGGAGGTGCTCCAGTCCCCTGATCATCCTCGTGGCCCTCCTCTGGACTTGTTCCAACAGTTCCATGCCCTTTTTATGTTGAGGACACCAGAACTGCACACAATACTCCAAGTGAGGTCTCGTGAGAGCAGAGTAGAGGGGCAGGATCACCTCCTTTGACCTGCTGGTCACACTCCTTTTGATGCAGCCCACAATACGGTTGGTTTCTGGGCTGCGAGTGCACACTGCAGCTGGCTCATATTTATTTTCTCATCAACCAACACCCCCAAGTCCTTCTCCACAGAGCTGCTCTGAATCTCTTCTCTGCCCAAGCTGTAGCTGTGCCTGGGATTGCTCCGACCCAGGTGTAGGACCTTGCACTTGGCATGGTTAAACTTCATCAGGTTGGCATCAGCCCACTTCACACGCGTGTCAAGTCCCCTCTGGATGACATCCCTTCCCTCCAACGTATCAATCGAACCACACAGCTTGGTGTCATCGGCAAACTTGCTAAGGGCGCACTCAATCCCACTGTCCATGTCACTGACAAAGATGTTGAACAGCATCTGATGGTGAGGGGGGTTCAAGGCCTGGAAGCAGTGTCATAGAAAACCTAAAAAATACTTGTTGCTTGCTACTTCTGTCAGGTCCACATAACTTTATGGTGTCTGTCCAAGACTGAATAATAAATTCAGTTGGTAGAAAAGTTACAATAAATTATTTTCTACATCTGTTGAAGTACTCTTAAATGAAAAGAAAATTCTGTTTCCCATTGCAGTCGGATCAGATTCTTGGTAACATGATTGAAATGTGGGTTGATCGGATGGATAACATCACTCAGCCAGAAAGAAGGAAACTTTCTGCTTTGGCACTGCTTTCACTTCTGCCATCGTTGAATGCGTAAGTAAATGTACATTGTCTTAAATAAATATGGTTCAAAGGTCCTTAATGTGATTTTTGAGGTATTTCACAATTCTCCATATAACTATTACAGTATTTTTATTGCTTTTTTTTTCGATTTGTGGGTTGTTTTTTTTTTTTTTGGTTTTGTGGGTTTAGTTTTTTGTTGTTGTTTTTGTTGTTGTTGTTGTGGTTTTGTTTTTTTTTTGCCAGGAGGAGCATTAAAAGGGCAGAATTTTCATGCTGCATTATATTAATTTCTTATATGGATTCATAGCAATATAGTAACCTTTCTTATATTTCATAGCAAATGCCATTTTCTATGACAAAGTGAGAAAACAACACTGCATATTTTATTGTCTATTCTCATATTCAATTACCTGCTTCTCTCATTTGTGTTAAAGGGGCTCCTTTGGTTGGCTTGTTACTATTTTGCTGTCCTTTCCAAAGCACAATGTTTGTTCAGTTTTCTTTCCTGTTGTGGATAGATCTGAACTTTCATCCCGGTTTTCCTGTTTATGACGTTAAATGGAAGAATTGCTGTGAAAGACTATGAAACACTTTTTACTCTATAGATGCTGATAGCAAGCAGCTTCCACTACTGTCTTTTCCCTAGCCGCCATCATTGCTGAATATACATGCAGAATGAAAGTTCTTAATGAAAATGCTGAGATGTGTTACACTGACTTCTACACTGTCACTACTAGAATTCATTTGTAACACATGGTTTGGTGATTGTTCAGACGATATTTACTTCCATATTATTTTTGTCTGTTTGAAACTCAGGAAGGCAAGACTTCATGAGTTCACATTTAGCCTGCCGGATTTCCTGAAAAGTCTTATTGTCTAATAGGATTTTACATGTTGCTCACAAATCCTAAATCTAAGTTAATATATGTAAAACTGTAGAATGCGTAAGTCGCTACCTAAAAAATCAGGGAACTCTTACGTGTAAAACTTTGAGGCTTCATTGCTTTTAACGTGCACAGAAGCTTTTCATTTTTGTCCCAGATCGTCAGGATAAACATCTGGAGAAAGGTGAACCAAGCAGCTGCTTTATGCGAAAGCTTTTGCCTTTTTTTTTTCCCCTCTAGTAAATGTGACAGTGCTATATCTAAACCCATGTATACTGTCTAGTATATGTCTAGAACTTAAGACACTGAACTACATGTCTGTTTTCCTGTGAAGTTTCTTTTAAGGAGAGGCA
Organism: Myiopsitta monachus; assembly: GCA_017639245.1. Lineage (NCBI taxonomy): Eukaryota > Metazoa > Chordata > Aves > Psittaciformes > Psittacidae > Myiopsitta > Myiopsitta monachus. The sequence continues at coordinate 21,447,141 of CM029941.1, forward strand.
GGAAAAAAGGAAAAAACCCTTTCTTAGGTAACTGTTATTTTTAACTACCTCAGCTGCTCCAATTTTCCTGCTGAAAGAGCCAATTATTTCTGGCAGTCTATAACATAATAAAACCTTCTGCACATGACAGCTTCATTTTTCAGATACTCAAATGATTTAAGAAAGCCGCTTCTCAAATAAAAAGCCTCTCTTTAGTGGACATATTTATGTCAAAGCTATGAAAATTTTACTGTACAACTGATAGACTGCCAGAGCCAAACGTAACTTCAGACATAATGTGCAGAATTGATTCTGTCAAGTGGTTGTTTCTTCTGCTACTGAAGAATGTGAGTGACTCTGGTTTTGGCATTTCATAGGGATGGTATTACATAGGTTTGCTGCACTTCACATCTGAAACTTGGGTTAGAAATGAAATTTTTCAAAAGTATGCTTCTTGTGTGAGTCCATTGGCAAAGCTTAAGCATAAAATGTTTTAAAAATAGTAGAGTGTTTGATTCTGTCGTGGTTTAAGCCTCGCCCAGGCTAATAACTCACGCAGTTTTACTCACTCAGTCACTGCCTCTATTTCTTCCCCCAGTCCTGGGGGGATGGGGAGGAGAATCGAAAAAAAAAAATGCAACTCACACAGGTTGAGATAAGAACAGTTTAGTAGCTAAGGTATAACACAAATCACTGCTGCTACCATCAGTAATAATATTGAGCCAGCAATAAAATATAAGCCAGCACGGGCAACCAGGGTGCCAGGAGGAGGAGCTGTGCTTCAGTTCCAATCAATTCCGAATTAGCTCGAACCCCTTCATAGGCTGCCAATATCTCTTTTGCAGTTGGGGTGTAGATGGCCTCAGATCCTTTGTATCCCCGACTCCAAAAGCCGAGGGATCGACCTCAAGTCACCCCTGGAGCTTTCTGCCAGAGGCTCCAGGTAGGACCGTTCTCCCCAGCTGGGGTGTACAGTACATATTTCACATCTGGCCCGGTCCGGACTGGTCCGAGGGCTGCTGCATGAACTATCTCATGTTTAATTTGCTCAGAGGCTTGTTGTTGCTCAGGGCCCCATTTAAAATAATTTTTCTTCCGGGTCACATAATAGAGAGGGCTTACAATCAAACTGTAATTCGGGACGTGCATCCTCCAGAACCCCACAGCACCCAAGAAAGCTTGTGTTTCTTTCTTATTAGTTGGTGGCGACATTGCTCTTATCGTGTTGATCACATCTGTGGGGATTTGGCACTGTTCATCTTGCCATTTTATTCCCAAAAATTGAATCTCCTGTGCAGGTCCTTTGACCTTACTCCGTTTTATGGCGAAACCATCATTCAGCAGGATTTGGATTATTTTCCTCCCTTTCTCAAAGAGTTCTTCCCTTGTATCACCCCACACGATAATGTCATCAGTGTATTGCAGGTGTTCTGGAGCTTGCCCCTGTTCCAGTGCAGTCTGGGTCAGTCCATGGCAGATGGTAGGGCTGTGTTTCCACCCATGGGGCAGTCGGTTCCAAGTGTACTGGACACCCCTCCAAGTAAAAGCGAACTGTGGCCTGCACTCTGCTGCCAGAGGAATTGAGAAAAAGGCATTGGCAATACCAACCGTGGCATACCACTTGGCTGCCTTTGACTCCAGTTCATACTGAAGCTCTAACATGTCCGGTACGGCGGCACTCAAGGATGGGGTAACTTTGTTCAGGCCGCCATAGTCTACTGTTAGTCTCCACTCTCCATTAGACTTTCTCACAGGCCATATGGGGCTATTAAAGGGAGAGTGGGTCCTACTGATCACTCCTTGACTCTCCAATCTATGGATCAGCTTATGGATGGGAATCAGGGAGTCTCGGTTGGTGTGATATTGCCGCCGGTGCACTGTTGTGGTCACGATTGGCACTTGTTGTTCTTCAACCTTCATCAACCCCACAGCAGAAGGATCGTCTGAGAGACCAGGCAAGGTGGACAGCTGCTCAGTTTCCTCTGTCTCCAAAGCAGCAATACCAAAAGCGCATCAGTACCCTTTTGGGTCTTAGAAGTACCCTCTTCTGAGGTAATCTATGCCAAAGATACATGGAGCCTCTGGACCAGTCACAATGGGGTGTTTTTGCCATTCCCTCCCAGTCAGGCTGATTTCAGCCTCCAGTACAGTCAACTCTTGGGATCCTCCTGTCACTCCAGAAATAGAAATAGGTTCCAGCCCTTGACAGCTTGATGGCATCAGAGTACACTGTGCACCGGTATCTACTAGAGCCTTGTACGTCTGTGGGACTGATGTGCCAGGCCATCTGATCCACACAGTCCAGTAAATCCAATTGTCCCCTACCTCCACCTGGCTGGAGGCGGGGCCCCTTTAGTAGTCATCATATTGGTCACTCACCTCTTGTAGAGGTGGATTATTCTTTATCACAGGAGCTGAAGTAAAATCCGCTCTTCCACTCCATATGGGAACCTGCTCACCAGAGCCTGAAGCTGCAGCCTTCATGGGGTGATCAGACTTGACCTTTGCTCTCTTTTTCAGTTCTCGCACGCGCTCCTCCAAAACTGAAGTAGGCTTTCCATCCCACTCCATCATATCTTCTCCATGATCCCGCAGGTAAAACCATAGGGTGGCCCGTGGTGTATAACTTCTATATGTTCTCTCTCGAACAGTAGGACACCTTCTGTTAATAGCTGAGATGTGTGTTGGTACACGTGCGGAGCTGAATAGATCATCTCTCAATTGTTTGAGGTCCTGGAACAGTTTTTCCACAGCTGAGATGATGGAAGTGGTGAGATTATCTTCAAACTCTCAGAGTTTATAAATCATTTCATCCACTGTTGGTGGTGTTACGTCACTCCAGGTTATTGCTGCCAATGAATGGGCATATGATTGGGGTGCATTCCGTGTAAATTTCCACCACATGGGTCGTGTACATTCGACTTCATCTGAATCTATGGGTATATCCCTGTTATTTGGCTTGATAGTATAAATCCTCTCTGCAATGGCTGATTCCCTCAGGGACTGGATGCCTTTCTCTAGAGTAGTCCACTTGGCCGACCGACTTATAACATCGTCCTTGTATGGAAACCTATCTTTCACAGCTGCCAAGAGCCGCTTCCAAAGGCTGAGGGACTTCTTCTCTCTTGCAATTGCTTTGTCAATTCCCCCTTCCCTGGCAAGTGATCCCAGCTGTTTGGCTTCACTACCTTCTAGTTCATGATCGTTGGCCCCATTGTCCCAGCATCGGAGCAGCCAGGTTATGATGTGCTCCCCTGGCTGACAGGTAAAGTCTTTTTGCATATTCTGTAGCTCGGTTGAGGTCCGAGATCGGGAAGTCACCTCTGCTGCTGCTGCTGCTTCTTCATCATGTGATGATGACTCCTGGTCAGATGCTGTCCCAGGTGGTGAGTACGTTGTTTCCTCATCTTGCATCATCTTTCTTGCCTCTTTTTTGCTTTTCCTCTTGCGTACAGGGGCAACCGATATTGGTATGAGTTGGTCCTCTGGTTTAGCTGCGGTGATTATCACTGTGATTTGGTTAGCCACTGTACTTGTCACTGGGGTTTGAGTCGTGGCTGTACCTGTCGCTGGTGGTGTTGTAGCTGCTGTACTTGGAGCTGGATTAGCTGCTCTGTCTGTTACGGTTGGAGTTTTAGTAGCTGCTGTGCTTGTCTCTGGGGGTGGTGTAGCTGCTGTGCTTGAAGTTGGAGTAGCTGCGCTGCCCATTACTCCACCCTCAGATCCAGGGACGTTTTTTGCCTTTTGAAGATGCTGGACAGTGCTGAACAGGGCTCTGTAAGCATAAGCCAAGCCCCAGCATGTTGTCATGAGTTGTCCATCTCTGGTGTGACCAGAATGATCACACACCTGCTTTAAAAGTTTTACTAATTTTTCTGGATTTTGCATCTGTTCATTGATGAAGTTCCAAAGCACTGGAGGGGCCCACTGGCCTAGATACTTGCCCATACTATCCCACACACCCTGCCAGTCATGACTGTCCAGCCTCAGGGAAGATCTCTTGGACCTCCTATGTCGTTGTTTTACCCTAGACAAGGCTGAAACCTGACTATGCATAACTCTCAGGACCAGACGAAGTGGTTGTGGGTAAAACATACTAAGTATGCTTGCCAACATGATGATTCCCATCACAACCAGCAGGCAGGTCTCAAGGTTATCTAAAGGCCATTCAAAACCTTCAAAATTCTCAAATGATGCTGTAAACGTTCTGGTGGGTGGGCTGGGAGCACAAAAGAATGTCTCCTTCACAGGCTGACCACCCGAGGAGGTGAAAAGAGACGTGTAATTGCTAAACACTTCCATTATCTACCTCCCGAAGTATAGAGTTGGTGACCACACTGGAAACGCAAACCGGGTCAGTTTTATTATCAGTGAGTCTATTGTATTAAAAATCAGTGCAATGAAGTACAATGTAACAAGAACCTTAACCCAAAACCCAGATCTGAAAAATGTTAAGATAATAAGTATCGGCTGTAAGTAAAGTATCATACGCTGAACCTGTGAGAACCAGAGCAACAACTCTGAGAGCCAATAAATCAGCATCGTGACGAGTGGCTGTTAACCTGTTGTATCTCAACCCTTAAGTGCCCCACGTTGGGCGCCAAAAAGAATTGTTGTGGTTTAAACCTCACCCAGGCTAATAACTCACGCAGTTTTTTCACTCACTCATACCCTCTCTTTCTTCCCCCAGTCCCGAGGGGATGGGGAGGAGTATCGAAAAAAGAATGCAACTCCCACAGGTTGAGATAAGAACAGTTTAGTAACTAAGATATAACACAAATCACTGCTGCTACCATCAATAATAATGCAAGAAAAATACAAGGAAAAAGAATACAACTGCTCACCAAGCCCGACCCAGCCAGTGCACCCCCCAGCAGCGAACCCCCCACTACCAAAAACCTGACCATGCCATGCACCCCCAGTCCACCACCACACCCTTCCGGGTCTCTGTTCTCCGTCTTCACATCCTGGACATGATGTGCTGTGGTATGGAATAACCTCTTTGGTCAGTTTGGGTCAGGTGTCCTGTCTCTGCTTCCTCCTGGCTTCCCTCCTCCCTGGCAGAGCATGAGACTCAGAAAGTGCTTGGCCAGACCAAAACATTACCAGGCAGTAACTGAAAATACTGGTGTTATCAGTGCAGTTCCAAGGCCCGAAATCAAAAACCACAGCACTGCACCAGCTACCAAGGAGGAGAAAAAATGGCTGCTGCTGCTGAACCCATGACAGATTCGTATAATCAACATTTTCAAGAAAAGCTTAAGTAACTTTTCTTTTTGGAGTATCTCACTAACCAGGTTCCTGATTAGATATTATTTTGGATACCCAAACCTAGTTCAAGATTTTTTAGCTGCAGAGACAGAACAGAATTTTGTTTCCCAAGCATGGCTGCAAGATGAACTTATTTGGGAAGGCCTGCGCTGAGGGTGGTACCAGTAGGAGGCTCAGATTTTAAAAGTTCTGCTATCAGGAAAAGAGGCATCTGTGCCGAGTCTAGCACTCACGAGGATTTTGCTTTTTTTGCCAGTTGCTTCCTCTAGCTTTTAACTGGAGCTGTCCCAAGAGCATTAGGTTATTTCAGAGAGGAAAGAGAGGGCATAGACAAATGTAATGGGGGAAAAATGAAGATAACAGGTATTCTTATTCTTGTCTTAGATCTGCTTTTTGGATACAATCTTGGAAAATACTAAGCAGTGACCCTTTTTATTCTTTTTCTAAACTCTATAGTATTCCTTCATTACTTTTAGGTGCTTTTTTAGTTAGTGGTTGTGTTTGTGGACTCGGGACTTCCTGCATTTTAGGGGATAGTAAAGCTTTCATCATTATTCCGTTAAAACTGGTGTGGCACAGTAATTTCCTATTTTAAAAATAGCTTCTTTGATAGTGTCAAGAGTGAAGGATTTTAGGGCAGATAGGACTGGAATTGCTGCAGGGCATCTGTAGTTCACAGTGATTCTAGGGCCAATTAGTTGGACTAAGCATGTTATAATGTGACAGTTTATTAGCCAAACTATAGCTTTCTTGTCTAGGCAGTGTCATCTAGAGCGATGTGAAATGTTTTTAGTACCAACAGTACCACTGCATTTTATCAAGTATGTCCTTAGATCCAGCATCCTGTTTATCTTTCTACACACAGCTGCACATTGTGTTAGTGTTTAGAAGTACATATTAAAAAAGGAACAATAACTGCTGCTTTCCTGATTAGTGTGTTGCAGCACTTTTTCACTTAGCAGCAATTTCCTGGTATTACTTTGGGATTTTATATAAGCTAAGTACTACCTAATTATCTGCATTTGCTGTCTCAGTCTGGCTGCTCAATTTTAGCATTTTTTATGTCTGACTGATGTATGCATCCTTACTTTCTGCATTTTGTACTCTTCCTGCCTGTTTGTCATTTATTCACGTTCATTTTCATTCATCTGTTAAAAGCTGTTGGTACTTCATGAAGACCTTCATCTTTAAACTGATGTATAGAATAGTACAATCCAGTAACAAGATGTAGGTAGTAAGAATATGCTTACAGAATAATTATGTCTCCATCTCAGCATACAAGAGAAATACACATAGACAGAAAATAACTAGAACACTCGTTTTTTTTTTTTTTCCTGAAAGCATGAAAAGGCTTGAAGTTTAGTGGAAGAGATATCTTGGCTGGGATGTGATACATGAGAGGTGACAGCAACCTGGATGAGTACACTCACAAATGTTATAATTTCCTAGTATTCTTCAGTCATATTCCACTTTGTCTACGATCTTAATGGCATCTTTTTGAACCTACAGCAACATTTAGCTTAGCTTTGTGTGGTACCGATCTCTAAGCAGGGGTAGCAGTTGACACCAAGTTGAAAGCTAATCACACCCCTTTTGTTAGTGTTATTAATGCAATGCGTATCATTCTTGAATGGTAGGTTGCCATGTTTGCCTTTACTCTTAAGTCAGTGCTTTCCAAATGAGCACACTAATTTTGGTGCTTGGAAATAGGTTTATTCTTGGTGGAGTGCCCAGTGCAGAGTGGTACTGCTTGCTCTAAAGTAGAGGAGACTACTGACCTTGAAATACAAAGCATTTTAACTAATCTTGTCTTCTTGGTTTTAATTTTTGGTTACACAAGTAGTATTTCAGATGCCAGTGTTATGTTTTCCCCTTTAAGTCAAATGTGTTTGTCTGGAAAATCTATTTTGAGGGAAAGATTAAGAGCCTAAGAGATTCTCCAGGTTGTTCTGCTCATTTCTAATCATGATGTAAATGAATGTCTGCTTTTTCTCATTATGTATCAAATCTGGTACGTCAGCCAGTGAGTCCTGCTAATTTGATAATTGGCATTCTGTAAGTTTAAGTACTTACAGTGTGCAATTATAAGTCATCATTAGGTTATTACAGAAGTTTTCCCTCTGTCATTTGTTAAAGTTAGTTTGTTAGAAATTTAATTTTACTCTCATGAAACTGTCTATATGTAATATTAGGAAATGGCAAGAAAATGCCTAATAAAATACCAGGTTATCCTTCAGAGTAGTTATATTCTCATCTATAAAGTCAGAATTTGTTATGTAATTAGCTTCTACAGCGTCCTTTTTTTACAGAGATGATACTCTAAAGCCCCTTATTTTTTTTTTTTTTTGGTATCTTTTTTTTTTATTCCTCTAGTCAAAGATGTGCTCACCCACACATCTAATAGACTACTAGTATTAAAAGTTGCTCTTTAAATTATGATCTTATAGTTCTCATCAATGTTTGGCCTTGGATTTGTTTAGTTTTCCTGCCATATAACAGTGCAGTTATAATGACAAGGGTGAAAAATCTAGCTTTGGTCTGTGTGTGAGTATCAGTCTGCATCATTTAGAGTGTTACATACAGGATCACAGCTTCCTTATTGTATGTCACATCATAGCATTGACGTTAAGCTTTCCTTGTTCACAGTCACCTGATTGTTAGTATGGTCTGGTCGGAAACAAATTATCATTCTCCCTAAGATCCATAAACCTTGTTTACAAGGGAAAATGTGCCAAGTGATGGCAAGGGATTATGTCATTAAAGGCAGCTTATGAGTGCAGACATAAGGAATTAATTGCTGCTGATACCTTAGGTTTTTTTTGTGGGCTGTATAAAGTATTTCAGAAGTCTTTCCTAAAACTCTTCTAAATATAGTCTATGCTCAAATTGAACATTTTAAGGATATAAAAAACAGCAAAGGGTGATAATGGACTAAATAGCTTTCTTCAAACCTTTTTATCTTTTTCCTTCGTAATATGCAGTTTACAGGTTTGCAAATTAGTTATTGAATAAGCAGCGACTAACGTGTAGCATATTATTAAAAATGGATAAAAATAACAAGACTGTAAAAAACTTAAACCCGAAAAAAAAAACAAAAACCAAACCAAACGGAAAAAAAAAAACCCAACCAACCAACCAACCAAAACCCCAAGAAAAAAACAAAACAGAGAAACAAAACTAATACAGATTTGTAGCTGGTTTTCCACCTGAGTTTATTCTGAGGTGTTCTGATACACCTTCTTATCTGTCTGCCCTATACTCTCTCGAATTTAAGACTGCCTGAAAGTAGCTGCCTGAAAAAGCTGAGATTTTTGGTGACTTTTCTTAGCAGTGCCAGCCTGTTATCGTAGAATGGTTCAGGTTGGAAGACACCTTAAAGATCATCTGGGTCCAACCCCTGGGACACCTTCTACTAGACCAGGTTGCTCAAAGGTCCATCTAACCTGGCTTTGAACACTTCCAGGATGAGGCATCCTGAACTTCCTTGGACAGCCTGTTCCAGTGCCTCACCACCCTCATAGTGAAGACTTTCTTCCACATATCTCATCTAAATATCCCCTCTGTCACTTTAAAGCCATTCCCCCTGGTCCTGTCCCTTCATGCCCTTGTAAAAAGTCACTCTCCAGTTTTCTTTTAAGCCCCCTTTAGGTACTGGAAGCTGCTCTAAGGTCTCCCCTGAGCCTCCTCTTCTCCAGGCTGAACAACCCCGCCTCTCTCAGCCTGTTTTCATAGCAGAGGAGCTCCAGTCCTCAGAGAATCTTTGTGGCCTCCTCTGTACTTGCTTCAGCAGGTCAATGTCCCTCTTGTGTTGGGAGCCCCAGAGCTGAACACAGTACTGGTGGGGTCTCAGCAGAGTAGAGGGGGAGAATCATCTCCCTCAACCTGTTGGTCACACTCCTTTTGATGCAGCCCAGGACATGATTGGTTTTTGCACTGCAGGCACATACTGCTGCGTCATGTTTTGCTTCTTGTCAGTCAGCACCACCAAGTCCTTCTCCTCAGGGCTGCTCTCAATCCATTCTCAGCCTATACTTGTGCCTGGGATTGCCCCAACCCAGGTGTAGGACCTTGCATTTTGCATTGTTGAACTTCATAGGGTTCCCAAAGGCCCACCTCTTGAGCATGTCAGGGTCCCTCTGGATGGCATCCCTTCCCTTTAGGGTATCAACCAAACTGCAGAGCTTGGTGTCATCAGCAAAGTTGCTTGAGAGTGCACAAAATCCCACTGGCTATGTCCATGTCTGCTTGTGATAAGATACCAAAGTGGTTAACACAAGACTGCATGTCAGTGCAAGAGCTTCTACAGAAAGTAATGTTTCCTATTCAGGCAGTTTAATGAGAAATCAAGGGTTTAAACAAATCATCAGGGTTTGGTATTAATGAAATGCCTACTGTAAAAAATGTATTTTTAAGGAAGAAATATTTCGTGTTCTATTTTGTGTTCTGGGTATTCTCTGTAGTAATTTTCAGGAAATGCCCTAATTGTTTGTCTTCTCTTTTTGTAAATTTTCTAGAAGCTTATCAGTTGCTAACACGAGGTGTGTGCTTATCCTGTCTCCTAAACTAGCAGGTGGTGTACTGCTGAAAACTGTACAATTGGATTTAGTTCTGAATCAATTCCTAGAAGGCGAAGTAGTTATTCTGGTTGAAAGTTGGGAAAAATACTTGGCTTTGAGTTCTATAAACCTTTTGGTTTGAATTGCATTCATACTGAGTAAATATCTTACTGATTTTCTGTTTTGAACAGTGTTTACTAAATACCGCAGTGAATAATAAACACTAAAAGTAGAAATATAGTTATTCTCAGCGTATCACATCTGTGGATATCATAGATGGGCAACATTTCTGAAGTTATTGTTCTGTTACTGCTCATTCCATAAAAGACTTCATTTTTCTTGTGGGTTTGAATGACAAATGCAGTTCATTGGTGCGATTATTATTTTTTACTGTCTGAGAATTTAACAATTTCTTAAATCAAGCTCTTAGTTTCATAAAAGCTTTATGTCATATTATTTTTGTCTAAAGCCAAATAAGATTTATAGAAGGGAAACTTATCCTCAATGGGAAGAATAAGTCTCTAGTTTTCACTTCTTCCTGTTTCTCAGCACATTACAAATCCTGCTTGATTAACTTAATAAAAAATAATAAACACCGAGGTTAAGAAGAAAAATAAGTCAGAGACAACTTCATAATTTTGAAATAGGTTTTGTGTTGTATATTTACGTTTGTCAGTGTTTAGTACTGTGGGTTTATGAAACAGGAATGTGTTTTCTGGGTTGTTAATTTGGCATTACAATTTCTGTATTTGTATCTCCTGTTTGTAACTGTCACTGTTGTGAGGTTGGATTAGCAGTCTGTGAACGGAGAAATTTTCAGTAACTGAAGTAGCAAATCAAGATTTTTAAGTAGGCAGGAATATTAAATGCTAGAAGAAATGTTCAATGTTTGAAATAATCAGAAATTTTGAGACAATCTGGATACTAATTAGGAAATGAAAAAAGGAGATTGGGGTCTGATAATAAGGTGTCCACAGTAGGTGTTACTGGATATAGGTAGATGAAATGAGATTAAATGTTGATGTGTATACTACCCAAGTAGGAGGTTAGTAGCTGAATTACTTTGACTTGCAGTAATATCTGGACAATGATGTGGGCAGAATGTGGTAGTTTTGAAAACAAAACAAGAAAGTCGTATCGTAGACCACCTGTGGAAAATAAAAGCAGAAGGAAGAAAGACCTGCAAGAGGAGGTGTGTGCTAAACACAGTGGAAGGGTAACAGGTATTTGCACTCTTACAAGCTCAAAAGAATAATTACAGTGCTAATTCTTTTTTTTTTCTTTTCTCTTTTGTGAGCTTTAGCTTAGTTTTATAATGATTATAAGAATAAATATGCATGTGTGCATTCTATGATTCTATGAAGTGCTCTTCCAAAATTGACTTTAGTACGCTTTAAAGATGGGTAACTTTAGGACCTGTTTTCAAATTTATTGCTTGTTTTTCTGCTGCTATACATAAATTGGAGTTGGATGGCTACTTTATGCTAACTAATATTCATAACCTGAATTACATTGGCTTTAATCTAACATGGATCAGTGAGAAAACAGAGGTAGTTTGGAAAGGCTGTGCTGGATACAGTGCTTGTATGTGCTTTCAATTGCTTTGATCCGTCATTTTATGCGCAGTTTGACAAATTGCTGTTGCTGAGGCTTCATGCTTGTATTGACAAGGAGTCATTGTTCAGCTAGGTTTTAATATGTTAAAAAGCAGTGACATTAGTATTTATTAATATTAGCGTATTCAGGTAAAATTCATTTCATGATGCAAAAATAATTTTCTCTGTTTCAGTGTGAAGCAGTATTCAGATGTAAACCTGGTATTGCTATCATGGGAAAACAAAATTTGCAGTAAATAGAATATACCTCTATTAGAGCTGCTTAATCTCATTTGAAGGAAAAGTTTGATTTTTTTCTGTTTGCTTTTCTTACAATTTTCAACTAGTAACAATTTCTGTTATTTAAGTTCAAGCCAGTTTGAGAAACGTTGATCCAAATTGTACGTGTCTCCTAGTCTTTTTGTAGTTTTCCCCTAAATGGTGTAAGTCATGTGGCTTGTATTTTGTCTCTCCTTAACAGATACACCTTTCAGATTCTTTAACAGTGTATTCTATTAATGAAGCAATGCCAAGAAACTGCAGTCTGATTGGATCTGCAGGCCTCCAAATGCCGTATTTACAAAATATGAGACAGGACTTTCTCCAGATCCCTGAGTGCAAATTGAAAGGAGCCATTATCCATTAATCTGGAGCCATTATCTGGATTAAGACTTTTTTCTCATTTTGCACTGATCCGAGAATCAGAAAGATCAGCACTGTGCTCAGAACAGCAGTGGCACCTACGTTTTGAGCAAAATTCTTCCAAGATACCTTTAGTACAAGACCACAGAGACATTCAGTCACTTACTGGGCACCAGCTTTTGATGATATGGCAACTACTCTGCTGCTTGGTCTAAATTTTCATTCTACCTAATATCCCAGAAAGCTTCAGCAATTCCTTCAGTCTTTCTGAATATGTTAATTCTGGCATTTTGCAAAAAGGGAGACTTAATAACATTCTTTTAAAAACTTTCTTTATATTGGGATGTGAATATTTTAGCCCTATAGGATTGTTTCACACAGCGCATCTTGGAAGAAATAATTCTAAGTTATTTCTTACCCACATAAGTATCAGCATATATAGGCTATAAGTAGTGAAGCTTAAGTAGGAGATAATATTCTGTTTGAAGTCATCTTTCATTTTCTGTCAATCTGTTTTTCCCCTCACCTCACTCTATTTTATCTGGATAATCATTTTTAAATTATTATCTCCCCTATATTCATGATAGTTCTCTCATCATCCTGAGAACTGTGTTTTCCCTTTAAGTAGATGACATGCTGGTTTATTTTACTTTCCTTTATGTCATAGAATCATAGAATAGGGCTGGAAAGGAGCAATGATGATTTAAATACCATGAAAAAAATAAAATGTGAAATGTAAATCTAAACAAAAATCAGTTTTCCTATTGGTTTAATGCCTTTTTTTTTTAAAAAAAAAAAAAAAAAAAACAAACCGTATGCAGTTCAGATTCTGGGTTGTAACTGATAGAGGTTATGTCTAAAGTGGCCCATGGACGAATTATATTAGTCTTGCTGATTTACTTAGTTTACACTAGATACTGTGCAAGCTATTGAATCTAATAGAATTGAAGGGCATTAGGCTTTTTTTTTTTTTTTTTTTTTAAATATTCCCTTCACTCCCAACTCTAGATAATTTTTGTGAGCTCAAGTTGAAGAATTGAAGAAGTATTTCTCTGGATAGTGAATGTTTTATGGATTTCAGATGTAAAAAGCTAGTTATATATGGTGTCATGTTTGAACCCCAGCCAGCAACTATGCTCCACAGAGCTACTTGCTCACTCCTTCCTGATGGGATGGGGGAAAAAATCGGAAGGGTAAAAGTGAGGAAACTCATAGGTTGAGATAAAGACAGCTTAGTGGGTGAGGCACAAGCCGTGCATGCAAGCAAAGCAAAACAAGGAACTCATTCACTGCTTCCGATGGGCAGGCGGCTGTTCAGCCATTCCCAGGAAAGCAGGGCTCCATCATGTGTGATGATTACTTGCGAAGACAAACTCCATTCCGAACACTCCACCTTCCTTCTTTTCCCCACAGCTTTATATCCTGAGCATGATGCCCTATCCTGTGGAATATTCCTGAGGTCATGAGGTCAGTTGGTGTTGGCTGTCCTGGCTGTGCCCCTCCAGATTTCTTGTGTACCTCCAGCCCACTTGCTGGTGCGGTGGAGTGGGAAGCAGAACATCCCTGAACTGAATGAAAACATCCCTGAATTATCCACACAGTTACCAGCACAAATCCAAACCGTGGCCCCATACCAGCTACTATTGAAGAAAATTAGCTATGTCAGCCAAAACCAGCACATATGGTCAGAAACATTTTTGAAAACTTCAGAAATGTTTCTTCTGGCAGAATGTGGAAGAAAATATCTTCAAAGGCATGCCTTTGTATATTCTGCTTCCTTTGTTCATGTGCTTCATACATTTCAGCTTGGATTATTACAGCAAAAGATATTTGGGTGGTATCTTGTCTCTTATGTGAGCTTGTGCTTCATGTGTGAGATCACTGTGGCCACTGTGGCCAAACAACTCTTCTGTTGTTGTATCCCTTTCTTGGCTGTGGCTGCTGATGAGCTTTGCCATCTTTGTTTTGTCGAGCAGAAGGTCTTGTTACAGTGTATGTTGTAGGTTTATAGTTACATTGCTATTAGAAGGCTTAGTCTCTAATTAGCCACCTCATTTTGTTGTTTCCCCTTTCCCCCTTTGATGTGACTGGACTTTACAGGTATTTCATCCCTGTGATGGGTAAGGTAAAAACATCATTTCCAGTACTTAAGTGAGAGGGGTATTTATAGCACAGATGTTTGCACTGAATGTTCATCTGTACAGGGACCCTGCAGGAAACAAAAGCTGTGGTCTGAAGATGTGGCGGTCAGAATACACACAGTCCTCTGTGCATAAATTGGTTTTTAAAAGTGGCCAGAGATGAGACTTTACACAGTGCCTGGATCGGGTCTGAAATACAACACATACTGAGCAGTTTAGTACCACATCATGCAGTTCTCATCTCTTAAAGGCTTCCTGGTCTTCCCTGGGATGACTGGTAGGATATACCTTGCCAGAGTGCAGGAAGCACTGGGGCTCTGCCTTCCAGACCTCTGTGTTCTCCCTCGCCATGTTCTCACTCACTCTCTGGAGTGAGCGTATGCGTTCTGGAAGAGTTTGGCTCTGCTGGCAGAGAGAGAACAGTGTAAACATTGCTGTTGCTTTAGTAAAACTTTTCGGTTTCTGGCTGAAAGGTAAAGAATTTGCAGTAGTGCTGTTCAAAATAGGCATGGTATATTCATGTCAAGTTACACCTGACTTCATCTAAAACTCTTTTGAGCCCTCCTGGTTAAAAACAGCAGTTAAAACAAAACAAAAAAACAACAAAAAAGCCAACAAACCACAAACACACAAAAATTAAAAAAGCACACAAAAAATCACAAACGAGCAACAGTTACAAACTGAGATAGTTCTTGGTTTTCTAGAAACAAATCATTGAGATTTCCTTTCCAACAATACTTCTGAAGCACCGATAAAATGGCTTCCTGTCCCAGGGTTTCCTGTATCCATGGCAACCTGACTTTAACCGCTTCTTTCTTAGTTTCCTGAACGAACAGTTGCAAATCCTGGGGCAAAATGTGAGAGAGCTTTAGTACGCAGCAGTACTGCATTTACAGAGGTTTCACAGACAAGTATATTCGGTCACCTCGTAACCTAGTCCAGTGAACTGCAAAACGTCAAAATAACAGAAATAATGAACTTCAGATGTGTGGTAAGGAATATTTATTTATTTATTTTGAATATAGCTTATCTTACCAAAGTAAAATTCAAGTTATAAAAGAGCTGCCAGTGAAAGGAAACTTTTTTTGCCAGTTGGCATTTCTACTTGAATACTACTGAAACATTTCTTAGCCAGTCTTTAATATAAAAAATTGTTAATAAACAGTATTTTGAATTTACTAGAAGCTGGTTTTGTGGCAGCTTAGTTGTTTTTATGCTGCAACTGTGAAATATTTTCTGGCTAGGCTGGCAGTACATTTGTTTCAATGTTCATTTACGTTGAAATTTTTTTCACTGTGGTTCAAACTTACACTTGGTAAGTTTTAAATTTAAATTGCTTGTTTGGCCTCAAAGGAGAGTATATAAAATACCAATCTTGAAAGCTATGCTTATATTTTAAAGACTGTATTTTTAAAATCTTTAAAGTTTTGAATTAATAATATTTTGTAAACTTCTTTTTATCTCTACTAGCCAAGTCAGAGATGAGTGAGAAGGCCAAAGACAGGGATATGTGTGGTCTGCAAAGTTCTCCACCCTGCCTGGGAGCATTCCTATATATCCTTAAATGTTTTCTTTTGTTGCTGCTCCAGAAGGAGGCTCTTGGCTGTCCAGCTGCTTGCCAGCTCTGCACAGGGAGACAAGTTAGCTGTCATAATTCAGGGCTTTTGAGCATCCCACAGAACTTTCCAAAAACGACAATTCTCATGTACCTCAGTGGGAATAATATATCGCATGTCACTCCAAATGAACTGAGAGGCCTTCAGAAGCTTGCTGCACTGTACATGGATAACTCCAGTATTTTGTACGTACACCCAAAAGCTTTTGTGGAACTCCCCAGACTGTGCTACTTGCATCTAAATAACAATAATATTAAACGTCTCGATCCAGGAATCTTTGAAGGTCTTTCCAATCTTCACTGTTTATACCTTCAGAATAATCAAATAGCTTTTGTGCCCAGAGGATTATTTAGTGATCTCATTTCTGTTAGATATTTAACACTTCAAAGAAATCGCCTCAGTGTCCTTGGAAGTGGGACTTTCTTGGGAATGATAAGTCTCCAAACACTTAACCTAGCCAATAATAAGATTTCACGGATATCAGCTTCAGCATTTCATCATCTTGAAAACCTTTCATATTTGTTTCTTGAAGGTAACAACTTAACACTTGTGCCATCAAATGCTATCGGAGGGCTCAAAAATCTTGAAAGACTTTCTTTGTCTCACAATCCCATTGGATCAATACATGCTTTTGCATTCAAAGGTCTTAACAAGCTTAGATATCTGTCTTTAAAGAACATCAAGCTAAAACGTATTGCTGTAAATGGTTTTTTTGGATTAAACAACCTTAGCCAGTTAATCTTAAGTTATAATAATTTAGAAAATATAAATTCTAGCACTTTTACTTTATTGGACAATTTAATGTATCTGCAGCTAGACAGAAACAGAATAACCAGTATTGCTGATGGTACCTTTGAAAAAATGGGACAGTCACTTAAAATACTCAGTTTAGCATTTAATAATATTTCAGAGTTACAACCTCAAGTGCTCAAGCCCCTAGTATCTTTAACTCATCTACAAATAAACTACAATCCTTGGAACTGCAGCTGCAGAATGCTTGGATTACTTAACTGGCTAGCATCCTCTCCTATTTCTGTAAAAATTTACTGCCAGAGTCCCCAGAGTATGCGTGGTAGACCTTTGCATTACGTTAAGTGGACTTGGCTTGCAAACTGTAGTAGCCCTACTGCCAGCCCAGAAACAGCCTGGACTCTAGGATCTGTAGGTGCGTACCACAGCACTGCCACTTTGCTGGTGGCATGGCATAAGGGAAACAGGCACAACACATTTGAACAGTTTGTCAATGCGGAAACTAAATATGTTGCTTTCTGGGAAGGAACGTCAGCTGCCTCTGCTAACCTGTTGCCCTATGAAGAAAATGCTGCTGAAATTCCATCACAGACAACCACAGTATTATCGACATCGCCAGTGCAAATACCAGCACAGATGATGCCTGTTAACAGAACAATAGAAGATGGTGGCTCCTTTCCAACAGATGCTGCTCCTGTGTCATTAAAAACATCCCTGTTTTGTACACAACAGGTTGAAAAGCTGAATCAGGCTTTTGACATTTTACTAGCCTTTTTCATTCTGGCTTGTACTGTGATACTGGTTTTAACCTGTAAAATTATTCAGTTTAGGCAGAAACTAAAGGTGCTAGAAAACTCTGGAGAAAAGAGAATAGAATATTATGGGGTTTATCAGCCTGGCAGATATAACATAACTGATCCAGTGCAATGTCTAACTCGGAATCCAGTGGGGCATTCAGAACTAGACCAAATTAGGCTGCTCAAGCGAACACCGTCTGAAAGTCAGGCACAGGTCATATTGTTTGAACACTCATCATTGTAATTTATCTCATCTAATCTGATGTTAACTTTATTGTGATCTGAAATATCAGGAAGTCAAGAACTCAATTTATAAAGTATAAATAGTTTCACTGATGAATATCAACGGGTTGTTAGAGTTGTAGAAAATGGTATTGAGTTGTTCTGCATTCCTGAATGTTTAGATTTTTTTTTATTAGATGTTGTTTAAATCTGACTCACATAGGTAGATTTTTCTCTGTCCCTTTTGTAGCAGTCTTTCACCTATAGCTCAAGTATATGTGCAATATAAAATGCACATATATTTATTTTTATTTTGCATTACTTAACGGTATAAGTTTCTGTAGAAATTCCGTAGCTAACTGGTAGCTTGAAGCAAGCAAAACATAAGTTTTTAACACTATTCTGAAGCCAGGAATCTGGGGAAATGAGGAAAAATGTAATTCTTAATTTATTTATTGTAATGCAGTTTCTACTCTGCCTTAATTAATCATTACAGTGGAAGAAAAATAAGTATATTTACATTACCATGTTCAAACTCTTGAGGAAAAGGAAGAACTTAAAATTATACAAATCTTATTCGTACGTGTGGCATATTTTAAAATACAAACTTGTGTGTTTGGTCTGTATAATGAATATCTTACAGTAAATTTTTTGTTAGTGTGTATCTGTATCATTTCATAATGCCTGAAACTGGAGTTAATAGAGAAGCTAAGTTTCTGTTGGATTGAAAAATTGACCAAGTTTATTATGTCTAAGGTAATAGAGCTGGTTAATTATTGTCAATACTAAATATTTTGTAATCTATATAGTAATAGTTTGAGGGCTAGTTTTGGCTAGATAAGAGATATAAACTGAAGAAATATACTGTAAATACATAATTCTAGATTAATTGCTGAAGATAATTGCATATTTGTGGTGTATATTTGGAAGTGTCAGGTCAAAGTATGTCTCCTTAGTGAAGACCTAATTTTAGACTTCATTTTTAAAGGAAGGATACTGTTTTCCTAAATAGTTTGGTTTGTTTTAACTTCTAATTCCCATTTCAAATATTGGTGTTCTGTTTACATTATTGTCAATTTATATCTACTGCATTATGTCTTTATTTTCAACCTGAATTTTTGTGATTATTTTGTTGTTGTTGGTACTACAGTAGTTCAAAATTTATTCAGAAAGAAGTAATAAAAAAATGTATTCCAGACAGTCCAATGCTGTAAAATTTTCAGCCAGGTGACTGGGACTTGCTTAGGTTGTATTCGCCTTCTACAGGCTTGTGCCTTAGAGACTTCAACCATTTAGTTTGTAAGCAACACAGTTTAGTTAGATCATTTTGCTCAAGGAAAAATGGAGAACAATGTTTTGATAGTCTGTCATCCATTGTGTCAATTTAAGTTGTGTGGAAGTATCTTGTTGTTCCAGGATCCAGCCAGGATACCAGAGCATTCTCAAGGTCAATTAGAACTGCTCTCAGGATTCTTTTTCCAGTGTGCTTCCTGCTAGCAGGAATAATTTTTCGTGGCTGGGTCGTTATCAGCTACTAGTACATATTTAGACCTTGGCTGCACTGTGTGGGTTTGGATGTGCAAGTGTGTCTCTCTTGCTTGTTAAAAGTCTCTTGAATGTAATGAAATAGAAATCTACTATGTTGTATAGTATACACTATGTATATATACTCTATGTAGATAGTATGTAGTATATATTTTACTGTATTTTACTATATGATAGTTCAGATACTTCTATGGAACGCTTTATTTAGCTACTTGGGCAAAAGCTTCAACAATTCTGTATTGCTTGAGTAGAAACTTTTTAAAAATAATCTTCTACCTGTAGATGAGGAGTTAAATATATTGAGTAAATGTATTTAAGGAGGGAAAGCATTTACTCCAATTCATGCTTAATTTGGTTTTAGGTGACTAATCCATTATGAAGACTTCGTCTTCAACTCATTTTTGTTACTTTTTACATCACCTACATAGTTCCTCATGATTACTGTTAAATTTATTTTCATTTAATAACAGCTGCACTAGCAATAGTAGGTTCTGCAGTTTTATGTACTATATTTGTAAATTTTCAATTTTATATGGATTTCTTCAGAAATAATAGACTTAAAATTCAGTGGGAGGAAGTTAGCTCTTTTCATTGCTGAAAATGCTGCTGTGGCTTTGTTAGACAAGAGTTTTTTGGAATGGGCAAAGATTGAGACTGAACAAGCCTAGTTCTTGAGGAAATCTGATAGAAGACAGCTCTGATGTTTTAAGCGCTCTTTCCTACACTACAGTAGAGCTGCCCTCTACAGAAGAGCACAAGAGGTTCCCTCTGAATGTGTCCACTGACAAGCTACTGCAGGCATCATTTGCCACATGAGTCTCACCATCTGTAGTGATTGAGCATGAAAGGAAAGCCATGCAGTCAGAGCTGTTAGTTCAGGCAAGGCTGGAGCAGTTGGAAGCCATTGTTTGGAATGGAGTCATCCTCTAATTATCCAGCTGGCCAACAATTTGCATTCAGCTAACAATGAGAGATTGATTATGCAGTTGCGGAGAAAATGCCTTTCTTTTGTGATTAGTAGCCATTTATATTCCTATATCTTATATAGCAAACAGTGGAAAAAAACTCCTTTCATGTACATGTGTGGTTCATATGTCTATTAAAATAATTAGAGAATACATTAGAGGACAGTTGAGTTTGCCCTCATGAAGCAAAATGGCACTTTATGGTCGTCAAGTTTATAGTCATTCGTAGGATTCCCCTGGAAATGTCTTAGCTGCTACATTAGTGTTTACAGGAACTGTTTAGCACCATGCAGCTCCTAAAAGGGGTGAGGGTGTGGTGTGTGTCTGTAATAATCATTTACAATGCTGTCAGTATGTGCGAAGTAATCTCCATTTGTCCCACTCCACCTCTTTCCTTGGCTAATGAGAATAAAGAATGAATTTCTCTTTCTCAAAGCTGCTGTACACTACTAAAGATATGAAATCAAGCTTTCGCCTGTTTTGGTGCTTACTGCTTCATTCTGGTTAATGCCAAAGAGCAGAGAAGATTTTTCTCTTAATCTGTAAAAGTAGCATGTTTTCGCATGCAGAATTTTTCTTCCATTTCTGGTAGGCTGAGTAAGGTGCTTAGCAGACAGGGGACCATTTTGTTCAAGTTAAAAATTAATTGTGATATATGTTTTATTAAGCTGATGATAAAGCTTTACTTACAGTAGCTATCTTGGTAATTGAAATCCAAATTCTGAATTCTTACGTGTTGTGGTTTAAGCTGTAACTCGCGCAGTTTGCTCACTCACTCCCCCCTCTTTCCCCCCCCCCCCCCAGGGGGAGAATGGGGAGAAGAATCAAAAGAATGTAACTCCCATATAACACAAATCACTGCTGCTACCACCAATAATAATAATGACCAGGGAAATACAAGGGAAGAGAATACAGCTGCTCACCATCTGACAACCAAGCCATGAACTAACTCTTCCAGGTTCCTGCCCCCACTTTCTACATCCTGGGCATGACGTGCTGTGGTATGGAATACCTCTTTGGCTAGTTTGGGTCAGGTGTCCTGTTTCTGCTTCCTCGCAGATTCCCCTTCCTCCCTGGCAGAGCATGAGACTCAGAAAGTCCTTGGTCAGACCAAACATTACTAAGCAGTAACTGAAAACATTGGTGTTATCAGCACTGTTCCCAGGCTGAAAGTCAAAAACACAGTGCTGCACCAGCTACCAAGAAGGAGAAAAATGACTGCTACTGCTGAACCCATGACATTACATAAAAGCTCAGGATAATAAAAATGTTTAATAGATAGTTGAGTGTATTAGAAATGATAGAATGAGGAAATAATGAATATTACTATTTTCAGAACAGATGTGGTTGGGTTTGTTTTGGTTTTGTTTTTTTGGTTTTTTTTTAATTTCATCTGCCAAACTGTGCAAGCCTTAAAAGAAAAGGTTTGAGATTACTCATATACAGGCTGACCTAAATGTTTGCCACATTTTGTTTTCATTATAGTCAAAGTGAATTTTATTTAAAGACAGCATAAAAGATTCTTTCTGAAATACAAAAAATGTTAATATATGTTAATTTAATGTTTGAAACTGGGTTCTGGAGTGGTTTAGATCTCAACAAATTGATAGAAGTTAAAATAATTTAATCCTGGGCCAGTCTTTTGATAATTTTTGCTGCATACTGAATGAGGTTTTGTCCTAATAACTTTGGGAAGCTTCATAGTTATAAAACCAGTTACAACTTGGTGCAGTTGTTTTGTTGTTGCTGATCTGGATTATATGCAATTCAAGGTGGGGAAACTGCTTAAGTGCTGCCTTCCTGCCCTGTTAAGATTTTAGTATGGATGGTCGATCTGCTTTGAAAGTTCATCTAAATACAGTGTCCTTGTCTCTTCTGAATCTACTCATATGGCTTTCTAATGTATTTCTTGAAACAAGCAGGCTAATTTTGGTACCTTTAAGACGGCATTGTGCTGCTTTGCATGGTGCTCTCTTCTGCAAAAAAGTAAGGCCTGATGTATTTTATATTGCTATTGAACTTTAATTGAGGTTTCTTATTTCAAAGCACAATGAGCCTGTGCTGTCTTTATTTTTCACCACCCTGTGTCTTGTATTCTAAAAATAGTTGCATTGTTTAATGATTCCATACTTGGTAAACATTTCAGTAGTGTTACTCAGTAACAGTGAGTCATTAGTAGTCATTCTTTCCAATTCAAAGGGAAAAAGAAGAGGGAGAAAAGGTATTATCTTTACTGAAAGTTGTGGGCAACAGTTACCCCATTTTGGAAGATCTTCTACATTCTTTAGCTTTCCTCAAAAAAAGAAGAATTACCGTGAATTATCAATCTTTCAATGAAGAAAGAAGTGAAATAGTATTCCTTATTTTTACCATGAAGGAAAAATACCCTTTACAAGTAAAGAAATTGATGATTTCTCAATCTGCTTTGGTGCTCACTGTCAACAAGATTTTGGGTCTTCAACTACTGTTCTCAGTTTCTTCTAGAGGTATCACAGATCCTTGAAAACAAGTTATTGTGTGCTGCTCCTATCAATCGGCAAGCTTGGAAAAAAATGACTTCAAAGAGCTCTATGCCTACAGTATTTATTTACCTGTTGACTAATTAAAGTAACATCCCTGAATAGATTGACTATAATTAGCCTTGCAGCAGATGAAAAGGCTCTGCCTTCACTGGGTCAAAACACCTTTCTCTTCTTTCCCAGTTTAAAATTTCTGTGGCAGTTAGAGATTCTTCGTGCAGAGTGGAAGGAAGAACTGTAACTACCAGATAATGGATAGCAACCTGTGTTACTAATAGTGCATGGATGCAAAAGAGCTTTCATGGATAGGTGGGCACCTCTGATGAGAGTGAAGAAATCTGCTCGTTCTCTGAGGGCTCATTCTGCAGGCTGCTGAGCAGGCAGCACTCACTTTCTTAGTGGTGCAGCATGGTTGGTAGGCTGCTTGCTTGCTGTCAGTAGAACCCTACAGAGAATCAATCAGTTTTACAACATGTAACACTTTGCTGTTCTGAATAAGACGTGGAAGCTTTATTGGAAAGGGAGAAAGTCTCTTTTAAAGTACATGCATCACAGTGATAATAAGAATAAGCCATACTGAATGAAAATGGTATCAATTTTCATTTAGTGGAATTTAGGAATTTCAAGTTTCATTATACATAATACAGTTCAGATCCTGGCATTTGACAGTAGCTCAGTAAAAAAGGGAACAAAACCAATCCTTTGGAAACAAAATGAACAGGATTTGAATCATGATCTTATAAAAATAAATATAAAATAAATATTTTATAAGCTTAGTATTCTGGCTTGATACACATTTTTTCCAAAGCATCCATTGCTATATAAAATGTCTTGTCGTATACATAAAACTTTGTTGTATTGTTCGACAAGAAGTTTTTCAGATGCAGTAACTAATGTATGAGGAGCTACAATTTATCCATTTTTTTGAGTTTTCATCCCAAATAAGAAAATGAAAGAGTATTAAGAAATAGGTCTATGTGTGTTACAGCTACAATGAAGCTACAATACATGAACTTAGTACCTTTGAACAAATATGGAACAGGTCTGCTTCTGCCTACTAGACACCAGAAGCTTTTTTGGAGAAATTAAAGCCTGAAAATCCAAACAGGGAGTAAGAAAATGTTCCAGTTGATGACAGTTGCAGAAGAGGGTTGTAGTTTACCATCACTAGTTAGGCCATTTCTATTTATTCCCTGCTTGTAGGTGGAACTTTTGCAGTCTTCCCAACATGTTCATCTCTTCACTTGCAGTATGTCTTCACCCTTTTGTGGTTCACAGAATAGAAACAGAAGTCATAGCTGCTTTCCATTAACTAGGAAGTAGCAGCACCTACTTTATCCATCATGGGGTGCTCTTTCTTTACAGGCACATCAATTCTCAAGGCAACAGCGAGTGTCTAAACGTGTTTAGTGTAATTTTAGGCACTGTGGGCATATCCAGTCTGGCCTTCAGCTCATGCTGGAGAAAGGTGCTTACCTGTTTCAAGTCCCAGGTGATACCTACCAGTCCTTTGCGGCTCTCTTAAATAGCCTAGTTAGCCTAGCGTTTCAAATGGCAAGGGATGCCTGTGTTGAAGCAGAGAAATCCTATGCTATTTTTCTCTCTAAAATCCGGGAAGTGGTGTTTGTGCAGAACTGAGTGCAGGTATTTGTCAGGCTCTGTGAGGAGTCATTCAGCTGCCTAGGAGGGTGAAGAAATACTGGTAAGGCTGGACAGAGAAAACAGTAGGGTGGTCTACCATCCTTACAAGCTGCCCTTCATTCAAGGGTTTGTGTGTAGATTTTGCATTGAATAGTGATGGTGAGAAAATGTGTAAATGTGTTAGGAATAGAAGCCGGTACTGTGACCTCCAGACTAGCAGCAGTATGGCCTTCCCCACTCCATTCTTGAGTCCTATACTAATGTATTTTTTCTTTTATTCCATTTGCAATTATTGCCAGCTTCTTAGCAGCATATAAAATGTTATTTTATTCAAGAATAATGTGGTTTGCATATTTTTGAAGTCATTGTGCAATTAAAAGAAAGAATTGAATTGGCTGCTTGATAGCAGCAGGCTCAGCTAAGCAGGAAGCAATGAAAATGCTGCTTAGTAAATGTGTTTTGCAGTTACTGAGCAAATTTTCTGTTTAGCTCCTTTAGCTAAGTCATTTTCCTGTTCTCTTCCAGTGTTATCCAAGATAAATTTTGCTCTTTTGCAGTGTTATCCAAGATAAATTTTGCGGTATCATCAACATTTCAGTGGAAGGGCTGCATGATGTTATGACTGAAGATGCTGAAGCAGGAACATACAAAGAGTAAGTGAAAAATCTGATCAATTTTTGTGAGTTTAACAGTAGTACCACTCTTTCACATCCAGCATTTTGATTGGAAAAATCTGTGGGCAGTTAAAACATGCTTGTAAGAGTTCTGTTTTCACGAGAGTGAGTGTTCTATTGAGAGAGGAAGGTTTTGGTCATAACAGGCAATAATTGTAATGAGGAAGGGAAGGGCTTAAAATGACAGTGATGTCTTAAAAAATGTTCATGTGCTAAGATTTGCCTTTTGATCACTTGACTATTAAATCTAAAATTACAATGCAAAAAGCTTGTATGTCAGTAGGGTGGTAGCTTGGATTTTCTTTCATTGTGATACCTAGAGTTTCGCAAAGATCTTTTCCCAAATGTGTCAGCCTCACTGAATGGAGCTAGTGTACACTACTTCACAACCTGGAGAGCTTAAAAAACCTATCCTACAAGGGCAGTTCACCCCTTCAGTTGCTCTGCTTAACACACCTGCTGCCACTGGGCATACCTCAAAAGACAGTTTCCAGAGCCGAGAGGTTGTTTGTGCCAGGAAGGTGGTGACAGGGGTGCTTGGAGTGCACTGCCTTCCAGAACTGCGCTCATTCATTTCCTGCTGACCCTGGATCACTAGTGGTATTCCATCAAAGCTGGAAGACTGAAAAAACAAAACAAAACTGAGTAGTTATGATTTATCTGTTAATGCTGTTTTCTCTTCAGTCATTACATAGTTTTAGAATGATGGAGAGTTGTAGGATATTAAAAGCAGTCACTATAATGTCACTACAGACATTATATTCTAATAGCAGTATTTACCAGATGCTAAGAATCAAACTTTTTCTAACTTTCAGATGATTACCTGGTGTTGGAACTGACTGTCTCTGAGCTAATTAATTAATTGCTTAAGGAAATGTTTGCTGGTACTGAAGCCAGCTGGCACAGAACAGCATGAGTGCAGTCTATTAAGTGTTCCTCCTCTTAAAACAGGTGGTATGCATGCAAGTGTGCAATGAGAATGGTCCAAATACAGCTGTGACTGAGCTTTGCCCAAGGATTGCTTGAAAAAGTACTTCACCTCCCCTCCTCCCAACCCTGGCTTCAACTCTCAGTATAGAAGATGTAATTCCAAAGGCAGGGAATGTGCTTTGGCACTGTGTTCTATTTACTGTCGGAAATAAGGTTACATAAACCCTCCTATTTCTAAACATGTTGCTTTGCCAGCACATGTTGAAAAGAGTTCTTACAGGGAAATAAAACTTTGTCCTAATTCGTTTTATATTTTAAGCTTGAAGGCTTGTAGAACTCCTCACTGTACTTTTCTGAACTTTGGACGTTGTTTTTGCTTTATAAAATATAGGCACACTGAACCAAGGACATATTTCTGTTGACAGATACTGAATGCACTGTTTGAAAGATTTCGACATTTGGGTTATATATTTTGACACCATCTGAAAGTAAAGTGAAAGCATGGAGTTGTGTGCGCAACGCTGGCTCTCCAGGTTGAAGAATAATGATTTAAGCCCAAACTGGTTCAGAAAAAAACCTGTTTACTCCACTGATTGTCTAATGCCTAATTACTGTGGTGCAGAGACTAAAACAACATTCATATTTAGCATAGAAATCTCAAGATGAATTAATATAGAACTGCAACCACTAAAAGATGAATGAGGGTAAACATGCACACAGAAAACAAACTAAATGGTAGTTTTGGCTCAAGTGTGGCTGACCAGGAATACATTTAAGCTGGAAATTTAAAGAAACTGTTGTAGTTAGAGCAATGGGATTTTGGAAGAGCCTTACCCGATACAGCTGCAGAGATAAAAGTCTCACCAATTTTTAGCAGGAATTTTGGTTAGGTTGTGAAAATGATTGCCTGGTGCCCTGGCTTACAATACAAATCAATTTCACTGGATCAGGTTTCTTAGCATATATATTTTGCATTCTAGTGATAATTACAAGAAAGTTTACAGACCTCAGATTTTCTGGAAAGGAGAGCATTCCATTGCTCCAGTCTTGTCTGGCCAATAGTCATGCTTTATCCCAATTTTATAATCTTTCTTTTTTTTTTTTTTTCCCCCCTTCTATACCTGTATGGTTTTTTTAGTTACTGTTTCTGGTACCTAAAATATAAAGGTCTGAAAAAGTTAATTCAATCTTGAATGTTTTGGTAATTGACATTTTTATCTCCTTGTCAATAAGCTGAGTTGCAAGAAATCATGCCATTTATGAGGAGAGGAGATGTGAGATTTGCTGCATAATTTTGAAATAATCCCTTTGTTGAAAGTGGCTTCTGTGTTAGCATTGATTGGCCATTCTGCCATGGTGTTTAGCAAGTCTTTCATACAGCTTTAAACACAAGTTAATAGAAAATTAAACATGTAAACAGAGTAAGCCTGAGCACTTCCACATAAAACCACAACTTTTTTTCATTTAGGTAATTTTAAAACAAGTTATTCAGCTTAACTGCAGAAGCATTTCATCTGCTGTTGGAATGCAGCAGTTAAAATTGCACAGTAGTACGGGGCTGACAATAAGCAGTAAAGTGCATCTGCCTAGGTGCTTTGTTATATGTGGATTATGTGCCCTTCCTGCCATAAAACATGGTGGTTATTGCCTGAGTGTTTTTTTGCAAATAATTTGTTTTTTAAAGCAGATATTCTGAGAAAAATTTGGTAAAGTGGTAGAATATTTGTGTATTCTTTCAATGCAAAGAATTTTAAGTGAACGGAAAGATTATTTGCCGTAGGATAGTTTTCACCAATGTCTTTTAAAAGTACGTTCAGATTGTTTCAAGATACAGAAAAACATGTGACTAATTTTCTTTTTTTTTTTTTTTTTTTCCATATTTCCTGATTTTACTTATTACAAAAATAAGTTTTCATATGGCTATTACTTGTGTGTATTGGTGCCTACTAGTTGAGGGCAGAAAAAGCAAGAAGTTTAAAGTTTTGCTTTATTTGCCTAGAAAAAAACTGTATAAATAACTGAATGCAGAAGCTAACTCATTTTTGTCCACTAAAAATATTATTGTTCAATGTCTTGCAGATATTTTAGTGTCTAGATCCAGTAGCAGTGACTACCTTTTGTTTTCTGGTCCTTTTTTTAAAGATCTCAAAGGAAAATATGGATGCAGTGAGAAATCTTTGCTAGTTTGCGTATGTGTCACTTTGATTTTCTTATTGATAGGAGATAGAGTGCTTGTCTAGCACTTCCATGGGAAGCTTGGGAAATTGTGACTAGGAGCAGTGGGTTTTTCTTTAATTTTTTTTTAAACATACGTAGTCTGTTTTCTCTGTGCAGAAACGCATTTTCAAGCTGTATCTTGAGCTAAAAGTGTGGTGATAACTGAGATTGTTACATGGGTGTAGGTAACCTAAATCATGGATTCAGACTTTAGATGCACTGTTCTCAGCACTGTTCTCAGCAAAAAAGTACTTGCTAACAGATTGCCTGACTTTCATCAAACTCCCTCATATCTGTCCTGTGTTTCTAAGATGCTTTAAAATAATTTTTAATGATAATGTATGTTAAAACTATTTCCCTTCTTAGCTGCATGTTGATGGCTCATTTTGAACAGCCCAAAGTTACAGATGATGAGGAGCCTCCCACAGAACAAGACAAAAGGAAAAAGTTGGTAAGTTTTAGATATTTTATTAAATCGTACAATTGATTATATGATTCACTTGTCAGACCAAATCCTTTGCCTTTGGATTTGGTACATGTGTTGTTCTTGGAAGATTAATCTGTTGAATCAAAAAGGTACATTCTTTCATGATAAATTTTGCAGCCTCAGCAGTTATGCTTCTGCCTTCCCTTTTGAGTCTTGGGAAATATTGCCAAAATAAACATCATCTGCTCATAAAAATGGACACTATAGTGACACTATGAAAAAGGTTTATTAAAAACCATAGAGAGCTAACATTCTAAAACAAAAATGTCATGGCAGGCCAAATATTCTCATATTTAAAACCATCTTTTATTGCATTGGTTTGTGTTTTACATGGGCAGCTATTGATCCATATGCTTGCATAGAACCATTTTCTAATGTAAGGAACACCTAATAAGGACCATTGATTTAGATGAAGATTTATGGATAGGTACCATGCAGTTGTGCTATTTTCATCCACCCTAATTTGTGAATGATTCATAATTCAAGTTATTTTTGTTAGAGTTCAGGGAAAATTAGTCCTCACACAGAAAACTGCAGTGTACAAATGTTGTGGAATAAAATAGTCTGAACTACTCGGCACTGAGTAATTACAAAACGTGGAATCAGGTGATTGATTAGATGTGTGTGGCCCTGTCACGCATTTCATTTAACTGAACTATATGTATCCAGAAGAGTGCTTGTGGACAGAATAGTTTCCTACTTTATTTCTTCTTGTAGGAGTAGAAAAGAGTTTGGCTGGCTTTTGATAATTTACCGTAGAATCCTAGAATGATTTGGGTTGGAGAGGAACTCATCTAATTCCAAGCCACTTCATTCCTGCAAGAGGTTTCTACCCAATTATGTGTTCTATTACTGAATCAGTAGCTTGTATCATGGCTTAGAGATTAAACCTCATAAAACAATGAAAAAATAAATGGGATTCCCTTTTTCAAAGTAATAATGCTTTGCGACTTTTAAGGCTATTAATATGAGAAAAAAGGTGAACGGTGTGGTATCACTTCCCGATGTTTGCACAGGGGCTGTTTTTCTTTGATCTATCTCTTTATTGTGTCATTGATACCTCTTTATTATAATGCAGAGCTTATAATTACTAGAGACAATTTTATCTAGACCAGTACTTTGTGATTTTATGTAGTTGACGTTCCCAGTACTGCTGTATTTTAGTCTCATTGCAGGCATATTGAGGAAAATGTAAACAGAGAGTGATTCATGACATTGCATTGCACAGTATATAGACCTCAAGTGACTTTAATGTGCTCTTTATGTATGTTTTAAGAACTCCAGTATCATTGTTCAAAAAGGGAGTTAGACTTTAAGTCTTTTTATTTGAAACTGTGGAGAGGAAAAATGAAGTATCTTCCAATAAAAATCTATCTTGATTATCTGTCATGATTATCAGCATGAATTATACATGCTGATACACGTTTTAGATGATGCTTGCATGTAAACGTAAAAGTCTTGGGAGCTTTTTCATTTTACCTTATTATGGGGAGAAACCAAATAAATTGTCATCCTATGTCTTCTGGAAAGTAAATAAATGAGTTATAATATAATAACCCAAATGACCAAGCTTTATGTGATGATGTGGTTGAAATCTGTTCTGTTAAAAACCTTTGATATTCAGAGTCTTCCATATTGTCTGGCTCCATTTTACAGTCATTGTTTAAGGGAAAGATTCCCTCCTTAAATAATTTTTCTGGTCTTACCCAGAGC
The DNA here is from genome assembly GCA_017639245.1 of Myiopsitta monachus. Lineage (NCBI taxonomy): Eukaryota > Metazoa > Chordata > Aves > Psittaciformes > Psittacidae > Myiopsitta > Myiopsitta monachus. The sequence goes on from CM029941.1 coordinate 21,477,401, forward strand.
ATCACAATCACAAGATACTAACCATCATGGTAAATACATGTCATTTTATGTCCAGCATTCTTGCTCCCTCTTTAGTATCAAAATATCCATTCTTAAACTAAAGAGAGTCTTCTCAAGTTCTGGAAATACTTTCAAAAATCTAATTCAAATATAACCATATGCACTGTTTTGATTTTTATGAGTCTTTTACCTGTTCGTGCATTCTAATGACATTCCATTGGCTTGTTATTGCTTGTAGTGATTAGATCACTGTTTTAGTACAGGAGTAACTTAAAATTATTTATCGAAAACAGTGTGATTTTTGACTGTAGTGTTGTTTAAAGGTGATGAGGAAAGAGTTCCACCTATCAAATACTAGTTCAAACAACTGACAGTTCACCAGAATGCCACTGATGCTGGCCAAGTGATGTTTAGAGGAATGGGAAATGATTGTTCTGTAAAACCTTTGTACTGCTTTTCTGATACAAACTGCTGTTTACAACCAGTGTGGTGGAAGATTAGTTTCTCCAGTCCAGCCCCAAGGTAGGCACCTGTATCCAGTCTGAAGATCAATTTGTAGAGTAACTAGATTCAAAAGTTACTCAAATCAGGTTTTCACTGAGCAGCATAAGGCACATTTCAGTAATGTGTATTTCCTCTCCAAACTTCCATTTCCTGTCTGTAGCTGTTTTGACTAAGAAACTGCTGGAATTTTCTAGGTTTTACTTTTTTTTTTTTTAACTAGGATATAGGTGTGTGTTGCTCTTATGCGAATCAGGAGTATTAAAGCTAAAAAAAGAAAATAAAAAAAAGTCTGTGTGCACACACCTAGGAACTCAGCATACAAACTTATATTCAAAAATACAGCCCCTTACCCAGTGTTTGCAGACTAAGTAACCAGTGTTAATATGGTTGTTGTGTTCCATACTGCACTGATGTTGTTGTGCTCAGCTCTTAGCAAGCTGGAGACTCAGTTTCAAGAGGGTGATTTTTCCTCCAAATGCAAATAGAATAATCTGAAAACTTCTTAAGGTCTTATCTTAAACTGGATGCTGTTTGAATTTTTCACAATGAAAATACAGTCAGTAAAGAACAGTGCTTACTGTTCTTCCAGGCTTACTATTTTGCTGGCTTATTCATCTAATGCTGCAACTGATTATCTAATACTGTTGAAGAACTAATTATATCAAGCTATTTTGTGAGTTTTGTTTGTTCTGAATACAAACTCCAAAAACGCAGAGCGAAGGAAAAGCAAATTTAATGTTGTTGCAAGAAACTCCTTTAATTTACACAAAAGGTTTTTGACATGACTATCTGAATGAAATCAAATTAGTGTATTAACTCCTTAATTCAGCATGAAGACTTGAGTCCAGTTTGGCTTACAGACACCAGACACTAGATGATACTTCTAGCAGCAAGCATTAGTCATGCACATGCTTGTTGCAGTAAACTAAGCAGTGTTTTTATGCTGGGTTTACATGGCAAGATCTTGGTAATAGAGGGGCTACAGGGACAGCTTCTGAGAAGCTGCCAGAAGCTTCCCCCATGTCCAGTAGTGGCAGTGTCAGCTGGCTCCAAGATGGACGTGCTGCTGGATAAACTTTGAAATATGAAATTACTGATTAGATTAATTTATGTTGGTAAAGTAGAACGAAAAATTACCTGAAGTTGGTATTTTACGGCAAACTGTTCTGACTTCACAATGTAATTCTGTCCATGTATGCCGGAATGAAAATGACATAATCCAGCTGGACTGATGAGGTTGTATAGGTACTACTACTGAAGTGTGTCTATGCATATGGACAATTTAACTTGTTGTCATATAATTTCAACTAGTTCAATTTTTTGTGTTTTGTTTCCTTACTAATAAAATATAACTGACCATAATTCATGCTATCTCTAAAGTACTTGAGTAATATCTAATGTGGTTTTTAGGAGTTATAGGAAACTCATTTGGTAGTAATTAACAAAGCTGCTTTGATATTGTTTCATCTTGTAGAAGGGTAAACTCTTACAGCAGACTGGATCCATGATTTGAGACTTTTGAAATGGTTTTAGATGGATACCTGCTTTTAATAATAATTAATTTGATCTTTGCTTTACAGGCGTTCCTCTTGTGTCTCACTTAAGTACAAAGAAAAAAAGTGCCTGTCTTGAGATGAGTAAGTCTCGAGAGTGTTTTCTAATTCATTCTTAAATATTTTTCTCTTACATGTTTTCCACAGCTTGCATTGAAGGACCCTGTTCACACTGTGTCACTGCAGCAGTTCATCTATGAGAAGCTGAAGGCACAGCAGGAATTACTGGGAGAACAAGGTTTTCAGGCGCTTATGGAAACCGTGGATACAGAAATAGTTACACAGCTACAGGAATTTTTACAAGGCTTCTAAATAAGCAGAAAGAAGATTTTTGTATACGCAGTTTGCCTTTCAGAAAAATTTGGAAGAACTCTAGCCTTTCATCGTGCATGGAAGAGCCTACTGAAAGCTGAAAATAATTTGTGTTAAAAAACAAATTTCTGTTGTTGCTATTCAGCTAACTTTGATAATGCTTTATTTTTTAATAATGGACTTATGGTTTTATCATCAAAGCAACACTTCCATGATACCTACATGGTATATGCTGTCCTAATAGTACCTTTTTTTGGTACCATTACTGGGTTTTGGTTCACAAAGCTGTGTCATAAAGTCAGGGGTCTGAAGGAACTTAGTAATATATATTAATGAGAGGTGTCTATTAATCCAGCAATATAATTCAATATTAGGAGCTGCTTGTCGTGATACTGTATACCTATAACTGTCTTCCTACTGTAATTTCTTGGCCGTACATTGAACCATCATACAAGCAGAAAGAATGGGGAAAAGTAGTTAAGACTGTGAGTAGAAACATTACTTCCTAGCGGAATGTTAACTCCTGTTTGAGTTGTATCAGAGGAAAAGAAGCTTTGATTGTAATGCTTAAATTGTATTTGAAGAGGTGTTAGAAAATATCAATGTGTATCTCTGTCTGAAGATGTGTTCTCATTTCATCACTAATTTCTTGATTTCTGTTATGAAAAAATTCTTGCTTTCTTGAGTTCTTTCTGTCTCACTTTGAGCTGTCATAACACAGAGAAGCTTACTAGAGGTAGATAAGTAATTAATTCCAGTTAGTTCTTGGCTATGCCTGGGCTACTTAAAATTGCTGTTTTCTGGTATCTCAATTCTTTGCTTTTTTTTTTGTCAGAGGCATATCATGTGGATACTTGTTACTGAAAAGTTCAAGCCCAGGTGGTCACAATTGAAATAATTGTTTGCAAATGTGAGGCTCACTTTGAGTTTTAATTGTTTCCTGGGCAGCTGCAAGAATGACAGGGTAAAGATGCTCCTTTCTATATTCCTTCGTCTGTTGTGAATAAGAGGGGTGAGAGAAGGCTCTCTTCCTTTCTGAGATTTTTGTTTTAAACTCTGATCTTCCATGTTTAAAGTTGAAGTGAATTTTGTTTGCTTCACTAAGGGATTTCCCCCCTCTGCTCCCAAGGGGATCAGCTATTTAAAGACACTTGCATGCTTTTGATTACCTTACCAGATGCTTTTAAAAAGCAGAGCCTTTTTCTTCACTGACCATATGGGGAGTAATTGTGTTTGAAACCTTCCCTCTGCTTTCAGAGGAAGCCAGACTGTTGCATCCTTCTTTGGCTTCAGTGACAGAGGCTGCTGGGGCTGTCTCACCTGTGAATGCAAAATCTTCCCTATACACAGCTGCCAGCATCTATCTGGAGAAGTTGTTTCATAACTATAATTTCCTGCTTGTTCCCTTGTTGTATGGAGCTTTGTTAGAAGAATTGTTACAACTGTTTGTATGTTATCTGAGTGTCATTTCCTCAATCCATCCACCAGCATAAATTCTCACAAGTAAGAGTTTGGGGTGCCTGTGTTTGATACTTGCAAGGAAAGGGACTACGCATGTCCTTTCAGTTGTGAACTACAGTACTTGGCAGCATGTGACTGAAATTCCATTTGTTGAATAGTTAATCCACAGAGACCGTCAGCCTTTTTTTTCTCAGTGTAAGACTGGCACAGATATGATGGGCCTCGCTAGCTTTGATCCTGCACAGCACAACTGCATGGCATACATAAAAACCTCAGCAGTACTGCTCTGTCACCATTTGGTAAGATCACTTTCGCAGTGCCAAATGGCGCTCCATGGCATTTCAGAGAGATGGTGATCCTACCTGTGATAGTCCAGCCCTGGCCGAAAGGAGGCCTCTGGATTTCTGCTGCATGGCTGAGACTTCAAGCTCCCTGTGCAGTGTCTGCTGTATCGTTCTCAGCGATACTCAAGCTCCCATTACCTCACATGGTAGAGTGTTAACTGCAACTTATTTTGGTGCATGTTAACTAATGCTGGCATGGGTTTTGTCAGGAGTGAGGGACATATTTTTGGCTAGGAAGGACACAGTACATTGTGATTAACTTTCTGAGTAATGTCTCTGAACAAGGGAGTGTATTCATTTCCCTATGCATTAGGGAACAAGCTAAATTTGTCACTAGGTGTTTAGCTTTTAATCTTGGAAGATTTTAGACCAAGGGTTGGACTATAAATGAAAACAGTTATCGCCAGTACTGCTTATATGATAGCAACTGTCACTTAGCATTCTGCAAAACGTATCTGTCTGTGCAGTGTAGTACTGAGAAAGTGGAGAAATTTCAGCTTAAACCAGGAGAAAAACCTATATATAATATCCTTATGTATTCTTATACATAGAATTAATATTTCACTGGAAGGTTATGGATCAGGGCTGCAGTAAGTGTTACACTTTTTTGTTGTTGCTGAAATTTCTGACTTAACCTTCTTGGAGAAGAAGGGAAACCCAACAAATTGCCTAACACTGAAGCAGTAAAGTATAGTTTCTGAATTTCTTGTGAGGAAAAATTTTTGGTCCTGTTGCCATTTGAGCTTTGTTTTTCAAGTGAAAAGAAAAAATAAATTGAGATTTTTAATTATTTTTTTTTCCACAGCACAGTTGAACTCCTAAGGCTTTCAAGTTATATCAGTTTACCTTTCAGAAGCGACAGAGTGGAAGACAAACTTTGTCTTTGATTAGAGTTAAATGCCTTTGAAGGTATGTGCTGAAAGAAATTGAGGGGACTAATTCTGTTGCTTCCATCTTCAAAAAATTAATTTTGTTGTATCAATGGAATGACCTTTTTTAGACCTTTGGCCTATCTGATGTGTTAACATGTTTAATCTCATGGCAGCTGTTGAAATTTTTTTCTGCTAATAAAGGTAATTTTGCCCACACTATGTTTTAATTCTACTAGACGGCCTGGTTGGTTGTCTCATACAAAACAATTATTGGGATAGTTTTAGATAACCTGAAGTATGCTAGATCATCCTAGAATGGTTGGAGCTGGATGGGACTTTATAGATAATCTGGTTCCAGTCCCAGCCATGGGCAGGGACACCTTCCACTAGACCAGGTTACTCAAAGCCCTGTGCAGCCTGGCCTTGAGCACTGCCAGGGATGGGGCAGCCCCAGTTTCTCTGGCCACCCTGTGCCAGGGCCTCTACACCCTCACAGGGAAGATTTTTTTTTGCTATTATCTAGTTTAAATCTCTGTCAGTTTAAAGCCATTCCTTCTGGTCCTGTCCCTATGTGCCATTGTAAAAAGTCCCTCTCCAGTTTTTTTGTCAGCCCCTTTAGGCGCTGGAAGCTGCTCTAAGGTCTCTCAAAGCCTTCTCTTCTCCAGGCTGAACAAGCCCAGCTCTCTCAGCCTGCCTCCATAGCAGAGGTGCTCCAACCCTCTGAGCATCTTTGTGGCCTCTCAAGCAGGTCCACATCCTTCTTGTGCAGGGTGCCACAGAGCTGGACGCAGGACTGCAGGTGGGGTCTCACCAGAGTGGAGTAGTGGGGGAGAATCACCTTCCTCAACCTGTTGGTTAACGTGAAGTATGGTAAGGTTAGGTAACCCTGAAGTACGATTGGTAACCTTAACTATGATAAAGCTGTAGATTTAGAAGGTAAAACAAAAAAAAACCCACCCCTGTATAGGTACTTGTATATATAATGTGCATGTAGACAGATGTATATCATATATACCTGGGGCTGGGAGGTAACAGGTATGTATGTTCCTCTGTGACTGCTCTGTTCCAGTGGGGCCAGGCCTGCCAGTGCTGCTGTTGCAGCGATGCTTTCTCTGCCTCTCTCGACTTGACAGGCACCCTGCTGCTGTGATGAGACAGACCGAAGCTTCACCATGCTTGAAGTGGACAAATGAAGTCTTATTGTGCTGCCTTAGCATCCCCTGGCTCACCAAGGGGAGGTTGTGGCCTCCTACCTTCACTGCAGTGAACCAATAGAGGTTTTTTGCACCATTTGCAAAAAAACCCAAGGGCTGGGCTATTTCCCAACAACCTCCAGCATTGTGGTAGCCCGGGAGGCTGCATGGTGCAGTGGGTGCTGCAGGTGCTGCAAGGCTGCATGGCATCCTGTTAGCCCCTGTAGGCAAAGCTGATGGAGAGAGCTCCGCTTCATGTCACATAAGAGTGCTCACAGAACCACTGCCAGATCAGACAGAGGCATTCTGCTGGCCATGCCCCACTTGAGAAAGGGTTCAGCGATTCCAGGGAAGCCTGAGAGGATTTACAGAAGGGAGACCCAGCTCCTGCAGTGCTCTAGCACCTTGCTGAGGAAGAGCTGTTGCAGTTGATCTGTGAGCTGCAAATATTGCCCTGAAGGAAAAGATGTTAAAGCACTGAAATTTCATCCTTCCTCTTGTAAAGTTGTCAGTTTTCCAAGGTTTGAACCACCGGTTTTGGTCTAAAAGGGGCTGTTCTATAGTGCGTACTCATCAGCAAAGCTGCAAAGAAAGATCCTTTTTGTTTTCTTGTTGATCCCAACAGGCATTCAGACAGCTTCTCCCCACATATCAGGAGTGATGGCCAAAGTCCTAAGCAGAGTCACAGCTCATAACTGCAAATTGTGACAGATGGGCTCATTTCCCTGATGTTTCAGCAATGACAAAATCAATTCTAAGATCATATTAGCACAGACATGCTCCCATATTTGCAGTCAACATCGTTCAATAATGTTTAGTAGGCTTGACTCCTCTTTTTTTATTTAGTTCCAAACTCTTGTGATGTTCCTGAGCTGCAGTTCGTAGTGTTCTTTGAACTGCTGAGCACACCACATCTTCACTTAGCAAAAGCACCACCTTTGTAATTAAGGCACACGTATTTTTTAGGCTTTTCAAGGTAATTTACTTCCCTTGCTTCAATGCCACTGCTTCAAAAAATAAATGATTACTAATTTTAAAGTGTTCACAATTTCCATCTTGCTGCTAGCTATGATTAATAATGATGACTAATCATCAGATAATCAGTTTTGACTAGTTCTGCATAAACTTTTCAGGAGTTACAATAGCTTGTTCAGATTTTGCTGACTCTAGGGGGAATGAAAGCAAATTAACTGGAGCCACCCCCCTTAAAAAAATTACTCATAAGGATTCATAAAGGGATTCATAAGGAGTCCTTAAAAATGTTACATCCTCTGTTTTCTGCACCACAAATGTCTATGCACTATTTTGTTAGGCTGAGTGTGTACTAATGCACAAGTATATAGTGCACTTGCTTAAAAATATTGATCGTGAAGGAATTTGTCTTCAAGTTTGCACAAAATGGGTGATCAGTTTCTGAGAGTGGTCTAAAATTCAGCAAAAATAGCAAAAGTGAATTGCTGCAAGCAAGCAAATTCTACTGCTAATACATAAATGCTACTGAAACATGGTCCTTGAAAGTTGATTATACAGAATAAAATCACACCCCACACCGAGAGGTACATGTCATTTTGGAAGTCAGCAGTGGCTGTCAGCAGGTGGCAAAGAATGTCTGCTGGGCTGGAACTGTGCTTGTAATTGACTTTTCATTCTCTTTCTGAAGAAGAGAAAAATGAGCTGGTAAAAGTGTTTTACTTGACCCAAAGTTCAATGCTATATTATTATTTCTCTAGGTTTCTTAACCCGCTTTTAATAAAAAACAAATAGGAAGTCAAGCTGTCACCTTTAAACATGTCAAAAGCATACAACCTTTACAATAAATAATTTTGGGTAGAGCAGTTTGCTGAACTTGCATATTGCTTCAGGTGGTAAGAAACTAGTTTTCAGCTTTGCATTTTATTAAAGTCTGGAAAGCTTATGCATTTCTATTATGGAACGCAGTGCTAATAAAAGGACACATTGGTGTTAAAAACAACAAAAAATTAGTCATGTTGACTGTGGTTGCAGGTTGTCATCACTTCCCACAATTTTAACTGCTTCCTAGCAAGAAAGATTATTAAAGCAGCACTTAAAAATAGATAGAAAATGTTTAAAAGAAGCAAATGCCTGACCCAAAAATTACAGTTGTTTTTCTAGTTTGTTTTTTTTTTCCCGCTGGCAAAATCCTTGGTGTTACTCAGGGGAAAGTAACATAACACTGTGGTGCCTGTCTGGTGGTCAATGTTTGTAGGTTAAGCTGTGAATATTATTCAGGAAATCATCTGAATCAGTCATGCAATGCAGATAAGTATTATCCATTACCTTACCAATTTAAGAAAACTGGCATTGCTGATAGGTAAATTCTGAGCAGAGAGATTGTAAATCTGGTTATTTTGCTGCATGCCACTATTTCAAAAATACACAGTGAATTGTTTCTGAGGTTGGTCTTCAGCTCTTAAAACTGAATTTTCTTTCTTTCAATGGGAAATATTCTGTTTATTGTAGTTTTCCTGGAGATTTTTTTGCAGGGTGCTGAAGAAAACTAGAAACTCTCATAAAGCAGGAATGTGGGAATCTGTATATGCATACAAAGCTTTTGAGTCTGATCATCAACTGAGCTTGCAAGGGAAACACTGGAGACCTAGAAACATCACCTTCAACCTGATGGTTCAGCTGCCTAATCTTTAAACATCAGGCAAGGGTGCAAGGAAGCACACAGGCATCAACTGTGCTTTTCTACTCTGTATTTTCTGACTCAGTGCTACCAGAAGTTGCTTTTTGTTTTACTGCCCCTGTAGCAAGAGCCTGCTGCTTTGCTATCACTTGTGGTTTTCAGCTTTTAAATACATTAATTGAAATCCTGTGTGCAGGTCATGGAGCACTCTGATCGGGGGTAAAACAGGCAGGAGGTTGATTAATCCAGCAGCTGTGGGTGTAAGAAGCGCAGAGTCCTATATTCTTTTGCCTGCCTTCAAGGCTGTTTATGCACTTTATTCATTGGTACTGTAATGCAGAATGTGTCGATAGTCCCCAGATCCCCAGGGTTCTCTTCTAGCTTTCTGCTGCTGGCCGTGCTCATTTGTTGAAGCATTTTGATGTATTGTCTCATTTCTTAAATCAGTCCTGGAGCCCTGTAAGCAGAATTGTTCTGCTCCACTGCAGTTCCCTTTCCTCCTCCACCTCCTGAAATACATATGCAGACATCATCGTTTATTTGTGCCCCTTTCTTGAGGTTCTGCATGCACAATGTCAAAAGTATGGTTGAGGGAGAGGAACTGGACTTTCAGAAAGCTTGGCAGAGAGGCTGGTAAGGGGGCTGGGTGTTTATGCAGTCAGAGATGGAATTCTTATATCTGAATAGCTGAGGGGTACAAAGCAAGAAGGTTAATAAGGAATTATGAACCCGGCAAAAGATTAACAGCAAGATGCCGCAAGGTTCTATATTAAGACTGATTCTTATCAAACTTCATTTATGGTTTGGAAGTGTTGATGAAGAATGAACTGGAAAAAGTTGCCAGCTATATAGCAACTGCAAGGAGCATAACTCAGCAGGACAAAGGCTGATGAAGTCTTTAGTGCTGGGAAATGCTGATCAGCCTTGCAACAGATGTTCAGAGACAGCCCTTGTGTGTCATGTTTTCCCCATGGCTGGTGAAATGGAAACCCAGAGGGTCCAGTTACTGAGGGAGAAAGAGAATTTGAACAAACCCATGCAGCTGGAAATGAGATTTCACATGACTGTTTTGGCTGAAGTGATCCTCTTCACATCGTTCAGTCTGACCCCTTGCTTAAGCCGGTTCAGCTACAGCAGGTAGCTGTCTGAGGGCATGCCTGGTTGGGTTTGTAGTATCTCCACAGCTGGAGGACCCACAGCCTGTCTGGACAACCTGTTTGAGCATCATCTCGTATTCACCTGGAATTTTATGTTTCAGCTTGTGACCACTGCCTCTTGTCCTGCCAGAGGGCACCACTGAGAAGAGTCCAAGTCCCTCTTCTTCATTCCCTCCTATCAGGTATTTATACATGCTGCTAATATCCTTCAAGATTTGGGACTCCCATACTTTGGGGAGGTTTCAGGTGTAAAATTGCAGAATAAATGATGAGCTGAAAACATCCTCCCTCTGTGGAAGTGAGGAGCTCTGACTATGCATATCATTTATATAGCTGCAGCCTGAGTGTATTTTACTCATTGCTTCTGTCCTCAGATCAGGAGAAAGCAAGAAATGCTACTCTTCTCATCTTTTGGTTCCACATTCTTCTTGGACCTCATTACTGTTTGTAGGCATAGTATGCTACATTCCTCTGAGTGTCCTACTTCACAGGTAAGGGTTGTTACTGTGCTAGTAAAAGAGCCTGGCTAAAACTCTTCTCTATTCAACGTCATTTCTTGCTTTATACCACATTAAACCGGCAAGCTAAAATGAGCAGGGGTTCTTAACTGAAGAGCTATGAAATGATGTGGCACTAATGATCTCTACCAAAAGTACCACTAGGATGAAGGCAAATTCCCCTGTTGGTTAAATTGCTATAGTTTGGAGCAGACTGTAATTTTGCTATACCATGTCTGAGTTAAGGAGTGACTTATTCATTAGTCCTGGGTTTAGCTACTTAGTGTAAATTTTGCTGAAAGCATATGTTTGCCTAGTGATACTGCATAAGCAGAAACCAACTTCCCTGTAATAGGAGAGTCTCACTTGAACAAAGCTTCCTGCTTAGGAACATGAGGAAAGGAAAAACAAAAGCAATATAAATAGGATAATGGCAATTTTTAATGGTAGCACACAGGAGGAAAAGGTATAATCCTGTACTGAGTATAATTATCATAACAGATGATCGCACATTCTAACATCATTATATGTTTTTCTGTCCCTATAAGTGATGAATGGAAAGACACCATTAGTAGCAATTTTTTGGGGAGGAGGTTCTCTGACTACAGAATGACCATTACACCTGAGAGGTTATTGCTTTTGATATTCAGGAAGGACAGAGGGGAATAAATCTATATGACTTGTTTACGTTAGCTTTACTAGACCTCTTTATTCAATTCTATGGCTGAATATGGGCAATGCCATTAACACCAAGTATCATCTCATCATCACATCATCTCATGTGTTCCATTGCACTACTACTGTGGTGCTTCTGTACTAATAGAGAGGCTATCAACAGAGCTGAAGTTCTGCTAATTAATCAAACACACACCACTAGTCCCTGCAAAACAGCAATGTAGAATAGAAACCCATATATACTTTCCTCTAATACTTTGTTTCATAAATCTGTAATTTTTTCATACATGGAAAAAACAGGTGATGGCAAATTGTCTCATACAGATTTCATATGTAGGAGTTTTGGTTGTTTCTATTATTTATAAGTAACAAAACAACTGCTTTTCCTGAGATTATTTTTTTGAAACAGGCTAGTAGAATGCAGAATATATGTACTTATTGTTTTGTTTTATTTTACTTTTGTCAAGAATGTCAGGTATAATAGTTGCTGTAATTTCTACTATCCAGAATGGTTTTTTTGTTTGTATGTTTGTTTAGAGGTTTCTGGTAATGGCTTTTAATTCCCTTTCTTTCTGTGTAGTGTAATGACCTCAGGAATCAATATTTTCGGACAGAAAGCAAGTTCTGCCTTTCACATAAAGAATCATAGTTCGGGCTTTTAACTAAAAAAAAGAAAAAAAAATACAAGGCATTAAATTTTAAATCTGTTTGTTTTTCAGGACTGAACTGTGTGAGTTCCACGTGCATCCTTGGACTAGAGTTCTATGCAATAACAAACATCTGCCTGCTGTAAGCAGTGAAAGTGGGATTGCTATAACATATATATGCTGGCACCATATATTACTTGAGATAGGATGAGCCATGTAATCAGAGAAACAAAAAATGTAACTTAAGTTTCAAGTCTAATGCTACCCTTGTTCCAGCCTTCCTCCAGTGTCTGACTTGGATCCCAAGTTATTGCAGGATCAGTGTGGATCCCAGGACTTTGGTCAGGATATACAAAGGATATACATTTGTTCTTGATGGCAGCTTTTGAAATCCTTGGTGCATTTATGAACCTCCTTTCTAATCTGTAATTCCTGTCATCAGAAATTTCCTATCTCATTGATTTGTACATCATCTTTGCACACAGTGTAGAAAAACAAGCTATAAAAACTATGTAAAAGATATTGAACTGTCTTCTCTAGCATTATGAGATGTTTCAGCACACAATGAGAATGCAGCTCAATTTACTAAAGGAAGATTTCAGCAATTCACTTACCAGGCTGCTTGCAAATGTCAGCCCTCTGAGCAATAATAAGGCAACAAGTATGTTGAGAACAAAGCTTCTGATAATTCTGGTGCTACCTTTGAAGTAAATACGGGGTACATGATGGGTAGGAGTAAGAGATTTGTTTCTCCAAGGCAAATATTTGTGTCAGAAAAAGCATCAGACACTATGAACTAAGCTGCTCACGAGCCACATGTGCTTTTGAGAAGCGTGCTTAAAAACAATAGCCCGAAAATATAAGATGGTATCCCATGGGTTATAGTGGACATTTTGTGAGCCTCTGCAATGTTCAGGTGGGATCTGTTTTGTGCAGCCTTATTGAATAAGTCCAGATGAAGGCTGGCTGGCTGCTAAGTGTACGGCTGTCACAGATCAAAGAGATGGTGTTTATTAGGAAACTCGGGAGTTCATGATGACCTGGGAGAAGTTTGTCCTAGTGAGAAATGAGTTGATTTGCATTTTTAGAGAATCATTACCCAGAAACCTGGGACTACGTGTGCATGTTTGTACAGCTTTAGAACCAGTATGTGGCATGTCTGAAAATCGTTTTACTTTTCATAGGCTGTTTCCATCATAAGCTTAATAGTATGCATTATTCAAAGGAGAACTGTTTTAGTTTACTTGAGTTTTGTCTATGACGCATCTGGCCTGCCCTTTAAAAGGCGTCAATAATTTTAATGTATGCAGATACCTGTGAAGTTGCATAATTCTTAGTACATGCACAAAGAGTGAGTTGGGCCTTGTGATGTATAAATACCTTACAGTGGATGTGCATACATCAGAGTTGGTTATCTTGGGTCCTCAGGAAGGGACAGTCTGAACTAATTTGGAAAAATCAGCTGCAGAGGCAGTAGTTTCTCTGTATTAGCAGCACAGCAACCTAAATGTAGATGCAATTAGTCCATGGGGGAATGTGCTGTTTGTACGTCTGGGAACTAGCTTTGTGTACACTATAAAATAGATAAAAAGGCTGCAATAATGTTCTTATAGTTTGTTGTTGCTGATGTCTCTTCTGAGCTGTTTAAACTATTCTTTCACATTCCCCCATGGCTGTTGAACTGTCTGAAATTAAGAATAAAGTCAGGTAGATTCTGTCCTTATTGACTGTATTCCACTGATTTCTGCTCTGGCCTATAAAACATAGGGATACAGTTCTTCCTTCTCATTTTACTATTAATGCTAATTCTGCATTTGCAAATCAGTTATAGGGTTTTTTAGGGATATGCAGAATTTGCAATTGTTTGTATCTATCAGGCCTGAATCTAAAAATTAGGCCTCCAAACATTTGTCAGTAAGGGGAAACTGGTAATCAGCTTGTTCCGGGCATGCTTTTTGCTATGCAGTTTTCTTAAATCCTTTACTGTGCCTGAATCTTAGTGTTGTTTTTCATAATCATGTCTTACCTCAGAAAAACCCAGTCAGTTTTGGGTCAACATGCAGTTCTTATGGTGCAGAAACTGAGATATCCTGGGGCCAGCACCTCTGAAACCAGTGCAGTACTTAAGGTACTAATACAGTAGCAGCAGGCACTCACACTGATGAAGCATATTTGATTACTGAGCCAAGTATGAGGCTCAACTAAAACCAGCTTTGGTTAGCCTAGAGAATTCTGCAGCAACGTTAGCACACTTTGGCTTCTTCACCTTTTAGGTATTTTTTCCCTTTTTCTGTTCCCTTTGCTCTGAGTCCTCTTCTTTGCAAGGCTTTTGCTGTAAGCAAGAGAGAAGTAATCTATATGCTGATGGCAAGGGTGATGACATGAAGAGTTTTAGGAGAGTTTTGATCTTCAGTGAACAAAAGCTGACTTTCATATGTGGTAAATGGTTTTCTTGATAGGCTTTTAGTGAGAATATGATAGTATTACAGAAGATTGTGTAATGATGACAAAGCTTAATACTTAAAAGTGCTCATCGTGATAAAAAGATTGTGCAATGGTTTGTTGAGAATGCTGTTGTTCGAGTGTGCTTGCCAACAAAGCTGAGAGAGAAATTAAATTTCCTTTTTCTTAAAAAAAATAAAACCAACTGAAAAATTCCACTTGAGGTGGTGGAATTTGTCATCAGCTGTTTATTTGGGCCAGTGTGTTAATATAATTGCTTAAGAGGGATAAGCAGGAGAATTTTTGAAGGTTTGAAAGTTCAGCTTTTGTGGTTCAGCTCACTAGAACCTGCTGATAGGATTATTCTCGTCAAGAACCAATGCTTTAAAAATAAAAAAAAAAACAGTCAACACTTTGGACTTCTTACCATTTGCAGTGTTTCAGTAATAATTGCAGTGTATGTATGTGCATATGTTGAGTGGGAAGTTCTTAGCTGTTCATCAGTTAACTATTATGGACACTCCTATTTTTACAGTATTACATTTATTGGCTGAAGGTAGTTCTTCAAGGTTCTAAACTGCTGTTGGTGTCTTCACCTTATTCTGATGTCTTTTATATTATGCAGGTTAGAACAGGAGACAGAGAACTTTAATAAACTGGATCTTGGTCTCATTTTTGGTTATCAAATCTCAGGAAGTTCTGTTTATCATCCGCAGGGTCTAGTGAATGGCACTAATAGCTGCTGCATAGGTTATATCATGTTCTGAGATAATTTAGTTAGCACTGAATGCTGTTGTTTCAAAAGATCAGAAAATCAGAAAAAACTCATTTTGGTTAAAGGATTTCAGGGATCTCTAAGTTTCAAAAGGCAACATAAGGTCTGATGGAACTAGAATCAGCTTTGTTGTTGTTGAACTTAATATTCATGCTGAGCAACAATTGGGATGTGCTGATAAAGTAGTTAAAAAACACATAAAATAAGTTCTGGGGCACTTCTATTTTCTTTTTGTGGGGTGGGGTTTCTGGAGTGAGAAAAAGGATGTTAAAATGGGGATTTAAAAGGTAGATGTGCTGTTTTGGACAGTTAATGTGGAAATAGGAGAAGGGCAGAAATTTGTATATTGTCTCAAGGCAGAAAAACAAACAAACAAAAAGCAAATACTGGTGGGATTTCAGCCCTGTTTTGTAAACCAAACAGTTTGGTTGTGCTGAATTTTAGGTAAACATCGAAACTTTGGGATCTTTATTCGCATGTTTCCTAAACCGCTTAATGCTCACTCAGTAAAACCTTGTGCTTTTTTGAAATATGGGAGCTGAGTGGCAAACCCTTATCTCTGACAGAGCTTTACATCAGCAGGACACAGGATTTATAGAATCGCAGAATCATAGAATAGTTTGGGTTGGAAAGGACCTTAAGATCATCCAGTTCCAACCCCCCTGCCATGGGCAGGGACACCTAACACTAAACCGTGTCACTTAAGGCTCAGTCCAACCCGGCCTTGAACATTGCCAGGGATGGAGCATTCACAGGTTCCTTGGGCAACACATTCCAGTGCCTCACCACCCTCACAGTAAGGAACTTCTTCCTTGTATCCAATCTAAACTTCCCTGTTTAAGTTTTAATCTGTTACCCCTTGTCCTATCACTACAGTCCCTCATGAAGAGTTCCTCCCCAGCATCCTTTTAGGCCCCCTTCAGATACTGGAAGGCTGCTATGAGGTCTCCGTGCAGCCTTCTCTTCTCCAGGCTGAACAGCCCCAACCTTCTCAGCCTATCTTCATACGGGAGGTGCTCCAGTCCCCTCATCATCCTCGTGGCCCTCCTTTGGACTTGTTCCAACTGTTCCATGTCCTTTTCATGTTGAGGACACCAGAACTGCAGACAATACTCCAAGTGAGGTCTCGTGAGAGCAGAGTAGAGGGGCAGGATCACCTCCTTTGACCTGCTGGTCACACTCCTTTTGATGCAGCCCAGGATACAGTTGCCTTTCTGGACTGCGAGCGCACACTGAAGCTGGCTCTTATTCATTTTCTCATCAACCAACACCCCCAAGTCCTTCTCTGCAGGGCTGCTCTCAACCTCTTCCCTGCCCAGCCTGTAGTTGTGCCTGGAATTGCCCCGACCCAGGTGGAGGACCTTGCACTTGGCATGGTTAAACTTCATCAGATTGGCATCAGCCCACCTCACAAGCGTGTCAAGGTCCCTCTGGATGGCATTCCTTCCCTCCAGCGTATCAACCGAACCACACAGCTTGGTGTCATGGGCAAACTTGCTGAGGGCACACTCAATCCCACTGTCCATGTCACCAGCAAAGATATTGAACAAGACTGGTCCCAACACCGATCCCTGAGGGACACCACTCATTCCTGGTCTCCAGCTGGACACGAAGCCATTGAGCACAACTCTTTGCATGCGGCCATCCAGCATTTGGTCTATTTCTTCTGCAAGAAATTGTTACTATGCTCCCTAAAGCTAGAGCATGAAACCTTTCAGGTGTTTGAGTGACATATATAGACACATATATGTATATAGGTAAATGCAGAATTCTCTTTATTTTAAAAGTAATGTTCTAGGAGTATTAAAAAAATCATTACAGTGATCAAATGCTTTTCTACTATCTGGTTTATTTGATGTCAGACCATGATATGGGAGGAATTTTAGGAACAAGAATTTTACGGGCCAGAGGTGAATCCTCTGTGTTTCCTCATATTCATTTGAGGCACTAACTCTGGTCATATTTTGTCAGACCCTTTATGGTTTGCTGTAAGCAGATAATGGGTATGTGTGAGAGTGCCAAACTAAATCTATATGTTACCGAAATTAGCACTGCAGATGGTCCACCTCCTTATAAATACTTTGGCTTCTTTATGTTTAAGAGGGGGCTGTACATGAGGGAATGAAGGTAGCAAGCTTGAAGGTGATGATGTAGTTGTCTAGGAAACAGAGGTCATAAAGCTGGAAAGCACATGGAAAGAGCCGGGCTGATCCTGCCATACTACCTGTGTATTGTCACTGTATTGTCACTCTTGTTCAGCTGAAAGCTCAATGAATTGGCCTGCATTTTTGTGTTTGTGTTTTGTTTTGTTTTGTTTCAAATGTCTTTGCTCCTGCAGTCCTGTCGGTAGAAGGGAGGGAGCCAGAATGTGTGGGGTTAGAGAGACCTCAGCTGGGATTTTGTTGTCTCCATGCATTCAATGTCCCTTCCAAATTTTCCACTCTGGAGTAGCATGGCTTAAGGAGCAGTGCCAAAGCTTGGGAGACTTTCATCCTCCTGCTGAGAGGAGTAACATCCCGAACCGGCTGCACTTCGTCTGGATGCAGTGTTCCCACCCATAGGAACAGTGAAGGCTAATGACTTTCATTTAAGGGAGAGCTTCTGAAGCAGCCGCCCCAGAAGTGGAGGTCAGCACAAGAGCTTCCTCTGGTACTAAAACTACATGTGGAAAGCAGTGCTTGTCCAAAAATACAGGCTAAGCAGGACTTTTCCTGCGTTGCTATTGCCGTGCACAATTTTGCTAGTGCTTTCAGGTGGGGGGGAGAACTATGTCATGGGTACATAGAGAAATACTGCTTACAGTTATGTTTCCTGTTCTTTTCCATACTTCTCAAAGACAGTTTTTCTTCTAGGGCTGAATCTGCCTCTGTTCCAGAAGTTATTCACTCTCCCTATCCCCAGTTTTGTTCCCAGATTCAGTCTGGTGGTGGAAAGTTGTCTGTTGCAAAGATTGGTGTTTTCTCCGCAAGTCTGAGCATCAATATATCTGAATGCTATCTTGTGTTTGATAAATATAGTTACAACAAAAATTCTTTTTCCCAGAAAAATAAACCTGGTAAACACCAGCTCCCATTCCTTCCTATCATTGCTTTTGGAGAGAGCTAATCAGTAACTCTTGTTAGGGAAGAATTTTTTTTTTTGTTGTTAATGTGAAACTAGTATTATGTTTTTATTCAGCAGTTTGATTGTGGGTTAATTGGTCCTATATTTCAACTCAAGAAGTTGTAGTTCCTTGTTGTACCTCCAGGTACCTATTCTGACTTTCTTGTTCTGAGAAATCAAGCATCTGCATTCTTTAGGTGTTTCAAATGTTATGTTGACTTTTCAGAAGACTCTTTTGAAATCTAAAATTATGTTTGGAAATGCCTCTTTGGTTTGTCTGAAAATTGCATCTTTGGTTTTATGAAGATTGACTCACTTCAAAGCAAAAAATTTCCCACCAGGCATTTCTTGATTTTGTGATACTTGCCTAAAGATCCTCAATTCAGTTCAGTTTTCTGTAATTTCAACATTTCTGCATTGCCTGAATAACAAATTTGTTAGCTATTCTGGGTTACTCAGGCCCTACATTTTGAAGGTACATTTCTGCTGACATACCTTACCATCTTATGTTTCCTACAGTATGCACACAAATTAAGTTGTTGACAAGTGAAAACAAGATTAAATGTCTAAACCGCAACCCTGAACAAACCATAGAAAGATCAGGAGGGTCTGAAGCACTTACTTGCACTTCATCATTTTTCTAAATGACTACTTTAAAGTTGAAAGTATTCACTCAAAAGATCTTGGATTTTTTTCAGTCAGCTCAGAAATATAAACTGTAACAATCATTCTAAAAGATGAAAATGTTATGAGGCAATCACTTTTTGTCCTTTCTTTACCATCTCTCTGATCAACTGAGATTATGATTAAATGAGAGATCAGATAGTTCTCTCTGCAGAGTAGCAGAGAAAGTACAAATAGGTTTTACCGTTCCAAGCCATTTCTCCTCAGTGTGTTTCTGACCCTAAAGGTGAACAAAAAAGCTGCAACCATAAAAATAGCAAGAGGGAATTGCGCAAAGCACTTGCAAGGATATAGAGTTTTCAGGGGAATCAAATGGGATGGATGATTAGGGCATTACAGCTCTAATGTCTCAGATTGTGAGCTTCTGCCTGCCGTTGCTTTGTTAGCAGATTCTGAATGAGGTGCTTGATTCAGAGGTATAGCATTACTTGACCCTTTGTTACTCACAGACATGTTCTTCACCCATCTGTCTCAGCAGGATGGGTAAGGGTAGCTTAAATTGCTCTCTTTAAGCACTGCAAATAGATTCCATGTTAGTAGTGGCTCTGGACTGTGTCTGTATAAGGTATGTCTGTAGTAACATGTGTTTGTTATCCAGCTATGAGGGTCAAATCTTAAATATGTATATGTGTTTTTCAGATGAGTTTGCAGTTTGCTTTATGATGTTCAGTTTTCAGTTGTGAGAATTAGACTAAAATTAATTTTATGTTCATTTAAGCATGACTTGATCTAACATCTTGCAAGTGCCAGCTGGAATCAGTTTATATTTTGAACAACTTCATATATATATATTTACAATGTTACCTGTGTGCATGTATGCACATACAGATTTCTCAGGCTTCTTTGATTTTTTTTTTTTCTTTTAACCAATATTGATTTCATCATAGATATTACCCTTTATGTCAGTGTGGCTAATGGTCTCAAGTAGATTTGTGAGATTCTTCGGGTTATTTCATTGCCCCTTGGCCTCAAGTATCTCTGGTCAACAGTTTTGAATTTTGCCGTTTGGTTGAATGTTTCCTTTGGCCTGTAGATCTAGAAGAAGAATTGCTACAAGCTTGAGAAACAGAGCAGATAAAAAAGGCTGTGGTCAGTCGTCAGTTCTGTACACCCTTTGTGTTAGTGGTTTCTCCTAATTTAGCTCTAGGCTCTACTTTCCTGCATAGGTATCCTGCCGTCGCTGTACTTTTATATTACCGTTGGTCAAGGATGGGCTCGTTGTATACGGCAGAATTGCGATGGCTTTCTCATCTGCAGCATGATGGCTTGCGGAGCAAGGGAGAAGCAGCGCAGCTTTAGCCAGCAGAGGGAGCAAAAGCGCTGCTTTGCCCACTTCCAGGGGCATCCTCAGAGTGATGGTAGCATTGCCATGGCTGCAGTGATCACTTTTACTGAGGGTGGCAGAGCACGCCCTGGGCGCCATGCTCTTGCTCTGCTGCAAAACCAGAAATGCAATGCTAGGGTCTGTCAAGGAAATGTTACCCAAGAGACTGCCAGTGCTTACCACAGGCCTTCTGCGTTCCTGCTGGCTGCCCTGGAGCTGCTCCTGAGGAAGATACAGGGGTGTCCTGCAGACACAAGGATTGTGCAAATTTATACTATGGCTGCAGGGAATGACTGTACATTTATGAAAAAGTGACTCGGAGTCAATTAGGTTCGGAGGAAATTAATTATTCGCAGGTTTGTGATAAGGATTTTGTTCCAGTGAGTCTGTCAGCTGTCCTCACATTACCCTCTGCAAGTGTTGACTCCAACACTTGGGATCATAGAATGATAGAATGGCTAGGGTTGGAAAGGACCTTAAGATCAGTTGGCTTTTTAGTCTGTGCTTTTAATAGTGTTCTTTAATTTCAGAGCGTGTCCTTGGAGCAGCACAGCCCTGAGCAGTCCTCCTGGAGACCTTGCTTCTGTGGAGAGAAACCCATTTCACCAAACCTTCCTAGTATGTGCTCTGAGTGTAAAGACTGTAATATACACCTTACTGGTATAATTTCTTTTGCATTAGCAGGATTGATTGTATGTTTGCCACTGTAAAACACTAATCAAAGAATGAGACTTTATGTAAGTAATGGTTTTAAACTAAAAGAGGGGAGATTCAGGCTGGACATGAGGAAAAGATTTTTTGCAATGAGGTTTGGAAAATACTGGCACAGGCTGCCCAGGGAGGCAGTAGATTCCATCTCTGCAGACATTCAAGGCCAGGCTGGATGTGGTTGTGGGCAACCTCATGTAGATGAAGATGTGCCTGCTCATTGCACAGGGGGTTGGACTAGATGACCTTTGAGGGTCCTTTCCAACCCAAACTATTCTATGATTCTAAATGAAATAAAGTAGTTAATTAGGCTGACTGAATGTTATGGTGCCATGTAAGATAGAAATATTTTAGTTTAGAACATTTTTGGTTTTTTTTTTTATCTGTAGATATAGAATCAATTTTGCTGATAAAGGAAGAAATTCGTAGCTTAAGAAAATGAGTAATGTATCTGAGAATTAATCCATACTGTGCATCTAAGGAGATAAATCTTTTGTGACAATTGTCAGCAATACTTTAGCTGTGCTGAAGGAAAGGGTGCTTAAAAGTTCTCTCAACATTTACTGAAACTGTGGATACTTAATATTCCTGTCATAATTCTGGGATTATTAGTAATGCTTCTTTGTATTTCGGTTGTGTTTGGAGATTTCTCTCCAAGGATTGAGCTAACACCATTATTTTCCTTCTTTAAGTCAGAATCCAGCTCAGGCTTTGCTCTGTTGGGAAAGAGGAATTTAAAAAAGGGAGGAGATGCTGCTAGGAGTGGGTGGAAACTAACCTGCTGCCTCGAGGGACAACGTAGAGGGAGGTGGAAGGAATGAGAGCCAGTAGTTGGAGAGGATCATGTTAGCTCCACCCTGGCTATTGCTGTTCTTGAAACCCCATGTCAGCTCCTTGGAGCCATGGAGTATTAATGTAATGATTTAAATTTATTTGCATTCAGGACAGGGTTAATGGAGCATGAAAAAGAAAGTTCTTAATTAGCTCCTCGTTAAGCTTTTTACACCCTCAAGTCTCTCTCAAATGAACAATAGCATATTCCACACTGTGTTCTTAATTCCTCAGTATAAAAAAAATATGGATGTTTTCATTCGAGATTTTTTTCTCCAACAACTGTGACGTCTGTGGATTGAGAAAGCTTATCTGAGGAAGAGAGATAAAACCGAATATCTAATATGACACAACCAGGAGTTATTCAGTTGCAAGGCATTAAACCCATTTCTAATACTGTTCTTCAGAGATTCGTAGAACAAACTCTGAACTGGAAAATTTTTAATGCTGTTAACTTCTTAGGTTTTGATCTGCTAATTTTTTCATCTTCTGCAGATTGCATCTTCTGTGACTTCTGTTAAGGAAGGTCAGCTGTTTTCTGTTCTTCAGCTGTTGTCAAACCTACCATTCCCTTTTCTTCCTATTTATAGCCTTTTGAAACTTAAAGGTGTAGAATAGATGCTTAGAAACATCAGTGTTTGGACATGCAGTGCAGAACATTATCTAATTTATGATAACAAAGACCAAAATCTAAAGAAACGATGCCTCCAAATGGGAAGATCATAAATTGTGCAACTTTTTGATCCATATTATGGTTCATGACCATTTGTCCAGGACTTTAGAATTTATTAAAAAAAAAAAAAGGTAGAAAAGAGGAAAATAAAAAATAGAGAAGTGAAAACAATGCTTTCATCATGGACTGAAGGCTGCCTAGGTAGCCTGTCAGGGATTCTGGTAGCATGTTGCTGCAGTACCATGTGAGAATTGGGCCTGATGGTCTTCTCATTTTCAACAGCCCAGGTTTTGTCCTCCAAGTTTCTTCTACAGCCACTGTAGATTTGCTGCACTTCAGTTTCACTGTTTCTCTTATAACCCTACTTGTTAATACACCTTTTTAGTGTGTAACACCTACATTATATTCCTCCGTTATTGACCCCGTGATAATTGTAGATAATAGAAGTGCAACAGGAAGTGCTGGGCTAGGAGACGTCTGAGCTTGACATCTCCCTGCATACATCCTGTATAGGTCCTCTTCCTCAGCTTTTTTGATCGCGTTCATGGGGTGAATTCCTTTATACAGCTGCTGCTACAGCCATGACTGGAAACCAGCAAAGCACGGTTGGTGAGGCAGCAGCTGAAGGCCTGTCCTTGGTATGGATAACCTACTCGTGGTGATCAAGGTGACTCTGTTTGTAGGTAGTTTTGACTGTGCTCAGAGTAAATATTAAAGAGTTTTGAAAGTGCACTTGTCTTGAATTACTTTGCACAGGTGTCTTCCTTGCAAGGTCTTCTAATATGGACTGAGCAGCTTTCTACTTCAAAACTCTGCTGTATGGAAACTGATTAAGAATGTCACCGCTTCATGTATTTATCTTGAAGTTCCTGCTAATTACAGTGGACCTTCATTTCATATGAAGTTTTTGAAATGCAGCATTTGTCTTCCCTGTTCTGAACTTTCCATCAAACACAGTCTCTGATATAAATAGATTTATTAGCAGCTGTCA
The DNA here is from genome assembly GCA_017639245.1 of Myiopsitta monachus. NCBI lineage: Eukaryota > Metazoa > Chordata > Aves > Psittaciformes > Psittacidae > Myiopsitta > Myiopsitta monachus. Next base: position 21,500,796 of record CM029941.1, read on the forward strand.
AGACTTCGCCTTTAAAAGAGATAATATTATCAGCAGGTAAATTCACTTTCATAGCTTCTGCCATTGATTTAGGAATAGTAAGACCTATTGGCTTGGCAGAACTTGCAAGAACATCTTTTGTAAGACTGTCTATTTGTGTACATCTTCAGCTACATGCTTTTCTGCAGTAAGAGATCAGACTTGATCAAGTGAGTCAGCTCTGCCAATATGTACTTTAATCTTTGTTTAAATAATAGCATAAGTCAATTGTGGATAGAGGTGATGTTCACCTACACTTTTGTAACGATTAGTTAATTAGAAGGGGTGATGTTAAACCTTTCTTCAGAAATTGTTCATTGGTTATGTGCTCAGTTACTCTACCTGTTGGCTAGCCATGCCGTCTCAATCAATGTACTTGTTGAAAATAAAAGTTATTAGATACAACTTAGGTACAAGCAACATTGTTAACCTATAGCATTGTGCAACTGAGTGCTGCCTACACTGGACAGAAATGTCTAAAGAGGAATTTAATGATAAATATCCCTTTTCTGGTTTTAGATCCATGAAAGACCTAGTATGCACAGAATCAGGAATGTAATAAGTCCTGCTGGCCTAAGAAGTGGGTTGTATTGGAAGATTCTCAACAGGGAATCAGCATAGATGACTTCTAAAATTTCTTTGTGTTTTATGTTACATATAAATTCCACGAAATATTATATATATATATACACACACATAATTATAGCTTAGCTGCTGTCCTCATCTTTTCACATTTGTAAGCATTGAGCAAAAAACTGCTTTTCACAGGAATCAAAACACTCTTGGTAGTTGTGCCACCAGTTATCATCATGGCTTAGGATAATAAACAAGGAGGCAGATGAGCTGGCAAAACAACGCAAGTAAATGATCCCTATTTTATACCTCCACCTCCAGAGGCCTATGCAATATGAAACAAATCAGATAAATTTATGTATACATGTAAAACTCTGTACAAGGCGGTTATGAACAGTGTGTTCTGTGCTTCAGTTTAATATGGCATCGGTGGCACTTGAAATCTGGTTCTAAAAATAAATGTCAGTAAGACCTTGAAATAAAAACCAAATCGCAAGCATGCCACTTAGTCACTTCACTATTATTGGGGAAATTTGCCTATGAGGAAACTCATGAATTTCATACATTTATCTTAGAGTAAAATCAGTTTGTATCACCTGATTCCATCTGATTCCATAAAATTTGTTCAGCATGCAGACTACTGGTAGGGTGTCCTAAATGAGAAGAACATAAGAATTTTCCTGTAACACCCCATGAGAAGCCTCAGACAGTCAGGCATTATTAGTGCATCAATCTGAATTTGCTACCTCGAGGTGACAAGATAGACCTGACAGTCCTGGCAGCAGTAAGATTTGTAAGGTTTACAATCCATAGTTAATTACTGAGGACTATTTCACACTTAGAATGTGCCCCATCTCCAACATATGGAAATGGACTGAGGCACGGTAGATGCCACCCAGAAATATTCATGTGTTTCATTTTTATCTCTTCCTGAGAGCTGTAGGAGGAAAAAGTCACAGTACGAGATGAAAATAATTTGCCAGTTTGAGAGCAAGGAGAGCACCCATTCCCAGCTATTCACAACTGCTTCTGTCCTTCAAAATGGTGTTTGGCTGGCCAGTGAGAGGATCTGTTGCAGAACAATCCATTGCAGTGCATTCGCCACTCTCATCGGCTCAACACCTAATTACTGTTGCTTTAAGCTTATGTAATCTCCTGCTCACCCTTTCTGTGATGGGGAAAGGATGTCAACTTGTGCTGGAGCAGTGTGGGGTAATGTATATCCTGGCTGCTCTGCTTCTGGGGTAGGGACAGAAGGAAGGCCAGGAGCAGCAACCATGGATGTGGCTGCAGTGATTTCTGTCTCTGGATGAACATATGCATTACTATTTCAGGAGATTTGCCACATGTCTGAAAATGTCTTTGTGCATCATCTTTGTGACCATACGTGTCTTGCTTCAGACACCATCCAGCTCTCCTGAGAGCACCGTTTGGAAGGCAGGCATGATGTCCCCCTCTTAGCAAGTCTGAAAACCTGCAGTCCAGTCACTGAGAGGAAACAGCAACCAAGTTCCAGGACACAGACCTGGATACTGTGTGCTTCTTCATTGGACCAAGGCAAGATTGTATACTGACCCTTTTTCTTCTTGCACATATAGTACATGTAATGCATAACTTGAAATAGTAACTGATTAGTTAAAAAATTACTTATAAAGGTACTATTTATTCACCTTAAGGTACATTGCAGGTGCTGATGCCAACCTGATGAAGTTTAACCATGCCAAGTGCAAGGTCCTTCACCTGGGTCGGGGCAATGCCAGGCACAGCTACAGGTTGGGCAGGGAAGAGATTGAGAGCAGCCCTGCAGAGAAGGACTTGGGGGTGTTGGTTGATGAAAAAATGAACATGAGCCGGCTGCAGTGTGCGCTTGCAGCCCAGAAAGCCAACCGTATCCTGGGCTGCATCAAAAGGAGTGTGACCAGCAGGTCAAGGGAGATGATCCTGCCCCTCTACTCTGCTCTCACGAGACCTCACTTGGAGTATTGTCTGCAGTTCTGCTGTCCTCAACATGAAAAGGACATGGAACAGTTGGAACAAGTCCAGAGGAGGGCCACGAGGATGATGAGGGGACTGGAGCACATTCCGTATGAAGATAGGCTGAGAAAGTTGGGGCTGTTGAGCCTGGAGAAGAGAAGGCTGCACGGAGACCTCATAGCAGCCTTCCAGTATCTGAAGGGGGCCTATAAGGATGCTGGGGAGGAATTCTTCGTGAGGGACTGTAGTGATAGGACAAGGGGTAACAGATTAAAACTTAAACAGGGAAGTTTAGATTGGATACAAGGAAGAAGTTCCTTACTGTGAGGGTGGTGAGGCACTGGAATGGGTTGCCCAAGGAACCTGTGAATGCTCCATCCCTGGCAATGTTCAAGGCCGGGTTGGACAGAGCCTTGGGTGGCGTGGTTTAATGTGAGGTTACCCTGCTGATGGCAGGGGGGTTGGAACTAGATGATCTTAAGGTCCTGTCCAACCCAAATTATTCTATGATTCTATGATTCTAACCATAAAAAATCAATTTTATTTCCTATTTTAAAAGACTTTTTTTCTTTCACGTTTTGATAAACATCCGCTAGCCTCTTCTCGATGGAAGTTTCTGTCAACCTGTTCTCCCTTTCCTGAGCTAAACTTGTCTCTTCATCTAATTGCAATTTTTTTGTCAGGCTCCCAAGTTTAGCAAATCAGTCTGTCACTCTCTGTGGCACCTGGAAAATAGTGGTTTTACCAGCCACTACGTTCTGAGTTTTCTGAAGATGTGAAATAGGTAGCTTGCCTCTAGCAGTGGTTTATTTTGCTTTTTCTGTGTTTATTTTCCTTTTTCTGTCTTCAACATGCTTCTTGGATAGAGTCAAATGCGATGGCATTGCACTGGTTATAGATAAAATGCATCCGATAATAAAAAGTTATTTAAAGATTCTCTACTTTTGCCATGTTTATTCTTTAATTGGATATTAAAATACCAGGAGGAAAGGCTTGGTCTTAATGAGTGGTGATCCAAAGGCTGGAGCTCTGAAGACTTAGAAAGTAAATGTTTATCTCTGAGTAATTTTGGCTTTGTAGTGAGTATACATTTCTACTAGTGTTATTTTTAATTAACAGGGTTTATGGAGTGTGTACCTGCATGTAGATTTGTGACATTACAAATCCTAGTTCCAGGTCTATGCTAACTGAATCTACAAACAAAACGTTGTAACATCATTTATGAGAAATTCAGTGTGGGCGCTACAAGCAAAATGCCTAAATTTAAGGTGAATTAGCCTTCTGAGTTTTAGGTAAGCAGCAACTTTAATGGGCTTGGCCACTTCTTCAAGTGAGCCAAAGGCGAAGCTTTTTTTTCTGCCTTCATGTGCCACATGAAGTAAGAATGGAAAATATTTTGAAAATGCAAGTATTTTCCAATTAATCATTCAGAACTAGAAACTACTGCCAACATAAAATTCTCAAAAGCTGAAATTTTTAGATCTTTGAGATCTGGAGAAACATAGGAGAGGTCCAGCTAAAGGAACACTGGCTTCTCTGAAAAGACTTTGATGCTGTGCTCTTTAAAAAACAGGTGTTTTGGGGGATTACTACATCAGAAATCACCTTTAAACTAATAGCTGGTCTTGAAGGACAGGTATGTCTTCCTGCACATATTCCTCATCCATTGCTGAGGAGCAGCAGACCTTTACATTCTAAATGGCTTTTTAGCTTATCTGTTTATAGATTTGTTGTATTTGTGGCTTATGATCTTAAATAATTTCAATTTGATCCTTGGTTTTGTTCTACTGCTGTGGTTTTCAGAGCAGGAGCTGCTCTTACAACGTAGAATAGACATGTTTCTTTCAGCTTTGCAAAATACATTTCTGTAGGAAAAACTGTGTTTTGGAAATTGCTTTTTTGTTAGAGACCTTTCTTACCAGTAGTGTGTTATGACAGTAAATTTTTATCAAACAATTATTCTTATTCTGTTACTGTGTCCAGTAATATTTTTAATCTCTAAGACAACTGTCTTTCTGCTGCAGAGCACTTACGTAAAGAGGGACTAGTTCCAACAGGCTTGTATTTTCCAAGTATGTTGTCTTCTGTAATAAAGTTTGGGTTTGAGATGAGCAGAGGGCATGAGATGTCAGAAGTTAATGGTGTTTTCAAAGAAATCCTCTGTCATTTTCTTTAAAGAAACATTTTCAATTTTTTCTTTTTGTCTACCCCATAACTTTATATTACTGTCTGGATTCCACTGAAAAGTTGATTCTAGATGCAAGTGCTCTGGGCCCTCTTTCCACCTAGCTCTTTTAGCAACAGATGAGTGACTGCCAGGCAGGTAGAAGGACAGCTATGGAAATGTAGCTGGCTGATGCACAACAAATGCAGCTTTTAGTATAAAGAAATCTGAATCTGAGCTTCCTCACTGAAAAATTGAGATATGATGTTGTACAAGGGGAAATAAGACTGAAGGAAAAATTGAGGAGTAGAGAATTTTTATTCAAATTCTTACTACCAATTTCATAAAGTAGTTTAGATTATTTAAAAACAGAACAAAAACAAAGCCAGGGCAGAGCTGTGACCTAGGATACACTGTCTTACAACAAGTTGTTTTCTAATTTTAACAGAAATGATTTGGGCTTTATAAGATTTAAAATGTGCAGCTTTGAAAAGCTGAAGAGCACATCAGGCAGGTTGGAAAGTTGCTATGTCACTGGAAAAATCCAGATGAATCATTTTATATATAAGGTATGTGCATTTTTTTCAAGTGCTCCTTTTCTGAGTGCTCTTCTCGTTTGCATTACTGGGACCACTGTCCCGGGTTATTCTCACTTGCTGCTCCCTTCATCTTATTTCTTGTTTTTCTTCTATGCCATGAAAGGTTCCTCGATTATAAAGACTTATGTAAGAATTATGAAGGACTACATTTTCCATATGCAAGAGTTATAAAGAATTTATCATCTTGTTGAAACAAAAGGGTTACAGGTGGAATTAGCACTTACTGGGTCTTTGGTGTAGTAGTACTAGCCTACAACAGTAAGAAATATGGGGGCATTATGGTTGCTTATCCTTAAGGCTAAATATAAATTGCTTGAAGCACCATGATTTAGTTTGTTCTTTAGAGCTAATACAAAGCCAAAGTCCATGGGCTCAAAGGTCTACCATCAGAAAGCAGCATGCAGATTTGTCATCTGATTTCCACTTACTGTTGCCACAAAGCCTTTTTATTCAAAAATATTTTTCACTTTCCCAGGGCTGGAATGCATTGCAGCCATTTGAATTTGGGTACTGGTAGCTAAATAATTTATTTCCACTTATTCATTCCCAGCATCAAACCCTACATTCCAGTCATTGTAGTGGGGCAAATTGTTTTTATTACAGATGGCTATATGTGTATGTCCAGGGATTCAGCTGAAGGTGGCTGGATTTTATTGAAAATGAAATAAAATTACACAGCTGCACTATTTATAAAGGCATCTAAAAGTTTGGTCTCAGTAAAGGCTGTTCAAAAGAAATATAGATCTACAGAGATGTTTAACATAGTAATCGGAGATTGATGATTGTTGAGATTATGAACAAAGAGAAAGATTTATTGCTTCTTGTTTTGTGTTTTGCCAGAAATATAGATACTTTTTCCACAGTGATATTCCTTTAGATATGACCTCTCTGAATTTGGAAAAAAATAATAGAGAAAGTAAGAAAACAGTTTGAAGAAATGAACTAAACAATTCAAGTTAAAAAGGTTTCTTGCAGAAGGAAGCATTAAGTCATGTCAGCATTCAGGATCAATTGATTATGTCAATGTTGCAGTATGGTACTCAGCTAAAGATGAAATGCTTGTATCATTGTTTAATTTCCAGATTGTGAATGATGCAAATCAGCAAATAGAAGTTCACTTCAAAGTAGATACTATCTTGGTTCTCATTCTTCCTAGTTTTTTCTAGTCAGTCAAGACACAATTTTGATTCTTGCTCTGGTCTTTTTTATTAGTAGAAATAAAATAACAAGATAAAGTTTTCTTTTTCTTCTATGAAAATATTTTCTTTGTTCAGAAAGTTGCATGTTTTCCTCACTTAAAAAACCTTATTTGTAGAAATAAGCAGATGATAAGCAGATTCTCCCATATGAAGACAGGCTAAGAAAATCGGGGCTGTTCAGCCTGCGGAAGAGAAGGTTGCATGGAGAGCTCATAGCAGTCTGCTGGCATCAGAAGGGGTCCCACAAGGATGCTGGAGAGGGACTCTTAATCAGGGACTGTAGTGATAGGAAAGGGGTAATTTGTTTAAACAGGGGAGATAAATAAGAAGTTCTTTACTGTAAGGGTGGTGAGGCACTGGAATTGGTTGCCCAGAGAAGCTGTGAATGTCCCATCCCTGGAGGTGTTCAAGGCCAGGCTGGACAGGGCCTTGAGCAACATGGTCTAGTAGGAGGTGTCCCTGCCCATGGCAGGGAGGGCTGGAATGATGATTTGAACCTTAACCATTCTGTGATTCTATGATTTTTAGTCAGATGCCTACAAAAGCAACTGACATAGAAAATTTCACCTCTTCTTTATCAAAGATGTTGGGCTCTCCAGAAGCTTAGTGAATAACAGCCAGTGAGTGCTTAGGACTCTGAGAGTGTGTGTCTTTTGTAAATTACTAAAATAACATGTTTTAATGAGGAATTTATGTTTGATAATAGGTAATAAAGCCATTGTCTATTATCAGACTTATTACCCTGAAGTCCTGTGACTAGAGAATTTGGCTAATATCAGCCTTTTTGTGTATATTTCAGAGGGACATTTCAAAATTACTTGTAAGTAGGTCTGTCAGCAGAAGCAGAAATTCGTGCTTTATACTGAAGAAATTATGTACCTTGGCAGCTCTTTTCTAAAAATGTTAGCAAATATCTGGTGCTTTTATCACTGCTGGAGTTCTGTAAGAGTAGACATGTAGCACTGCAGCTTATGTCACAAAATCTGGCCATGGATCTTGGACTTTGGCAAAACTAATGAGGCTTTTTGTGGTAATCGAGTGTTTTACTTCCAGCAGTACCAGAAAGGCATTAGCCCATGCCCAGAGGAACAAGCCAGTGCCTGTATATTGTTCAAATCCCTTTTCAGACTCATTGAATGGGTGCATCAATAGCATCATTACACATAACGATTTTCCATACTCCCTTGTTATCAGTCTTTATCTCAGGCTAAGTAAAGTTGGCTTTACTTGAGTGCAAAATCAAATTGAATAATGATATGTAAACCTGCCTGGAACAGAGCGAGATACTAGATCTGTTGCAGTGCCTATTATCCAGACTAATATTCTACCATTTATTTAAATTGAGTAAGTAGCTGGTGTTTTTAGAGATGAAAGTGGTTCATGCCAAATGGTACTAAACAAAATGTAAAAATTCAGTTCAAGCACCGAGCCTTCCAATACAGATCATAGTGTTCAATGTGTAAACTGTATCCAGCAGCCTTTGAGACAACGTATAGTGAATGTACTGCGACTCACATGTGTTATGCTGCTCAGCATTTCAAATGGCTGTCCAAGCCTTTCTGATTATTCTTTTGCATATAAGAAATGTATAATGAATAAAATCTTTCAACTAGGTAGCATTTAATAGGTTTGAAATCATATTTCTTCCCCATAGCTTATCAAAGCATCTTTTCATTTTTATGTTTTTCAGGCTTCCTCTTGCATAAAATATATTGGCATGCATTTCTAATGTGCTTACCACAGCCCACAGCACATTCCTGGTTTAAATTACATCCAGATGTACGGAAGATACATTCAGTGGAACTTCTGTTTTGTTCATATGCCCTCCTGTACTAGTATGAAAAGATCTTTACACCTTTGTCCTATGTAAGTGAAACAAATCCACTTTGTGAGAGGTGGTTTAAAATGCTGAATATGAGTTGTAGTATGGGCAATTCAGTAGTCCATCAACATTTTTTATTGATAGATTTGTATTAAACACATCATAACCACAGTTCTGGGCTTCATCATGCTATGAGCAATGCAGACACACAGAAAAAATACCAGAGCAAAAGAACCCCACCCTCCTCCCCAACACTGTTTAAAAACATTTCCTTTTATATAACATGGTTGGAGTTCTAAACAACTCATAAGTAAGAGTCTTTTGATGGAGTGCTAAAGGATCCAGGCCATGACCACTCTGTGTACGTGTCCAGTAATAGTATTTTAAAAATTACATGTTTAAATTGTGCTTTGTATAGGAGAATTCAAAAATTATTTTCCCAAAAATATTGCCCTTTATATTAGAAGGAGAATGGAGTGGGCATAGCTGGAATTGTCAGGTTTTCGAATCTCTCAAAATGGAGTAAAAATCTGTGTATCTTTTGGCAAGTGTGTTTCCCATTTACGGACAAATAAAATCTTAGGGCATAAACATCCTTGGACAGGGCACGTAGGTGGTAACACTTGAATTGGTGTTCTTTCTCTTGTGCTAGTGACACTGGATTGCTGAATATTGTCTTTTGACAATTCACCTGTAGTGTAAATAATGCAGTTGAGGGAAACACCTGAGAAATGGTTTAACTGAGGATGGTAAAATCCTCTTCCAGAGATGTTCAGAAGAAACTCTTAGAAGGATGCAACCTCCTTCCAAATAGGCGTCCACTTAAATTAAAACCACAGAGGTTTCTTTCCCTGATGGCATTATGGTGGAGTAATTCCTTTATTTTCCGTGAGGGGGTGAAAAGCTCTGCATTGGTCTTGCTGGCTTTCTGTCTTTGTTCACACACTCAAGGAATGAAACTTTGCTCTTGTAGTCTCATGCCTTTTGTTGCCTTTTTTTTGTTTTATTATTATTATTATTTTCCTTTATATTCCTGGAAAAATGTTCCCCTTCTTCTTCTGTACAAGCTTATGACACGGTTTTCTATCTGCGTGCTCCACTAGTGGATAGTATTTTAAATTATATTTTCATTAATATACAAATTCAGCTGTCATGGTAAGTGCAAAGTTTGCAATGTAATAATGTGCCAGAGGCTAAGGAAAACTCAAGTAATTTGCAGTTGTGAGGGCTGTTTATATTGTGTGCCTTTGCAAACTGAGAATCACAATTATAGAGAAAGTTTGGATCTTAAAGAACCAAGATGTCACTTGCCACCTGCAGTCAAATATCAAACAGTTTTATTATTGTCTTGTAGATTTTATGTAACTAAAAATGGTCAAGACTAGCCTTCATGGAAAGAATGTCTGCTAAATATCAGTGCAAAATATAGAATACTGTATAATTTGGGGCTATTATCTGCTTGGTCTGAAATTCAGATTCTGCCTGGCTGTAAAATGTAGGTATTTGAAGAATGCTTGAAATTATGATGAGAATGAAACCAATCTTTAACAGCTTCTTGGCTAGGGTAAAGGACCTAGCAGTTTCTTCACAAGTGAAACTAAAATCTAAAACATGTCAGGAAGAAAGGTTAACTAAAGAACTAAATAAATAAATAAAATAATCTCAGGCATTCTGCAAAATCCTAAGTGAGATGTCATTCTAGGAAGGTTTCTAAGATTTAGAGGCTTTTATTGAAATCAGTGGTCCAAGGTGGAAGTCAGTGCAAGAGAAGAGATATGGGCACAACTGAAAAACTCCTTGCAGATCATTTGGACATCTAAATGGTTTGTTGTGGAAAAAAGCTCTACAATGAGTGACTTCCAGTTCAGAAGGAAAGACAGGAGAATAAAAATTGATTTATTAAGATACAGGTTTTGTTTGTGGTCCAGTATTTTCAGAAAATTATGCGTAATTATTTTAAACCTTTTGTGCATTGCTTCTGGCCCCACTTTCACAAGTGCAGCTCTTAAATGAGAGCAAAATTATTTCCATTCTTCCAAGTCAAGAGTCTGATCCCAAGTGCAGAGAATATCTGAGTTGGCACATTGACTTTCAATGAGATTATTCATGTACATAATTATAATATGTGGTTTATTTATGCTGAATTAAACACAAGCTAAAAGCACCCACAGAAAGGAGCTTCAAATGAAGTGCTTCATTATAGGGTGTTTATATACAGGAGAAGTTTTAGAATTTTTTGGTGTCAGAATTCATGTCCCTGAGAAAAATGAGGAGACAACAGTGTCTTTCATACAAAGAAATGAAAAGATAAATTCAACATATATATTCAATTCATAATGGAAAGATTATTCAATTTTATATAGAGCATTGTTTGACTGTATTATAAAACACTTTGGCTTTCTTGAAAAATTACCATTGACATTTCATTGTGTTGTGATATATGCAATGAATAGCAATCTTTTCATGAACTAGTATTCTTAATGAAGGTCATACATATATGAGAACTGGCAATATTAAAGAAGATTATCCTAATAATGGGGTGTAAAAAAATGAACATGAGCTTTTAAAAACTTGAATTGGTACAGGACCTCTTGGTGGGAATAATGCTGTTAGATAAGTGATTTGCTACCACTGAAATGTACTGCAGGAAAATACAGAAAACAAAACTTCAGTATTTCATCGTCCTGGAACTCTGTGTGATTAAATTCTCAAAGACCTGAGACTCCTGAATCTCATCTATTTTCAGCGCAAATTGTGTCAGTTTTCTCTCTTGAGAGAGAGTTCTCCTGCGCTCTGTAAGGTCAAGAAATTGAATCCCAAGGCTGTTTACATGTATATCGCTAAACCTTAACTTTTCTTGATAGCAATTGGGGTGGGGTAGGGCGTGGGGGAGATGAGTGTACAGCAATTAGCTATTTTCTGATGGAGGACTGCAGAGCTGATCAAGTAAGTTATGTAAAGCATAGAAATAAGTTATTACAGTGTCATTCTCCACAAAAGATAAAGAATGAACCTGGTACCGTAAACAACTCTGATAATTTTTCAGAACTTGTTACTGGTGCTGGATGTCAGCACTTCTATTGACTTAGAGTTTTGTGCTCCACACCTCTGAATACCATGCCTGACATGCTAAGTGTGACCTCATTTGTACAGGAAAAGTAACTTTTTGCCTGATCTTTGTCTTATCTGAGGGGAAAGGAAATATTTCCTGTTTACAAACCAACATATTCTTAAAAGCTGTATTTCAATGTTCAACATCTTACTGATGATTAATTTTTTTTCATCAGCTTCTGGGACCAGGAAGAGTCATTCAATATTTTTCTTGCTTTTTGGCTTTCATGAGCTTGTAGCCCAGCAGTACCATTCTGCTGATGAATTGTTGGGACCCTGATGTGAGCCATGCTTTGAGGAATTTTGGTTTCCAAGAACTGTAAAACCATTCTCTTCGAATACAGTCGTTGAAGAATAAAATATCATGATACAGTATTAAATTCTTGCTCATTTTCCTGCAATTTATTACTAATTAGGTGTAATTATGTCCCTCGAGTATTCACTTGAAAAGGAAATTAAATCTTATCTGACCGCTGGGCCAGGAACAGGTACAGCCAGGCTCAGAGAAGTGAGAAAACTTTAAGCTTTTTTTAGTTATCTTTCTGGTTTCACAATTATATTTGTATTTGATAAAATCTAATTATTTTAATTAGAAATTGAATGCTAAAACAGACAATCTCTGAAGAATGTAATATGATAAAAACCCAGGGAAGCATTGCTTTGTTGTAGAACTGATAGAACAGCACAGCCACACTGTGGTTTGACTGTCCTTTGTGAAATGCATGCTGAAATGGTGCATGTCTTATTTTATGAAGTAGCTGCATACATAATGTGTATTAAATATGAGATACAAAGCTGTGTGGTGGGATGGGATTCTGTTCAATGAAGTATACCTACAGGTCTGAAGGAAGCTGTCTAGAGCTAGTCATAACTTTGGGGTGTAATATGCTCAGTCATGATTCTTGGGAGATTTTTTTTTCAAAGTCTACTAATCATTATAAGCATTTGTTTTCCCAAGGAGTCAATTTTCATTGGTGTGAGGCATGAAACTTATTTATTCTGTTTTATATTTGTATTCCTGAAAAATCTGGGTAAGAAGAGGCTATGAACTGTGTCTGAGGAAACAAAAGGTCTGTCTCAGTGGTGAAGAGCACGCACTGCTAGCTGAAAGGCTGCTGATATCAGTGGGGAGATAAGGTGGTCAGAGAGATGGAGGTAATTTGCATTCTAGAAAAAAAATTGCCTACACTTATATTGGTATCAAGATTGTGTTAAATCCCTACATACAGGTATTAAAGTCATGAAATAGCTGATGATGATCCCTCAGCTGTCATTACTGCCTTACTTTTCAGTAAGAACACTGGGGATGATAACTAGCACCTTGAAAGGGCACATGGCATGAATAGAATCATAGAATCATAGACTCATAGAATAGTAAGGGTTGGAAAGGACATTAAGATCATCCAGTTCCAACCCCCCTGCCATGGGCAGGGACACCTAACACTAAACCATTGCCACCCAAGGCTCTGTCCAACCTGACCTTAAACACCACCAGCGATGGGGCATTCACAACTTCCATGGGCAACCCATTCCAGTGCCTCACCACCCTTACAGTAAAGAATTTCTTCCTTATATCCAATCTAAACTTACCCTGTTCAAATTTTAACCCGCGACCCCTTGTCCTCTCACTACAGTCCGTAATGAAGAGTCCCTCCCCAGCATCCCTCTAGGCCCCCTTCAGATACTGGAAGGTTGCTATGAGGTCTCCACGCAGCCTTCTCTTCTCCAGGCTCAACAGCCCCAACTTTCTCAGCCTGTCTTCATACGGGAGGTGCTCCAGTCCCCTGATCATCCTCATGGCCCTCCTTTGGACTTGTTCCAAGCCTTCCATGTCCTTTTTATGTTGAGGACACCAGAAGTGCACACAGTACTCCAAAATGGGGTCTCGTGAGAGCAGAGTAGAGGGGCAGGATCACCTCCTTGGACCTGCTGGTCACGCTCCTTTTGATGCAGCCCAGGATATGGTTGGCTTTCTGGGCTGCGAGCGCACACCCACATCAAAAATACACACTCCCTTGTAGCAAGTGACACTGGAGTTTCTGACGTCCTCGAAACTGTCGTCTTGGTGCATGATCAGTATTCATTTTTTTCTGGTATGGCATGAGCAGTAAGTATACAGTGCTCATGATGAAACTTTATTTATACATACCGTACAGAACAGAAGGAGGAGGTGTAGTTTCTGCTTCATTGTCCTGTCAGTATGGCTCATTTATTTTCAAGGTATTAAAATAATAACTTTCAAGGGCACACTGCAAAGACTGTTTTGTAGAGAGAAAGTTGGGGATAAAGGACAGCTGAGTGTTCAGGTTGAGGACCAGTAATTTTCAAGGTTATTTTGAGCCAAGCTATCTTGTGATGCCTCTTCTAGCTTTGTTGCTTTAAAAACAGAGCTACTAAGAAACTGTAAATTATCACTATGGTGGTCTCCTTGTCTTCCTAAAAAGCTAATAGATGTTAATGTTTCTCAACCTTATTGTAGAGCAAAGCAATGTTTTAAGCTTTCATTACTGTTTCAAGATTCTGAAGATATTTATTTTTATTATAATATTTAACATTATATATTTATATTACTTATCAGATATATTGCAAAAGCTATTATATTCCTATTCTAGTAGTGCAGATTACTCAGTTCGTATTTAGGGGTGACACTTTGGACTGAGATGTTATCTAGCAGTGGAATATTGTGGGACTCTCCTGCCTTTTCCAATACCCCTTTTGAAGGATCACCTCTAAAGCTATGTTTTTATCTACTAATAGAAAATGTCGTAGAGTTTTCAACACTATCTTTAAGCAGTTTCTTGATATTACTGCAAACTGTTGGGAAAGAGTCCTTTCAGGTCAGATATTTTTCCAGTTCTTTTTTTTCCACAAGAGTATCTGCTTTGGGTTACTCTACTACAAAAATTCCTGCTAAATTGAGATATGGAGATTTGATCCAGCTGTTGCTCAGCTGATGTACACTAGAGAGAGCCACTGACTTGTTTCTGTGTTCAGCATAAATGTGGTCTAGGATTAAAAGGTTGGAATAAAAGTTTGAGAACAAGCTTTAGGGAACTGCTGAGGATTAAATTCAGTATTTCATCTGTTTCGTCATCTTTATTGCTGAAATTATAAGACATTATTAGAAAAAAAGGTTTAAATTTATTTAAAGAAATATATCAATGGCAGAGGGATAAATGAAATGCTGCCACCTTAGAGCACCACTTCTCAATTTGTTTATCTTGTTTTATTCACAAATCTCTTCCTATACATATATATGAGAATATTAATGATTCGTGGTGGGATTTTATTTTATATTTAATTTTTTTTTTTTTTTTAGTTGGGGTGGGGTTTTTTTTTTTTCATTTTTGTTCAGTTTTGGGTTTTGGTTGTTGTTGGTGGTTTTTTTTTTTTTTTTTTCCCAATGTTGGTAGAAAAGTTTTCTGTTGAGAAAGAATCTTTGATGCTTAAGCTGCATTCCTTTGAGATAGCTGGGGAAAGACTAGTAATATAACTACAGCGAAGGAAAGGCTCAGGGCACACTTACTGATTGGTGTTATTGGTGCTGGAGCTATTGCCTTTACTTCTTAGCACAGGTCCCGGGGCACTGAGGAAGATGGGGAGAGCCCGAGAAGCAGTGATGTCCTGGGCTCCTGCCCTGCTCTTTGTATTGCCTTCTCCTGAAATCTTCCAGTGCCTCTCTCTGTGATCGCTAGGCACCCTGGCCTCCCAGGCCTGCAAATGTGGTCTCCTGGGGCAGGGAGAGATGCTGTAACATTAATGGAAAGCACTTTACATGCCTGGCTTTCCACATTAGGGAAAAGAGGCGTATATGTGGTGTCTTTCTTTATCAGATGACAACGTCTCATTAATTTTGTTTTGTCCCAAATGATTTTCACTATTTGCTGTTTGTCGATTATCAGGAAATGAGTTGAAGTACTAGCCCTAATGAGGGCAATAGTCATTATTTCAAATGTATTTTTGTGTTTAATTTATAATCCCCAATGAAAGTCAGATAATGAAGTGATCAAACATTTTCAAATGAAAATGCTTTATCGGAAAAAATGGCTAATCACTGAAATCAGAGCACTAAGTGGGTACTTTTGTCAGTAAAGGAGAAGCCAAAACCATTATGACAGCATCAGTGACAGTAAACATGCACCATTATCCCTTCCACCTCCATTTCTGTCTGTATTTTTGGCAATATTTTGATATTAAATTTGGAATGAAAGCCCTTGAGTACTTAAGCACAAAATTAGCCATAAACAATTTCTGGTTTGATCTACAATAATTTTATTTTCTGAATGTTTTATTGAAGTGCTTTGTTCTTGTTTTATACGCGTTGGGATTTGTCTTTGTATTAGGGAAAAATGACAGGGGAAAAAACAAGATACAGTTGTAATACCCACATATGTAAAACTTTCTAACAAATACAGGTTCTGAAACAGGCTGTTGTATGTGGGAAATTGGAAGCTGATTAAACTATTGCTAATGATGACCTTGTGAGGAATGCGTAATTGGGCTTTCCAATACTGATTTTACTCCAACAATAACATGGGAAATAACTTCTATGGGAAAGTGATGTATATTTTAAAAAAAACTAAAGTAGAATGTTTATTTTGATTCTTTGTTGGCACACAGAGTGAAATAGTTACACAATTTTGTAGCAATCACTTTTATTACAGATGTTTTGGAGGAAGGAAAGATAGAATAAGAAAATGTGGAAGCTTTTCAGGTGAGACCATAGGCACATGGAGCAGCAGCTGCATAGAAATCTGCCTTTTGGATTTCTGGGTTTGTGCCAGTGCCATCACAGAGTTGTGTTTATCACTGCAGGAGTTGCGCAGTTCAGATACTAATGTTTTAACAAGCCAATGCAAATATTGCTGGGTTTAGTGGTGTTTTCTCAGATCAAGATTAGCATGCAGGTTAAGAAAAACAACATAAAAAAACTAAATAACTCTGAAGAAACTTCAGGCAAAGTATTTCATAGAACACCAGGCCATCCTCCTGGGATATTTTTCCCATATTATGGATACTCTTTTCTGTTTGTTCCTGTAGGATTTTTTTCAACGCTCAAGCCCACAGCTTGGAACTTCATTTTTGTGAAAGTATGTGCACATAATTCTGATGTTTCAATGTGGCTACTGAAATTTATTATCATGTTATATGAAACCTGAAGTCTGTGCTGAAATGTCTGCCCTGAAAAGCTCCTACTGGCACCTGTGCAGTTTTATCTGACTTAAAACTTTAGCATTTTGTTCAAGAAAATAAAAAAAATCCCAACACTTTAAAGAGAAGCTAGATGAAAAAGAGATGCATTATAAACAAAAAAGAAATTCTACATACTCCACCACGGAAAACTAGACTGGACTTGGCTTCCTGCAAATGAGATAGAGGAAAGGAATATCAAGACCATCTGATCTCATCGTTACCTGTCTGAAGATTGTGCAGGAATGTTTCAGTAAGACTAGTAGGGTTCTTTGAAAAAGCCGAACTTTAAGCTATGTCCCCTCCTGGGTAGCCTGCATGCTCAATTACGTCTCTGAAATGCCTGTACACCAAAACACACAGCACTGGGAATAAACAGGAAAAATTAGAGATCTGCTTGCAGTTGTAGGGCCATGATCTCGTTGCAAATACAGATGTGGTAGAATAGCTGGTATGACTGGAATGCTATCATGGAGGCTACATACTTGTTAGGAAAGACAGGCCAGCAAGGTGAGGTGGTGTAGTGGCTTTTTATGGGAGAGAGCAACAGGAATGTATTGAGCTGGGGGTGGATGAAGAATAAGTTGAGAGCTTATGGGTAACAAGGGAGAAGGCTAACATAAGTAACACTGTTAACGAAGGATACAAAGAAGGCAGAATTACTGAATACCTTCTTTGCTTCTGTCTTTACTACTAAGGCCAGACTTCAGGAATCCCAGACCCTGGAGGTAAGATAGGAAGTAGAGAGAAGACTTCCCCTGGGTTGCAGAAGATCGGGTAAGAAATCATTTAGGCAAACTTACCCACAGATCCATGGCCTTGATGGGGTGCACCCATGAGTGCTGAGAGGTTAGCTATAGTTAGTGCAACATAATTCCATTTAAAAGTTTCAAAGTAGTTTTAATCTTACTTTAGAGTATCCTTTGTATAAAATTAAGAGGGGTGATGAAATGTTAAATAGATTTGGATTGCATTTGACCTTTTCCTTCCATTGAAGAGCTTGGCATGCCATTTAGATAAAGGGGTAAGAACAGGAACTTGAGTGTTACTACTTGTGGAAAACCTGTCTTGCAACATTAATTGAAGTTGTCTGGAGTTTTAAACTAGCTTCTGTGGTAAGCCACAGCCTAATCTCCTTACTAAGAATGTTTTCTTGTGCTTCTCATAAAATATAAGGCTGGAGAAGATTATGCTCATGTGGTTTGATCTCCTGTATTGACAGAGTATTTAGGCCTTGCCTAAATTCCTATTTGAGCTGGAGTAATTTCTGCAGAAAACTAGTGATGAAAGATTTTGTTGCTGACAGATTCCACTGCAACATTTGTTCGGTTTTTGCAGTCACTATCAGTTGAAATGAAGTAAGCCACTTTTGCCTATTTAAAATGTAATGTAATTTATCCATGACTTTATTATCTTTATTGTCCTGATAGAACACAACTGCTGCAATGTTTCACAGAGCAAAAATGGACTTTCAGATATTCCTTGGATTTCACAAATTAATAGTGGTGAAAATGAGAGTTAAAAGCTTTTGATGTTATCAGAATGTCCCTGGGGAGCAACATGAGCTCAAGCATGTGATATCCACGGCAGGCTGATCACAGGAAAGTCAGGCAGCTGCATCTGATTCCAGATGTTATGTCTGTGTCATCCTTATTTTTAACTTCAGGGATGGAGAGTCACAGCAGCCCATGGTGGAGATGGAAATGCACAGTACTCAGAGGATGGGGACAAAACCAAAGAAACCATGCTAAACCTCAAATATTTGGAAATTGACATTGCAGTTCCTGATGTAGGGGAAGTCTAGCAGTTCTTCAGTGTTTCGCATAATGTTAATGTGTAAGGTTACTACCATCACTGAATGTGGAAATAAGACATTGACCACGTCTTCTACAGCCATCAGCTTCAGCCTGCTGCTCATCATCCAAAGTCTGATCATTCCCAGGGCATTTAATGATAAGTGAGCTAAAGAAAATAGTATGAGAGTCATCAGACAGTAAGATGAAACAACCACGACTGCCATCTGTGTAACAGATCTTGTGCAAGTGTACAAAAATATAGCTAGCACTGGCTCCAGCTGGGACCAAAGACATTAAATGTTTCCCTTTGCTGTCACCCAGCAGGTCTCTGCTATCTGGAGAGTTGTCAGTCAGGTGAGGATATATCACTCTTTATCAACCTTGATTCTCAGCTCTGCTTAATTGCCATATTCTATTTGCTTCTTCCTTTAGGTCTTCATACTGTTCATGTTGTATTTTTCTCTTTAGTTCTTGAGTTACCATTAATGACTGAAGTTCTGTTTTCCTTTTTTTTAATGTTTCCTGTCTTGCCTGTCTTTAACTTTGTTATGCTCTGTCACAGCTCAACAACTGTTTTTTCAACAAAGCTAAACCAGGGATGCACAGCTGAGCTGCAGTGACCTGAGCCCTGGGCCACAGTAGCTGAAACCCAGACTTGGCATTACAGTGGCATGACGATGGATTTATTAGTTGCTTGAATTCTTTTTAGAACCACCTCAGGTAAGGCTTCCAGAAAACTAAGGGAATTTTAAAAAGGGCGTTATTCTGTCATATTTTAGCTGTATGTTGTGTGCACGGTAACATTTATGAGGTAATGTTTAAAAAAATAATTCTATGGACCTCATCATGAATAGTGCACAAGCAAAAATATCACCTCTCAAAATCTAATTAATGATTCAGAAAAACATATATACCTTCTGATATGGGATTCCATTGCAGTTTCACTTGGATTTATTAATATGTGCATTTGTGGGGCTCAACATACTATTGCTCAGGTGAAAGAAGTCATTGGTAGCTGGGAACAACAATTTGAAGATTAGGATTTTAGATTTCAAACCAGAAAAAGCAACATTTGTATTGGAAAGGCAGAGTTCAAACCAATGAATCTCAACTCCCTCTTTGTGATTGGTATAATCTCCAGCAGCTTTTAAATTATTTGTGCACAGAATCTGATTGTAGCCAGAATAATGAAACTGAGTTTCTGTGAATATTTTCATTTAAATATTTATACAGTTCATTCTTGCCCTATTCAGTCCTCCTTGTGGTATTTGTGAGCATTTTTGTTTATCAGGAATATTTGTACATAGCAAGTATCAGAATAAATTTTGCTGCAGAAAGAGGAAATGTTTTTAAGTGTGCACAATCAGCCAGTTTAAATTATGAGGTAGTTATCTCACATCCTCTCTATCACATAGGGTTGATAGAATATATAGATCACATATATAATATATATTTTTTACATCCTGTTGTATTTTTGTAAGTTACCTGACAAGCATTTCCATCTTCTTACATTCATTTCCAAGCAAAGAAGGTAAGACGACTGTCTTCAAAACCAGTCTGGTAATGCCAGCCCTCAGATGCGCTTGTTAATCTTACTGACCATATGTTTGTTTCTGTAGGATCATGCCCCATCCCTGGAAGTGTTCAAGGCCAGATTGGATGGGCCTTTGAGCAGCCTGGTCTAGTAGAAGGCATCCCTGCCCATGGCAATGGGTTGAAACTAGGTGGTCTTTCAGGTCTCCTAAGACAAACCATTCTATGATCAGTGTACATGCTTGACAGATGTATTTACCTGCAGTTAGTATGTGATGCTGTGTGACCTTGCACTTCGCTTGATTGAACTTCATGAGGTTGTCACTGGACACCTCTCAAGCATGTCAAGGTCTCTCTGGATGGCATCCCTTCCCTCCAGTGTATCAACTGCAACACACAGCTTGGTGTCAACCACTTGCTGAGGTGCTCTCTATCCCACTGTCCATGTCACTGATAAAGATGTTGAACAGCACCAGTCCCAATATTGACCCGTGAGGGACAGCACTCACCACTGATCTCCGCTTGGACATTGAGCCACGGACCACAACTTTATGAGTATGACCAGCCAGCTAATTCCTTATCCACTGACTGGTCCATCTTTCAGATCCATAGCTCTCCACTTTAGATACCTCTCTAACCATACCATATCTCCCAGTACTAACGCATGTTTCAGCTTTAAAGGCTTCTCCAGTTACAGCAATTAATAATTACAGTGTATCAGATAACATAAATATAAATTAAGACTTTTTAAACTGACTCTGTAAGAAATAGGTTTTGCCTGAAATTTATCCATATCTGCCTGAATTCCCTGGAAATTCTAGCTATTTTAATGTAATCTGGGTATGGAAATCTTGATGTTTAGAGTTTCAGAGAAATTTAAGCTTTATATCATTTTCAAGGTGTCATACCCTTAAACTGATTCTTTTTCAAAATTATCATTTATTCTTCAATTACATTATTTTGCTCATCACATTTTCTGTTAGGAGGAGGTGTTCTTACTGGGATCTTCATTTCATTGAATAGAAGATAGGTTTTGAATATTTTGTCACATCACTAGAGAGTTTTTGAAAAAAGGCAGTCCTTGTGGGTTTTGTCAGGCTAATCTATGTTAAAATTTTCATAACCATATAGTTTATAATTTTTACTGATGAAGAAAGTTTGCATCTGTCTTCCATGTGCAATTACATTTAGTGTAACAAAACTGCAGCTAGTGTAGTGAAACTGCACTTCTATGAAGAATCATCTGACCCAAGGCTATACAATATCTGTTATTCTCAATAAAGGGACAAGCTTTACAGAAATCTCATAAATAGACTGTTGCTTTTCAAAACCTATAATTTTGACCCTCGTCTTTAGAGAACTCTTGGTTTTCTGTGTTAGATTCCCTGTTGATTCTTGGTGTGAAGTGCAGACTATAGTTTTCTGCTACACCAAACTGTGCTTGAGTTGAGCGATGAAGAAACCTTATGATAGACTTTCTGGTCTGAAAGTCCTGGTTTAAATCTGTTATGGGATCATGTGGAGTCCAGAATAAGTATGGCTACAGCAGGTAGCTGTGCAATCAGAATAAAAAATAGCAACAAAACCCCCTGTGCCAGCTAGGAAGGATTTTAACTGCTTTGGTTTACATCTGCATGGCCCCTGATTTTCATTTCAAGAGCAGGTTTCATCAAAAAGGATGATCTGATATTTTAACACACTTCTTATTGCTGATGATATTCAGGCTAAAACAAGACTGGCTTTTAATAAAATTAAATCTATTCAGCAGGGATAATAAAATCACTTCAAAGAAAATGTGCATACTTATTCATGACAATGAACAATGAGAATGAAGACTTTAGGCCCACTGTAGGAGAAGATCTGGTTCAAGACCATCTTCAGATCCTAAATGTGCTCAAGTCCATGGGACCTGATGAAATCCACCCACAGGTCCTGAAGGAGCTGGCAAATGAAGTTGCTAAGCCACTGTCCATCCTATTTGAAAAATCATGGCAGTTAGGTGAAGTTCCTGATGACGGAAAAAGGGAAATAGGACCCCCATTTTCAAGAAGGGGAAAATGGATGAGCCGGGAAACTGCAGAGCAGTCAGCCTCACCTCTGGGCCTGCCAAAATCTTGGAGCAGATTCAGCTGGAAAGCATGCTGAGGCACATGAAAAACAACAAGGTGATTGGTGACAGCCAGCATGGCTTCACTAAGGGGAAATCCTGCCTGACCAATCTGGTGGCCTTCTATGATGGGGCTATGGAGCTGAGGGAGAGGGGTAGAGCAGTTGATGTCATCTACCTGGACTTGTGCAAAGTGTTCAACACTGTCCCGTATGACTTCCTTGCCTCTAAGCTGGAGAGCCATCAATTTGACAGGTGGACCAATTGGTGGATAAAGAACTGGCTAGATGGCCGCACACAGAGTTGTGCTCAATGGCTCAATGTCCAGCTGGAGACCAGTAACGAGTGGTGTCCCTCAGGGATCAGTGTTGGGACCGCTCTTGTTCAATATCTTTGTCGGTGACATGGACAGTGGGATTGAGTGTGCCCTCAGCAAGTTTGCCCATGACACCAAGCTGTGTGGTTCAGTTGATACATTGGAGGGTTAAGGAATGCCATCCAGAGGGACCTTGACATGCTTGTGAGGTGGGCTGATGCCAACCTGATGAAGTTTAACCATGACAAGTGCAAGGTCCTTCACCTGGGTCAGAGCAATGCCAGGCACAGCTCCAGGTTGGGCAGGGAAGAGATTCAGAGCAGCCCTGCGAAGAAGGACTGGGGGTGTTGGTTGGTGACAAAATGAACATGAGCCTGCTGCAGTGTGCGCTTGCAGCCCAGAAAGCCAACCGTATCCTGGGCTGCATCAAAAGGAGCGTGACCAGCAGGTCGAGGGAGGTGATCCTGCCCCTCTACTCTGCTCTCACGAGACCTCACTTGGAATATTGTCTGCAGTTCTGGTGTCCTCAACATAAAAAGGACATGGAAGTGTTGGAAAAAGTCCAGAGGAGGGCCACGAGGATGATGAGGGGACTGGAGCACCTTCTATATGAAGATAGGCTGAGAAAGTTGGGGCTGTTCAGGCTGGAGAAGAGAAGGCTGCGTGGAGACCTCATAGCAGCCTTCCAGTATCTGAAGGGGACTATAAGAATGCTGGGGAGGGAGTCATTATTAGGGACTGCAGTGATAGGACAAGGGGTAACAGATTAAAACTTAAACAGGGAAGTTTAGATTGGATATGAGGAGGAAGTTCTTTACTGTGAGGGTGGTGAGGCACTGGAATGGGTTGCCCAAGGAAGCTGTGAATACTCCATCACTGGCGGTGTTCAAGGCTGGGTTGGACAGAGCCTTGGTTTAGTGTGAGATGTTCCTGCCCATGGCAGGGGGGTTGGAATTGGATGATCTTAATGCCCTTTCCAACCCTAACTATTCTATGATTCTATGATTCTATGATCGCAAAGACTGCTGCTCCTTGCATTTATCAGTGTGAGTGTAGTACTTTCCTCACTGAGCCATACTTCTGTGGAAGTGTGTGGTAACAGAGGGGACATATAGCCATGTAAGTGCTCTGTGCTCCAGAAGTAAAACCATAATTTCAGTAGAACATGGCCCTCTGCTTGCTACCCATAAGATTTGTGCTTTCCAGAATTAAGGATGATAAGTGTTTCTGTCTCCTAGGATTTTGTACCATACTCAAGTTCAAGTTGCTTATTTGCTTTAATTTATTCATGAATACTGTATTCTTGCCAGAATTAGTGTAGAGCCTAATGTTGAAAGGAGGGAGATGTCAGACTTAAAAGTAATTAGCCACCTACAAAGCAGCATAATTTTTTAAATTCAGATCCAGCTAAATTTCAGTTTCACAAACAGTGAAGAACTAATAGCTAATACAATGACATTCATTTACTATACATAGAAAATATTTCAGTTGTCATTCTCTGAGGGTAACTGTTGGTGCAGAGGCAAAAATTTAATAACATTTCTGAGGCAGACGGTCTTTAATTCTTGAGGTAAGCAACAAGATGCGTTTTTTTGGAGATTATAGATTCTTAATTGCAAGTGCATTGCTATGAGATTTGTGAACCATTATTCTTTTTTTAACAATGGCTGACTTGTAAATAAATGAAAGGTGGTTACTTTCCAGGAGGGTTAAGAGAAGGATCTAAAAAAAGCATGAAATTATTTTAAAAATTGAAGACCAGGACAATAAGAAATATCATATGGAGGTTCTGAGTTGAATTTTAGAATGGCCAATTAAGAGGTTAAAATAGTATGTGTTTCATTAGTAGTGTATACCTCTTTGTGCTCAGATTTGGCTTAATTTCTGTGGCTGTGGGATAGCATGTGACAAGACCACTGTGAATGGAAATAAATCACAATATGCCAAATATCTTGTATAGTCATAGAATGTAATTCCAGCTGGACTTGTTGTCTTCATAGTTAATTATTGTAGTTCTTCAAAGCAAAAAAAAGAGTCCGATGACCTAGCTAGAACGTAGTTTCATTTTTTAATGAAAAGAAAAAGTGCCAGTGGAGAATAAGCAAATTTGAAACAATGAATGAAAAACAAGGAAAGGGAATTATGCTGAAATTAGACAGTGTTGTGTTCCTTATTTGTTCTGTGACTCCTCTAAGCTGCAGCTCTGTACACATTAATAATGCTCTACATGTCCATTGGCCAGTGCTAATTTACAAGGGAATACTTACAGAATGCACTAATGAAGGAAAAGATAAATTTAGAACTTGCTTTTACAATAGAAGTTAACTACATTGACTGCAAGCAGATATTTAAAGCATTACTTTACTAAAATGCCACTACAAAATGGTGGTTTACATGAGAAGCACATAAATTTTCTATCATCTCCAAAGAAGTTCAGCACAGAAGGCATTGATATAATCCTATTCTCCCTCTCTCTCCTCAAGCTTGCCGTTCTTCTTCAGCTAATGTCTGTGAAGGAACTGGAAAGAAACAAGTGTACTCTACTGATAGGTATGTAATTTTTTTACCTGTTTTTACAACAGTTTGTTCAGAGGTTGCTGGTGCTGTACTGTAACATGTTCAACTTGTCAGCTGCCTTGTGACTTTTATGGTGACTGTTCAGGGGGGTCTTCAGCTGTGAGTGTGGACTGACAGATGCTGAAGAACATTGTACCACCTGCAACTCTGGTTTTGAGGAATAGCGACATAATTAACTATTTCCCTAGCATGCAGATGTTCTTTTTTCATCTGATTTGCTAGCTCTGAAGTTTATGAATTCCACTGCACACAGAAGCTGCTGGCATGGGCTGTAGACATCAAGTTGCTGTGACAGGCTGGGCTAAGGTACATGTCCTGGGTTCAGCAGTAGCAGCCATTTTTCTCCTTCTTAGTAGCTGGTGCAGTGCTGTGTCTTTGACTTTCAGCCTGGGAACAGTGCTGACAGCACTGATGTTTTTAGTTGCTGCTCAGTAATGTTTACTCTGACCAAAGACTTTCTGAGTCTCATGTTCTACCAGGGAGGAGGGGAATCCGGGAGGAAGCAGAGACAGGACACCTGACCCAAACTAACCAAAGAGGTATTCCATGCCACAGCACGTCATGCCCACTATATAAACTGGGGGCAGTTACCCAAAAGGGTTACATCACTGCTTGGGTCAGGCTGGTATCTGTCGGCGGGTGGTGAGCGGTTGTATTCTTTTCCCTTGTTATTTCCCTTATCACTATTATTATTGGTGATAACAGTACAGCACTGGTTTGTGTTATGCCTTAGTTACTGGACTGTTCTTATCTCAACCCGTGGGAGTTACATTCTTTCGATTCTCCACCCCATCCCTCCAGGAGTAGGGGGAGGAAGGAGAGGAGGAGTGAGAGAGAGGCTGCATGATTCTGGATTGCCAGCTGGGCTTAAACCATGAGAGTACATCAAGGAACATGAGTGGAAATTGAAATGGCAAGACTTTTGGAAGTGGTTGATGCGGCTGGCTGATAACTCTCACTCTGGAGGGAACCTTAGGGTGTGCCTTTGCAGTAGGGAAAAACATGCAAACAACTTGGACAAAATACTGGTAATGGGAAACATATTTTCTTGCTCTTTGTTTATAAACCTTCTGAATGTCTGCATGATTGACTGTTAGGCCATTTAGTGACATTTCAAAGAAATGCAGAAAAACCCTTCTGTTGTAACCTAGGGAACGTATGACTAGGGGAACTCTGAAGTTGCTGGGAACCAAGCTGCTGACAACAATCCAACTCTCTCAGCTGCCTGTCCAGTGTCTGCTTTGCAGCAAGGTTACCTTGGATGCTTCTCCAAGTGAGCTTTGCAGGATATGGATCAGAGGCTTCACATTGCATCAATTCACTGATGGGAAGGAGCTGTGATTTGCAGGGAGAATGAGGAGAACATCCCTTAGCTTTCAGATCTGAATTCTCAAGCAACAGGCAAGACTGGCCACATTGGGCACCCACCACTGAGACCTCAGATGCCAGATCTTAAGGTCCTGCTTAAGTGGCTTCTCTCTCAGAGACTATGGCAAAGATATAATCTCTCTTCCCAAAGTGCATGAATTCATGATATGCCTGTTTCTCAGTACTCAATGTTCCTGTGACAGGACTTTGAAAATATGTTTTTTCTTGCTTGCTGCTGATGTGAAGTCCCTCTTTGTCCTCTGTAAAAGATGGTACGAAGAAGCAGACAAGTGAATTTCTGCTGTGTATCATGATCCTTCCCTTAACATGGTTTTATGCATTATGTTACTTTTCAGTGGAACTCCAGTATGATTAGTTTAGTTTGAAGTCTTTTCCAACTTTTTTCTTGTGTTAAAGGGTTGCGAATAATTAAAATGAAGTCATCAACAAGAAAATTTTCAGTTTGACTTATAAAAAAAATAATTTTAATCTATTTTTGTCATTCATTTGGAATGGGCAGGATTATTTTACAGCTTTGCATATAAACCACGTCAATTTAATATATGAACGTAGTGGCAAGATGTGATTAGAGACATGGGTAAGAAACTGTAACTGAGTCAGTTATTTAACCATCTGTCTTTTGCAAAAGTTTTCTAGCATAAGGAAAAGTACAGCTTTCCACATATAAAATTGAAAGGTAGATTTATAGGTAAATGTAGCTGAACTGTCAGTCTAAAAGTTTACCTCATGATTACCTAAACCTTAATGTTGAAAGAGAAAACCTAGAGAAAAGTAGGGCTTCTCTGAGGCTTTTTTCTTTTCTTTCTAGTGCAAATCTTATGCTGGCTAATCAGAACTCAGCCATAATGTGGTATTTCATGCTTTTTTCAAGCACAGGATTTTGGACAGTTTATATAATGTTATTATGACACTAAAGCCAAGTTTACCCATGCCTGATGCTGTTTCAGTTTGGCTTAAAAGCAGACTGAAGTCATCCAGATAAATAGTTTTCAGAACATCATGTCTTCTCGCACATGATCAAGTAGAAAAAAATAGTCCACCTACAATAATAACCTTAAAAAGAAAATAAAAATATTAGGGAGAAGGTCAGATGACTGTGTACAGTGGTCTGGTAAAGATGCATACAATGATCCAGTCTTGTCACCAAAATAGATTTGACTTAACCTAAAAGTACCTCAGCAAGTCATGAAGCTAAGTAAGCATGATTTTCCTTTATAATGAGAATAGTAAGGAGAAAAAAAATGTATTTGTCGTATCAGGCTGAATAGTGGCAATCTATTGTAGAAGAAGCAGAGTCTCGAAGTTTTTGTCAGGAAGTGAAATGGTAATACTGCTCCAATTAATACAAGGTGCCCTGTTTCATGTACTGTCTTACAAATCATTCTGATAAATCTTGTCACTTGAGAAAATGATACTTATACAGGTATTGGTTATTATTTCCACTGTCTTAAGCTTTCCTGAAGGTAGGCTGCAAATATAAACCCTATTTTCAGCTTTCTTAGTCAGAGAAATAGATACCAGTTGACAAAGTCAGAAATATAAGTGATATAGATAAGCCAGTACATTTGGAATAACATCACTTTCAATATTGTCTGTGACATCTCATTAATATTGAGAACCACTTGAATATGCACATATATATATGCTTTCTTACTTTCCAGTTAGGACTGATTTTGCTTAAAACTGTAAATGTATTTTCTAAGCTAGCAATGATTCCAATATGTAATTTTATAATGAATAAACTTTGTCTTTTTACCCTTCTAGTGGACATTTTAGAATTAATATTTTATGCAAAGAAATTATGTGAGCTTTTTTCTCAAATGCCTGTGCTTTGCATTTTTTACAAAGAAGAAAATACTGAGGAAATACAGACATTCTTTGAGGATTTTAGGCTATTTATGAAGTAACAGGGTTTTTGATTTTGGGTGAGTGTGTTATTTTGTTCAAGCTTAACTTTTTTTTGAAATTTCTGGGAAATTCAGAAAATTATATCAAGCAGAAATATATTGAAATATAAGAAGTACTATTGAAGTTTTACTCATTTTCTAAAATGTGAAAAGTGCTAATTTTTATTGTGGGAAGTAGCTTAAGCTTATAAAAACCTTCTTTCATGCTTTCATTGCTGCTGGCATACAATGATTACATGCTCTAATTTTATTCTTGTAAAAGTTACCAAGAGCTGCTGCTACTTAGTAATGATATATTTTCTCTTTGGATCAACTTTCCTCCTTTGTTTGTTGTAGCATCCCAAGATTTTACAAAACTGAACCTTAAAGTTAACAATATTTTAGCAAACATTCACATAAAAAAATAATTTAGCAATTATGTCATAATATGGTAGGCTAAGAAATGATGTGAAAATATAAGAATAGAAATTCTTTAAAGCTGTTTTGAATTTAATTTCAAAATGAGCAATTTAGATTTATAATTTTGATGCATTTTGAAACTTCCAACCAAATCCTTTTTAAATCAATGTAAACAATTCTGTTTCATCAAAAATGTTAAACATGTTTTCCATTTCTTTAATTTCTTTTTTAATTTAATATGCTAACATTGTCAAATTATAAACTAAGTTTAAATGTTTAAACTTTTAATGTTTTAAACATTAAAGTCCTTTCCGTGTGTGCAAACTTGGCATCTTTCTGTACTGAATTTCATCCATTTTCTGCTTTGCCTACTACTCTATGGCTTTATCATTCCTTCTGTTTCTGTTTTAAATGTTTAAACATTTAATAAGTTTAAACTGAGAGTAGTTTAAAGATCCAGAGTTTTCTAACACTGAATTTAAATGTTTGTGAAAATCTGCCCTGTGTTGTCTGGCTGTGCTGCTGTAGTATACCTGCCCAAGAGCTGAAGGAGGTGAAACATCAAGGGTAGCAATTTTGCATCTTGTATAAGAGCTTGCAAAATCAGATTCTTGATGTATTTTGAATAATTATAAAGGCATTTAACAATTGTTTCACTTTACATGGTATAAGTTTTTCAAGCTGTGAGACTTGTTCATTATTATAAGAAAATTGAAAACATATTTTTCATCTTTGAGAATTTGAATTTTTCTGGTCTCCATATTCTGAATATAGAATCCCACAAATAAGTGCTGCTTGGTAGTGGAATACTGTCCTTGTCTCTGAATGGGCAGTATAATACTGAAAATAAAGTGATAAATCATTTGCGTCTCTTTGATCTCAGACCGCTTATACTGGTCGTTAGCACTGTTGTCTTCATCTGCAGGAACTGGATTGTTACTGTATCCCATGCTGTCTTGCTGTATTCTTCATCTGCAAACTAGCTTGCACATCCCATGTTTTTTTTCTGCAGTCTCACAACTGCTTGACTATAGTGCTTTGACTGCCTTTTGCAGTGAGAAAGCAAAACTTATAGCCTGTATAATTAATTTTCTTCTTTGATTTCCTCTTCTTCTTGTTCAGTAAATGAAAATGCTGCTCCCAAAGATATTGGTGAAAATTTAATATAGATTAGGGTTCTGATATTGCTAGGTAGGCTGTCATTTATTCAGAACTGGAAAGGGAGAACTGTCTGCTTGTTTAATTTGGGCTCCTCTCTTCCTCACCTTATATGGGGTGAAGGTTCGGTAGACATTGGAAGGAGGGTACTGTAGATAACACTGCGGATGATGCTTTGTGAGTGATAGCAACCTTCCCTGGAATGGCACCTGGCAAATACTCAAGTAAACATGGTGCCTGAGCTCTGCTGAGGGGTAGATCACCTTTTCTGTCCCTTCCTTATAGCTCCCAGATGGCACTTGCTAGACTCAACTTACGCCTAACCTGCGGGTTAACGGTTTATGTCTCTCTGGCGCCTCTTGGCAGCTTTGTGCATACCCAGTGTGCCTCCAGGCTGTCTCTTTCTCACTGCCCAAAGTCTCTCCTGGTTTTGTGTATTCTTCAAAACCTCAAAATGGGCTTGCTCCATGTGTCCAGGACAGCTTTCAAAAATGTAAATAACTGAACCTTTTTGCCAACTTTTAATATCTCATAAAAAAATTTAGAACAATAAACTATGTGAATAAGATCCACTGAACTCCACTGAGCAGCTTCACTGCTCCACTGAGCAGTGTAGGTGGCAGATGTTTAAAATAGGCTTACTGAGGACCTGCCTAAGGCTGGTACATGCGTGAGTAGAGCTTGTTGCTGAACACTGTCAACTGGACATATAGTCATGCCTAGGACTGGGATAAAGAAGGTCACGCTTGCTTGACCCTGGGGTTTTGCTGCATATTTTTTTGCCTTGAATTGGCCATTCAACTACCCTGCTGCTGCTGGGGGGACATTGACATGGGGGCTGAGCTGCTATTATCCTATAATCTCTGAGTACTTGGTTACCTGATGACATGCATAGCTTTGACAAAGCTCTTTGTAATTGAGGTATTGTTTGCTACCAGCTTCTTTAGGCTTGTAGGGCTCTGGAATGGAAAACATTGTTTAGCTAATGCTGCATCAAAACTTCCAAAATACTTTTTATATTAAACTTTTACATTTTAGATTTCAGATTAGAAATCTACTTGATGAAGGAAGGATAGAATTTAAAAAGCTTTCAGTAGTAAATCTGCAGAAAAAATCATAAGCATTTAGCTCTTTTACGTGACTGTGCTCTTGGGGTTAGCAGGAATTATGAGTAAGATTTCTCTGAAGCATATTCCATGTGCCCTGATTCCTCATGTTCCTATCACTGTGTTCCCTTCTCACTAGTATCTGCTAGGCATAACAAGAATTGACAGAGACCTGTACTTGAAGGGCTAAAAACTCACCTTTTTCCATGTTACTGGGAAATGCAGCATAGCCATGGGCCCTGCTCTGCAGAGAAACTGTTTTGCGCATTCCAGGGTAGCTGCTGTCTCTGAGAGCACATGAAGCGCTGAGGGGGACCAGAGCAGCACGATCAGACCTGAAGAGGAGCATGACTGGCTCATATCACAGCCCATCTGCTACAAAGCATTGTTAGAAACTTTCACATAGTTAAAAAGGACTTAAATCTTTGGCAGACTTAAATCTTCAGCAGACTTACAGCTTAGTGGCTGCAGTAGGTTGGATGAAAGGTAAAGGAAGGTACAGTATGTGGGGTTTTTTGTAACATTGTTCCTGTTGTTGGATAAGATTCACCTGCTGGTGGTATATCTGGTTGCAACAGATCCCTGTTTCGACTGTTGCTACACAGGCTCTTTGAAAAAATACAAAACATTTTACTGTGGCAGACCCTGAAGCCGCCTGAAGTTCCTGCATCTACAGCATTCTTTGGAAAAGGGCTCCACACCTCTATGTATGGCCAGTAAGCAATCTCCTTTTGCTGGTTTTGAACCTGACTCCAGTCACCTTCATTTAATGGCCTCTGTTGAGCAAATAGGTAGTCCCCATTGTTATAAACGGCCAAAGTCCAAGTTACAAAGTCAAAGTACCTTATTGTAAGCTAATACAAAGAGGCAGTAAGCAAAGCAGCGCTGGGTGCACGGGGAGTCTCCGCTCCACTAACACGCACACCGAGGATGATACATCTTTTATAGAGCATATACATGCATATTCACTAAGATGTTGTAATATGTAAATTTGCTCCCGCTTCGTATCATAATTAGTTTCGCAAGTTTTCGCATGCGCACTGTCTCCTGGTGGGCTTGGGTGAGGGTCTCGGGATGAAGTAAGAGTCTTCCTCAGTGACCTTTATACAGAGTTTTAAGGTTGAACTTTTTACCTTCTTTCTCTGCGCATGTCCCTTACTGGTTCTTCTGCCCCCTCTTAGCTGTCCTTGGGAATTTACAGTCTGACAGATAAGGGGGCTTCTGCAGTTTCTCAAAGACAAAGGAACATCTGTAGTTTGTGATTGCCCAAGCCTCACGTACAGGCCTTGCTCAATTAGCAATTAACAATTAACATTTATTGTAACTTCAGCAAATTAATGATCTACATTTACCACACCCATCACTCTTTCTATGATGGTTATGGTCTTGCAAGCCTCTATCATTTTACTAAAGCATATTCCTTTTTCCAGGCTGTCTAAATTTAGTCTGCCCAAACATTCTTGTCTGTAGCAGCTCCGTAGTTTTGGCTGTCTTTATTGCCTGTCTCTAAAATTTTTCCCATTCTAATGCATCTCCTTTGAAGCTGGAGTATCAGAACTGCTCAAAGTATTCCAGGTATTTCATTCAAGTAAAGTATTTGTATAGTGATGCAATTACATTTTGTACTTTTTCCTTTACTCCTATCTTAAAAACTCTCAATGCATGTCTTCTTTTTTTGAGTGCTACTGAACTTAGAGCTGCTGGTTTTGCACCAGAGCCTGTCCCAGATGCAACGTGTCACTACTGAGCACTAACGACCACCTCAAAGCCCATCCTTTCCCTGTGTGTAAACTTGGCATTTTTCTGTACTGAATTTCAGCCATTTTCAGCTTTGCCTAGTACTCTATGGCTTTATCATTCCTTCTGTTTCTGTTTACTAGGACTGTCCTAGCTCAAGAATGAGGGCCAGGACAGCCCAGAAAGGGCTGAAAGGTTCTTTAGAAGATACACAACCCAGTTTGTCATATTTATGCAAAACTTTGTTAAATCAAAGATGCAGTTCCCAGAGTGTCACATCTGACTTCCAACTTCTTCCAAAACTTGTCTTCTTTTCTCCCAAAAGAGCAATAGGTCTCAGAAGGAATTGCTGTGATTTGCCTATCCAGAAGTTGACTGCAGAAGTGGTAAACATATCCCAGATGTCACAGATCCAGTTAATGATCCAGCTTCAACTTGATATTGAAAAAGATGTAAAAATTGGGCTGTGAGCCACTGTCACACAATACAGATCATGGAGCCTCAGGGAAAGTGCAGGAAAATTTTATCTGTTGCCAGAGGGGCTCACCTATTAAGAAGTACTGTAAGGGATTGCAATATGGAATTTTGCTCTTTTATGGGGTGGTTCTAAATCTCCCTTTTGGATTAGTGCAAAAAACCTACAAAAAATACTAACACCACCTTCAGTTCAAGAAACCCAGCTACTTAATAAATCAATTGGTCCATAAAAGCATTTTAATATCAATGAATATTATGTATATTAAGGGACTATGCAGCACAGAATTCCTCTGTGTGTCTTTGAAATGTCAGATCCTGAGAGGTGAATTATTTCTTTGATCACAGGTAGCCCAGTTAAAACAAAAGGGACTGCTTTGCAGAACCAGCTGATATTCATGTCCAGTGAGAACAGCAGAATCTGTTTTGTTCTGTAGCAAGAACCTATACTGACATTTCAAAACTTCTGGTGTATATATGCACCTTTGTGAGCTCTGCAGTTTTCTTACTTGCCTGTAAGAAAAAGGCAGCAAAGCTTATTACTAGCAATTCATGCGTACATAGTCCTGATTTTCCTGTATTGTTATGGGTAGAAGGCCAAATTTTGGTAGAACCATGCTTTTCAGATGCCAGCAACATTGATTTTACAGGAAGAGTGGTTATTTTTTCCTATTCTGAATTGCAGTTTGTGTGACTGGAGCACTAGGAATGTTTTCATTCCTAGTTAACACATTTTCCATTATAAAATAGGAGAAGAGACTAATTGCTGTCCAGTTTCAAATGCTCAACATGTAAAATTAGAGAAGGGGAGATGTCAATAAAAAGTGCTCATCAGCATCTTACATAATTTCTCATGCTTTTTGTTAAGGACAGAAAAGGCACATCTGCTTCTTTTGTTCCCCACCTGTACTAGTTTAGGATAGGAAGATCTTCTTTTCATCTTCTACAAGGTTTAAGAGGTCTTTTAGTCAACGTTATGCAAATTCCCCAGTAAACTCGTCTACTCTCTTTCTGCATCTAGTTTGCCTGTTTTTTCTTCCCATTTTGGATAACTTAGCCTTTTTATTACATCCTTTATCCTTGTGGCAGCCATATTATTTGTTCTGATTTTGCTAATCCTGAAGAGTTTTAATCTGTTCATCATTTGTGCTTTTGCTTCTGTACTTCTTTTTTGGTTTTAGAAGTACTTTTTCTTCATCTTCCTCTCTTAAGATGTTTCCTGCACAGACACAGAGAAAGATCTCATAATTAATAGCAGCCCATAATTCATTTTCATTACACTACTGTACAAATCTTGTGAGAAAAGCCAGGGATACCATAAAGTCACTCACCTTACAAACTTTGCAGCACGTCTGGTGATTGATATGTCCCTTTGTCACTAATGATCCTGGGGGATGTAATATAAAATGTGACCTAAAATAACCTAGCAAGGAATAAAGAAGAAGAGTTTATTTTGTGTTAACTCAGTCAGAAAGCTCACAGTGCTAAAAGGCTGAGATGCTTGGGATAATAGCCCTGGGGACTTGTCCTGTTTTTTGGTAAAAGCTGAATTGTTTTTGTAGGCTTAATTAAATGCTGCAGAACTCAGTGAAATCGGCGGGCCTCACGGGATGTGCTGGATTGTGTGGGCAAGCTTTTTGTATGTTATCTGGTGTATCTTTGTAGACGTAACTGTTCATGAAGCAGGAAGATGTGCGAGTGGTGTTAACTTTGACTTATGTATAAAACAGACAACTTTCCAATATGTTAATATGTTTTTTGTTTATAATATTGCAACATACGTGTGATTCTCAATATAAAAATACCCATTAGAAAAGTACTACTGAACTATGTACCTTTCTTTATGTTGTATTGTAGCTTGAGGTAACTGTACCTCTGTTATAAAGCATATACTGAATTCTGAGTATGTAAAATGAGGAATAATTATAATTTCCATACTTTGAAGCACAGTAAGTCAATCCCCACATAAACCTCAATTTTTACACCTGTAACAGTGCAGATTTTCTGGCTTTGCCTGCTCTTCAGCTCTGTAGTGGTTTAAGCCCCTCAATAACTCATGCAGTCATCACTCACTCATTCCCCCCTCCTTCTTCCCCCAGTCCTGGGGGGATGGGGAGGAGAATCAAAAGAATGCAACTCCCACAGGTTGAGATAAGAACAGTTTCGTAACTAAGGTAGAACACAAATCACTACTGCTACCACCAATAATAATAATAACAGGAGAAGTACAAGAGAAAGAGAATACAACTGCTCACCAAGCCCAACCCAGCCAGTGCAACCCCAGCAGCAAAAACCCCAGTGCACCACCACACCCTTCCAGGTCTCTGCTCTCTGTTTTCACATCCTGGCCATGACGTGCTGTGGTATGGAATAACCTCTTTGGTCAGTTTGGGTCAGGTGTCCTGTCTCTGCTTCCTCCCGGCTCCCCCTCCTCCCTGGCAGAGCATGAGGCTCAGAAAGTCCTTGTCCAGGCCAAAACACTGCCAAGCAGTAACTGAAAACACTGGTGTTATCAGTGCTGCTTCCAGGCCCAAAATCAAAAACACAGTGCTGTGCCAGCTACCAAGAAGAGAAAAAATGACTGCTACTGCTGAACCCAGGACAAGCTCTAACAAAAGAAATTTAAAATCTGGGATTTTCCTAGGGAAAACAAAGCCAGCAGCAGTTCAAGATGTAGCCATGAATTCTGGGCACTGGATTGATGTCATGGGTTCAGCAGTAGTAGTCGTTTTTCTCTTCTTGGTAGCTGGTGCAATGCTGTGAGTTTTGATTTTGGGCCTTGGAACTGCACTGATAACACCAGTGTTTTCAGTTACTGCTGGGTAATGTTTTGGTCTGACCAAGGACTTTCTGAGTCTCATGCTATGCCAGAGAGGAGGGGGAGCCGGGATGAAACAGAGACAGGACACCTGACCCAAACTGACCAAAGAGATTATTCCATACCACAGCACCTCATGTCCAGGATGAGAAAACGGAGGGCAGAGACCCGGAAGGGTGTGGTGGTGCAGTGGGGGGTTCGCTGCTGGGGGGTGCACTGGCTGGGTTGGACTTGGTGAGCAGTTGTACTCTCTTTGTTTGTATTTCTCTTGTATTATTACTGGTGGTAGCAGTAGTGATTTGTGTTATACCTTAGTTACTAAACTGTTCTTATCTCAACCTGTGGAAGTTGCATTCTTTCGATTCTCCTCCCCACCCCCCCCCGGGACTGGGGGAAGAAAAAGAGGGGAGTGAGTGAGTAAAACTTCGTGAGTTATTAGCCTGGGTGAGGCTTAAACCATGATAATTGATAGGAACCTGAGTAAGGGTTGAGTTCCGAGAGGATCTTAACTTGTCAATTGCTGCAGCCAGTGATATAAATTAAGAGTGCTATGAGACAGAACAGATTATGATTTAATATTTTCTCTCTTGTAAATGGCTGTATCTTTGGGAATGTAAGGATGTGTGATAGATGAAGGATGTCAAAGGGCGTTGTAACTAAATTTCTGACACATTTTTTCATGCTATTTGTGAAACGCACTCCGAAAGAAGCACCTGCGTACCCTTGCAGTACAGTGGAAGTCTGCAGATAGACAGGTTAATGTATACATTTCTCTGGAGAGACCTTGGCTAAATGTTTTTCTTCTCTCTAATCAAACTTTACAAAATAAAGGTGTGTTTAATTATAAAAGATTTTCTGTGCTTTGATTGCATGGAGTTATAATTAAAGCAGTTAAATTTTATAGACTGGAAAATGCTTTTGAACTTTCGGTGGAGATGAGGAGAAAGTTGCTACAACTCATTGAACTGTCTCTTCTGTGTTATTGCTCATCTCTACTGTATGAAAACCTGTAACAACTCATGTTGTTCTGCAGTGCCTCTGTGATATTATGAAAAGTGCATGTATTAAAGTTTCATTTTCTGGCAAAAAGAGTCACCTCAATATTAACCATGTTGGATTCTGCTTGGTTTAGCCTCCCAGAAAATAGCCTCCAATTAAACCATATGTTCCGGTGTATTAGATAAGAACCAAATAAGTCTCATGGCACTATACAAGTTTTGTGCAGATCCTTGAATGTATAAGATGAAAATGTTTACTACTGTATTCATAAGTTTTTGAGTCAGTGTCTTCCTCTGAGCTAGTTTATGCAGTAGCACCATTTAGGAAGTGTTCAGATATAGGTAGGTCATAGCCATGCTTTTTCTCTCCAGTTCTTTGGAATGGCTGCTGTGGAGGTTTTCATAGAATCATAGAATCAAATTATTTAAAATTATGTGAAATCATAGAATTATGTGTATGCATAGGAAATGTGTGTGCAGAGTGGTTAAGCTTTTTTTGGAAGTAAAATTGTAATCTTATTGTCGTGGTTTAAGCAGTAAATTTCACTTCTCCCTCCTTCCTCCCCCCCCCCCCCCCCCCCACTCCGATGGGGGGGAATGGGGAGAAGAACCAAAGAAAATGTAACTCCCACGGGTTGAGATAAGAACAGTCCAGGAACTAAGATACAATACAAATCACTACTGCCACCACCAATAACAATAATAATAACAAAGTAAACACAAAGGAAGAGGATACAACTGTTTCGCCACCCGACTGAGCCGAGAGACCGCGCCGGAATAGCCCGCAAGAGCCCGCCAAACATCCCTACTTCCCGGTTCCTATCCCCAGTATTCTACATCCTGGGCATGATGTGCTGTGGTATGGAATAACTTCATTGGTTAGCCTGGGTCAGGCGCCCTGTCTCTGCCTCCTCCCAGCTCTCCCCTCCTTGCTGACGTAACATGAGACTTGGGGAAAAGCCGAACCCATGACAATCCACCCCTTATTCCATACCATTCACATCATGCTCAGATCCCACATTTTCAATATACCATCACATATATATATATATATATACATCCACACACACACACACACACAAATGGAGAGATATAATCCCTTAGTGCATGAACCAGTCCCTATAAAGCTGCTGAGTCCATCCAGTCCGTGGTGTCAGGCTCCATCTTTCGTAACAGTCTTTCAGAGCAGGAGAGGCTGTGTGCAGTGTTGGATCATTGCCTGCTGATGCTGATTGTTCCTTTACTGCAGAACTCGTCTGGTTTCATCAAAGTTCGTTCTTTGTTGGGATGATGGTCTGAGGGCCAGTCGCGGATGACTTGAAGACATCTAGTTGATGGGCTAAAAGATATTACATAACAGGCAACAGCATGCAATTGAGTTCATTGGCTGTTCTTCCCTAAAATCAAATCTCCTTGAGGTACACATCGGAATTCCCCATCTTCCCGCATTACCCACTAAGTATAGCCGGGTCCCTGAGCAAAAGCAATCCCATGAGTGGGTTTGCCTTTACCTGAAGCAGGAATAACCCAGACTGTCTTCCACAGCAAATTCTTTATGTGCACCACAGGAACGTTGTCCCCCTCTACGGTATGTAGAAGTTCTGACTGGGCTGGACCAGCCCTGTTGACAGATCCTCTGGTGTTGACCAACTAGGTGGCCTTTGGTTAATGTGTATCCCAATGTTTGAAAGTCCCACCACCCATTGCTCTCAGTGTAGCTTTTAATAGCCCATTGTACTGTTCGATTTTCCCAGAGGCTGGTGCATGGCAGGGGATGTGATATACCCATTCAATGCCATGCTCTTTGGCCCAAGTATTTATCAGGCTGTTCCGGAAATGAGTCCCATTGTCTGACTCAATTCTCTCTGGGGTGCCGTGTCGCCACAAAATCTGTTTCTCAAGGCCCAGGATAGTGTTTCGGGCAGTGGCGTGGGGCACAGCGTATGTTTCCAACCATCCGGTGGTTGCTTCCACCATGGTAAGCACATGACACTTGCCCTGGCGGGTTGGTGGGAGTGTAATATAATCAATCTGCCAAGCCTCCCCATATTTGTACTTCAGCCATCATCCTCCATACCAAAGAGGCTTTAACCGTTTAGCCTGCTTAATTGCAGTACACGTTTCACAGTCATGAATAACCTGGGCAATAGTATCCATTGTTAAGTCCACCCCTCGATCACGAGCCCATCTGCATGTTGCATCTCTGCTCTGATGGCTTGAAGTGTCTTGGGCCATCAGGGCCAAAAGTAATTCACCCTTATGTTGCCAATCTAAGTCCATCTGAGCCACTTCAATTTTAGCAGCTTGATCCACTTGCTGGTTGTTCTGGTGTTCCTCAGTAGCCCGACTCTTAGGTACATGAGCATCTATGTGGCGTACCTTCACCACCAGGTTTTGCACTCGGGCAGCGATATCTTGCCACAGTGCAGCAGCCCAGATGGGTTTACCTCTGCGTTGCCAGTTGCTCTGCTTCCATTGCTGCAACCACCCCCACAGGGCATTTGCCACCATCCATGAGTCAGTATAGAGATAAAGTACTGGCCACTTTTCTCGTTCAGCAATGTCCAAGGCCAGCTGGATGGCTTTCGCCTCAGCAAA
This sequence comes from Myiopsitta monachus, assembly GCA_017639245.1. Lineage (NCBI taxonomy): Eukaryota > Metazoa > Chordata > Aves > Psittaciformes > Psittacidae > Myiopsitta > Myiopsitta monachus. The sequence continues at coordinate 21,540,359 of CM029941.1, forward strand.
TTGACTCAATTCACCCTCTCCTGCAGCAGTTTCTGCAACTTGTCTTTGAGGACTCCATACTGCTGCCTTCCATCTCCGATGCTTTCCCACAATGCGACAGGACCTATCAGTAAATAAGGCATATTGCTTTTCACTTTCTGACACTTCATTATATGGTGGGGCCTGTTCAGCACGCATCACCTCCTCCTCTGGTGACCTTCCAAAATCTTTGCCCTCTGGCCAGTCCATGATGACTTCTAGAATTCCCGGGTGACTGGGATTTCCTATTAAAGCTCGTTGTGTAATTACTGCAGCCCGCTTACTCCATGTAGCATTGATTGCATGATGCGTAGAGGAGACCCTGCCTTTGAACATCCAGACCAGCATGGGCAACCAGGGTGCCAGGAGAAGATGTGCTTCAGTGCCAAGCACAACTGAAGCAGCTCAAACCCCTTCATAGGCTGCCAATATCTCTTTTTCAGTTGGGATATAGCTGGCCTCAGATCCTTTGTATCCCCGACTCCAAAAGCCGAGGGGTCGACATCGAGTTTCCCCTGGAGCTTTCTGCCAGAGGCTCCAGGTAGTACCGTTCTCCCCAGCTGTGGTGTACAGTACATTTTTAACATCTGGCCCTGTCCGGACTGGTTCGAGGGCTACTGCATGAACTATCTCACGTTTAATTTGCTCAAAGGCTTGTTGTTGTTCAGGGCCGCATTTAAAATCGTTTTTCTTCTGGGTCACATGATAGAGAGGGCTTACAATCAAACTGTAATTCGGGACGTGCATCCTCCAGAACCCCACAGCACCCAAGAAAGCTTGTGTTTCTTTCTTATTAGTTGGTGGCGACATTGCTGTTATCTTGTTGATCACATCTGTGGGGATCTGGCAGCATCCATCTTGCCATTTTATTCCCAAAAATTGAATCTCCTGTGGAATTCCCTTGACTTTACTCCGGTTTATGGCAAAACCATCTTTCAGCAGGATTTGGATTATTTTCCTCCCTTTTTCAAAGACTTCTTCCCTTGTATCACCCCAGGCAATGATGTCATCAATGTATTGCAGGTGTTCTGGAGCTTGCCCCTGTTCCAGTGCAGTCTGGGTCAGTCCATGGCAGATGGTAGGGCTGTGTTTCCACCCCTGGGGCAGTCGGTTCCAAGTGTACTGGACGCCGCTCCAAGTAAAAGCGAACTGTGGCCTGCACTCTGCTGCCAGAGGAGTTGAGAAAAAAGCATTGGCAATGTCAATCGCGGCATACCACTTGGCTGCCTTTGACTCCAGTTCATACTGAAGTTCTAGCATGTCTGGTACGGTAGCACTCAATGGTGGTGTGACTTCATTCAGGCCACGATAGTCTCCACTCTCCATTAGACTTTCTCACTGGCCATATGGGGCTATTAAAGGGAGAGTGGGTGCTACTGATCACTCCTTGACTCTCTAATCTACAGATCAGCTTATGGATGGGAATCAGGGAGTCTCGGTTGGTGCGATATTGCCACCGGTGCACTGTTGTGGTCACGATTGGCACTTGTTGTTCTTCAACCTTCATCAACCCCACAGCAGAAGGATCCTCTGAGAGACCAGGCAAGGTGGACAGCTGCTCCACTTCCTCTGTCTCCAAAGCAGCAATACCAAAAGCGCATCGGTACCCTTTTGGGTCTTAGAAGTACCCTCTTCTGAGGTAATCTATGCCAAGGATACATGGAGCCTCTGGACCAGTCACAATGGGGTGTTTTTGCTATTCCCTCCCAGTCAGGCTGATTTCAGCCTCCAGTACAGTCAACTATTGGGATCTTCCTGTCACTCCAGAAAAAATAGGTTCCACCCCTTGACAACTTGATGGCATCAGAGTACACTGTGCACTGGTATCTACTAGAGCCTTGTACGTCTGTGGGACTGATGTGCCAGGCCATCTGATCCACACAGTCCAGTAAATCCGATTGTCCCCTACCTCCACTTGGCTGGAGGCGGGGCCCCTCTAGTAGTCATCACATTGGTCACTCACCTCTTGTAGAGATGGATTATTCTTCTTTATCACAGGAGCTGAGGTAAAATCTGCTCTTCCACTCCATATGGGAACCTGCTCACCAGAGCCTGAACCTGCAGCCTTCATGGGGTGATCAGACTTGACCTTTGCTCTCCTTTTCAGTTCTCGCACCCGCTCATCCAAAACTGAAGTAGGCTTTCCATCCCACTCCATCATATCTTCTCCATGATCCCACAGGTAAAACCATAATGTGGCTGTGGTGTATGACTTCTATATCTTCTCTCTCGAACAGTGGGACGCCTTCTGTTGGTAGCTGAGACGTGTGTTGGTACACGTGAGGAGCTGGATAGATCGTCTCTCAATTGTTGGAGGTTCTGGGACAGTTTTTCCACAGCTGAGATGATGGAAGGGGTGATATTATCTTCAAACTCTCTGAGTTTATAAATCATTTCATCCACTGTTGGTGGTGTTACGTCACTCCAGGTTATTGTTGCAAATGAATGGGCATATGATTGGGGTGCATTCCGCGTACTTTTCCGCCACATTGGTCTTGTACATTCGACTTCATCTGGGTCTATGTGTATATCCCCAACATTCGGCTTGGTGATATAGATCATCTCTACAATGGCTGATTCTCTCAGAGACTGGATGCCTTTCTGTAGAGTAGTCCACTTGGCCAAACGACTCATAACATCATCCTTGTATGGAAACCTATCTTTCACAGCTGCCAAGAGCCGCTTCCAAAGGCTGAGGGACTTTTTCTCTCTTGGAATTGCTTTGTCAATTCCCCCTTCCCTGGCAAGTGATCCCAGCTGTTTGGCTTCACTACCTTCTAGTTCATGACCGTTGGCCCCATTGTCCCAGCATCAGAGCAGCCAGGTGATGATGTGCTCCCCTGGCTGACGGGTAAAGTCTTTTCGCATATTCCGTAGCTTGGTTGAGGTCCGAGATCGGGAAGTCACCTCTTCTTTTTTTTCTTCTTCATCATGTGATAATGACTCCTGGTCAGATGCTGTTCCAAGTAGTGACATTTCCTCATCTTGCATCATCTTTCTTGCCTCTTCTTTGTTTTTCCTCTTGCATACAGGGGCAACCGATATTGGTATGAGTTGGTCCTCTGGTTTAGCTGCAATGATTATTACTGTGGTTTGGGTAGCTGCCGTACTTGCCACTGGGGTTTGAGTCGTGGCTGTACCTGTCGCTGGTAGTGATGTAGCTGCTGTACTTGGAGCTGGATTAACTGTGCTGTCCATTACTCCGCCCTCAGATCCAGAGACATTTTTTTCCTTTTGAAGATGCTGGACAGTGTTGAACAGGGCTCTGTCAGCATAGGCCAAGCCCCAGCACGTTGCCATGATTTGTCCACTTCTGGTGTGACCAGAATGATCACACACCTCCTTTAAAAGTTTCACTAATTTTTCTGGGTTTTGCATTTGTTCATTGGTGAAGTTCCAAAGCACTGGAGGGGCCCACTGGCCTAGATACTTGCCCATACTATCCCACACACCCTGCCACTCATGACTGTCCAGCCTTGGGGAAAATCTCTTGGCCATCCTGGATTGTAGTCTAACCCCAGACATGGCCCACACCCCACTCTGCTTAACTCTCCGGACCAGACTAAATAGTTGTGAGTACAACATATTCAGTATGTGTGCCAACATGATAATTCCCGTCACCACCAGCAGGCAGATCTCAAAGGTATCTAAAGGCCATCCAAAACCTTCAAAATTCTCAAATGGTGTTGTGAACGGCCTTGTGGGGGCGCTGGGAGCACAAAAGAATGTCTCCTTCACAGACTGACCACCCGAGGAGGTGAAAAGAGACGTGTAATTGCTAAGAACACTTCCATTATATACCTCCCAAAGTATAGAGTTGGTGGCGACACTGGAAACACAAACCGGGTCAGTTTCACGATCACTGACTCTATTGTATTAAAAATCAGTGCCATAAAGTATAATGTAACAAGAACCTTACCCCAAAACCCAGATCTGAAAAATGTTAAGATAAGAAGAACCGTCTGTAAGTAAAGTATCATACACTGAACCTGTGAGAACCAGAGCAACAACTTTGAGAGCCAATATATCAGCATTGTGATGAGTGGCTATTTTGTCTTTATCTCAACCCTTAAGTGCCCCACGTTGGGCACCAAAAACTGTCGTGGTTTAAGCCGTAAACCTCACCTCTCCCTCCTTCTCCCCCCCCCCCCCCAACTCCAATGGGGGGGAAATGGGGAGAAGAACCAAAGAAAATGTAACTCCCACGGGTTGAGATAAGAACAGTCCAGTAACTAAGATACAATACAAATCACTGCTGCCACCACCAACAACAATAATAATGACAAAGTAAATACAAAGGAAGAGGATACAACTGTTTCGCCACCCAACTGAGCCAAGAGACCGCGCCGGAATAGCCCGCGAGAGCCCGCCAAACATCCCTACTTCCCGGTTCCTCCCCCCAGTATTCTACATCCTGGGCATGACGTGCTGTGGTATGGAATAATCTCATTGGTCAGCCCAGGTCAGGCGCCCTGTCTCTGCCTCCTCCCAGCTCTCCCCTCCTTGCTGACGTAACATGAGACTTGGGGAAAAGCCGAACCCATGACACTTATGTTTTTCTAATTTATTTTAAAAAGTTGTTATTTTTTACCTAAGCTAGAAGTCTTACAGCAATGGTAGGTAAGGTTATGGAAAAGCAGGGCTACTGGGAAGGGGAATATCCTTTGTAAATTGATGGTGCTGTTGGAAAATTTGTTTTTCCATATGGGACCCTTTGAGATCTGAAACAAGCAGCACATTTCTAATGGCTCTGATGAATGAGTACACAAATATGGTTTTTTAGTAGACTGAACACCATAATATTGCAAATATTTATCTTTGAAAATCCCACTTGTTCTGTTATTTCTTCCTGACAAAGGCATTATTTTATTCAGGTCTTGTGGAAAACCATCTTTGGTTCCAGCAAGCATTTTTTCAGATAATTAAACTTTACAGAACTGCCTCTTGTGATAAAATCCACCTGAAAAATGAGGGAATTAAAAGTATTTAGAATTCTACTAGGATGTGGGAAAACTTATGATTGTAAACTTCAGATAGCAGCATAGTGAATGATAAATAATTTATGGGTTTTACAAAAATATCAATTGTCATACCATATCTTAAGAGGGCAGACTGGCATTTTCAGGACTGATGAAGTAAGAGCATTTTGAAGAGGGGTTTAAAAGAAGAGAAGATGGAAGATGGTAGATGGGGTTTCTAAAGCAGGGAATTGCTTGAAGGAAAGTGTGGAAAGGTGCAGGAGGGAAGGAAATATAAATAAGTTCGTTAAGTTTGTGGAATGGCTTTTTATAATAATGTTATGGCAGATGGCAAGTACAGACTAGTTATCTAAGAAGCCTGATAAGAGCTCAATATTCAGTTTAGCTTATAGAAAATAATATATATATATGATATGAAAAATATTCAGGTAGGAAAAACACTTGATAAGCTCCTGAAGCATTGAAAGGATTGTTTTCACATGAAAATGATCAAATGCTTATGGTGCTTTCTCTCCTAAAAATGTACTGTTTTTGTTAAGAAGCCAAAGTTAACTTTTCTAAGAGGCTGTAATTAAACCTGTATAACTTAACATTTCTCTTTTAAGCTCAGGAAGATATGGAATTACCTTTCTAACTTAGGAATTAAGCTTTGCCACAGATTGCTGTTAACTGGCTATGCAGTGGCTGAGCATAAATATTTGAGGAGTAATCCTGTTCTTGAAAGAAGTAAGATTTTTCCTTAGTTAATCCAGCATGTAAATGTTTAAACATATCTATTTCTCTGGTGAATACTCAATGTTTGAAATTTATTATATGAGTCTTAATTCTCTAGTCTGTGTTTAAAAACAAGGCAAGCAATCAAGAAAGCAACCAAACAAGACTAAAATCCTTTGCAATGACTAAAGAGAGGACGTTTCTTTACACATTATATCAGAATCTGGGGTGGGATTCTTAATTCAGCAGGCAATAAACACTTACATGACTTTGCATTATTATAGAACCCTGTACAATGCACACAGTAAGTATTGCACTACAAAAGTGTTCAGATACAATGTGAGCAAGTTGTTTAGAAATACAAAAGTGAAGTAAAACACATCTGCTGATTTTTTTCCCATAATACTGTATGCCCACTACTATTATCCCAGTACAAACACTAAGGGAACAGTATAAACATCCCACCTACTCTGCACTTTTTGAGAGAACTTTTGTTGCTATTTTATGGCAGCTTTAGAGAAGCAGGGTTACACAAACTCAGCAGCAGTACTGCTGGCATTGCTCTGAGAATAATTTTATAAGGTGCAGATTTAGATTGTATCAATGTCATGGTTTAAGCCCCTCAATAACTCACCCAGTTCATTCACTCACTCACTCACTCCCCCTCTTTCTTTCCCCAGTCCCGGGGGGATGGGGAGGAGAATTGAAAGAATGCAACTTCCACAGGTTGAGATAAGAACAGTTTAGTAACTGAGGTATAACACAAACCACTGCTGCTACCACCAATAATAATAATGACAAGAGAAGTACAAAGAAAGAGAATACAACTGCTCACCAAGTCCAACCCAGCCAGTGCACCCCCCAGCAGCGAACCCCCCACTGCACCACCACATGCTTCTGGGTGTCTGCTCTCTGTCTTCACATCCTGGACATGACGTGCTATGGTATGGAATAATCTCTTTGGTCAGTTTGGGTCAGATGTCCTGTCTCTGCTTCATCCCGGCTTCCCCTCCTCTCTGGCATAGCATGAGACTCAGAAAGTCCTTGGTCAGACCAAAACATTACCAAGCAGTAACTGAAAACACTGGTGTTATCAGCGCTGTTCCCAGGCCCAAAATCAAAAACACAGCACTGCACCAGCTACCAAGAAGGAGAAAAATGACTGCTACTGCTGAACCCATGACAATCAAACAGCAAGTAAAACAGGGAAAGGATTCAGCTCAGCGCTGTGTATTCAAAAAACAAGAGGATGCACATCCTCTTTTGATTCCCTGGTGAATAGAAATGATGCTCATGGTGGCTTGGAGATAGCCTTTGACACCAAGCCAGATAAACAACCCTTCCACTACAGCTGTGGATGTTCACCTGTAGCAGTGCTTGCTGGCTGCAGTGCCTTCACCATGTCCGTTATCTGTATGCTGCACAGGGCACTTTTCCTTGCAGTTAAGATATGCTTTGTGCTGAAGCTCTGAGAGTTGTGAGTGCTGAGGAGAGGAATGGTTTGTTGTGTTTTATCTTTCTGTTACTTTATGATCCACTTCTGGGTCCTTTCACTTGCCTCATACAGAAGGTTCCTAAAGGAACAAAGTGGTCTCTTTCAGTACCCACAAGCCTATTAATCTACTTGATCCTATAGATCTCTGTGATCTGTGATTCTCTTGAGTGAATATTTTCCAGATTACATAAATTAATTGGAAATTGGAAAGAAGATTAGCTGGTTTAGGAGCCTTAATTTTTGTCTCAAGGATTTTCAGAGTAGGAGGCTGAAAATCAGTGGATTTCTGGCTGTATTTATGGTTACATGTATACAAACCTGTTTAGTCCCTTGCAATGCTGGTGGCCTTGAGGGCACTCCTGGCAGTGTTAGTGTCTGCTGTGAGCCATTCATTGATGCAGGGTGAATGTAGGTACAAAGAGTCCTCACCAGGTAAAGTTGCACAGTATGGGGGTTTTCATTCTCCACGAGCTGAGCTGTAACTGAGTTTTTCTGGTTACAGGGGGGGTTTCTTTTTCTAGTTTTAAATAAATAGGGAGATTTTGTAGAGAATTATTATACAGATGCACAGTAACATGCAAATTCAATTTTTAAGTAGAATGCTCTTTGTCATTGCAGTAATTTTGTTCATATTGCTTCATCCTTTCTGTTTCTTGGAATGAATTTAATTGTGTATCACATCAAAACTATGAAGTTATCCACTGAGTAATGCTATATATAATATTATGCCATTTATATTAGATATTATTTCAAAACCATGTTGCATTACTATTATGTTTCTGCAAAAGAAATGCTTGAGGAAAAGAACAGCGAAATGAATGCTATTGCATGTTCTAAATTGCACCTGTGCATGTATTGGGAATGTGTAATTTGATTGATTAAAATGGTGTGCTAAAGAGATGAAGACATGTCTTGATTTTACTGCTGCTGACACATTTTCTCTCTTGGTGCTCTGCTGTAATAAAGTCTTCAACACTTTCCATACAGAAAGTGAAGGTACAGAATCCAGAAATAAGGTGATTTCCCTCCTAAAGATGACATTATCTTTTTTGGCACTGTAGAAGAAAAAACTTCATGATCTAAGCTCTAATTGTCAGCTAGGGTCAGTAGGACAATTTGTATTCCTTTATGGTACAATATCCTCCTCTTGAGAGGATTGTAGATGTCTTGAATTCCACCGGAGCACCAGACATAAGCCACTCTAGGGGAAAAAAAGTATGAGAGGGAGTCTTAAGTGACCTTTCTATAAGAAAACCTACAATATGAAACGCTGAGAAAGTCTTTTCTGTCAACAAAAATGCAATTTCAGCTTCAACGAGTAAGCCTTTGAAAGACTTGTGGAGAATCCTGCAATTTTGGAGGTTCTATTCAGAGAAAATATTTGACTGACAGCGCTGATGATCAATTCTGATGGGAAATCAAAGGGCATATTATGTTTTCATTAAAAAGTATGAAATTTTATTTAGTTTCTGTATGAACAGAACTAGGTTTTAACTGTTTTTACGCTAACCATTGCAGAACATTTTAGAAGTATGCTTTTGCTCTTCAAGTTTGTGCTAAACTGACTACTTCAACTGTAGGAATATTTATCAGACAATTGGTGTATTTGAGTTGCCTTTCAACATTGAAATTATTTAACTATTTACTTTTCTAACTTTTCTAAGTAGAAATATTTCTAGTGAGGCATCCTTTAGGCACTCATCTAGTTTTATTGCATAGCTACAAAATGGAAGGGGTAATGAGTCTCCAACCTTAGGGATTTTGCATACATTTTACATACTTTGCAGCATTAAACAGGTCTTTATTTTGTATGCAGAGGTGACATCAATTAATCTGTATTTTGTCAGAGGCAATATCAAATAGTAAGTCTTTCTGACCAAATAACTGTGACTGTTTTGCTGCTTGTAGATATTACTCTCTTTGGTTTGCCTCATTAGTGGAATTACACATTATTCAAATTTAGAGACCTGTTTATGCAACAGAAGGGAATATCTCTTCTACCTTCTTTTATATTAAAGTAGTTGATAGGAAAATCTAATCTTCAGATGGCATTCTGTTGCAAAACTTAAAATAGGTAACTGAATTTCCACTTTCTTTTCCACCGTTGACTTATTTGGTCACTTTGGCAAAAGCTGTCTTAACACTTAGGTGATTGCTAAAGGTAATGTATACCTTCATATCTATGTATAAAATACATAATATAACTTAATGTGTGTTTTCTTACGTGCTTTGCTGTTTTTGTGGAGGTATTGTCCAAGTCTATTAAGTATACCATATATATCCATATAAAAGCCTTTCTTACATGCTTTTCTGATTGGCTATTTTGCTAAGGTCTGTCTTAGAGTAATTTATATTATCAGGAGTTATTATAATTAAATGTATAATTGTAATTATTATAATAATTACAAAATACCTTCACCTGCTTTATAGAAGGCTAGCACAGATCCTACAACTTGTTGAGATGCCATCTAGAGAACTGCATAACTAGTAAGTGTGCATTGTATCTTTTTGGTGTACTGCACTGAACATAGTATATGGAACTTTGTGCTGAAGAGCTCTTCATCCCTGTTGGATGCTTAACCTGAAAATGTAACACATTTCAAAAATATTTGCTATTTTCCCTTTTATTTCCTGTAACTGTTGCAAAAGGCTGATAGAAGTGGTCACCTTGTTCATTCACAGCAAAGCATTTCTGCAACTTGTCAGAGTTTCTTCACACAAGAAGCAAGCAGCTAAGACTCACCACCAATGAGGGAAGTCACGCAGGACTTGAAATTCCTGAAAGATGGCTGGCTGCTGTGCCTAACAGAAGCATGTTTTTCAGACAAATATTTCTCTAGTCTCCACTAGTAATGGAAGATAAATATTCAGAAGATTTTCCTGAAGATTTATATGTAAACAGAGGATACTTAAACTGGATATACTGAACTGTGGGTCTGTTTTGTTGCATTTTCCTCTTTTTACTGAGGGAAAGGTTTCTCTGGGGTATCTATGAGGGGTGTGCTATAGCAAACCTCTGCATGGGCTGGATGGTGGGTTACTCTCCACCATTTTCCCAACTCCATCTGCAGGTATGCCACAACAGTCATCTGCCACACTGACTGCAGCAGGTGTAATGGCACCTGCTGTACCCACCATACATTATGGACACACATTGCCAGCCACCCCTTATGGGCACACACTACCAGTCACCACTGCACAAGCTGGTGAATCCTGCAGCTGTTGTGCTTTATCACCTTCCTATATGATTTCTGACCTCCTCACTATTCTCCAACATAAGGCATAGGTTTATTCCTCATTTTCTGGTACTCCTCCAGCAGTCTCCGTGCATTTCTTGGTTTTACTGAGGTCACTTTATTCAGTGTTTGTATGATATTAGCAAAATGCCATTTTGACTCCAGGGCAGTGAGGTGTTGCCATGGGAGGATACTTTTGAAAGGCAAAAAGAGGGACACAAGATTTTAAGTTTGCTTCAAATGCCTTTCTCACTGTCCTGGGTTCAGCAGCAGCAGTCATTTTTCTCCTTCTTGGTAGCTGGTGCAGCGCTGTGTTTTTCATTTTGGGCCTGGGAACAGCGCTGATAACACCAGTGTTTTCAGTTACTGCTTGGTAGTGTTTTGGTCTGACCAAGGACTTTCTGAGTTTCATGCTCTGCCAGGGAGGAGGGGAAGCCAGGAGAAAGCACAGACAGGACACCTGACCCAAACTAGCCAAGGAGGTATTCCACACCACAGCACATCATGCCCACTCTATAAACTGGGAGCAGTTACATGGGAGGGTTACATCACTGCTCATTTGCGCCAGGCATCCATCAGCAGGTGGCGAGCAGTTGTATTCTCTTTCCTTGTTATTTCCCTTGTTGTTATTATTATTGGTGGTAGCAGTAGTGGTTTGTGTTATACCTCAGTTACTAAACTGTTCTTATCTCAACCCGTGGGAGTTGCATTCTTTCGATTCTCCTCCCCATCCCTCTGGGAGCAGGGGAGAGTAAGGGGCGGGGGGAGGGAGAGAGAGGCTACGTGGTTCGGAGTTATGGCTGGGCTTAAGCCATGACACTCACTTATGAAACAATGACTTGAAGATACTGGTCATGATCTGTGTGAGTACTAACTGGCCTATTAACTTCTTTTTTTTTTCCACCACTGGAGTAACTTACAAATAGTTTCATGGGTTTTCTTTTGTCATTTAAATTATGCTTAATCTAGCATAAGAGCCTGTAGACAGGCTATACAGGCTTATGGCTGTTCTCTGCTACAGGTAGAACCAGTTGTACTTCAAAATCAGAAACACTGCTCATGGGCTAGCTATTATTTATTTGAGACCTAATGTGTCTCTCTGCTGATGCACATGATTTATGAAAAACAGAATCAAACTTTATTGTCTATTTAACATTTCCAAGCTTGTCTCTGTCCTGCTGTCAGCCTTGCAGGCAGTGTGGCCTGCCTATTTCCCTATTGGTGATTAAAAAAAAATAATTTTTTTTTTTTGTTATCCTATATTATTTTTTTTTTATAATGATTTTAGCAAATCAGGATTTTGTGCCTCATTAAAGCTCTTAATTTTGGAGTTTTGGATGTGTCATAGGCAGGGACACCTCCCACTAGACCAATCTGCTCAAAGCCTCATCCAACCTGTCCTTGAACACTGCCAGAGATGGGGCATCCACAGTTTCTCTGGGAAGCCTGTGCCAGTGCCTCACCACCCTCACAGGGAAGAACTTCTTCCCAGTATCTAATCTAAATCTCTGTCAGTTTAAAGCCATTCCACCTTGTCCATCTCTACATGCCTTGTAAAAAGTTCCTTTACAGCTTTTTGTAGGCGCCTTTATTTACTGAAAGCTGTTCTAAAGTCTCCCTAGACCCTTCTTTTCTTCAGGCTGAACAAGCCCATCTCTCTCAGGCTGTCTTCATAGGAATGTGTGCTTTAAGCAGTGTTCACACAAGCACACTTTTGTGTCTGAGTCATTCACACAACCAAGGTCTGCAAGCCCAAGCACCAAGTGCTGCATCAGCTCTGTGTGCCGCTGGTGTGGTACACAGCTTCGCTACAGTGGTGGCACAACTGGAGCTCTAGATGGCCACTCAGCAACTGTCAGAAGCAGTGGCATTTCTCAGAGCTGTCACTGGCACCGTGTGGAGTGCACTCTGATCACGGTGTGGGGGCTCCACAGTGGCAGCTTGGAACAGATTTTGATACTATCTGCTCTGCCTTTTGACACTTGCTGATAAGAGGTCATTGCCCAACTGGATCTACCAGCACAAAGAGGTGTCAGGAAGCAGCTGAAAGCTCTGGTCTCTTATTAAATAAAAACAAACAAAAAAAAGAAAAGTTTATGTCAAGAGAAGAAATATAATAGTGGTGCTAGGAAAGACTGGGGTGAGGGAGGGATGCTCAGTTTTGTTTTCCTGTAGTGCAGTGATGTTGCAAAGACATTGTTTCTTTCAAAGCATGTCTGAAATTTCCATGTGTAGGTATATGGTCCAATAATAAATACATATTATTTCAGGCAGCAAAAAAGGAGTGATTATGTTGGATTTTATAAAGTCTATGCTCTAAACCCAAGATTTTCTTCAATAGGGCAGGATAAGAGTACAACCTTTCCAACATTATAGATTAACACTTTCCTTTTGCACACTGAATAATTTCAATTTGTATTATTTTATTCATCATATATGGATATTTGAGTTTACATAAAAGGCACTGAAATGTAAGTATTTGCAGAACAGTAGAGCTCACAGCAAATTTGTTTCGTTACAGGGGTTTTCCCCTCATCTTTGCTCTGCTAGGAACACTGGTTCTTTTAACTAGAAAATAATTAAAACTCTTAAATCTACTATAAATAATTCCATATTAATTAAGGTTCACCATGATATTTATTTTCCATCTGTTGACTAAACATTTGCTGGATTACAAATAAACTGGTCTATGGGATGCTCAAGCCCCAGTCCAAGCTGATAAAATCCACCCTCATTACAATGAATGTGACAGGAAAATAGTCTGACCATTTTGAAGGTGTATTAATTTTCCCTTTTGATGGAAATGGTTCAGCAGACTTGTTTTTTCTTTCTTTTCTTTCTCAGTTGTGTCTTTCAGCTGGAAGATTTCTTCTTAGCCTCAATTCCTTAATAAAAACTGCAAAAAAACCCTAGAGCCCCTGACTCTAACTCTAGTACAAGTGAGGAATCCCAGTTTTGTGGGTTTCCTGTGTGAAATGTCGTTCCTGTAAACCTGTTTGCAAAATGAGAACCTGAGAGGATTTTTCTATGGTACGATTGCATAGCAAGACATTTCCCTGAATAGCAGTAGTCTTTAAAAATCACTCCACATTTCCTAGATCTCCTTCCTTGCTGATGTAAATTTATAGATGCTGTTGTATTTGAACTTAGTTACCCATTGTTTTAAATCAGCTAATCACACCATACTTTGTTTAGTTCCAAGCTTTGTTTATCCAGTTATTAGGGGTCATCATGGAGCATCTTTGGTGTGTAATACTGGCAGCTAGATAGGCAGATTTGAGTCCAGTGGAATTAGGGTAAGCTAAGTAACTGAAAGCCCACCCTGCCAATATTTCCTTCAGCACCTCAGAGTGGTGGGTTTTGTGATGCTGTTGTCCAGTCGTAAGCCTTCAGAGGGGGAAAATAACTCTTTCTCTTTGATTTCCCATTATGCCAAAGGCAAATAATTTAAAGAAAGAAAACAAATAACCTCTATCAGTCTGGTTCATTCTCTTGAGGTTTGTTTTTGTTGTTTTTTTTTGTTTGTTGTTTTGTTTTGGTTTGTTTGTTTGTTTGTTATTTTTTTTTTTTTAACAGGAAAAAAAGGCATTTACCAGTATCTATTTGCCCACAGCTCTTGGAATTGAAGAACTGGTTTCCCTGTCTGTCACACACCTCATTCACTCTTGTTTAAAAGAACCCATAACAGAAAGATAAGAGAAGACAGAGAGGCCAGGCTGATTTTCTGGGAATGAGGCATGCAGCTGAAACAGTGCAACATTTTTTTCATATCAGTATTCATGCTGCAAGTGGAAACGCTATAAAAGATTACCTATTATTAAACTGAATAAATGCTAAAGTCACATATTCAATATGTCACAGAAAAAAATACATTTGTATTTAAAATTAGAAAACCTTGCACAAATGGAAGTCTTTTAAGATAAATAGATTTCATATTTATGCAAATAGATTTGAAATGCTGCTGGTGATATGTGATAAATATCTTTAATAGGAAAAAGCTTTCTGTTTTGTAGTCACTTTAAGGAAGTCACAATTTTTTCTGTTTCTTCTAGGATTGAAGAATGATGACCATGTTAAACCTGAACACCACTAATAAACCAAGAGCAGACAATATTAAGTACGTTTGCCAAAAAGCATCTTCTGGGGAAATTACATACAGTAGCCAAATTCCCTTCTTCTTTTTCTCGTACACTTTGGTTTCTGCCTCAGCCGATGCCTGTGGTTCCTAGAGGCAGCTTCATTTATTTCTGCTGGACATTCAGGCTTTTGGTTTTTTTTTTTTTCCTCCCCCCTTTTTTTTTTTTTCTTTTTTTTTTTTTTTTTTTTTGCTATAGATTCCAGTGACCAGAATTAAAGCACAAGAACAAAGCAAGCTGGAAACTCAGTTGTGGATTAAAGAGAAAGGGAGAATTTTAAGCTAGATTAGGAAGAGGAGATAAAATGGTGAAAGGTCTGTAAAGAGCAAGGCAGTGGGCAACCAGAAAGGGAAGCAGTGCCAGATGGACAGCAAGTGGGGTGAGACCAAGAGGCTGCTCTCATCTCACCGAATTGTGGGGAAGGGATCACTGATCTGTATGTTAACCCTAGAGATTTTACGCCAGTGGGTACTCCCTTAAAAGAAGCATGGACCCTGGGAGGAAATTCTCTCCTTCTCAATGGTGTCTGCTTAGAAAAACAACAGGAATCATCTGCCCATCCAGATGCTGCTTCTCTGTTGCTCCTTTTATACCACAAATAAGCTCAAGATGTAAATGAGAATGTCAGTAATGAAAATTGTACACTTCTTTTGCCCATAAAAATCATGCAATGACAAAATTGGACAGGATTGAGGAAGAAAAGGAGATAATGGTGGTGGAACAAAGGGAGAAATTAATTAACACTCTTGGGAATGGGGTATTTCCACACTGGTGGAAAGCTAATGGCATGTACTACCTACGTTGTCTTTACATTTCATTCCTCTATTTATGGCAGACAAGCAGAGATATTTGATCAAATCTGCATGTTCTAGTGAGCTCTTTCTTTCTTTAGAAAAAAGTGGATCAAGCCATGGCTGTTGTAATGATGTACAGTTAGATGATTTTACTATATTTAAAGTAATACTTCCTTGTGTTGTGGAAGAAGAGCTTCAAAGATAATGAAACTTTTCCTTACATCTATTTTTATACAGAAAGAGAATCACAGGTTACTTTTAATCACTTTATATTAATATACAGAGTGGCTCTAACTTCATAACTGTTGAGCTTTTTTTTTTCCAAAAAGTTCTGCTGTCAACCAATAGTATCTATGTTGCCACAAAACTGGTTTGCTCCTCATGCCCTACAACCTTTTCTTGTCATTATTTGTGCCATGAAGTGCCATAAAAGGAGCATAGGCTTGTGGCAAAATATGGTCTTCAGGAGAGATGCACTGGCTTGCTGAAGGGGTTTGTCATTTAGGAAGATCATAATGTGGTAATATTTGAGGTAGGAAAACTTACACCTATGAGAAGTGTTGTGAGTCACACTCCTCACCATAAAAGAAAAATAAAACAGGAGCTCACTGTACCCTACAGCATCTGTAAGGCTGAAATGGTGCTCCCATTTAAAACTGAATTTATGATAAAAATGCTTATACAGTTCTGGAAGAAGCTGCATATATCTATAGGAGCCTGTTAATACACTGAGTGTATTCAACTTGATATGTGATCCAAATAAATAATATAAATCAGGATCTCCTAAACCTCATGCCATGCAGCACAAGGAGAGGAGAATTCAGAAAGTTTTATGTGAGCTAAATAGAGTAATTGGAAAGGTGCTGATTGCCCAAAGTTTCCAGAGTGTGGGGCAAGCGAACAAGCTCATCTGTTTTGCTTATGTCCTGAAACTAGTCAGCTTGTTATTCTGAGTTGAGCAGACAACTGGCTTGTAAAACTGCTGGCATTGCTTTTCCATCTTAGTGAATGGTACTTGCAATATGCTCCAGCCATAACCCCTTCCCAGCTCTACTGACAGTGGCTTTTAGATGGCAATATGGATCCCTCTTTTTTTGCAGTTATTATGTCAATACTATAACAAAGACTAAATAATGCTTAAAAACCACATTGTTCATTTGCAGAAGAATACTAGACATGATTTTTTTTTAAGCTCTGTCCAGCAACCTGTGCCATCTCTGTCAGATACATTGATCAGGGGTAAGAAAGCATACCAGTTCACTTGGAGATGCAGTCTACTGCAAATGCATTTCAACTTTTGGATTTCTGTCCTTTTTATATCTTTGCATGCTTTGGTGTTTTACATGCTCTGTTTGTAAATTTTTATTAGTTCTTTGCATCACTGTTTGGCTTTTCATGGAAGTTATGAGAACAATTAGCCTGCTGGGAACTACCCAGAATAAAAAAAAAAAACAATGGAGAAACAAGAATTAAAAGCCATATCTAGAGATCTTTTTACTACCCAACTCCAGAAAGTTGAATGTTTTTTTCTTGATCTGGTATAAATTTTTGCGCAAGTTTAGATTGAGCAGAAACTGAGTGAAAGCCTTCTTATATACAGAGTCATAGAGTAATGGAACAATTTTTGGGCATTGTCAACAACACAAGAGATGTTTTGGGGTTTTTGTGGTCAAGGTTTATTTTCTCTGAGGTTAACATCAGTGCAGTCTGACAAGTGAAACCGTTGTATCACAGAAGCATATCTCACCCATGTGTTGAAATGTCCAAGTATCTTGCGCATTAGATACAAGTAGAGCCATTTCTCTGCTCTGCACACCAGCTGTTACCTTCTGCTGTATTCGAGTCTCATTTGAGTGCATCTGTAACCCTCAAGTGACTAATTTTCAGTCATCAGTGCACTCATCGGAAACACAATACATGAAGAACACAATACAAAGCAAAGATTTTACAGAGATTGAATTCTGCAATCTTTATCTGTGATTCAACCAGGGAGGTTCCCACATCAAGTAGAGAGCTATTTCGAAGTAAATTAACTGGTGATGGCTTATGCCCACATATTGCAACAATGCTCCATCCAAATTTTCATCTGCTTTTGAAAACTGAATGAATTTTGAAAATTGAATGAATTTTTGAAAATGGAATGGAATGAAATTATTGAAGATGTTACTTGAGCCAGGACCTAAAGATGTTTCTGTTGCTTTACTTTTGTGCTTCTCAGAGGAATTTGCAAACAAAAAAAGCAATGTTCTTTAGCTCCTTGTGCCTGTATTTAGGCAACACCTATATTCAAAATACCATTAATTGCCTGGGATATATCTATAGAAACAACTCAATTGTCAGGTAGAAAGAAAAATTAATACAATCAGGTTGGCTGATCTTGTGGGTTCATCATGTCCACAGTCCTTGTGCAGAATTGGCACTGAAGCCAACAGGATTTAGGTGTAGGAAACAGGCACAGAGTGTCCTTCCACATGGGGTGAGATTCACTGTAGCAGCCATCTCAGGACCTGGGCCTTCACCTTCACTTTTGATTGTGACCAAGTACTCAGATAGAGAAAATAAATGTATCAGGCTTCAGTATACAAAGGACATATTTGATCTGTGTGGGTATTTCTGCAGAAAGTGTGTCAGTAGAATTAAAAAGCCAGCAAAAATTGTAGCAGTTGGGAAAGAGGCAGTAACAGATGGCATTTAGAAGGGCAACTCATAAGTCATGGTATAACTGAATCCTAAAATCCAGTCACATCCAGAGGAAAACCATGTAGCAAATTGGACAGAAGGATGCTACTTTCTAATATGGATAGACCTTATAGTATGCAATGAAGTGTGAAAACTCTAAGACACACAGAAATGGAGAAAATCTAATGGCAGCATGCCAAGGATCCCAATCCTTTCTAATGTGGAGAGCATTGCCTATAGGTCAGGTGCAAGCTGACAGAAGATGTAAGATGTGGGTGTGATCAGGAGGTGCAGCTAAATATGACATGGAACGGGCATAAGTAGTGAAAAGAAGAAATGATCAGCTGTAATAAACATGAAGGTCCATTGGATGTCTCCATTGTTCTGTTTCAATGAGCAGACTGAGGTTGGTAACTCTGGGATGTGGTTTTTTAGGTTGTTCAGAGTTTTGCAGCAAACGAGTGACTTCATGGAATAACAGCAACATGCACTGCACTGAAATGGCCTGGAATGGCTGCTATAGGATTTCCCGTTTTGTTCAGTGAGGTGATAGGATTCTAGGCTCCAATTCAACCTCAATGATTCCGTGGTAATACAGCAATAACATTTAAATATCGTTAAAACTAAGGTTTGGCAATTTTCTAACCAAACACCATTTTATAATTTAAAAATGCTTGATTAAAAAAACCTATTAACTGCTTAAAGTATTTCAAATGGTTTTGGTTCTCAGGAGTCTGGTTTTCAGTAAATAAGAAGTTATTTATGAAAAAAATAATGTTTGCATGCCCCTCCAAATACAGAACTCCAGAGTGACCTTCCAGGGTGCTTCAGCTGCTAAAAGCATTTAGGGAAGTGTTTGATAACGAATCAGAAATTCAGCTGCCATAGGGTTTAGCTGTTATTCCTGGCAGGAGTGCCTGTGTATTGGTACTTAGCATTATGAATTAGAAAACACCTTTGATAATGTAGTACTGATGTGAACAGCTCCACCTGAGAGAAGGACAGCCATAATTACCAGCATCTTTGCTGAGAAATAAGAGCAGCAGCAGGACAGACTAAAGACCAAGCCTGATTTATCTAGGCTGTGTTAAGAACTGGATCTTCAGTTGTCCTATGTCATTGCTTAGTGTTACAATTTCAGATTTCTTTTTTTCTTATTCTAAGTGCTGTGTGTAGTAGTCTCAGTTTCTGTAGGTTGTTGCAGGAAGATTCAGAGCTGTTTCAAATAGGAACTTGCTATACATTCCCAAGAATTATTTCAGAGAGAGTCTCATCCTATTGCAAGGTGGGAACAGTTGGAAGTTGGGAGTCACTCAGGTGGACACTGCAGCTGTGCTTTTTAGGATATGCTCTAGCCCTTGCTTTGGCCTATCCTCCTCCCAGATTTATTTTTGATTCTCAGAGCACACTGATAAGCTACAAGTGCAAACAAGCATTGAGAAGCTACAAAAGATGGGGTAAAGAGAAAAATTCTCACAATGTGTGAGCCTGGCACAAGTTTGGCTGCATTTTATTTTGCAGATGAGCACCTTATTTTTAATCAAAATATCTCAGAGCTTAAAATAGGTGTCTGAAATATTACAGTAAAATAAAACAAAAATCCTTTCGAAAAAATTGCATCTAAATTACAAATTACATCATGTCACCAGGGATTTGGAGCTCTTTTCTTGGTTTCATTAATTATTTTAAACAAAAATCTTCTACCTATTTCTTAAACAAAAGACTTCTTTTTCCACATTTGAGGGAGAGGGTAGATTAAGGAAGAACAACCTCCCGCCAAAAACAAACAAACAAACAAACTAAAAAAAAAAAGGAAGAGAGAACAAAGCAATTTGGAGCCTGAGTAGTCAGTTTGTTCTCATTATGGACAGGAAACTGGTCTTGTACCTTGTAAAAGGTGCAGGCAGGAGTTTCACATGTGATGCAGATAATGTGCTTGGAGCAACACTGTGGTAGGTAGATATATTTGAACAACACTGAGTTACAGTAACAACAACAACAAAGCAATTAAAAGCTTGTGGGTGGTAATTTATTTAAAGCATCCACAACTGTCATTTCTGTAGCAGAAAAACGTAACAGGAATATTTGTGCAGGATTTCTATTACTCTCACATCCACTACAGTCTTTTTAAAGAGCATTGCAAGGTTTGAATATCCAAATCCCACTGAAATTACAGAGGAACTGGCAGTTTAAGAGGCTGTTTGAAAATCTTAACACTCTTTAACAGGTGCAAAAATCAAAAAGAAAGTGATAAGTGAGAAAAATCTTACCTGTTTTGAGAATGATTAGGAAAGAAGAAAGTTTGTAGAAGACGCTGCTCTAAATAGTTAACCAGTCTCTGTCTCCCTTGTTTGACTGCAGTTTCTTCCATAAGAAATGTCAGCTTTGAAATAAGTGGGAGTCCTTGTGAGTAGCTCCTACCAATAGTTTTAAAATAAGAAGAGGATTTGCAACGGCATTCAGCATTTCAGCCCTGTGCTGTGTGGATAACTGCAAAGGACAGTTTGTTTAAACAGTGGCTTTGTGTAACTCCTAGAAAGAGCTGCAACTTCTTCTGAAATCTCTATCTTTTGATTCTTAAAAACATTGCTTTACAGATGTAAAGAAACAGTACAATGGCCGTATTTCCAATGACTACCATCAAGAATTTCTCTGCAGAAAGGTAAGTGTAAGCCACTTGTTGCATTTAAGAGTAATACATTCAGAGCCTGCTTAGAAATGAGCTTTTGGTGTGTGACCTTGTTCTCCCTTCTTTTCCACAGATTTTCTGCTAGGAAGGATCTTAGGCCTGGATTTACTCCCGTAGAAGCCAGACAAATGTAATACCTTCTCCCTTCTTCAGTAACCTCTGTTGACAGGCTTTGTGCAGCAGAGTAGGTGCGGGTATTTGGAGAAAACAAAACGAGAGATAAATCAAACTCTCAATGTAACCACTAAGAAGATGTATCATTTGACACTACAAATATTTCTGACTACAAGTCATGAGTCCCCTTCCAATATCACCATTCCAGTCATCCAAGAAGGTTTTGACATATTTTCCTTTTACCTTGTATCCCCTGTATTTTTGGTTGTCTAAACTAACAGCTCTAAGTCCAGACAAAGTGCAATCACTTAAAATGTTTCTAATGCTTAGTTTAAATTTCATGGGATTTAAGTTAATTCCCTGCGCTTAAAATCATGAGCACTAACAAAGTCTAGGAAAAACTTTGTAAGATACCCTTTAAGAGCACTAGATATATAGTTATATGTTTGTTTCTGTACCTTTCTACTAAAACCTAAGTAGATTCCTATAGACCTCTGGGAAAGTGGAAACTGATTTTATTGGATTTTGAGGGCAAGTATAGAGAAAACAACATCCACTGTTCTTGTCTTCTGTGAGCATAAGTCTAGCAACATAGGACAGAACGGTTTGCACTTCTTATTATTTCTGTGCCTGAATCTTGCCATTTGCCTCTGTCTGTAAAGTACTACACAGCTCTTGTAACAGGAAAGAATGACCTAGAAAAATGATATCCTCTACAAAGGCCATGTGGTCTACAGACAGTTGCCTTAATAGGCATGGAAAATAAAGAAAAACCTCTAATGCTCAAACAACACTGCTGATTCAATACTGAATAAAGAAGACATGAATAGGAAATTTGCACATGGACTCTATTTGAGAAAGGCAGATGAGCAAATTTCTACTTTACATTGCAAATCATTTTTAATAAAGTAAAGAAATAGAGGATTTCATGAATGTATGTGAACTCATCTGCCAAAATGCTATTGTAACATGAAGCAAAAGGTGAATGATGCAGAGAGAGAAGATGAAAGAGAAATATTACCATAATCTACAGCTTAAAGAATGAGTTTAATCCTCCCATTGAAAGCAACCAGGACTGAAGATCCAAAGAACATGATGTCCCTGCTTCCAAGCTGCCATCCAATGTCAGTGTGTTTGTCCCAAATGTCCAACACTAGAAAAAGAATTTACTTTTTTTTTTTTTTTGGCTGAAGCATCTTGTGTAATCAATCACTTTGTTTAGTCTGTGAAACTTCACTGATGGCAGACCAAGTCAAGGCCTGTGCATTTACTTCCAAATGCAAAACTTGTCCTGCTGCCTGTTTGATGGTGGTTACCACGGAAACATAGTGATGAAGCATCTCCTTTCATTTAATGGCCGAGAGTTTAAACCCAGGTTTCCGGAGCAGGAGCGCATAAAGAGAAAAAAATGCCTCTGAATAGCTGGATATTAGTAGTTAACTGTCTTAAGTAGCTGAAGTTTGTCCTGCCAGAGGAGTTTTTTGCTGTTTAGGGTTTTTTTGTTTTAGTTTTTTGACATAATTTTGTTTTTTGATTTGTCGTGTTTCGGTGGGTTTTTTTGTTTGTTTGTTTTGTTGTGTTTTGGTGTTGTTTTTTTTTTTTTGTTGTTTGTTTGGTTGGTTTTGGTTTTTTGTTGCTTGTTTTTTTTTTTTTTCTTCAACGGGAAACAACTGATTTCTATAGGAGTTAGAGTTATTCAGCTGGAGAATCAAAACTGCCATCAGCTGCCACTTGGCCTGTGATCTACAGCAGCAAGAAATGGCACTGCCAGAGGTGGCAGTAGGCTATATTTCAGTACTCTGTCTATGCCACTGAACATTCTTAAGCTCTATCTGGCTGCTGGCAGTGTTTGTTAGCTCAGGGAGGGTACCTCACTGTAGCTGGACTGTGTGGTTTCCAAGCATCCATTCATCATCCTGCTCACAGATTAAAGAAAACAAATTTTCCCTGTACACACAATCAACTATATGCATGCATATCTAAATCTATATCTATATATATCCAAGATAAACTTTAGTATCTCCAAGCTGAGTAGGCTGATTTAACATGAGGACATATGCTTTCTGTAGTGGAACCTGTAAGGATATTTTGTCATTTAATTCTGGGCAGATATATGATGCCTTTAGAGTACTCTTGATTTTCCCAGTGTAAGAAGATACACAGTTTTCTTTCTCTCTCTGTCACCCCCTCTTTTCTACAGTGTTTGTTTATTTTCCAGTTTTCACATTAATGCTCCCTTCAGTTATGATCTCTATTGCAGATTTTACGTTTAACTCCACGGATACATACAACATGAGGTAAATTGGATGGGTTTGCCCTTTCCTCCCTCTTTCTGCAGGCAGTACATCTCTTTTACCCTTGTCCAGAATTAGTCAGCTGCTCCTGATAAACCAGATGTCATTTGTGAAATTATGGTACCATGACTTGGTATCATGGTTTAAACCCAGCCAGCAGCTGAGTACCTCACAGCTATTTACTCACCCCCAGCTTTTTACTCTCTGGGCAGGATAGGGAGGAGAATAGAAAGAAAAAACCCACTGTGATGTAAAACCCACAGTTTGAGATAAGAACAGTTTAATAATTAAAATAAAATAAAATATAATGCTAATACTACTAGTAATAATAATAATAAAAGGAAAATAGCAAGGAAAGACATATAAAACTAAAAGGGGAAAATAAAAACCCAATAAACTCAGGTGATGCACACTACAATTGCTCGCCACCTGCTGATCTATACCCAGCTCTACCCCTTCTGGGTAACTACCCCCAGTTTATGTACTGGACATGCTGTTCTATGAGTTTAAATACCCCTTTCAGCTCAGCTTCCTAATCTCTGCTCCCTCCCAGCTTCCCATGCCCCTCCTCACTGACAGAGCATTAGAGACTGAAAAGTTCTCGATCAGGGTAAGTGCTACTTAGCAACAATTACACATGGGTGTATTATCAGTATTGTTCTCAGACTAAAGCTGAAACTTCAGCTACTAGGAAGAAAATTAACTATATTCTAGCCCAAACCAAAACACTTGGACTGTCTCTCTTCCTGTTGCTTCAAGACATGCCAAATTACAAGAGGTGAGAGGCTGGAGTCTGAAGACATCCTGAAAAGGACAGCCCTAAAGAAGAAAGAACAGCAGGTGCAGCGCCCATGTCCAGGTAATGTCAGAAAACAGGGGCAGAACAGTTTTGTGAATTCAAGGTATGGAGAGTATAGGCTGTCTTTCAGACCTTCCTTGGGAACAAAAGGTAAAAGGAAAGCGCAGGACCCACAGACAAGAGTGCTGGCACTACTCAGGTCACAGGGGTGTGAGTTATGGTTCATAAACTATTATGAAGCAAGGCTTCATTATTTCTGCTCTCATTAAAAGAATTAATTTTAGCTAACAATGCATATTTATGCTGTTGAGGAAGATGATTTTCTAACTAAGTACACATTTTTATTTTTATGTGGACATAAAAGATTTGGAAATGGAAGAAGATTGCGCAAGCAGAAGACCTATCCATCTAAGTCTGTCTTAATCAAAGCCAAGTAGGCAGAGAGAGGGAAAAACCTGTGGATGATTTTTACTGCTTTGCATACATCAGTTTGAAGAATATTTTTTTCACTGACAAGTGATAACGCACCATTATTCATCAGGGTTGCTTAGAAATGCAATTGGCCTTGGTGGTGACACTTTGTGCAAGTGTGGGAGGCAAGTGGGAGCAAGAGGTAAAGTTTTATACACATTTAAGAAAATTAGGGTTATTATTATTACGAATCAGTTGAATTCTGGATCATTACTTGTTTTTCTGTCAAAAATCACAGGTCTGCAATGGATGAAACCAACCTAAAATTGTCAAACCCTAAATGAAAGCTAACCACAGTTATACAAAATTCTGAAATCTGTTTTGTTGGGATGGACAGCACCATGCAGGGAAACCAGTCAGTGCATTTTGTTGGACCATGCATGAGAGGATACCTCAGCAGCATACCAGTCTTTGCCAAAGAATTAATCCATCTCCAACTTTGTGGGAAACAGTGAGAGCTAAGCAGGTGTTATGGCTTAACCTTGGTAAGCAGCTCAAACTCATTGGAAGAGCAAAAGTAAGAACTCTCGTGTTGAGATAAAGACAATCTAATAGTTAAGGAAAAAGCTGCACATGTAGGCGAAACAAAATAAGGAATTCACTCATCACTTCCCAGTAGTTGCCGGCATTTAATGATTTCCAGGAAAACAGGGCTTCAGAATCACCCATAATTGTTACTTTGGAAAACAAATACTTCTTCTCCCCCTCCCCCCCCCCCCCCCCCCCCCCCAGCTGTTATTATTGAGCATTATTGAGCACGATGGCTTAGGGTGTGGAATACCCCTGTGGTCAGTTGGGGTCAGCTGTCCTGGCTGTATTCCTTCCTCTGTGTTTGCCTCTGTTCTTGGGTGTGCCTTTTAGAACTATTGAATACCTCCAGAGAATTCTGGTAGGGACAGTTCAAGTTAATTGAACTTGCAGATGATCAGAGAATTCAGAACTACAAGGTATAGTTGTTTCTGTTGATCATGACTCACAAAAAAAAAGAGAATACCCGAAAGTTTCACAGAGTGTGACAGATTTGCTTAAGAAAGAGCAGAAAACTGTAAAGGGGTTTAGTAGTTGCCAGCATTACCCAATGCAGTTTACCTTTAACCCTTTAGGTACACCTATTTCTGTCAAATTCAAATTTTGGTATTATGTAAACTAATTTTTCAGAAATTGCATATTAACTCTTTAATTTCATTTTTAAGAAGGCACATTAATTTTTTACATCCTCACAGTCTGAGTCCTGGGTTTTATCTGAAGGACAAGAATTATCATGAACCTTGATGCGATTTCTTTGCTCCCTTCTAAAGCTGTGGAATGGTAAAACATGATGGATTTTGACTGAATTATTCATGCAGTCAATATCTCTTCTCAATGTAGTAATGACTGACTTACTGACAAGGGGAAGGTTGCCACTAAAGAGCTACTGAGAAAAAAAAAAGCAAAAGAAAGAGTCAAGCCTTGGGGTGAGAACAAAACTTTTTGTTACCTTGTCTGGTTTGGGCAAAAGTGCAGTATCCCAGGAGCTTATCTTTCAATCTGAAGTTGGTGTGCTGGCTTTGTCCTTTTTGATTCTAATAACTGTCACAGTGACATAGCTTTTTCATTGATTCTTATGGAGTTTTGTGACCTATCATTATAATAAGGTATTGACAGTCATGAATTTTAATGTTAACCAAAGATTACTTTATCTGATTTAAGCCTTTTCTAAGAATTTTTATGAGGAATAGACTTCAGTGGCCAGACGTCTAGCATTTCACTGTGAGTTGGAGTACTTCAATGTGGGCTGGATTGCGGCTTTTAATCTAATACATGTCATCACTATAACTTCTGGGAGTCTGTGATTCTTCACATTTCAGTTTTCTCAATAGCAAGAATGCTACTTCTGTGGTTCCAAGAGTAGCTTGCCTGACAGTTTTATGCTAATCAATAAGGTAATTCACTAAATGCCTCTGTACATCAGCAAACTTTGCATCGCCTCCTGGAATATGAAGTACCATGAGTGAGCATGAAATCTTTTGGAGGAGGCTGAAAATCATTGTTTGTGTGTTGTTTGCTGTATTTCTAGCCATTTCTGCATTTATAATACATTGATAAGCTAATAATTCTCAGCATCCTTGTCCCTGAAAAGTCACAACTTTGTTTTGTGTCCTTTATAATGCTTTATCCTTTATGCAAAACTTCTTTTGTCTGAAGTACTCTTAAAATCTTGCTCAAAACTCTTATATGTCTTAGAATACAAAATCCTCTTGAGACCAGCAGTTGTTTCTATATAGCATTGTTGAAACTAAGTCATTCAGGAACCAAAAGACATGTTTCAAAAGAGATTTAAGGTCTGTGTTCTTGAAAGTGGTTGAAACCAATCAAGTGCCCATATGACTGTGATTAGGCTTTTGCATCTATGGACACTGAAATACCTTTTATGTTGAACTCACATTTCTAAATGTGATTTCAGCACATGTAGGTCCTTTTTGAAATGGGTCCAGTTTCTCTGGAGCTTTTCTGGTTTTGTTTTTAATTGTCCAGAATAGTGAACAGTAGACTATGTGCGAATGCTAGGTTAATGGTTGGACTTGATTGTACTAAAGGTCTTCTCTACATAAAGAATTCTATGATTCTCCCATTCATCTAGTTTTACAGACATGTTCCTTCTACTATTACTTCACTTCTCCTTGATATCCATAGTGTATAGAACAAAATTTCAGAATAATAATTTTGTGTTTTCAGAAGTGGAAACAAAAAAGCTCTGTAAAATTACTTGATATCATCTTTATTAGTCATTCTGTTTTGAGAGTGTGTTAAATGCTGGGTTGCGGTAACTGCCCATATTTGTAATGCACGTTGCAACAGTATGTGCTCCCTGACATTTTTCATCTGGCTAGAATTTTTTTTTTTAGAAAAGGTATTTTGTGATTGTCTTCTTTCTCTTCACAAGAGGAACAAAACCAATTTACATTGCATACCTTTAGGCGTGTTTCTCAATTTGAGAAATGTCTATTTCAGGAATTAGCATGCCTTGCTGAATTCATAATTGTTCCTTGTTTTTTACCTTCATGTTGTTATTTTTTCTGATTTGTAGCAATTTTGAGGCCTCTAAATTTAATGAGAAAAACAAAGGCCTGTTCACACAGTCCTTAAACTAAATATTTTCCAACACTTTTCTGTTAGAATGGATAGCAGTGAAATTTGAAATTTTGAAATAGAACCGTTACTAGCTTACTCCTTAGGAAATAATTTGGTTTTAACTGCAAGTGTAATTCAAGACTGATACTTACAGTTAATTTGTGCTCCAAACCAAATCTTACATTCCAAACCTAATAATTCAGCTGTTAGTATCTGTCAAGACAGAGAAAACCGAGACTGTGGTTTATGTTCCATGAGCTTTTTTATTTCTATCTAAATTTATTGGGAATGCACTAAATACCTATTATTGCATCAGAAGCACAGCCTACAAAAATTTGATGGCTGAAATTCTGTGAACTTCACGTTTTCCTTTCTGTGCATTTTAATGCTGATAAAACTCACCCGCAGAACTGAAGATACAGTGGTCTACCAGATGAAAACATCCTGAACAGATTAGAATGCATACACATGCAAATCAGTTCTGCTTTCTTTTCAGCTTGAGTTCACCTCATTGCTGCTGACCACAATCATGGAAGCAGCTGGTCTGAAATATTTGTTTCTTGAAATTCCCAGGTATCTCAATAGCTCTCAGGAGCTTTATATAATATATAATATTGTATGTTGCCACCAGAGAGCTTTTTTATTTATTAATCCTGAAATACGTAATGTAAGTAACTTAAAGTAGGCAATACAGGTGCACCAAATAACTCCCCTCATACTTACAATAAACACATGTGTAGTCGGTTGACATTGGATGGACACCAGGTGCACACCAAGATACTCTTTTGCTTTCCCTTCTCAACTGAACAGGAGGAGAAAAATGCAACGAAAAGCACATGAGTCAAGAAAAGGACAGGGAGATCACTCAGCAATTGCTGTCATTGACAGATCAGACTCATCTCAGGGAAACTAATTGTATTTATTGCCCATCAAATCAGAGTAAAGTAATGGGAAATAAAACCAAATCTTAAAACACCTTCCTGCGTCCCTTCCTTCTTCCAATTTCACTACCAATTTCTCTACCTCATCCCCCTGACAGATGCAGGGGAATGGGGAATGGGGAGTGTGGTCAGTTAATCACACTATTTCTCTAACATTCCTTCCTCCTCAGGGGAGGACTCCCCACATGTTTCCCCTGCTCCAGAGTGGAGTTCCTTCCACAGTAGACAGTCTTCAATGATCTTCTTCAACCTGAGTCCTTCACACAGGCTGCAGTTCTTAATGATCTGCCCCAGTGCGGGTCCCTTCCACGGGGTCACAAGTCCTGCAGCAAACCTACTCCAGTGCGGTCTTGTCTCTCCATGGGGCCACAGCTCCTGCCAGAAGCCTGCTCCAGCACAGGCTTCCCACAGGGTTACAGCCTCCTTCGGGCATCCCCCTGCTCTGGTGTGGGGTTCTCTAAGGGCTGCAGGTGGAGATCTGCTTCTCCATGGACCTCCATGGGCTGCAGGATGCAGCTACCTCACCATGGACTGCACAATGGGCTGCAGGGGAGTTTGTGCTCCAGCACCTGAGGCATTCCCTCTCCTCCTGCATTGATTGGTATCTGCAGATTTGTTTCTCTCACACATTGCCACTCCTATCTCATGGCTGCTGTGAGAAAAATAGCATTTCAGAACGAATTAATCAAAATAGAGAGAAGGTTTCAGAGGAGTGAAATGTACCACTCAGGCTCTGATTGAAACGAAGCTGAAGGCATTGAGCTGTAGGTGAACAAAAGAAAGAGATAATAGTATTTAACGGGTGACTTGAAATGATTTGGAAATTACTCCTTAAATTATGTTTTGATTTCTAGATGTTTAATTATAATTGAAATTCTTATAATGATGATGGCAGAACATGGTGAGTTGTAGATTATTTCTGATAACGCTGTAAGGGAGAGTGTCACTAAAACCTGATGCCTTTTCCTCTATTCTCCATTTCCTTTCAAATGTGTATCAGAGACACATGAGTTTACACGTATTCAGATCAGAACGGAACATTTCGACATAATGTGTTTTCAGGAGTATTTGTCAATCAGTTTTAGGAATTCAAAGCCATTAATAGGAAAAAAAAAGGTGTACCCTGAAAACAAATAAAAATATTTTAGTCCCATGACATCTGCTTTTCAACAAGAAAGCAAAGATAAACATGTGTGTACTGAGTACTTTTGGTACAATTTCTGTTATCATATTTACGCATTTACTTGCAGTCAGAGTACCTTCCATTTGTGAGTGGGCTCTGGTTTTGTGATGTAGAAGGAGGGATTTGTGCTTTACATTATAAATAGTGCCTGTTGCCATCAGTGAGCTTTTTTTTGGGTTAAACTCAACAGTTCTTCCTGAAACATATAGTTATGCTAAAGTAATTCACATCAGGTGGTAATATAATGCATTATGCTGTATTACTGTAAAACATACCATTGTAACATGGCCTACTGCCTGTGTTATTGTAAGATCAAACACAACTCTTTTCCTGGTTTTTTAATAAGGGAGATAGTTTATTTTAAAACCTGTGAATCCTGTACACTGCAAACATAAGATCTTGGCTTTCTATACAGTTATTGAGGATGGGGATAAATTATTTTCCACATTAAGTTGTTTATTGGTGAAATATTTGCAAAAAGTATATGTTGCTAAAAGTAATTTATTCTTATAACAATATCATTCATGATTTCACTGTCAAATTGGTCTTGAAGCAGAACTGAGTTTAAAGGAATATTTTTCAGGAAGTTAGCCCAAAAATTAGCTCTTCTATCAAAAGAAGTTGGCATTAAGTGAGCTAAAAAAAATTAGCAAGGTCCTGGACACTTTCAAGAAATTACTTCAGATAAAATACCCTTATGAACAATGATCAACAACACAGAGAGTTATATAAGGCATTCATGATTGATGTGCAGTTCCCCTGTTTGAGCTGAGACAAAAAAATATTATTTTGGCAGCAGCATGTTTGTTTAATAATGTGGAATATTCTGGTGTTGCTCAGCAGTTCAGAGTGACAGAAAAAGACTTTACTATTTCGTGAGTGGGACTTAGTATATTCTGTTCTGCTGCAGATGTACAGTAAATCAACACGTGCATATCTGGGGGTTATTCGGTTGAACCCTATAAACCTGTAGAGTGGGAACATATATAAAGAACATAGTGGGGATATGATAGAAATTCATCCTCACTTCTTAGATGATCCTGGTAGGAATGCTGAATCTAAATTACTAATAAATCTTTTGAGACCCCACTTGAAACACTTCGTTTAGCTCTGGTGTCCTTAACATAAGAAGGACACTAAACTGTTGGAACAAGTCCAGAGGAGGCCACGAGGATGATCAGAGGCTGGAGCACCTCCCATATGAAGATAGGCTGAGAAAGTTGGGGCTGTTCAGCCTGCAGAAGAGAAGGCTGTGTGGAGACCTCATAGCAGCCTTCCAGTATTTGAAGGGGGTCTACAAGAGTGCTGGAAAGGGACTCTTCACTCTGGACTGTAGTGACATGACAAGCGGTAACCAGTTAAACAGGGTAAGTTCAGGTTTGATACAAGGAAGAATTTTTTCACTGTGAGGGTGATGAGGCACTGGAATTGGTTGCCCAAAGAAGTAGTGAATTCTTCACCCCTGGCAGTGTTTAAGGCCAGGCTGGGCAGAGCCTTGGGCGACATGGTCTAGTGTGAGGTGTCCCTGTCCATGGCAGGGTTTGGAACTATATGATTTTAAAGTCCTTTCCAATCCAAACCATTCTATGATTATATGAGTCTATAACTGCTGCTGTACATTAACCTTCATTGGGAGACTTCAGAAGGGACAGTAAATTTCAGCACTGTTCAAGCTCTAGACTTCTGTTTTGCACAGACCTCCCCCACTGATGTAGCTCTACCATGTTAGAAAAATACTGCTCTTGATCTGGATTTCATTCAGTATCTCTTTGTTATCTACGTATATAGTTCAGCATTCTATCTGGATGTCTCTTGACAGTGTCCTCTCAGTGAAATTCAGGCACAGATATGTACTGGAATCCTACTTCTGCAGCCCTTATAGTTCTGAACCATGTCTGCAGTACAGACTTGAACTCAGCTTGCTCCAGTTCTCCAGGCAGTTTTCTGCTCGGCTGGAGTAATTTCTGAAGTAAGAAAGAAAGAAAAAAAAAAAGGCAGATCAGAAAAATACACTTTCTAGCGATAGTTTCAGATAGTGTTCATCCTGCAGTAACTCAGGATCAACAAAACTGAATACTTCACCTCTATAAAAGCACAACACTAACTTATCTCCAAATACATTCTGAAAAGTAAAAAAAATAAATACTAATAATTTAATTATGTCAACAAAGATATTTTAGGATATTTTCAGTATGTCCCCTTGTATAAACAAAATATATGTCCATTATTCTGGCAATGTAATTATTCTTTTAGAGTCATCTTTATAATTTATTTTCTATGGGTGTCAATGAAGAAAAAAATATATATGCCCATTAAATATATTGTCCTTATGGGTGCATTTTTGTCCAACAAATTTCAAAAGTGAGTTACAGATGTAAACATGAGGTTATATTGAGAGAAGCAATTAAATTTTCCAAATCTGTAAAGTTTAATAATAAACAAATAAATAACTAAAATAATAAATAAATAAATAAAACCCACACAGGGTAATGGTGTGGTCAAAATGAATCAACAGGTATGAAAATATTATCCCTAAATTTTCTGCTTGTATAGAGACTAATATAGCAATGAATACTGGCAGCAATTTTTTTCCCCCAAGCTACCCAGCTGTGTTATTTCAGTGGAGGCTGGTAAAGGTGCACAAGAAGCTTAGAATGTTTATTGATGGTAAATGGATTCCTGCAGCTCACTCCAGAAAGTCTGGCTTTCACTGCTGGTCCACAAAATTCAAAGAGCATTTTGTGACCTGGGGTGTATGTTCCAGAGAAAGACTACTTCAGAGAAAGCCTTAAATGGCTTTCCATTTCATATTCGTTGCCTTAAAAAATATCAAGGTGCCTCCAACCCTTAAAACATTATTTTTGTAAGTGTTTTTATTTCTGAATAATGTAACAAAATAGTAGAAACAAACCCGGAGTCTTTTTCTAATCTTAGGCACAAATATTTGTTTGAAAGCAAAATTTTGAGAGGAAGGAAGCTCAATTTCCTGAGTGAGATGTTCAGCATAGTAAAGGTCTGCCAAATGAAGAATGTAGCTCTTTGTCTTATTTTGGGCACTTGCATTGACTGTTGTAATATTGTTCATGAAACTATATTAACACCATGAGTTTGAGTTCCATTAGGAGCTGTACAATGTGTATCTGGAGAAATATAACCCTAAAATTTATTTTTTTCCAATTTTCACAGAGGAACCTAATAAGAACCCTGTCTGGAATCCTATATGGATGCTGTATCTCCTTTTCATTGATCTACTTTTTTCCAGAGTAATGCCATTAGCATCAGAGGCACTAAGAATGTAGGATGGCCTAGACTTTCTGAGCTCCATTCAAATATTTTTTACAGTCTGTTCAACTGTATATGAAGGAATAGACAAAGATGAAAATATATTAATTTTTTCTTCTAGGTCTTTCTGAAAAAGAGCATTAAGACGTATAAACAAGCATCTCTGCTCCTTCTGTCATGTCCTTTTGGCTGGTTTCCATCCTTCAATACTGCAGTTTCTCTCCCTCCTCTACATTAAAACTTTATGCCCTTCTACCATCTCTTTTTTCATGGAACAGTTTTGCCTCATGATGCGCTAGCCCAGGATGGCTAATGTTCAGTTCTTAACGTGACTTAAGAATTAGCTGGAACGATGAAGTGTTGCAAAACAAGGATTTTGTTCCCTTCTCTTCCCACACCCTTCTGGGGACTCTGAGGAATGTGTAGGTTAATAACATGGGAAAAGGTGCTGTGTAATACTTTAATACCCATCATATCTGGGCACTGAAAAAAAGAGAAGATCATAGCAATCAGTCCTGTGAGAAACTTGTTTTAATGGATGAGACAAAATGGCTATGAAAAGTAACATATCAAGCACGGCATGGAGAGGTTGCCTGTTTTAATTCAGAAATTAAGACCATATCAAAATGTGATCTTGAAGCCTATATGTGAGAAGGTAAGGGTTTTCTCGAAGGAAGACAACAGTGCATTTGTCCCATTAACAAGTTATGGGATGTTTGAAAGTCATGAAAGTTATAATGTGATAACCCCAGCTTGTCTGTGTGCTTGTGTGTGGCTGTAAAGGGTAAGGGTGTCTACGTGTGCCTGTGAGAGTGAAAGAGAATGATAACTGGTAAGAATAGGCCATTTCATGCTCATTATTATCTTCTTTCTTTCTCTTTTTTGCTGATCACAGACAGCCAGGAACCTTCCCAGAGGAGCAGCACACTTTGCGGCTGGGCAGACCATTTAGTTCTGGCATAAGTCCAGCACCCTGAGGAAGGACCCAGCTGATATAACAAAAAAAAAGACGATGGTCTTCCAAAGGCCGGGAAGGTCTTCCCCCCTTGGACTCTCTAACCATAGTACCTGGCACTGCAGCACAGCAGAGCAGAGAAGGATTACAAAATTAGTCCAAGATTTTGCATGGTGCTCTTCATTGTAAAGAAGGGTTCCCCAATATGAGTTTCAGATGGGACTTTGAGCTTATTTACAGGTAGTGGAAGATTGGTAAATCAAAGGGAGAGGGATATGGGGATATCTCCAGTCAAGCCATTATAGCTCACTTTAACAAACTGCTTCTGTTTTACTTTGATCACAGGAATAGGAGACAAGGAAGATTTCAGCAGCAATAGCAAAGCTGCCCAATCTATATGGGCTCCCTTTGCTCAGACAGGCTGGAGGATGCCTACAGAGCAGTTTGCAACAGAACCTCAACAGGTGAGTTCGTTAGGAGGTAGTTACTGTGAAAGATAAAGAAGGAATGAAAAATCACTACATTCAATGCCCAGGGAGCTAGTAACTGAAGTTCAGAGAACAGCTTTGTGGGAGCTGCTGTGTCTTTTTCTCGTGGATGAATGGTTTGCAGGTTCACTAGTGTGTGATGATGGAAAGGCTGTCTGCATACAAACCGTGAGAGCTGTCATTAGTCTTTATGGGCAGAGGCTTGTCTTACAGGGGCAGATGGCTCCTCTGGGGGCTTGTAGCACTGTCCCAAAGATGAAGCATACTGCCCAAAGAGGCAAGGTCCCAAGCACACTTCGACAAACAGACCGGAAAATATCACTGTGAGGAAGCAAGGGATAAAGGGCAGAGCAGGTACAAGCATGACTAATAATAAGAAGAGAACTACTAAGTGCCAGGTGAAATGCTGTCTGCCCAGTTGATGTACAAGGAAAGTTGCCAAGCTATTCTGCAGTGTCATTTTTATGACATGGATCCTGCGCAAGTATTGCAAGAATGATCAAGAAAGACTGGTAGCTTGTTCTGTGTGCAATACACCCACCCATGCTCAAGGATGAGAGCCCTGTTCACCTTCCTGAGCAGTTGGAGCCTGGGCAGCCAAGCTCTGATGGGCATTTCCCTGCGGATAGACTGTCCTATCAATGAGGAAGACACAGATGTTTTATATGCAGACTTTGTCCTTCCCATCTGTCACAGGCAGAGCTTCAAACATGCCATTTGAGCATCTAGACAGACACCTAACAGAGTATTTGGCGTCTCCTGTAATGCATCTGTTAGTTAAAAGGTGGGATGAAATTGTCACACAGAAACTGCTGGAGTTCATTTATTTTGAAAAGGGATAGCTTTTTTTTTTTTCCTTCCACAATTTGCTATTTGTAGGAAATGGCTTTTAATATTCTCCTTTAGTAAGTAACAATACAGATAAACAGAAGGTGACTTATGTTTCAAATGTCAAGTATATATAGA
This sequence comes from Myiopsitta monachus, assembly GCA_017639245.1. NCBI lineage: Eukaryota > Metazoa > Chordata > Aves > Psittaciformes > Psittacidae > Myiopsitta > Myiopsitta monachus. Next base: position 21,575,703 of record CM029941.1, read on the forward strand.
ATATATTTTAATGTACAGAGGAACAATGATCATAATTACAAGATTTTTAGGCAATGTCATGCTGTAAGTAACACCTTTGCTAAATTCTTCTAAACCTCTCAGAATGCCAGCAGTCTTGTGGAATGAGCAGCTCCAAGAGCAGATAGGAATTCCCAGAGATGAGAGACAAATATTGTTTCATTAAAAGGATGCAAAATAAAGAGTTTAAGACTAGAAGGAAATTGGAAAAACAGTGCTCAGCAAAATGTCATAAAGGATATTTCCTGGGAGGAAGGATTTTCATTTTTGGATGTTTGACTCTTATAGTCGCATTGCCACAATCTCTACTTTGCAGAGATTCACATACTCGTTGCATTTACCTAATTTTCGCATCAGTGCAAACACCACGAAGCTGCCTTAAAAGAAGCAGCCACTGCTCCTGGGAAGCACAAGGGTCCTTTGGAGCATGACTTCAGATGACAGGTCTTTGCAGGCTATGTTATGGAAGAGTGCATTTTTTTCAGGGTAAGACTGGCACTGCTGACCTCATAAAAACCCACGTGGGGAAGCAGGACATCATAAAATCATGGAAGAATTTCTGTTGTAAGGACCTAGTCAAAGCCATGCTCCAAACTGGGTAAAATTCAGCCTTATGAGGCAGCTTGGCACCCTGCTAAATGCAGTGGGGGCTCAACCTCTTTAAGCATAGCAGCCTACCAAATAAACAGATGGCAAACACATGTTTTGTGGAAGTGAAACAGTAACACTGTACTGAAATAACATTGCAGCTATTAATGTGTTCGTCTGTGTTGCTGGTGTCCAGTAGATTGTAACTGTGCTTTCCATGCCTAAATGACAGAGCAAAAGTTGAGTTTTCTCTCCCAAACCTGAATGTAGATAATTAGACATTAGACAACATTCCTGAGAGCCCAATGTCCTCAGGCATGCAGGTATGACTAGACTACAACATGTTAATACTGGTAAGAAAAGAAAAGAAGAAAGACCTGATTTTTGCCAGAAAACTCATTGAAATCCTCTTAATCTTTGAAATGCAAATCTTGAACAAAAGGATATTTTTACCTGAGATAGAATCATACTCAAATCAACAAGATCATATATGCTGCGTTAACAGATACGAAAAAATAAATTACATTTCAAATATTGAAAGCTTTGATACTCCAGTGGTGTTTTGATTTGAAAATTATTTCTCTCATCCTGTGTAGAATGTAATTTTGATCACAATAGCATGTTAAATTGCTGAAAAATTATCATTTGCCTTTCAAGTTGTCACTTTCCTGAAAACAGTTTTAATTAAGTGTTTGATCTAGTCGTTCATCCTTACCTTTGCTGTGTCTATTCAAAACTCTTAACCTATCTTTATATCAGCTATAAGCCCTGGGCAGTAACAAATATGCCTTGATATATGAAGTTGTTCTGGTGAAGCAGGAAGAGTCAGCTCTGCTCCTTGAATTCAGCAGAGAACACAACTTGATGTGTGATAAGCAAGAATGATGTTCTGCAGAGTCTCGTACTGCAGAGCTCTGAAATACTTTCTCCTGGATCACCAATTGTGCAGATATTTCTAGCTTCACATAGATAAGGCTTTAATAACATTCATCTAGCATAACAATATCTAAAAAAGAAAATAACACTTTGGTGAAATGGCTCATTTCATCATTGTTTGTAACACCTATCCTGAAACAATTAACTCAAGGACTTTCTGGGGAGCCTGTATACCTAGGTAGAAAAGGGTGGAATAATTTTTTAGGTGCTGAATACACTCAGTCTCCAGGGGCGGTCTGGATATGAAGAACACACTCAGATGTCCTCAGCCTCCTCTGGAATCATGTGAAATTTTGTAAGAACTATGCAAGGTTATGGGAACCTGTCATGTTAGTGTATGTTCTGCTTTCCAAAGCTGTAAAGAAAAAAGGTGAATATTTCAGCTTCAAATCTCTGACTTGCTTTCTGTATCTACTTTTCCATACCTGTGATTTTCAGGATGCTTCTCCTTGGCCTTGAAATTACTGTAGGCTCCAGCAGGTTACTAGAGGTCATAGAATCATAGAACAGTTTGCATTAGAAGGGACACTAAAGCTCATCCAGTTCCAGCTCCCTGCCATGGCAGGGACACCTTCCACTAGACCAGGCTCCACAAAGCCCTGTCCAACCTGGTCTTGAACACTGCCAGGGATGGGGTAGCCACAGCTTCTTTGGGCAACCTTTGCCACTGCCTCACCATCCTCATAGAGAAGAATTGCTTCCTCATATCTGATCTAAATCTCTCCTCTTTCAGCTAATAGCCATTTCCCCTTGTCCTGTCTCTACGTGCGCTTGTAAGAAGTCCCCCTCCAGATTTCTCATGGGCCCCCTTTAGGTACTGGCAGCTGCTATAAGGTGTCCCCAGAGCTGCAGACAGAACAACCCAAACTCTCTCAGTCTGTCTTCATCAGAGTGGTTTTCCAGCCCTCTGATCATTTTCATGGCCTCTTCTGGACTCACTCAAGACCTGGAGGTTTTGCTCTTGAAGTCGTTCACTATGTTCATATACAGATTTTACAGCTTTAAAGCAGCATGGTTAGCTCTCTGTGCTCTGCTTTCCTGCTGGTTATGATCTTCTAAAATCCCAGCTCCTCTGGTAGTTCTGTTGAAGCTCAGCTATTGCTTTGGAGGCAAAGTGTGTGGGAAAACATATCTTTTGACTGTAGATGAGTTTAACAGAATGAGGTGGGTCTGCATTGACAGTTCCCTTTTCCACTGCCTGAGCAGGCACAGGTCTACAGTAGGAAAGGTGAGGCAGGACTTGTAAAACAGGATCTGAAAGACGTCTCTCAAAACTTCTCTGCTAAGTTAAAAGACTCCAACCTCTGTGTGTGGCTTTGCCATAGAACTTCTCATGTAGCCCTTCAGCAGGACAGAGGTGCACTGCAGGGTCAGAGCTAGAATTTGCTTGTTTAACATCCTTCTCCCAGATTTCAGTATGTACTTGGACCCAAGTTATGTAAAGTCTGGTGACCCTCACAGTAGCATTTGGACTTCTTTAACTATCAATGAGTAGCTACTAAGATGCTGTGCAGATTAGAAATTCTAGTAAGAGAGAAGCAGGCAGACTACAAAAGTGCACAAGGCTGTAGATGATTTGCTGGAGGCGAAAAACCCCACCTTCAAGGTATATCACAAGTCCAGTATGGTAACCGGCGAAAAGATACTGCTTTTTTCAGGCCAAGAAGGGGCAGTGAAGATTTAATAGGAGATCACTTACACTTTAACACACTTGCTGTTACTTTACTGCTGCATGTGTACTATTTTAAAAGGGGAATTATCTCTTTCAGTTACAGAGAGATATGCCTATATATGGCTATACATATGAACACATAGATATTGATGTTCTGCAATGTTCTGCAGTCAGGACCCTCTGCATTAACTGCATATGCAACCATGAAAACAGCTACGTAATTTCTCTGTCTGTTCTGCCTCCTCCCACATTACAGAGTAAAATTTCATCTATATTACATTACCTTGTACAGATGGCTGTTCTTTCTTCTTCCAGCTCTATGTCAACACACTAACTTACTTTTGCTTAGGTTTACTTGCAGAAAACCATGAAGTTTTGTGTGTTTGCTGAGCTAAAAGAAGTCCTGTATCAACTGCTTCTGTTGTGTTGTCTGCTTGTTCGCCTTTCTGTTATGGAACAAGGTCGTTGTGAAGAAAATTGATTTGGCTTATATATGTGCCTAAGTTTCTGGTCACAGCTCTAGCATAAATGCTCCATAATAGTGTTTCCTTGCTCCAATAGTGCTGTTCCTCACCGGAACTTGAAAATACCAGGAAAATATTGATTTGTTACCAGTGCATCAATAGCACTGAATTTTATCTTCACATTTCTTAAAAAGATGAGTAACTGGTGATCTCAGTTTATTGTAAATCATTTAACCCACAAGTTATGTATTCATTTCATTTTCAGCGAGGAAGACATCTACCCTGCTTTTTGGAGCCGTACATGTCTGTGTACTTGGAACATGACAGACACAGAAGAACTGAAGGCCAGAAGAGGTTTGATATGCCGTACATCCTTAAGTGAAAGCCAGAAGAGATTAAGCTACAGGAGGTAGCTAGATGCCCTCACATGGTAGTAGAACATGGGAAGAAATGGGGCTGATGTATCAGATTAGTGTTGTTTTGAAAGATATAAAAGGGTGAATGCTATCTATGAAACAACAAAAAAGTGAACTTCAATGCTATCTTCACCTCATTCAGAATGGTTAGTTGCTACTAATGCTACTTAATGCTGTATGTGTTAACTTTGCAATTAGGACTTTTGGAGCTTGGACACCATCACTAGTCTTAAGCGACTGCAGGCACTGTTTGCTCTGTAGATGCCCTGGGTGCCACTTTCTTCCAATTCTCTTTTGACTTCTTTGTTTAAAACATTGTTTTCCTGTTCTGTACCCATCTTCCTCTGTCTTTCTGGATCCTCTTTTCTTCTTTTTTTTTTTTTTCTCAAGAATCCATTAATTCTTTATTATATTTACCCTGCTTGAAGGATCAAAGGATTACCCTGCTTTCCATCAGACTCCATATATTTCTTCTTATGAGTTTGTTGGAAAAGGGAAGGGGAATGGGAAGGGGAAGGAGAGGGGAGAAGGGAAAAGGAAAGAGAGAAAGGGAAAGGGGGATGGGAAGAGGGAAGAGGGAAGGGGGAAAGGAAGGGAAAGGGAAAAGGAAAGGGAAAAGGAAAGGGAAAGGGAAAGGGAAAGGGAAAGGGAAAGGGAAAGGGAAAAGGAAAGGGAGGGAGGGGAGGGGAGGGGAGGGGAGGGGAGGGGAGGGGAGGGGAGGGGAGGGGAGGGGAGGGAAAAAAAGAAAACAAAAGAAAAAAGAAAAGAGAAGGGAAGGGAAGGGAAGGGAAGGGAAGGGAAGGGAAGGGAAGGGAAGGGAAGGGAAGGGAAGGGAAGGGAAGGGAAGGGAAGGGAAGGGAAGGGAAGGGAAGGGAAGGGAAGGGAAGGGAAGGGAAGGGAAGGGAAGGGAAGGGAAGGGAAGGGAAGGGAAGGGAAGGGAAGGGAAGGGAAGGGAAGGGAAGGGAAGGGAAGGGAAGGGAAGGGAAGGGAAGGGAAGGGAAGGGAAAGGAAAGGAAAGGAAAGGAAAGGAAAGGAAAGGAAAGGAAAGGAAAGGAAAGGAAAGGAAAGGAAAGGAAAGGAAAGGAAAGGAAAGGAAAGGAAAGGAAAGGAAAGGAAAAGGAAAGGAAAAGGAAAGGAAAGGAAAGGAAAAGAAAAGAAAAGAAAAGAAAAGAAAAGAAAGGAGGAGGAAGCCTTTGAACCTGGGTGAAGTTCAAGACATGGAGTCTCAAAGACAGTCATTAATAACAAGATGGCAGTCAGTCTGCCTACTTTCAGTATGCAGTATAGAATTTGTTCAGTACTATTCAGCCATTTCAAGAAAACCTAGGTGCAAATGATACCCACACAGATTTTGCAAGACTAAATTACACCAATGCCACTTAATTTTCTTCCCCACTAGGGTAACAGAACTAGATGGGCAGAAATGCACAAACTGCCCATATGACATTGTAACAAAGAGGGACTTGAAAAAAATAAAAGCAAAATTAAATCTAGATGAAGTAAGTACACACACTAAAAGCAAAATGCTTGAAGAGAGCTGTCTAGATGAGAATTCAAATGGACACTGCAGGTATCTGCCCAGACCCGTGTCTGGTGAATGATTTGGAAGGTGCCACCAAAGTGAGACCCCTTCTGAAGCAGAAAAGGGTTAGATGACAAATAAGCTTCATAAACTGGGGAGCAGACATGAAGAAGATGAAATTGAGAGTTGCCACAATTGCAAGGTGTGGCACTGAAAGATGAAAAATTGACTTTGCAGGTGTAGAACTGGGAATAACTGAGGAGGAGTCCAGCAGAAAAGCATCTGTGGAGAGCTTAGAGGTCCTCGCACACAATGCGTCACAAAATGTGAATGTAGCTGCTGTAGGGATCAACAGCTAATATTTTCTTGGAAATTGGGAAGCCTTATTTCAAATATCTTCCATAGTTTTGAAGAACATACAAGAAGAAAAATGCTAGCAAATAAAGACAATCTGACAAAAATCAACAGCAGTGGGAAGTAAAGCTGTCCCTTGAGAAAAAGCTGAATGAACAAACACGTAAGAACTTGTTCTGCTTTCTGATTCATCAAAGCTTATTACAGAAGGAAAGAATTACTAATTCTGGTGGGATAGTACAGGACAAAACTGAGTGTATCTGGGGAATAAAATAATTGTTAAGAAAATGATTCCAGCTAGCAGAAAATGGTGCACCAGTTGTATGCACAAGCTAAACAGAGAAATTACGGAAATAAGCATTTCTCAGAGATGGCTTGGTTACAGTTTACTGTTGCAGAGGGGCGGACAAGATAGGACTTAAAGTCACTTCCGGCCCTGCATTTTACTACTTTTCTCTAATTGTCTTGGGAAAAATGACTTATCTGAGACAGGTCAGAAACACGTTTGACAGACTGGTTTGGCAAGAAGATAACAAAAAGGAAACAGTATATGAACATCAGTGACAAGAGAAACTTTCCTGACAGTGAAATACAGGAGAGATTGGAAACCTTCCCTCGCCCCCCATAACTTTTTTGTACAAGCAGAGACAGGTTTTCATCTAAAAAAATATAATGATCCACTCGTGGAAGTCCTGTGGCTGTGGCAAGGATAAAGCTGTTGTGACAGCAGTGGTAAAAATGAATAAAATATGGTCACAATTTGTAAGGAGAGAGCAGCTAACAAACCAAGCCTAAGCCTCCATTTCTACCTATTTTCTGATGAGGCCAAAAGTCATTTCAGCTTGTGATACTGGACTAAAAAGTCAATAACAGATTCAGAGTCTGAAACGCAGGGGCTGATCTTCCGAATATCATCATGGATGGCCAAAGTCTATTTCTTTCTGGAATCTCTGATGCTAGGTGTAAATGATGAATGAAATGAAAGTGAGTTTGCTTGCTTTCTGCCCGTTGAAGATAGGTAGCACTGTGTTACCATTATATCTAAGATTAAACAAGAAGAATCTTTCCAAAATGAAATAACTGTTTTTCTGAAATTGTTTCTCTGAGATCCACCTGGTACCTGATACCTTGAATCCATGTTTAAAATGGAAGGAAAAAATTACATTGTCATACATAGCATGTTCATACAGAACATGGTATTTCCTGGCTCTGTTTCAATAAAATAATTCAAACTATTCCTGCAACCCAGAATACTTCTGACTGCTCTCAAAAGCTTTTACTTTCACTTTAATCATCGGAGATGTTTTCAAGTGACACTCTGATCTTGATCTAAAAGAAATAGCAGTTTCAGAAAAGGTAGTATGGTGTCTCTCACTTGGTACTTTCCTTGGGAGGAAGGTTGGTGGAAAAAACAAGATTGCCATTTTATGGGACATCATCAGAATAGATTAAACTGAGGCTTTCATCTGTATGGAAAGAGCCAGCTTTCCTGCTGCTGAGTGATCAGTTCTTCTGGCATGACCTTTCAGTTAGAGAAAATTGTCCATGAAAATTCCATAAGAAGCCTTAGGGTTTGTTGTTTTTTTTTTTTTTATTTGTTGCTTTCGTGACCCTGTGATTATCTTAATTTTCAAAAGATTTATGGTTTAGTTGATAATATCCAGACGTTTTTGTTTGCTCAGAGGTGCTCTCTGCAGTTGTCAGCAAGCATGCATTGAGGGAGGTTTAATTGTAGCTGATGTACCTTGGGGATCATAAGCTCACCTCCGAATAAGGTGAAAATAAGTTATATTAAATTTATGTTACAGTTTAAAACATTTTAAAGAAGCAGATTAATAAATCTTTTTTTGGTTGGTTGGTTTTTGCTGTTGCTGTTATTTCGTGGGTTTTGGTTTTGTTGGATTTTGTTTGGTTGGTTTTTTTTTGGGGGGGGTGTATTTTATTTTTTTTTCTTTAAAGCAGCTGCCAATGAGCTGCTAAGTTCTTAAGCTACTTTAAAACTTTAGCTTTCCCTTACTCTATGTTTCTTGTGATTCTTTTTTGTACGATTTTTGATTCTGACAGGTTTTCTTTCATTGCAAAAGGAATTGAAAAAGAAACTATGGGATTCCCCCAGTGTAAATAAACAAGCAGGAAGGATTGCAGGGTTGAGGACAGAAGAGCTGTTTGTCTGTAGACAGACTTGCAGGAAATTCTGGGTGCCAGAGTATAATCAGTTACTACTAAAGATGAGATCAGGATGGGATCTGAAAGATGCAAACAAGTCTTTATAAGTATTATTGCCGTTGTTTTTTTACCTTTTAGAGGGGGAGGCAGTGCAGGGTTGGATTTTTTACTATTTCCTGTATTTCCATTTTTTGTTGTTTCACTTTTTTACTTCTGCTGTCAGTAGCAACAGAATTATTCCACTTGTGATTTTTTTTCCACTCTGAATTAGTCTGCATTACTCTCCAGGAAACCAAAGGCTGGGCTTCATGTGCTCTTACTAATTGCTTTTCTTTCAGCAGTTGGTTTCTAGTCTCTCAGCAAGGGCATTAGCACACATTCAGTCAGTCTCAAAGGGTTAAATTAAAGACTGTGTACACTGGCGTGGATAGTTGAAGGTGTTTGATTATTTGTGAGTATATCTAACCAAGCCATTCTGCAGGGATTCAGGATTATTACTGTTCTCTTATTGAGGGAATATTTTTCTCTTCATTTACTAATTTGTTTTTTAAAAGTTTGGATTCAGTCATGTAGAATTACACTGGAAATGGGTCTGAAATATTTAGCATTTCATTATAGCAGTCTCCATGCATCAACTCGATATAGGGACTGAACAACAAATCCTGAGTTGGGGTAAGACTTGGCCTGGTGCTCTGTAGTACATGTATCCTATCTGGCACTCTTTCCCACAGGCTCTGACACCTTGTCATCCTCTCCACCAGTTTGTGACCAATCATTGCCTCCCTCCACTTGCTCATTAGCCAAACTCCCTTTGGCCCTGAGCCTGGCCTGGCTTCTACCAAAAGTGCTCTGACTCCTGCTTACAAGTGCCCATCTCCATTGAACCTCTTTTTTTTTAGATTTTGGGAGCTGTCTCTGGAGGCAAGGCAGCTGCTGTTGTGCAGTATTTAAACTGACATCCTTCCAAGCTCCAATTTATCTACACATGATGTGCCTGCACTGGGCATATGCCCAAAGCCTGGACAGAACACTCTGAGGTGGTTAAATGCTGACTATAGTGATTTTCAATGGAATGTTTGGTTCAGAAGCTTCCAGTAGCTTCTCATGTCTCAGCTTTAGCAGCATGATAATGTCTGTTCATTCTCCTAAAGTTATTTTTGTATCACTGTCAAGGAATAATTTATATATATTTTTTATTTATTTATTTATTTTTTACAGGACATTATGAAAGAAAGCAAGGCACTAGATCTGAAATAATTCGACAAACTGAGAACCTTACACCTCAGATTTGTGAACTAGGTATACAATATGTTTAAATTCCAGGTCACAGTGCTGTCTTTCCTTTCTGTGTAGTGTGGTAATGAAAGACATGGAATCACACTAAGCTATGTGGTGTGGTTGACACGCTGGAGGGAAGGGATGTGATGCCGTCAGGCCCTGACAGCCTTGAGAGGTGGGCCAGTGCAAACCTTGTGAATTTCAACAGAGCCTAGTGCAAGGTCCTGCAGCTGGGTCAGGGCAATCCCAAGCACACATACAGTTTAGCGGAGAATGGATGAAGAGCAGCCCCAAGGAGAAGGACTTGGAGGTGCTGGTCAATGAGAAGATAAAAATGAGCCGGCAGCGTGCACTTGCAGCCCAGAAAGCCGACTGTGTGCTGGGATGCCTCAAAAGGAGCGTGACCAGCACATCCAGGAGGGTGATCCTGCCCCTCTACTTCATTCTCATGAGACCCCACCCGCAGTGCTGTGCCCAGCTCTGGGGCCCTCAACACAAGAGGGACGTGGACCTGTTTGGGCAAGTCCAGAGGAGGCCACAAAGATACTCTGAGGGCTGGAGCACCTCTACTATGGAGACAGGCTGAGAGAGCTGGGCTTGCTCAGCCTAGAGAAAGAAGGATCAGGGAGATCTCAGAGCACCTTCAAGTGCCTAAAGTGGCTGACAAGATATCTGGAGAGCGACTTTGGAGGAGTGGGGCTGTGTCATGGGTTCAGCAGTAGCAGTCATTTTTCTCCTTCTTAGTAGCTGGTGCAGCACTGTGTTTTCAATTTTTGGTCTGGGAACAGCGCTGATAACACTGATGTTTATAGTTACAGCTTAGAATGTTTGGTTTGACCAAGGACTTTCTGAGTCTCATGCTCTGCCAGGGAGGAGGGGGAGCCGGGAGGAAGCAGAGACAGGACACTTGACCCAAACTGACCAAAGAGGTATTCCATACCACAGCACATCATGCCCAGGATGAAAAAACTGGGGTCAGGAACCTGGAAGAGTTCAGTTCACAGCTCAGTCGTCGGGTGGTGAGCAGTTCTCCTCTTTCTCCTCAGTTCATCCTTTTCCCTTGTATTTCCCTGGTCATTATTGTTATTGGTGGTAGCAGTAGTGGTTTGTGTCATACTTTAGTTACTGGACTGTTCTCATCTCAACCTGTGGGAGTTACATTCTCTCGATTCTTCTCCCCATTCCCCACCCCCTCAGAGTGTGGGGGGGGAAGAAAGAGGGGGGAGTGAGTGAGCAGGCTGCATGATTTACAGCTTAAACCATGACAGGGTGGAAGGGGTAGGAGGAATGTCTTTAAACTGAAAGAAGAGAGATTTAAGTTAGATATTAGAAAAAAGTTCTTTCCTGTGAATGTGGTGGGACACTGGCACAGGTTGCCCAGAGAAGTTGTGGATGCCCCATTCCTGGAAGTGTTCAAGACCAGGCTGGATGAGGCTTTGAGCAGCCTGGTAAATGAAAGGTGTTGCTGCCATGGCAGCAGGGTTAGAACTAGAAGATGTGTAAGGTCCCTTCCAACTCAAACTGTTCTATGATTCTGTGATCTTCATGCGGTTAATATGGATCTGTATTATCAGCAAAATGACAAAATGAATAGAAAATTATCAGTTGACTAAAGTAATTTTTTTTGGGTAAACTAATTATTGTAACATCTATGGCACTAAGAAAACTATTAGCTCTTTGGAGTTACTCTTTTTCTCTCTTACTCTTAGAAATAAAAAACAGTGAAATTCTGCTTTTTTTCATTATTACCTTAGAAATAAGAAGCTAGATACTAGCTAGGTTGTGTGGCTCTGACAGACATATTTTGCATTCAGGTGCCACAGAGTATTCCCAACAAATATTACTTGCACTGCTGTAATAACTCACCTGTCCTCTGTAAATCATTCTTTGTGTGTTTAGAAAGTCTAAATGAATGGTCATGTCTTGGCACTCTTAAGTCTATCTTTTGTCAAATACAGGCCTTTTAAGGATTACTGAATAAAGGTGGAAACAACAACTCTGTAATTGTGCATATGTGCCACCAGTTGCAGAAACATTATCCAGTATTTTCAAGAACATTTTGCGGAGAACCTATCCTCCAGAATGAGATTTTTGTGCCTTTGTGAGAAGCAGCCAATATTAGTGTTCCCAGAGAAAACCAGTAATATCTACCTTCAGCGACAATAGATGCTGAAGGACTGATATTCAATAGTACATTTGAACAACTCTGTGGGAAAAAAAAAAACAACAATTTTTATTTTGAGTGGTTTTTCATATTTTCAAAATATTTAGCTCATAAAGGAAAACACCAGCATGCTAAAGAAAGTGAGAAACTGTTGTTACACAAGCAGAAACAACTGAGAATCATGAAGCTGGGCTTTCCAACCAAACAATATATAGAAAACAAATTAAAAAAGCCTTTATTTTCTTTGCAATAAATATGTATTACAGTCTATGGTACATACATCCTGGTCTTCCTGCAAAACCTATGAAAAAAACAGTACACAAGAAGGAAAAATAGCAACTGAAATGCCTTTTTCAAACTCTGTCTAGAGTGACTTCTGGTGAGGGAAGTAGATGAGTAGGACTGTGCTGGGATGTGCTGTTTACAGTGCCAGAACGTGCTGGCTGCATGTTCCATATACTTCATTTTTTCAAATATCATATATCAAATGGACAGTAGTAACTTTTCTTCACCATTGATGCTAGCACCATTTTCCACTACAGCCTCCTTTTCCTCACTAGTACTCTAAACCCCATTCAAATTGCAACTCCTTCTAGCCTGCTTTGGTGATACAGCAATTAGTATAATGAACAGTTTTTCCTGACAAAGGTTTCAGATTGTTAACATGATACAAAACTATTAGATAATGATTAATTTTAATAAGCATTAAGTATCTGATTGATTTAACTTTTCTGTATTGTTTTCAATATTGCTCTATTATCTTCTTCCATGAAACTGATTTGTAAGCAACATAGGGGAGGAGGAGAAATTCCATAAATGCTATTATTAGTAACTTTGCCTTTTCTGGAACCTGGTGCTCAGAAATATTCTTTGCTGTTCCAGACAACTGGCTTTGCTGGCAGATGGGCTCTGAGTCTCATAACTTGCCTAGCAGAGCATTTGAAGGGTTTGGAAGTGAGATGAATCAATGAAATACAATGTAGTAGTCCAAAGAGGTAAGTGTTGTTGTATCTCAGCCTGAGTGGAATGCACTTTGGTGGTGGGATAAAAGACGAATTTGCTAGTCCTGCAGTGTGAAACCACATAAGTTTCCTATTGCTCAAAGAGTGAGAGTATGCAAGTCTCTGGCTCATTGGATTTGCTTGCTGAAGAACACATCTATTGAAAGCTATGTAGTGAACAGTGTATTCAACAGAGGTTTAAATGATGTGACAAATAAGGGAATGTTTTGTGAAGCCCAATCGGAGTTTTCATTCATCAAGAAAGACCTAGATACTACCAAAGCCAGTGCACCTCCTGTAAGGCTTTGGCTTTTCCTGCATGGCTCCAGGCTCTGACTGCTCTAGTGGAGACTTCCCTCAGGATGCCTAAAGGGCGGACATCCAAACTCAGAGGCTGTGCAGGCCCTCCAAAATCTGCCTGATTATCTTCCAGTGCATGCTGCCCATGCCTGAGTGCTTTTCTCAACATTTCCTTTGGGCTTTGCTTGTGCAGCTCCTCCTGATCAGGTTTGCTTCAGCACCTGCCTCCCTCTCCCCATTGCACAGCGGGGACTGAAGCCTCCCTCGGGTGGTAACTGCATCAGTAGGACAGTAATCCACATGTCACTGCAATGAGTGGTGCTACCTGTAAGGGTCTGGTCCCCCAGGACTGCTGAAAGACTTACACCGAGACACTGACTCTAACATGCATACATCTGGTGATAGAGATTTGATGAGAGTTTTGTAATCAAGCGCTTAGCACACTGAGGGTAATGTAGGCTTTTGCTTAAGAAAAACCTCTGCCTTAAAACTGAAAAAGCACGTAAAACAATAATGCAAATCACTTGTCTGTGGGATATTTTGCATTAGACCTGTATGCCCACTCCTGGGGAGTAGTATTGATGCAATGGACTAAGGGATGGAGGCATTTTGTTACTGCAGAAAGAAAAGGCTGCATATTAAACCCTGGTTAGCATTGAAAATTTTTCATTGGATTATGTCCAGCAGGCCTTTGATGAATCCTCTTTTGCTGGCCTTCATTAAAACCAACATATACCTATATCTAACTGTATATATATCTATATAAAAATATGAACTCCAAGTCCAAATACAACAAAGCGTAACAGCTTTCAAATATTTAGTAGCACAGAAAAAACAGCAATTTAGCCTTAGCAATTTCTCCTTTCACAGTCTTTTTTAGTGGCAACAAATAATGTAACAGGTAACCTACTTTTCAGGTGAAAAACCTGAATAATTATGTAGACATTGAAGGGTGCATGTTAGACTGGACAATATTTTCAAAATACCTTGTATGTTTGATGAACTGATCTTTATCACAAAGCTCAGTATAACTCCATGTAAACAAAGTACATAAAGTGCACAGAGAAGACAATGACTATCAGTATGTATTGAAAAATAAGCACTATAAGGTAAAACTTACATCTCCCAATACAGCAGAAAGAAATTCAATAAAAATATCTTAAATAGGACACAGAAAGAAAAGGTAAGGTTATAACAATCAGTGTTGCGCAAAAAAAAAAAAAAATATTAAAAAAGAATGCATGCCCGAGAGGGACTCTGTATCAGGGACTGTAGCAATAAGACAAGCAGCACTGAATTTAAACTTAAACAGGGGAAGTTCAGGTTAGATATAAGGAAGAAGACCTCTACTGTGAGGGTGATGAGGCCCTGGAACAGGTTACCAAAGAAGTGGTGAATGCTCCATCCCTGGCAGTGTTCAAGGCGAGGCTAGACACAGCCTTGGGTCACATGATCTAGTGTGAAGCCCATGGCGGTGAGGCTGGACCTGGATGATCTTAAGGTCCTTTCTAACCCTGAACATCCTATGATTCTATGACAAAAACCTAGAAGGTGTGCTAAACTAGTATCTGTAGTTAGCTCGCAAATATTACTGACTGTTTGTAGCCATCATGCTCTTCAGATTTGTTTCTTAAATGATGACATTCCTTCACTTCTCACATTTTTAGTGAAAAGTGCAGTGAAACTTTCTAGTATTCTCATTTCCTGGTGAGCTAGTTCAAATGAAGTAACATGCATAGTGCCCTGTGAGTATACATACACACAAAGGCAAAAAATTTTGCTGGAGAGAATATGTTCTTATATTTGCCCAACAGGTACAGAAGGTATGGATTTCAGAGTACATAATCCTCACACCCAGCTTGGTGTGGAGTTGCTCCCTTCAACCAGAAAACAGCCTCTGTCTGCGTGAGCTCCTTGATCAGCCCAACTTTTATTCCTGTGATGGTGATACTCTTTCCCATGTCTTGTAGGTCAGTGATGTTCCCTCCTCTGTCATTGTACAGAATCTTTGATCTAGACTTGACCCCACAGGGGTCTGGGTTCAGTACTGAGATCCCTAGGGGAGACCTAAGACTCTCTGAGCTGTCTGGAAAGAAACCTTGTGTTCTCCCCACAGTTTAACCTAGAGGCTTTAGGGGATGGACCAGCTACAATATAATCTCGTTTTTTCTACTTTCCCTTCCATGAGGAAGGTAGACAACATCTCCTGGAGTCTTTGACAAAGAAGAAGGTGCTGATTTGGTCCTAACCTTTATACCAAGTGGTGGAGGGCAGAAGGTCTCTATGGATAAGCCCATATGCTGTCTCATTTGCAAGAGGACTTCACACACTGAGCATCTCCAGCGACTTGACAATATATATCTAAAACTTTTCTGCGTCTGTATGTTCTAATCAGGTCAAGTTTAGCACTTCAAAAAGTGTGTCATTTCAAATTCTCAGTTGCAGTTCAGGGATCTCCTTTACTTTAAGACTTGAACACTATCTCCTGAGCAGGTCTCCTTGACCTGTGGAATGTTGTTGCTACTGATATGATCGCAGTAGTACTATTCCTACCTTAGTATATACTGTACTATACTATCCTATATTCCTACCTTATATATACTATAGTAGTACTATTCCTACCTTAGTATTCTGTGGCCCTTCAGCATTTGGTCTTGTAATATTTTTCTCTGAGTGGAGAATAGACTGAAAACAAGGCAGTGTTTGCTACACCTACGTCTTTATTGCCTACAATTTTACTTTCCAGTTGAACCTTTCTGCACTGTTTCTTTCTTTTTTTTTTTTTTAATTCCACGTCACAGTTAGAATCTTCTTGCAATTCGTTCTGATCTATGAAATTAATTTCAATGTATACCAGAGATTTTTTGTGTTAGTCTGTAGCACAGTACAATTTAAACTGGAAGTGCTGAATGTTATTAGCTTCATAAATCCTTCTAACTGATCTATTCATTCCTCCCTCAATCAACTTCAGTAGTGTATTCATGAATCTTCTCTTTACCCTTGGGGTAGATGTTTCAGTATTCATGAATCTTGCCTTTACACTTGGAATAAATGTTTCAGTCCCTACTCTTTTATAGAATATTTTCTAGAACGGAACTGAATGTGTTGATCTAGTCTATGAAAAATTGTGCACACAAATATTGTGGCTTTATATCAATAGAAAATATATTTTATAATTTTGGTAAAATTATTTTTCTTTCTGTTGTTAAAAAAATAATTAAAAAAAATAATTAAGCTCTCAATTTGCAGAAATAATGTCCTTTTATATTTGTTTGTACTTTGGTATGATAGGCTACATTACATACATTCTACACTGTAATATACAGACTATTAAGTAGTCCTGCACAAATTTGATAACTTGTGCAGTGTTCTATTGCTTTAATTGTGTAAGGCCTAACTTGAATTCTTACTGACATGCAGTGAATAAAAGCAAAGCTTTTTTTTTTCAAAACTCATTACCAGAATCCCATCCCATCTCTGTCTCGAGAAAGGCAGGTTAGAGCTAACTCAGCTACCCCTATTCGTAACATATAAATGGATTTACTGACATCTTGGTATTTGTTAATGTATATTTTAATATTGGAGAGTGCTGATTCATTTCTTTGCCCAGTTCAGTCTTTTCTGGGGATTTTCTGATGACTGCTGCTGCTTCTTTTTTTTTTAAGCACAGTTTGAATATCTATATCTCTTCAACCACATCAGCACATCTCTGTTGCTAAGGGTAAACCTGTGGATTGCTTGATACCTTCTGCAATCCTGTTAAAATGGTTTTGTCTGAGAAATAAAGCCTAGCCATCTTTTTAAATGTTGACATTCCTATTTTGTGATATGACCAGTTATTCCTCAATTAATTATACAATTCTTGTTATATATATTGTTTAGAGATCATAGTTTCCAATTATAACTAGTGTTGCAATTCTGAAATGTTTCTTTGATTTCACATTATAAACAAAAGCTGAATTACCCACTAGTGGAAAACCCCATGGAAGGTTTATCAGGAAAGGAAGTTTTTCAAGTGTCATTCAAGAGTTCTTTTTTATCCAGGAAAACCAGACAGGATTAATCTTGCCTAGTTTCAGATATCTACATACTCAACCTAGGGCTAACTACAACAACAAAAAAATCCTTAAGAACTGTGCAGAAAACAAATATGTTCTACCTTCTTCCTAAGAAATATATAAAAAAATTTTGCGAAATAAAGCTTTTACCCATAAAGGAATCAAGTTTTGAAAAATAACCCTGCATTTCAATTGCAAAGTTATCATGACAGAAGGTTTTTGAACAGCTGTAAGATGCAGTGTTTATTAAAGAACATCGTCATTGGGGATTAATTGCCATCATAACTTGAGTCCAAGCTAACTATTGCTTTGCTTTATTGTAATGTGGCTTCTAATTAAATTCTTCTGTTTCTCAGTCTAAATAAATTCAATCTTGATAATGCCACTTAAAATTAACAGGGTTATTCACAGTTAAAGCAGCAGAATACAAAAATGCAAATAAACCTGTCTTCTCAAATTACCACCATTTGGACATGATAGTTGTCTCCCGTCACCATCAAAATCAGCCACCATAGCTGGAGAGAATAATTTTAACTGTGTCTGGTTTTCTACACTTAGAAGAATTTATTGAGATCTGCTGCAAATGCAGGATGACTTTGGGAAGCTGATTCTCCAGATAGATACACAAACTTCAACAAAATGTAACTCACATTGAGAAATTTCTCTGTTTGGACAAAGACTGTTAAAAATTCAAGGATAATGTCAGTTGTCCTTAGGGAATTAAATTATATTATTAAATGATCACAATTAAGCATACTGTGAGTAGAGCATAACACAAAAATTGAGGATGACTTTAACCGATCTGTCGCCAGAACAGAGGCTTTACATATAGGTGCTGGGGCTGATCTAGGACACAATCCACAACCACCGTGGGCCACTGCAGAGAAAGAATTTCTCATTCTAAGGCTCACATTTGGCAACAGGTAACTGGTAACAATGGCTCAATAGCTGCATCAAGGGGAAAGAAGGTAATAAAATGCTGGGGTAAATTGGGGGTAACTGGAAACATGTAGATATAATTAACTTATGTCTAGAGCAGGCTTAGTAAAAACATGTACATTTCACCCAAATTATTTTGAAGTATTATTTTTTATCTGGCATAGGCATTGAGAATGGTCCATCGTGTTCAGGCATGAAGGGTGTATCTCAAGTATTTTTTCACATTACTATTGGCTAGTGCTAAGGTATGTGTTATTGTGACAGCCAACAAATTTATAAACAGCCTCCAGGGAGGATATATTCCTCATAGCTGATGTAGAGTGGTCAAGGTCAAGATTTTAAAGATGCTCATTTTGAAGAATATTAAAGGTCATTAAAGACATCAAGTAATCATAAAAGCCTGACACACTCAAATAGTAGTTGTTCATTTAAATTGCTGCAGTAATGAAGTTTTAGAGAGAAAAATCTGTGAAGAGGATTAGGACAGTTTGTACTACTCAGAGTTATCTGCCATTCAGTTATGTAATTTTTCATGCTTAGGTTATATTTGCAGCTGAGACACTGCTGTAGATCCGTTTACTGTATAGAGATATTAAGTTTAAAAGGTTGGACCCTGGGAAAATAAAGATAGAAATCTGTCAAGATATTCTCCAATCCAAGAGACACACAAAATTCAGATGCACAAATTTAGGCCCAGGAAATCTAATAATCACCTCAGTATCTTTTTGTATATTATTTTGTACTGATTTTGCACTCTACTGATCTACCTCATATTTTGTACTGAAGGTTTCCCTGCTCATGGGAATAGTGGATGTCTGCAGCAGAAAAAGGGAACATTTTGGATGTTTTTTATGCAGGATTCAAACTGCTTTTTCTGATTTTGATTGAATATTTTTAGCTAAGATCTGATTTGAATCTAAACATTTGGGGCATTAAACTTTGTTTCTGATTATTAAACCTTAGATTTTAGTGTAGCAAAAAAATTAAATATAAAAACCATACTCCTCTACATTTATAGACTTGGATAGGTAATAATGTGGAAGTACCAAATTTGGCATTTTAATTATAATATCATCCAAACGTATTTCAGAAAAGCAAATGCTGATAAATGGTTTTGTTCTTCACTGTTGTTTTCATATTGTGCTTAATTTTCCTCTTCTCTGCTTTTCTTTAGACCCTAAAAGCTTCTGCTGGTTTCCTCCAGTCAGAAAGACACCTGGAGAGCAGAGAATATTTTTGTGGGTAGGTACCCAATGGAAGACAAATCTAAATGATCTTTAACCTTTCTAAAGTATACTTATGCATTGTATTGCTCTGCCAATCTGAAAAAGGCTTTCAAATCTCATAACTTTCATTTGTTTTCAGTTCTGCATAATTATGAATGTTATATGCTCTGTTGAGGTTTTAAAGTATTTTAGAGCAATTTTTAATTAAAAAAAGGGATGATATCTGAGACTTCAAATGCATATATTCTTGCAGTGAAAAATGAGATTAAAGATACTATTCTGGTCTCTAATCTTACTTTCTTCATTTTCAAGCCAAAATGATATTAGCTTCTTTATGTGTAGCTGACTCACCAAAGCAGCAGCACTTCTGTGCTCATATTTTGAATAATCACCAGTCTATTTTCATTAATTTGTCAAAAATTAAAGATGTGTGAAAAAAAGAAGAAATATTTGCCATAACAGCAAAGGTTTTTGCTTTAAATAACTAATACTTTCCTATGACTCACAGCTGAGACAAATGCCCAGAGGAACTGGACTTTCTTTATCTTTTATCCTGAGAGAAATTAATTAAAACCTCCTGAATGTTGCTAACAAATAAATCAATATCACTGGTAAGTGACGAGTTAAATGCCAGCCAGAAGCTGGGTACTGCTTCTTATCCCACTGCTGAATACGTGACAGCGTCCCTCTTTTCTAGCCACGGTCTAGGGGCTGGATGGGCTGTAGGACCAATGCAAGTTGCCTGCAGTTGATATGCAGTGACTTACTGAGCAGTTTCACTTAATTTCTTTTTTGTTTAAGGTATATGTGAAATGTGTGTAGTGGCCTGCAACACTTCTTGAAGGGTTAGAATGATCTTGAAAGAGTCACTTTCAGGACACAGTGATTTTCAGGGTGGTTTAATCTGATGTGATTCTTTTCATGAAATTTAAAGTGACAAGATAAATTTTTTTTAATTTATTTTTAATTTAAAGGGGACTGTTAATGTTTGCTGATTATTCTCTCCTTCTGGGCGTTTCACATATTTCCATATTAAGTATGAAAGTTGCCAGGCAGTGGGAAAAAATAACTGTGGTAGGTGCATTCCAACTGAACAATTCTATTCTAAATTAAACCAAGTATTTACTTAGCAAGTAAAAAGCTAGCCCTGTAGAGTCAGCATTTATTCTTACTTTTATACATTTTCTGTCTTTTCAATCACCATAGAAGAGAGTTAGAAAAATAAATTGCTGCTGGTTTAAAGCCAACATGTGGTTTTGATAGCTAAATTTTAGAACAAGTAGAAAGCAGGGTTCAGTTTGCAGCTGTGCTGTAACTTGTCAGGGTCTCTGAAATAGAAATTATTAAGGCTTGACTTTGTAGGTATAGCTCATGCTGGTAGGTCGGTACAGTCAGGAACAAGCTGATCACACCTTTTAAAATTTCATTTAATTTCTCCTGAAGAAAATCTCTGTAGATAATTGCTCTGCAACATCTATTGTAGACAAATTCATGACTCAGATCATGGATCTTCTCTTATCAGAATATGCATTGTGTTGTAAACTACGTCATTTGTAGATGTGGTATCATTTGTATCATTTGTAGATACCAAGTATTAATTCTGAATAAATGTTAATCTCTCATACATGAAGTTTATATCCACAAAATAAACAGTTGTGACTATAAGTTCAACATATTACAAAATTATAAGATCCCTTTTCTTACCATGAATACTGAGCTTTTGATACGTCTCTGAATTCCTTCTGTAGTTTTTGCTATACTTACCTCATTACTTATCTAATTTTCAACACAAACTCTAGGGATCAGATTTCACATTTAATACTGTGACAGTATAATAAGGCATAATAGATTGTTTCACATACTGTGAAAAAAAACCTCCAGAAATGATACATAAAATGTATTTGTGTACATAAAATGTTATTGTGTAAATAGTTTCAGCTGCATTTTACTGTGTTAGTGAGGACTGTCATAGTCTCACAGTAATCTACAAGCAAGTTGTGATACGGGGTAGATTTGTGCATGTTACTGTAAGATAAATGAGAGTTCTGTTTAAAGTAGTAAACTGACTTGTAGCTGAGAAATTATTTTGATGCCTGTTTGGAAACTGAACACTCTTCCTTCAAGAGAAGCCTTTGACCTCCATAATGATCTTCCGTCAGCTGGTGTAAATTCTTCATTCTTACAATAAGAGATAAGAGAATCTTCCAGTATCTCCCTGTGCTCTGCCCGGCATCTGCTGAGGATCAGCATAACTTGATTCTTTGCAGAATTAAAATGACACTGGGTTTAAGACAGCAGCTCTTCATTTTGCGTGAAGAGATGGGCAGATGACTCTAAGTTCAGTTGCTAACATGTCTTTTTAAAGTTGTTCTGGAGCTGAGTGCACTTTGTGCAACTTACCTCATTTTCCTTTCCCTACCCTGTGTGGAAGTTAATTCGCCCACTACTGACATTGTGCCAGAAAATAAAAGAACAGCCCTTTTCCAGGCAGTGTCAGGTGGTGAGTTAATAATGTGGATCAGATGGTGACAACTGCCAAGTCTCTTTATCAAGAAACTAAGTATGCCAGACTATTATGGCCTGAGGATCAAACTAGCTTGTCACCTTGTGTCCCTGTTGCATCATGTTTCCCCGTCCTCTCTGCTTGTTGTGAGTCCATAATACTTCATGGATCAGCTGAGAAAACAGTGAGGTTTAATTACATGGACTTGCCAGTGGGACAATGGAATTGGGGAAACCAAGTGCCTTGTGCTGAAAATGTCACAATCACTTCTAACAACTCCTTTATATATTGCTGTTTTGTTATTAGGTCAAATAACTACTAGGTTAGAATTAGGTGAAGAATACTGAAATATTGTAAAACTCAATGCGAGTTTCTGATGTATTGACTTTAGCTTCAGAGACATAATCTTGGGGGATCTTTCTGGTAATCACAAGGAGCAGTCTGAGTAAAGTTGGCAGGAAATTAATTCTGAAGTAAGAAGAAGAGGAGCAAAAGAAATCACAGAATGATTGTGCGAGGACCAAAAAGTAAATAAATGTGGAATCAGCTGTGAACCAGTGCAATGGCAGGGAAAAATGAAAGGCAAGATGGGTCATGAAAAAGATTATTTTCTAATCTCTTTCTAACACCTTACTCACTGCAATTGTGTTAACAGAAGGAGGTAAGAAAATATTTCATTTTCATTCCTTCACATATTTGTTTTTCAGCCACAGGTTGCTCTTCTCCATCTCTTTCTTTCATTCACTCATGTCTTGTTTCCTGTCTCATTTTATTTTCATTAGGTCAAGCTTTGATAGGCACTAAACATAAGCAACTTTTCATTGGTCTCAATGGGTTTTTCTGGAACTCAGCAAGGAGATGATCTGAAGTTCATTGATGTTAGTGTCAACATCTTTTTATAGCTCTCTACACATCTTTCATACACATGGTACTGCGGGACATGCTGGAGTGTTGATTGGTAGATATAATTACCTGAGTCTCCTAAAGCATTAAACAAGGAAGGACTCATAAAGGTTGTGACTATTAATGTACAGTATATGCAATAATGTGCTAGTGGTTTTGGGAGAATGGTATGAGAGATAAAATACTGTGAAAAGGGGATAAGGAAGACACACTTAATGAATCCTAATAGAATGGGCTTGTAGTTTTGGGTAGGTATGGGGAATGAACGTCCATATCAGAATGTGTACGAGTAACAAGGAAATCAAAATCTGTATTTGCCAAAGTGACATGAATTTTGGACCAAGCCTCTTCATGGGCATTCAGTTGTTGGAGCTGATCTTTGATCAACTTTTGAGGTCCTTACTTTGTCGAAATAAGTATGTTAAAACCTGTCCTGCAGACCAGGCTCTCATCAAGCTGACCTTGTTGTCAGATTTTTTGAGAGGACCTTAGTGCTGGAAGGTCAGGAGAACAGATATGCCACCTCTGAGGCCTTTGAGATCACAGTGCTGCCAACATATGTTTGCTATTAGAGGATGGCAACAGCAATTATGACAATAGAGTTGTGCCTCATCTATGTATAAATGCATAAGGATTTTCTGAGAGCCAAAGAAGACCAGAAAAATGCAACTGAAAATACTTGACATTAAAAATTAGATTCCAGGTATTGGTTTTGAAAAAGTTTTCCCTCAAGAGGATGAGGAATAATGAAAAAAACCCATTAAATATCTATGTTCTTTTATAATCAATTTTATGTAAATATAATATATAACCCTGACTAATAAGGTCATATTGTTGCTATGGGGATGGCTAGTAAATTCAATCCTAGTTTGTCTTCACAGATCTGCCACAACTGAAGCCAATGACTGTAGTTACCCCACTCCACAGGCCTTGCCAACCCATGCAGGTAACACTTTCTTCAGCATTAACCCCTAGCACTGCCATAACCAGCTAGCCAGCGTATCACCCTGTGACAATGGTGGAAACCAAAGAGGGAAAAAAAAGAAGCATCATATCACCTACAAGACAAGGAATAAGGAGGAAAGCTTGTGAATAGCTGAAAATAGTAAGCTTATGGCATGTCAGGATATTTGTGCAGACCTGTGTTATTGTAGCATTGGTAGAGGGTGTAATGCCATGCATAAAGACTCACTGTTGATGTCTCTGTGCATTCGTAATTTTCACAGCTTGTAATGGAAAGTCTAGGAGAGAAGCTGTATCTGGCCAGGCCAGCCTGGGACATGCATTCTCCTAGGCTCAGCACTGCATGCAGTCTTGTGAGCCAGCCCACAAGCAGGGAAAATTGCAGAGCTCAGCTTGAAGAGGAATGGCAATAGCAGGTTTGACACCTGGCAAGAGGAAGAGGCGGTAGAAGAGTTCAGTGAGAGACCTTGCCAGTCCTCTTGACAGGCCAATTTTGCCAGGGTCTCTTATGCTTCCATTTTCTGTCTTTATCCATTTAAATGACTGAATGTCTTTAGCTCATTCACTTCCCAGAAGGGTCTAGCTGCTTTGAAAAAGCAATACCTGTCCCAGTTTCTGCCAGGTCTCACATCATCTTCTTTCTTTAAATGAAAATTGAGTTTTAACTGGAAATGACTTGCAGGTATTGCTAGCTAGAACACAAAGTGTGGCAGAAAGGGAAAAAGTCTAGGGCTTATTAGTTTAGCGAGGACAGTTGGAACTATATTTAGAGACAGAAAATCAGATGGGACGATTTTGGACAATACCTCTCATTTTAAATTTTACTTTATATTGCAAATATTAGAGCAACCTGTATGCAGTACTTCAAATTCAAATATACGTCCTCATACAACAGCAAACTAGAAAGGCCTGAATATTTATGTAAGCAACAAATTACTTGCATGAAAACTGTGTATCTGATTTACTAAGGGAAAAATTATTGAAAGAACCCAGAATATTTGTTATGAAAGTAAATGACATGCTTGTAGTTTCAAATAAGAAGCAACTCAACATCAAAGGCACAAAATAGTTTTCCTAATACATAGAATCATAGAATCATAGAATAGTTATGGTTGGAAAGGACATTAAGATCATCCAATTCCAACCCGCCTGACATGGGTAGGGAGACCTCACACTAAACCATGCCACTCAAGGCTCTGTCCAACCCAGACTTGAACACCGCCAGCAATGGAGCATTCACAACTTCCTAGGACAACCCATTCCAGTGCCTCACCACCCTTATAGTAAAGAATTTCTTCCTTCTATCCGATCTTCACTTCCCCTGTTTAAGTTTGAACTCATTACCCCTTGTCCTATAACTACAGTCCCTCATGAAGAGTCCCTCACCTGCACCCTATAGGCCCCCTTCAGATACTGGAAGGCTGCTATGAGGTCTCCACGCAGCCTTCTCTTCTCCAGCCTGAACAGCCCCAACTTTCTCAGCCTATCTTTATACAGGAGGCTCTCCATTCCCCTGATCATCCTCGTGGCCCTCCTCTGGACTTGTTCCAGCACTTCCATGTCCTTTTTATGTGGAGGACACCAGAACTGCACACAATACTCCAAGTGAGGTCTCAGGAGAGCAGAGTAGAGGGGCAGGATCACCTCCCTCAAAATGCTGGTCACGCTCCTTTTGATGCAGCCCAGGATACGGTTCGCTTTCTGGGCTGCAAGTGCACACTGCATTTTTTCATTGACCAACACCCCCAAGTCCTTCTCTGCAGGGCTGCTCTCAATCTCTTCTCTGCCCAACCTGGAGCTGTGCCTGGGATTGCTCTGACCCAGGTGTAGGACCTTGCACTTGTCATGGTTAAACTTCATCAGGTTGGCATCAGCTCACCTCACAAGCGTGTCAAGGTCCCTCTGGATGGCATTCCTTCCCTCCAGCGTATCAACCGAACCACACAGCTTGGTGTCATGGGCAAACTTGCTGAGGGTGCACTCAATCCCACTGTTCATGTCATCGACAAAAAATATTGAACAAGAGCGGTCCCAACACTGATCCCTGAGGGACAACACTCGTTACTGGTCTCCAGATGGACGTTGAGCCATTGAGCACAACTCTTTGTGTGCGGCCAGCCAGCCAGTTCTTTATCCACAGAGTGGTCCACCTATCAAACTGATGGCTCTTCAACTTAAGAGACAAGGATGTCGTGTGGGACAGTGTTGAACGCTTTGCGCAAGTCCAAGTAGATGATATCAATTGCTCTATCCCTGTCCATCAGTTCTGTAGCCCCATCATAGAAGGCCACCAGATTGGTCAGGCAGGATTTCCCCTTAGTGAAGCCATGCTGGCTGTCACCAACCACCTTGTGGTTTTTCATGTGCCTCAGCATGCCTTCCAGCTGAATCTGCTCCAACTTTTTGCCAGGCCCAGAGGTGAGGCTGACTGGCCTGTAGTTCCCTGGGTCATCCATTTCCCCCTTCTTGAAAATGGGGGTTATATTTCCCTTTTTCCAGTCATCGGGAACTTCACCTGACTGCCATGATTTTTCAAATAGGAGGGACAGTGGCTTAGCAACTTCATTTGCCACCTCCTTCAGGATATGCGCAAATAGTCAATTTAAAAATTGAATTTCCTCCCATTATTTTTCTTTTTAGAACAACAAAATGAAATTCTGTTAGAAATTAAAGATGTTTAAAACATAATGATGTGTACAATTTTAGTGAAACCTGAAATAAATATAGTTAAGCAATAGTCTTCAGATTTGATAACAGTACATTCCATTCAAGAATCTCAATATATCTGTGAGGACAGATTTACAATATGAACACTTTGATGGCCTAAATTGACATATTAAGTAGTTAAGGCTCAGAAAGACCATGGCCAAATATTATTCTTGGATGATGTTATTGTCTTTGCTCAGGACCATGTAAGACACTATCTGTCCTTAAAAAATAAAAAGCAATTCACTTGAATAAGTCAATTGCTGAGGCGAGCAGCTCCAGAGAGGCCGCCTCCAACACCCGATCGGGGGAAGCTCAGCGTCCACAGCCTCAACTCAGAGCGGCGACAGCCACCGAGGGCGCCTCAAGTCCTCGCCAGGGCCCGCCCAGGAGCCGGCAGCTCGGCGGACGCGAGCGGCTGACTCAGAGGGGGCGGCGCCAGGAGGAGCGGCACCGCCCTGACCGGGGAAAAACCCGTCCGGGGTGCGCGGCGAGCGGGGCGGGTTCGAGGCGGCTCGCGCGGGGAGGCGGGAGGGATGGTGAGCGCTGCCCGTACGAGCAGGGCCCGGCCCGGGAGCTCCGCTCCGGCTGCCCCGGCGGTGGCAGCGTAGGCACCCAGGCAGAGCCGATGAGAGGGGAGGATGCAGAGCAGAGCTCGGGGTGCAGAGAGCGCCTGCACTGCTCTCCTGAGGGGAGGGTGCGCAATGGGCAGGGCTGCACTCTGTGCTCCCTGGTGGAGGTCCTCCTGCAGCAGGGGCTGGGCTGCGGGATGCTGTCAATAGGCTGAAAGATGTCAGGGAAGTTGAGAGGAAGCAGCGCTGCTTCCTCCAGGCCCAAACTCTGCAGGGGCCTCAAGTGTCCACTGTGGCTCATGCAGGAAAGGAGGCTGCTAACCCAGGAAGCTGAGAAACAGTAACAAGAAAACCCAACAAAAAAAGGAGGAAGAGGGCAATTAAAAGCAAGGGGCTTCCTCCTAAATCTGTTGTCCCCACCCAGAACCACTTTGCTGTCCTGCAGGGGGCTGATGAGGAACCACACTCTCATCGGGAACAAGCGGCTGATGCACTGGTAAAGAAGATCTCTACTGGTGCTGCCAGGAAAAAGAGGCAGGTCATGGTAATAGGGGACTCTATGCTGAAAGGAACAGAGCCACCCATCTGTTGGTCTGACCCAGGCTCAAGGGAGATGTGTTGCCTACCAGCGGCTCAGATCAGGGACATTGCCGAGAGGCTGCCTGCTCTAGTCAGTCCCACTGACTATGACCCACTTCTAGTGATCCATGTGGGTGCTGCTGATATAGATAGCAGTAGCCCGGAGAACATAAAGAAGGACTGCAGAGCCCTGGGAGAGGTGGTTGGAGGCTCTAGAGCTCAGATTGTCTTTTCGTCAATTCTCCAGGATACAGGGGAGGACCTCAAAAAGGCTAGGAGGATGGGCCAGGTTAATAAATGGTTGGAAGGGTGGTGCCATAGTCAGGGGCTTGGGTATCTTGAACAAGGGACTCGGTTTAGTAGGCCAGGTCTACTGGGGCTGGTGGAGCTGGTCTGACAAAGAAGGGAAAGAGTGGATTTGGTAAGAGGCTTGTCAGGCTGGTCAAGGATGCTTTAAACTTGATGCGTTGGGGGAGGGCTGCATCATTCCATCCCGACACACCCAGTTACTTGCCAGCACCTGTAATAAATGCTGGGAGCAATGTAGCTGCTCCAGCCAATGAACCGGCTTCAACTGGAGCTCGGCTCAGATGCCTCTATACAAATGCCCATAGCATGGGGAACAAACAAGAGGAATTAGAGATGTGTGCAAGTCTGCAGGGGTATGATATAATAGGCATCACAAAAACATGGTGGGATGGCTCCTATGACTGGTGTGTTGGAATGAAGGTTACAGGCTCTTTATCAAAGACAGGCCTGGTAGGCAGGGAGGGGGAGTTGCTATTTATGTTAGGGATAGGCTGGAGAGTATGGAACTCTGTCCAGGGACAGGTGAGCAGTCAATAGAGAGCTTGTGGGTCAGGGTTAAAGGGAGAACAGTGATGGGTGACATTACTGTGGGGATCTGTTACAGACCACCTGACCAAGAGGACTCTGTGGATGAAGCACTCTATAGACAGGTAGGAAGAGCCTCATGTTTGCAGGCCCTTGTTCTCATGGGGGACTTCAACCACCCTGATATCTGTTGGAGGGACGGTGCAGCCCGGCACAAGCAATCCAGGAAGTTCCTTGATTGTGTGGAAGACAGCTTCCTTCTGCAAGTAATAAAGGTGCCATGCTTGACCTCATGCTCACCAACAGGGAAGGGCTGATCGGAAATGTGACACTCCAGGGCAGCCTTGGTTGTAACAATCATGAGATGGTCGAGTTTGTGATCGTAAGGACAGTGAGAAGAGTGTGCAGCAAGCTCCCTGCCCTGGACTTCAAGAGAGCAGACTTTGGCCTCTTCAGGAACCTGCTCGGTAAGATTCCATGGGATGTAGCCCTAGAGTGCAGGGGGGCCCAAGACTGTTGGTTGATATTCAAGGATAACCTGCTCCAAGCTCAGGAGCAAGACATCCCAACTAGAAGGAAGTGCTGTAGGAGGGCCAGGAGACCTCCTTGGATAGATAAGGAGCTGCTGAGGAAACTCTGAGGGAAAAAAGAGACTTATAAAAGGTAGAAGCAAGGGCAGGTTGCCTGTGAAGAATACAGGGGTGTTATCCAGGAAGCTAGGGACCAGGTTAGGAAAGCTAAGGCCCATTGAGAATTAAACTTGGCGAGGGATGTTAAAGATAACAAGAACAGATTCTATAGGTACGTAGTGAATAAAAGACATACTAGGGACAACGTAGGCCCCCTCCAGAAGCTATCAGGAGAACTGGCTACCCTGGATTTGGAGGAGGCTGAGGTTCTTAATGACTTCTTTGCCTCGGTCTTCACTTGCAAATGCTCTGACCACACCACCCAAGTCTTGGAAGGCAGAAGCAGGGACTGTGAGAATGAAGACCTTGGGTACACTGTAGGAGAGGATCTGGTTTGAGACCACCTCTAAGAACCTGAATGTGCACAAGTCCATGGGAGCTGATGAACTCCATCCATGAGTCTTGAAGGAGGTGGCAAATGAAGTTGCTAAGCCACTGTCCCTCCTATTTGAAAAATCATGGCAGTCAGGTGAAGTTCCCGATGACTGGAAAAAGGGAAATACAACCCCCATTTTCAAGAAGGGGAAAATGGATGACCCAGGGAACTACAGGCCAGTCAGCCTCACCTCTGGGCCTGGCAAAAAGTTGGAGCAGATTCAGCTGGAAGGCATGCTGAGGCACATGAAAAACCACAAGGTGGTTGGTGACAGCCAGCATGGCTTCACTAAGGGGAAATCCTGCCTGACCAATCTGGTGGCCTTCTATGATGGGGCTACAGAACTGATGGACAGGGATAGAGCAATTGATATCATCTACTTGGACTTGCGCAAAGCGTTCAACACTGTCCCACACGACATCCTTGTCTCTTAAGTTGAAGAGCCATCAGTTTGATAGGTGGACCACTCTGTGGATAAAGAACTGGCTGGCTGGCCGCACACAAAGAGTTGTGCTCAATGGCTCAACGTCCATCTGGAGACCAGTAACGAGTGTTGTCCCTCAGGGATCAGTGTTGGGACCGCTCTTGTTCAATATTTTTTGTCGATGACATGAACAGTGGGATTGAGTGCACCCTCAGCAAGTTTGCCCATGACACCAAGCTGTGTGGTTCGGTTGATACGCTGGAGGGAAGGAATGCCATCCAGAGGGACCTTGACACGCTTGTGAGGTGAGCTGATGCCAACCTGATGAAGTTTAACCATGACAAGTGCAAGGTCCTACACCTGGGTCGGAGCAATCCCAGGCACAGCTCCAGGTTGGGCAGAGAAGAGATTGAGAGCAGCCCTGCAGAGAAGGACTTGGGGGTGTTAGTCAATGAGAAAGGCTGAGAAAGTTGGGGCTGTTCAGCCTGCTGAAGAGAAGTCTGCTTGGAGAACGCATAGCAGCCTTCCGGTATCTGAAGAGGGCTTATAAGGATGCTGGGGATGGACTCTTCATTAGGGACTTTAGTGAGAGGACAAGGGGTAATGGGTTCAAACTTAAACAGGGAAAGTTTAGGTTGGATATAAGGAAGAAATTCCTTACTGTGAGGGTGGTGAGGCACTGGAATGGGTTGCCCAGGGAAGTTGTGGATGCTCCATCCCTGGCTGTGTTCAAGTCTGGGTTGGACATTGCCTTGGATAGCATGGTTTAGTGTGAGGTGTCCCTGCTGATGGCAGGGGGGTTGGAACTCGGTGATCTTCAGGTCCTTTCCAACCTTTACTATTCTATGATTGTATGATTCTATAATTTGCTAATACGATCAGTTTGCTCACAGGTATGCTTTTGTAGTATTGCATCACCAACTGCTGATCACACTATGAGGAGAATTCAATCTTTAGGTCACATACAAAGTCTATGGAAGACCTAGGCATGAAAGTATCAGCAGGAGGTTTTAATTTTCCATTAGGCACCCAATTGTATTGTAGGTGATATTGTACTGGCATTATAAGGCTGAGTTACGTTGTAAGCTGAGAGTGACAGGTCTGGGATATCTCTAATGGTGAAGTCTACATTAAAAGAATAATTCAATCCTGAAATTAATACATCCTCAGTGATATTTAATGTGAAGCCTCTAGGCACCAAGAATAATGGAAATATAAATTTGCTTTGCAGAGGTATCCTGGAATCCTCTCTCAGTGCTCATAGAAATGATGTGAAGAATATTAGTGAGATGTACACCAGTTAACTGAAAACATGCCATCCAGAGAAACACTAGAATTTAAAAGCAATTGTGACAACTATATTACTAATGATTATCTTTCCTATGTAAATGCAGACTGTATCTTTCTCCGCAGCTCTTGCTACCAGCAACAAAAGGATTCCAGACACTTGGTGATTCAAACTTCCTAGCTTTCCCTTTTTTGATCAATCTTGCTATGTCCAAGCATAAAACCCTGCCTAATCATAGATAAAGAGGAAAAAAGGAGGTGGAGTTTAGGAAGAAGATAAAGCCTGGCTCTCAGCATCTCCCTCCCCCACTCCCACACCCCAGCAGGGAGGCAAGAAAGAGAAGTTGCTGGGCAGAGTGGATGTTGTCTTCTTGTGGAGGAGCAGCAAGTTATGCTCAACATCTGGAGAGTAGAGAGGCTCATGCCTGGGCAGGGATCTCTGATATTTGTCCAGCCAGGCCCAAACTGCTCTTAAACCTCAATGGCTGCTCCCAACCTCTCCCACAGTCCTCAGCCTCTCAGGCGCTGCAATTCCCCAGTCCTCTGTCCCTGTTCTCCCGCAGAGCCTCGTCAGCTGCATCTGCAAAACTGCATCTAACCTTTGGTCCTGGAGGTGCCTCCAGCAACCTGTGATGTATGAAGGCTTGAAGCTGTATGAGGGAGAATTCAGTAGGTATAAAAAAACTGAAGGACAGACAAAATACCTGTTTTCAAAACAAGTAAGGAAGCTGATTAAAAGGGATTTGTTTAGTTTTAGTAGGCTACGCATTGAACACTTGTAACACTAGGAATTAAATGTTGAAAGTGAGCATAGACCTGATAACTTGCTGCTATTCTTTCAGACAGCATATTGAAAAAATATGTATCAAATTATACTGTCTGACATGCAGCAAATGGGCACAGTTATTCTTTAAGTGTAAATGAAAGAAAGATCAGATGTGCAGTTAGCTACGGAAGTTGGAAATAATGCAGTTATTATGCATGTGCCATATAGATGTATGCTTTATAAAGGTGGACAGATGGATGAACATCCCTTGTTAGTTTGTTTTTTGGGTTTGGGTTTTTGTTTTTTTTTTTGTGTGTGTGTTTGTTTTTTTTTTTTTTTTGGTCAAAGTAAATATTTTGTAAGAGGTGTGTGTCAACAAGCAAGGAAAGCTCTTCATGCTCCTCAATATTTTCTATTCTGGGAGACCATTTGCATCAAAATCACAACACAGTTATGAAACCTGTCTATAAACTGTGGTTGAACAGAATGTAAAATGATATTGGATCTGGCACAGCTCTATCCCCCTTGAATTAAGCTATAAATTTCCAGCATAATTTTTAGCAAGAGAGAGACTTTTATGGTGCTGCAAACCAGACCCCCCCATTAAACAAGAGGATATCACAAAATAAATTTTGGGAATAGAAGAAAATAATGGAGAATAGGTAAAAGAAAGTCAAGAAATTGTACTTCCAAAAATTTAAAAAAAAAAAAAAAGTGTGTTTCAGTATGGCCTTATTTTGTTGGCGATTTGTTGTGGTTTAAGCCCCTCACACAGTTCGTTCACTCACTCCTCCCTCTTTCTTTCCCCCCAGCTCCCAGGGGGATGGGGAGGAGAATCGAAAGAATACAACTCCCACAAGTTGAGATAAGAGCAGTTTAGTAACTAAGGTATAACACAGATCACTACTGCTACCACCAATAATAATAATGACAAGGCAAATAGAAGGAAAAAATACAATCGCTCACCACCCAGCCTGACAAAGCAGTGCACCCCCACTCTTCTGGGTCTCTGCTTTCCGTTTGTACATCCTGGGCATGATGTGTTGTGGTGTGGAATACCTCTTCGGTCAATTTGGGTCAGGTGTCCTGTCTCTGCTTCCTCCTGGTTTCCCCTCCTCCTTGGCAGAGCATGAGACTCAGAAAGTCCTTGGTCAGACCAAAACATTACCAAGCAGTAACTGAAAACACTGGTGTTCTCAGTGCAGTTCCCAGGCCGAAAGTCAAAAACACAGTGCTGCCCCAGCTACCAAGAAGGAGAAAAATGACTGCTACTGCTGAACCCATGACACGATTTCAGGCTATTTCAGCTGAAAACCTCTATGCCACTGATCTGAGGGGGGGGTTGAGGGCCAGTCCACCTCCCAGCTTGGAAGTGACTTGTTTCTCCCTTGGGAAGTGATAGCCAGAGACTCCATGCACCTAAATGGAGAGCCTATCCTGCAATATTTAAACCCCAGAAGGAACTTTGTTCATGCCATTGGATCAATGGGGCAGGCTATGCTGATAGTGAGCAAAGGTATGACTCTGCGTTTTGTTGAACAAAGAACTAACAACTCCCATGGCTAGGGAATTGTTAGTGTTTTGTTGAATGCTAACAACTCCCTAGCCATGTTGTTAGTGTTCAGTAAATAGTAGATATCCTTATGCACACCTTCATTCATGCCTCTGTGAAATTGCAAAAAGGATGCATTACCCTACCAACTGGGTCTTGTATGTCCTCCTGTTACTATACCAATGGAGGTTACAAAGATTTACAAATTGGTAGGGAGATTATTCAGGCAATCAAAGAGATCTCTAAGATACCTAGCAGAAATCAAGATAAGGCCTGAAGAGCTTGAAGGAGCCTATCTGCAAACAAGTGATATAGTATCTGGACAAGGTCTTAGCAGTAGAGACACGACTAGGGGCAACAGCCTGAGGTTGAATGTGTAAACAGGTAGGATAGCTCAACTGCTGAGCTCAGGGCTGGGGTGATGAGTCTAATGACACAAGGCTATGTTTGTAGGGTAACCAGAAAGCTCATCTCAGACTCCTGCTTGCCCCAGCTACATCCAGGCTCCAATCTGGAGCGATGCACACGCATCTGATGTTTGTCTCTCTTGGGAAAGAAACATGTTCATGCAGGTTTAAAGGAAGCCATGGCATTTTCCAAAATATCCAAAAGAGCTGTGACAAATAGGGGCAACAGAGCTGTGGGATGCCCCTGGTACAGTGAAGCCAGAGAGAGTGGCACAGGAGTGATCATCTGTGCCCAGGGACAACTGCTTAAGAAACTCAAATCCTCAACTTGTGGTGGCACTGATTAGATCAGCCACATGAAAGTGGGCAGATCTTAATGTTTAACTTAGCAGCATTTTGTGCAAACTCCCTTGGTGGATTAATTTTTTTATATTTTTATTTTGAACACCCATCTCCCCTATCCTCCCTTTTCCTGCTTTAATCTACTTCATCTTTTTTGCAACAGACGCAATTGGTGTTGTCCTAGCACTTGTGAGCACGCTCTGGCAAGCTGCTTTTATAAATAATGCTATAAAACAAACTTTCCAATTGAAAGAGTAGCTGCAAAGCTACTTCTTGGGGGGGAGAGAGAAGCAGGGAAGTATAACTAACTGCTGGAGAACAAATGCTATAGATAGTATAGTCTCCAGACTGGAAATGGTTCACAACTATGCTTGTAGTGTCACTTCCCTAGTGCTCTTGTGCAAAAACATGTATTGTCTTAAATTCATCTAAAAAAAAAATTAATTTGAGAGACCTAAAGATTTTAGACATGTTTTAGATCAACTGGTCTGAGGTTGGAATGAAAATTTTCAGCAGCATTTTGGGTTTTTTGTGTCAGTTTTGTAGACTCTTCTCTCAAAAATGAATTTGAGACTAGTTTAATATGAAGGGTAATCCACCAGGACTATTTTAACAACCTCTGTTGTCATGTGACAAATGCAAACCCTGCAGTTTTCTCTAGCACTGGGTTCATATCACTGCTTAATTAGCAAGCTGCCACTGGTAATTTAGCAAAATGATGGAAACAAAAACTTAACATTTCTTAAAATATTCTCAATTCATTTGCTGAGAAAACTGATTTCTGTCGTATCATTAGTTTCTTCCTTTCCTGGCATGCTGGCAGTGGAAAAGTCCTTTGCTGCCTACACACCAGCGAAAGGAACAGTTACTATCTGCTGCAGTTACCAGCTTCCCAAGGGGAAAATTGTCAACATCAGCAACATCCCAGTCTTGCCACTTCCTGATTTTGCACTTGTTGCCCACGTTAAAACACTCTGTGCCCACACTACACACCACTTGTCTCACATGGTGAGAGAATTTGTCTTAGCTTCTGCCTCTCAAATCCGCTGGGAGGATGTGCAGAACTGTCCACATATGCCTGTCTGACATACTGATGGGATTATGAACACAACCCATTTAGCCCATTTAGCAATCGCAGTCTATTTTAATTGTCTCATGTTGCTGTCTATCACTGTAAAATTTAAGGCAAGGCTGCCTGAAAGCAAGTATGAGTTAACAAAGGAGTCTTAGTGCATGAAAGTTCACCTTAAATCTTGTTCTTGTGAGGGTTTTTCAAGGACTACTTTCAGGCTAGCAGAAAAATAGTAGGAGCTACATTATTTTGTGCTGTATTAGGAAAACAAGATTGTTGTCACCTAGTCTAGTGAAGACCCTGGGCATTTTGGTTTTGGTGAATTTTTAAAGTAACCAGTGAAGGATGGTACTGCTTGTAATTGTGGAAAGTATAGAGGGAAAAACTATGGACGGCAATATGTGGTGAACTCAGGAAGGTTAAAGATTTTGCTCGGCTGAATTGATTCCAAATATTCATTCATCAAGGTCAAGAATACAGAACGCCCATATTCACCTTTAGTGCACCACTGCCCAGGCCAGAGCACAGGATAAGCCCTGCTTAATCTCAGGTGAGTAACACACAAACCACATAGCTACACTTATTCAGGGACCATCTGTAGGTCGGTGGCAATATTTTTTTATGAAGAAGGATACTTATTATTGTTTGATGAGAAACACTGTTGCCATGCATAACATCTGGGGTTGCATAACATGCAAATCAATAACCACTGTGAGAGACAGGGTAAATTAATTTGCGATTAAAGTTGCATGGTTATGGAGCTTCCAATTGACTTCAAGTGTAGATGTGAGCTGGAATAGACAATAGACCTAGTTCATGTTACCCATGTTGTATGTATAACTCTATCCATACCTACTTCTATAATCCTCGAAATTGTGGTATCTCTTTGAAGAATGGTTCCCTTCAAACTTCAGTTTTGACAAGTAAACAAAAACAGAAGATCTTAAATGAAGCTGTCCTATGATATCATACTTTCGCTTAATTGAAATGTAGTATAAAACCTCATGGGGAAAAGCAGCTGCATCTCTGTAAAGAGCCATGAATAATGTATTTTTTCATTTTTTTACAGAAGCACCTTTATTAGTTGTGACTGCATGTAAG
The DNA here is from genome assembly GCA_017639245.1 of Myiopsitta monachus. Classification (NCBI taxonomy): domain Eukaryota; kingdom Metazoa; phylum Chordata; class Aves; order Psittaciformes; family Psittacidae; genus Myiopsitta; species Myiopsitta monachus. Next base: position 21,611,881 of record CM029941.1, read on the forward strand.
GTAAGAAAACCTGAACTGACTCCAAGTACTGCTGTAGATACTAGCTAGCCAGAAAGATATGGGGCAGTAGTAATAGTCCAATAAATTGAAAGGACCTTAAGGGTTCTCAAAGTTCAAGCATAGTTAACTGTAGACGATGCACTTTCACACATTCTTCAAAGTCCACATTTTCTTCTCATGACTGCATTTTTGACTGCTGGCATAAGCTGAAAAAATGTGATTTTAGTTTCAGAACTGCAAAATGGCCTGCGGAAAGACAGAATTTTGGAAGAGTTGTTGGAATGAAATGAGGTCCGAGAGCTTGCAGATGGGGATTTTTCAGGAGAAGTTGAAAAAAGCATTCCCACAGTCAGTGATTGCTGCATGGTGGACGTCTACTCCCTGAGCACCTCTCCATGCTCTCCACTTATGTAGCCCCACCATGGTGGATCCTCGGCAGTGGCTTGGGCAGCGGCTTGGGCAGTTTATGGGGCCACGCAGCCCTCTTCAGGCACGTTGTGTTCACCAGGGTCTGTGCAAAGGAAGAGAGCCCTGTGACTTGGTGAGCAGTTCTGGGACTCTTCAGGGGAGGAACAGTGATCACAGAGATAGCGCATTAGGAATCCTGGCGTGAGTTTGTTTTGCTTTTATTAGTAAAATGTCTCAGATGGTACATACACTTGTCATACTGCATTTAGTATGGGTTGTTTGTTGTATACATACACATGTGTGTATACCTATATATAATGCTATCTGCCTTTCAACATGTATTTTTCAGGCTTTATTTACTCGCTTTTCTCACTGATTTTCAAATTCCTGCTGATAAGTGATTTGATGCTAATGTAAAACATAGATGCAATTGCACCTGAATTACACATACAATCACAGTGGTACACTGGTTAACACTAAGGTTAATATCTTCTTGTCAAATTAAAATAATGAAATGCAATTTTTTCACTGGTTCTCTAGAAATACTTTTCCTTTGATGCCTGTCGCTTGTCTCTGTATGCAAACTTTTTAGTCATAACTATTTTAAGACAAAATATCTGTTTCTAAGTAATAGCTGTTAATTTAAAAGTGCTTTGAGCTTAACCACCTTTTCTGTCCTAATTTATGATAGCGTTGACAGTCTTCCAATTATCTTTTAAATGTCAAGTGGCAGCTATTTAAATTGGCACATATCCTAAAATTGACAAAACAAGAAAATCTATTTTCAAGTACACACAGGAATTTTCCAACACGCTTTCCTGACTATAGACAACACCAGATGCTCTAGAAGAAAGTGTAAAACTTTAAGCATAAATAGTTGTGTAGTATCTTGACTTTTAGGAAAGCTGCTTTCCAAACTGAAACTGGTATCTGACTCACAGATTTTTTTTTTTTGCTATACTGCATATATAATTATCCATACTGGAACTGAATTATTTTTCTAATCCTACAATTCTTTGGACTCAATAATGTATGAAATTAGTGCGATGCACAAATTCATGCTTTCATTGGGTTTTGAATCCTAATTCAAGAAAATATCTGTATGCCACGCTACGTCCAAACCCTCTATACCTACACTTGTAAACTCAAAAGATTAAGCCTTTGCCGTGTGGTTACATATCCTTCCTATTCACTTTCTTAGGACAGGAGTATGTGCTCAGCTGTTTTTTTAGTCAGAAATATAGTTATGCGCTCAAGTTTGGTTGTAACTCATGTTTCTACCGGCCACCAGAGCTGCAGGTAGAGCAAAACACTCCAAATTCTGGAGAATCAGTTGTATATAATTTTCTTTTCTGCATATCTCTGCTTAGGTGTTATAAATTAACAAGATTTGCTCTTCATTAGTGCTGCTAACTAGAAAATTTCACCTGCTGCTGTAGCCATTTCATTTTACACTCACAGACTGCATGCCAGTGATCAAGCTGTGACTTCAGCAACCCATTAGAGTATTGATTTACGTGTTCGCATGACTCTGTTATTATCGTGTCTCGATTTTGATCTGTTCCAAGTTACTCCTGAGGCTACATCAGCTACCAGCTGACCGAGGAATTGAGAAGTAACTTTTTTCCATTTTCTTTTCTCTCCTGCTGAGTCAACTGGCTCAGACAGAAAGGAAGTTCAGAGGAGCCTGACAGGACTAAAGCACATGTAATGTCCTTATTGTGTTACTTGAATAGCCACAATTATGCAAGAATCATGAATATATACAACTGCCAGAATCAAAGGAGAAAATCCGAACAGAAAGGATAAAATGAACCAGAAAGGGGCTAATTGTCTTTATGATCAGGCATGGGAATGGAGGAGGTTCAAACAGGTCTGTAAACAAAGTCTCAGTCCTGAATTATATTTTGAAACCAGGTGGAAACATATATAAGGATATTTGAAGATCATAGTGCTACAATCCTGCTGCCTGGAAGGACAGACTAATATCTCTGCAGCATTGTAGACTCCTGAATGTGTGCTAAAAGTTGTGATTAAGACATGCAATGCAGTGATGAAAACAAGATGCTTGGTGGCAATGGTTCAGTACTGCAATAAAACAAAAAAGAGATACAAAAAGACAAGGTAAATTTGGTTTAAAATGTTAGTGACTTCAGTGCAAGATGTGGTTAGGTTCTCATGCCTTCTCATTTCTCTACGTTTTAACCTTAATGTATGTCAGAAATATGCAATGTGCTGTGAGAGTGGCTACTTCAAAAGAGAAACTCGGTTTTCTTGTTCCAATTTTTATATTTTTAGTATTCCCTGAAATATCTGTTTCATAGAGAGCTATATTCCTGATCCATGAAGTAATTTTCACTTTAAAAGAATAGACAGACTCCATGCATTGGTAAAGAATATTAAATTCATGAGAGATTTAGATTTTTTTTATGATGTAAACTAAAGCTTGGGAGCAGGCACTCCTTTCTGGAACAGCTTTATTCTTCTTTCTGTGCAACTTATTACAAGGCCATGCCATGTTGCATTTCCACTCAGTTTCAGAAAATGACTGTGGCTAATGAATGTACAAATTCCCTTTCTTCTTGTGCTTCATAACAGTTCTGGGACTGGCTGCATGCTGAAAAGGAAGGGAAGAAATCTTGTGGGAATGTGATTTAAAATATTTTCCCCACAAGATTTAATTAAACTTAAGTACAGCCAGACTCTATGCCTTGCACAATGTTTGATTTTAAACACTTTAGCAGCCATACACTACATATTTTATTTTTATTAGTTAACTGATAATAATATATTATCATCAAGGAAAAGAAAAGTCTTACTGAAAGAGATGACACATTGAATTATTATCCTCCTCTTCAAGTAAACACCACAGCAAAACTCGTGGGAGGAACAAAACCTGGGAAATTATTCCATCCACAAACACAAGGCCATGGTACTGCCATGACTTTCCTTTTCTTAAAAGTGGTTTTCAGAAATCCTGAACAATGGAGAGCAAAGTCCCAAAGACATTGTTATTATTCTGAAATTTTGCATTGCTGTTTTTCCTGATGTGACACATTCAAGTCTCATTATTTCCCTACTGAGTAAAAATGAGGCTGTAATATCGTAGGCACTCAGAAACCCCAAAGGATACAAATGTCATTTTTCTCCTAGCTTTCTAGAGTGGAAGAACAATTTAGTTTTTGTTTATTATTGAGGAATACATCCCCCTTTCCTTGGCATAGTTTAAATTAGCAAACAAAGTCAGCTTTGTGATTCTCCCCCAGATTGCCAGTTACATGAGATATTGTTGACAAAATAATTGTTTTGAAATCTGTTTTTAATAATCTCAGCCTATGGCAAAACTTTCTCCTGAGATAGTCAGAGATTCGGCCACAAGACAAGGCACGTCCTGTGGGCTATTCAGTCAGGCCAGTCACTTTATTTGAGGATCAATATGATAGTAAAGGAAGCATCATCACTGATCTGCAAAGGCCAGAGAGCACCCTGAGCATTCAGTGAGTCTGAAATAATTTGTTTCTGCAGAGAAGAGAAAGGAGTATGTTTCGTAAGGTGATGACCCATTGCCTGCAGACAGTGAGAAGTATTTCAGCAAACCTTCATTATCTAATATTGTTTTTATTATGGCTAATTTTCTTCTTAATAAAATAAAGGAGATCAAATCTATGTATTTTTTTTTTGTGAATTGTGAGTGTAGGACTTCAACTGTGTGACCCTTACATACTGAGTAAAGAGACAGGTTACCTGAGGCTGTACAATCATAGAATCATACAATAGTTGGAAAGAACCTAAAGATCACCTAGTTCCAACCCCCCTGCCATGGGCAGGGAGACCTCACACTAAACCATGTCACTCAAGGCTCTGTCCAACCCAGCTCTGAACACCGCCAGTGATGGAGCATTCACAACTTCCTTGGGCAACCCATTCCAGTGCCTCACCACCCTTATAGTAAAGAATTTCTTCCTTATACCCAATCTAAACTTCCCCTGTTGAAGTTTGAACCCATTACACCTTGTCCTATAACTACAGTCCCTTATAAAGAGTCCCTCCCCAGCATCTCTGTAGGCCCCCTTCAGATACTGGAAGGCTGCTATGAGGTCTCCACGTAGCCTTCTCTTCTCCAGCCTGAACAGCCCCAACTTTCTCAGCCTGTCTTCATACGGGAGGTGCTCCAGTCCCCTGATCATCCTCGTGGCCCTCCTCTGGACTTTTTCCAACACTTCCATGTCCTTTTTATGTGGAGGACCCCAAAACTGCACACAGTACTCCAAGTGAGGTCTCATGAGAGCAGAGTAGAGGGGCAGGATCACCTCCCTCAACCTGCTGGTCATGCACCTTTTGATGCAGCCCAGGACATGGTTGGCTTTCTGGGCTGCAAGTGCACACTGAAGCCAGCTCATATTCATTTTGTCATCGACCAACACCCCCAAGTACTTCTCCGCAGGGCTGCTCTCAATCTCTTCTCCGCCCAACCTTTAGCTGTGCCTGGGATTGCTCTGACCCAGGTGAAGGACCTTGCACTTGGCATGGTTAAACTTCATCAGGTTGGCATCAGCCCACCTCACAAGCGTGTCAAGGTCCCTCTGGATGCCATTCCTTCCCTCCAGCGTATCAACTGAACCACACAGCTTGGTGTCATCGGAAACTTGCTGAGGGTTCACTCAATCCCACTGTTCATGTCATCGACAAAGATGTTGAACAAGAGTGGTCCCAACACCAATCCCTGAGGGACAACACTCGTTACTGGTCTCCAGATGGACGTTGAGCCATTGAGCACAACTCTTTGTGTGCGGCCATCCAGTCAGTTCTTTATCCACAGAGTGGTACACCTATCAAATTGATGGCTCTTCAATTTAGAGACAAGGATGTCGTGTGGGACAGTGTTGAACACTTTGCACAAGTCCAGGTAGACGACATCAACTGCTCTACCCCTCTCTATCAGTTCTGTAGCCCCATCATAAAAGGCCACCAGATTGGTCAGGCAGGATTTTCCTCACTTCTCTTGGGAGGTTGCGTGTTTTGGTGTGCACTGTGCCGTATGTGTTGCCCCTCTCTATCGTCATCACAGTGTGTTGGCTGCTTCACAGAGCTGAAAAGTAAGTCTGCATTTATAGCACGTGACTGTTAGCAAAAATTATTATAGAGTGAAAGGAAGAAGTAGTGGTTTCTTATAGTCCCCCAGCCTATGCACTTTTGAACGCTGAGCCAGCGAATTAGTTAAGCCCTGATTAATTAATTTTCCTGCCATTAGAATGGTGTCTACTTAAATGGTTGTTCTACTTCAAGTAATTTAAATATAAACTTTGTAAGAGTGGAAAGGAATGCTGTGAAGTTATATGCTAGGAGTTACTGAGAGTCTTTATCTTGCACCCAGAAAATTAATTAAGTGGGCCTTTTGTTCACTTTAGTGTTGTAAGATCAAGTTTCCAGGAACCAGCAGTGGAGACGCCTGGAACACTTTTTTCCTTGCTCTGTGCTAAGTTTCACATCAGCCCAGCCTCTCTGGAATCATGCAGAGTGGTCATCATCTGGGGAAATGGACATTTAAGTATTTCTGAGTTATGCAGGAGGAAACAGACGACACTTATGAGAACAATCCTTAATATGATTTGCGTGAGTTTCCTTAGTATGATTAATAAGCCTCATACCTTCACTTTGCTTTTCATGTTTTTGAGTTCTGAATAATTTACAGTCTACTGCTTAGAGCAGCATAACAAATCTCTGTTGATTTTAACTTAATTTTTAATTCACATTTAACTTTATCTTATATACCAGCTACAAGAAAAGAGAAATAGATGGAACTTTCATCCTGAGAGATCCTCTAAAATTTAAGTCAAATTTTAAGATATTTTTAGGTTTTTTTTTAAGAGAAAATTTGACATGTATTAACCCAAACGATGTTCATCAATATGCAAAGGTAGCTGAAAAAAAAAAAAAGCTAAAAAAAAAAGGGGGAGGGGGTGGAAGTAATACATCAATCCACCCATATATGCGTAGTTGGTCCAGGATTCATTGATGGGAAAGTAACTCCACTTCCATGTTTTCTGTGCTTTAATTATCTTTAACAGGGCAAATTAAAGAATTGACTTCAGTGGAACTCTGGACGTTATCTAGATGTTTTACTATTAAAAAAAAAAAACGTATCACAGAGAAATAATCCCTACTGAAACACACTAATACCTTTGTGCTATGGTGGTGGCTATGGTGGTGGCTATGGTGGTGACTCTGGTGGTGATGGTGTAGTGGTGATGACCTGAACATGAACCTATGCCACTTGTACACACAGCTGAAGATGTTTTCTGTCTTCCTCCAGCCAATTGCTTTTCCTTGTAGTTCTGAATAACACAACACAGAGGACAAGACCAATGACTCTTGCTTCTTCCTGGCTGCTGCTATGGAGGGCAGCAGTGGCTCCTCTGGGAATTCTTTGGCAAAAATTCTTGGTTTAATCCTTGTGATTTCCCAAATCTTCTTATCTGCCACTGATTTTTCTCTTTACATTGGATTCCCTCTGGATGCCTGTTAGGGCTCTGGGCTTATCAGACGTGACGGCCCAAAGCGTCTGCCATGAGACATGCCTAGAGCATATGAATACCATTAAGTGTAAAACTAAACCAAATTTCTGTTCAGAAGTGCTACATGTGTGCTATACACACCCTTGCAATATCGGGGTTCCTATATATTACGTTGTTTTGGAACTTCAGCTATGTTATAGTTGCCTGTTTTCCCCTTACTTATCAATATTTTTATATTTTTTTAAGATCTTACATTTATTGCTACTTTTTGGCTATAGGGATCTTACATGGCTGTATTGGAACCACCTAAGATATGTCATTGTTGCCTGTTTGTCATATTTGCCTTAGACGGTTTATGTCTTTAAGTGGTTTTGTACTTCTTGGGGTATGTCAAGAATACAGAAATAAATGGATGGATTATAATTTCTTTTGTGTACTATTAGTTTGAATTGTTTTCAGAATGATCCATAATTATTGATTAGAATGTGTGGAAATAATTCTCTGTTGTTCCTAAGAGTCCCAGCTTTCATTTTATCTCACTAATGCTATAATAACTATAATGATAAAAATTGAATAAAACCCAAAATTAAACCATTATGATTGCCAAGGAAAGTGTCCAAACTCTAATGGATGCAGCAACATCTGACTGTGTTTGCAAAAACTTGGAAAGGAAAGAAATGAAATGTGATAGCTGTCTCTATAAGTTTTGGTTGGGAGTACAGTGATGGTACTTTTGTTAGTTCTTCTGTTCAAAACCCTTAGGAAATTAAGAGGAGATGTGATAGTGGGAATGTCTTTACTACTGTTAGGCTTTTAATACCAGACAACCTGACTGAAGAAAGGTGTTGTTCATTACATCTACTCATAGGACAACTCTAAAGCTTCTTTAAAAATTCCAGGAAATTCATCATGCTCTATTTTCACACAATAATCTAGACTGAAAGTTGTTCCTGAAGGTCACCCAGGTCTGCTTCCTTCTCTGAACAGGGGTAATTTTGATGCTCAGGTTGCTCACTCTAGGGCCTTGTGCATTCAGAAGGTGAAAATCCCCGAAGATGGAAATTCTACATTCTCCATTCCCACCTTAAGAGCCTGCATGTTCTGTGTGAAGTCTTTCATTATTTAAATTATCTCAAACTCCTTTTTCTTGACTTTGATTGAATCATCCTTTTTGAAGGATTGACAGATGCTTGACATTTTTCTGGCTTTATTGCCATCTTTTCACAGTACAAGAATAGTGGTGAAAGGCAGCTGAGTCATGGAATCATAGAATCACAGAATCATAGAATAATAAAATGGATCTTCAAAGGTCATCTAGTCAAACCCCCTTGCAATAGGCAGGGACATCTTTACCCTGGCCTGTCAAAGGGCTGGTTCACATGCAGTTTTGAACAAGAACTTTCACATTCTTTTGTCTTAGACTGCAATCGGAACACATTGGACAAACTGCTGGACAAACAAACAGATGGACAAACTGCTGCAGAGCGACACTTTTTCTGCATCTACCCCTGGTATAATCTTATTGAAAAAGCAGGTTTGATTGCCCTAACCTGAAGTATTTCAGGTATAATTCAGAAAGGTTGACAGATTGTCATATTTAAAACAAATTTAAGATTTAATTTCACCTCTTGTTTCCCTCTTTACTCCTAAAAACTGTCCCAGAAAAACCTCACTGTGCAGTCAGAGCTGTGTATATTCCGGAGCAGGATACAATGAGTTCTGCAAAGATGCTGCATAGTTTGGTTCTTTCAACAAGCTATGTTCCTTCGGTCAAATGTATGAGTCACTGTACTTCATAGGAGTACTTGTATCTTCACGCTTCTTCTCACAGTAGTAGGACTGAGCTGCCAAGTGAAGGTGGCTGCTGGTAGGTGAAAGACAAAGTTTTTAATTAATTTTTAAGGTTGAAACACAAATGAAGAAGACATGTATGTAGGCTGATGCTTTTCCTAATTTCATTGTAATAAACATGTACCAATGCAGCATCAGACAGCTACGTGTCCTGCACATATTTTTGTTTTATTATATTTGAAATTTCAAGTTAAATGTTGTGCACATTTTCACTTTAAAAATAATAAATGTATTTGATAAAGCCAATGTAGATGATAAAAGGGATGGACAGTAAGAACAGGGTAATATTTAACATGAAAGAGCTATCCCTACAGGTTAGAAGGAAGGAATAAAAATAAGAAATGAGAAATGGAAAGGTCCAAGCCCTCAGCTGATGTAACTTGGTGCTGATAACAGGTGAAGCTATGCCACTTGACGCCACCTGAGGTTTGGTGTCACAGAAAAGATAAGTGTGAAATAAAAAGCATAAGCAATTAGTTTTGAAAAAGTAATTTGTAAGCTAAAATTATGGAGATTGGCAAAGCAAAGCTCTATGGCTTAAAAAGGTAACTGAAGAGGATCTTACTTTCAGATTTCTGATTGTAGGGGATTTACTGAGAGAAAAATAAAAGTAGGCCTTAAGAAAAGAGAAAAGCTGAAGAATTTAAGCTGCTGAGTTTGACCTCAGATTCCAGGGATTTTAACAGAAGGTTATGTAAAGTAGTGAGTCTTTGCTAATTTTCTCTCGTAGATCTGATGGATTATGTTGGATGATATCTCAGAGAACAATAAAGAATAGAAGGGGAAAATTCTGGTGAGATATACCAAGTTTCCAGCAGTTCAAGAGTCTATCTTGGGGAAAAACTCTGTTACAATGCTGATTCCAGCTAACTAACATTCTCCTGTTTCATGTCCCCATCTTTTTCTGTTCCTCTTGTCTCTTTCCTTCTTCCACCTATGCTGGAAATTACTGCTTCCCAAGCTACGGTCTTTCCATTTCTTGATAAAATACTGTTAAGCTAAATTTTAGAATGTTCTTAAGTGAAAGTTATGCCATGACTTACTGGACCCATCTGCCTGTTCTGTTTAATTTGCTTGTTTTGGTTTTTTTTCTGAAATGTTCTTGTAGATTAATATTAAGAAGGGAAAATTCCTTTCCATCAACAATATAATGTGAATCTAGTCGTAAAAAAATCCTTCTGTGTGTCATCAGATGAACTGTTATGCATGTTGTCAGAAGGACAGATTTTTCATGGCAATAAGAAGGAATGACAGATGCTATTTCTTTATTGATTCATATTTCATATTTGCTACTTTATCAACATTAACAATGACATTAATTTTTCACTTTTTTAAGGGTTCAACTTACATAAGGACACACAGTAGTATTATTAGATCTTTCTCATAAAAGGATGAGATCTTTGCTAAGTAATAGAAATTGACACCAGCATTGCATTAATTATGTATGCAGAAAAATTAGTCTGGATGATCAATTTAGACAGCTCTCTATCTAATAATTACACTCAGTAGTTAGATAGCTACTGAATAGGTAGAATATTAAATTGACCTATCAAATCTGTGTGTTTCAGCAAACCCTTCTCCTTCTGAGAGTCAAGTAAGTTCTAGTGTTTGTATCGGGGGAAGATACAGAACTACCTCTGATCCTCAAAACAGTAAAACTTAGGCCAAAATGGGGGCGGGTGGAGTGTTGAATTTTTTCCTGACTGGAAATAACCAATAAAATAAATTTAAAAGGCTTGAAGAAAGAGAAGGAAAGAAGAAGGTATCTAAAATGAAAGAACAAGAAAGTTTAGAAAACCCGTTTTGGAGAAAAAATCTGTCTTCATGCTAATTCCATCTAAAAAGCATCCTCCTTTTGCATATCTGACTTCCTTTTCCTTTTGCTTTTCAATCTGTTAGAGACCGCTGGCACCTAGAACTTTAATTTGGCATGCTGGTATAAGAGTAAAAAGATTATAATTTAGAAGATGCTTATTTGGTAGTCAGTGACCCAGGGATGCCACTGCTCTGAAATTTGACTGGGAACTTTCTGGAGCACTTGCAGTTCTGCTTCTGCCTTTATGAGCACTGAGCTTGCTGCACAGCACCTGAGTCTTTCCAGGGTACTGGAATCTTGTACTGGAGGAAAGCCTTCGATATATTTTAGAGATTTGAAACTTCAAGGTAGTGCTGCGTCCCTTTTAAATTTTAAGGATTTCCTGACAGAACTGTTTGTCTGTCAAACAGAAAAGAAAAGGAGAATGGTGGGTTTGCAAAAGATCAGATGCATAAAATAACAGTACAAGTCAGCGTTAGCCTGTGCTGCGCAGACTGGAAGTGTGATCTGCTACTTAAATTACTGCAGGTTCCTACTCCTGGGCAGTAGTTACTCGTGTCAATCACTGCAGTGCACTCTTCCTAAGGCAAACATTTCAGAATTAACACCTATGCCAGTTAGCAGGTGATAATCTACTTTTGTATCTGTAGTGGTTTAAACTGTTTCTGTCATTTGTTTTGGTGGCTAGGGATTAATCAGAAAGGAAGAATAACATGGATGCTAATTCCACATGCTTTGTTCCTCAGCCATCTGTCTTGTAACAGTTTGATGAAACTTGCTCCAGGGACTGTCCAAGGCACAGACTGAAGAGACAAGTGTCACCTCCACTCCACAAAGAAATAGAGCCTGGTACTCCAGTAGGCCACAAATAAGTAAACACTGCAAGAAAAGCTCTTACATAAATTTGTTGAGTCTTTGTCTCTGAAGAACCGTAAGTACAAGTCAAATGTTTGAAACCTTTGGATATGCTGATTTTTGTTTAAAGCTCTACAGCTCAGTTTGTGTTATTGATTTCATACTTTTCTTAACAGTTACAGTAATAACTCCTGACTCAACTACTAATGTTGCACAGGCAAAAAAAATTGCTGTTGCAATGATTGATTTCAGATAACTGAGAGATCTTTGCTGAGCTGGCCCCTTTGCTTAAAAAACTATTCCCCAGAATCTGACACACAGAGGGAGAGTCTATCAGTACTCTTCAAGTCAGGTTCATCCTGGCTTCCAGTGCTTGAATTTGGTCCTCTGCTTAGCTTACTGTGTGAAACTGTCAAAATTTCTCATGCAATGTGTGCTGAGTCCCCTGGATGTATCACAGCTGGGAGTCCTCAGCAGTAGAAATACACAAAACCAGGAGCACTTTAACACACTTATGCAGCTCTGTGCTTCCAGATAATGGTCTGGAGCCTTAAAGCTGCAGCACCAAAATGAAGTTTCAAAACCTGCCAGAGCCAGGTTGCCTTCATGTACATCCCTGTGGATGTGTGAGCACTGTGGTCCCAAGAGAGATGACCCTTCAGGTTACATGTGAGAGCTGTGTGGCCTCTGCACCCCACTGAATGCCATTGGGCATTGCCATTGCATCTCACTGATTGCCTGTGCTGCAATCATCTGAAAGCCAGACATGGAGGGTAAATGTTTGCATTGGTTCATGTTATGCAAATGATGATGCTCAAAAAATACCTATCTCTGTGCATTTGCAACTTGAATCTTGTAAAAGGGTTTTTATTCAAACAGCTTTCTTTAAAATTACTTTTTTCATATGGTGAGAAATACCTACAAAAGCCAGGTTTTTTTTAATGTGGCTAAGACGAAGCAGAATTAGGGATTATGCTGATACTTAAACTTGATCTAAAATACATTTATAGTAAAGCACAGAAAAGCCAGTGTATTTTACTGGTATTGTGATGTTAACTTTTGATATTCGCTGATGTATGGTAAGAAGATTTCATAAGAGTCACGGTTATGCATAAGGTAGTTTTATAGGCCAATTGGTAACTTTCAAATTAATGCTACTTTCTAGTCTAACTTTTATTCAAATTACCTGCCTGATGTTGTTTTTCCTGCACTCATTTCCTTATAAAGCATTTTCCTGTCTCATTTTCTTATAAAGCTTGATACAGGAAGCATTCATGATAAAAGCTTAATTAATGTCCACAAACATTTGAAAAATGTTCCTAACTGGAACTGAAGTAGTTGACATTCCAGATTTTTCATTTAAAAAACCCCCTTTTTCATACCATTTTTTAAATTATTATTATTTATCAGTCATACATTTGTTATGGGTTTCGGCTTCCCCCTCCCCTCCCCCTCAGAGTCTCGTGTTACGCCAGGAAAGAGAGAAAAGCTGGGGGAGAGGAGACAGGGCTCCTGACCCGGGCTGACCAATGAGGTTATTCCATACCACAGCACGTCATGCCCAGGAGGTAGGACTCGGGAGGGGGCGGGCGGGGAGGGGAGCGGCGCGCGGTCTCTCGACTCGGTCGGGCGGTGAAACGGTTGTATCCTCTCCCTTTGTATTTACTTTGTCATTATTCTTGGTGGTGGTGGCAGTAGTGATTTGTATTGTATCTTAGTTACTGGACTGTTCTTATCTCAACCCGTGGGAGTTACATTTTCTTCGGTTCTTCTCCCCATTTCCCCCCCATCGGAGTTGGGGGGGGGGGTGGGGGGAGAAGGAGGGAGAGGTGAGGTTTACGGCTTAAACCACGACGGCTTTGGCGCCCAACGCGGAGCACTTAAGGGTTGAGATAAAGACAAAATAGCCACTCGTCACAATGCTGATTTATTGCCTCTCAAAGTTGTTGCTCTGGTTCTCACAGGTTCAGCGTATGATACTTTACTTACAGCCGGTTCTTATCTTAACGTTTTTCAGTCTGGGTTTTGGGTTAAGATTCTTGTTACATTGTACTGTATTGCACAGATTTTTAATACAATAGACTTAGTGATCATGAAACTGACCCGGTTTGTGTTTCCAGTGTCGCCACCAACTCTATACTTTGGGAGGTATATAATGGAAGTTCTTAGCAATTACGCGTCTCTTTTCACCTCCTCGGGTGGTCAGTCTGTGAAGGAGACATTCTTTTGTGCTCCCAGCGCCCCCACCAGGCCGTTTACAACACTATTTGAGAATTCTGAAGGTTTTGGATGGCCATTAGATACCCTTGAGACCTGCTTGCTGGTGGTGATGGGAATTATCATGTTGGCACACATACTGAATATGTTGTACTCACAACTATTTAGTCTGGTCCGGAGAGTTAAGCAGAGTGGGGTGTGGGCCATGTCTGGGGTTAGACCACAATCCAGGATGGCCGAGAGATTTTCCCCAAGGCTGGACAGTCATGAGTGGCAGGGTGTGTGGGATAGTATGGGCAAGTATCTAGGCCAGTGGGCCCCTCCAGTGCTTTGGAACTTCACCAATGAACAAACGCAAAACCCAGAAAAATTTGTAAAACTTTTAAAGCAGGTGTGTGATCATTCTGGTCACACCAGAGATGGACAAATCATGGCAACGTGCTGGGGCTTGGCTTATGCTTACAGAGCCCTGTTTAACACTGTCCAGCATCTTCAAAAGGAAAAAAATGTCTCTGGATCTGAGGGCGGAGTAATGGACAGCACAGTTAATCCAGCTCCAAGTACAGCAGCTACATCACTACCAGCGACAGGTACAGCCACGACTCAAACCCCAGTGGCAAGTACGGCAGCTACCCAAACCACAGTAATAATCATTGCAGCTAAACCAGAGGACCAACTCATACCAATATCGGTTGCCCCTGTACGCAAGAGGCAAAACAAAGAAGAGGCAGGAAAGATGAAACAAGACAAAGAAACGTCACCACCTGGGACAGCATCTGACCAGGAGTCATTATCACATGATGAAGAAGAAGAAGAAAAGGAAGAGGTGACTTCTCAATCTCGGACCTCAACCAAGCTACGGAATATGCAAAAAGACTTTACCCATCAGCCAGGGGAGCACATCATCACCTGGCTGCTCCGATGCTGGGACAATGGGGCCGACAGTCATGAACTAGAAGGTAGTGAAGCCAAACAGCTGGGATCACTTGCCAGGGAAGGGGGAATTGACAAAGCAATTGCAAGAGAGAAGTCCCTCAGCCTTTGGAAGCGGCTCTTGGCAGCTGTGAAAGATAGGTTTCCATACAAGGATGATGTTATGAGTCGTTCGGCCAAGTGGACTACTCTAGAGAAAGGCATCCAGCCTCTGAGAGAATCAGCCATTGAAGAGATGATCTATATCACCAAGCCGAATGTTGGGGATATACCCATAGATCCAGATGAAGTCGAATGTACACGACCCATGTGGCAGAAATTTACATGAAATGCACCCTAATCATATGCCCATTCATTGGCAGCAATAACCTGGAGTGACATAAGACCACCAACAGTGGATGAAATGATTTATAAACTCAGAGAGTTTGAAGATAATATCACCCCTTCCATCATCTCAGCTGTGGAAAACTGTCCCAGAACCTCCAACAATTGAGAGACGATCTATCCAGCTCCTCACGTGTACCAACACACGTCTCAGCTACCAACAGAAGGCATCCCACTGTTCGAGAGAGAAGATATAGAAGTCATACACCATGGCCACATTATGGTTTTACCTGCGGGATCATGGAGAAGATATGATGGAGTGGGATGGAAAGCCTACTTCAGTTTTGGATGAGCACGTGCGAGAACTCAAGAGGAGAGCAAAGGTCAAGTCTGATCACCCCATGAAGGCTGCAGGTTCAGGCTGTGGTGAGCAGGTTCCCATATGGAGTGGAAGAGCTGATTTTACTTCAGCTCCTGTGATGAAGAAGAATAATCCATCTCTACAAGAGGTGAGTGACCAATGTGATGACTACTAGAGGGGTCCCGCCTCCAGCCAGGGGGAGGTAGGGGACAATCGAACTTATTGGACTGTATGGATCAGATGGCCTGGCACATCAGTCCCACAGAAGTATAAGGCTCTAGTAGATACCAGTGCACAGTGTACTCTGATGCCATCAAGCTGTCAAGGGGTGGAACCTATTTCTATTTCTGGAGTGACAGGAGGATCCCAAGAGTTGACTGTACTGGAGGCTGAAATCAGCCTGACTGGGAGGAAATGGCAAAAACACCCCATTGTGACTGGTCCAGAGGCTCCATGCATCCTTGGCATAGATTACCTCAGAAGAGGGTACTTCAAAGACCCAAAAGGGTACCGATGGGCTTTTGGTATTGCTGCTTTGGAGACAGAGGAAATGGAGCAGCTGTCCACCTTGCCTGGTCTCTCCGAGGATCCTTCTGCTGTGGGGTTGATGAAGGTCGAAGAACAACAAGTGCCAATCGTGACCACAACAGTGCACCGGCGGCAATATCACACCAACCGAGACTCCCTGATTCCCATCCATAAGCTGATCCATAGATTGGAGAGTCAAGGAGTGATCAGTAGGACCCACTCTCCCTTTAATAGCCCCATATGGCCAGTGAGAAAGTCTAATGGAGAGTGGAGACTAACAGTAGACTATGGCGGCCTGAACAAAGTTACCCCATCCTTGAGTGCCGCCGTACCGGACATGCTAGAGCTTCAGAATGAACTGGAGTCAAAGGCAGCCAAGTGGGATGCCACAGCTGGAATTGCCAATGCTTTTTTCTCAGTTCCTCTGGCAGCAGAGTGCAGGCCACAGTTCACTTTTACTTGGAGGGGTGTCCAGTACACTTGGAACCGACTGCCCCAGGAGTGGAAACACAGCCCTACCATCTGCCATGGACTGATCCAGACTGCACTGGAACAGGGGCAAGCTCCAGAACACCTGCAGTACATTGATGACATCATTGTGTGGGTTGATACAGTGGAAGAAGTCTTTGAGAAAGGGAGGAAAATAATCCAAATCCTGCCGACAGCCTGTTTTGCCATAAACCGGAGTAAGGTCAAGGAACCTGCACAGGAGATTCAATTTTTGGGAATAAAATGGCAAGACGGATGCCGCCAGATCCCCACAGATGTGATCAACAAGATAACAGCAATGTCGCCACCAACTAATAAGAAAGAAACACAAGCTTTCTTGGGTGCTGTGGGGTTCTGGAGGATGCACATCCCGAATTACAGTTTGATTGTAAGCCCTCTCTATTATGTGACCCGGAAGAAAAATGATTTTAAATGGGGCCCTGAGCAACAACAAGCCTTTGAGCAAATTAAACATGAGATAGTTCATGCAGCAGCCCTCGGACCAGTCCGGACTGGGCCAGATGTTAAAAATGTACTGTAGACCGCAGCTGGGGAGAACGGTCCTACCTGGAGCCTCTGGCAGAAAGCTCCAGGGGAAACTCGAGGTCAACCCCTCGGCTTTTGGAGTCGGGGATACAAAGGATCTGAGGCCAGCTATACCCAACTGCAAAAGAGATATTGGCAGCCTATGAAGGGGTTCGAGCTGCTTCAGTTGTGATTGGCACTGAAGCACATCTTCTCCTGGCACCCTTGTTGCCCGTGCTGGTCTGGATGTTCAAAGGCAGGGTCTTCTCTACACATCATGCAACTGATGCTACATGGAGTAAGTGGGCCACATTAATTACACAACGAGCTTGAATAGGAAATCCCAGTTGTCCGGGAATTCTAGAAGTCATCATGGACTGGCCAGAGGGCAAACATTTTGGAAGGTCACCAGAGGAGGAAGGAGTGATGTGTTGCGAACAGCCCCCACCATATAATGAACTGTCAGAAAGTGAAAAGCAATATGCCTTGTTTACTGATGGGTCCTGTTGCATTGTGGGAAAGCATCATAGATGGAAGGCAGCTGTATGGAGTCCTCAAAGACAAGTTGCAGTAACTGCTGAGGGGGAGGGTGAATCGAGTCAGTTTGCAGAGGTGAAAGCCATTCAGCTGGCCTTGGACATTGCTGAACGAGAAAAGTGGACAGTACTTTATCTCTATACTGACTCATGGATGGTGGCAAATGCCCTGTGGGGGTGGTTGCAGCAATGGAAGCAGAGCAACTGGCAACGCAGAGGTAAACCCATCTGGGCTGCTGCACTGTGGCAAAACATCACGGCCCGAGTGCAAAACCTGGTGGTCAAGGTACACCATGTAGATGCTCATGTACCCAAGAGTCGGGCTACGGAGGAACACCAGAACAACCAGCAAGTGGATCAAGCTGCTAAGATTGAAGTGGCTCAGATGGACTTAGATTGGCAACATAAGGGTGAACTATTTTTGCCCGGTGGGCCCACGACACTTCAGGCCATCAGGGCAGAGATGCAACATACAGATGGGCTCGTGATCAAGGGGTGGACTTAACAATGGACACTATTGCCCAGGTTACTCATGACTGCGAAACACGTGCTGCAATTAAACAGGCTAAACGGTTAAAGCCTCTTTGGTATGGAGGATGATGGCTGAAGTACAAATATGGGGAGGCTTGGCAGATTGATTATATTACACTCCCACCAACCCGCCAAGGCAAGCATCATGTGCTTACCATGGTGGAAGCAACCACCAGATGGTTGGAAACATACACTGTGCCCCACGCCACTGCCTGAAACACTATCCTGGGTCTTGAGAAACAGATTTTGTGGTGACACGGCACCCCAGAGAGAATTGAGTCAGACAATGGGACTCATTTCCGGAACAGCCTGATAGATACTTGGGCCAAAGAGCATGGCATTGAATGGGTATATCACATCCCCTACCATGCACCAGCCTCTGGGAAAATCGAACGGTACAATGGGCTATTAAAAACTACACTGAGAGCAATGGGTGGTGGGACTTTCAAACATTGGGGTACACATTTATTAAAGGCCACCTGGTTGGTCAACACCAGAGGATCTGCCAACAGAGCTGGTCCAGCCCAGTCAGAACTTCTACATACTGTGGAGGGGGACAACGTTCCTGTGGTGCACATAAAGAATTTGCTGTGGGAAGACAGTCTGGGTTATTCCTGCTTCAGGTAAAGGCAAACCCACTCATGGGATTGCTTTTGCTCAGGGACCCGGCTATACTTAGTGGGTAATGCGGGAAGATGGGGAAGTCCGATGTGTACCTCAAGGAGATTTGATTTTAGGAGAAAACAGCCAATGAACTCAATTGCATGCTGTTGCTTGTTATGTAATGTGTTCTTTTATAGCCCATCAACTAGATGTCTTCAAGTCATCCGCAACTGACCCTCAGACCTTCATCCCAACAAAGAACGAACTTTGATGAAACCAGACGTGTTCTGCAGTAAAGGAACAATCAGCATCAGCAGGGAATGATCCAACACTGCACACAGCCTCCTCTGCTCTGAAAGACTGTTACAAAAGATGGAGCCTGACATCACGGACTGGATGGACTCAGCAGCTTTGTAGGGATTGGTCCATGCACTATGGGATTATATCTCTCCATCTGTGTGTGTGTGTGGATGTGTGTATATATATATATATATATATATGTATGGGATGGTATATTGAAAATGTGGGATCTGAGCATGTTGTGAATGATATGGAATAAGGGGTGGATTGTCATGGGTTTGGATTCCCCTCCCCCCCCCCCCCCCCCGCAGAGTCTCATGTTACGCCGGGAAAGAGAGAAAAGCTGGGGGAGGGGAGATAGGGCACCTGACCCGGGCTGACCAATGAGGTTATTCCATACCACAGCACGTCATGCCCAGGAGGTAGGACTCGGGGGGGGGTGTGGGGGGAGCTCGCGAGGCACGCGGTGGGGGGAGCGGCGCGCAGTCTCTCTCTCACGCCGCGCGGTCTCCGGAGCGGTGCGCGGTCTCTCGGCTTGGTTGGGAGGCGAAACAGTTGTATCCTCTTCCTTTGTATTTACTTTGTCATTATTATTGTTGTTGGTGGTGGCAGCAGTGATTTGTATTGTATCTTAGTTACTGGACTGTTCTTATCTCAACCCGTGGGAGTTACATTTTCTTTGGTTCCTCTCCCCATTTCCCCCCCATCGGAGTGGGGGGGGGGGGGGGGGAGGAGGGAGAAGGGAAATTTACAGTTTAAACCACCACAGCATTGAACACATAGGCAAATTAACAGTTTGACCAAATGAGCAAAGGACTCGAAGCATTGGAGGGCTTCCAGATTTCACCAAGGATGTGTTTAGAAAGCAGTAGGTGGAATGTGGATAGGGCTATGTCTGTGCTGCTCCTCTGCATACCTGTGAAGCTTAAAAGAGCTTAGAAAAATCCATACTCAATAAAATATTAACTTAATCAAAAAATCCCAGTGACAAAATAGGTCATTCTTACTAATGATGCAACACCACCAGTTTTCTGGAGGTCAAACGAGTTCAATTAGCTTTTCTCGTTATATATGTCAAGCTTGGTACAGAAAGAATAAAAACTGTTTAAGTTGTTAGACATTCACCCTTAGACTGCAGTCTTGTATTAATTGCCGGCAGCTCAGAACTGTCCTGGAAATCTGCTTTGAAACAAGGTCCAAATGCCTCCCATTAGATCTTACAAAAATAGGTGTTTGCAGGATTTTGGAAATGTGTGCTTATTGGTGGCTTAGAAGCAATTTCATGGAGATTCAGTTTTTCCACTTTGAGACAAATTCAGGAAATAAACAGAAAAGGACAAACCTGAGGACTCTGCCTGGAAGTGTCCTGCTCATGACACTCCTGCTGGAGCTTGCACGAAGCCCGGCAGCAGCTCCACCTGGCTTTGCTGGAGAGCATTGCTCGGTTTTCTCTGGGGAAAGGAGCATGCACCAGTGGCACGATTGTTTGTGCATTTCTCTCATAAGGCCACTTTTTCCTCATGTTTCATTTCAAGCTTCCCTTGACTATTAGTGTGATCCATGTCAGCATTTGGATTAATAAATGTTCTTCCTCTGTTTTTTGTCTGGGAAGTTGGACTTTGAAGAGACTTGGTCTCTTCACACTGATGTCTTCCGTAAGAAGGGTCAGCACTATGCTATTATAGGTGGTCAGTGTGGCAGGAGAAAGAAAGGCACAGTTTTAAGGGAAATGGGGTGAGGCCAGACTCCTGGCATAGTAGCCTTACCACAATGACTGACAGAGACAGGCTCAGTGTAATTTGTTCATACTTTATTGAAGCATGCTGGCCAGCCAGACTAATTGGTCTGTGCTTTAATGATTGTAAAGGGGAATGTGCTCCATGTCTCTGAAGCAATAACTCAGTCATAAGGTCATCCAAAGATCATTGTACCACAGAACAGAAAACACTGTATTATTGCTCTTTACCTAACCTTGAACATGCAAGTTCTTTCACTAATGTGACTGCACTTCTTAAAAGGAATATTTTCAAACATGTTAATAACTATTTCTAAATCTAAGGATTTAATATTTTTATTTTCTTTGGCAGGAATAACAGAAGTTTTATTTATGTGTGCTGGCACCTTTTTGCTGACAGTTCAAAATGCAAGAGTTTTTTGTTAATTTTGACAAGAAATGCATGTATAGTTCATATTAGGCACATTATAATCCTTCTCTAAACATCGACCTGACACATCCTTTCCCCATTTATTAAGTGTTGCAACACCTGTTGCTTTGACAAACAGTAGAGTATGATGTTTATGAGCATCTTGAACAAAGTATTTAATAAAGCTTCTGTGTCTGGATCCTGAGAGATGATAGTGAACTTATCACCACAGTAGTAATTAGGCAAACAAAGTATTAACATGGTTGCTTGTGGATCTCCAGAGCAATTGAACAGGAATTGTTAGGGAATGTTGAACTTCTAGTTCTTAAAATTTTAATATATGCTGGAATTAGCAAACCTTTTTGTGCTAAAGTTAGAATTTTAACAAAGGGTATATTTTTAGAATCAGATTTAATTTTCCAGTAATCCTATTCTTTTATGTCATTTTAATGTATCTTGAAGAACATAATCTTTCTGCACACATTAACTACATGAACTATTTGATGGTGAAAATTTTGCTTTGATATAGCACATAGAATAGAAAAGCTACTTATATCTATTTGAAAGTGCAATAGTTGTGTATCTTTCAGGCTTATTAATTTTCTTCACTGGGTAATATGATTTGTAAATATTGCTCTTCTGAGTATGGTTTGTGAATTTCCTGTGCTGCAACAGCAGTATTAGTAAATGAGTTTGTAGTATTTAATATATTCTCAAATTTAAATTCAGATTCACCTATTATATTTCAAATGAAAGCAGTTTGATGGTGTGTTAGCAAATCATCTTTTCTAAGGAAGTCTTGACTTTGAGCCACTTTGAATTGAAATCAGGTATTTTAGGCTTTCTTGTGTCATTTTTGTACCTTTATCATTTCACTTTATTTCAAGCTTATCTTTTGTAAGAGCATGTAGTTACTATTTTACAACAGACACAATATTATTAGTATGAAATATTTTTATAAGCTAATTTCTATGTTCTTAGTAAGACATGTTTCAGAATTGCTTCTAGTAACATTAGGAATTTTCCTCATCCTACCAATTAGAGTACTTAACAGGAGGGAAATTTCCTTTAATCTTTCCTTGATTATAACAGTACAAAGGAAGATACCAGAGAGATAAAAATACCCCTATGAAGGGGAAGTAGCACAATGTAATTGGGTTGACCAAGGAAATCCCAGTGGTTTAAATTTGCCTAAGACCCCAATGGCATGAAGGAGTTTTCCTGGGATTACATGCGCCACTGTGAATACAAAAATATGAAAAGCTATTTTTTCCTAAAGAAGTTTGGTATTTTCTATTATAATGACTGAATTAGCTAACAAATTGACCATTGAGTCAAAGTGAATGCTTGCTATAAGCTGTAAGCATTTATGTTGTGATTGAATTTAGTGTAATTTTGAAAGATAGCTGTCAGTTCTGCTCTCAGTTATAACAAAAGAGAGTATTCGTTGGTCTGTTGAGTTTTCAGTCTTCTATAGTTCATACTCCTAAGTGTGTTTACAAATACTTTTCTCCACAATTTTATGCACATACATTAAAGATGCAGGGGAAAAATCTATTACTTTTAATTAGCTGGTAGAAAAAGACAGAAGGATGTTTACATTGAAGATAACCTCAAATAAAACTTAGCAAAACCTCACTGTGTGTGTACCGCTGTTCCTAAAGCAACATATAAAATGCATGTTGAGAGAATGGGCTTTATTTTTAAAAGGAAAAGGATATGTAGCCTTGAGAAACACATCGGTATGAAACAGCAGTAACTGTCTGCCAGGAAGTCTATGTGCTGTCAGAGAAGGGTATTTGCTGGCTAGACTTGCAGGTCTTTGACAGGGGTTAAGTAGCTGGGCCACTTGCCTGTGGTGAGTTCCTGTCTTATGCACACGAAACTATAAAGAAATGGGGACTCTACAAATGCTGGACTAGACTGACCAACTGCCTAGGAGAATTGTGGAATATTCTTCATTAGAGGTCTTTCTAAAAAAATTTTGTTAGAAATGAGACAAATTACTTCTGCAGATTCTTGAGATCATCACCTATGATTAAGTACTCAGATATATCAAATTAATTTTTATTACTGTTTGCAAATAGCAATGTGTCATACTTTCTTGGGTCTTAGCTATAGTTTTGATAATGAGATTATCCTTGCCTGATTTTATAAACATGGACTTCAATGTCTAAATTTAGGTGTTTGCAAATGATTTGTAATTTTAAGCTCTTGTCTATTTTTATTGACTTCAGTTTTCCTATTGATCCTGACAGCTCTGTAACATAGCTGTGGCTTAAGTATTTTCCAAGAAAAAGTATTTTTGAAAGGATTTACATTCCAGTTTCTTGCATTTTGTACTGCAAATGAGTGTAGTTATCCAGTCATAACTCTCAGATGTATTTATAGCAGGAGCATTGCACTGCTTTGTTTTCCTTACATGAGTAAAGAGGGCTAATAAAAATAATAATACTTTCTTGAGTGGCTGAACACAAGACTAAGTTTACAGCCAGCACAAGAGGCACAGGAAATGTGCAGAAGCAGGGCAAGTCTGCCCTTTTTTGGCAGCAGTGTCCTTATAGCCTAATTTGTGCAGCTGACTCCATCCAGCTCTAGAGCCAATGCCTGTGCCCCAGAGAAACAGGTTTGGGACCTGCAACCATTTCTTTATGGCTATCTGGCTCTGTTGTCTTGGGATTGCAAAATGAACTTACAGCGCACATGAACTGTTCCTCTGCACAATGCTCTATGCCATGGTGCCCAGCTAAGGAGCAGAGTGGTTTAGCAGCACCACCACTGCCAGCATGTGGGGAGGATCAAAAGAGGCTCTGCTGGGGCTGAGGTCTCACTTGAAAGCCAGAGTACTTCACAGCTTCTTAGTGAAGAGCTCCGAAAGTCTATAGTGTGCAAACCTCAACTATGAAACTACAGAAGCCACACAATTCAGATTTGATTTTTTGATGACCAAAGTTTCTGCATCTGGTGTGGTGTATACAGAAAATTCAGAATCTGTTGAAAATTCACCTGTGGACCCTGTCCTGATTTTGGCTGAGTGGTGCTTAGTTGGCTGGTATTAAACCATGACAGATCCCTAGCAGGTGAGGAGAGGGAGGGGTAGAGGAAGACTTAAGGTTGGCCCATCTGATTTCTCATCCCATGCTTGAAAGCTAATTTTATGGGACTATGTCACTGATAATTCATACGCAGAACTTCAAGAAGAAAACTGAAACGGAATCATAGAATCATGGAATCCCAGGAAGGGACCTCAAGGATCATCTGATCCAACCTTTCTTGGCAAAGCATGACCTCAACTTGGTGTCACAGCACTATGTTCAGCCAGAACTTAAGTGTCCACTGTGGGGGAGCTCATCACTTCCCTGGGGAGATTATTCCAGTAACTGATTGTCCCCATCAGAGGAATGATTTCAGAGCTAAATAGGCTGCATCTAAGTATTCAGATAGATCCATAGCAAATTATTCTCATGCGTGCTTTATCTTTCTTCAAGAAATAATTCATTAGAATTTCAGAAAATAGATTTCCAGACTTATATAGATATGTTATGAGAACACTGAAACTTCTTCAGCTGAATTTTGCAAGGTATATATCAATTAGATTGAGCAGAATATTTAGGTTGCTCTCACTTCAATGTTGAATTGTTCTTGTAGAAACTAGGGTTTCACTAACATTGCCAAGATCAAACCATGACTTCCAATCCTTACAGAGGAGTGAAAGACACAGCAAAGCTCATTTCCTCGTATAGAACTACATGTTTCTGTTAAGAGATATTAAGCACTAGAGAAGACTGCAGAGCTACTCGCTATGTGAGAAATGACCAATTCTACTTTTTAGAATTAAGCACTTCATCATTCTTATGACAAATTGACATAGTTTGAGTTCAGCATCTGGCATTCACCATCAAAAGAAGGGATCATGTTTTTGACATATACCTCATAAAAAGCACTCTAACACTGTCATTAGTTAGAAATGGGGCACAGACTGATTACCCCAGCCACAGCACAGGGCTGTGTAACTACTGGGGAGGCGGAAAAGAAATAGCACATGCAGCTCACTAGATGACTGGATAAAAGCATCCTTACTCTGATTTCTTCAGCTTCAGTCAAACCCCACTGGAGATGATTAGGAATCATTGCACAGAACAATATCAATGTAAAGGATATATTTTTTTAAATTGTCTGAAATTATCCCAGGATTTACATAAGCATTCACTAAGTGTGGTCAGTTTTACACTGCAATCTGTTGCTGATTTATTCAGTTTTGTACTGAGTCAGAATTGTATTAGTGTTTCAAAAGAATGCCTGAATACCATTGTAGGAGAATATACAAAATCTTTACTTAATAAAAATAAATAGATGTGGGCATAGCTGTAGTGTAGGCATCTCCATTTCAGTAGACTATCCTGGCCTTTTTTAGCCTGCAAGGTTTCCTCAACATTGCTGGCTGTGGATGCTCAAGTATGCAGCTTTCTTCAGTGGTCTGCCTTCAACACTCATTTTAGTTCCATTGAGTATTGTCTTGTATTGGCGCAAATTCCAGGATAGATGGAGGCAGTTGAAAGACAATAAAAGAAAATGCATCTTTCTTTGCACTAAAGCATAAAGACAGTGTGCAGCAAAAGTTAATATATGTTAAATAGTCTTGGTAGATTTTCAGAGCAGAAAATACTCTCTCCCTAAGTGGGAATGTAGCCAACTACAGTTCACTGGCATCTGAGTCTTCCTCTGCTTCAAGCATTGATTTATGATAGCAATCCAGATTTATCTCCCTAAAGACTTAAACAACTGAAGACATGTTCTTTTTCGCACTTGCTGAACGTCTGAACTGTAAGCCCACTTTAAAAAAGAAAGGCAAAAAAAAAGGAGTGTGAGGGAAAGCAGTGAATGACTTGCCAAATCAGGCAAGAGTGCTGCACTCCCATGAAGATCATGCAGCTGAGGCTTTGACAGGATTTGCTTTAGTTTTGGCCTCTTCATCCAAGAAACTCACCTATATCTGAACCTTTAGCATGAGGGAAAGCATGAAGAAACTGAGAAATTTGATGAAGCAATAGGAAGACCCACCAATGAGGTCAGTGGAGATCTGCTAAACAGAGAAGAAATCATTAAAAGCACAGGAAAAGTCTAATGACCAGGACTGGTATTTTCAGTGTTGCAAACTCTTGCCTTGGGAAAGTGAGAGCTGGTTTATACAAGCACAGGACAAGAAAAAGAACACAGCCTAATTTCTTTGCCTTTTAAAAATCCGTATCTGTTTATCTCTGTCATGGTTTAAGGTGTAAATCATGCAGTTTGCTCACTCACTCCCTCTTTTTTCTTTCCCCCCCTCCTGGAGGAATGGGAAGGAGATTCAAAAGAATGCAACTCCCACAGGTTGAGAGAAAAGCAGTTTAGTAACTAAGGTATAACGCAAATCACTACTGCTACCACCAATAATAATAATGACAAGAGAAATACAATGAAAGAGAATACAACTGCTCACCACCCAATACGAAGCCCGACCCAGCAGCAACCCCCCCTCTTCTGGGTCCCTGCCCTCCATTTTTTACATCTTGGGCATGACAATCTGTGGTATGGAATACCCCTTTGGCTAGTTTGGGTCAGGTGTCCTGTCTCTGCTTCCTCCCGGCTTCCCCTCCTCCCTGGCAGAGCATGAGGCTCAGAAAGTCCTTGGTCAGACCAAAACATTACCAAGCAACAGCTAAAAACATCGGTGTTATCAGCACTGTTCCCAGGCTGAAAGTCAAAAACACAGCACTGCACCAGCTACCAAGAAGGAGAAAAATGACTGCTACTGCTGAACCCATGACAAACTCTTAGAAGCACAAGAGCAGGTTATCAGGCTTATTTCCTTACCTTTACTTCCTGATAGAGAGATGGAGATGAACGTGGGGCTGGCAACTTGACCTGAGCCAGCTCCCACCACAAGCTGCACTGACTGCGGCTTCTTTTTTCCAATCTTAATGACACCCATCTGGATGCAGCCAACTGTCAATAACATGCACAGATTATTCTTATTTAGTTACACAGGTAAGCTTTTAAAGAATTCTGATGTAGATTTGTAGAAACTTATAGATCAGATCCTGGGTTTGCTGAAGCTGAGAACTTCCCTTTCCTGGGCTTTATGAACTGATGCATTTACACCACAAAGTGGCTGCAATGATTAAATCAGACTTATTCAGACTTAGGTCTCTAGAGTTTTGATCACTTGGTTATCTTTGATTTAAACTTGTTGTTGCAGAAGTGTGTTCTTTGCCTTATTTTTTGGTGGTTGTGACCTCCAGGGTGAGACTGCATCTGTTCTGCCTGAATATGATTTTTTTTGTCTCAGCTGGACAGGAGACAGGTGGATACAATGGCTACAGGAGGTGCCAATCTAAGCAAGAAGGCAGCGTTATGGACCAGGAGTCAAACCAAAGGGGAGTATGTCAGTCTAGGCAACGTATCCTTTGCTTGTGATACTGCCACGGAAAGGCTGGTTTCCACTATGTACTCAGATCTTCAGATTTGAAAGTTTGCTTAGAATTGCCATTGTATTAGAGCTGAATTAGTATATTATGCCATATAACACAAGTATTATAATTTTTAATTAAGTTTACTACTTGGATCAATTTTGCATCAACTATAATGAAACTGAATGTTTCCATTTATGTCACAGATTCTGGCAACTTCTTCTCTGTCATCTTTCCTGTCAATACATCATTTATTTGTGTTAAAAAAATTGTTATTTTTTCTTGGATAATTTTCAGCCATGCCATTTTGGCTTTAAAAGAGAAAGTAACAGCTCTGTATTTTATTCCTCCTTCTACCTTATTAGAAATACATTTTTACATATAATATGTATTTTATATTGCATATAATAATTTTTAGCTTTGTTAATATGTGAAGATTTTTTTCCATTTCATTTTGAAGTTGTCAGTGTCTCCATTGACTTGAGGACAGTACTTTGATTATCTTTTGTGAATGATATGTCTTTCTTTTACAGATCTTCAGGCCTCAAGAAGATGAATTACATCTGAAGAACATGTCATCTTTCTTTGCTGAAAATGGTAGGCAAGAACATAATTACCATAGCAAAATTACTTGCAAGGTAAATGCTATTTTTACATTTTCTGAAGCAATTTACCAAAGTAACAGTATAGCAGTGGTCAAAGAGAGCATGGTAAAAACATCCTTGCATGTTTCTTGCAGGCTTTTCTGAGCTGAATAATGGAGAGGGCCTGGCTGTGGTAGGGGTATATTGCTGTGCTGTGTGACTGGAGACTAACACAAGCTTGTGTGACAACTTCCACTTAAATACGTTGGTCCTGACCTCTAGCATGGGTTTGATGGCTGTTGTTTTGTTCTACCAAACCTTAACATCTGTCCTAAATGAGCTCTTTAACTTTCACTCGTAGTTCCTCTGGAATACTGGCTGCCAGTTGAAAACATACTGGTAAATGTGAATCAATGAGTCTGTGGCTATTTGGCCATCTTGTCACAAATTCATATGATTTTGTTGAAGTGGATAAGGTAAGCAAAATGGTTTGGAATTTATTTATCTTATTTTGTATCTCAAGAGAACATATTTATAAGAGGACAGATGTTTCTGTATCTGACCTGGTAATTAGGCTGAGTCAAGAATACAGGACAAGCAGTCAGCCTGTTCCCACTCAGGTTGGCACTGTAGGAAATGCTGTCATGAAACTGTACGCACATGCACAATGCCCACATAGGACCTCACAGGAGAGAAAAATGATTTAATGTAAAATAAAAACTGAAGCAGAATGAGTTTCACTAGCTGCTAGTCACAGCCTGCTGTTCCCCAGCACCAGAGGCATGTATCCACAGAATCGATACTACTGCCAAGTGCCCAAGCAGTCAGGGGTGGTCAAGCCAGCCAAACTGCAGCCAGGCACTGGGTGGCTTATGCTCAGGACAAAGGATACAAGTTGATCAGTGTTCCTCGTGTCTAGAAGATTCTCCTTAGAGCTCATGTGTAGCCCTTGGAGATGCATTTTCTGCACTGTGTTGAAGCTGACAATGTTATTTGCACTCTTGTTTTCAGTCTATTGTTTTGAGATACAAGAGAATGCATCTTGATATGCAAGAGAATACATCCAGAGATACATCTGAACTTCTGCCCTACCATCTTGCAAAGCCTAATACTTATTTTATCTTCTACTTATTCTGCTGCAATGATAACTACTTTTTTCCAACATCCCAGATGTTGTGGTTTCAGGAATGGAGAAAATGTCAGGAAGATGCAATCTGTTATCTTGAAGAGATGTCCCTGCTTGTTAATCTGTTCTGAGAGATCCTATCAAACAAAATAAACCTGAGGCAATGCTGGATAAAAGATGTCAAGTGAGGCCAGACCTTAGACAATTCAAGAAAACAAAGACAACAGTCTTCAAGACTTAAGTGACAAACATCTATGCAAATGGCACAAAAAATGCTAAGTCACTATCAGACCTCAAATAAGTGGTGTTGTCCTCTCTCATACAATATGCAGCATCTTTAACAGCAAGGTGAATTGAATCTGGTAAATAATTGGGACTCTCTCTACTTGCTCAAAATAGTTTCTGCTACTTCATCATTTATTTCATGGTTAGACTGACTCCTGTGATATTCTGCTGCACAGCAACAAGCGTTTTTGTAGATTTTGTGCCCAGGAAATTTCTTTAGCAGTAGCCAGCCTGAAGTGCAAACGTGTTTCCAGATTGAAAGGTAGCAACCAGCTAGCCTTTACTTTTCTGACACTCTAATTCTTTTCTCTGTGTTTGCAAAAGAGCACACACTCTGCTGCCAGATTTAATTAGAATATCTAATTCACTGAGTATGAGCTTCCTGGACTGAAGGGCTGTAGCCCTTCCATAAAGAAGTGTTAGTGCATGAGCACAGTACAATGTCATCTGATGTTTCCCTGACAGTGTGACTGTAAAATCATTTTAGGGAGAGCTGAATCTACTTTGGTAGTATACATAAAAATGCAACTATACACAATGGTGTTTTTTTAGTTCAAGATCTGATAATCACCTCTTCTATTCAGCTGTCTCAGTTTTATGATGCCCAACTTCTCCTTAGTTTTTGAATGTTGTTTTACTTAGCCAAGGCTTGAAGACATGTTTTCTTAATAGATGATTGCTGCTGACAACAGCATATTAATAATTCTTTGCATGTTAAGGTTTTAGAAGTCAAAAGTATTTTTGCTGTGTTGATGACATACATAAAAGAACTTTCCCTAGTCGAGCCTGTTGAGTTTTCCAAACTTTCTTCTATTTGAAAAGATGTTGGCAAAAAAGATTTGGTGTAGTGCTCAGAAGATGCAAGAAGGAAATGTATAGAGAAAAGCTAACAGAGCCAAATAGCCTGCTTCCTTAAACAGAACATCACAATTTTTGGTTCACTGGTGAAAAATTAATTCTTCAGGGAATTCTCTTTTAAGGTAGGCACAGTGCATAAAATATGTATCAGCACATTGACATAAGAAAAAGTTTGAAAGATGCCAAATTGAGAAATATATTTATTTGTCTTATTATTTTATTGATGTGTTAGAGATGTATATGTGTCATGGGTTCAGCAGCAGCAGTCATTTTTCTCCTTCTTGGTAGCTGGTGCAGCGCTGTTTTTTTGATTTCGAGCCTGGGAGCAGCGCTGATAACACCAGTGTTTTCAGTTACTGCTTGGTAGTGTTTTGGTCTGACCAAGGACTTTCTGAGTCTCATGATCTGCCAGGGAGGAGGGGAAGCCGGGAGGAAGCAGAGACAGGACACCTGACCCAAACTGACCAAAGAGGTTATTCCATACCACAGCACGTCATGTCCAGGATGTGAAGACAGAGAGCAGAGACCCAGAAGGGTGTGGTGGTGCAGTGGGGTGTTCGCTGCTGGGGGGTGCACTGGCTGGGTCGGGCTTGGTGAACAGTTGTATTCTCTTTCCTTGTATTTCTCTTGTATTTCTCTGTTCGTCATTATTATTATTGGTGGTAGCAGTAGTGGTTTGTGTTATACCTTAGTTACTAAACTGTTCTTACCTCAACCTGTGGAAGTTGCATTCTTTTGATTCTCCTCCCCATCCCTGGGGACTGGGGGAAGAAAGAGAGGCAAGTGAGTGAGTGAGAAAACTGCGTGGCTTGGAGGCTTAAACCACAACAATATGTTAACAGTGTTAGTACTTCTTTTGTACTTATTTTCTCTATAGATGGCATTTCACACTGAATTTAAATCATTCTTTGATGTTTCTGTCAAAAAGCTAAATTTTTGGTCTCTGGTAGTTCATCCTTCTGGCTGTTCTCCCCATCACAAAATTTCACTAAAAGGAAAAAACCACACTGTGCTTGGTATTTTTATTGTCTCTAGACGTTCTTATCATCAAAACAAGAATAAAACCAAACAACTGCCTAAATTTCTATGCAAAATATGATTAAGTAATCACTAGTAAAGTTTTTCGTCCAATTATTTTCTTTTCTATGCCACCTCAGATTCAGCAGAGCAGTATCAGTTATCAGAAGAGGTCACTTAACCATTTATGTAAACTTTATTTGAATGACTAGCTTCACTTCACTTTGCTGTTTTGACAGCATCATAACAACAAACCAGAGGAGCAAAGAACACCTATAACAAGAAGTCCAAGAAAGTTTTTTATGAAACTTGTATGTTCCAGCTCCTTTTATATGTTGTACTGTAAATAGACTATCAGCACAGATTCAGGGCGGAATCCTGCCGCATTAAATTTGTTACAAATCCCTTGATGTTTCCATGAATAGATTGCCTACTTGTGTAAGCTTTAATTATTTTCTTCATTTTAAAAGAATAATCCTATGAAATCTGATACAAAGTTAATTAGCTCATACTGAATGGGGTGTCTTAACCTCTGCAGGATACACACACACATAATTAAAGATGAATTACTCATAATGTGAAGGCAGGTCAAACTGGAGGAGCTTATTTATCATTTCAAGCCTTCTTTTGCCTGTGTATTACAGCTACAATGTCTGAATTTGGTGTTTGTAAGTGAGAGGAACTGCTACATTGTTTAGACCAGCATGGCTCTATCAAGTCAACTCAAGTGATATTCACAGTAAATTAGTATCTCTTTCAGCCTCATCATAGAGCAGACACCACAGGCATGGATCTCTAGTGGCTGCAGTAGGAGACATTTTTGGTTCACCTGCAGGTCCCTACAGTCACCCATTTCAGGAGTATCCATGTGGTTCCCAGACAGAGGAACACCCTCTTCATTTACTCCCTAGCACCTAAGATATCCGGTGTTCATATGTTGAGAAATACTGGTACAACTCCCTTGTAACAAATTTTTTTTTGACCTTAAACAGGAAAAGAGAAATAATCCTCAGATGCTCTCATGAAATGTTTAAAGTAGCTGTACTTCTAGATATTAAATTTTTACATATGTGCTACCTACTACATATCTGTTACCTACATTTGAAAACTGTAATATGACTGTTAGAAAATGCAGACTGACTTTTAGAAAATGTATTTTGGGGATTGTTTTTCAATTTATTTTTTTTCCTTAGGGTTGTATTTACATAACAGTGGTCGACTCTCTGGTGAATAGTCGCACCTTTAACAAAAATCCGAGTCTTTTTTTTTTTTTTTTTTTGTATCAAACTATGGTCTCATTATATTGTTCAGCATGGGCAAACAGGTTTCTGTTAAGCATAATACTGCTTAAAGGATGTTTTACTCTGGCTGTTCCATCTGTGTATTCATGTCTTGGCCACCACAGTGTTGTAATTCTTGACAGTATCCCTTATAAATAAGCAAGTATTGTTCTTAATCTTGCACTTACAACAAGTCTGAGATAACTTTCTGGGTTGGTTTTTTTTTTTTTTTTGTTGTTGTGGTTTTTTTTTTTTTTTTTTGTTTCTGGCCACTGATGAGGCCTAAATTCCATCCCTGAGTAGCAGAAGGGATGTTCTTATTCCACTGCTTTTCATATATGAAAAGAATCTCCCTCATTTCAGCCACTTGTAAGAACTCAAGAGTGTACATACACAACTGAGACAAACAGGCAGCTTAAAACAACTTAGAACAGTGACACAGGATAGGAGTCACATTTCCAATGGACGCAATGCATCTACCCTGACATACGCCAAAGGACAGTCTTATATCTGTTTTTACAAGAAATTATTCTGGATTGATAAGGGTTGTCCCACATAGGAAATAATGTTTCATCTCTGTATTATACATCCTGTTACAAATAAGAAAGATCACCTTTCTTTTCCTGAGTCTGTTTATGTTTTGGTTATGTGGTTACCTTAAAGTGAACATATTTATGTTTGGGTTTTGCAGTGTACAGAACTAGTTAATATGTATGACTATGTTCAATAGTAATAAATTGTGTTAGAACCATGACAGATATTAAAAGAGATTAATTTTGCTGATTTTTTTTTTGCATGACACAATCAACATTATCTTTTAGTACAGGCACATTCAAATGAATCTTTGCAAATAAGTAAGCTTTTTCATTCTACAATTTCTCTGTGATGCAAAGGAAGACATAATGTTGTACTGTGTCACTTCCACTGCCCTGGAACAAATACAGTAATTGATTTTCTTCTGGTGGAACAATAAAAAAATTATCTCGTTTCCTCATGATTACTTCTCAGCAGTTATCAGTAATACTTGTTATTACTGAGGAAAGAGGAGGATGTAACACTGATCTTATTGATGAAACCCATTGTAGAAGACCAGACAACAATTTTAAATGTTAGAATTGAAGTTCATAAAACAGTAATTGCATATGAATAAATGAAAAATTGTAAGACTGCTTTCAGTTAAAGTAAGATAAAACCAGGGAAGAACCACAGATTATCCACACTGTGCTAATGTTTACTTAATACTTGATGCGGTTAAATGAGTTTACTTCTGCTTAACCTGCACTTTCGTACTTTTAGGGAGAAAGACTAGGAATATTGTAAAGATGATTTAAGTCAACTCATATCATTCTTTGTTGGTATAATGACTGTCTTCTCACATTTCTTCCCTCCCATGTCTGTTGTCCTCTCCTTTCCTTCCCACATTCCCTTCTCTCTAGCCCTGGCTAAACATTTTGTGCAGGCAAATGTAAAATTCCCACATTAGTTATATTGAATTAGTAAAAGCTTAGAAAACTATGCAATTTTCCTGCTGGTTTAGTCAACATTTCAGGGTTGAATGGGTGCTAGAGCTGGCACAAGACCCTTAGCAAGTGCGTACAGTGTTACAGAGGAAAGACAACAAGATGAAAAGTGAGGAGTTGTTCTTTCTTATCTTGGCAGCTCTGAACCATGATTTTACATTATCACATCTCCCTGAATCAAACCTTCAGAGAATTTCTAGATCTGCTAGGAAAATGGAGTGACGGGAAAAGAGAACTGGCACTTCCTTCAGTTCATCACTGTTCTGTGCTCACAGCCCAGAACAGTGAGGAGTTTTGTGAGCTGACCGCTCAGCTGCAGAGGAGTAAAAAGGGTTGACATGGTTAAAACCTGAGATTTTCATTGACCTCAAACCCAAGAGACTTCCACAATGAGAAGTAACTCAGGTTATGATGAGTGATTTAAAGTATAAAGATGAGACTGTAGAAATAAAATCAGAAAAGCTGAGAAGGAGAATAGGATGAAACTTGCAAAGAAAGTCATGTGTAGCAAAAAGCATCGCAAGGGTGCTGTCAGTAAGAGGCACAGCCAGCGAAGAGTTCTGCTGTTCAGCAAATTGGGTGATAGATAACACTGGGGAGGCTGAAATGTTCAATTACTTTTTGCATCTGACCTCTGTGAAAAGGTTAGCTGCAGCACAGGCGACACTGATAACCAGTAAAAGAGGTAAGAGCTGACCCTCTGGTAATGAAGAGGAATATTTACTCTGTGGCTGGGCTTGAGGAAATACTGA
Organism: Myiopsitta monachus; assembly: GCA_017639245.1. Taxonomy (NCBI): domain Eukaryota; kingdom Metazoa; phylum Chordata; class Aves; order Psittaciformes; family Psittacidae; genus Myiopsitta; species Myiopsitta monachus. The sequence continues at coordinate 21,646,688 of CM029941.1, forward strand.
GATGCTCTTAAAGAACTGATCAATGAAGTCTCATCCCTTTTTAGGCTTATGTTTGAGAGCCTGCAGAGTACAAGGAGCATACTGCATTACCAGAAAAGGCAAGAACAGGCTTATCTTTGAAAAGAAAAAAAAAAAAAAAAAAGAAGGCCTGGGAGATATTGAACAGCAGGCTTAGCTTCAGCTCCTGAAAAAATACTGAAGCAAATAGGCTGAGGGGTTTTGCAGCCAGCTAAATTTAATAGGAAGATGAGCAACAGTCAACACAGATTTCTCTAGAGCAAAACATGTCATACCAATCTCTCACTTTGACAAAGTAAAATTCTTTGATGTCAGAGGGGAAATAACAAATGTCAGATATTTTCATTTTAATGTGTTTAGTGCTTCTCCTATTCTCATTATGAATCCCCTTCAATGCAGGTCTTTAAGAAACGATTGAACTGCTCCCTGCCAAAGATGTTGTAAGCATACTCAATCCTGCCCTCAGGCCAGAAAGGTTAAGGAGAGTGAAATCCACTCCAGCTTGTCTGCACCTCTAATAAGTTAAAAAGTAGATTCAATGAAACTTTCACTTTTCACAACAAAATAGGAAATAATATCAGTTCTTAGGCCTTGAAGACCAGCTTGAATATATTTAATGTGTTTGCAAGGTACTTATGCTATTCAAATGCACCTATTAACTTCTTATTAACTTCAATATAATGAAACAGTGTTAACTAAGGCTATCTTATAAAGGAGTGACTAATTATTGTGGGATTTGCCTTGTTTTACTGCACAAGTCTAAACCTGAATCAGTTACAGTCCAAACAACAGTAACCTGATAAGTGTAAAGACTTTTCCTCTTTTCCAAATATGCGTCTAAGAAATAGAAATGTGAAAAGTCCCTTCATGTGTGCAAGTGATATCAACTCTCCTGAATGCTTAAGTATTAAGGCAGGAAAGGTAAAACAATGTTATAGATAAAGCAGCATCCTCACAGATGGGACAAGTTATTCTGTATCCTGACCCTTTTGATAAGGCTGCTTTGCCAAGACAGGGAAAAGGACAAACAAGTAGACCTTGCTCAAAAAAGTGTGTTGTGCTAATGGCGGTGGACAGATAGGCTGACTAAGAGCAGCCTAGAGCCTGGATTTCGCCATTACCAAGTCCAAAAGGCAGAGATAAACCACTGTGTAGATACACCTCTCCTACTTTATTTTCTGAGTGTTGTGGGTCCCGGAAAAGGAACAAACAAACCCCTTTTTTTTTAAGGACACCATTTTTTAATCATTGCTGTGTACTCTTCATAGGCCACTAAAGAAGCAGTTTACAGATACTAAGCAGCAAAATTTAGAAATAACATGGCAAGTAATTTCAGTCTTCTGCTTGGGGGTGATTGCATCAAAACACTTTTCCCTCAGAAAACATCTTTTACTTAAGAAGTGAAGACACATAGGGGGCGATTGGTGACAACCAATAGGAAGGGAGAATAAGGAAACAAGTGACCTGATTACCCTGGATTTGGAGAAGGCTGAGGTTCTCAATGACTTCTTTGCCTCAATCTTTACCAGCGAATGCCCTATCCACTGTTGTGGTTTAAGCACAACGGTGTTGTTCTCAAGAAATGTCAAAAACACAGCACTGCACCAGCTACTAGGAAAGAGAAAAATGACTGCTGCAGCTGAGCCCAGGACAGCTGCACTGCTCAAGTCTTGGAAGGCAGATGCAGAAGCTGTGATAATGAAGACTTTAGGCCTTAGGAGAGGATCAGGTTCGAGATCATCTGAGGAACCTGAATGTGCACAAGTCCATGGTACCTGATAAAATTCATCCATGGGTCCTGAGGGATGAGTCCACGGGCAGATGAAGTTGCTAAGCCACTGTCCATTATATTTGAAAAGACATGGCAGTCAAGCAAAGCTCCCGGTGGATGGACTACTTGGTGGATAAATAATTGGCTGAATGGCCACATGCAGAAGGTTGCAGTCGATGGCTCAATGTCCATGTGGACACCGGTGACAAATGGTGTCCTCCAGCAATTGGTGTTGGCACCAATCCTGTTCAACATCTTTGTTGGCGACAAGGACAGTGAAATAAAGTGTGCCCTCAGCAAGTCTGCCAATGACATCAAGCTGTGTGGTTCAGTTGATACACTGGAGGGAAGTGATGCCATCCAGAGGGACCTTGACAAGCTTGAGAGGTGGCCAATGCCAACCTCAGGAAGTTTAACCTAGCCAAGTTGGCTGGGTTAGGGCAATCCCACACACAGCTACAGACTGGGTGGAGAAGTGATTGAGAGCAGCCTGGGCAGAGAAGGACCTGGGTGAGTTCATTGATGAGAAACTCAGCTTGCACCAGCAGCGTGCACTCACAACCCAGAAAATTAACCATGTGCTGGCCTGCTTCAAAAAGAGCGTGACCAGCAGGTCAAAGGAGGTGATCCTGCCCCTCTGCTTTGCTCTTGTGAGACCCCACTTGAAGTACTGCATGCAGTTCTGTTGTTACTTAAGCTGAGCGTTCACAGTGAGAAATGCATGCCCCAAGGTACACCCTATACTCCTTATCCTGTGTGCAAGGCACACTGCAGCACACTGCTGCTCTCTGGTCACATGCACAGATTTCTCCTGGAAGAAAAACCTAGATGAGCAGGGCAATGGAGCACTGACATGTTTCCTTCTGGCAACAACTAGATGGACTAGGGACACTGGGGACACTCCCTGACCAGACAGATGAGAAAAACCTTGAAAAGGCAGTTTAGCAATAGCTTGCAATGGTCACCCAGAGTATCTCTTTCTGTGATGCCCAAAAGCTCTCCATTCCACACCCCCTACTATGCTGCAGCTGTAATGAAGCATTTCAAAGTATCTTGTAATCTGTCATTTCTATCAGCTGGAATTCTTATTACTTGCACTAGCCTTTTTCCTTTTTTTTTTTTTTTTTCTTTTTTTTTCCTTTTGGAAGGAACATTTTCATCTCATCATCTCAGTTGTTTCCAAAAGTTTTAGAAGTTACAGCACATAAAGCCGTTAATGATTAAAGTATATCTAAATTCTGGCTGAACCTCAAACTTCCCTGTGAATGTTTTTGAACACTTCCAGGGACAGTAATTTCATCACTTCCCTGAGAAGCCTGTTCCAGTGTCTGACCACTCTTTTGGTAAAGAAATTTTCCAAACACCCAATCTGGTGCAGCTTGAGGCTGTTACCTCTTGTCCTATCACTTGTTTCTTGGCAAAAAATATCAATCACCTCCTTGCTCCATTCTCCATTCAGGAGGGGGGATTTGGACACAGGGAGAGAGGGCACTTTATGGCTCATTGGTAAGGGAGACTCTGTGAAATTGTCCAAGAAGTTTCCTGCCTGGTATCAGAATCCCTGAAAGGGTGCTATCCCCTTGTATTTCAGAGCTCAATGTCCGTGTTCTTCCTTAAGCTGTACAAAGTCCTACAAAGTAAAGAAGGAAAGCACTCCCTTTTAATGTCTCCTTCCTCCTACAGGGACCACGTGCAGACAAGCCATATGAGATTTTAACATCATAAAATCAGAACATAATAAGGGGTTTATTTAGAGATACATTTTTTTTCTTTCCCTTCCAAAAAGACAATGCTATTTCTGGTTTCTTTGGCAACTGGTAGGGAGATAACCAAAGCATCAATCAATGGCAGGAGTGCCAAAATAATAGAAGCAAATGCACTTTTCCCATTTCTGTTCTTTTCTCCCTGGAGCATGCTGCTTCTTTTCACTTTTAGTGAATATAGAAAATGGAATCCAATGTAAATGATGTCTTAGGAGAGCATGTGGAACAGGAAACGGGCATGTTTACTGTTATCAAGACTTGACATAACACTGCTCTTTGTGTAGTCCAAAGGAAGAGTGCAGTGTTTTACCTTGGAGCTTCTTGTCAACAATAATGGAACTGAGCAGAAGACGCTAGATGCTCATTGTGACATTTTAATTAGTAAGTCCTCCTTTTTATTAACTGCAAATCAAGCAGAAAAGCATTGATTTATATGAATGACAAAGAGCATTAAAGAAATACTTATTACTGGAAAAAAATACTGTGAAAATATGACAATAAGTGATAGCAGGGTGTGAGTTCGAAGGCTGCTAAAGCATTGGCATATTTTAAAACACAGGTAAAAGACATTGTCTTATTAATGCACACTCTGGTACTGTGCAACGCTGTTGGAAGAGGAATACAATATTTTTCTTTTCATTTTTATGAAAAAAATTAAAACCAGGCTTTTGACAGTTTGTAAACACGTCTAAGGTTGAATATTTCTGATTAAAATGTTAGCAAATAGGAATAAAAAAATGATATTTTGGCAAAAGGAAAAGTAAAGCAGACACAACTGGAGGAAATGCTTCATTTGTGGAATACCAATCATAAAGTTCCATAAAGTGAGAGCAGTGTATAGCAATATAGCATGCTGCTTTGGAAAAATCTCAAATTACTCATAAAACTGTGATTCTGTATTACTTACAGGAGGAGCAGTACTACATATCCTTACTTTGACATTTCTAGACAAAAAAAAAAAACCCAGTAATACTTGTATCTGGTTTTCCTAAGGACATATATTGTGCCCATGTAATAATTCATCCTACAGATACTAGACTAATGTGAGGAAAAAACACACAGTGCAGGACTGTCTTTATATATTTTATTCAGTATTTTTTCCTTATCTTTTCTAGCTCCCTGACCTTTCTGAATCAGTTTTCATCCTCCATGAATTTGCTAGACTTTGAGTATATGGACTGTGTTATCAGTGACAGTCTTCACCTCTCTTTGTAAGTGAAAAGCAAAATTGACTTCAGTATATGGAAGAACTTGCAACTGGAAGATTAATTGCCCCTATAATGCAAAGAAATATTGTGTGAGAAGAAAAATCCTCTTATCAATCTTTCCTTCAAGTATTCCAGGGCAGGGAGAAGGGGATCAGTGCCTTGTTTCACTGCTTTATTTTTTCTGGCGTGTAGTACCCTGAAAATACAGAAACAGGACAACCTGTTCATTGTCGCAGCTTGCTGTGAGCAGAGATCATCTGGGTCTCCATCTCCACCTTCCCAGGAGGGTTTTCTTGTCCCTTGTTATTTTAGGGGCATTCATGACGTGTAGGTTGACTTCAGGTCATGGAGAGGTGCCATGAGAAAAATCAATGTGAGCTAAAGCACATCAAAATTTCAACATATGCACTTCTGGTAGCCAGGCTCCCTTTGTGTTGACACAATAGTACATGGGTCTTTAACAGTTCTTTAATTGAGAAGAAAATCATATAGTCATAAGTAATAGCTGGAGCCTGAAGGTAAAGAAATTCACACTGGAAATACAGCTAACATTTGCAAAGGAATACATAAGTATGTATTGAAAATTTAATTGAAGAACTGTGATGGACTCTCTCTCTGCTAGCCTCTTTACATCAAGAACATACCATTTTCCAGGGCATGTGGTGCTGAGGTTCTCACTGTTTCCATGGTAGCTTTTTTACTTTGAGATCTGTAACTCTACAAAATTACGTATTTCATAAGAGTTAAAGCTATAATGGTTAAAACTAGAAAAATAAGCTATTACTTGATTTTTAATAATAATTTTAATATTCAAAAAAATTGAAAGCATTCTAATTTGTTAGACTTTTCCGGTATGCTGAAAGGCATTTCAGTTTGATTTCATGTTAATTCTAAATTCTTAGCCAGATATTTGAGAATTGATTTATGCTTTGTCTTGCGTTAAAATATATCAGAGGTCACTAAATTCTTAATGTTAAAATACATGTAGTATTTAAGCATCACTATCTTTGATTTGTTGTTGTTTATTACCAAAACTAATGTATTTGTTCACCATTAAGTCTACAGTGTTTGCAACTGGATTCGGTGATTTGTCACACTCCTGTGCTGTGCATGCTCTCCACTTCAGTATAACAAAAACCCTTGTCCTTTAACAATAGGAGTGTCCAGCAGGCTTGGCATGACCAAGAGAGGGGAAAAAAGAAAAAAAACTTACAACAGCTTCCCTGGCAGATCATCCCTCACACCGAGCAAAGCCCATGAGAAGACTTCCACTGATTTTGACAGGCTTCAAGGAGCCCAAGTATCTGTCTCCTTCAGCTGAAACTTTCACAAAAACCTGAGCACTAAAGCTGTCAGCACAAAGTAAAACACTTGGTCCTGCTCCACCAGTGCTGCTCATGGGAAAAGAACACTTAAAGCGTAGGCACAGGGACTACCCAAATGGGTGCTTCAGGTGCAGAAGGCACTGCAGCTGGCTGCTCAGAGGAGCTGAAAACAGTGTGTGAAAGCAAATGTTTTCTCTCTGTAAGCAAAGTCAGTGTATGGATAACAAACTATCCAAGTATATCAAGTGCCTGTCAGAGTGTGAACTGAATGGTGACACCAGCTCTGGTTCCTTTTGAAGGTGAAACAAACCATACCCTCTTCTGATTACATGAGCGTACCTGTAAGCTATGTTATGACATAATTCAGCTTAAGCTTCCCAAACTTCAGAGCTGAGAAAAAAGAAGTTGCAGTTAGCTTAAATCTCCAAGTATACGCAAGAGATTCTTTTTTTTCACTGGAAATTTCTATCGAGCTACCATCTGGCAAGTTTGTCTTTCAAAAAATATTTTCAACAGAATTTTCAGCTCATGAAAAGGAAATTGATGGTAGGAATAGTACTGTGCAAACTACAGTTTTACTGAAATGAGGAAAGCAATCATGTCTAGTAAGGAGATAACATTTTAGAGCTAGGGAGATAGAGATACAGGCAACAAAAGAGCAATGTTGTGCTTGTACCTCGATCTAAGCTTGGAGTAACAGTGTAAGTAGAGTTGTATTTACTTCAGAGCAAGGTAAGATTAAGATAGTATTTGGAAAAATTATTGGTTTTCAGATAAAGTGAGATCTAATTTTTAAAGAAGTAACATACGAGACACTAAATTATATTTCATTAGCCAGTTTGTCAGTTAATCTGAATGAAGATGCATATTATTAATAATTAGCAGCTTCTTTTTTTTTTTTGAGGGGGGTATGTAAATCACCTTTAAAGCCACAGGTGATAACTGTGTGAGAAATAAGAATAGATGACAAAACGTATTCCTAAGTGAAAAAAGATATGAGCACAACATCTGAAGATATTAAATAGTAAGAAAAAAGGGTAGAGCACCACTGTATTTTCAGAAGCAGCCGCTTACGAAAAGGAATACAGAGCTTTTATTCCAAAGGCTGATAAATTTTGATTAAATTAATTCCCACGTAATGTAATGCATAATATTTACAGATTTATCAACAGAGAAATACAAGTTTTATCTGAAGAATTATGTAAACATTAAACCCTGCTTCTTTCAGGAAGGGAGTTTTTAATAATTTTGCTGATTTCTCATCATACAGTGACTGTGCTTTACTACTGTGTGATATTGTCATGAGGACTGAGCTTCTAGCTAAACAAAAAACCCCGAAAACCTCTGGTAAATACCCAGAACTTTCTGAAGGTTTGTTTCTTCATGTGGACCCATTAGCTGGCATGACTTCTGACTTGAGTTTATGAATAGGTGCAATGAAGAAGAATGAGACCTGCTGCTGGAAAACAGAAATACAGGTTTTAAAACCGTTCAAGGTTTTTTCCTTTGGGGACAGCCTACATTATCCTGAAAAGTAGGTGAACTGAGTGCTGTTGTGAAGATATATCGGAAAAAATGAAAGCTGTCAAGTGCCTGTTAGCTAAGAAAGTAATTTTATGCAAGAAAGCCATGTTTAATGTCCCTCATTTGCCTAATCTGGTGCAGGGAGTTGTACCTACTGAGGTACTGTCCTAACTGCACAGTTACAGAGTTAATATATTCTTCTGTATCTCTGCTGTAGTGAATTCCCTACGATAAGATCCCTTCACCCAGGAGACCCCTTACTCAAGTGGGATCTGCAAAACCACATTCAAGCCCTAGTTTAGAAGTAAGCAAGAAATTGTCTCCTTTACCTTGTCCACAATTGTGACCAGGGATCCTGCTGATGCCAACTGAAAATGCTACTGTCAAATCATGAGTATTTACACCAGAAGTCTTCTTCAGGTTATCCAGTTGTTTGAGTTTTTTTTTATTAAATACTCCAGATAAGCATCAGGAGCTGTGAGTGTCCAGATGACACAGCCCTGCCCTCCCAGATGGTCCTGGCGGAGTAGCTTGCCAAGGTGTCTACTTTCTGTCCTTATTGGGCTGCTTTTACTGTAACAGTCAGGGGGTGAAGTACAGAAATTAATTATCAAAAGGAAATAAGATATAGGTGCTTGTCGGTACCAGATATAAAATCAGTGCTCTATAGTATTGGTTTCTGGGATGTTTTAGTTCATACAAGGAGCAGTCATTTCTCCAGTTTGTACTTTCTAAGGTTGAATCTTATGGCTTCTCTGTTTTCTTCAAAATACAGCACGAAAAATAGATAAATAAACCCCTTTTTCCTCCATGGTAGTTCTGTCTCTTTAAGGGACCAAATGAGAATCTCAGGATCTGTTCAGTTATGCAATGGGTGGGTAGCTCAAAGTTTGGCATTATTTATCAGCAATGATATTTCCAAGGCCAGCTGGCTTTGCATATCAATTTGCCATGTTAGCTTGGGTGTACTCATCTTAGTTTGTGTGTTAAATGAGTTTAAGTGCAACTATTTGTTCCTTTTCTGTCTTTTGAAGGTTGTGCTGGTATTTGTATTGCGTTTGTTTTGCTCCTGTAACATTTGGGAGTAGAAGAATGAAGCAGCAAAAACTCGTTTTAACTTCGTTGTCTGCACAAACTCTTCACTAAGACAAATTACAGAATAACTGATTGAAGTAATTCAGAGGTGTACTGAGAGCAGAAGGGCATGTGAAGTTGAAGAGGGAAAAGTTGGTGCCTGAAGAGCTGTGTTTTGAGCACAAGAGCCACGTTGTGTGTCTTGTCTGTCTAGGTGATGGGAGAGCTGAGAACAAACCTTTCTCCTATGTCCTGCCAGAAGCTGACCACTGCTTGCTGCCTTCGCTTTGCTGGCAGCCCTGAAGCAGGGCATCCATACACACAAGGTGCTGGCTCTAAGTCCGCTTAGCAATAGAGCTTGTAGCCATAAAACAAGCACCCTGGCTTCCTCTTTAACACTGCAGTGGGTTTCTCATTTCACACATCAGGAGAAGCACTAAAAAAAAAAATAATAAAAAAATTTTTTACAGTGGTTAGTTGTGCATCTGCTGATATTGGCTTGGTGCTGAAAAAGCTGCCAAGGGAAATGAAGCACTTTGCCTATTCCTTATTAATACTTGCTATTGCTGCATATGGTATAAAGTTGCTGAGCCAGAGACATTGGGGAAAACATAGTGTGGTAGCAGCAAGCTCAAGAACAGAAAGTCTGCTGGGCTAGTTCTTCAGCATAGACTTTAAGGAAGAGTACATGCATTGTACAGGGGACAACTTATTTTAGGATATATTAGCCTAGAACTTATAAACACAGAGGAGTATAAAGAGCTTGCAGATATCAATGTGCTTTATGCCAGAGGTGAAGAGTCATTCCCTTAACAAAGACCAAATACAACTTTTTCATTTAGCAAAACTCTTACCAGTAGTGCAAAAACAATTAAACCTCGCTTCCTAACTGAAGACCACTGGGCCAAACTGAACATCCTATGCTAGTGTACTCTGCAGTACAGGTGACAGAAGCAGGGATAAAAAGAAGGAAGGCTGTGACATGATGACTGCATGCTCCCAGCTGTCACAATTTCTCATTGCCTTCACAGCCTCCAGAATTGCTCTGCAGCACCATGAGCTCATGTCTGACAGATCAGGGAGAGGTAGGAAGAGGGCAGGTGGGAAGGAGGATTTGGACCCTCTGTCTCAATGGTGGCTGCACTGAGCATCCCAGGCTTCATGTAGCAAGGAGCATGTGCTCTTAGTTTTGCTGGTTAGTTTTGTGCTAGTGAATGTCAGTTTTGCTCAGCCTCCCCTTTGGCAACCTCAGAGCAGTGTGTGACTTTCTCAGCAGCAGATGTTTGATAACTGTCAGCCTTCCTGTACAAAAGCCAGGCTTTACATATCTAGCATGGTTATCCACCTATCGGTTCACAACTGCTAGCAATCTCACAGCGCAGGCTGAACTCATGCTTGGCCACAAAAAGCATTCTGGGAGGGATTTTAAAAATCCCCTTAATTGCTGCCCAGTCATCCTTGACTTGAAGTACAAGGGAGCTCTGCTGTTGGCACTGCTGTGGAAGAATGTGTGTTTACCTTACCCTGCAAAACCTAGGAGCTGCTATTGGCTGAGAAGAGGCTGTACTTTTTTGCTGTGAGGGTTGACTAAGATTGAAGACAATGGTTAGGATGGCAGGCTCTACCTGGTTTTTGAAATAGATGTGAAAATACTACTGGGAATGAGAGTTGATAACATTAAGCTGAAGAGAGTGCAGCTGTGATGAATTAGAGCTTATGTCAATGTTGAATATGTCTGCAGAATCATAGATAATACAGGTTCATATTAACAGCAGGAATATCACAGAATCATAAAAACATAGAATGGTTTGGGTTGGAAGGGGTCTTAAAAGTCATCTATTTCTAAACCCCCTGCCAGAGGCAGGGACACCTTCCACTAGACCTGGCTGCCCAAAGCCCCTTCCAATCTGGCCTTGAACATCTTGGCCTTCTCCATATCCCAGGTAAACAGGTCTCCCATTTTCTCCCAGAGAGGGCCCATATTTTCCCTAGTCTTCCTTTTATCATCGCTGTACCTATGGAAGATTTTCTTGTTGCCCTTATAAGTTCTGTCAGGGCTTTAGCTTTCCTACCCTGATCCCTGGCTGCTCTGGCTATTTCTCTGTATTCTTCTCAGGCTGCCTGTCCTTGCTGTCACCCACTTTAGGCCTCCTTTTTGTGCTGGAGCTCGTCCAGGAGCACCTTGCTCATCCAAGCAGGCCTCCTGATACTCCTGCCTGACTTCCTCTTTGTTCGGGTGCTTCACTTCTGAGCTCAGAGCAGGTGATCCTTGAATATTATCCAGCTTTCTGGGGCCCCTCTTCCCCCCAGGGCTGAATCCTGTGGCACTCCACCAAGCAGATCCCTCAAGAGGCCAAATCCACTCTCCTGAAGTCCAAGTTAGTGAGTTTGCTGCCCACCTTCCTCTCTGCCCTGAGGATCTCAAACTCCATCATTTCATGGTTACTACAGCCAAAGCTGCCCTTCAGTTTCATATGTCCCACCAGCCTCCCCCCTGTTGGTGAGGACAAGGTCTAGCATAGCCCCCTTCTCATAGCTTTTTCTATCACCTGGAGAAGGAAGTTATCATCAACACATTTGAGGAACCTCTTGGACTGCTTATGCCCTGCTGTGTTGTCCCTCCAACAGGTATCAGGGTAGCAGAAATCCCCCATGGGCTCAAGACCATGAGGCTGCTCCTATCTGTCTATAGAGGGCTTCATCTGCTAAGCCTTTCTGCTTGGGCAGCCTGTAGCAGACCCCCACTATAATGTTCCCTGTCCCTTCCCTCCCTTTAATTCTGAATGATAAGCTCTCACTCAGCTTCTCATTCATACCTAGGCAGAGGTCTGCACACTCCAGCTGGTGATGGACATAGAGAATGACACCCCCTACGTGTCTCCCCTGCCTGTCTTTCCTAAAGAGCCTGTATCCTTCTATTCCAGCACTCCAGTCACAGAAGCCATTCCACCATGTCTCCATGATGCCACGTCTGACACAAGTTGCATTTCAACCAGAAATGTAGCTCGTTTCTTTGGCTTATACAGTGATCTCACTTTTTAATCAAAGTTTTAGAGAGCAATAAAAATTCAAAAAGAAATCTCTAATGTTATGTTTTTTAAATTGAAAAATGGCATGGTGGTTTTCTTTCCAGTATTGGAACAAAAAAGAAAGACAAGCAGAAAATTGAAAACGCAGAGAGTATATAGAACATCGTTACTGATGAATGGAATAAAGAGGTATGTGTGTTTCGCTAACAGTTTTATGGGAGAAACCAAATCTGAGCTCTGTGATAACTAGTATCTGCTTAGTGAGCATACTGTTGTTAATATGATTGCTTAGTGAAATAAATCACAAAGCTGTCCTTCTTATACACAGTTGTAGTGCTGATTTTAATCTTTTCACTCTCCTCAAGGGTTACGGCTGCACACCCAGTATGTCATTGAAATACTGCATGATTGAAATATGCAGAGAAACATTTTGTTTCAAGTAACACCAAATTCTTCATGTTAGAGGTACTGGTTTATTTCAGAAGTAATATATTTAATATTACTGAGAATAAGATTAGATAAAACCTAGCATATAATTTAGTCTGGCCTTAATCTGCATGGAAAGTTTTACATAAAAAATATGTAATGTTTTTTATGTAATATGTGTGTAAATGTAAGCCACAGAGCATTTTGACTTTCCAATAGGGTTTTCAATGATTCAGTCATTATTTATAAACAATACCTTAGTTCAAAGTAACCAATACTTCGTTCACTGTTTCTGAGAATAATAATCATAGAATAATAGAATAATCATAGAATGAAGAATGTCAGAATTGTAGAATACCAAGTTGGAGAGACCTCAAGCATCATCTGGTCCAACCATTCTAAGCAAAGCATGCAGGAAATTAGAAATTATGATACAGGGGTTTTCTACATGGAAAACTTTGTAATGATTACTAAAACATTAATTATGCTTGGTTTTATGTCTTTTTCTTGGATTTAAGGGATATTGGGTAATATTATTGGAAATATTAAAATATTATTGGCAATACCGTGAGTAAAGAGACTATTGAACAAAGGCTTATGTCTGTGATAGTTGCTGTGGGACGCAATGGTCTGGTTAAAATATTGGAGATTAAATTTTTGAGATTAAGGTTTCGTAGCCATTACCAGTTCTGTTACTCTAGAGGAAGAAAATACACCTTGTATGGAGCTCTGACTGCTTAGTAGCATCACGCAGGCAGCAAAGCTGCCTTACTGCAGATCTCAGTGAGAAAAATATGTTCTTCATAAGCCTGTAACTAAGATTGCCTTTAAACATATCTGGACAGGCAACAGATCTCCTTAGATAGGAATTCAAATGATTATTGAACTGGGAACAAACTCAGAACTGCCAGGGCAGCTGGGCTTAAATGTGACCCACAGAACTTGAGAAGTGAGAGGTACTTCAGCTGTCCTTGAGCGTTTCAAAGTCCAGGCTCTCTGAGGAGTCATAGCATCCTGGGTTGAAGGTGTCAGACATCACAGAGCACTACTGTTATAAAAGTTCAAAGACCAATTCCAAATCAAATGGATATTTATTGTAATTTCATATAGGAAAGACAATAAGCAAACAGTGCTGGGTGCGTGGGGAGTCTCTGCTCCTCCAGCATGCACACCAAGTGTCACACAGTCACTCCTTTCACAGAGCTTATTCATGCATATTCACTAAGATGTTGTAATATGTAGATTTGCTCCTGCTTCGTATCATAATTAGTTTCGCAAGTCTTTTCTGCATGCGCACTGTCTACTGGTGGTCTTGGGTGAGGGTCTCAGGATGAAGTAAGAGTCTTCCTCAGTGACCTTTATACAGACTTTTTAAGGTTGAACTTTTAACCTTCTTTCTCTGCACATGCTCACTTCACTTCTTTCTGTTATTCATCCATCTTTGTCAATCCCCCTCCGTATGTCTCTCAATAGCAGTGAATAGGATATTGTGGTCTTGTATTTGCAGTTAGTTACAAAGTTACTCAAGCCTTATTGTGTCAACCTTGCTTCAGTTACCATGTTAACAATTAACATTTTATTCTCAGCAAATTTACGATGTAGGCTTTAATTACACTACCAAGTCTTGTGCCTTCACACAGGCACAGAGATGAACGTGTCTTCATTCTCAGATCTCCTCTGATATGGAGGCAGCTGCTCTACCAGGCGGAGGTGCTCAGCTGTTCCTTTGCCTCCAGAAGGGAAAGCAAGAGCATGGGGTTACCATTTTAAGGAGCTTATGGAGCACTAGCTGTAGGCATGCCGCAACTTGATGACTCAGAACATCCTCCATGAAATGTTCGTCAACTCCTTGCAAAAACATATTATTTTTCCCATCTCCAGGAATTACACCAGTGCCAGCAATGATCTTGGTGGGACAACACTGTTGATTCATCTCTAGCCTAAAAAGCAACTGCTAAGCTTTGCTTTCTATACTTTGCCTCTTACCCTTTATCCAGCTTTCAAGCCAATTTCCTCTAGCTCCATGACAGCGTGGTTTCTTAGTAGGTTTTGGTGCAGAAACACATTATTTCCATGACCACCCCTTACTTGCATGTTTATTGATACCTCCTAGTGTTCTAGGACATTACTGAGACAGGATTGCCCTTTGCAGAATACATGCAGGCTTTCTGCAAATAAGCCATATGTCTCTATAAGCACAGAGATTTATTCCATTCTTTCTATAATTTGCTTTATTTTTTAATCAATGATCTTTTTGAAGTAGCTTGTGTAGTCAATAAAATTTTGATATGGTTCATTAGCTGCAGACACTAAGAAATAATTCAAAAATTATATGAAAAGTGTATAAACATGCCTCTTGCATGAAGGTGGGGGGAGGGGGAGTGTCTTTGAAGTACTTCCTAGTAATCCACATGATCTTCTTTTGCTGTGACCTACTGATGTAAAAATATTACTTTGGCTTTCCTCATAAATAATGTGAGCTCTGCTCCTTGTTTGCTGCATGGGAAAACCTATAACCTTCTGTAAAACTAAGAATGAAAGTGAGGTATGATCCTAACAGAAAGTTTTAATCTGGCACCATTTAATCTCAGCCCAAATCTAAGAATTTTTCCTTTAGTGTAGGAATTAATGAGATCTTTTCCTTTTTTTTTTGTCCTAAACTGTAGAATTGTAGAATCATAAAATGGATAGGGTTCAAAAGGTCCTTAAGGCCATCTTGTTCCGACCCTCATTCCATGGACAGGGACACCTCACACTAGACCATGTCACCCAAGGCTCTGTCCAGCCTCACCTTGAATACTGCCAGGCAGATTCTGAACTGCGTTTATTGCTTCCCACTCCTATTCTTGTGCTATCTTGATAACTGGCCAGTTCCTGGCATATATCTTGGCACACATCCTGGCACACATTTACAATGTTCTTTAAGCTTAGTGAAATCTTTCATTTGCATTCAGAACATTCCATTCAGGTTTTCACCATCCTGTGGGGTGGTGAAAAGTAAATTATGGCATTCTTGCTCTAAAATGCTGTTATACTTTTTACTAGGTAAATGGGCTGATTACATACCCATTATGGGCTGAAGAAAAGCAGAGCAAACCAGGAAAGAACCTCTCTGTGAGTGATTGTTGTTAAGCTGTCCTTCTGACAGCCACTGTCTCTGTATGATTGCAACCCCATTGTCAACCCATTGTGAGTGGCCCTCTTGTGATGCCAGCAGTTAGCTAGGATAGAGTTACCCATCAGTCTGGGCTCACTTTTCCTGCAGGCAGTCTAAATATCCCATTCTTGATGCTTTTCCTAAAGCAGCTATAATTTTCTGTGAGGAATAGATTTTGCTCCTTTCCTTCACTCAAGAGTCAGTGAAGTGAGCAGCTCCCCATTCAGACAGTGACGAGCTGCTCACTAGTTTTACCCTGCTGCAGTCTGTGACTAACCCCCTGACACACTGTACAAGGTGCGTAGTTCTTCTTTGACCATATTGATAACAAATAAAATTAGTCCTGGAAAATGAGTAGCAAAGACTTTCAGACAGCTTCCTTCTGGCTAGAATATTAAACAGTAAATGTGTCATTAGAATGAGGTTGTTCCAGAGGTATTCAAGTGTAATTTATTTTCAGACTACTGCTGCTATGTGCATGCACACATAGCTACTGTGTGGCTAGGCATAGTGTTTAGATGCTTTAGGAAAAAAAATGTCTCCATAGGCAGACCTCATTTTTCCATAGTACTTTAATTTTTCATCTTATTACAATTCAAGAAGTTGTATTTTCACGGGTTTTTATTACTGTTTTCCTGTCTGCATCTGGGTATGGAACCTCTTGATCGAGTCAGTAGTTTATTTAATCAGTAAACTAGTTGTGTAGAATGGTGTACAAACAGCTGACAATAAAATGAATAGCTACACATAGTGAAAAGGAGAAAATACTCTTTTTCCTCCTTTTTTTTTTTTTTTTAATGGCAAGTTACATCTGCTTTAAATCAAAGTCACGAAATTCTTTAGCTGGATTATAAATCAAGATGTTGTTGTTTCCCCCCCCCCCCCCGATAGTTAGACAGATTCCTACTGTGAAAAGTTTTAACAACTTAAAGACTTAAGATTCCTGATACCTCATTTTTGCGTGCTAGCTTATAGAAAAAAATAATTAAGGAGTAACACTTAGTAGTTTCTTTCATGAAAGGAATGAGAGATATAAAAGATCTTAAAAAAGGAAAACCACAAGTCATTCATTTTGGTGTGTTTGAGCCCAAAGACTCTGGGCATGAAATTTTTGTGAGTGGAAGCATGTCTTGTTAGCATTTATTTTATGAATGGAGTTCTTTAAAGTATAGCAAATACATAAGCCACTGAAAATAAGTCATAAAATGAGGTTAATTTCTGCACAGCAAAGCTGGACAGTGATTGGACTATGGAAAATCTTCAAGTTCTCTTAGCTGTTATGTCAAAATGCCATTTCATTTTTTTGTAAAACCTTTTGAAAAGAATTATGCTTGTCAACTCTGTCTTCTTATTTTAGTGTTGCATTTATCTGCTTCCCAAGAGGAATTTAAAGAAGCTTGTATTTTTTGTCCTTTACAGTCTTATAGAATGACAGCCGTTGGCAGAAAATGTTATGGTTAAGACTCAGGGATTTTATGATTATCTTATTTAAGTTGGTAAGACTTCCACATCAAACAACGTCCTTGCATCTTCCTGCCCAAAAAATACTGCTTCATTGTCAGATATTCCAAAAGGAGAATGTAGCCTATAGTGGTTGGTAGGATGGGAAAGGGGAGATTTCTCTTGCCAGACATATACATACTTGGGATTGTTATGCCAGGGATGCATGGCAGTATGATTACACGCTGTGTAGACAGTCTGGTTACATGCTTACTGGAGCAGAGGTAGAAGCCTGCGCAAAACGTTGAGAATAGAGTTGTGTAGGAACTTTTTTAGGGCCTATATGAGTTCTAACAAAATAGGGATAAGAGGTGATACTCTCTAGTTTAAGCTGTAATAGACTATTGAACTTAGTGGAAGGATCGTCAGAAATGCTCATAATGTAACACCTATGGCCAGAAAGGCATTGATGAATAGTTGAGGAAACAGCGCATGGAAGAGGGGTTTATACTGACTATGAATTGCAGGTATAGCTGGAGACGCTACAAAAAAAAAATGGCATTTTTTTGTAGCTCCATCTAAGCCAAAATGGAAGCAGGCTTGTGATGCTGAAAAATTGATAGTTGAGATATTTGAATTGAGGACTGTGGGAAGATGAAAAAGAAAAGAAGAGGATGCAGTTTGGAATGACACATTCGTTAGGAATGAAAATGTAGGAGTTCTGAATCATCCAAAAAAAGTAGGGCAGAATATACTTAAAAAAAAAATAGTTTGAAAGTGCTGAAGAGTATTTTCTACAAATAGACCCCTGTTCTACCACACAACAAAATATAAACAACAAACCCAAGACTAAATATAAAAGTTCTGTGTCAATTTAGGAGTCTAGGAAGACTGATAAACAATAATGTTTTAAATGGGCTGCTGATATAATAAACAGTTAAGGAAAAATGACAGAAAGAAAAAAAAGAGAAACTAAATAGGATTAGGAGAGTGCATAAGCCAAGAATGTCACTTCCTGACATATTCTGCTTAAGAAAAATTTAGATCCAAATTAAAGAAGTAGTTAAAAGCCTCAACTAGAATGTCAGCATATACAAAGAAAAAAAAAGCATTTTTTTAAAATGGAAGAGTAGTAACAGTCTACTGGAAATACTGGCCCGCATATAGACTAACATGCTGAAAGAGAGCTGTCGTAACATTATGGGAAACCAGTCCTCATGAACTGGTTGTTTTTATAGCAAGAAAAAGATTGTGGTTTTAGACAGTAGAAAAAATTACTTCTTGGGAACCTATCTAGTTAGAAACTTGCATAAGGAGATAAATTTGCTTTAGTCCTGATCAATAAACCGGATCTGGTCCAGAATGTAATTATAAGACAAGCACTCCGTGTCGGTGGCCAGCATGTACAATAGACCAGTAGAACTGGGAAAGATAGAAACTTTCTAATATATTTGACTCTGAGAAAAGGGTAACAACACACAAAAGATAGACAGATTTTGAGGAAAAATTGATAAAGGAATTAGTTGAAAACAAGGACTAAAGCCTCTTTTCAAATAAATTGGAAACAAGAACTCTAAGTGTGAAGGGCTGATGGGTTTAAACATGTGAAGAGAAAAAGCAGTAGTAGAGAACAGAAACAAATTATTTAAGTTGATATTATTACTGTGGAAGGGATCGGGTGAGTTCTGTGTCCAAACCATAGTTTATGAGGGAATTAATGAGACCATTAAATCCTTTTAAAAATCATTTACGATTAGCTAACTGTACAAAGTGTAGTTATCACTAAGAGGACCAAAAAACCATTTAGTGTCCATTTAGTTACTCAGGAGTTCCATTAAGATTGCACTAAGTTGTTAACTGATGGATAAACTATTTTACACTAGTGGAGTGGAAAGTGGCAGATGTGAAAGGAATTCACAATACGCTTTCTAATCAATATAAAGCAATAATAAATCAATATAAAATATTACTGGGATAAATACACTTTATAATAGAAGACTAGTTTAAAAATTTAAAAGTTAAAAAATTAACCATAGATTATCTGCTCATTCGATATTTGTTTTATCTTAGTGGTGTTCAAGGAAGTGTTCTTTCTCTTAAGCAAATTGCAAAACTGAAAAGGTATTGTGGCTTAAATGTCTGAGTAGTAAATTATTGAAGACATACAACCTGTCTTTGAAAGCGGAAATTTATTTAAACTAATTTATTTAAAATATTAATATGGAGAAATAAAATAATAGGATAGTAACTTTCAAAGGTAACTTCTTCAAGGTAGCGATTTGCTTATGGGAATGAAATCTGCGAATGTCAGGGAGACCATTAGTTTAGAAAGATTTAGGCTAGTATTAAGCATTAATATGGAATTGAAAAACAGGTATTCTTGTCAAAAGAGAAGAGAATAAGACCTGGAGCAGTTCCTAATCCATCTGCTAGTGAAGTTTCACCTACTACATTACAAGGAAAGAGTCTATACTTATTTCTTCAAAGACTGCAAATCCTTCCCCTTACATTGTAGGTTGGACTTAATGGACAGTATTATATTGTATTTGTTGTGGTTTAAGCCCAGCTGGTACCTCGGAACCACACAGCTGCTAGCTCACTTCTCCACTCTGGCTGGGATAAGGAAGAGATTCAAAAGAATGTAAACCCCACAGGCTGAGATGAGAACAGACCAATAACTAAAGTACAGTATAAAACTACTACTACTAATAATAATAATTATAATGGAAAAAACAAGGGGAAAGAATATAAAACTAAAAGGGAAAAGGGAGAAAAAACAATAAACAAGTGATGCACAATACAATTGCTCACCACCAGTTGGCTGATACCCAGCCCAATTTGAGCAGCGATCTGCCCTTCCGGGTAACTCGCCACAGTTTATATAATGGGCATGATGTGCTGTGATATGGAATACCCCTTTGGCTAGTTTGGGTCAGGTCATCTGTCTCTGCTTCCTCCTGGCTTCTTGTGCCCCTCCTCACTGGCACAGCATGAGACTGAAAAGTCCCTGATCAGGGCAAGTGCTACTGAGCAACAACTAAAACATCAGTGTGTTACCAGTATTGCTCTCAGACTAAAGCTGCAGCACAGCACTGCACCAGCTACTAGGGCGGAGAAAAATAACTGTTACAGCTGAAACCAGCGCTGTGCTGTGTTGCTCAGACATGGCAATTTCTGTGATTATACCATTAAGTAAGAATATAATAGTTTGACTGTGAAACCCTAGAAAAAAAAAATGTTCAAGTTCTGCATACAAATGTCACATTTACGAATGTAATTGGACTTTCAAGAATACAGAATAATTAGACATAAGCAGAAGAGCCTATGTGCACATTAAATTATGGCTCAGCACTCACAGTTACGGAAGTTGCTTAGAAAAATGGACACTATATTTTTTATTTTTTTTTTTTTTCTCATAATGGGTCTTTAACTGCTTGTCCGGTGTATAGGTGTCATGTATCAGCGCTGGGAAATTTGAATCTCTCTGTATCCCCTCTTCTGTCCGCTTCAAAACTAAATCGGTCACTTCCCAACCCTTTGGACCTTTAACAGAGAGGAAATTGATATCTTCCTCCAGCATCATGTGTTACCTAGCTTAACTCTTGTCCATTGCAATTGGCCCAAACAATAGGCCAAAATGACATGGATATTTGATTTTCTACTTATTACTGAATATCAACACAGCTTTCTTAACCAGTGCAGGTGGGATTGAATATTTCTGCTGTAGCAGTTAGGGGACAAACTGGAAAATCTCACCCAAAATAAGCAAATCTGAGAAAAAGAGACACTATATTCGTAGTAAATCCCAACTCAGCAGGGTACAATCCTGAGCAGAGGGCACAAAGGGAAGGGGGGTTACTATGGAAGGTGTCAGGATCCCAGAATCATGCTTTGCACTGCTTGGTACACACCTGGGGAAAGGAAGATATCCCACCACAACCTTTCTAAATACAAAGGTGGTCAAACTCAGAAATGGCTTGCCTGTGAAAATTAAGACAAATGTTTTAGGTAAAATTGACCTGCACAGGGGCTTGAAGTAGTATATAGTCTCTTTTCTAGTTTGGTAAGGATTTTTGACCAACTATGAGCGTCCTCAAGTGGGAAGCCTATCTCACCATGTGTAAAACTGAAAGAAGGCAAACTCTACAAGGCTTCTACTACAATGTCTGAATTCAGGACAGTTGTCATAGCTTTCCTTTCTATCCAGAAAATTATGGCATGAGGCTGCAGGGAAGTGGGGAAAAGACTGTCTCTTGGTCTTGTGAAATAGCCAATGAGTACTCTTAGCCTGGTTTCACAGAAAATCTGGCCATTGGTGTGATTGCATCCAAAGATAACTGGCTCTGCTAGTGTCAAACTTGTTTTGGCTACTAAACCTGTATATAAACCTGCTGGACATACTGAATTAATTTTGTCTATTGATTTCCCTAATTATCAACCTGTGAAAACAGTGGATAGAGGAAAAAAGCAAATGCAATATATCCACAGCAATCTTGGCTTCTTGACATGACAGGATGTAGGATGTCTTCTAGCAGAGCAAACACAGAAGAGCAAAAGGAGAACTGAGGAAAAAAAATGTCATCGAATCATAGAATAGTTTGATTTTGAAGTGACCTTCAAAGGTCATCTAGTTCAACCCCTGTCCTGGGTTCAGCTGTAACTACTTTTCTCCATCCTAGTAGGTGGTACAGTGCTGTGTTTCAGCTTTAGTCTGAGAACAATGCAGGTAACATATCAATGTTTTAGTTGTTAAGTAATGCTTGCTCCAACGAGGGACTTTTCAGTCTCATGCTGTGCCAGTGTGAAGGGGCACAAGAAGCCAGGAGGAAGCAGAAACAGGCCACCTGACTCAAACTAGCCAAAGGGGTATTCCATACCACAGCACATCATGCCCACTATATAAACTGTGGGGAGGAGTTACCCAGAAGGCCCAGATAGCTGCTCAAATTGGGCTGGGTATCAGCCAACTGGTGGTGAGCAATTGTATTGTGCATCACTTGTGTTTATTGGTTTTTTCTCCCTTTTCCCTTTTACTTTTATATTCTCTCCTCTTGTTATTTCCCTTATCATTATTATTATTGGTGGCAGCAATAGTAGTTTGTGTTATACCTTAGTTACTGGACTGTTCTTATCTCAACCCGTGGGAGTTACATTCTTTCAATTCTCCGCCCCATTCCTCCAGGAGTGAGGGGAGGAAAAAGGAGGGTAGTGAGTGAGCGGCTGCGTGGTTCTGAGTTACTGGCTGGGCTTAAACCAAGACAACCCCTGTGCAATGAGCAGGGACATCTTCAACTAGATCTGATTGCCCAGAACTACATCCAGCCTGGCCTTAAAAGTCAGGAGGATATTTATCCCTTACCTTATAGATCACTTCAGACTGCAATTATGTCTGGGTTATGAGCATAATGATACTTGGACTGACTTTTTAAAAATCTGCATGCTTTGTAATTCCTCATTGTTGCCTAAGGAAAGGAGTCTTTAGGCCACAACAGTAGTAAAGAGCCATTCATGCAACCACATCTGCTCTGTGCCACACAAAGATTTGAGATTTATTAAAATTAAAGATCACTAATATGCATTCATTCTACAAAAACAGTGCCACCAGTTTGCTCTTCAGACAACTTACCAGCTAGGAATGTTCCTGGTTTTTTTCCATGTCACTTCCCGTATTACTTCAGCTTCTATGTAAAGGAGCTGTTTTTTAACCACTGGTATGGACCAAGGGAAGTCTGAGAGGGCAAAATTCAGCAATTTGCTTGCTTTGTAATGGAGATACAATAACCATATAACAGAATGTATGATGAAGTACAAAAAGGCATTATATTAAAAACATTTTCCTCAGCTGTTGCATTTTATTTCAGTATACATCAACGATTAAATAAGTGTGTAATGTTTTTCCACTGATAACAGTGGTATTTAACCAATAATGAGTTTTGTGCATCCTGTTAAATAACTTCTGATCCTATCTATATTCCAAAATTCCAGGCATGCAAGGACACATCACGTAAATGACTCCTCAGCTTGTGTTTGATACAGAAGTTTGCTGTCTTCTCTTACAGTAATCAGATTTTAATTCTTCTAGGTTGCATTGCTATTTTTTTCTTTACAAATGGATGACGAGTTCATTAGTTTGGACCTTTTTTAATGCTTTAGATCTACCTGAATGTTACAAATATTTTATTTTGATATATCATCTAAGCGTAGAAACACCTATGGCTTCACCTCTGATCACAGGTTTCACGTTTGGTTTTCATGCACAAAATCTTGTGTCACAGATCTATCAGGGTTTCCCCTGCCTGGATAAACTTCAAAGATCTATGTTAGATCTGACATAAATAAAGCAGATGGATCTAACCAGGCTCTAGACATCACTCCTATTTTAGCACTAATTGACACTTTGAAGAAGCAAATCCTGCCAAGCCTCCCCTTCTGAAACCTAGCCTTGGTGGTAATACTGGTCGTTCCTCTCACTGATCATTATGGTGTACGTGTGCAGTCCACAAGAATCTCAGTCTGGGACAATCCAAGCTTTAATGCTGAGGGCAAATTCTTCAGGTGTTTCCACAGGGATTAATGAAGACTCCATTGCTTTTAATGCATAAAGCATAAGGGCAGACAGCTCATTAGAAATAAAAATGAACATGACTGTTGTATCCAGGTAGGCATGACTCCCCTATGTGATGAGATTCTTGAAAATTAAGTTCTTCCCTTGAGCTGTTCAAATGGTCACAAGCTAAATCAGCACATTTCGTAGCCTTTCAGCATTCATGTCTTCAAAGTCATGGCAAACTGCTCCTGCTCTTTAAGTGCACTCTTCCTTGGTTATGAGCACACGTGAGTGTAGACACCTGAAAAGCTGTCTGTCCCTGAGAATCACCCATCTCACATTTTCCAAGAAGCCCCCAAGTCATATTTTTCCAGATTGCTTCATCTTAATGGAGAAAGCTCAAAATTTAATGTTCTTACATTTCTGACTCTGTGGCAACTTTCAGAATTAAAGACAGGGATAAGCCCAAGAAGCTAAAATTAAGCCAAATAATGAAGTTGGACTTTGCTTATTCTGCATACTACCTGACCATAGTTTGCATATTAACTTTGTAGTTCTCTTATTGATTTGATAAGCATCGTTTTCTTGTTCATGCAGCATTTGCACAGACCTTCTGATTTGCACGTGATCATATCTAAAGTCATCACACCATGATGTTCTTTCTTGGAATTTTCCAGGTAGTATAATGAAAACAGATCTATTATTGCCACTTAAATTAAAAGATATGTCAGAAACTCTTTGTTGATTAAAAACCAAACAAACAAAAAAGAAAACCACAACAAAAAAAAAAAACCACTACTTTAATTTGGATACCAAACAGTGGCATTTTTCCAGTTAGTGGCATGGTGATCAATGCTGCACCACTCAACATTGCAGTCAGTGAATTTTTGCACAAAAATCTGTAACTACTTTTTGTTAAAGGACAGAGCAGAAACAAAAACTGAAGGTAGGGGGAAAATAGAAAACAAATTTAACTTAATTTTCTACAGACCACAAGCAAGTCTTTAAAAAGCAGTATGTGAGGTTGAGATGGTGAGTTTGTCAATACAATCAAAACACTCATAACTTATAGACAAGGCCAATGAGACAAGGTGTAGACATAAGCTGTAGAAAGGAGGAAGCATGCTGATAAAACAGTGGGGCAGGGGAGGCTAATGACAAAGGGTATCTGCCTGAAGTGGAGAGAGCACCCTTGAGTTTGATGGTATTCTCAAAGTTGAAAAGGTTTTGGACAGGAAGCCAGTGGATGGAGCTGGTGAGGGGAGTTAATGTGCAGACAATGGAGATGAAATCAAAACCAGTGTTTAGTGTGGGCTGATGAAGGCAATGACTGCATTTTTGAGAATTCTTTACTAATCAAGGCAGCATGCATGAGGGCCTGAATGAGATATTTGGCCATAAGGATGGAGATTATAAGGATTGTTCTGTGGAGATGTCAAGCACAAAGAAGTGGCAGGTTTTTGGAGATGGATTTGTCATTAGCAATACTA
The DNA here is from genome assembly GCA_017639245.1 of Myiopsitta monachus. Taxonomy (NCBI): domain Eukaryota; kingdom Metazoa; phylum Chordata; class Aves; order Psittaciformes; family Psittacidae; genus Myiopsitta; species Myiopsitta monachus. Next base: position 21,671,460 of record CM029941.1, read on the forward strand.
GTGAGAATGCTGTTAGCATGGAAACACAGAAAGCCAGACTGTAAGTCATCCAAAACATATAAAAGGGAGAAAATTGTTGTATTTTGAAGTGTAACTAAGGATTTTAGAAAGAATGGGAAGGAGAAAAATGGGCAGAATATAAAAATGGGCAAGAAAAAAAAAGGCTAATTTCTGGTGAATGTGGAACCTGGAAATGAGTTTGAAATACATACTGGGAAATTTGAATAGGACAGTAGAAGTATGAGGAAGAAAGAGAACAGATCACCTAGGGAAACAGGTCAATGCTGAGCAACAAGTTAAGAAGAGAAGTACAAAAGAGAGAAGTACAATATTGTAGACCTCAGGAAGACTCATCAGCAGGAGTGTGAGCTTGCCATAGAAACAGCCATTCTTCAGTATCTGTATTCAGAATAGCATTTCTTATTCTCTTTGCCTGTAACCGTATCTGTAAATTAAAGTATGCCTGAAACCAATCTCCTGCCCTGGCCATGCGCCGTAGAGAGCCTGTGTTCATATTATTAAATCTTTTCACCTGGCAGAGAAAAATAGTTCTGAGCAAATTGCCTGTAGTTCTTCCTAATTCTGAAAGTGTGGCTTGGAAATTGTTTGGGAAAATGCTATTTAGCACAGGTTAAGTGTGTCAGGGACACACCATCTAGTAGTTCAATAGTTTGAACAATAGAGTTATGAAACTTTTAAAGTTTTATGAAGATGCTTGTATAAATATATAAATATTCCTGGAAGTCCACAGTTTCTTGCTGAAGACTGCTAAATGTGTCTGATTAGGTGAGCTGTATAATCAATACAAAACAGAACACAAAGGGCAGGCTCAACTTGCCAAGAAGGCATGACGGGATTCAGCATTAGAAGGATATGGGGTTAAACATATCTTTCCTTTGGTGCATTATTTTCATTAGATGGATTCTGAGTGTCTTACTAAGTTGTTAAGCTCAGAGTCTTTATGGATACAGAGAGTTTAATGTAAAATTAATCTACCAGTTAAGAATATTTCACATGTGTGCACTCTAGGGAAAAAAAGGAGCCAGCCATCACTGTGGGCTGTAACAGCTGTGAACAAACAGCTGTCTCGGTCCACCTACCAAGAAGATCACCACAGATCAATAGCTATTGTCCAGTGCCTTTTGTAAATATCACCACAAAGGAGTAAACTGGGAAAAAATTGAATAACTTTTATTTCAAATGAAATCCATTACCCAAGTGTGGTAAACTAGAAATACATGTAGCAGGAAGCCAGACTCAAAATACTTCCGAGCAGGGAAGAGAGCTGTTCTGCTGTCTTAACCAGCAGAGCATGCACAGAAGCAACACCAGCTTCTTCAGGGGAAGCTGCAAGAGACCGTGCAAAAAGGCAAAGCAATTCCAGAATGCCTGGGAAACCAGCTTTTTAATCCACTCAATCTGAAGGTTGTCTACTGAATGTAGAAGAATTAGGTGTTTCATCACCAGTAAGCTTCTTCTTAGTCCTTCTCTTCCCTATTGCATATTCTCTTTTCTACATCTCAGGGTGTTCTTTGTACATCTCTTAATGTCTTTGTAAGGATTCACCTTTGAGCTGTAACTCAGTAATTGCAGTCTCAATGTTGTCATCATTGTCTTCACTACAACAGTTGTATAATGAAAATAGTTGGTCTGTGTTCTTCTGTTAATAAAAGTACCCAATTGTTGTATTCTATGTTGCAGAAGCATTGCAGTTATGTGAGAGAATTCAAAGAAGAACTCTGCTTTCTAAAAATATTAATGAATCCCAAAATGTACAATCTTTCTAGAAGTACTTTCTGTAAATAGTAAAATTAAACAGAAAGTATTCTTTCATATTCATTACGTCCTTCAGGAAAACAGTCGTCTAATACAACAGTATAAAAAACAGATAAGCAGAATGCCTGATGCAGACAAAATCTTCTAGAAATTTCATGCTTCCTCTCATCCATTAGCTTGAAGTGTGTCGTGGTTTAAGCCCCAAACCCACGAAGTTTTCTCACACACTCACTTCCTTCTCTTTCTTCCCCCCGTCCCAGGGGGATGGGGAGGAGAATTGAAAGAATGCAACTTCTACAGGTTGAGATAAGAACAGTTTAGTAACTAAGGTACAACACAAACCACTACTGCTACCACCAGTAATAATACAAGAGAAATACAAAGAAAGGGAAAACAACTGCTCAACAAGCTCGACCCAGCCAGTGCACCCCCCAGCAGCGAACACCCCAATGCACCACCACGCTCTTCCGGGGCTCTGCTATCCATTTTTACATCCTGGACATGACATGCTGTGGTATGGAATAACCTCTTTTGTCAGTTTGGATCAGGTGTCCTGTCTCTGCTTCCTCCCGGCTTCCCCTCCTCCCTGGCATAGCATGAGACTCAGAATGTCCTTGGTCAGACCAAAACACTACCAAGCAGTAAACACTGGTGTTATCAGCGCTGTTCCCAGGCCCAAAATCAAAACCACAGCACTGCACCAGCTACCAAGAAGGAGAGAAATGACAGCTGCTGCTGTTGATCCCATGACAAAGTGTTATCTTGACCAGACTTTTCCACATATGGCTGCTTTTATTGCAGTATCTACTCTTGAGGTATTGCTGCACAATGTCAGATAATGGGCTCGATTATTTAATATACAGGACAAATAAACAGTAAAGGGATATAAAGCAATAATTTATAGATAAACTATAATATTTTTTTTCAACACAGTAAAAAAAAAATGAAATCCTGATAGTTTCTCCAGGGAATTTCTGTCCCAAAAGGAACTAAACTCATAAAGGACATTTGCCATAAGCATCATATCATGATTAAGGTTCTTGTTATAAGGAGTTTGCATATAATGTTTTGTCCATATGACGAAACCTGATCTTTCAGGTATGCTCTCACACTGAAGTACTCTTTGGGTGTTCCTGTTAGAACAGACAATGGATGGGGCTTGCAAGCTTCAGGGATTCCTAATGTGAAAATTGAAGAGGTTCTCTTCACCTGTGTTGTCCTCTCTTTGGGGAACACTGACTACAGAGTCTTTTGTAACTTCTCTATCCAGGCTTTTCCCTTTTCCTTTCATCCTTGGTTTCCTGGTAGTGCATTTAATTTCTGTTTGTAGAATTTCTGTTGCAGCTGATCAGTGTCTGTGCTGCATTTTTGCATGTGCATTACACTGTTAAGATCCCTTTAGAGAATTAAACATCTCTAGCCACTCACCACTAGTGATTTAACAGGGAGACCTAATGTCAGAAAGAGGTGATTATTCTTCAAATAGCTCAGAAAGACAAGGTAGGGAATTACCCTGAGAGACATTTTCAATTTTTGCAAATTTAATTCAAAGAGTCATAGCTCAATCAAAATTAAACCTACGTGATTTGTAGCACTGTCCCAGGTGTTTAGGGATACCAGAAAGTCCTCTTTAGAATTGCAGAATTGACCTTCTGCAGCTGGTGCGGCAAATCACCTCTACTATGCAAACTACTGCTGCTGCTTCTAGATAGCAAATATCAGCTTTTGAACCTAATTCAAAAAGCCTGTTCAAACTCATGGAAAGACTCTTATTTTGACGACTATGGATTACTGTTGCATTTCATGGACTCCAACCAGAAAGGCTGAGAGTCTTAGTAATTCTATGAAACTGAGACAGATAAGCGTAACACGCTACAAAAGCTAATACAGCTATGTGGCAATCAAATCAGCCCAATCAAAGTTGCACCAGCATGAGCAGGTGTATTTTCAAATACTTTCAGCTTCTGAAAACATACAAATATGTAATTGAGAACAAAATAAATCCTCATCAGTGTTGGAGCTCAAACTCAACGAATTCAAACGCCTGCTAAGCAATTTGCATTCATTAACATGCAAGTTTCATCGCAATAGAGGTGGGGCACCTGCAAAACTCATTTTCCAGAAAAGGATTAAATTCCTTAAGTCAGTTCCTTTTAAGTTTTCCTAATTTTGCTAAATGGTTTCCACAATATTTATTTTTTTTTTTCCTTTTCTTTTTTTTTTGTTGTTGCATTAAGAAAGGTCTAGGACAGAGATGATATGGAGAAACTCTTAGGAAACTTCATGTGTAACAGTTTAATGAGTAGTAGAAATTCTGAACTAGTAAGGCTCACTTCCAGCTTTCCTTACATAAGATTGATAATAGACAATGAGATATCACTGGGCAGTTAAAATGAGGAGCAATAGTGCCTGTCTACCCACTTCTTTCTTTTTGTACATTCAAAGGTGAGAAACTGCTCACAGATATTTCAAACAGAATACTAACTTCTCAGAAAACATATTCTAAACCTGATCTTAGCTCAGAAATACAGAAAGACATTTCAGCTGTTGCATTAAAGTGACTTACTATAGAAGGACTAGCAAATTTTTCTTCTGCTTCACTGTATTATTTGAAGAAACAAAATGATAAGACAATATCATAAAGATAAACTGAACCAGAATTAATGCTTCCTAATTCAACAAATTCCTAAATATGTTAGCCTTTTGCCAGTTCTCATGGGAGTTCATGCAAAATCATAACATGCAGACATCATAATACGTACTTGAATGTCATGGTGATTTTGATTGCATAGATGTCGAGAAAGATGGAGCATTCCCAATCTTTTAATGGATATTTGTATGGCCTAAAATTAATCTTTTGTTTTTCCAGCTTTACTGCAGGGCAAATTTTAAGATTTTCTTGCCATTAGTCTCTCTGATCACGAAACATCAAAAAAGACATCTCAGGTTAAAGTCAGCTTGTGTTATTTTAGAACTGCTAGCTGATCATGTCAGGATATTGGCTGACCAAGATGTTGAGTTATATTATTACTGTAATAGGAGAAAGTTCATGTTGGAAAAGATGAAAAATCTCTTCATCTTTTATATAGAAATAAATGCCTCAATTCCTTCATTTCATCTGAAGCTCAAAAGCAACAGACAGACATGTTGGTAAAATGTTATGCCTGTTACACATTGGTATCATAGTCTGAATAGTCCTCTCGAAGTACCTTAGCTTTCTGATGCAATCATGTGCCTTACGAAGGCTGAATTTCCTCTCTTTAAGCCTCAGTTGCTTTAGTCGTGTAGTAGAACAAGGGTTCTAGGTTTCAGTAAAGAAAATTTCTAGCCTTCATATATACAGAAAAGACTGAATGTAGGATCTCTATTCTTAAACAGAAAGGTAAATGAAAAGATTAAAGAATGCATTACTTTCTTAAAGTCTTTTAACTCTTTAAATTGCTTTCTGGTGGTTACTCTTGCTAGCTAAGTACACAGGTCTGATAACACCTATATAGACTTATTTTTTTTTTAATATGACCTTTACCATACAAAGACCTGTGTGTGAATTGTTGTTTATAGTTAGGCTTGTTAAATATAGCAACACAGTTTCTTGCTGTTCAATGCTAGTATATTTGTCTCACAGACAAAGTGACTACTGATAATACTAAAAACATCTTGACACTGGAAATCTTCATGAAAGTAATCTGTTATAAACACCACCTTATGAGTTACCCTGTGCTTTATTCAATTTTTTAGCTATAAAAACTGGAGCATTATGACTTTGCTATGTATAATTTGGGTGAAGTATTTTTATTTTAGAGGATGAAGAGAATGAAACAACTAGAAAAGAAAGCTGTCCTTTCTGAGTTTTGAAGTGCTTTTCCATGCAGCCTGAATAGTTTCTGAAATAGCTTTTGGTATTTTATTATATATCTAAACTTTAGACTGAATCCACTAATTGAGGAGTGCAGTGATGTAGGTCTACTGATTTTAATGGAACAACATCAGTTTGTATTTCCATGGACATGGCCATACTGTCTTCTTTGCACTCAGCATAACAAGGATATCTGCATGTATTCCAGCTTACTGAAATTACTCTGGCCTTGATAGCTGCTCAGGCCAATGTCTGAGGAAGTGATCATGTACTGCTTGATGAAAAGATTAACTGCCACAGGTCCTGTTAGAGTCCAGCACAAGGATTACTGTATTACTTTATGAGAAGAGAAGACTATTCCTTCTTTTTACATAATTTGCAGTGATGAAAATATTCCTGGTTTCCCCTCTGGCACTGTGAGGGAGGCTGCAGGAATGGCCCTGGAGTCATCTAAGCAGGTAGGTGGGAGGTGGGGCTGAGTCATACTGTGGGACTGAAATCTTGATAGGTAATAAGACTTTCTCCAAAATATTATGCCCTCCTAGTTTATCAGAGGAAGATTATTCCAGTCCTGGAATAATTTGAGTTTAACAGATACATTAATAAAATAAAACTAGTAAAGATATTAAGGTGGAGAGTGGAAGGTCTGATTGGAAGGCAGCTTGGTACTATTAGACGCACAGAAAAATAAATATCAAGGCTGTTAAGATGTCAAAAATATGAAAGATTTGAAGTTCATGAAAATCTTAGCTAAGGAAAAAGAAACACGGGTGAAATGTAGCAGATTGTTGATGGATTGTGATCTTAATCTGCAGAAAGACTTAACAAAGAGAGAGAAATACACTTTGCAGCAAAGACCAGGTTGCATAATGTTTTGAACAACCTGGTCTAGTGAAAGGTGTCCCTGCCTGTGGCAGCGGAGTTGGTACTAGATGACCTTTAAAGTCCTTTCCAACCCAAACTATTCTATGTTTCTATGAAAATTTCATGAGTACATACTGCGCAGGAGATGTTTGGCCATTTCTGAGAGACAGAGACTAGTTGGCAAGATAGACAGATTCCACAAATCTCTTGAGTTTTCATGCCAGGAGGACATGAAATTAGGTGCAGGAGAGACTTTAATGAATAAACCCAACAGATACAGTGTCACAGAAAAACTGTGTGCAGGGATAATTGTCAAATCCAGAGTATCCCACAGGGTTTCTGGAAGTCCTGCGGCCAGGCATACTGTGGATGGGCATACACACACAGGCATACTGTGGACATGGTCCACTACTACCCAGACATCAGAAGAACCCTTCCTGACAATTTCCAAAGACTCTGAAAGCACTGTATGTTTCCCATTGTTCCTTGTAAACAGTAGATATATTCATAGCATCCATTAATTTATGGAAAGCACCTGAAAAGGAAAGGAGGAAATAGCACTGCTTGTATTTCATACACTCGTTCAGCTCCTACACGGGATTTTGATGACATTCTATATAAAGATATCTTTTATTAGGAAAATGAAAGTTGCGATGGTAATTTTTTGACCTTAGACACTCTTCAAAACACTCTTTCTAAGCAAAAAGTCCTGCCTGTCTCTGATTAAACAAAATTTAACTCCTTCTAAATAAAGCAGAACTGAAACCTGTATACATAAAAGACTTTTAGATTTTGTCTAGTGCTATGCTGTTATTTCTAGATGTGTTAAATAGAGTCATGTTTGCTTAAATGACGGAGTTTTACACTGCAATACTGATTCGGTTATGTCCCTTCACCCAGTAAGGGTGTACCATATAAAAGATTAAGAAGACACAGAATATTGTGCTGCCTTTAAAGAACTATTTCAGTACACTTTTAACAAAAGTCTATCATATTGCAAGACCACAAGCTACATCAACAAACTTTATATACCTGGTAAGTCTATCAGTAGGTACAGGCATAGTTAAATCTATATACTTTCAGAACTGTGATATCATAGATACAACTCTATCAGGCAGCCATCTGATAAATCATCCCTTTCTTAACTAAAAGTTTATTGGAAGCACATTAACTATTAGTGTATTGAAATGTGCAAAATAGGTAATTTCATATTCTAAAATTGCAGTATTTGTCTTTCTTTACCACCAAGTGGATACATAATTGGCTGGATGGCCACATGCAGAGTTGCCGTCAACAGCTCAATGTCTATGTGGCAACCGATGACAAATGGTGTCCCTCTGGGGTCCATGCTGGGACCGAACCTGTTCAACATTTCTGTCGGTGACATGGACAGTGGGATTGAGTGAGCCCTCAGCAAGTTTGCCGATGACACCAAGCTGTGTGTTACAGTTGATACACTGGGGGTTAGGAATGCCATCCAGAGGGACCTTGACACACTTGTGAGGTGGGCAAATGCCAACCTGATGAAGTTTAACCACGCCAAGTGTAAGGTCCTACACCTGGGTCGGAGCAACCCCAGGTACAGCTACAGGTTGGGCAGAGAAGGGATTGAGAGCAGCCCTGTGAAGAAGGACTTGGGGTGTTGGTCAGTGAGAAAATGAACATGAGCCAGCAGTGTGTGCTTGCAGCCCAGAAGGCCAACCATATCCTGGGCTGCATCAAAAGGAGCGTGACCAGCATTTTGAGGGAGGTGATCCTGCCCCTCTACTCTGCTCTTGTGAGACCTCACTTGGAGTATTGTGTGCAGTTCTGGTGTCCTCAGCATAAAAAGGACTTGGAAGTGTTGGAACTAGTCCAGCGGAAGGCCACGAGGATGATGAGGGAACTTGAGCACCTCTCCTATGAAGACAAGTTGAGAAAGTTGGGGCTGTTGAGCCTGGAGAAGAGAAGGCTGCTTAGAGACCTCATAGCAGCCTTCCAGTATCTGGAGAGGGTCTACAAGGATCATAGAATCATAGAACAGTTAGAGTTGGAAAGGACCTTAACATCATCTAGTTCCAATCCCCCTGCTATGGGCAGGGACACCTCCCACTAAACCATGCCACCCAAGGCTCTGTCCACCCTGGCCTTGAACATCGCCAGCGATGGAGCATTCACAACTTCCCTGGGCAACCCATTCCAGTGCCTCACCACACTTACAGGAAAGAATTTCTTCCTTCTATCCAATCTTCACTTCTCCTGTTTAAGTTTGAACCCGTTACCCCTTGTACTCACAACAGATCCTACTGAGGAGTCCCTCCCCGGCATCCCTATAGCCCCCCTTCAGATACTGGGGGGGAGCTCTTCATTAGGGACTGTAGTGGCAGGACAAGGGGCAACGAGTTTAAACTAAACCAGAGGGAGTTCAGGTCAGGTATAAGGAGGAAGTTCTTTGCTGTGAGAGTGGTGAGGCACTGGAATAGGTTGCCTGAAGATGTGGTAAATGCTCCATTCCTCTCAGTATTCAAGGCCAGGTTGGACACTGCCTTTAGTGACATGATCTAGTGTGAGGTGTCCCTACCCATGGCAGTGTGGTTGGAATTAGATGATCTTAAGATCCTTTCCCACCCAAACCAGTCTATGGTTCTATGTTTCCTTACAAGTAGTATTAGGAGGCTGTATTTTAATTTCAGTTTCAACAGTATGCAATGGAAAGTATTTTCATATAGTTAATACAAAATACCTTTCTTAAAGCACTATATTTTTCATGTGTTGTCACTCTCAGATGTATAAAATGACAAGAACAGGTATTTTCTCTGGAGTCTATATATTCATTTCTACCTCCTATTGATTTATGGAGCTTTGATTACTGCTTCTTCAGATTTTCTATTAAAGACAACAATAAAAATCCAAATAAAATTGACTGTGACTGGCAGCAAGTAATAGGCCTTTTAAATATTGAGAATGAAAAATGGAATCTAATTTTAGATTTTATCTTTGTAATCTGTTCCTATGTAAGGTGAATATGTACCTTGGTATCATTTTTTTTTGACATTGTACATGCTAAGTTCATTGGACAGAAGCTTCAGAATAAAACTATATGCTTGAAACACTAAACTGATTTGAGAAGTTAGTTCAAATTTATTTTTTTTTTTACCATGTATTACTTCAGTAAGAAGTGTCTTGTAATCATCTATGTTCACCCAAAATATTGCATAAGTAGTACGCAAGAGATTTCTTTGCTTTTTCAGGTCAAAGTACCCAGTATCCTTTAAATTCAAGGTCAAAATATTTTGAAATTGGCCATAGACAATTTTCACCTTAGCTAGCTTAATGATCTGAGAAATTTAAAGGAAGCTTTATGTATGATGTTAGCTGGGGATGAATTTAGGCCACAGTACTTTCAGGCACAATTAGGCTTTGTTGGACTCTTTCCTTAGGATGAGCATAAAGTCTTACTGTAAGATAAACTTCTTATCTGACCTTCTGTTTCCTGTTTGCACTGCATGGTAAACTTATGAAGTGGCTTGAATGACTTTCTCTGAGAAAGCAGCAGAAAGACAATAAGAAACATGTACTGATAAACATTTCTGCTGCTTCTCAGTATTTAGTTTGATGTTCCATGTAGTCACTAATTTAGAGCAGAAATAAAATATGCTCGTTTAGTGGGAGCTCCAGCAGGTGATATCTTAGGGGAAGCCAAAATACCTCCTGGGGTTTTGTTATGAAGGAAAGTAAGATGAATCTTTTATTGTATTTTGTGCTGAGGGTGTAGAAAAGAGCTTCAAACCTGCTTATTCTGTCACTTTCACTGCCTATGTTAGAGTTGATAGCTCTTGCTCCTTCTCCTGTCCTTGCAGATACCTGCACACCTGAGATATCAGGAGTGATGTCTGTAATGAACAAGTTTCACTCACCTTCCTGCAAGTTAAACCATAAGCACCATCATATCTTCCTCATTGTGTTCAGCTACTTAATTTATTTGAGATTTTGCTGGAATATATGTGCATTTTTAGAAGCTGAGTCAAAACAAAATATGCTTTTCTACTTTTGAATTAAGTATACAATATAAGATTTTACAAATGTCTTTTAATTTTACTCTTACTAGCTAGCTTTCTGTTTTTCTGTCCTTTAGTAATCTGAAACTTTATGTTGACATATTGAAACACTTTGTTCTGTGGAGCTAATCATAAGACAGTATGCTCAGTCAGAGAAGTTATTTTCAGAGCATTCTGACAAATTCCAAAGTTTGGGAATGAAGAATAATTCAAACAATCAAATTGAAAAGCTTTTTAATGTCAAGCTTTCAGGGTCTGCACAGTAATAGAACATTCTAAAAAGGTGTAGATTATTTTAGAGGTGAAGGTCTGCATCTTCAAAAGAGCCATCAATAGAATTAGGTGTTGAACCCCTTTGAAGCTGCTTTCAAATTTCCAGCTTAATTTTGTTTACCTCTGTGGAGTCAGTCATCGGTGTTCAAGAGGAATATAAAATAAAGAGTGCTCACCTTTTCAAAATGATCATTCATGGCCTTAGACAATCTGGAAAGGGTTCAGAGGGTTTTAACATCCTTTCATCCTGGGGTGCTCCTTTTCCTCCACGGAGATTTTAATGTGTCACAGCTTAATGGCTGTTTCCTGCTTCAACATTATAAAAAGAGGTTCAATTGTGTTAAAGTATCAGCAAGGAAGACAAAGCAAAGGCATGGAGAATAGTGATGTAAAATGCCAGTTCTCTATTCCTCTGTTTTTAATGGTGTCTTCTTTCCAGAACTGAAGTGGAAAGTAGGAGCAGCACTGTCTTGTTCAGAGCATGGACTGGTATTGGACAAAATAGTACTGAAAAGAAAAAGTGTTCTGGAGGTTTCTGGATTTAGACAACATAGTAGGCAACTTAATAACACTGTAAAATATAAACATCAGAAGTTTTGTCGCTCATTCCAGAAGGAGATTACAGCCATGACTTACATCTGCAATTCTTGGCGCAATTAAAGTTAGATCCTAGTTAAAATGGGCGGAAGTTAGATCCTTGTTACAATGGACAGAAAAAAATAACATTATTTTTCATTGCAAAAGGACAACTAGCCTCTTTGGCTAATTGGACAGTCAGAATAGATATTTTCCCGTATTCTGAAGCAGCATCAGAAACTAAGATTTTACAGTACTGTTGTGGTAGCAAGTATATTCATAATCTAGATACTTGCCTATATGTGAAGGCAGATCTTGACAAAAAAAGAAAAATAATAAAGTGAAATTGAAGTACTTGAGCAAAAGCCAACAAATTTCATTTTATTTTTTAATGGAAGCAGTCAGCCTAGGTTTAATAGGCTTGAGCAGTAGAACAGGTCAGTTAACTAAAGACTGGAGATCTCAGCCTGCGTAGAGAATTTCTCTGCCCTTAGCCATTCTAATGGCCCCAAAACACTTTCAATGTCAGGAAAATGCTATTAATTAGAGAGGTATAGAAGCACACTGAGCAATTGACTCTAAGTCTTCTCTTAAAATAGACAGAGATTAGAGACTTCTTGATGTGGCACATTAAGGAATTGCAGTATATAGGACTTTAAAACCAGTACTCTCTGATGATACCGAAAAGTAAGAAGGTGGAGATACTGAATGACTGCTACACTAAAATCTCTCCACAGCAATATGCGATCTCGTGTTTTGAGTATCTGTAACTTGTTCTTTTTTTTTTCCAGGCACTAGTCTGCTGGTTTCTCTTAGCTACCATTTCTCTCTCCCCTCACTGCACTGCAAAATATGATCTTCGTGTGATGTTATGAAACTTGCTGTCCCATGTGTGAACTGTTCTAGACCTAGCAACTTAGCTGCAACATATTCTGAATATATTTGTAACACCCAGGAGGACTTTCCCTCCTCATGTACTCAGCTAAGATCAGGGCACTGAATAGCTACATTATTGATAAGTTTGATAGGCTGTTCTATTTTTTACTGCTCTTTTAATTAAAATGTGTCTTTCAAACATCCATCACCAAAAAAATGTCTGTTTAACTTCTTTTCCCCTGAATAAAATACTGAAGATATTTTCTGTAGTTTCCTTTTTACCTTTCACTATATTTTTGTTCTGTACAGAATGTCCTAAATAATGAAATTCAAACCTGCATTTTCTTATTTTGCAAAGTGGGCCAGCTGAGGACATCATATATTAGAAAACACACTTTGGATCATTGTCTTCTGTCTTTCACACCCACATCTGAAAATGTTGAGAAGAAACTAGAAATACACAGCAGCATATCACTTATGGAAATCATTTTCAAATCATTTCACAAGCATAACTGGCTGCTTCTGGTTTAATTCAACAGATTGCAACAACTGAATTCGTTTGTCTCAAAATGGAAGTCTGTGCCCCCTTTGTTATAGCTGAGAGGGAAAGGCAATGATGCTGTAGAACTGGTCAAAGGCTTGATCACCCTCTGCCAAGTTTGCTATGAAAACATACATCGTATATAGAGAAGAAAGTATGGGACTGCTATAGCATGAGTGTGGCCACGGAGCAGCAACTTGGCTGAGAAAGCATTCATTGCAGAGTGGGGAACAAAGAAAATTATACTGACTACTGAGGGCTTGGATTTGACAAATCCATTAAGTTTTGGACGGTTTGTACCCATCAACTTCATTCAGTTTGGTCTAACTAGAATATTTTGCATTTTGGTTGTCACTGTTCCAATTTAGTTCACTACCTGTCGATTTTCTAACTCTAATGTCAAAATGACGGAAAGACTGGTTTAGATTTAGTGGTTACTCCTTGATTTAGTGGATTCAACACAATTAATGGGGAAGAAACCAGGAAAAGGCAGCTGAACGAGTAAACTGAAGGACTGAAAAGTTTAAACCTATTGATGTGTTAAGTAATGTGACAAAGATTGCTTTTCATCTCAAAGTGCAGAAAATCGCTTTTCTGGGAAACTAACATACATCATTAGAAAGATTCACCAGCTACAGTAGGATATTAAGGAACCTTGATGATCTTTTTGAAAGAGCAGTTGTTATCCTCATCCCTGAAATGTAGACACTGTGGGTGTTTAATGACAGTTTCTCTTCAACACCACCTTTGCAGGAACAGTCTTTATTCTTAAAAATTGCCAGAGAATAAGCACGGACTAAGGACAAAACTGCAACAGCAACATGAGGATTTAAACATGAGAGAAAGGTTGCTACTTCTTATGCCACCATCACCTTCAATGTACCAAAGGCAGCACTAATAAGAAATGACCAAAATATTTTCTCCCTAAACACACTTCTTCCAGACAACTGCAACTCTGGTGAACCACTAGCTGTTGCAAATAAGAAATCAAATGCGAGATCAATTCTTTCACTCATCAAACCCTAGACTGACATAATACTTACTGGCTTCCTTAGGGAGGTATACATATTCAGAGCTCTTTATCCTGTGTTGAAGTTAAAATGTCCTTGGGGATATTTCCTGCAAGACCAGGCGATGCTGTAGATGGAAATGTTGAAAGAAATAATGACAGGTTCATGTGAAACTATTACTCTGCCATCCTGCACATACCTCTTTTTAGACTCCAACTTTGCTGTCTACAGAGAGCAACCATAAAGGAAAAATTTTCTTTTATTCTTGTATAGTGTGACACCCCTAACCAAAAGCCATACTTCTGCAAGCTTTTCAGTGGAGATGTTTATTGTGCCTAATATAAGTAAAGCAGGAACCTAATCATTGCATATTTCAGTTTGAACATTTTGATGTTTTCCTGTTGGTTGGGCTAAATTTTTTCGCCTTAGGAAGAATCAACTTTTGGTCCAGCCTCTCTCTATAGAAGAAATAATACTCCTGGCCAACAAATGAAGTACAGAAATAAAAAGCGAGGGTCTTGGATGCAAAGGAAAATTGAAGACCTGACCTTCTTCACATTACTTCTGTTTCATTGAAGGATTATTGTAGTAAATAAAAAGTACTGCATGATCATGAACTAGGTAAAGACCTCCAAAATGTGTAGATTCAAAATTTTCTTCAGGTTATATTCGTATCTTCTCAGTCACCTACCCAGTCACTAGCATTTGTTAAAGATCTGTTGCCTTCCTGTCTCCATTTTCTAACACAGTGTTGTGGTTTAAACTCAGCTGGCAATTCAGCCACGCAGTTGCTCGCTTGCTTCCCTCCTTCCTCCCCCTTGCTCCCAGAGGGATGGGGAGGAGAATCGAAACCAACTCCCACAGGCTGAGATAAGAACAGTCCAGTAACTAAGGTATAACACAAACCACTGCTGCTACCACCACCAATAATAATGATAAGGAAAATAACAAGGGAAGGGAATACAACCACTCACCACCTGCCGACCGATACCCTGCGTGCCCGAGCAGTGATGTAACCTTTCCGGATAACTGACCCCAGCTTATATAGTGGTGTCATGGTTTAAGATGTAAATCACACAGTTTGATCACTCACTCCCCTCTCTTTCTTCCCCCCAGCTCCTGGAGGGGGGGGGGGGGGGGGGACGAGAATTGAAAGAATGCAACTCTCACAGGTTGAGATAAGAACAGTTTACTAACTAAGGTATAACATAAATCACTGCTGCTACCACCAATAATAATAATGACAAGAGAAATACAAGGAAAGAGAATACAACTGCTCACCACCTGATACCAAGCCTGACGCAGCTGCGAACTGAACTCTTCCGGGTTCCTGTCCCCAGTTTTTTCCATCTTGGGTATGACATGCTGTGGCGTGGAATACCTCTTTGGTTGGTTTGGGTCAGGTGTCCTGTTTCTGCTTCCTCCTGGCTTCTCCTCCTCCCTGGCAAAGCATGAGACTCAGGACGTCCTTGGTCAAACCAAACATACTAAGCCACAACTATAAACACTGGTGTTATCAGCACTGTTCCCACGCCGAAAGTCAAAAACACAGTGCTGCACCAGCTACCAAGAAGGAGAAAAATGACTGCCACTGCTGAACCCAGGACAGTATCCACCCCTTACTCCATACCATTCACATCATGCTCAGATCCCACATTTTCAATGTACCATCATATGTATATGCATATACGCACCCACACACACACACAGAGGGGGAGAGATCATTCCTTAGTGCATGGACCAATCCCTATAAAGCTGCTGAGTCCATTCAGGCTGTGATGTCAGGCTCCATCTTTTGTAACAGTCTTTCAGAGCAGGGGAGGCTGTGTGAAGTGTTGGATCATTGCCTGCTGATGCTGATCTTTCTTTTACCGGAAAACTTGTTCGGTTTCATTAAAGTTCATTCTTTTCTGGGATGACAGTCAGAGGGCCAGTAGCTGATGACTTGAAGACATGTTGGTGGGCTATTAAAGTGTTACATAGCAGGCAACAGCATACAATTGAGTCCATTGGCTGTTTTCCCTAAATTCAAATCCCATTGAGGTACACATCAGACTTCCCCATCTTCCCGCATTGCCCACCAAGTATACCCAGGTCCCTGAGCAAAAGCAATCCCATGAGTGGGTTTGCCTTTACCTGAAGCAGGAATAACCCAGACTGTCTTCCCCAGCAAATTCTTTATGTGCACCACAGGAACGTTGTCCCCCTCCACAGTATGCAGAAGTTCTGACTGGGCTGGGCCAGCCCTGTTGGCAGATCCTCTGGTGTTGACCAACCAGGTGGCCTTTGGTAAATGTGTATCCCAATGTTTGAAAGTCCCACCACCCATTGCTCTCAGTGTAGTTTTTAATAGCCCATTGTACCGTTCAATTTTCCCAGAGGCTGGTGCATGGCAGGGGATGTGATATA
This sequence comes from Myiopsitta monachus, assembly GCA_017639245.1. Classification (NCBI taxonomy): domain Eukaryota; kingdom Metazoa; phylum Chordata; class Aves; order Psittaciformes; family Psittacidae; genus Myiopsitta; species Myiopsitta monachus. The sequence goes on from CM029941.1 coordinate 21,687,678, forward strand.
CCCATTCAATGCCATGCTCTTTGGCCCAAGTGTCTATCAGGCTGCTCTGAAAATGAGTCCCATTGTCTGACTCAATTCTCTCTGGAGTGCCGTGTCGCCACAAAATCCATTTCTCAAGGCCCAGGATAGTGTTCCTGGCAGTGGTGTGGACCCAGCATATGTTTGCAGCCATCTGGTGGTTGCTTCCACCGTGGTAAGCACATGGCGCTTGCCTTGGCGGATTGGTGGGAGTGTGATATAATCAATGTGCCAGGCCTCCCCATATTTGTACTTCAGCCATCGTCCTCCATACCAAAGAGGCTTTAACAGTTTGTCTTGCTTGATTGCAGCACATCTTTCATGAATAACCTGGGCAATAGTGCCCATTGTTAAGTCCTCTCCACCGGGCCAAAAGTAATTCACCCTTATGTTGCCAATCTAAGTCCATCTGAGCCACTTCAATCTTAGCAGCTTGATCCACTTGTTGGCTGTTCTGGTGTTCCTCAGCGGCCCCACTCTTGGGTACATGAGCATCTACATGGGAAACCTTGACCACTAGGTTTTGCACTTGGGCAGCGATATCTTGCCACAGTGCAGCAGCCCAGATGGGTTTACCTCTGCGTTGCCAGTTGCTCTGCTTCCACTGCTGCAACCACCCCCACAGGGCATTTGCCACCATCCATGAGTCAGTATAGAGATAAAGTACTGGCCACTTTTCTCGTTCAGCAATGTCCAAGGCCAGCTGGATGGCTTTCACCTCTGCAAACTGACTCGATTCACCCTCCCCTTCAGCAGTTACTACAACTTGTCTTTGAGGACCCCATATGGCTGCCTTCCATCTCCGATGCTTTCCCACAATGCGACAGGACCCATCAGTAAATAAGGCATATTGCTTTTCACTTTCTGACACTTCATTATATGGTGGGGGCTCTTCAGCATGCATCACCTCCTCCTCTGGTGACCTTCCAAAATCTTTGCCCTCTGGCCAGTCCATGGTGACTTCAAGAATTCCCGGGCAACTGGGATTTCCTATTAAAACTCATTGTGTAATTAGTGCAGCCCACTTACTCCATGTAGTATTGGTTGCATGATGCGTAGAGGAGACCCTGCCTTTGAACATCCATCCCAGCACGGGCAACCAGGGTGCCAGGAGAAGATGTGCTTCAGTGCCAATCACAACTGAAGCAGCTCGAACCCCTTCATAGGCTGCCAATATCTCTTTTTCAGTTGGGTATAGCTGGCCTCAGATCCTTTGTATCCCCGACTCCCAAAGCCGAGGGATCGACCTCGAGTCACCCCTGGAGCTTTCTACCAGAAGGTTCCAGGTAGGACCGTTCTCCCCAGCTGTGGTGTACAGTACATTTTTAACATCTGGCCCTGTCCGGACTGGTCCGAGGGCTGCTGCACGAACTATCTCATGTTTAATTTGCTCAAAGGCTTGTTGTTGCTCAGGGCCCCATTTAAAATCATTTTTCTTCCGGGTCACATAATAGAGAGGGCTTACAATCAAACTGTAATTCGGGACGTGCATCCTCCAGAACCCCACAGCACCCAAGAAAGCTTGTGTTTCTTTCTTATTAGTTGGTGGTGACATTGCTGTTATCTTGTTGATCACATCTGTGGGGATCTGGTGACATCCATCTTGCCATTTTATTCCCAAAAATTGAATCTCCTGTGCAGGTCCCTTGACCTTACTCCGGTTTATGGCAAAACCATCATTCAGCAGGATTTGGATTATTTTCCTCCCTTTCTCAAAGACTTCTTCCACTGTATCAACCCACACAAATGATGTCATCAATGTATTGCAGGTGTTCTGGAGCTTGCCCCTGTTCCAGTGCAGTCTGGATCAGTCCATGACAGATGGTAGGGCTGTGTTTCCACCCCTGGGGCAGTTGGTTCCAAGTGTACTGGACGCCGCTCCAAGTAAAAGCGAACTGTGGCCTGCACTCTGCTGCCAGAGGAATTGAGAAAAAAGCATTGGCAATGTCAGTCGTGGCATACCACTTGGCTGCCTTTGACTCCAGTTCATACTGAAGTTCTAACATGTCTGGTATGGCAGCACTCAATGGTGGTGTGACTTCATTCAGGCCACGATAGTCTCCACTCTCCATTAGACTTTCTCACTGGCCATATGGGGCTATTAAAGGGAGAGTGGGTCCTACTGATCACTCCTTGACTCTCTAATCTACGGACCAGCTTATGGATGGGAATCAGGGAGTCTCGGTTGGTGTGATATTGCCGCCGGTGCACTGTTGTGGTCACGATTGGCACTTGTTGTTCTTCAACCTTCATCAACCCCACAGCAGAAGGATCCTCTGAGAGACCAGGCAAGGTGGACAGCTGCTCCACTTCCTCTGTCTCTAAAGCAGCAATACCAAAAGCGCATCGGTACCCTCTTGGGTCTTTGAAGCACCCTCTTCTGAGGTAATCTATGCCAGGGATGCATGGAGCCTCTGGACCAGTCACAATGGGGTTTTTTTGCCATTTCCTCCCAGTCAGGCTGATTTCAGCCTCCAGTACAGCCAACTCTTGGGATCCTCCTGTCACTCCAGAAATAGAAATAGGTTCCACCCCTTGACAGCTTGATGGCATCAGAGTACACTGTGCACCAGTATCTACTAGAGCCTTATACTTCTGTGGGACTGATGTGCCAGGTCATCTGATCCATACAGTCCAATTGGTTCGATTGTCCCCTACCTCCACTTGGCTGGAGGTAGGGCCCCTCTAGTAGTCATCACATTGGTCACTCACCTCTTGTAGAGATGGATTATTCTTCTTTATCACAGGAGCTGAAGTAAAATCGGCTCTTCCACTCCATCTGGAAACCTGCTCACCAGAGACTGAAGCTGCAGCTTTCATGGGGTGATCAGACTTGACCTTTGTTCTCCTCTTCAATTCTTGCACCCGTTCCTCCAGAGCTGAGGTAGGTTTTCCATCCCACTTCATCATGTCTTCTCCGTGATCCCGCAGGTAAAACCCCAGGGTGGCCTGTGGTGTGTACCTCCTATATCTTCTCTCTCGAATAGTAGGATGCCTTCTATTAATAGCTGAAATGTGTGTTGGTACACATAAGGAGCTGGATAGATTGTCTCTCAATTGTTTGTAGTCCTAGGACAGTTTTTCTACAGCAGAAATGATGGAAGGGGTGAGATTATCTTCGAACTTTCAGAGTTCATGAATCATTTCTTCCACTGTTAGTAGTACTATGTCATTCCAGGTTGCTGTTCCCAATGAGTGGGCATATGATTGGGGTGCATTTCATGTAAATTTCTGCCACATAGGTCATGTACATTCGATTTCATCTGGATCTATGGGTATAACCCTGTTATTCGACTTGATATTATAGATCACCTCTACAATGGCTGATTCTCTCAGACACTGGATGCTCTTTTCTAGAGTAGTCCACTTGGCCGAACAACTCATGACATCATCCTTGTATGGAAACCTATCTTTCACAGCTGCCAAGAGCCGCCTCCAAAGGCTGAGGGACTTCTTCTCTCTTGCAATTGCTTTGTCAATTCTCCCTTCCCTAGCAATTGATCCCAGCTGTTTGGCTTCAATACGTTCTAGTTCATGACCATCAGCCCCATTTTCCCAGCATCGGAGCAGCCAGGTGATGATGTGCTCCCCTGGCTGATGGGTAAAATCTTTTGACATATTCTGTAGCTCGGTTGAGGTCGAAGATCGGGAAGTCACCTCTGCTTCTTCTTCTTCATCATATGATGATGACTCCTGGTCAGATGTCGTCCCAGGCGTTGAGTATGTTGTTTCCTCATCTTGCTTTATCTTTCTTGCCTCTTTTTTGTTTTCCCTCTTGTGTACAGGGGCAACCGATATTGGTATGAGTTCATCCTCTGATTTAGCTGCGGTGATTATCACTGCAGTTTGGGTAGGTGCTTTACTTGTCACTGGGATTTGAGTAGCAGCTGTACCTGTCTCTGGTGGTGGTGTAGCTGCTGTGCTTGGAGCTGGAGTAGCTGCACTTCCCATTTCTGTTTTAGTTTGAGTAGCTGCTGTATTTGTCCTTCGGGGTCTGGTGGGTGCCCCAGCACTCCAAACCCAGGACAGTTTACAGACAGGGGAATATCTCTTGGTCCTCCTATATCATCGTTTAATCAGAGACAAGGCCCAAACCCGACTCTGCATAACACTCGAGAGAAAACAAAATGGTCGTGGGTAAAATGCACTCAGTATGTGCGCCAACATGGCGATCCCCATCACAATCAGCAGGCAGGTCTCAAGGGTATCTAAAGGCCATTCAAAACCTTCAAAATTCTCAAAAGATGCTGTAAACAGTCTGGTGGGGGGCTGGGAGCATAAAAATATGTCTCCTTCACAGTTTGACCACCTGAGTAGTTGAAAAGAGATGTGCAATTACTACACGCTTCTATCATATAGCTCCCAAAGTATAGAGGTGGTGACCACAATGGGAAAAAAAGCCAGGTCAGTTTCATGATCACTGAGTCTATTGTGTAAAAGTCATTCCAATAAAGTGCAATGAAACAAGAACCTTCACCCAAAACCCATATTTGAAAAATGTTAAGATGAGAAATACTGGCTGTAAGTAAAGTATCATACACTGAACCTGTGAGATCCAAGGCAACAACTTTGAGAGCCAATAAATCAACATTGTGACAAGTGATTATTAATCCTGTCATTATCTCAACCCCTCATGCCCCATGTTGGGCACCAAAAAGAACCATCATGGTTTAAGCTGTAAATCATGCAGTTTGCTCACTCACTCCCCTCTCTTTCTTCCCCCCAGCTCCTGGAGGGGGGGGGGGACACAAGAATTGAAAGAATGCAACTCCCACAGGTTGAGATAAGAACAGTTTACTAACTAAGGTATAACATAAATCACTGCTGCTACTACCAGTAATAATTATTAAAAGGGAAATACAAGGAAAGGGTATACAACTGCTCACCACCTAATACCAAGCCTGACGCAGCTGCGAACTGAACTCTTCTGGGTTTCTGCCCCCAGTTTTTTCTATCTTGGGCATGATGTGCTGTGGCATTGAATACCTCTTTGGTTGGTTTGGGTCAGGTGTCCTGTCTCTGCTTCCTCCTGGCTTCTCCTCCTCCCTGGCAAAGCATGAGACTCAGGACGTCCTTGGTCAAACCAAACATTCTAAGCTGTAACTATAAACACTGGTGTTATCAGCACTGTTCCCACGCCGGAAGTCGAAAACACAGTGCTGCACCAGCTACCAAGAAGGAGAAAAATGGCTGCTACTGCTGAACCCAGGACAAGTGGGCATGACGTGCTGTGGTATGGGACATATGGTACTGGCTCTGAGTTCCCTCTGACCATCATCCCAACAAAAAAAGAACTTTGGTGAAAACAGACGAGTTCTGCAGTATCATCAGCAGGCAATGATCCAACACTGCACACAACCTCTCCTGCTCTGAAAGACTGTTACAAGAGATGGAGCCTGATATCATGAACCAGATGAACTCAGCAGCTTTACAGAGATTAGTTCATGCACTAAGGAATGTTTTCTCTCTCTCTCCCTCTCTCTCTCTGTGGATGTATATATATGTATATATATGAGATAAGAGTGATGGTATATTGAAAATGTGGGATCTGAGCATGATGTGAATGGTATGGAATAAGGGGTGGATACTGTCCTGGGTTCAGCAGCAGCAGTCATCTTTCTCCATCTTAGTAGCTGGTGCAGTGCTATGTTTTTGACTTTCGGCCTGGGAACAGTGCTGGTAACACTGATGTTTTTAGTTGTTGTTAAGTAATGTTTACTCCAGCCAAGGACTGTCTGAGTCTCATGTTCTGCCAGGGAGGAGGGGAAGCTGGGAGGAAGTAGAACTGAACCCAGGACACCCGAGACGGCAATGCTGTGATTTTTTCTCATATGCTTTAATCAGGGCAACTGAAGCAGCGTTAGAAGTTGTGTGGTGCACTTCTAGTGCCTGCTTTGAAAGCCAGGCAACCATAGCTTAGCTATTCCTGCTAATTGCAGGCCCCAAGAAGCATGCACAGACCATTTCTAGAATGAAGCACTCGCACCCCTGAAGAAGCTGTTCCCCAGAAACAACCACCTCTAAATTGTACAAATGACATCTGCTGAATTGTCTTAATCTAGATTCAGAGAATATGTCCCATCAGATGCACTGCCCTCAAACTCCTCTTGGTTATAACACTCGTACAATGTGTGCTCTAGAAGCTATTCCATGATCCTGCAAGAAAGCTTTTCCATCTGTCATTGTAATTCTCTAAAAGCTGTGATTTGAATACAGTAGGAGGTAACTAGTATTAAAAGATTAAAACAAAATAAAAAAATAAAAAATAATATTTAGTCTGTAAAATCTATGAACAGATTACACTACTATTGTATATTTTCCTACAAGGAAGGAATTCTATTCCTCTGGTAATGGTACTGTGTCTTCGCATGGAGTCCTTGAATAAAATGAACCTTGAAATAAGTTAGGACATTCACTAGGCAGAGGTTGTCTTGAGAAAATAATTTGTGTAGGTTTTGCAGTCTGACTTAGCTTCTTACTTATATTTACAGTAACAAACTAAACCTCCTAGGTTGCAAATGTTTTTAAAATATGACTTTTATATAGACAGTAACCTGTTTTGATCTAACTGAGCATTCGAAATGCAAAATATTTCATATTCAGAGCACTGCACAGATGTGCCTTTTTCTGTAGTCATAACTGAAGGTTATTAAAGCATTAATTGAATTGTGCCAGTCTGTAAATAGTTACGTTATCTGCGAAAAGTAGGTTATTCAAATGACGAATCTAGCAGTCAGCTTGCTAGCAGCATTTAAAAATATTTTATTGCCAGCTGTTTCAGAATGCTACCTAGAGAACTGTACAGCAGAAAGTCATGAAGCTGCATTTGTGGCACCCTTCCAGCAAAAGTGAGTCCTCCTGTCTTATTTTGTGTTTTTTATGGAGTCACACTGGAGATGAGGTGATATTTCAGAACCAAATAAGTCAGCTTTAGACATAATTTGTATTACAGTATGTGACATTCTACAAAACATTGTGATGTTCATTGCATCAGTTCATGTTAAGAGCATATGATATTGCTAGATTTCAACCACCTTGTGGTTACAGCAATTATAAATACATGTGAAATAAGGGCATTGTATTATTTATACCCGTGCATTGCATGTTCTAGTGCAAAAGTAAAGCACAAACAATTAATGTTTTTTTCTCAGATATATCTAAACAAGAGATTCATTATTAGACATGCAGATTTGTACTGTGAATTTTTTTAAGATGCCATAGCATTTTAATACACTAAGATGAATAACTTCGTACATGTATAAGAGGAGGTACTACATGTCTTAAATGCCTTGTTTACTTTTGTAAAGTTAAAATGAATTTCTTGGATCCAAAGAGAGGCCTTGTGGTTTGAAGAGTGCCATAAGGGATTCTATGACCTCCTTTTTCAGTAATTTAATATTTTTGCAGGTTATTTTTTTTTCGATCTGGTCTCTAAGGTGGTAAAATGTAATCTTTATTCGCTAGTGTATATTCCTGGAGTCTGCTTGCACAGAAGCATGAGTCAAGTATTGTTCAAAACCTTATGAGCTAAATAAAAATGACCAGAGAGTCATATATCTCTGCTCAAAATTGCCTTGCAGGCCTGGTATTTGAAGAGAAAGTACATAGCAAAATCTGGGGCTGATACCAACAAAGTAATCTGAAAGAATCTATTTACCAATAAAGAGCTTTTTCTCCATTCGCAAGCTCAGTGAGGGTAGAGTTGTGCCTTTGTTCTCAATTATCCACAAGGCAGTACTGTATTTAAAATGCTACAAAAATAGTTTTAAATTGCTCCAGCAATCATTTGACAACCTTGTGATGTGGGGACCAAGTGTGGTCCCTATATACCTTCGTGTATATGAGACTTGTAACACCAAAGAACAGAAAAATTCGGAAGTGGCCTATATAGTAATGAGGATACTTGAGCTAGTCTCACTTACTAGAAAGACAGTTACTTCATCTGTGGACTTGGATATGACTTGTCTTCCATGTTGATCCATGTGTGTTGCTGGGTTTGCTAAATGTGAGTAACAGAGGAAAATTAAGGGTCATGACGTTAACTTGCAACATAAATCAGTCTTGAATACCCTTAGAGCACAGTAAATAGTGGTCAGGATTAAAAGGAAGACTTTTACAGATTTTCTGTAACATAAAGGGAGCTTAAAGTGATGTAGTGCTAGACTGTCAGTGTTCTTCATAATTAGTCCTTAATTACTTATTTTGCAGGTAGGCTGGCTTTAGAAGAAGGCTGGCATCTTGCAACAGTTCCAGCTCCCTTCAGTGACAGTTTACATTTTGTCTTACAAAGAAAAAAATTGCCATAACATGCTCCTTTCCAGGCATCAATAGCTAAATCTGAAAGCTGAATTCGAATATACAAGCAACCTAAAACCTCCTTGTACTGGTTTCAGCTGTAACAATTATTTTTCTGTTTCTTAGTAGCTTGTGCAGTGCTGTGCTTTGGCTTTAGTCTGAAAACAATGCTGGTAACACACCGATGTTTTAGTTGTTGCTCAGTAGCACTTGTCCTGATCAAGGAATTTTCAGTCTCATGCTCTACAGGGAGGAGGGGCACAAGAAGCCAGGAGGAAGCAGAGACAGGCCACCTGACCCAAACTAGCCAAAGTGGTATTCCATACCACAGCACATCATGCCCACTATATAAACTGCGGGAGTCACCAGGAAGAGCAGATCATTGCTCCTCTCAGGCTGGGTTTCAGTCCACGAATGGTGGGCACTTGCATTGAGTATCACCATTGGTTACTGTTTTTTTACATTTTCTCTTTTAGTTTTATATTCTTTCTCCTTGTTATTTTAATTCTAATTACTGTTAGTAGTTGTAGTTTTGTATTATACTTTAGTCATGAGACTGCTCTTACTTCAACTTGTGGGGTTTACATTCTGTAGATTCTCCTCCCCATCCTGCCCAGAGAGGGGAAGGGATGGTGGAAGGGAGGAGGGAGCAAACAGCTGTGTGGTACTGAGTTACCAGCTGGATTTAAACCATGACACCCCTTTCGTTGGAGAAATCTAGATTAGACAGCCCCAAATATATATATATAGGATATGGCCTGACAACTGTATTGATCAGTGCTGATGCTTAGGCACTGGTACCACAAAATAATGTACCAAAAAAATATGATAGAGTGAAGTCACACTGCCATGAAATAGCATAGAGCCAGCTTTTATGAGTAACTTCAGAATTCAGTTTAAATTACACGAAAATGAAATTCTAAATTACATTACTAGTATATATTGCCCCACAGTTCAGAGTTGTAAATAATAAAATGCTTGTCACCCAAAATATTAATTCATTTATATTACATGTTAAGAAAATTATTTACTTTGCCTCTGGTGAAAACAATATTCATCATGATATGAAGTACAGAAAGTTAATTGTTCCGCTTTTGAGTACGTCAAAGCTGTAGATTGTCAGATAGCTATGCAGCTCGGAACTTTGTAAACACATAGTGAACAAACTGGCAATAAACTTGCAACTTACTTTGGCAATAAGCTGGATTTTCTGACTGTTTTACTTGACAAAGGCCTATTTGTTCTTATTCAATAGAATTTGCTTTTTCTTGGAGGAACAGAGTTTTTTTGCTTGTTGCATCATATTGCCAGGTAAGCCCATTGACAGGTTCCAAGTTTTTAGTGCTTCTTCCCATGAAGACAGGTCTTATAGCTGTTTAATAGACTCTGGTGTCAGTCACATAATGTTAATCATGACATCAGAAGTATAGAATTCCTGATATATTTTGCTGTAATAAATCTAATTTAATTAGTAAATACTTATTTCCAACACTACTATTACATCTTTTAAAAGATGTCTAATGCAGTTCATATTATTGATAAGGCTTCATAAATTTTCTATAATCTGATTAAGTAGAAGGCATTGCTGCTGCTCTCTGCTGAGAGACTGCAAAGAATCCACAGGAATATTTTAGCATTGGCTTTAATTATGGTGAGTTATGAATGCATCTCATGTTGACAGAAATTAATTTTGTGCATGTGCATGTGATTATCCAGTAGTTGAACTAAGAAATTGTAACAAGCCTCTAAGCTGATTTGTATAACCTAGCTGAATAGTTGATTTAATATCATATTTGTACACATTGGATAAAAAGTATTTATGGATATAGTTACCAAGAGAATTAGCATTTACCTATGCATTTTTTTCATATATCAAGTACCATAAAAATATTTCTTTTCCTTACATTTGCAAAGGCATTCACTAGCTTTGTTTACTGTTATGATTGTGAGGAATACTGAACTGTTTGGGAAGGCATCCAGAATTGATTATGCTTTTAAAAACTTACACCTTTGTTATGGTGCAAACTTGTCCAAAGTACTAAAAGACAATATGAGCGATAATACAGAAAATTTCTGCCTCTGAATTACTCTCACAATTTAAAATTCATATAATTATGGTTAACTTTAAGTTGCTTGAATACAGTCTGTTTTCAAGTTTGTTCTTGTTATCAAAAGATCAATTTTTGAGCTTGTTTAGATGGGAGAATAGAAAAAAGAAGAACTGAACCAGGAGAAATGGATAACTGTGCCCCACTCCATCTCTGTCTTCATTCTGTTGCATCTAAGGAGGTGGATACTAGCAAATGAATTCACAAAGCTTAGAGGATGGGTAATGAGTTGTGATAGAGTGGCATTTTGTTCAGCACATTAGCAGCTCTTCTTCCCAGGAACGTATTTTCAGGGAACTAAGATTCTTTGCATACCTACATACTGTGGATGCGCCTGTTATTTTGTTTTTTTTTTTTTATTATTATTTTTTGTCAGTGTTCTTGTTCTTCAATATTTGGCAACATCAAACATTTTTCATCAAACAGGTTTGCAACTGACTGTTTTTCTCTTTGTAAACTTTTAGTCAAGGTTATTTGTTCCTCTACTGCTGGAAAAAATAATGTTGTCTAAATGTAGCACGCATACTGTATTTTCAATTGACTGAAAACAGCTCTAACTTACACGTGGGTTCAGAGGACCACATCACAATGTTCTTGTGCAATTTTATTTTACTTCTTCAAGGCAAATCCTTTCTGAGTCATTTGTTTACAAACATAATGAAATTATTAATGTGTCTACAACCATGGATAACTGTGGCTAACTTATGTGACACTGACTAAAAGCATGTGGAACTGAATTTAACATGAATCCATGTTGTTACATTAAGCTAAAAATTCATGTTGAAACAAACAAACAAAAAGGATGTATCTCCCTTATTTTGACAATTAAAACTTTGAAGAATTTCTCGTAAGGTTTGACATTTATTAAAACTAGGTAATGGGTTTAATCTGGAATATAAATTCATTTGTACTTGGTAAAGAGAAACCCCTCAATATTCGTTTGCTCTCTAAGGTACAAAGCAAAATACTTACAGGCATTCCAGACAAGAGATATCAATATTCAGCCACCACCCATCACAAAGATTTATTTCTGTTCTTTGAGTTCATCTGCTTTAACTACAGGTCTCCTCTGTGTTTCCAGACCTTAAAGATTCTTTAACAAGGAAGGCAAGGCTCATAAATTACCATTACTGAGGGGAAAAAACCTGCTGTCTGTCAAGATACTCCATCTTGAATGCTGGTAGGATCAGTCCGTGACAGTCATTCTATCAAGTGCATGAGGATCGTGAAATAGTACATTTACAAAGAGGAGATAAACTAAAGTTAGACCATAAACCTCAACTCTGTCATTTTCCAGATTCTAAGCAATTGAATTTGCAATACTGTTTTCTTGAACAGTGTTTTGTGTGTCACTTCCTGTTTCTTTTTCAAAAAGAAAACTGAAAAACTGCTCAAAATTTTATGAAAATGTTATGATCATATTGAAAGCCATCTGTTATCTGTAGATGCCTGCCAGCTGAGCTGCTACCATAACTGAAATCACTGGTAGGTTATTCTCTACCATTGAAGAAGAGAACACATTCTTCACAGATTTCACTGGAGGGACCTGGGGCTCCTCAGTCTCTGAGTTTGCTCCCCACATCCTGTTGTCATTTTCTTCCTGCTCTGTCATGTTATCCCACTTGCTTTGCTGAGCCTGGTGTTTCCTTACATGCAACATAGTCTTGAAAAACACCCAAAATATTTTGTAACTGACACTCCTGCCTGCTTTTCTTTCAGTTTCTCCTACCACTGCATTTGCATACTTCTGTACACCCTCTTCAATTCTGTCTCTGCCTGTTCCTATCCCTTCCCTACTCTTGTTCTTAGCCTGTTTCTTTCTGCCTTGTTCTGGTGTTTCCAATGCCTTGTTCCTCCTTGCACTGCTTACATTCGTTCCAATTTTTCAGTCTTCTGCCCTTGGGAACAGCCCTCGGGCAAGCTCCACTGCTTCCCTTAGTTTGGCTTTTGGGGACATGGTTTAGTGGCGGACTTGGCAGTTTTACATTTACAATTGGATTCAATCATCTTAAGGGTCTTCTCCAAAACAAATGATTCTATGATTCTATTCTATGATTCTTCCCATATCAGTTCCCAGCACGGGTAATCTCCAGGGTTGCAGTGCCAGTCCCTTCTCCTTTGCCAGGCACTGGTATTTCAACAGAAATGGGATGCTAGCTTCTCTTTCGCTGTGCTTTGTGGTGTAGTTTTCCCTTTCATATCCATGCAGCAATGTAAAACTGCAGAGTACTGATGGATCTTAGCTGCATATTCATCAAGATATATATTGTTATGCATCTGTTAAGACAAGGTCTGTATTAGTGATAAGTGACCTATGAATAGGTTCAGGATGTTTTCATTGGATGATTTTACTACGCCTTACAAGAGCAGTTGCTTTTCCATGGTCTTGTGCTCAGCTTCAATAAAGAAACAGAAAGCAAACTATGGCGAATGAAAAACTCAATGAAAACTTTCAAGCTGCCAGCCTTATGCTTGACATAATATAATGTAACAAACATAACATACTGTAATATAAGCTGCCAGACTTTACTGACCAATTTTACGGGACATAACAAAATTGTACTGCATATTTCAGGCAAATTAGTATATCTCGGTGGCTGGACCACATCAAGCTTGCTGGTGTAAGACCTGGTCTTAGCGGTGCTGCTCTTATACACTTAAAAGAGAAATTAAATATGCTCTTTATAAGATTGTTTGTTTAGTGACATTTCTAAAACAGGCTATAGTGGGGACAGGTAGGAAACCCAGCTGACACTCAAGACTGAAGAGTGTCTTCCCTCAGAAGCCATTATAATAAATGACAGTGACTCTGTGTGTGTGTTTGCATATTTGTCTAATTAGACTAATTTTAAACTATGGAAATGCTTGTACTTACCAAGAGTGTGAATCATTAGTGCATATATGCTAATGGTATTTTCTATAGTATTTTTAATCTTTAATTGACATTAATGTATTCAGAATCAAATAAAAACTACAAAATTCATTATCGTAACTCCACTGATGCATTTAAGTGTTACGCTGTTTTGATTTTTTTTTTTCCAACCCCCTAAATTTCTAGTCTCTCTTCCCATGCAACAGTTTCATATACCAACCCATGATAATAGCAGCCCTGATGCTGATGGGGGGACAAAAATGCAAGTTGAATAACAAAAATAAATGGCACATCATAGAATCATTGGATCATAGAATAGTTAGAATTGGAAAGGACCTTAAGATTATCAAGTTCCAACCCCCCTGCTATGGGAAGGGACACCTCACACTAAACAATGCCACCCAAGGCTTTGTCCAACCTGGCCTTGAATACCGCCAGCAATGGGGCATTCACAGCTTCCCCGGGCAACCCATTCCAGCCGCTCACCACCCTTGCAGTAAAGAACTTCCTCATATCCAGTCTAAACTTCCCCTGTTTAAGTTTGAACCCACTACCCCTTGTCCTATCACTACAGTCCCTAATGAAGAGCAGGGCAGTGCTTATTGTTAATTACCAAGTAATTTCTTTGCTGTCTGATGAAAAGAGTGATTAGTAGACATTCGTGTAAATGCTTATTGATCATTAATGTTTCATCTTCTAGCTGACACCATTACTCTTTTCATTGTTCTCTTAAAAATAATGAGTTCACATAACTCAGCCAGTCAACCACAAAATGCAAATAACAAAAGTGTAAAAGTTTTTCATGCAATACAAGTGGTGAGGACTTCCAACTCAATAATTGACTTAATGCCTGCATATAATGAATCTTTGTACATATATATTTCTGTCATTTATATACGTGGGTTCTTTTTTAATCTGAAAAAAAATATAAAAAATTGTGAGGTCCACATTTCACTTCAAAGAAAGTTGGGGTTTTGTTAGCTTTGGGGGTGTTTTTCCCCAGGAAAAAAATCTTGGAGAATCAAGTATCTCTGTCACATAAATTGTAGATACTCTAAACAAAAAAATAAATTCAGTCTGGCTGTTGCTTTAGCTTTTAGCAGAGAACTAGGATTATTTATTATATAAATCATAAAGTATTAAAAGATTTAATATTTCTTGTATCCTTGCTTTTAATGCATCAACATTCTCATGGAAGGGGTTGTGTGTGGGCCCTCCATCCTGCTTTTCTATCCATGTGGGATAGCTACTGGCTGAATGCCTGCAGCAGTATAGAAACTGCTTTGAGCTGCCCTGGGATCTGACAGCCAAACCCATAGTGGGGGTGTGCCCTTTGGCCTTTATCAAAGTACATGGAAGTTAGGACCTTTCTGTGGGTAAAACACTCAGATGTTGCTAGGCTTGAACTCCAGTTTTTATTAACGGGAAAACCTTTTTTAAATGTCCAACCAAAGCTTTGAAATATACTTTTAACATAGGTCTTCATAGAATCATAGAATAGTTAGGGTTGGAAAGGACCTTAAGATTATCTAGTTCCAGTCCCTCTGCCAGGGGCAGGGATACCTCCCACTAAACCATGCCACCCAAGGCTCTGTCCAATGTGGCCTTCAACACCACCAGGGATGGAGCATTCACAACTTCCCTGGGCAACCCATTCCAGTGCCTCACCACCCTTACAGTAAAGAATTTGTTCCTTATATCCAGCCTAAACTTCCCCTGTTTATGTTTGAACCCGTTACCCCTTGCCTATAACTAAATATTTTCTTAAACTATGTTGAGCTATTTTGAAGTTTTTTCCAGTATTTTGAAGTTACGGCAAATTTACACAGCCAGCAAGTAGACTTCTCTCTGCTGACTTCTACGGGCTTCATATCAGGACCTGTCAAGTTAATTAAAGGGGTCAGGTTCTTTTAGTTTTTGATAGTGATGCTACTTTCACATCTTTCTGTGGGGTAGCAAGTGGGTTTTTCATATTTGTGAGTTTTTAGTATTTGTGAAAGTTCAAATATTACCCATTCAGCAAGTATAGTCGAAGGGGCTGATAGCAAACAGGCAGCTTGGTCTTTAGCTTGTTTTCCTTCATTCTACAACTGACACCTTGCACTGTATTCTTCCTCTCTTTCCACTCTTCCTAACTGTGCTTCATAGTTCTGTGCATGCTCAGAAGATTAGATTTCTAAATACTCCTCTCTGTTGCAGGAGGCACTGACTCCTGGTGGCCCAGGCAGCAGAAGAGACACAACGCCAGTTTTGTGAATGGGAGGTGCAAGGATAGACGGAACTGATAAAGCCTGCTTTCCTGCTTACTTTCTTTGTTTGTGCCCTTTCTCATTGCAAATTCCTCCTCCTGACATTCCATAACTCCCTGCGCATTTCCAGCAGCATATGTCTTTTCCCAGCCGCAGAACTGTGATGTTGCAGTTGAGTGGAAACAATTCTACTAATCAGTGTAAATTATAACATTTCAATTTAGTAGCAAACTTTGAAAACCTCGGTGATGACTGAGCAACCTGTTATTAAATTGTGTTTAGCAAAAGCAGCATAAGTAGTTAAAATGTTTTAACTACTGAGAATTTATTTCAGATGCACTGTAAGGCAATTTTAAAGCAAAGTGCACTGCTTTAAAGCTTGTTAGATTTAGAACAGAGTTAAATAGATTTATTAACACAGAAAGTCAGGATTAAGCACTGAATTGTTTATCTGCACCTGTAAAAGTGTAAGAAGTCAGAATGATTGATATTTGTACACATAGTTTACACAATACTAGAGGTTGAAACACCGCTAAAATTTTGATTTTGTGCTTCATGTCAGATATTTTAATATACTATTGTAAGACTGTCCTCTATGGCTATGCCACAGGAAAGAAAGTATAAACACTTAATATGTGGAATATATGAAATAAACATTAATTCAGTTCATGCTCTGGAGCCATGAATTCGCTATTTAAAGTCCTTCAATGAAACGCAACTGTATTTCAGACAGGTGAATTCATCCTTCCAGTTGCAATCCTCCTCTTTTATTTGCAGTTGCTGGCTGCTCTATTTCTCTGACCTATAGCAAAATCACATTTGTTTTTAATTAGAATGTCTTGAACAGTTGGATGAAAGCTGTAGATATTTCCTGATGACTGTGACTGTTTTACCCTGAGTATACTGAAGACCTCCAGAGATTGCAAAAGCTTGCAAAACATTTCAACATCTCAGACGCAGCAGGAATTTATTAGTTTATATCAACTAGTACTGGTGAGGCATCAAATGCAATTATGTGTGTAATATCATATTTCGATGCTCAGAAATTTGTACAGTGCAAGAAGGAGAAAGTGCATCTCACTCCCAGCCATTCAGTACCTGTGCATGCTTGTCTGTGCACACACTGTGTTAAGGTCCAAATACTAGACTTGAGTTTCCTGGAAACCCAAACTTTGCAAAAAATTTGGATTTCTCAGAGGTAAAAGTTACACTGGTCTCTTCACTATCTACAGAGGTGATATCCTGCTGAAACAGGATGTAGAAACAGGATGTGTTTCAAGAACCTATAACTCTCCTTCATAGTTCCTCACCATAACCATATCCTCCAGGACTATTGTACTGTCTAAGTGCGTACTTGCACAATTTGCATGGGATTCACAATTGTGCTGTTAAATTAAACCAGTCTGGGGGGGATTGTGGTCAACTTGAGACCCAAAGCAGAGTAGTTTTGTTATGGGTTTGGCTTCCACCATCCCACCCCCCCCCCCCCCCCCCCGCAGAGTCTCATGTTACGCCGGGAAAGAGAGAAAAGCTGGGGGAGGGGAGACAGTTCGCCTGACCCGGGCTGACCAATGAGGTTATTCCATACCACAGCACGTCATGCCCAGGAGGTAGGACTCGGGGGGGGGGGGCTCGCGAGGCACGCGGTGGGGGGAGCGGCGCGCGGTCTCTCTCTCATGCCACGCGGTCTCCGGAGCGGCGCGCAGTCTCTCGGCTTGGTTGGGAGGTGAAACGGTTGTATCCTCTCCCTTTGTATTTACTTTGTCATTATTATTGTTGTTGGTGGTGGCAGTAGTGATTTGTATTGTATCTTAGTTACTGGACTGTTCTTATCTCAACCCGTGGGAGTTACATTTTCTTCGGTTCTTCTCCCCATTTCCCCCCCCATCGGAGTTGGGGGGTGGGGGTGGGGGGGTGGGAGAAGGAGTGAGAGGTGAGGTTTACGGCTTAAACCATGACAGCTTTGGCGCCCAACGTGGAGCACTTAAGGGTTGAGATAAAGGCAAAATAGCCACTCGTCACAATGCTGATTTATTGGCTCTCAAAGTTGTTGCTCTGGTTCTCACAGGTTCAGTGTATGATACTTTACTTACAGACGGTTCTTCTTATCTTAACATTTTTCAGATCTGGGTTTTGGGTTGAGATTCTTGTTACATTATAGTTTATTGCATGAACTGCTAATACAATAGACTCAGTGATCATGAAACTGACCCGTTTTTTGTTTCCAGTGTGGCCACCAACTCTATACTTTGGGAGGTATATAATGGAAGTTTTTAGCAAATACACGTTTCTTTTCACCTCCTCGGGTGGTCAGTCTGTGAAGGAGACATTCTTTTGTGCTCCCAGCCCACCCACCAGGCCGTTTACAACACTATTTGAGAATTCTGAAGGTTTTGGATGGCCTTTAGATACCCTTGAGATCTGCCTGCTGGTGGTGACGGGAATTATCATGTTGGCACACATACTGAATATGTTGTACTCACAACTATTTAGTCTGGTCCGGAGAGTTAAGCAGAGTGGGGTGTGGGCCATGTCTGGGGTTAGACCACAATCCAGGATGGCCAAGAGATTTTCCCCAAGGCTGGACAGTCATGAGTGGCAGGGTGTGTGGGATAGTATGGGCAAGTATCTAGGCCAGTGGGCCCCTCCAGTGCTTTGGAACTTCACCAATGAACAAACGCAAAACCCACAAAAATTAGTAAAACTTTTAAAGCAGGTGTGTGATCATTCTGGTCACACCAGAGATGGACAAATCATGGCAACATGCTGGGGCTTGGCTTATGCTTACAGAGCTTTGTTTAACACTGTCCAGCATCTTCAAAAGGAAAAAAACATCTCTGGATCTGAGGGCAGAGTAATGAACAGCGCAGTCAATCCAGCTCCAAGTACAGCAGCTACATCACCACCAGCGACGGTGGTACAGCCACGACTCAAACCCCAGTGACAAGTATGGCAGCTACCCAAACCACAGTAATAATCATTGCAGCTATACCAGAGGACCAACTCATACCAATATCGGTTGCCCCTGTACGCAAGAGGCAAAACAAAGAAGAGGCAGGAAAGATGAAACAAGACAAAGAAACGTCACCACCTGGGACAGCATCTGACCAGGAGTTATTACCACATGATGAAGAAGAAGAAGAAAAGGAAGAGGTGACTTCTCAATCTCAGACCTCAACCAAGCTACGGAATATACGAAAAGACTTTACCCATCAGCCAGGGGAGCACATCATCACCTGGCTGCTCCGATGCTGGGACAATGGGGCTGACAGTCATGAACTAGAAGGTAGTGAAGCCAAACAGCTGGGATCACTTGCCAGGGAAGGGGGAATTGACAAAGCAATTGCAAGAGAGAAGAAGTCCCTCAGCCTTTGGAAGCGGCTCTTGGCAGCTGTGAAAGATAGGTTTCCATACAAGGATGATGTTATGAGTCGTTTGGCCAAGTGGACTACTCTAGAGAAAGGCATCCAGCCTCTGAGAGAATCAGCCATTGAAGAGATGATCTATATCACCAAGCCGAATGTTGGGGATATACCCATAGATCCAGATGAAGTTGAATGTACACGACCCATGTGGCGGAAATTTACACGAAATGCACCCCAATCATATGCCCATTCGTTGGCAGCAATAACCTGGAGTGACATAAGACCACCAACAGTGGATGAAATGATTTATAAACTCAGAGAGTTTGAAGATAATCTCATCCTTCCATCATCTCAGCTGTGGAAAAACTGTCCCAGAACCTCCAACAATTGAGAGACGATCTATCCAGCTCCTCACGTGTACCAACACACATCGCAGCTACCAACAGAAGGCGTCCCACTGTTCGAGAGAGAAGATACAGAAGTCATACACCGCGGCCACCCTATGGTTTTACCTGTGGGATCATGGAGAAGATATGATGGAGTGGGATGGAAAGCCTACTTCAGTTTTGGATGAGCGGGTGCGAGAACTGAAAAGGAGAGCAAAGGTCAAGTCTGATCACCCTATGAAAGCTGCAGGTTCAGACTGTGGTGAGCAGGTTTCCAGATGGAGTGGAAGAGCAGATTTTACCTCAGTTCCTGTGATAAAGAAGAATAATCCATCTCTACAAGAGGTGAGTGACCAATGTGATGACTACTAGAGGGGCCCCACCTCCAGCCAAGTGGAGGTAGGGGACAATCGAACTTATTGGACTGTATGGATCAGATGGCCTGGCACATCAGTCCCACAGAAGTATAAGGCTCTAGTAGATACCAGTGCACAGTGTACTCTGATGCAATCAAGCTGTCAAGGGGTGGAACCCATTTCTATTTCTGGAGTGACAGGAGGATCCCAAGAGTTGACTGTACTGGAGGCTGAAATCAGCCTGACTGGGAGGAAATAGCAAAAACACCCCATTGTGACTGGTCCAGAGGCTCCATGCATCCCTGGCATAGATTACCTCAGAAGAGGGTACTTCAAAGACCCAAAAGGGTACCGATGGGCTTTTGGTATTGCTGCTTTGGAGACAGAGGAAACTGAGCAGCTGTCCACCTTGCCTGGTCTCTCAGAGGATCCTTCTGCTGTGGGGTTGATGAAGGTCGAAGAACAACAAGTGCCAATCGTGACCACAACAGTGCACCGGCGGCAATATCGCACCAACCGAGACTCCCTGATTCCCATCCATAAGCTGGTCCGTAGATTAGAGAGTCAAGGAGTGATCAGTAGGACCCACTCTCCCTTTAATAGCCCCATATGGCCAGTGAGAAAGTCTAATGGAGAGTGGAGACTAACAGTAGACTATCGTGGCCTGAACGAAGTTACCACATCCTTGAGTGCTGCCATGCCGGGCACGCTAGAACTTCAGTATGAACTGGAGTCTAAGGCAGCCAAGTGGTATGCCACAGCTGGTATTGCCAATGCTTTTTTCTCAACTCCTCTGGCAGCAGAGTGCAGGCCACAGTTCGCTTTTACTTGGAGGGGCGTCCAGTACACTTGGAACCAACTGCCCCAGGAGTGGAAACACAGCCCTACCGTCTGCCATGGACTGATCCAGACTGCACTGGAACAGGGGCAAGCTCCAGAACACCTGCAATACATTGATGACATCATTGTGTTGGTTGATACAGTGGAAGAAGTCTTTGAGAAAGGGAGGAAAATAATCCAAATCCTGCTGAATGATGGTTTTTCCATAAACCGGAGTAAGGTCAATGGTCCTGCACTGGAGATTCAATTTTTGGGAATAAAATGGCAAGATGGATGCTGCCAGATCCCCACAGATGTGATCAACACGATAAGAGCAATGTCGCCACCAACTAATAAGAAAGAAACACAAGCTTTCTTGGGTGCTGTGGGGTTCTGGAGGATGCACGTCCCGAATTACAGTTTGATTGTAAGCCCTCTCTATTATGTGACCCGGAAGAAAAATGATTTTAAATGGGGCCCTGAGCAACAACAAGCCTTTGAGCAAATTAAACATTAGATAGTTCGTGCAGTAGCCCTCGGACCAGTCCAGACTGGGCCAGATGTTAAAAATGTACTGTAGACCGCAGCTGGGGAGAACGGTCCTACCTGGAGCCTCTGGCAGAAAGCTCCAGGGGAAACTCGATGTCGACCCCTCGGCTTTTGGAGTCGGGGATACAAAGGATCTGAGGCCAGCTATACCCAACTGAAAAAGAGATATTGGCAGCCTATGAAGGGGTTCGAGCTGCTTCAGTTGTGATTGGCACTGAAGCACATCTTCTCCTGGCACCCTTGTTGCCCGTGCTGGGATGGATGTTCAAAGGCAGGGTCTCCTCTACGCATCATGCAACCAATACTACATGGAGTAAGTGGGCTGCACTAATTACACAATGAGTTTTAATAGGAAATCCCAGTTGTCCAGGTATTCTTGAAGTCATCATGGACTGGCCAGAGGGCAAACATTTTGGAAGGTCACCAGAGGAAGAAGGAGTGACGCATGCTGAAGAGCCCCCACCATATAATGAAGTGTCAGAAAGTGAAAAGCAATATGCCTTGATTACTGATGGGTCCTGTCGCATTGTGGGAAAGCATCGGAGATGGAAGGCAGCAGTATGGAGTCCTCAACGACAAGTTGCAGTAACTGCTGAGGGGAGGGTGAATCGAGTCAGTTTGCAGAAATGAAAGCCATCCAGCTGGCCTTGGACATTGCTGAACGAGAAAAGTGGCCAATACTTTATCTCTATACTGACTCATGGATGGTGGCAAATGCCCTGTGGGGGTGGTTGCAGCAATGGAAGCAGAGCAACTGGCAACGCAGAGGTAAACCCATCTGGGCTGCTGCACTGTGGCAAGATATCGCTGCCCAAGTGCAAAACCTAGTGGTCAAGGTTCGCCATGTAGATGCTCATGTACCCAAGAGTTGGGCTACTGAGGAACACCAGAACAACCAGCAAGTGGATAAAGCTGCTAAGATTGAAGTGGCTCAAATGGACTTAGATTGGCAACATAAGGGTGAATTATTTTTGGCCTGGTGGGCCCACGACACTCCAGGCCATCAGGGCAGAGATGCAACATACAGATGGGCTCGTGATCGAGGGGTGGACTTAACAATGGATACTATTGCCCAGGTTATTCATGACTGCGAAACATATGCTGCAATTAAGCAGGCTAAACGGTTAAAGCCTCTTTGGTATGGAGGATGATGGCTGAAGTACAAATATGGGGAGGCTTGGCAGATTGATTATATTACACTCCCACCAGCCCGCCAAGGCAAGCGTCATGTGCTTACCACGGTGGAAGCAACCACCAGATGGTTGGAAACATACGCTGTGCCCCATGCCACTGCCAGGAGCACTATCCTGGGCCTTGAGAAACAGATTTTATGGTGACACAGCACACCAGAGAGAATTGAGTCAGACAATGGGACTCATTTCCGGAACAGCCTGATAAATACTTGGTCCAAAGAGCATGGCATTGAATGGGTATATCACATCCCCTACCATGCACCAGCCTCTGGGAAAATCGAACAGTACAATGGGCTATTAAAAACTACACTGAGAGCAATGGGTGGTGGGACTTTCAAACATTGAGAAACACATTTACCAAAGGCCACCTGGTTGGTCAACACCAGAGGATCTGCCAACAGGGCTGGCCCAGCCCAGTCAGAACTTCTGCATACTGTGGAGGGGGACAACGTTCCTGTGGTGCACATAAAGAATTTGCTGGGGAAGACAGTCTGGGTTATTCCTGCTTCAGGTAAAGGCAAACCCACTCATGGGATTGCTTTTGCTCAGGGACCCGGCTATACTTAGTGAGTAATGCGGGAAGATGGGGAAATCGGATGTGTACCTCAAGGAGATTTGATTTTAGGGAAGAACAGCCAATGAACTCAATTGCATGCTGTTGCCTGTTATGTAATGTGTTCTTTTATAGCCCATCAACTAGATGTCTTCAAGTCATCCGTGACTGGCCCTCAGACCATCATCCCAACAAAGAACGAACTTTGATGAAACCAGACAAGTTCTGCAGTAAAGGAACAATCAGCATCAGCAGGCAACAATCCAACACTGCACACAGCCTCCCCTGCTCTGAAAGACTGTTACAAAAGGTGGAGCCTGACATCATGGACTGGATGGACTCAGCAGCTTTATAGGGATTGGTCCATGCACTAAGGGATTATATCTCTCCATCTGTGTGTGTGTGTGTGTGTATGTACATACATATATATATATATGGGATGGTATATTGAAAATGTGGGATCTGAGCATGATGTGAATGGTATGGAATAAGGGGTGGATTGTCATGGGTTCGGATTCCCCACCCCTACCCCCCCACCCCCTGCAGAGTCTCATGTTACGCCGGGAAAGAGAGAAAAGCTGAGGGAGGGGAGACAGTTCGCCTGACCCGGGCTGACCAATGGGGTTATTCTGTACCACAGCACATCATGCCCAGGAGGTAGGATTTGGGGGCGGGGCTCTCGCAGCATGCGGTGGGGGGATCGGTGCGCGGTCTCTCGGCTCGGTCGGGCGGCGAAACGGTTGTATCCTCTCCCTTTGTATTTACTTTGTCATTATTATTGTTATTGGTGGTGGCAGTAGTGATTTGTATTGTATCTCAGTTACTGGACTGTTCTTGTCTCAACCCGTAGGAGTTACATTTTCTTTGGTTCTTCTCCCCATTTTCCCCCCATCGGAGTTGTGGGGGGGGTGGGGGGGGTGGGGGGAGAAGGAGTGAGAGGTGAGGTTTACTGCTTAAACCACGACAAGTTTCCTTTCTGTTTGTGTTCACCCTCTCCTTAACCACATCTGTATCCTCAGTAATTTTGATTGTCTCTGTACATCTGGTACAACCACAACATATGAGACAGAGGAGCCTGGAAGAGCTGCCAAACAAAGGAGTAACAGCTGAGTTCTGCCCACTTCATTCCCTCTTGCAGAGAATGGTAATTTTGGTCCCTCTCTTATCTGCATCACAGTATCAGCCAGCTCTGGAAGCAGTTTTCTAAGTGATAGTAGCATCTAAGGACCTTAACGAGGAGATGAAATGGAAATGGCAGTGGAGAAGGATTTTAGGACCACTTTTAATGCATGTAACAAGATTTGCTAAATGAATCACTGAATAAAAGAGTCTCAGGTTTTAGAGCATGGACCATGTCTGATAGAAAATCTCACTTGTCCCGAAAAACATCACCATATCTCAAAGTTAGGAGTTTCTACCTCAGTTCGATACATGACTTCCCCCTGCTTCAGTGCTGTCCATGGGCTCACTTCTTCCCTGCAGCTGCAGTAAAGCTGTCCATCTGCCCTCATTCCACTTGAGATGGTTATTGTCAGGGTTTTGCCTCCAGTCCCTTATCACAACAGTCCACATTTCAGATAGGCATGACCTTAGCAGAACCACCCTTTTCATCACAGAACTCCTAAGATTTTTAGATAGAACTTGAACTGTTATTTAAGTCTTTAGGGAAAACAAAGACTCAAGAATGTTGTGCAGTTTCTATCTGATCCTAGTAATATCTCCTTACATACATTTGTAATTAACCTGTATTTTTATGCAATACATAGTGTTGAAGGTAATATTTCACTTTTTTTTTTAATTAATAGGAAATTAATGAACTAAATCACCCAGTTAAGGCAGAGTTAATTATCTGAGGACTTCTTGTGCTCTTGCACATCATCAGGTTCAGCAGAACTCTTATAAATCAAAAAACTCAGAGTTCTAGGATTCTCAACCCACCTCAGATCACAAGGGTGGTTCTACAAGGCTAAACCTAGCACACTAAGCACAGCCAAATTGTTTACCGATGTAAGTATTCCTACTTGTAATTCCCAGCTCCAGTAGATTAAGGGAACAGATATGTTCTTAACTCTTAATTTCCTGGTTTTCAAATACTGAGTTACTTACTGTGGAAGGGAGATATCACTGTTCAGGATTACTTTACTAATTATGTTTTAACAGGAATTTGTCAGGTCATAAAACTGCAGTTCATTGGAAGCTAAAACTAAGGATAGTGAGAACTAAATGTAATTAATAACACTATAAACAGCAAGGAGCATTATACAAAACAGGATTATTCATTTTGATATACAATGACATTCAAATGTAATTTTTTTATTTTCAGAATTTCTATCAGGGTTCTGAACAATTCCAGGCCATTATTGCAGTTTCTCTATGGGGTACTGCTTAACTGTTAGGGAAATATTCTGAACTTGTGTTACTAATAAAGAATTTACAGTTGAAAAAGATAATATGGGGTTTTTTATTTTTTTTTCTAATAAGAGAATTCATAAGGAAGTAGTTGTGCACTGTACCTTGTGTTCACCACTGTTCTGTGTAATAGTGAACACCTTCTGCCTAGCTTTAATTTAGTAGCTACTAATTATTTTCATACAAACTTATTAATACCAAGTTATATATTGATACATTTAACACCAAGTCTTCTTTTATTCTGATGTACTGCAATAGTGAGTAAATGGCCACATTTCTGTAGGTATAATTGTATTTTCTCTCTCATTTTATGCTAGCTAGCATAAATAAAAGAACAAGCCGAAATAGCTTTATTTAATTCAAACCCCTCTTTGTGACTCTATAATTTATTTTTTCATTTCAGAACTGCTTTCCATTTATAATGTGTAGTTGCACGCGTAGGTATGAAATATTTTTGTCTAAATACATCTGGTTACAGAACTTATTTGAAGCTGGTTCCCATAGAAACTATTGAAGGGAAAGCATGGGTTTATCCCACATGCCTTTTACTTTCATTTAAGAGAGACAATCAACACTACTGATTACAGTTTGCAGCTAGATAAATTTCATTGTATTTTCTGGTCTGTGACACTGCTTGCCTGGTGTGGCACAGCATCAGCAGTATAACAGTAGTGACTGTCCTGGCAGAGCATCCTAATCAGGGTTTACACAAAACTGAAGGACTGCTGGTAGGGCTTGGTGAAACCTGATTGATGGATAATCTTCATGCTGACTCCCTGCAAAGTGAGGCACATGAGACATGTCACCCTATTAAAATAGATGTACATAGTTAAAAATACTTGCATGTTTTGAATCAGCTGAATTGGAAAGCGTGCTCTTCTTTTCATCTGCCAGGTTAGGAGCTCAGTGGTAATCATCTCCTCCCATTACTGACTCTGGCACAAGCTGTGACTTCTCTTATTTTTCTGATCTCTATTAAGTACACTATTACAATCCCCTGTTTCTCAAGCTGTCCTTAACTGAAATTCTCTTTGTCTATTCTCTTTTCACTCACACACACACACAAAAAAAAAAAAAAACAAACCAAAAAAGTTAATATGAGGGTCTGTTGCAAATTCATGTTTTATTAGAGCTTTCCAAAGGCCCTACCTTGGTACTTGGAATACCATCATGAGCGCATCCTATGCACAGTTCTACAGGTATCTCATGAACACCTGCTTGTTCTCTACCACCCCAGGATACCACTTTTCCCATTAACCTGGGCTGCATGCATGTCAAGATTTCTGAAGTGTTTCTGCTAAGTTTAACTTTTCTGTGCCTTGTTTCTGCTTGA
The DNA here is from genome assembly GCA_017639245.1 of Myiopsitta monachus. NCBI lineage: Eukaryota > Metazoa > Chordata > Aves > Psittaciformes > Psittacidae > Myiopsitta > Myiopsitta monachus. The sequence continues at coordinate 21,714,183 of CM029941.1, forward strand.
GGCAGAGTCCTCACCTGCCTGTACCTTCCAGCACCCATACTGTTCCCTCTCTCTGTCATGTTTAGACATCTGCAACATCCAGTCTGCAGACAGAGAGGCAGATGAGACAAGCTGGGGCTATGAACACTGCCATGACATGTTGTCAAGACCAGAGCTGCTTCAGTAGCATACAGCTGACACCTGCAGACATGAGGTGAAGGACTTTGCATTTGCTGAAAGGCTTCCTCAAATCCTGCCCTACAGAAATATCAAACGGGAGTAAGATGCCTTATGTTTATAAATGAGCTGCAGAAATCAGGTTTTCGAAGGTTATAAACTGTTCAAAAATGTAAGAGTCAGTGTTTGTGTTTCAGAGTTCATAGTGTCTGCAATATGCAGACACCCTTTTTCATCCTTGATGAAAACCCTCAAGGGAGCACATATTTGCCATGATAGGATAGGAACCGCACTGTACTGCTGTGGATTTACATTAGAATTCTTTCTAAATATTTGTCTGTTCAAATGCTGTGATCTAGAAGGGGATTTGATATTGCCTCTGTTGACACTAAATCAAAAATTCATTTGGCACCAGCTGCTTCAGATTAAGTAAATTTAATTTGGAGTCACAAAATAAATTTTAAAAGACATTTGCATGAATAGGAGCAAGATATTCAGAATGTCATGCAGCAAGTCCTCAAGTGGACCTAAAGAGGTAGAAGCTGGAAACTGTTCCAGCATTCCTCCTTGCAGAAATGGCTTCCTTGCTGAGTGTTGTACCAAGGAACCTCTTTACCCAGCTTCTCGAAAACGATCTATGTGAATTGTTGATTACCCAGCACAGACTTTCCATTTTGATGTCTTTCCCTTCTTCTCAGCTGTATACTTACGTGCATATAATAGGCCAAGACTTGCAAGAAGCAGTCCTTTCAAGCAAGTTCTTTACTGCCAGAGCAAGCCAGCTAATTTTTAACTGGCTCTAAATAGATATTTGTATGTCATACCAACATATGTGTATATACTGAAAGTACATTTACCTTTGTAGTAGACCCGCATAAGACATCTCTACTTGTGCTCCTAGAGGACTGGAAGTCATGCAGAAATTGCTGACGCAGTGCAAAGCCCAGGATAATAGGTTCTACTTCTTGAGAAAGTGTTACATCAGCACCAATCAAGCCAGACTCCAACAGGTTTCCAGCAGACTGATGTATGTCCGGAAAGTTTCCATTTGCCTAAAAAGGGCAGTATGCATTTACCTTACATTGTGACTTGAGTAATAGTGGTCCAATTTTTTTTTTCCACTCCTAAATGCTTATCCATATAAAATCCTGTTATCTACACCCACATGCCTAGTTTAGTACCCTTTCTCACGAAAAAATATAAGCAGAGCAAAAAATAAGTTTTAAAAAAATAAGTTAAAAAAATAAGTTTAAAAGTCAAAAGTAGAAGGGAGTTTGTGTTGAGGGTGAGAAAAGGTATAGATTGAATAGAAGGTTGCATGGCCTTTGAGAGAATTGCAGGAAGAAATTGTGCAACCCTTACAACCAATAAGCCTATCTCAGTCATCACCTCATCTGCATTGACAGTGAATTCTGCAAGCAATGCAGCCAACTGGTACTGAACAAAGTAAAATCTCATAGTATACTGACACAAAAGCAGTAAGATTTACTGCGCAAATTTTAGCCTCCAGTACATTGTTTAGATATTACAGATAGCAGAATGGGTTACTTGATAAATGTTTGATGGACAGAGAATAGAACAGAGAAAGGAACATTACATTCCTCTTAGCTCATTTTTAAATCAGGTTTAATCTTGGAAAAATCAAATATTATCCTGATAATCCTTTTGCTTACACCAGTATAACTCTGTTAACTTTACGGAATAGGATTCTGCTTTACAGCAGTCTCAGGGCTCTTTACAATTTCAAGTGCAACCCAAGCTATGAACTTCAAGTAACATAGCCGCATCAGTGCAAGGAGCCATCCCAGACAGGTTTGTGGTAGGTCATAGTGTTGATAATTATGCAAGCTTTTAGAACAGCACTGGACTTCCCTTTATCAGAGTTGAGAGTAGAGGTTTTACTCATATATATTAGGTAGAGCCTCTCTGCTTTAGCTGTCCCTAGAGCACAAATGTCTCTATAAACAGAAAGATGATGCTCATATGGACTACTATTCAACAAAGTTTACCTTTAATGTGAAAAAAGATAAATTACACAATATAAATCTTTGTGTGTTTAGCAAAATGTTATGTTTGAAAAGTTAAACATGAGACAATTCTTTCTGTACGAAGAAAGTATGCCACTGATAGGGGAATTTTGATCAGTGTGAAGACCCAGCATTTTAAGAGCTGCGTTGCTGTTTCTGAATGATCTAAAAGCACTCTGCCTGTCTGATTTTTATCCCATTGAAATCTGTACATGGCTGAGTTCTTCTAAAAATACTGCTGTGACCTAGAAGGCCCCAAAAGCCTAAATGTAGTAATAAATCATACCTACTTCAAGCAGTTTATATACTCTCCTGCAAAAATATAGTGGGTTTTCATTTCCACTGAATTTTTCAGAGAGATAGAAGCATCATTTCTAACCTTCCTAAACTGCTTGGAGATGGTTTATTTGATAAATTGCATTTCTTTATATGGTATCCTTCCATTTGTATGTTGAAAGATATGTTCAAAGAGATGATCTTAAAAAATCAAAAGGGAGCTTAGAGCAAGATATTCCTTTTGAGGAGATCTTTACTTTGTAACGTGATAAAAAGACTGAAGTCCATTATGCTCTGCAAGCTGCAGTCCCATCCACTCTGACATTTCTCATATAGAGAAACAGCTGTAGGGTTTTCTTTAGTTCTGTGAGATTGGTATGTCAGGATCTTAAACCGGGGCTGTTGTGTCAGACACCTGACAAGGAGAGGTTGAAACCTGCTGCTTGAGAGAGTTTGCAACCATTTTGCTAGTTATATTTTCATTAACATTAAGAGTGCAAGAACTTCCAAAAAAGTCATAGAATCATAGAACAGTTAGGGTTGGAAAGGACCTTAAGATCATCTAGTTCTAACCCCCTGCCATGGGCAGGGACACCTCACATACCTCACACTAAACCATGCCACCCAAGGCTATGTCCAGCCTGGCCTTGAACACCACCAGGGATGGAGCATTCACAACTTCCCTGGGCAACCCATTCCAGTGCCTCACCAACCTTACAGTAAAGAACTTCTTCCTTATATCCAATCTAAACTTCCCCTGTTCAAGTTTGAACTCGCTACCCCTTGCCCTATCACTACAGTCCGTAATGAAGAGTCCCTCCCCTGCATCTCTATAGCCCCCCTTCAGGTACTTGAAGGCTGCTATGATGTCTCCACACAGCCTTCTCTTCATATTTGTCATATTTATTACACTTAAGATGAAGGAAAAATAGTTTAAAGAAAGATAATTGGCACATTAATACATGGCAGATTCCTGTTTCACAGCAGTAGACAAATGATTTCTCAGCATTCACAACATGTTTTGGGAGGGGGAATTGTTAAACCACTAGAATTCACAAGAGAGGAACTGAAATTGCAACTGAGTTCCTTACGTTAACTGTAAAACATTTACATCTTCATACATCTACCCAGCTGTTTTTCTCATCTGCTTTTGGGATCCTTGAAGAATATTTCTTTTTTTTTAAATTTTGAGCTATTCTGATTTTAGTGGAAAAAACGCCTTGCCTTTGACATACACATTTGTCTTGCTGATTAAAAAATAGATCTAGTGCACAAAGCAATACTGATATTTGCATGTGGGCATGTTGATACACAGAATTTGTATGAAGCACAAAAAAAATGCATTTTATACGGAGTAGTAGGAGCTACATTTTTGCGGGTAGCTCTGGTTTCTCCTTTCTCTATGGCTTACTGGTTTTACTCTTGCTCCCCTGTGGGTTGCCCCAGAGGCACTAAAGCTATATGCCACCTCTAACTTAGAAATTAAAATATATAGACCACCTGGATCTTGTGGTTTTTATATATAATACTTAAGATTTTTAGTCTTAAAAGTTAACAGGAAAATATAAATGAAAACCTTATCTGTCATGTAGCATGATTTGAAAAACTGTATGTTCTCTGTGCCATTGAAAGCCATGTATTTTCCTTTCAAACCAATCCAGTAAAATGAGCTCAAATACACAAATATATTTGAGAAAGAATATTTAGCTTTCGTTTCAGAATTACAGATTCTGGTAAGGTTTCTTGGCAATTTGGCAGTCATCAATATAAACCATGTATTATCACTACGGTACTGTGACATTTCACATTACATTTTATTTTAAATTATAGACTCAGTTTTCTGAAGTAGCTCTTTTTACTTTTTTTTTGTAGTTCTGTTTTACTGTTGCTACATTACTCTGCTACATAACTTCTCTCTTTTGTGTCATCAGACCAGGTTCTGTGGCACTTAACATTCCCTTGTGAGCTATAATTTCATATCCCAGGATAATCACATTTTGTTTGCTTAAGCAATCATAATTTTTGAGTGTAGAGAGCAGAAAACTCTGCTTCAGCTCATAACTGTCATTTTCCATATCTTCTGTGAGAGGATTGAAATTCACCAAGAAAAATCTCTCCTCATGCTTTTCATCATACTTTTCCTCTCAGAGTTTTATAGCAGAAAACATTAAGTCTCTGATTTGAGATTCTTTGGTTTGGTTTTTTTATGCCCTTTCCACTTCTTTGCTGCCCCCTCAAGTTGAGCAAGTTCATCTGCTTTTATTATTGCATAATGAACCAGATTGTGGAGCTAGTATAACCTGAAAATACCATTTTGGCCATCTTTACTTAGAATCAGCACCCTAGCCTGCTTCTTCCTGTTGCTCAGCAAACACTTGTACAGCCTGCCATCAGAACAAAAGTACTTTTAATTGTTTGCTTAGATTTTTCACTATTTCCATTGTGCAGCCTTCTCATATCAATCTATTTGGTAGCACTCTAGCTGGAGACTCACTTCAACACTCCTTTGCATACTTTAAGATCTCTTGCCCTTGGAGTAGCGCTGTGGTGAAAAAGAATAGAAGGCAAAGATAAGACTGGCTGATCATTCTTGCTAATGTGAAAAGACTCAGGAATATATTTTCTAAGATTTCTCTCAGAACCAGTGGCAAATCACTCGGGTTGTTAAGTCCTGCTTGGCATTCAAGAAGTGTGTTTCTTCCCAGACTTAAAAAAACCTGGCCATAATCAGGCAGAAGTAAGCTATTTCCATCCAGAATTGTTGGGCTTCAAGCATTCTACTGAAGCCACCTGAAATTCTTCAGCAGGACCTGAAAACAAGGTCCTTGAATTGCTTCATGATATTTATAATCTTTCTTAAAGATTGTAATCTTATTCTCTCCTTTTCTTGCTGTTATTTAATTTCTCATTAATTTAACAGTTCCACTAAGCTGTGAAACTTATGATTCTTGGGCGCCATTTCTATTAAAAATGGAGATTTGTAAGTTGTGCAGTATGAATGTTTGGAAAAAAGGAAGCCCACTGCCAAAGAGTACCCAAGTCAAAAATACAGACAGCATGGTTTTAGTCTCTTCATAGAAATAGGGATTTCTCTCCATTGCATTTGTTCTTTCCTTTGGATATATTTCTCTAAGCATTCTTCATTGCTCCTAAATCTCAAAGATGAATAAAAGGGAAAATTGCTTTTGTATAGGGCTAAGAAGTCAGTGAGTCTTTGAGAAGGTTGGAGTTCAGACAAGGCTCAGAATTATTATCCACTGGAGCTACTGGAACCAAGGGAAAAGCAAAACCTTAAGTTTTGAGAGGCAATTCTGAGATTGTAGCTCCTGAAAGTTTCATGTTTAATTGGATTATTTGTGGCTTAATTCAGTTATTTAGTGTCAGCCTGTTAGACACAGAATGTGCACTTCTAACTGTCCAGTTTACAAATCAAGGAGGATTTCACAGCTGCTTTAACCTTAGTCTCAGAACAAGACTAATGCTGTTTTGGTTAAAATGTATTTAAGTTTCTCCTCTTGGACTGATTGGGTTTGCTTGCATTTCCAAAAGTAGCATATCAGGTCAATCAAAAAAAAATCAGTAAAGTTGAAAATTATTTGAAATACAAATAATCATTTGACATAGAATGGTTCATGTGGATTTTAAACATCCTGGAAACACATTTGCAGAGGCAAAAATCTTGCCTCAAATTAAGAAAATTAACTTCTTCATTTGGAAAATTTTAATACTTTGTAGATCAGCGTATTTGTTCCTTGCAGTGCTATTTCTCCCCAAAACAATCCAGAGAAAGATGATGAATTGTCACAAATTCTGTTACTGTCAAACTCTTATTTTTAATTAAAAAGTTTGATTAATATCTTTGCTACACATTTCTCTAATGAACAAATTTTCACATATGTGAAGTGTATAATAAGCTATATAGCAATCTAGCATATGAGTAGATTATTTTACACGTGTTGGAGTTAAAAAAGTAAAATATTAATAGGTTATATTAATCTTTTAGAAACTAGTTTGTATTGAAATTTGAATTTGAAAGAACTCATCCAAACCTCCCTTTAAAATGCTTAGCTACTTACTTTTTTTTTTTTCTTTTTTTTCCCAACTGCTTGCTCAGAGCAAGACCAGTTAGATCAGATTGCTCAAGGCCCAAGATCTGATGATCTCCAAGTAGAAACCACAGTCTCCTCAGGTAACCTCAAATCTGGCACCGGAGTTCGTCTTCTCTAGCATAACATCCTGTTGACCCAAACAAGGCTAGCATGAGATTCTGGTTCAGTGAAGGAAAGGAGACCTGTGACACTTATATTCCTTGTTTATTGGAAATGTTCTGCACCAAGGTAATCCAACAAGGAAAGGCTTATCATCACGGCACTATGCTTAGACATCAATATAATTATCAAATAATTCTCAATATTAGATGTATTTCCTACTCATTTGTAAAGCTCAGATACTCATCTACTACGATCCTTTTCTTGTTCTGATTTGCGCTGAATTGTGCCTGCAAGGGAGGGATTATTCTTGGTTCACAAGACATATTCAGACTTCCTATGATTACTTACCTTTCCATGATCATCACATAATCTCTAGATAAAGATTTCTCTTCATACCCTGGAGGACGTTACATAAGTGAGGATGTTGCATGTATTTAATTCAGATACTACAAAAGCAGATAGTGTTTTTCTCTTTTAGCATTTGAAAAATACAGGGCCATCAAGAAATGAAAAGATCTAGAGCCTGTTAATATTCTTTGCAGAATATCCATGGCCCAGAGAATGCATAAATGAGGCTCTTTCTCATCCTGCCTCTTCAGAGGAATAGCTTTTTCTTCTCAATTACACCATCTTTCTGATTGTGTAGCAAGCCTAATAAGTCTGCTAGCAGGTAACATGAGATGCTTAAATGGTAGGCACATGATAATTAGCAGCTACATGTTTCAGTTTATTTAGCTCATGTCCTGGTACTAAACATTCTTCATATCTAGCTCTTTCACAAGAGTATTTTCTAGCATGGAGTGCATAATCCATGTTATTGGGAGCTATGACACTACACAGCTGAGAGGTAGAGAAGGGGTTTAGTGCTGAAAAGGAAAGAAAAGATGATTCTGACATTTGCAAGTCAGAGCTGAATAAACATTGCCTTGCCACTTCGGTTTGAATCAGTACGATTAATGGAGTACTCTCTTTTCTCAGATTTTTCTCTACCTGACATGACTTCGGCAAAGGACTAAATACACTTTCTGATCATCACAGGTAAAATGGGGACTTTTTTCGTGTTTGGACAATTGCTTGATGAGACAGCTGTCAAAGGAACTAGTTTTTCTCTTCCTGAATCTGGGATTCAAGATTAAGAACCATGTGAATCATTCACTCCCATCTCGTCTCCTGAACATAGATAAGTAACTGCTGGTTTCATGTCAGCAAAGTTCTGCTGCCTTTAGATAATCTTGAGCCCAAGTCAGATCTGATTCTTTATTCATACATGTCTTTAATACTCGTGGTAAAATGCTACCCATTCAGTCTGGCTTTTTCCCATGAAGAAATGGTCTCATCCTGACTCTCATCCTCCATTTTTCACACAAGCAGCTATGATAGGAAGGTAAAACATCTCATAGTACTCCAGCTACTGAAAAAACATCTCTATATCTTCTGAAATATCTCAGACCACCAGAAATACATCACATTATTCCTGTCAGTGCTTACAAGAATGTTAAATTTTCAAGTAAAAACTGCTGATAGTATAATTTTTACCTAAAAATCAATTTAATGTTTTGGAATACTGCTTTCAAAAAATTGCACTAATTGCTCAGAATGAAATATTATTATCTTATAACTGTAATTTAGATACACAAGAATCACTGAAACCAGCAATTTCTTAATGAGAAGTTGAAGGTTTTGGAGGTTTTTGATTAAAATTTATTTTTCCATAGGAAAATTTCTGATTGCTCAGCTGAGATCCTTTATGGAAATGTATCTGTTTCAACAAAACTCAGGTCCAGAATGTTTTGTGGCTGAGTTATTCACCATGGTTTTGTTTTGTTTTTTCCCCCACCCTTCTTCCAGCTTTTGGTCTTTGTATTTTGATTCAGAATAACATGCTAAATGCTGAAGCCATGACATTTGTGGTGAGATGAAATGATTGCTTTCAAGCTAGCTTGATGCAGCCTATACCTTAAGGCAGTCTTTGAATTCAATAAATTCAATTTCAAAGTGAGAACAGAAGCAGAAACATAAGAAGTACTGCAAGGCAGAAGTGCTTCTTTTAACTACAGAATCTTAGGTTTTTGGTTTTTTTTAATCTTGCAGATTTTGTATATTTTCATAGGTATAAAGAGTATTAAATAATATGCCACATCAGATTAGCCATCATTATCTGAACATAGCATTAGAATAAACTGCTTCTTACTGCAGAATTTACCTTTTTCTTGCTACTTTGTTTTTCCATTTCAAAGACCACTTCCATTTAAATCATATTAACACATGTTAATAACTTTTGGGTTTTCTGTATTGAGTGCTCACCATAAGCAGCCCAACTCTGTCTTACTTCATTTTGCTTCAATGACTTTGTAAGCCTTCTGTCACAGATCATTTATATTTTTATGGGTGCTTATCTCATCAAGATTTATTTTCAAACACAATTAATTAAAAAGTAAATTGCATAGACTTGCTTCATTAGGAATATTATATTTTTTAATGATAATTCAGAGCACTACTGAAGAAATTCATACCGATTTAAGTTAAGTGATCAAGAGTTGTCACATAGATTGAATGTATGTTCATTCATTTGCATAGCCAGATTGTGCCCTCTCCAATGGCGGTTAATATTTCAAAATCTCTGCTCCAGCTTAATACCTGAGATAATTCATAGGACAGCCATATTTACAGGCAAAAAAAGTAATGGGAAAGACAACTCTAGTCTTCAAAGTGAAGTGAATGAAATCTAAAACATAGGAATTACATGGTAAATATAAAATAGAATGCATGACAAACTAAAATATGGACTTCCTTACTAACAGGTATATATTATAAATATTAGCATATATATACTAACATTATTTTAAATTTTAGCTTTTTTTTATTCTTTACACTGCAAACACACAACCTTTTTTGAAGACCAGCACCTTTAAGGAAGTCTTGCCATTGATCAGTGTAACCTATTTATAGGTCTTACGTACTGCCTATATGCAATTCATATCATGAATCGTGACTGTATTTTTCTGATGTGTTATTCCTAAAGAGATGCAAAAAGTTGTCAGAAGCTGGTCCAGAGAAGGGCATCTAAGCTGGTGAAGGGCCTGGAGCATGTGTCTTATGAAGAACAACTGAGGGAACTGGCATTGTTCAGCCTGGAGATACTCAGAAGGGACCTTATAGCTGTCTACAAATAGGAAAAGGAGGATGGAAAGTGAAGGTGGCTGATCTCTTCTCACAAGTAGCAAGTGCCAGGCCAAGAGGTAACAGCCTCAAGCTGCGACAGGGGAGGTTTAAACTGGATATTTGGAAAAATTTCTTCACAGAGAGAGTGTCAGGCATTGGAACAGGCTGCCCGGGGCAGCGGTGGAATCATCATCCCTGAAAGTGTTCAAAAGTCATGTAGGTTAGTACCTTAGTGACATAGTTGAGTGGTGGACTTGGCAGCCCTGGAGTCAAGGTTAGACTTGAAGGTCTTTTCCAGTCTAGTTGATTCTGATTCTATGAATTCCAAATGTTTGCAATAGGAGGAACTGGAAGAAATTTTAATTCAGCTGGCTTTTTAAGCCACCACACAAATCTAGAACGGAACATCAGCATAGTAAGGAATCTTTGCATATGAAAATTGTGAAGCTTTAATCAAACCTAAAACAATTATTCATGTGCTTGCTCACCCAAAGAAAACTATGTTTGCAATATTATTAGTTTTCCTTAATTATTTAATTTGTGAAGCAGAAGGAGAAAAGGAAAACTTCAGGAACTGTCTAAAAAATTCCTTTTTCTTGTAATAATGAAGTTATAACTATAATTGTCTACTGAGGCAAGATTTACTAGTGTTTTTAAATGAGACTTATTATCCCAAACTTGCTCTAATTGACACCCAACAACTCCAATTCAATTTGCTTAGTGGAACTGGGGCAGGACTGCTCCCTGAAATCCAGTATTTTGGAACTGGAAATTATTCCTTCTTCAGTCACAAGAAGCCTTACACAATTTTTTTATGCAGTTAGTTCAGCAGAGATCAGTGTCAAGAACACTTTAAATTTTAGCTTTCTTGTGGCTAACTTGCCTTCTTGTTTTGAGTATAAAATATTAGAATCAATCTTGTTTTCCTTTTAAGCTTGCCTAGCAGTTAAAACAGATGAATTTAGACAAAGGGATGATACAAACAACTTCAATAAGGTTTTTCAGTTTCCACAGGTAGGCAAAATCTGGTTTACGACATGAGGTACATCAACGTTGTGAGGTACCATGAATTGCAAAGGGAATTATTCCTGTTACATTAACATTATGATCAAATTGACATGAAAATTTGAAATCACAATTTAAGATACTGCATAATGCCGCTAATATGCTATCACATATATCCTATACAGGAATAGGACAGTGGGATTTTCCTCACTTCTCAGTAACTTTATCAATGATGTATTTTTCATGTACTGGCATAATATCTGTTTTGCCGGAAATACATTACTACACAGTGTTAATGCAGTGCTGCAACATATTCTTCTTTCATGGCACTGGAACTGTGCACAGAAACAGAACTTTCTTGATATGTAGGGGGCTATCATTACATTTCTGCCCTAGAATGGAGGAGACTAATAACTGCTTTAAAAGCAAATATTGATCTTTGAAAAGTCTTTTCAGATTTCATTAAAAAAGATAGTTATAACTTAAAAGTAGGGGCACCATGAGAACTAGAGGATGACAGATAGGCAAGTGTGTCATTGCCATCCAGGATACAATAAATGAATCCATAATGTCTCAGGATCCTGTTGTAAATTGCATTTATGTCCCAGCATAAATGTCCATTGAGTCTCTTGGATTTAAATATAAATATAGTGATAAAATACACATCTTCTTTTAGTGAAAAAATATCAAGTGTCAACCCACAGATGAAATGAACTGCTTGGTATTTGCCCTTTAGCCTAATGGAAATGCTACTGTCAAAGAAAATGAAGACCAGAAGGCTAAAAGACTGATTTTCATTTTTGTTCAAAAAAGACTACATTAGAATAAAATATAATGCAATGTGGTTGTGGTTTGGGTAGAAATAAGGCACTTAGCACAGGCTTGACTTTTAAAGAAGGAGTGTGAAACAAATGCAAATGAGAAATCATGTTATTTGGGCACTAGTAAAGTAAAAACTTGTTCTGTAACCTAAAGAGCATGAAGTCTGTTGTACAGTACCAGGCAATTAAAAAAAAAAAAATCGGGGGAAAAAAAAAAGGAAAGAAAGAAAAAGAAAGAAAGTACAAGATATCCCAGAATACTTTTTCTACTCTAAATATTGATTCATTCAGTTCCGTAATATCACTTACCACCCATGCAAAGCAGAAAATGAGTACAAGAGGTCTAGGCCTTAGAGATCATGAAGCTGATGAAAAGCTCTATTTTTTTTATCCTGATTGCACATAACTCATGTGGAAATGATGGTTAAATTCCTTCAGAACTGGTCCTTGATGTTTGAATTTCTACTACTTCAACACCGATTCAAGATACAGAAAAGACCATCTGAAAGTCTTAGGAACAATTGAAATAAGCAAAGGAACAAATATTTATTATTCATCATCATATCCTTGTTCTTGGCTAATCTATAGCTTCTGTTTCAAGAGGTATGTTAAGTCTGACTAAAATTATGTAAAATTAAGACCTAAGTATTTGCAAGCACTTTACAGGAAAAATAGGCTTTGACATTCATTCAGCTACTCTCTCTAACATATTCTTTGAGTTTTGAGGAACAAATTTAAAAGATAATGACCCATAGGAAGAACGCAGAACCAATGAAAAGTGGGTTTTATTTATAAACAATGTATTAATACATTTTTACAGCTCCCAGACCCCTCTTGTACACTTACCCACTTGAAATCTACTTGTTTTCCTGATGTTATAACTGCATTGTTAAATCAGTGACAATCCCAAAGGAGCAATTGAAGATATTATATATATCCTCTTATGATTTGCATTTGCAACACATACTTGAGCCAAATGACATTTTGATCAGTCATTTTTGATTAAATAAGGTAATCACTGAGGAGTAATCTGGAAAACTCATTTTATGTTTGTGGTATCCTCTGCCAGAAAGCTGAAAGAGAAAATGGTTTTGTCATAGATACAAAAAGCACAACTCAGCAAAAGATACTGAGCTTTTACAAGTTTATAGCTGATCTTCCAAAAAATACACCCTGTGTGGAGGCTGACATTTAGTCACTGTCCATCCCTGCCGCCCTTTCCTTAGACCAGCAGCACCACTGAGGCAGGGAAAGCAACTTCATGCGCTTGAGGTTGACTTAAACATGGAAACCCTTGGAGGAATGGAGTGAAAGATGAAGGTTTTAAATTATTCAATTGCACAGAAATCTTCGTGAAGGTCTTTCAACTCAGAGTTAAACCATACTGTATTGCATTTCTCTTTCTTACCCAGGAGAGGCTGAACATCTTCTAGTTTGAGTAAAAACCAGTCTTTGTGGCAGAAAAAAAGCCCTGAAAGAATGTGAAAGATACTCCCCATGGGCTTTAATACGATCAAAACTGAGTGGATTCCATACGAGAAGATAAATACAGCCCTCCTGAATGAATTTCTACCCTGAATTGAGTTGCATGGAATGGGTCTGAGGCATAAGAAACGTTTTGTCAAAAGTTTCCTCCTTTCAGGCAGATACTAGATTTTAACTATGGTCATCTCATGCCAGGTGATTGCTCCAAGCATAGACTACTGAGTAACATGGGACCGAAGGGAGAGAGGTTGATGTTTCCTCTGTTTTATGTAAAGTCATGAGCTCTGAGCATTGCCTGCTCAGCTGTATGCCCAGTAGTGTATTTCCCTCATAAAGTTGCAAGGGAAATGCCTTGCAACTAGACATGATGGATGGATTCTTTAGTGTGAGATGAACATGAAATAAGCCATTGAACAGTTAAAAAGCTGTAGATATTTGGGTACTTCTAGGGGGCAGGGGGAAAAAAACCCCAAATGACAAAAAAATATAAGCCAAAGGGATTTACGCATTTCCAGGATTAGGCAAAAAAATGTGTGTTGTGGTTTAAGCTCAGATGTAACTCAGAAAAAAACATGGAGTCTCTCTCTCACTCCTCTGCCTTCCTTTCTCCCGCTCCCGGAGGGATGGGGAGAGAATCAAAAGACTGTAACTCCCATGGGTTGAGATAAGAACAGTACAGTAACTAAGGTATAACACAAATCACTGCTGCTACCACCGATAATAATAATGACAAGAGAAATAACAAGGGAAGAGAATACAACTGCTCACCACCCACCGACCGATACCCAGGCCGACCAAGCAGTGATCTAACCCTTCCAGGTAACTGCCCTCAGTTTATATACTGGGAATGACGTGCTGTGGTATGGAATACCCCTTTGGCTAGTTTGGGTCAGGTGTCCTGTCTCTGCTTCCTCCCAGCTTCCCCTCCTCCCTGGCAGAGCATGAGACTCAGAAAGTCCTTGGTCGGAGTAAATATACTTAGCAACAAGTACAAACATCGGTGTTATCAGCACTGTTCCCAGGCCGAAAGTCAAACACACAGCACTGCACCAGCTACTAAGGAGAAAAATTACTGCTACTGCTGAACCCAGGACAGTATCCACCCCTAACTCCATACCATTCATGCCATGCTCAGATCCCACATTTTCTATATACCATCAGTCTTATATATATACATACATATGCATCCACAGAGAGAGAGAGAGAAAGATCATCCCTTAGTGCATGGACCAATCCTTATAAAGCTGCTGAGTCCATCCGGTCCATAATGTTGGGCTCCATCTCTTGCAACAGTCTTTCAGAGCAGGAGAGGCTGTGTGCAGTGTTCACACTCATGAATAACCTGGGCAATAGTGACCATTGCTAAGTCCACCCCTCAATCATGAGTCCAGCTGTATGCTGCATCTCTGCGCTGATGGTCTGAGGTGTCATGGGCCCACCAGGCTCAAAATAATTCACCCTCCTCTCCAGCAGTTTCTGCAGCTTGTCACTGGGGACTCCATACAGCTGCCTTCCATCTCCGACGCTTCCAAAGCACTGGAGGGGCCCAGTGGACTAGATACTCTCTCATACTGTCCCACACACCTTGCCAGTCATGACTGTCCAGACTCGGGGGAAATCTCTTGATCCTCCTATATCATTGTCTGACTCAAACATGACCCCGCTTAACTCTCAAGAGCAAAAAAAAATGGTCATGGGTAAAACACATTCTGTATGTGCCAACATGGTGATCCCCATCACAATCAGCAGGCACGTCTCAAGGGTACCTAAAGGCCATTCAAAATCTTCATAAATCTCAAATGATGCTGTAAATGGTCTGGTGGGGGCACTAGGAGCCTAAAGAACTGTCTCCTTCAGGGGTTGACCACTTGAGGAGGTGAAAAAAGATGTGTAATTGCTAAGCACTTCTATTATATACCTCCCAAAGTATAGTGTTGGGGACTACACTGGGAACGCAAGCCAGATCAGTTTCATGATCAATGAGTCTATTGTATCACAAGTCATTGCCATAAAGTACAATGAAACAAGAACCTTAGCCCAAGCTCCCCCAGCCGATAAACACTAAGACAGCAAATGCCAGCTGTAAATAAGGTAGAACATGCTGAAACTGTGAGATCAAGAGCAACAACTTTGAGAACCAATAAATCAGCACTGTAAGTAGTGACTATTAATATGAAACAATGAATGCTTATCACAAATACGATTAGACGCACTCTGGTCAGATCTGTTGTTATCTAACGCTTCATTCCCTATGTTGGGTGCCAAAAAGATTTGTTGTGGTTTAAGCTCAGTCAGCCAGTAACTCAGAACCACTCAGCCATTCCCTCTCTCCCCCTCTTACTCCCCCCCTCCCAAAGGGATAGGTAGGAGAATCGAAAGAATGTAACTCCCATGGATTGAGATAAGACCAGTACAGTAACTAAGGTATAACACAAATCACTGCTGCTACCACCAATAATAATAATGACAAGAGAAATAACAAGGGAAGAGAATACAACTGCTCGCCACCCGCCAACAGATACCCCACCTGCCCGAGCAGTGATCTAACCCTTCTGGGTAACTGCCCTCAGTTTATATACTGGACATGACGTGCTGTGGTATGGAATACCTCTTTGGTCAGTTTGGGTCAGGTGTCCTGTCTCTGCTTCCTCCCAGCTTCCCCTCCTCCCTGGCAGAGCATGAGCTCAGAAAGTCCTTGGTCAGAGTAAACATTACTGAGCAGCAGCTAAAAACATCGGTGCTATCAGCACTGTTCCCAGGCCGAAAGTCAAACACACAGCACTGCACCAGCTACTAAGAAGAGAAAAATGGCTGCTACTGCTGAACCCAGGACAATGTGGAGATCTGAATTTTACGCAAAAGTACCTGAGTCCTTGGTTTTTTTTTGGTGGGGTTTTGTTTTATTTTGTTTTGTTTTTTAATTTAAGAGGACCAGCACATGAGAGAAACAGTGGTATTTTCCCACTGGAATCAGTGGCTTCAAGCAAGGCTTTAATCTGAAGCAGCTGGCAACTGTTTTTAGGAAAAAGACCAAAAACTGGAACAGCAAAAATCCCTCATGTACTCACCTGATGTTTGAAGTCAATAGAATGGTCCATGGAAAAGGAGCAAAATATTGAAAATCCCATTAGGGCCTTTCATGAGAAGACGTAACAGATGGATTCAGTGAATTTGAAGAATGTCCATTCACGAAATAGAGTCCATTGATGAAAGGAAAGAGGAGAGATGTTTGGGGGGGGATTTAATTGTTTTTTTTTTCTTTTTTCTTTCTTTTCTTTACAGGTAAAGATGCACTTAAAGTCAAGAACAAAATAAGTATTTGCCTCCAGCAAATAATAAACGTACCAGTGAAGATAATTCACAGTCTGAAATGAGATTAAAGGATATTATAGCAGATACAAAACAACTGCTGGCTTTCTTTCACAGGCATCTGAAAAGATCTCATCAGCTTAACTAAATTCACTTGCATTGCACTTATCCGACTTCATCATTAATGAAGCTTCCCAATTAATATAAACAAACAAGAAGTAGAGAACTCATTTTAGAAATGTTTCCGAAGTCATTCTCTCTTTCACTCATGATTTTATAGTACTGTGAGCAAAGCATTGACATTATCATTGATTTGCCATTGAAATATATGTTATCTACTACTAATTGCTGACATTGAAAAATCCACTTAGCTGAAGTCTAGTGCAGAAAACAGAAACAGCTACATAATGGAAAGGAATTTGGAAAATGCCTCAGGTGTTTTTAGTTTAAAGATACTGATTTTAAAATAACTGTCTGTTTTGCAGTAGTTGTGAACAAGATTTGTGGGTCTAAATTCTTGCAAAAAATAGGATTTTCCGAACACATATCAATTATTTTCTCCCTTGCAACAACAATAACAAAACTTAAAACAGAGTGCTACATTCAAAGTGATGAAGAAAGCTAAAGGTTTTTAGTTTGGGAATGGTCAGCTGTGCCGTCTAATCCAGAATGTAGGCTATCCCTAATTTCCCATCCTACTTCATGTCCAGCAGTGGTTTAAGGAGATCAAGGAAAGAGTCTGTCTTTACTACAAAGACATTCAGAGATGGAATACCCGTCATGGCTTTTTAAATGACACATTTTGGCTTTAAAGGCTTTTAATCTTGTTATATATGTGTCTGATAACAACATCCATACTGTAACATTTTGGGTCCTTAGCCTGAGAAAATCAGTCCTGACATGAAATAAGGAGACAAATTTCATCAAATTGATCACTAAACTGATGCAACTAGCTGAATGTTCCCATGCTGAAGGGAGGAACAAATTCTGTGTGTGATTAGCTTATTTGATTCATAAAAAACATTGGAAAGCTTGTAAAATTAAATTATCAACAGCATTATTAGGAAGATCTCATCGCCAATGTGCTTCAAAAGCTGGAACTTGATGGATTCAGAGAACTATAATTTAGCAGATTAGATACAAAGCTGGAGCCAACAGAGGAGCTGGGGTTTTAAGCATGGGCCCTACAGGGTGGGTGAGAAGACAGATGCTACTATCTGAATCCCATACTATACACTGAGACACAAATATGGCTCAAAATTGTGGAGCAGAAGCAAAGGCAGGAGGCCAACACACGACTTTATTTAGATAAAGCAGTCACTTGATTCAAGAATGTACCTGAAGCTTTTCCTGGACCTATGAGGAAACACAAAGGAACAGCTATTCAGGAAAGCAAGATCAAGCTTCTGATTACAAGACTGGAAGCTACAAATTTTTACTTTGTCACCTTGGTAACACCAGCCTTAATTAGGTCTAACAGGTAGGTTGATATGCTACTCCGGAGATCTGACCTATGCATCAGATTTCTGAATTCTACAAGCTGCATCTAAAGTTGAGGACCACTCCCTAAAGTGTAATTTCTGATTTCTTACAACTTGTGGCTAGCATTCAGTGCAATAGACTGGAATGAGGAGATTTAGAATTTAAGCTCATGAGGTTTTGTGTTTCTGGGGAAGAGGCAATCTCTTCCTCTTTGATTAGGGAAATAAAGATTAAACAGAAGCTTATAAGAAGGCTGAAGAAAGGCTGTGCTATATTGTTGGCTTACAGAATAGAAGCTCTATAACATCACATCTGGACCCAATTGAAAAAAAGAAACAAAAGCTAAAGGTGTAAGCCATCATTCAAAACCTGTCCCAGTGTTGATAACCAGCTATATGGCCAGAAAAATGAACGTGTTTATTAAAACACAATTACACAACAGCTGGGTTTGTATCCTATGTTCAGTCACTCAATAAAATATTATTAATAAAATACAATATATATTATTATTATAAAAATAATAAAATATTTTATTACTTGTAAATTAATCCACTTAAGAATTTACATCATGTAACTGTAAAATATTACAGACTATGGTATACCATTCATTCCAGCAGTAGAATTTGAACTACAGATAATTTTAAAAACATTGACAGAGAATAAAACCTATCAATAACAGCAAATAAAGTTAATGTTTTAAAATGAGACTCCTTCTTCAAGCAGCCCTCAAGAAAACAGATAAGAAGTCTTCATCAATACTGTATACATGTTCCAGGAGGGTTTTCTATCTTGTGAGGAAATTTTGCTAAAACTCAGGACTGGGTAAAGCGAAGGGAAATGAGAGGGAAAGAAATTATTTTGGCCAACTCACGAAAGTGCAAACTAAATATTTCACCTAGACATTTACATGTTACAAAAGGTACTCTCTGTAGTTATAGAAGCTTCTTTTTTTTATTCCAGGGAAAAATACAGAATGTTTAAATTTAAGTTCTGATAAACTTACAGGGAACACACCCTAAATGGGTCATGTTACCATCATCATGGGCATCTCTGAAATGCCCTGAGAAGGTGGTTTCCGAGTTTTCTGTCAATACTGTTTTTGACCCCTTGTATTCCTTACCCTGTTTTTTACTTTTTTAAATGTTTTTACTTCTGTCTACTTTTACTCTGTCCTAAATACTTTCTTTCTGAACAGTACTGTTTACCCTCTATGGAATAGAAAGTGAACACTCTATTCTCAGGTTGCTGTCCAGTGATTGTAATTACATTTTCAACAGTCAGCCTCCTCTTTAACCCATAGTCAAAACTGCCCTCTTGTGTGTCAAGGTAACTGTTGTTTAATTAGAACACTGATGGTACCATTGATTTTACTGAATTGTGTCTAAAGTTTTAATTGATACAAGTTATCTCCCTAAATTCTTTTATAAGGGCAATTTTCTTAGAGTTGAGGTTACCGTCTTGCAATTTAATTTCTAAGTGCAAAATGCAAAGCTAAAAGCTTAAAAATTTACAAGAAAAACTAGCTGTACTTGATAGGAGAAAGGTAACAGGTTCAAACTTACACAGGGGAAGTTTAGATCGGATGTGAGGAAGAAATTCTTTACTGTAAGGGTGGTGAAGCACTGGAAAGTTGTGAATGCTCCATCGCTGGTGGTGTTCAAGGCCAGGCTGGACATAGCCTTGGATGGCATGGTTTAGTGTGAGGTGTCCCTTCCCATAGCAGGTGATTTGGAACTTGATGATCTTAAGGTCCTTTCCAACCCTAACTATTCTATGATTCTATGATATCCTGAGTCATATATATACATATGATTTATTATTTATAATACCATATCTGAAGCTGATTACGCCTGTGTGACAATCTCATTACTGCAAGGATGGAAGATTGTCTTTAATTCTCAGAAAACCCAGCTCCTCTAAACTGATTCTAAACATTTATGGATGCTTTCAGAAACGTGCTGATCATCATTTTAGGCTTAGTTTGAAGGTGAGAAGGAAAATGAAAGCCATCAGTTATGCAGGTCAGAATTTTTCACATTGTTTCTTAAAAGTAATAGAAACAATAAATTGAGAAATACAGTAAATACCAACTCAGATGTAGAAAATAACTTCTTTAATTTGCAACATGACTCTTTTGCAGTGGATCAGTCTCCTACTGGAACCAGAACTTTCATTTTTTATGGAGTCATTCCAGTACAGTCAGGAATAGGCTGGTTTGCAGCATCAGTGGCTATTGCCACTATAAAGATTTAACCCTGCTTGCCAGAGCTGCTTTGCCTGGTTCAATTGAAGTATCCCTCCACTGGTCCTGCTTCCAGACATTTTTATTTTCAGAAGTATTTATTTTTAATAAATATTTAACACCCAAGAAACATCTAATGACACCCAGGAAATATCTAATAAAGAGAGAACTTCAAAGGCAAGAAGTAATGGCTGATATTGCTGTATAACCTATTATAGAATTTGGAGACAGGAGCAGGAGAGAAACACCAGCAGGAAACTGAAACAAATGAACAGAGACAGAACATGAGGTCTTCAATTTGGCTTGTAGGAATAAAGAAAATCCCCGAATGCATAACAGCATAGCCTGGATCAGATCAGACAGGGATGGAATTTGATTTAACAACCCACAGATATGGGCAGACATCTAGTCTCTTCCTCTAGTCCACAGCTGTAGCATACAGAACAACTAATTACAGATGTTAAAGTACTTCATAAGGAAAGCAAGCATCTTTTACTTCAGATAAAAGAGGGGAAAAGCAATAGGCTACAGGGATTTTGGGTCTCAGTCACATATTATAGCCTTCTGAAAAACAGTCTCTAAAATCTTTGTATGGCCTTTCCATCAAAAGCTAGCAGAGAAGCAAGGGAAATGTGTTCAGACTGAGACTCATGTGGAATTATGCACTGAGCAGATGTATAGAACTCTGCTGTCATCAAAGAAGTACTCAGCCTCCACTTCCACAAAGCATCTATATGCAATGAGTCAGTCAACAGGTCAGCTGCCAGGGACATACAGCGGACAGTTCTTACCCACCAAAGTCATAACTCCACCATCCCTTTGCTGCTTTTACAGAGAAGAATGGATGAGGAGAGAAAAGCACCTGTTCAAAACTGAACCTAGGCATGAAAGAGTTGGTACCAGAAGGTAAACACCAGAAGCTACAGAAAGTTCAAACCCAAGATACAGACTTCTTTAGTGTGGGATATAGCTTTTTGCTACTTGATTCAGAGGTTCAGGAATAACTTGGATTCAGAGGATGGTGTAAATGGAATGCCTAGGTATTGTAGGCGCATTTTATATCCATAAAAACAGGGCCAGGGTGCTGAATGAGGGTAACTGTGATTGAATTCTTGCAAATACAAATATCTTTAAAATGTTTGTATCTCTGTGATTTCTTAGAAACCATTCCTTTCAACTGTCTTAAAGACATTACTTGCAGAAATGTTGCCAGGCTCACTGAGATCTCAAATGATCAGGCCTCACAGGATTCAGGGTTGGATTCTGTAGAAATTTGATGGCTTCATTAGCATGCTTAGGTCTTGTGTAATTTTGACACATAAGAACAATTTCATTGTATCATCTTTACACCTCATTATAATCAATAAACAAATGTTGACACACTGACATTTATGAGAGGCAGTCAAGTGCCTGGAAAAACTGTAGGTGTTCATGATGACCTGTAACAATTTGACTAAAATATACCCCAGAGAAAATTGAATTTATGATTATATTTTCATCTAGAATTTCCTCTGAAGAGGAACTGCACTGACAGTCTTCCAGTGGCAGATGGCATTACTTCTGCTTCTTGGTATAGAAATTGAAATAAGTAAGTTTAAACACTAATACACATTAATCTAGAATTAATTCAAACTTATTTTTAAATATTTTTAAATGAACTCAGGATCTGTATATTTGCACAGAAAAATACTGTTTTTTCAATCCCAGAAAATTATAAAGCTATCTCTCATACTGCACGGTTGGACTAATATAAATGATATGAACATAACATAGCTCTAGTTCTGCATTATTTGAGCAACAGGGTTGCTGTGGCTCTAAGCAATTTTAATAATTTTATTGGGTTTTCATTGGGTCATTCATATAGTCACTTCTGTGGAAAAACAATATGAAATCTGACAGGCAGGAGCTGTATATATTGGTCTACAATTACTTTAAGTCCATTGATTTCAGCAGAGTTACTCCTGATTTATACCAGTTTTTGTTAGTGAAGAATCAGTCTTCATAAGTTTACTTCAAGTGTGGATATTTTCAACAAGTTCAATAAATCCCTGTTACTGCAGAATCGCAGGACAGCCGCTGGAATCATGCGAATAAGCCAGATCGCACTAGCACTTATGGAGGAAATTGAAATGAGAGAAAATTGAAATGTACTATCTTGATTTTTTAATTACATCTTTGGATGGAGCAATCAAATTATATGAACTTGGCTCAATGTCTGTAATAGACAATTATTTCTAATTAAGTAGCTCAGCCTTTTTTTAAATGTTTATTGGAAAATGCATCAAACATTTTATGTGATGTTCACTGAAAAATAATTTGTGAGAAGCACCACTACCAAAAAATGTAAATACAATATTTTGTAATAAAGTAAATCCCTTTTAATCTGAAAAGTGACAGAAATAGAGTTCTTTAAAGAAAGCTAATACCGCTAGCCTCTCACCAAAATGATCTCTTGTTCCATTATACAGTTTCACCTGAAGTTGTGCAAATTTAGTTAAAAAATATGCACCTTCAGTATATTGGTGCTATTCACCTACATTGTATTTTTCAAGTATTTTGTAATTTTTAATGTAGGTGAGGAAGTAGAAACATTTCAGAGCTCAAATTCCAAAAATAATTATGGATCAGATTGCTTTCCCTATTAAATTGTCTCTACCTCAACCCACATTTTTCTCACTTTTAACCTTTCCCTCATCCCACTATGGTTAATTGCCAGACGGGGTTAAATCACAGCAACCAAGCAGTCAAGACACCACCATTTTCCTGCTGATAGACGTGGATGTTGCAGCCTTCCACCCTAGGCAATGTGGCCTCTGCTCCTTGGTGAACTCTGAACAATCTCACTAGCCAGTATGAAAAAGGACAAAAATTGCTTGAGTGATCCTCAAATTTTTCAAAATCTAGTGAGCAGGACAAGAGTTCTGGTGGGTTTACATCTAGATCTTTTGAGCAGGAGAGTGTGAGCCAGGATGGAGCCTCTCTGGACAGCCAGGAATCATACCTCCAAGCCTGGTGAGCTAAGCACTGTTCTAGAAGCACAGCGAGAAGTTAGGCCATGGGAATGACAGCCTCCATATTCAAAAAGGTGTTGAAAATTGTGTGCAAGAGAATTATATTGCTACTGGATTATAATGGCAGCCTTTTGCATAGTTAAAGGCTGTGCACATGAACTGTTTCAGTCCATTTGCTGTCCATTGTGAGCTCTACACACCATGTTAGACAGCATCTGCTTTGTTAACTGGTAGGAAAAGACACTTTTGTCACAAGTTTTGATGTTCAATACAGAGGGCAATAAGTATAATGAATCTTGCACTTTCTGGGTACTCTTCCAACAGAAGACAGGGGTGCAGAAGCTGTACTACCTCCTAGATGTTCAAAATTTTTTGAAAGTTGCAGGGAAAGATCACCATGTGTTCCAACATAAACAATTCTGATTCTATGGAAAAGATCATCCAGAGGAAGGGTGATTGAGCAGAATTAATTCATTCAGATGCTCCAGAGTTATTAAAAGTATAGAGAAGCATCCATATCACCAGGTCTTTTTGGCTGAGGAAAAGCAGTAGTGAAAGAAGTAGGTAGAAATCCTAAAAAATGGAAACAATCCTGTGAGAGATCTCAGTCTGGTGGTCTCAGCCTGACCACACCAGCTTTCATCAAGATACAGGTCAGAGGATGTCAACACAATCTCTTGCACTGAAAATGCCTGTCTTGTCTTCCCTGATAACATTTCGTATAGCTCATGATAATGGACATCTTTAATAAGTTTGTGGGCAAATAGCCAGAAGTCTGAATACATACTCTGGAACTGGGTGGTGAAAGGAAAATATACTGAGTTTATAGATTAAATACAAACAGTTACTGCTGCAGGTAACTCTTTCTCAGTTATCTTAAGAGTGAAAAGCAGAATGTATTTCTGGCTTTATTTAGTCTTTTTTAATAATGTGCCAAAGATGCTTGAGGTTGGTATAGTGTACAAAGGCTCTGAATAGATGCCTGAGAACAGCTAAAAGTATCTACTGTTGCTTAAAAGGTCTTTCTCAGGTAAGCCCCAGCTCTATATCAGTTATTTACTTTGTTTTTACAGCCTCTGCAGCATTCCCTCTTGCTGTGAGTTAGACTTCTGATAAGCTACTTTGATTAGAGACAGTGTTCTCTCCCCCTGTGCTGTCCTGCTTCTGTCAAAAGCATAGGCAGACCCTGATTCTTGGCTCAAGCAAGCAGGGGATTAACAGTGTGAAAACTGTTTCATTTACCAGGTTAAACCAGTGCATATTCCTCCCATTAACAGGACTGTCCTTCAGACTCTCCATGTAGCAAGCAATCTCTGAACTAATGCTTGCTTTCACAGCTTAATTTTGGTTTGCTCACCTCTGCAGGAGACCAAAGCAGTTTGCTTGCACATGGCAAAAGAAGAAATTTTTATATTTTACAGTAATCACCTATGTTTGTGCTTTAGTAAGTGGATTTGAACCCTGCAATTATGTTCTTTGGGGAAGCTTTTAGCTCTGTCATTCCTGTCTTCCCTTCCATTTGCTGACAGGGTGCAAGTGACATGCTCTGCAACTTCCACTGCGTAGGTGGTACCTGGTCCCACATGGCCTCTGACAAGACAGAGCCCACACTTACTCGTTATAATGTTGGAAGGGAAGGAAGATGAATACCGGGAGGTGAAGGCTGGTGAAAACAAAAGGTATTGTCCGGCCTCAGGATTGCATGGGACATAGGGAATGGGGAGGCTATGGGCCAATTTTCAAGCTCTATGTATGGAAAAGGCAGCATATAGAAACATAGAATTGTTTAGGTTTGAAAAGACCTTTAAGATCATTTAGACCAACCACTAAACTATGTCCCTAAGCACCATATCTATATGTCTTTTAAATACCTCCAGAGATAATGATTCAACCATTTCCTTGCACAGCCTGTTCCAAGGCTTGACAGCCTTTTCCATGAAGAAACTTTTCTCAATATGCAATCTAAACCTCTGCTAGTGCAATTTAAGGCCATTTCCTCTTGTCGTCTCACTTGTTGCTTGGGAGAAGAGCTGCTCTTCACCACACTGTGCTCCAGACCCTTCACCAGCTTCAGTGCCCTTCTCTGGACCCACTCCAGCACCTCAATGCCTCTCTTGTAGTGAGGGGCCCAGAACTGAACACAGTATTAGAGGTGCAGCCTCACCAGTGCAGTACAGGGGGATGATCACTGCCCTGGTCCTGCTGGCCACACTATTGCTGATACAGGCCAGGCTGCTGTTGGACTTCTTGGCTGCCTGGGCACAAGCTGGATCATGTTCAACTCTGTCAATCAGGACCTCCAGGTCCTTGTCTGCCAAGCAGCTTTCCAGCCACTCTTTCCTAAGTCTGTAGCATTGCATGGGGTTGCTGTGATCTAAATGCAGGACCCGGCCCTTTGCCTTGAACTGCATACAGCAACCTAGGCCTATCAATCCAGCCTGTTCACTTCCCTCTGTAGAGTCTTCCTGCCCTCCAGCAGACCAACATTCCCACACAACTTGGTGTTGTCTGCAAACTCACTGAGGGTGCATTTGATCCCCTCTTCCAGATCATTGATAAAGTTATTAAACAGAATTAGCATCAACACTGAGCCCTGGGGAGCACCACTTCATCTTCCAGACCTTCTTGTAAATGAGCCACTTTTTGCTAATTTCCAGTCAACAGTGACCTCCCTGATTAGACAGGACTGCTGATAAACGATTGAAAATGGCACAGTGAGCACTTTTGTCACCTCTCTCCATCTGTTTGGGTGGATCCCACCTGGTCCCATGGACTTGTGCATGTCTATGTGGTGTACCAGGTCACTGACCATTTCTGCTTGAATTATGAGGGGTTTATTCTGCACTTTTTCCCTGTCTTCCAGCTCAGGGGGCTGGGTGTCCAGAACTCAATTGGTTTACTGCAGCCAAAGGCTGAGGTAAAGTTGGCATTAAGTATCTCAGCCTTTTCCTCATTCTTTTTTACCATATGCAATGAAGGATGGAGATTTCTCTTAGCCTTCTTTTGTTGCTGATGCATTTATAGAAACACTTTTTATTGTATTTTACGGCAGTTTAGAGAGAATTTTAAGTGAAAGAAATTTAGCGTTTCAAAATGGTGGAAGTAATGTCTTTTTAGTGAAGAGTACAATGGACAAAATTGAGATTGAATGCAGTAGGAGATCATACTTTTATGGGAATTAAGTACTATTGCGGAAGGCAGTATTAACTACTGTGTAACATAAAGTTGCATTGATTTGGCATTTAAACACAAAGCAGAAAGAATTGTTTGTAGCATAACCTGCTCCTAGACTAGTAATTTAACTTACTCCATGACAGATTACAATGACTATTATCTCCAGTATCAAAAAAGGAATTAAGTACTGCATCAAGGCTGGGAAACAACTTCCACTGGAGTCCTGGTATGATGCGGTGCCTAAAGGCTGAAAGAGGCAGATTCTGCCTGCCACTTGACAGATTTGAGTCACAAAATAATTGCCCTTTAGCCATTGTATTTCTTCTGCCCTTCAAGGACATCTCTAAATGTTTCATATTTAGAATGTGCTTTATGCGGCTATCAAGTTTGTTACGAAGGCACATTTTATCTCCTGATTTTGTCTTTTAAAAGTACACAAACTGCAGTAGTTTTAATCAGAAAAAGCATGAGTATTTTCTTTTTAAAAAAAAACGATCTGATAAGGTGATTCATGTTATAGACATGGAGAGCTAAGGCAAGAGTAAAGTCGATAGCTCTATTTAAAATTGAGGTAATAGCTTCCTATTTATCTGTCACTCTTCCCTGTGGGAATCAGTCTTACTGGCCAGTCAAGAAGATGTTTTTAGTGTCCATTAAGTTTTTCTGCATGGAATAAACCTTTGGGTATTGATGGGGGTTTTTTTTGTTTGTTTGTTTGTTACTTTTTTATTTATCCAGAAAAACATTTGAAGACTTTTGTTAAGAAGTATGTTTCCATCTTATTTTCTGTCTCCTTATGCAGAAGCTCACCTGATTCTGGCAGCTGCAAGCCCATGTGCTTCTGTTTCTCTGGACTGCTCCTGGCATAGCTAGTCCTTCTGAAGCTGCAGCCCACCTCCACATCAAGAGAATCCTGCTAGGAACTACGTGGGGATGCCAAATGTTTTGAAAATCAAAGCTATGAAGTTTCACTGTGATGAGCCCTCTGTAAGTGAGATTTAAGTAGTGAGGACCACTTTTAAGAACTGTCAAGCCCAGAGCTAGAAGAGGAATAGGAGGGAGGTGGTAGGGAAGACTGAAGGCACCCACCAGAATACACATTAAGCATCTTCCAGCTGACAATAGTCCATTTAGGAAACAACCAGTCTGCACCTAAACCATTTAAATTACCTCAAAACAACAAACTTACTAAAACCTGTATGTTATTATGGTGGGCGATATTCTCTTGGCTTTCTTAAATTTCAGCCTTCAAACTCAAGTATCCCAGAATAAATCTATGTCAAAATAAGGGTTAAGACATTTATTTGGTCTCCTTGGCTACATCTGTATGACTAAGTAAAAACACACAGGGATCATTTTGTAGTCCTAATGCCAAATGGCACAGACAACTTGGACTCAGACTGCTGCATATTTTATGCCCTGTCCCCTCCAAATGCCAGGGTCCAAAATGCGTACTAGGAAGAACCCTTGGCGTGCACTTGCTCAGACTAATCTTAAGCAGTGTCTGAGAGACCTGACACCACAGCAGCCTCAGTGACTATGCTGTCAGCAGAGTGTGATTTCCTGGTGTTCAAGCCCTTGCCCTGGCCCTGGTTTATTTAATATTATGACATATTTACCTGCCTACACATTTATGTATGTACATATGTGTATATATCTATACACGTGTATTCAGTATATAGTAGAGTTTTTATGCTGCAATATTTAATGGATACAATCCACTGCATTGCCTCCCCCACCCACTCACAGGAGGGCCTCTGATTTCATTCAGTGTGTTTTGGCCCTATATTCTGATAAATGAAATATCAGTTTCTGGGAAGTGGCAGTGTGGTAGACAAAATCCACACAGAAGAACCAAAAGTTTAAAATACAAAGCAATATAGAACAACCTTTTTAGAAGATTTGTGAGATCTCCAGATAAGAAAGTGATCCCCATGACACTTTGAGGTCCTTCTCTGGCCGCTTTGCTCTGACCTAAACAGAAAGGATAAGAAAATAGTCAGCATCTGATCTTGAAGTTATCAATCACTGGGGCTTAGTCATTAGTTTCTTGAAAAAAACCTTTACTGTTTTGAAAATATGCTGTTGTCACCACTGGGGAACTATCACTGAAAAGCACTGTTTAACTCCCTTTGAAAATATGCCCTTTAGGGTAAACTGGAAAACCCACTTTGCTTTGGGAAATGTGGGCAAAAATCATTCCCAATTAAATGTAAAGGCTCTTCTTTCTGTCATTCTAAAGAGTTAACATAAATTTGCAATAATTACTGGCTTTTGTTTGTTTCAGAAATGATGGTAATATATCTATGTCATCCAGGAGTTACTATTATTAATACTGAATCTTCCTACATAAGAGAAGTTTAAAAATTACTACTATCTTTAGCTTCAACACAGATGTCTATAAGATGGATAGCTAAGCCTACAAAAGCTATATTAGGAATACTTTGAAACAAGCCTATATTAATTTGGTTTGATGAGTGCATACTTGCTCAATCTTGAGTGACTGAGTCCAGGAATACCACCTGCTTCCCTTTGCGTCAGGTAAACTGGTGATCAAATTGATGAAGTAGAGCCAATTTTGAAAACGCATCCAATAAAGCCAGAACCTACACTTTATAAAGTCTACTTATTTTTGATTCAAACACATGTATGTTTTATTTAATGTGAAAATAAAACAGACTGATTCTGTGATCGCACTGTTCTACTTAATGCTAGGAAAAAGAAACCAAAGTCATGCCTCATTCAGCAGAACTAACATACACAGCATCCTATGAATATCAGCAAGTGCTTTCCAGTCTGAAAATAGTAGGATCAGACCTACTTTGGAATGGACGCCATGATGTCATCTTGTCCAATCCCCTGCTCAAAGCAGGAATGGCTTCAAAGTCAGGGCAGGCTTCAAAATCAGGGCCAGCTTCAAAGATAAATCATGTTGTTCAGGATCATATCCAGACAAGTTCTGAATATCTCAAAGAATAATCAATATTTGAAGAGTCAGGGAATAAGAAGGAATTTTTTAATAATTTTTCTTTGCTGACCAATAGTCATATCACCCTTCCAGCTGCAAGTCCTGTGGTGTTCACGCTTTTTTGCTCTTTTTATGAACTCACCTTTCCCAATAATTGAAGCAGTAGGCTTTGCGTTGTTGTTGGCTGTGTTATCTTGAGGTTTCTCTTTGGTAGTTATCATGCAAACTTGGTAAAGAATGCAATGCCATGGGAAAGATTTTAAAACATATTCTTCATAAGCTGCCGTCTTCCATTGTAACCAAATGTCCCATTGGACCAAAAGCTACAGGGTTCTGCCCCTTTTTTTGTATGAATGGTTTAAACCAGTAGCCTTTGGCAAGTACATTTTCAGTAAATTTATCTTATTTACATTCTGATAACACTACCCAGTGCCTGACCTGTGTCATCTTCAGTGGGAGAAGAAACATCAGTTTAAAGGGATATTGAGGATCATTTCCTTAAAGGACTTCTGTTTCTTCTTGTGCTTTCTTTTTAATATTCACACCATGTACTTGGTATCATTTGGTTTTGTATACTGAGATAAAAAAACAGTACACATAAGTACTTGGTGATCCAAGAATGAAAACAGAACTGACAGCACTGATTAAATAAAAAACTTTGAGTGAGTGATTTCACCAGGGGGAAGGAAAAATATTCAGTGAATTCAGCTAACTTGGAGGCTGAATTTTAAACCAGGCCCCATCCACCGTATATTTGATTAGATTTTTCCATGCAAATCTAAGTATTAAATAGAAGATGGCCTCTGATGTCTGGTGCTTTTGGATAGAGTGTGGATTTTCTGAATATTGTTGTGCTCTTAGACCTCTATTAATTACCCTGAGTAACAATGACTTGAATGAGACACATTTTTGCAGTTTGGCTGTGCTACTTTACCTGTAGATTTTTTCCAAAAATTCCTTGTGATTGTTATTTTTCCAGATGGATTTTAAAGATTTTTCACATATACTCAAGTTCTGGACATCTGGTAACTGTCACCTGGTGTGCTGTTTCACAGTCAGAATAGTTGTCTGCCTGATGTATGGTTGGAAAGGCAGGATGCATCTGCTGAGCATGCACAGGTCAGATGCTCTGTGTGTTTCTGCGCTAGTGTGCTATGTGCAGCATATCTCAGCAATAGAAGAGAACTCCATTGGATGTACTGCACAGTAGCTGTGAACATAAATCCCATATAAAACAGTTTTCAGGAAATGAGCACTGAGAAGAATTCTCTGTTCAGATGGCTTTACTGTTAGCAGAGCTACACATGTAAAACATTGCACTGGAAAACATGTGTTTACACCAATGAGAGAGAAAGACTGGATGGCCCCATCTGTTTCAAACTGGTCCCAGCAAAGGCAAGAACATAAAAAATGCTCAGCCAAGAAGGAGAAAAGAATCATTGGACTTGGGAATTGGACACTCTGCATTACATATCAGCTTCCAGAGGCTGTTGTAACCATCACTAAGACCCCAATATAGGGGCCTTTCTG
Organism: Myiopsitta monachus; assembly: GCA_017639245.1. Taxonomy (NCBI): domain Eukaryota; kingdom Metazoa; phylum Chordata; class Aves; order Psittaciformes; family Psittacidae; genus Myiopsitta; species Myiopsitta monachus. The sequence continues at coordinate 21,745,042 of CM029941.1, forward strand.
TTGGATCTCTTCTCCTGTGCCCAAAAGAACAAAAGTTAATGGGGATGTAGAAAATATTGTGAATATTGTTGTGTATCCTGGTACACAAAGGACTCACAAAGCTTGAGACGAAATCTTGGGTTTTCCACTGACTACTGTCCTTGTATGTATCTCTCACTCAGCCTATCCGTTCTCTCTTCACGTACATTGTAGACTTTCACTATGTAATTCAGATCATGGACTTTGTTATAGAGGCCATTCCAAGTCCTAGTAGATATAAACCCTTTTAGGCCAACCTGTACAGGAAAGGCTTCCCTAACTCAAAATTAGGAGGCGAGTAAGGTAGTAAGAAGAACAGGATGGAGGATGCCAGGCAGAAGATACAACAGTAATTCATGTGCAGACAGACATGTTGTTTGAAAATGTAATGTTCAAGATAAAGGGATGGAAGTATAGATGCTGAAAGCCTCTACCTTGAACTTGTTGAATTCTTTACAACTGTGCAGTGTAGGTGAAAAACTAAACTTCTTTACTAAGTACAAAGAAAATCCTACTAGATACAACACAAAATTCAATCTGACAGTATATGATATGTTCGTTTTTCAATTTACATTAGTGACTTTGTGGATGTCAGGCTTGGAAAAAGACATCTGAGCAAGTTGAAAAGGATTTGAGAAAAAGTGCATATAGGACAGTAGGAAGTTATATGGATTACATATACACTTGCACACACGTAGAGTTTTCCTGTATCTTACATGGGCAATAGTGGAGCTCTGCTTGAACCAAATGTAATATATTAATCGATAACACTCTTGACAGAAGACATGATTAAAGCTGTACTTTAGAAATTCTACAGCCAGTGTCCAGAGTATGATGATGGAAGCTGCAGCCAGCTGCCTGTCAGAGGAAGCATAAAAATGATAGGAAGCCTCTGAGGTTGGTGAAAACACAGGGTTTCTTCCCTCAGAAAAATGAATCATCAAAGAATGCTTGCTCAGCAAGTAGTTTTCTTTGCCAAGTTCTCCCAAACCTGCTGCTCTTCAACTATTGCATTCTCTGCACTGCTTTGTTTCACCATTTATGTATTAGCTATACCAATTGTCAGATGCAGCCAGACCTTACAAACAATGGGACTTCTTCTAAATATTGGCTAAAGACGACAAAGCGGAAACAACACCAGCAGTCATTAGTCATAGTCATTAGTCTTAGGGGACAGGGCACGAGAGGCAAGTCAAGTTCATTTAAACTAGAAAAAAAAATACATGGTACAACATCTGAGTGTAATATATCTTTCCACATTGGATAAAATGGGATTATAAAACAAGGCATTTAATCAAAAACACAGAAATCCCAAGTCCTCTGTGTGACTGTGGTATGTATGCAGTGCTTTTAACAGGTAGCAATAGTTCTCCTTTTACTGTTCTATGTACGGCATTCATGTGGCTGGAGAATTTTAAGCTGATTTTTAACTAGATGGCACAAGTAAAGGTAAGCTGAGAAAGCTTGTGGTATGGAAGATGTCGGTTGCCTAAAGGAAGACATTCATTAATACAAAGTATGAGTCAATGAGTTACTGTAAACTATGTAAGTCACCCCACTTGCCATATTGGGCGTTTAGAAAAGCCCTTCCAGTTTTGCAAATTGAAAGAAAAGAGGCACCAGAGCAAATGATTAGGACAGATGGCTGCTGTACATGTTCTTTTTTTCTAGCTAGACTAAAGTTACCCAAAATCAAAGAAATAGGTCAGATTAACTACAGGTGTCAGGAAAAAAACATTACGGAAGAGTTGTCACATGCCAGCTCCAAGGTACTTCTCTATTAACCCAATCATAGGGCATATTTTGGGGCCATTGGAACATTTCTGAGCCATGTTTTTAAAGTTGTCCCAGTTACGAATGACAAATAAAGTAAGGGCAGAAGTTTGCAATGACTGTGGAGCCCAAGCAGACTCTGGTTTGTGAAGGTCAAGTTTTCTCCTTTGTGCCTTTCATTGGTCATCTTTCTCTGGCTCCCCTTGCTGACTTCTAAGTTGGCGCTTAGAAAGTTTCAACTAACGACAGGAAAACATGTCAGTGAGTTCAAAAGCAGAGAGGTATGAAACTGGGGAGTTCTATTTAAACAAGTAGGAATCTGACTTTGCTAAATTAAGCTAGAAGAGTTTGACGAAAAGGATTACTATACATACTACCTTATGCTTCCACTCTCTGGAGTTTCAGAAATCTCATTAATACAGACTCCAGTCAGTAAATTTGAATGAAAGCAATCAACAACTGAGTATTCGTGTTTCCCTTGTTCAAAAGGGTCTAGATTTGAAGGTTGCTAAATAACATAAAGGTGATTTGGAGGAAAACCAGAGTGCCTCACTTTCCACCAGTATTTTGAGTATTAACAAAGTATATCTGTAGGGGCAGCTAAACCAATGAAGTACTTTAAGTGAAGAAATCCTTACATGAAAATTTTATTTCCAGTAGCATATTGGCTGTAATGTTAAAACCAAGAAAGGATTTCAGTGTCAATTAAACATACCACAGGTTTTGAAAAAAGACATATTAACACCTAGACACTAGCCAAAAGATTAAAAGATTTTGAGCACAGCTTTTCAAAACAGGTCAGAGGACGGGTGGGAAAGTTAACATAGCTTTAAGGCTGAGGCATTGTGTTCAAAGTCAGCTAAAAGGAAATGTACATGGACAAACCCTGACTTGTAGAAGTCTAAAAAAGAAGTGCTGACCCAAGTTTAACTATAGTGATGTGAATAATGCTACACAAATGCAGCATTATCATATGCATTATAATTCTGCAGCCACAGATTTTCTTGAAGGAAACAGCTGCAGTGCTGAAGTTTTAATCTTCTCAAAATTAAATGGCAGAAAAATTACTCAGTCCTCAGAATCTGAACATCATAAAAGGACTGGTTATGAAGACTGTCATTATGATAACTATTTTCTCTTTCTTTTAGATAAAGAGATTTTAACCTTCAAGTTTGGTTTTGATGTCTGATTGTAATAGGCCACAGCTATACGTTTTCAAGTCTCCACCTATTCTTTCCAAAAAAAAAAAAAAAAAAAAAAAACCAAAAAAAAAAAAAAAAAAACCCGCAAAATTTTCTAAGGTCTGTGGTAGAGATAAAGGTAATCTGATTTCTGGAGCCATATCTCAGGATTCCTGGTGCATCACTACCCTCAGGGGTTATTTTGCACAGTGTTGTCAGAGCAATTGTCTGCCCTTTCGAGTCTCTGTGATGACTGTGTTTGCAGCAGTTTATAGAGGTAAAAAGCAGAAGTGACTTAGTTCAATCTGCTTTACTCTTCTGATCATTAAGGATTGTACTGAGAGGGGGATCCAGCACAGGTTATCCAATACAATATGCAGATATCAATACTAGAGGCATTTTCATCAGTTGGCACCCACTGTGGAAATTATAGCTATCTGAAAACTACCTTAGATAGCCACAGATCAACGATTAGCTAGTTTGTTGTTAGCAAGGAAACTATGTCAGCAAGCGTAATGACAATGAGGGTTTGTGGGATGATTAGTGTTATAATTAACCCATAAGTAATGGGCATTACTACAGGCCCAGTATCTGAGCAACTGTTCAAGCAAACCTGTTTCCTAGTTCTGCTTCTGCTTCTCTACTTTTGTCTTCCGTCTTTCTTTCTTCCCCCCCTTCACTGCTGTAGTCAAGCTGTCAGATGTGGATCCAAGCCTCTCCATTCCTCACAGTCATCCCTCTCCCTGTTAAATACCAAATACTTTTCATGATTTATGCCAATAAAAAGCAATTTTATGAAAGTCAGTAAAGTTCATGAAGATATTTTGGTGTAAGTGAAAACCTCAACAAAGCTTTCAGTGAACACTCATCAGTAAAACCTATCTGTTTCATTGCTGCTCCACTTATGCAAGCACTCATAAACCTTGTTTAAATTACAAGTTAGCCAGGATTATAGAATCATAGAAACATAGAATAGTTAGGGTTGGAAAGGACCCTAGGATCATCTAGTTCCAGCTCCCCTGCCATGGGCAGGGTCACCTCACACTAAACCATGTCACCCAAGGCTATGTCCAGCCCGACCTTGAACACCGCCAGGGATAGAGCACTCACAACTTCCCTGGGCAGAATATTCCAGTGCCTCACCACACTCACAATAAAGAACTTCCTCCTCATATCCAATCTAAACTTCTCCTGTTTCAGTTTGAACCCACTACCCCTTGTCCTATCACTACAGTCCGTAATGAGGAGTCCATCCCCAGCATCCCTATAGGCCCCCTTCAGATACTGGAAGGCTGCTATGAGGTCTCCACGCAGCCTTCTCTTCTCCAGCCTGAACAGCCCCAACTTTCTCAGCCTAGCTTCATACAGGAGGTGCTCCAGTCCCCTCATCATCCTCGTGGCCCTCCTCTGGACTTGTTCCAACACTTCCATGTCCTTTTTATGTTGAGGACACCAGAACTGCACACGATACTCCAAGGGAGGTCTCACGAGAGCAGAGCAGAGTAGAGGGGCAAGTTCACCTCCCTCAAAATGCTGGTCACGCTCCTTTTGATGCAGCCCAGGATATGGTTGGCTTTCTGGGCTGTGAGTGCACACTGCAGCAGGCTCATGTTCATTTTCTCATCAGCCAACACCCCCAAGTCCTTCTCTGCAGGGTGCTCTGAATCTCTTCTCTGCCCAGCCCGTAGCTGTGCCTGGCATTGCTCCCACCCAGGTGTAGAACCTTGCACTTGGCATGGTACAACTTCATCAGGTTGACATCAGCCCACCTCACAAGCATGTCAAGGTCCCTCTGCATGGCATTCCTTCCCTCCAGTGTATCAACCGAACCACACAGCTTGGTGTCATTGGCAAGCTTGCTGAGGGTTCACTCAATCCCACTGTCCATCTCACCAACAAAGATGTTCAACAAGTCCAGTCCCAACACTGATCTCTGAAGGAAACCACTCATTACTGGTCTCCAGATGGACATTGAGCCATTGAGCACAACTCTTTGTGTGTGGCTATCCAGCCAGTTCTTTATTCATCAAGTGGTCCATCTATCAAATTGATGTCTCTCCAATTTAGAGACAAGGAAGTCATACGGGACAGTGTTGAACACTTTGCACAAGTCCAGGTAGATGACGTCAACTGCTCTACCCCTCTCCATCAGTTCCATAGCCCCATCACAGAAGGCCACCAGATTTGTCAGGCAGGACATCCCCTTACTGAAGCCATGCTGGCTGTCATCAACCACCTTGTTGTTTTTCATGTGCCTCAGCATGCCTTCCAGGAGAATCTGCTCCAAGATTTTGGCAGGCCCAGAGGTGAGACTGACTGGTCTGTAGTTCCCCGGCTCATCCATTTTCCCCTTCTTGAAAATGGGGGTTATATTTCCCTTTTTCCAGTCATCGGGAACTTCACCTGGCTGGCATGATTTTTCAAATAGGATGGACAGTGGCTTAGCAACTTCATTAGCCAGCTCCTTCAGGACCCGTGGATGGAGTTCATCAGCTCCCATGGACTTGTACATGTTTAGGTTCTTAAGATGGTCTCAGACCAGATCCTCTACTACAGTGGGCCTAGGGTCTTCATTCTCACAGTCCTTGCTTCTGCCTTCCAAGACTTTGGTGGTGTGGTCAGAGCATTTGCAAATGAAGACCGAGGCAAAGAAGTCATTAAGAACCTCAGCCTTCTCTAAATCCATGGTAGCCAGTATTTCTGATGGCTGACGAAGAGGGCCCAAGTTGTCCCTAGTCTGTCTTTTATTCGCTGCGAACCTACTGAATCCCTTCCTGTTATCTTTAACATCCCTAGCCAAGGTTAATTCTAACTGGTCCTTAACTTTCCTAACCTGGTCCCAAGCTTCTTGGACAATATCCCTGTATTCTTCCCAGGCTTCCTGTCCTCGCTTCCACCTTTTATAAGCCTCTTTTTTTCCTTCGAATTTTCCTCAGCAGCTCCTTATCCATACAAAGAAAACTCCTGGCCCTCTTGCTGCTCTTCCTTCTAGTTGGGATGCAACACTCCTGGGCTTGTAGCAGGTTATCCTTGAATATCAACCAACAGTCTTTGGTCCCCCTGCCCTTTAGGGCTATATCCCATGGAACCTTACTGAGCAGGTTCCTGAAGAGGCCAAAGTCTGCTCTCTTGAAGTCCAGGGCACTGAGCTTGCTGCACGCTCTGCTCACTGTCCTGAGGATCTAGAATTCAACCATCTCATGATCGCTACAACCAAGGCTGCCCTGGAGCATCACATTTCCAACCAGCCCTTCCCTGTTGGTGAGCGCAAGGTTAAGCATGGCACCTCTCCTTGTCGGCTCCTCTATTACTTGCAGAAGGAAGTTGTCTTCCACGCAATCGAGGAACCTCCTGGGTTGCTTGTGCCGGGCCGTACCGTCCCACCAACAGATATCAGGGTGGTTGAAGTCCCCCATGAGAACAAGGGCCTGTGAGTGTGAAGCTCTTCCTATCTGTCTATAGAGTGTTTCATCCACAGAGTCCTCTTGATCAGAAGATTTATAGTTGATTCATGCTGGTGAAAGAACAGAAGGACACAATTGGTTTTGTGTATCTCATCCATTATTTATTTGAGATTAATTAGTGTTTATCTGACATAATCTGTGTTTTATTTTATACACAGATGAAAGTGCATGTGTTGCATTTAGTACAAGGTTTATAAGCAGTACTGTATCTTTGTATGGACAGAAGCCTTGCATTTTACTGCTCATAGTCTTCTGCTATTTTAAATACATTATTCCGACCTAGAGATAACCTCCCAAGTAATGGGAGGTTAATGACATGCTCTTTTTGAAATCACTTAACTGATGCATCAGGTTTTCAAATTATCATAACCCATTTAAAATATCTCAACCAATAGGAAATAGCCCCAAAATTATGTCAAATAAACCATGAATAAAAATCGACCCTGATGATGAAGAGCCACTGTCTGTGATAATGCTATTTTAAACCATGTCAAATCAATAGATTCCATCTTTAAAGGAATATTTTAAAAGTATATTCTGACCTTTATCTTTCAGTGCAAGCAGAAACTCCTAGTGGTTACAGATGACAGCACTGGAGACTTTACTACAGCTAAAGCTCATTACTTACTGGTACACTACATGCATAGCAATTTGGTGTTTATTTATAATCTCTTGTTTATTATATTTGCTCTGTGAAATATAGCCTAATAATGACACTGTTTATGCAGAATGTATGCACTTAACTGATTCATTTTTACAATATGTATGTCCTTCCCTAGCTCGTTTAATCTTGTTTCATGTGAAACCCAGTGGTTTTGTGAAAGTATGTTGCCAGTAACTCTTTACTCGAACTCTCATATTCAGTAGGAATGAGACAGGACCCTGAAGACCTCATATGAGTAGGAGATGCCCTCCTAGTGACCCATGAACCCTGGTTGCTATCCAAGATAAACATACCCAGCAAGTGAGTTCTGCCCGAAAAGTGGAGCTAAAGGAGTCATTCAGAAATATTGTCCCATAAGAGCCCAGGAAGAATTAGAGAAGCCATCCTGGTTAATTATACAATGGAGATAGATAACTTCTCTTTCTAAAGAATTTGCTATTTGCTGGGATTTCTGAAGTCTAATGATGGCACTTCTACTTGAAGATACACCCACTTCATTTTTCTTATTTTAGCCTTGACTACAGTAGTTTTATAATTTTTTAATGCTAATAGGATAAAACCCAGATCCAATGGGACACATGACTGTTTAGAGTATCTGGTAAACTACATTTTGCCAATAGAGATTACTGGGGATTTTATTTATACTATGAAACTACACAAGACCTTTTAAGTTCAAATGAACCTACTCACCAGTCCTATTCTGCACCTGATGTCAGCTTTGGGGTTTTTGTTTTATTTTTGAGTTGTTGTATTCTGGTGGCTTGTTGAAAAATGACATATGCAGCTATACCCTTCACTAAAGGGCCATACAGTTTACTGGGCAGAAGTAGCATTAAACATTGATTGCGAAAAAGGCAGTGTTGCATGATCCATATATGAATGGTGTTTGTCACTGTTGTGATAAAACTGATATATCCTTCATTTGTCCCCCTGAAAATATGGGTAAGGGAGCAAAAGTGATCAAAAAGGAGCTGGTTGTTGAGGAAGGAGCCAATTATGCATTTACACAGCCTGGTACTGGGCCAGAGTTGCGTGTGCCACATAAACATGGGTTATAATCATTATTATTAACGGTTCAAGCTGAGTCTACTTTTAGAGACTGTAAATGTGAGTAAACATTTGCACAGAATGATTTCATGGAGGTTAGGGTCTGCCAGTGGTATCAGGTAGGAAAGCCTTTAATGACCAGAAAAAACAAACCAGGTTTGCCTAGCCATAAAATTACCATACCTCATTGTGATAACATTGAGATCTATTGCACATAGCTTCTGCAGCCTGGCCAGCCCATTTTTCCTGAAGTCAGTCCCCTCAATTCTAATGTATTTGATGGTTATTACAGCTAAGTCTGGTCTTACACTGTCAACTCAGCTATCACGCTTGCAACTCTGGACACAAGACATTGTACCCAAGATTGTGTTTTTTCTAATAATCTCTCTGCAACCAGTGGATACCGTACTGATCATGTTTCTGAGGGGGTGTGCTTCTAGCATGTACATCAGAGGTGACTGCCAGGGTAGTGTTTTTCCCAGGACAAGGTTATATATTTGAACTGAAAGCTTTGTAATGAGAAAAAGGTCAGCTATTAAATATATATATATGCCAGCAAAACCTGCTAAGTTTACACTGTCTAATGCACTATAATCAGGAAACAAGCATGTAATGTCATGATACATGGCCTCTGAAATGATATGTGACCTGTTATGAGACTTAAGGAAGGGCCTTCTGAAATACACCATGAACTGGGAAAGTCACATTTAAACATTTTCTTCAAGGAATTCTTGCGATTTTTGTGCCCTGAAACCTTATCTCAATTTTCTTCTTCACCCTGGAAGAATAATGCTCCCTTTCACTCATAGTATAGATAAAAGCAGACATATTTAGGTGGAGTGACTGACTTGGAGGGTGAAACCAAAAGGGACCATACCGTGGTTTAAACCCAGCTGGTAACTCAGCACCACACAGCCATCCGCTTTACCCTGTTTTTCCCACTCCGCGGGTGGGAGGGGGAGGAGAATCAAAGGAATGTAAACCCTACTAGACAGAAAAGTCCAATAACTAAACTATAATATAATACTAATACTACAGATAATAATAATAAAGATAAGGGGAATAACAAGGGCAAAGAATATAAAACTAAAAGGAGAAAGGGCAAAAAAACCCAATAAACACAAGTAATGCACAATACAATTGCTCACCACCAGCTAGCTGATACCCAGCCTGACCTGCGCAGTGATCTGCCCTTCCGGGTAACTCCCTGCAGTTTATATACTGAGCACAAGGTGCTGTGATATGGAATACCCCTTTGGCTAGTGAGGGTCAGGTGTCCTGTCTCTGCTCCCTCCTGGCCTCTTGTGCCTCTCCTCACTGGCACAACATGAGACGCTGAAAAGTCCTTGATCAGGGTAATCATTACTTATCAACAACTAAAACATTAGTGTGCTACCAGCATTGTTCCCAGACTAAAGCAAAAACACAGCACTGCACCATCCAGTAGGAAGAAAACTAACTTTAACGAAGCCAAAACCAGGACAGACCATCAGTCCAAAAGAAGGAGCTGGTCAGATTATACAGGAAAGTTGTGCTTGGTCATTTGTGGTAGAGTATGGTTGTAGCAATGGGAATTACTCTCAGTTCAGGTTTAGGTAAGATCAACACAGTGGTGAAGGTTATTAGGGGTAAAAGTTGTACCCCACCCCCCCATATGACTGGGGAGAAATTACTAATTTTCATAATATAGCTCAGGGAGGCTGCACTCACCCAGGTACAATCTGCTTCTTTTGTAAACCTTGATTAATGAGGTTGTAAGTTTTTTTATGCAGAAGTGTGCTGCTGTTGGAATATTCTATCTCTTCAGTAGAAGCAGGACTTGCCTTTTAGGGATATGCTATAGAATGTGAAGGATCACAGGCATTAAAGTTTGACTGCCAGATCAGGGCCACCACAGCTTCCCATTTTAAGTTGGGCTGCAGGGCACAGTGTACATAAGCTGATTGCAGACAATTAGTGTATAAAACTGGAAGAATTGTTATTGCTCAATAAGCTCCAAATCCTAAAGCAATGATGGAAGAAATCTTTAGATCTGGACGAACAACATACATGCCTCTCTACCTCAAGACTACAGAACTTCCCAGCACTTCATAACAATCTAAAGGCTTTCAGTGAAACATCAAAAGCCAGATTCACAGCTATGCATCACAGAAGAAACTGTAGGTCACGTTTTTGCTGCAGGTGTTCACAACAGAAAAGAGCATGTTATGATCATCTCCACCAGAAAGCAAAAGGGAAAGCCGTTCCAGAGTTGCCAGCAGGCCTTTAGGCAAAAAGTCTTTCTTACTACACATCTGCTGCCAAGTGCAACCCTGTTGCATTGGGAAAAGATACCAATTTCACCAATAAATCAGTTATGAAGCAAACAAGCCCTTTTCCACAGTACCTTTAACTGGGGAAATCCCCTATTCCTGAGTTTTGACTGCTACAGCTAAACTTAGTGCTTATAGCAATCTATGACTAGACCATGACAGTGAAATTCCAAGCCTTGTTTCTCAAGCCTGTGTTTCCATATTTCATAGGTAGAGCCCAAGTCTCTTCTTAAACTAGTGTTCTGCTAATGGGATTTTAGCGAGCTTGCAGGTTCCTGTGAAGTTACTTCTACTGAACTCTACCTAGGGTCAGGTATATAACCTCACTTATATAAGCTGCGTTCACAGAAAAGGAGAGGCCACATAGAGGTCAAAATGATTCCCAGTAAATTAAGACCTTCTTGAGTTTTGAAGGGTTAGAGAGATCAATGAAGAGAGGAGTAATAGATGGAAAGGTTGTCTGCCTGCTAGGGAGATCAATGGAAATCCTGAGCTGCTAGTCAGTTTTCAGAAGACTAAGGAAAGGGCAGCTTGTTTAAAACCCAAAAAAGTTTGAACTCCAGAAGCTGTAGTGGGTCTGCTTCTTCAGTTTAAACAATTATTCAACTTTATAATGAAAAGTCACCCTTGCTGTTTTGTTCTTTAATGAAATCTGCTATCAATCTGAAAATGAAGAACTTTTCCATTTTACCTACACTTCAAAAATTGGTTGCCACTAAGCAGAACTCTCTCTCCAGCATACAGAAACTATTATGGTCATTTCAGGGGCTAGTCTTCTCTTGTGGTTTAACCTCAGCAAGCAACTCAGCCCCACAGAGCTGCTTGCTCACTCCCTCCATGTTGGGATGGGAAGAGACAATTGGAAGGGTAAAAGTGAGAAGACTTGTGGATTGAGATAAAGACAGTTTAATAGGGAAAGCAAAAGCTAAGCGCAAAACCAAAGCAAAACAAGGAATTCATTCAACCACTGCCCATGAACAGGTGGGTGTTCAGACATCCCCACGAGAGCAAGGCTCCATCACTTGTGATGGTTCCTTGGAAATACAGGCACCATCACTCTGAATGTCACCCTCCTCCCTCATTCTTCCCCAAGCTTTGTATGCTGAGCACAATGCCATGTGGTGTGGGATATTTCTTTGGCCAGTTGGGGTCAGCTGTTCTGGCTGTTTGTCCTGGGTTCAGCAGCAGCAGTCATTTTTCTCCTTCTTGTAAAAATCACATCTGCCAGCTGTCATAATCCAGGCAGTTGTATTCATTACATGTAATAGCTTGTTAGTATCTTCAGGGTACTGCCTAGCATCTGAACTCCTAACTCCTTCAGTACCCTCAGCCTATTTGCTGATGGGATGGTATGAGAAGCAGTAAAGACCTTGGTTCTGTGCACGCACTGCTCAGCAATAACGAAAACATCCCTGTATTATCTACACTGTTTCCATCACAAATCCAAAACACAGCCCCATACCAGATACTATGAAGAAAATTAGTTATGCCAGCCAAAACCAGAATATCTTCCCATTATTTTGTCTAGTGTGCTTTGTATCCTTATAACATTGATAATTTATCTAGTATAGTGCAATTGATCTAACAATAATGCAATTGAATGTGTGTAGATTGCTTAATAAGCAACTAAACACCAACAACCCTGCAGTTTGTGCATCAGTATTGCACGCTGTATTCATACTGCTTTCTGGTATTAGCATTTAATCATTTTATGTAACGTGATGCTTCTGAAAGCTAGTGACTAGACATGATGACTCAGCCGTGTTCTTTCAGAGAGTGGAGCTATGTTGCAAAAAAATTGCTGCCATGGGAGGACTTTTCATAGGAAAAGGTGCCTAACTGGTATTCATCCTGTTCCCAATAGGATTTAAAGTGGTGGGATTTTATTGTCTTATAAGTGGGGATTTAGTGATGAAGAATAATGCCTGAGCCTACCTTGTATTCCTTTCCTTTGCACCCCTTCCAAATTAATGTCCTCTGACTTTTTATACCAGTAAAACTCTGGAACAGCTCCAGTGACATTGGAAAAATGTTGGTCATGAGAGAATTCAAAACAGCTTCGGGAGCTTCTAGTGTATGTGAAAAACAGAACAGCCAAATCACCACAGACATTTGAATAGCCTCCATTCCAACAGAATCTGTGAATACCATACTTGCAGACTGCAAGAGAAAATTCAAGACAAAGAAAATGGCATTGTCTTCATAATCATCTTCGCAATCATAAAGGAGCTTTTCAGAAATGCTATTCTGACTGGCACAAGCAATAAAAGAGATGAAATTCAATATGCACAGCAGTTGTTTAAAATGCCAAACAGAACATCCAAATGCCTTTATGTTTCATTTAAATGGTCCAAAAGCATGGATGTCCACTTCAACAAAGAGTACAATTCCCTGCCTCTCTTGTGCTTCCTAATCATGTAAAGTTCATTACAGATGCAATCTGCAGCACATGTAGAATATACACCTTGACTTGACCATGGAGCTTATAAGCAGTTTTACTGAGTGGCTTGCATTAAAAAACCTGATTCATCCACAAAATCATATATTTCTACTTACATAATTTAAAAATATCCCTAGTCCTTACAATGTTCCTGAAAATTGTCTACATCTACTTTTCTGGAGTGCGAGCAAGCAAATAGTGGTTAGCTGGATGTAGCTGGATTTACAGTATGGTTGAGGTTGGAAGAGACCTCTAGAGGTCATCTTGTCCAACCCCAGTTCCATCATTTAGGGTGGGATTCACCCTCAAACTGGGATTCAGTTTGAGGCTGGCTCCTGCATTGCCATGTAAACGTACTCTAGTAGATATGTAAATTGTGTGTAAAAGCTCTCATGATAATCTAAGAAGATTTCAGATCAGTTCATTTGAACTCACAAACCTAGTGCATCTGAAATGTCCTTGGATAGTTCACCTGGGGTCCAGCCACCCTCTAAAAAATCAGAGGTTGAGGTCCTGTATCGCCTCTGGGTCCTGGAAAAATCACATCTGCCAGCTGTCATAATCCAGGCAGTTGTATTCATTACATGCAATAGCTTTTTAGTATCTTCAGGGTACTGCCTAGCATCTGAACATCTCCTCCAAAGGCTGCAAACCTCCCATATACCTCTGTCATGTCTCCCATGAAGAACACTCAGGTGCCCTTGGTAAACTTCAGGTAGTTCCAGACACCTGTGTTTGTACAATGAAGTTAGTATTTCATTAGAGTTGCTTTGCACTACAGTACATGAGTGGCTCACAGAAATAAGGATTAGGTGACACTGGCTTGTCACATCCCCAGTAAAACCAGGATTCTGTAGTTTTTTGTCTTTTTATCTCATCTTTGTTTAGCCCATGACAGGTCTGGACTTTGTGGGGTTGGCAAGACTTTTTTTTATCTCTTGAGTTTATTGTCTCTTAGTTTTGTTTCTCAGTTCTTGATCTGGCTGATCAACCAAGACAGGGTTTCTCCAAATGAGATCATGAAACTGAAATGTGTTTTCAGATAAGAGACACAAATATATTCCTATATACTGAAAGTAGCCCCTATAGCAGTTTGCTCTCAGAGCTGTAGAGGTTGCCTTGCAAGGGCACAAGCAAGTCACCAAGGTGCCAAGCTGCCTTGTATCAGTTCCTCTTCAGGGGCTTCCCCATTGGTTAATGAGCTAATTTGAGGGAAAGAAGGTTGCATCATCTTGTGTGTAGCATGCAGTGCCACAGGAAAATACATATAGTGGGCGGTCACACTCAGGGCTACTGAGGTGTAGTAATGTATCAGGTTGGTACTTCGGGTATAGTTTCTATATTCTTGACAGTGTATGGGTATGTTGTATTTCATTCCTGGTACTCAGCAGTCAACACCTGGGCCATGAACACCTAATGAGTAATGGGATAAACAAATCTAAGAATCACCTTTCATACTCAATCTCTAATTACTGAAAAATTTAGACTGTGTTTAATGAGAAGCATATGGCATGCCTACTTCAATTTCTTTATGACTTTATATGAGCATTTGTGGGCAAAGTTTCCCAAACCCATTTAATTTCAATACCAAAAAATGGAATGCAAGTGATACAGTCTTAGCAAACTCTGAGTAGTTGGTCTTTTTTAAGTCCCCACTGTGAATCATTTTGCATGTCTATCATATATAAAACCTCCACTGCAGGAATTCAACAACAGCTGTAGCAATGAAAATGGAAATGCCATCTGTGCTGTGGATCAGAAAGTATCAGATTTTCTCAAAGGTTTCACCCAAAACATGAATATTTCCAAAAGAAAAGAGGTGTAAATGAAGTTCTCTAAAGAGTTCTTACCTGAAACTGAAATGTACTCAGGTACATAGACCCACAGCATTCAAAATCAATTTACTATGAAAAAACATAAATCCATATATTTGATGGAAGGGGAACAACAGTCATTGGGAAGCTGAGGCAAAGGGGAGGTTATGGGAATCATTAGGCAGTAATAACAGCTGTGGACCACAAGTGGGTGAAAGAAGGCAGCATAGCAAATCTTAGGTGCTCAGGAAGTGCAGCTTTACTCTTCTTGGTATAGTACATTGCCAAAGTCCTCATGTGAGGCCCAGCAGCAAAAGTCTGGAAGTCTGTGACAAAGAAATGAATGAACAACAATCAGTGAAGAACAGCTAAAAGGGACAAATTTGTATGGCATGGGTACATGGCAAAGTGTAGCTCAAACTTTTGAATCTTGTAACATTACGGCAGCTAGACAAGACCTAAGAAGTTATTTCCTCCTAGCAGTGCCAGGCTTTCTTCATCCTATAAGTGATGCAGTTAAGCTTGTGTGCTTCTGCTACACACTATTCTGAATACCTTTTTTAAAAAGTTTCATTTCAGTAGCAGTAAAATGTGTACAGTGCTTAAGAAAGAAATTGAAAATGTATCATGGTTTAAAAGGAATTTTAAAAGGCACTTCTGGATGCATTTCAAATTAAACCATATGCAAAGTAACTTTTTATATTTAAGCCAATGCCTGAAGACTGAAAAAAAAAGACCCCAAATCCCAACAAAAAACCCCAAATCTGAAATCCTATCTACTGTATTTCTTTAAAAGAGTGAAAAGGCTAAACTTCTCATACATGTCTGATTGGCATGGGTTCCTTCCTAACTGAGTGCAACGAGATGGCCATCTGCCAGCACATGTCAGCCAGGAGTCAGCTTCATCAGCAAAGAAAATTACACTATTGGGTGACCTTCCACCCCACCTGCTGTTAAAAATCATGCTGTCCACACACTGTAACTGTGGAGCTAAAGCCTCTGGGAAACATATATGAAGCATACTAGTAAAACATAGAAGTGGTCTCTGAAGCAGAATAACAATACCTGTGAAGAGCAGATTAATTAAGCAGGGAAGGACAGGAAGGGGGAAGAAACAAAACATGTCCTCACTCAACAAGGTTCTAAACTCTTATGTAAAAAAAACAGAGACATTATGGTGATTCCTAAAGGTGAGAGATTTCTGCCCACCTAAGCAAAACTTGATGTTTCAGAACTAAATCCCACTTTCAAAGTTATTACTTGAGATTCATTATTCCTTACACTTCCCATTAGTTCAGTGGATATATTTTTGCACCTCTCAGGTTAGCTGTTTGAGTTTTTTCTACTCTGGAGGCACAGCCTCTCCATTCCATTGCCCCATCTCTTCACATTTTTGCACAAGTCTAGACATCCTTAATCTTCAGTATGCAAAAGATTAGGATTTTCAGTGGCATTTCCCACTTACTCTGATTCCTTCTGGACATTTCCAAGGCTAACACAGAACAAAATGTGACATTAATTGCTTAAATAAACAAAGCTATGAGGCATGCCATAGGTGCTGATAGTTATTCTTTGGTCCTTTACTCTTGTTCATTACTACAGTGCTTAGAATAATTTTCTTATGGAAACTTTGCTGCAGAGTGTTTCTGTGCATTTATTGAAAGTTCATGTAATCTACAATTGCTTCCATATGCATTAGTTCTACAGATCTTGCCTATATTTAATATACTTCAAGGAATACCTGGTATACCATGGCCAGTATCAGATATTATTAGTTAAAAAGTAAGTAGAAAAAGATGCACATAGTCCAAGAGGACTCTTTTTATCTAAATTGAGGGGGAAAAAAAGATTAAACAGACATGATCCTTTTATCTTCTAAGTAGAATTGTAAGCAGGCAAGACTCATCAGAAGTCTGAATGATTTATGGAATATATTTGTCTCCTATAAACCAGATTTAAATTCTCTTCTCCCTTAGAAAATATTCTCTGTGTCTACATTGGTAACTCTCAATGTGAAAAAAAAAATCCAAAGTGAGCATGATAAAACGCCTGAATTATGAATTATCTCATGCTGGTGTTAGTGTGTGTGATATTCCCATTTATGTTTATAGCAGAACACAGTTTTTACAGGAATAGAGTGTTGCTTTGAAAATACAGCCTTGGTCAGTGTCAGGTACACAGCAGAAGAGCGTATGCTACATTCTCCCCTCTTACATGAAGCAATGAAAACATTTGCAGGTAAGAAATAAATTACTAGCAAATGGTTTTCATTAATGTTTTCTGGTCAATTTATATATATATATATATTAGATATCTATTGCCATAGGTAAAAATCTCTGCTTTAAATCAGCAAGTATTACTTACTATACAGGTTACTGTTGAAATCCATAGCATTTGTTACCTTTTAAAGCTAATCCAGTCCACTTCTTTTTATAGCTTTGAGCACTTTCAACCTCCTCTTGACATCACTGTCAAGAGCATATAGATTAGTCACAAACAAAACAAAAAAAAAAAATCAAGGTACTTTGACCTCTGGAAAATCACTAAATCTTTACATTCAAATATTTGCTTTAGAGACTTTACCCTGCCTTTCCCGTATTCATCAGGGTGTATTAACTTGGGGGTTGGGTGTTTTTCAAAGCTTAGCATGGGAGCATGATTAACTTGGGGGTTGGGTGTTTTTCAAAGCTCAGCATGGGAGCATGATTAGCCTATTCTCATTCCATCATATAAATTTGCTTTAATGTGACTCCAATAAAGGAAGCCAATGATATCTCATAACATGAGTTTGAAACTATGACATTTTCTTCAACTTAGATTAGTAGCAATGCTTAAACATAATGCCCAAGGCCAGGTTGGACAGAGTCTTGGGTGACATGGTTTAGTGCGAGGTGTCCCTGGCCATGGCAGGGGATTGGAACTAGATGATCTTAATGTCCTTTCCAACCTAAATATTCCACAATTCTATGAGTCTATATTATGGCCTTCCATAATTCCATAAACTGCAAAAATTTTTCCCTGGACTTAGCAATCATATTTTTGTGCTGCCTCTTTCACCGTGTTTCCAGCTACAAGCTTATTAAAACATTACATGACCTTTCTGCACTGCACATATATAATATATAGTATTTTTGATATTCTATAAGAAACAGACTGTCCAGGTATATTGTTTGAGGAACTGTTTCTTTTAACTGACAGCTACAACAGCAGAAGCCTTGCTGGAAATGTAGCTTATATTAGAACAGACAGAAAAATCTTACCGAAAGTAATATAGTTGAAATAACAACTTTTTAAAAGGACAACTACCCTTTAACTGCAGATGTTAAAGCAAATTACAGCTGTAAATGTTTATTATCTTCATTTCAAATAGAAAACAGAGGAATGGAAAGTGACTTAGCAGCTAGGACTTCTGATAATCTTGAAATATAGTGTCTACTCATATTCAAAGCAAGTGTTGTGATACTTTGGGTGAAATAAAAATGAATGAGTCTGCACTAGAATGGCATGGAAGGATACAGGCTTTTTAGGAAGGACAGACTGGGGAGATGAGGAGGAGGTGTCGCCTCAAAGACCAGCTGGATAACCTGGGCACAGAAGAGGAGCTGACAGAGAGTTTATGGGTCAGGATTAAAGAGAGGACAGGCATAGGGGACATTATAGTAGGGTCTGCTGCAGGCCACCTGCCCAGGAATACCGAGTGGATGAGACCTGTTATATACGGATAGGTGCAGCCTCATGTTCAAAAGCACTGGCCCTTGTCAGAGACTTCAACCACCTCCATATGTGTTGGAGAGACAACATAGCAGGGAAGAAGCAATCCAGGAGGTTCCTGAAATGCAATAATAACTTCCTTTTCCAAGTGATAAGGGAAGCTGCGAGGAGGGGGGCTGCACTGGACCTTGCCCTTATCAACAGGGAGAGGCTGGGGTAGCATATGAAACTGGAGGACAGCAATGACTGTCATGTACTTCTATTTCACAGCCCTACAGGCATGTCAGTGTCTCTGGACACCTACGTAGAGTTTTATGGAACTCAGAAAGAATGCTTCATGAAGTTGAAATAGTTTTCAAAATAGAAAGGATCATAAACTCTTATCAAAATAAAAAAAAAAAAGTTTGAACAACACATAAATAAGGGAATCACAGCTACTATTGTATTGTTCAAGGGTATTAAAATGTCTGGGGCAAGATGCACTCCAGAGTCCTAAAGCAACTTGGGAGCACTCAGTAAGGGATTCCGTGAGGGCACCCAGCAAGAGCAAGACCTTTGCTGGAATATTGACTAGTTTTTTTTGCAGTGTTTGTGGTGGAATATTTCCAGCTAAACCCCTTTTTTTCTCTGGAGAAGAGCAATAGAAGTTTTCTTTCTGAAATGAAAGCAACCAGAAAAGAAGTTATGGTATGAATAATGAAAATGGATACTAACGTTTTCCTGTTTCTACAACAACCTTTTCCACAATTGCTTCATTTTAAGCTCACACAACATAGAAAAGTGAGCAGTAAAATAATGAAGCTTACTGATGAAAGGAGATTGAAAACTCACAAGCCAAAGTGAAAAAAACAGTGTAGGTAAAGGAAACTAATTATCAGGTGAAAAGCTTTCCTACCTTCACATTTAAAATTATGGCATCTGATGTGTTATTATATCTCCAGAAAAAGGTCTTGAGATTATGATAACTCGACAAAAACACCAGCTCAGTAGCTGATAGCAAAGAACAAACAAATGATGTTAGAAATCACTATGAAAAATTGTAGCAAACAAAACAGAAATCACTGTACTTTTGTGTAAGTTTGAGGTTCATCACCTCCTCAAACAGGGTGCGCACATATGGAAAAAATTCAGAGGACACGCTTCGGGTAGCTTTCATGCAAAAAAAGCCAAGCCAGTAGGCTTGGATTCCTCATCATTCAATTGAGACTGTAGAGAAATATGATTCAGGTCCACAGATTAACTGGAGAAAAATAATGCATGCATAAATGAGAGGCTGAACTGAACAAAGATAAATGAAACTGATGCATAGAGTGAATTACACACCTGATCTTTGCCAAGGCAAGAAATAGGAACCATCAAACAAAGCCGGATTCAAACAAATACAGGGACATGGTGCATCACAGAATAGGTGGCAGGTTGGTAGGGTCCTTGATGTAGGAAGTTGTGGATGCCATGTGAGTCCAAGTGAGGACAGAGCAAGTACTTTGAAGAGCTATTGATGGTTACTGAATAGACAAAGCAAAATAGGCTAAAAAAATTCATTGTATTGAGATGTGGAGAGGCTAGAAAAAATCTTAAGGGAAAATATGATTGATGCCAGTCCCATGGGCATCCACTTAAGGGCAACTGTTGGAGACAGAAACTGAGCAAAAAGACCGTATGAACCAGTGAAACCATATTTATAGCGTAGGTATGAATTTTAATTAAAAAAAAAGTTGCAAAGACTTTTGATTATGGGTCTGAAATAGAAGGGTTAGCTAATCAGAAAGATTAGACAGTGGAATAGATGAAAGATCATTCTGAAAAAAGGCAGTTGTTCCTAATACTCATCACACGCACTTGGAGTGGTTAAGTGGGAAGAGCACTCAGATGAAAAAAATAAAAAAGCCACAGCTAATTTTAAAGAACTTCAGATCTGTACTTTAGTGATAGTCACGGAAAATATATCCTCGCTTTTCCTTAGTTTTTGAGGGATTAAAAAGGTTTTGTTGTTGCACCATTTCTAAATTTTCATATGTATTTTACATACTGTATGTTTAAAATATCCAAAACCATACAAAAATTCTTTTTTTTTTTTTTTTACTATATTGAGTTTGACCTAAATCAGGAACTATCACATGACTTAAGGAGAAATCTGATCTCCTATGAACTCAGAATCACCCTCCAAAGCAAGGTATCTTAGACAAGCCTTGAAGTCTGTTTTGCAGAAAGAAACCTCTGAGCCATCTCATCTTCCTTTACTGATTTCTTGCACTGTTGTCCATTAAAAATGAAATTTCCTGGATGATCTGGGTGAGTTTGCATTTTAATACATGAAAGATATTTTTTACAGAAAGAACAATCATTCATTGGAACAACCTCACCGGGGACATAATAATCTCTCCTAAACAGAGGTACTCAATACAAAGGTTCCATTCCTTAAGGACTTATGAGTATAGCATGTGATGTACATATTCCAGAGAGACAAAGATGTTAACGGGAGTTAACAGAAGAGACCTATACAGAGAATTACTATTCTCAATTACATTATTTTGATTAAAATGTATTTTCATTATAATGTTATCACTGAAGAATGATATACAGCTATTTGGTCTCACCATTCTTATCACAACAGGGCACTATCTATGCAAAACACCATTTTGCCACAGCTGTAGTGTAAATAATTCAGCTTTAATCAAAAGCCAGAACTGGTGATGCTGATATGGTGGAATGTCATGTTAAAATAAGGCTTAACCTACCAGCTAGTCTTTCACATTATTTTGATTATTTCTGCATGAAAACATCATGGTGGAGCACATCACATTTAAATGGTTTTATGCTGAACAAAGCAAATTCAGATAAAAGTCTGAATGTCTCATTTTAAATACATCTTTGTGTTGCATGCTAGGCAAAAACTTATTGTTTTATCAGTATTTGCTTGCTATGCAACTCTCCCACTGCTATCATTTAACCAGAAGCCAATGCAAGTTGCTTGTATTACATGCAACAGAAAACAACATTATGCTTGCCTTTATAAAGAGCAGATCATCACTTGCAGGGCAATAGTATTCTACCACATGTCAAGTTATGATTCTATGATTCTACGTTGGTGTTCCCAAAATACACCTTGCAACAAAAAGCTAGATTGATGGAGTGTGTTGTGGCATGATTTCAAGGTTGTAAATTGGTGGTGTGACAAACTGTTCGGCATACATAAAAGAAGATAAAAGCAATACGGTGTCCCCCTTATCCTGGCCTAAAATTACATGGCATTTTGTCATAGGCAGATCTGACTAGATGCCCCTTTTCTTCCAGATAGAAACACCACTGTCCAGATTATACCTTGTCTTGGCCAGTTCATTCTCATCTGCTTTTTGTCCTCATTTCCTTGGAGTATTTACATGTTTGGTTTTAGCTTTTGCTTTACTAGACCAAGTAGGCCACTGTCTTTGGGAATATTTTCAACTGAGTGCAGCCAGCAGGCAAGTGTGCAAATTCCAGCTGTGAGTTTGCTCAGGTACAAGAACAGCCAATCCAAAACAGCTTAGAGCCTAATTCAGGGTAATTTGCCTTGCTTCACAGCAAGACTTTTGAGTCATTACTGATTTGGGTTGTCAGCCCTGCTTCCTCTAGTTTGACTAATAATTTCTATGTGACTTTATATCAGATGCTTACTGAAATCCAGAGAGATTGCTTTTCTGTAAAAAGCTTTTATTTTCTCATGAAAGATCAATACTGACACAATATACCCTTGACCACCCCTATGTATTTTATATTATTTTCGATACATTTACCCATTATTCTTCTCAGCATATCCTAATGTTTTCTTTGCATATTATTGAGAGCAGGCTAATGGAAGAATAGCTATTTGTAATTCTTCCCCTCATACTCTTCTAAAATGCAGCTTTTTTTTTTTTTCCCCTTTTGCAATCAAGAAATGTTAAACTCTGCTAATTAGGTTTTTTAAACTTTTTTTCTATGCTTTTGATTCTGGTATCATCTTTTTTAAATCCAAAGCTCTTACGTTATCTTCTTTAAGTTTTCCTTCTCTCTCAGATGAAACAATCCAGTTCCATACCTTCATTTACATTTACTAGCCTCCTTTGTTATCACAGGGCTGCTGCACTTGTTGAAAACTGGTGCAAAATACACAATTTGTCTTTGGATCATACCTAGACTGTTTTTACCTTCTATCCTACCCTCACTGTAGATACTCCTCCATTTTGTTCCCCTTCCATTTGTAAAAGCAACAAAACCTTCTGGGGGATGGGGAGGAGAATTGAAAGAATGTAATTCCCATGGGTTCAGATAAGAATGGCCCAGTAACTAAGGTATAACACAAAACCACTACTGCTACCACCAATAATAATAATAATGATAAAGGAAATAACAAGGGGAGAGAATATGAAACTAAAAGGGGAAGCAAAACAAAACAGAAAAAGAAAGCCTACAATAAACAAAGTGATGCACAATACAACCGCTCACCACCCTCGGACCGATACCCAGCCTGATACAAGCAGCAATCTGCCTTTCCGGGTGACTGCTCCCAGTTTATTTGCTGGGCATGATGTGCTGTGGTATGGAACTCAAACTACCCCTTTGACTAGTTTGAGTCAGGTGTCCTGTCTCTGCTTCCTCCCGGCTTCCCACGCCTCTCCTCACTGGCAGATCATGAGACACTGAAAAGTCCTTGATCAGGGTAAACACAACTGAGCAACAACTAAAGCATCAGTGCGTTATCAGCATTGTTCTCAGACTAAAGCCAAAACACAGCACTGCACCAGCTACTGAGTCAGTGAAAATTAACATTACAGCTGAACCCAGGACACTAGCTTTACGGAGACTTCATCACCACATTAAAGGAGGAAGGTTAGTTAATATGATTGGCAAGAATAAACCAAGAACCCAAGGGATGAACATACGCTGAAATGTTGAAAGCCAGGAAGCTGAAACATTGAAACATTTGCTTCTAATAGATGATCATAGTGATAGTGTCCCCTGGTCTGAAAAACTGTCTGGTTGCAGAATGTTGTTCTCTGAATACAGATAATAGATATTTTATTACTTCTTATATAATGGGAAGATCATGTTCTGTTAAATCATCTCTTACACTAATGACCTTTTCAAAAATGTATAATATTGTCAGTAGCAAATGTTCCATTCTGTAAAGATAAACCTTCATTATCAGCTGGCTTCTTCAGTGCAGCATATCTGTCTACAGACAAAATATTATTGCCAATAACCTTTGTGGTTCCTATACCAGCAGATTATCATTATCTTCAGAGAAAAGGCTGTAGTACTGTCATCAACAAATTTGTCAACAACACCATGCAAAAGCATATTTTCACAGAAACTCATAATCATTAGGGTTGTAAGGGGCCTTTGGAGATCATCTAGTCCAATTCCTCTGCCAAAGCAGGGCCACATAAAGCAGGTTACACAGGAACATGTCCAGGCAGGTTTTGAGTGTCTCCAGGGAAGGAGACTCCACAACCTCCCTGGGCAGCCTGTTCCAGGGCTCTTCTACCCGCAATGTAAAGAAGTTCTCCTTCATGTTGAGGTGAAATTTCTTGTGTATCAGGTTATGGCCATTGTTCCTCATCCTGTCGCTGAGCACCACTGAAGAGTCTGGCACCATCCTCTTGGCACCCACCTTAGAGATATTTATATGCATTAATGAGATCTCCTCTCAGTCATCTGTTCTCTAGACTAAAAAGGCCCAGCTCCCACAGTCTCCCCTCACAAGAGAAATGCTTCAGATCCCTGCTCATCTTTGTGGCCTTCGCTGGACCCTCTCCAGTATCTCCTTGTCTTTCTTGCACTGAGGAGCCCATAACTGGACACTGCTCCAGATACAGCCTCACTAGGGTCAGTAGAGGGGGAAGATCACCTCCCTCAACCTGCTGGCCACACTCCTACTGAGGCATCCCAGGATACTATGAGCCCTCCTGGTATCCAAGGGCATACTGCCAGTTGATAGTCAGCTTGTCACCTACCAATACTCCAAGGTCCTTCTCAGACAAACTGCTCTCTAGTAGGTCAGCCCCCCACCTGTACTGGTACTTGGGGTTCTTTCTCCCAGATGCAGCACCCTACACTTAGCGTTGTTGAGTGTCCTTGGGTTTCTCTCCACCCAATTCTCCAGCCCTTCAGGGTTCTGCAGAACGGCAGCAGTGCCTTCAGGTGCATCAGTCACTCCTCCCAGCTCCATATCATCAGTAAACTTGCCCTTCATCCAGGTCATTGATAAACAAGTTGAATAAAACTGGACCAAGAATTGATCCCTGGGGAACACACCCACTGACTAGAAGCCTCCAACTGGATTCTACTCTGCTGATCATGACTCTCTGAGCCCCGCCATTCAGCCAGTTTTAGATCCACCTCAATTTTCATTCACCTAACTCACATTTCCTAAGCTTACCTACAAGAATATTATGGGAGACAGTGTCAAAAGCCTTGCTGAAGTTGAGGTAGATAACATCCACTACTCTCTTCTTGTAGAACCATCCTGTTATGTTATCACAGAAGGTCATCAGATTGGTCAAGCAATATTTACCCCCGATGAATTCATGTCAGCTACTCCAGATGACCTTATTCTGGTTTGCATACTTGGTGATGACCTCCAGAATGACTCGTTCCATCACCTTTCCAAGGGTAGAGGTGAGGCTGACCGGCCAGTAGATTTTCATGTATTTCATTCCAGAATTACTTTTAGTCTATTAAATATTTTTCTGATTGTTGTGTACAGCTTTATTTTGATAGCAGTAGCAACTTTCCTTTAAAGTCTTTCTAGAAGTAAATACATAGCTTGTTACAAATTTCTCACTGTCTTTGGGTTATATCTGTTTCAATCTATTCCATTTACTTGTCATCTCTATTTTCAGATGAGTTCATCCAGAAGAGATAATAAAATCATCAGCTGGTCAGATGAGTGACTGACAGCAAGAAACTTCCCTTCACAGCTTACCAGCACCCTGTCTGGCTAAACTTGCAGTGGATTTAGTGGAGTATTCATCCCTCTTAATTATTAATGGGCATAGATAATTCAGCTCAATTTTAACATGGTTGCAGATATCTCATTAGGACCAGCCAAAAGCCGGGATAATAACATAAAAGCAGTTACTGGAGCTCAGGATTTAGGTTCTGACTGGAAAATTGTGCAGGATCTCACTTACAGTACTTTTTTCCACAATTCCTTCATGTTAATAAGCACCAGTTTTACTTAACCAAACCTGGAAAATATAAAAGAAGTTCCACTGTAAACTGTTCTATGGATGAAACTGGAAGTATGAACATGAGTGATTTGGTGCTTCAACCTGAGACGTTTTCAAAAGACTTTTTAACCAGTCAAAAAGGAGTCAGTCAACTGAATAAGAGACAGGGTGGCAGAAGCAACAGTCGGCATGAAATTAAGTCCTAAAACATGTTTTTACTCTCTGAAAGACCAACATTGTACACGAATCGAGCATTTAGTGTCTAGAAGATGTACTGAGGAGAAGCCTTTAGGACATTGATCCACCAGTGTCTAACGAAAGTTATACTTTCAATAACCCTACATGCAATGTGAGATAGATTCTTTCTATGGCTGAGAAATGGCCCCAGAAATTTACATTCTAAAGAGAACGGGATAAAAGAGTCAGAAAACCATTAGAAGTTTTTTATGTATTTAAGAAATGGATTACACCGACTGTGTTAAAACAGATTTATGGCCCACTCAGAGGTATTTGAATACAATGACAATGTCTTCAGTGGGAAAAATGAATTACTGACCAGGGTTTCTTTCACATAATATGCATCCTCACAAACAAGTCTTTACACAAATCTGTTGTATGAGCACCACAGCATGTAAACAGAAAGCCTATCTGAAATAAAAAAAAACAGTAAGGATTTTTTAGAGAATCTGTTTGAGTTGTAGTGTCAGATAATTCAGTGGGGCACTCATGGCTGAAGGTAGGGTCACAGCAGGCAGTTCACTGCACATCTTCACTACTGAGTTCACCTGAATGGCTGACTCTGGTGATCCTGTCTCAGATGCAAGATTCTGCAGTGCCCTATCATGCTGCTATTTGCTCCATGTAATGGAGATGGGCAAGAGAGCGCAGCTTTTAAGGAGAGCACATATGAGTATGGACATGTGTGTGCATGCATGATCATGTGCAGCAAATCGTTGTCCTAGCATCATATGATGCTAGCCAAAACAACGACTCATTTGGGACAGTATTGCCGGAGACCATGTCTGTTTATTACAGATACGTAAGTGTGTGTAATAGTCTGCAGGGAAAACAGAGATACCATGAGCTTTTATTTCTATTTGTTTCTGTGTTGTGGCTTTTGCTCCAGATTCTAGTAAGCTTGGAAAGGACATACTAAGACACTGACTTGCTCCAGATCTCATCATTAAAGTTAATCCTATGCCAGTGAATAGTTGCAGGGCATGTAATGTAACTGTTAGCATTGTATCCTCTGCTGGGAGGACAGAAAGTGGTAAAAGTGCTATGCAGAATGAAAGGCCAGTCTATCTATATTGCTGCATTCTGGGAAGATTAATTCAAATAGTTCAGTAAGCATTAGATTAAATATTACTTTCTGAGCTATATTTTCTACATGGACTTAGTATACTGACAGATAATTCATCTCAGGATCATAGTTTATAGTGCTGCAAGAACTAATCATTTCTCAGTGCCTTTCAGAATTCACGTCATCAGAAAATCACCTGCTTTGAAGGATTCTCCAAAATTCTGGTTTTAATGTGGCGTAGCACAAATCTTATTAACATTTTATATTTGGCTTTTGTGTCTTTTGTTATCACTACCAGAATGCCAATGGTAAAGAATGGGAGGCACAATTGATGTGTTCTATGGACATGTTCAAAAGGTAGCATTTTATTTCCCGAATGTGTATTTCATTAAACTCTGTTCTGAGTGATCAGCTGTAAGTTATACTCACAGGCACCGTTCCCCTGTGAGTAGCTGCCTTTTAATCATGCTTCAGAGCTTTCCTGCTGAGATCCTATATCTAGCATTTTATGAGACTTTCGGCCCCTTCCAGTTGGCTGCTCAGGTTCTGCAGCTGAATTTTCACTTGACTGTTGACTCTGCTCCCAAGGACCATGATTTAGTCTGGCAGCAGCTGCTTCAGAGCATGAGCAGGTGTTACCAGTCTATTTCTGAACAATCATTTGTAGTGCAAAGGTTATTAGGCAAAGTTAAGAAAAACCTTTCCTATCTCTGCTCTTGCAATTTAAATTTCTTGCTTTCTATTACCATTGGTGTATCAGTTTTCCTACTGCAGATATATCTTTAGAGACCTCAGAATCCCAAATCCTCTTCTGAAGTAGGTCAACTGTGTGGTTTTGGCACCCATTTTTAATGTTTCTTATTTGGCACCGGAAGAATTTTTGACAAAACCAGAAGTATTTCTGAGAAATACTGATTCTATCATCCGTTCTCACCAGTTACCTGCAATGACCCTGCTCACTTGGCCCATGTTATTCATTTTATAGTATTTTATTATTATTACTTGTTTCTCTTTCCTGAAGCTTACCTCTGCTGTCTGCTTTTTGGATGCTAAACCTCACTTAGACTCAACTCAGAAGAATGTTCCATACTGAAAAAATTAGAGTACCTAAAGAAAAAACAGGACTGAGAAACCCTTTTATCCTACTGTATATGAAAGATCCACTATAAAAATGCACATAGGCAATACTCACTTGCTGTATTCCAGCTCTAGACATTCACAGGAGAGCCTGAATACAGTAAAACCATCTCTATTTGATGCCTGTTAATCTATTCTCAGCCTCATTTAACACCATTTGCAAGCTGAAATGTTAAGCTACCAACTGATGCTGTTGGAAAGGGACCGAGATGAAGCAAATCCCATTGCAACAGGTGGCATTCAGGTTCCAGGTGGTAAATCATTCCACTTCATACACTAGGGAGGAGTATGTACCTACTAACTTTCAGATTACCAAGACAGTTTATGGTGCATTAAATACAAGAGTGCCATTCCAAATATATTCCATCTGGGGAAAAGGAGAATATTTTTTTCTTACAGGCTCGCAGGACATTTGCTTCTGAGGAGAACAGCTCTGAAATAGGAATATTGTAAGGAATGATGGTCAAAAGAGGAAGCAGAGGATAAAACTGATAGTTATGAATGTTAAGTTTGTACTTTGGTTATGAAGAAATGCACCAGTGGAGTCCCTTTGCTGTACATAGACATGGCTGTATATGTAAAAATTACAGCTTGCCTACAAATACAGCATGTGTGGGAAGCTGACAACTGTCAATATACACCCAGGGAAACACTGGATTCTGGTATATAATTGCACACAGTATTGAGCTGCATTATTAAAAAAAAATCTATAGCAGGGATTAACCTTTGTAGCTCAAACCCAGTTTGGAATGAAGGCTTACACAGAATACAACAGTTTGTTGGTTAGGTAGAGTATCCTATTTTGAGTCAAAATCCACAGCTTGCTTTGGCTTACCAGTGGTATAAGAAAGCTGTTCACAAGATGTTTAATGATGATTTATCAAAATAGGAATTCACTCCTCCTCCACAACTTGCCCAAAATATCCTCCTCTTGTTCCCCACTGAACAGGCCAGAATGATTCTTCAAGCAATAATGCTTCTCATGGGACATATGCAAAAAAAAAAAGGGGGGGGGGGAGGCAGTTCACTTGGTTTTGCTCTATTGCAAAGCTTGTTAGCTGTGCATAAAGAAGGCTTTTCTCTTTCTTAAGGTCTGTGTATCATATATTTAATTGGTGGAAACATATTTACAGCCCTAATTAGGCATCCTTTTACCTAGGCTGTTGAAATAGAGACAACCTAGTTATTTACCTGATTCACAGTGAAGAAGTATGAACATTTCATACCTTCTGTTTTTCTATTAGTGTCTAATTCAACAAGATTCATACTATATATTTACCTTGTCCCCTCTTCTTAAGTGCCTAATCAACCTCAGGCACATGCACTTCCCAAAAATAATTCACCTACCCTATCCTTTCTCATTTTAAAGTGGACCTATTATTTCATGCACTAAATTGGAGGAGCAATTTTTAGTAGGTTGCATGCAGATTTAATTGTGTAACGCTCATTAAAGCTAATGGAGATTGTGCTGTTAAATCACACCATGCAGAGCATTCACTATTCCCTTAAGTGTCCTTTTGGTGCTGGACTGCCAAGAGGCTGCACTGCCAGAGATATGTGTGCATGTATTTCAGTGAGGATCTACCTAGCAGGCTTAATTTCTTTTCCAGGTCTGAGCCCAAAGTCCTTGAATAACTCTTCTCACATGTGTGATCAAACTAAACTAGGCCTTTCAAGTTCAGGAGAAGAATTGGTAAATGAAATGGCCAGATTTAGTTCAAATTAACAGTATGTTGCCTTTATGTGGAACTTGGCCCAAGACAAAACGTATCTGTAGTGATTTGCAGTCATGTCCCTTCATTTGTGCTAATAGTCACTTCTGTAAAACCTAGCAAGTGAATTTTAAATAGTTGGAGCTTTTGGGTCTAGCACTGTCCAAGGCTGATGTAATTATCTCCTACCTTCTTTTAATAATTATTTTTGATTTTTTTGTTTACTTTACATATTTCAGTATATATTTAAAAGTACTGTTTTATTCCACTAAGGGCCAAGATGAAAAGTTAGTTTTGCTTTATGTCATCTTCGCAGGGAAAGATATTTTACGCTGATCTTAAATTAATCTGAATTAATGTTAATCTCTTTCACTGTAGCAACAAACTTTTTACACAACCCCTTCAGCATCTATGTGAAAGTATTAATTTCCATTTCAGCTACATTAAATACTGACTTTCACTTATCTATTAAGATGAAATTTGGATAGATAGATAGATAGATAGATAGATAGATAGACAGATAGGTACATCTATGCAGACTCTATACAGTCTTAATTTAAGAACCTGCTATAGCCCTGGAACAAAATCAGGTCTCTAGAATAAGAAGTAAATGCATAATAGCAAAAAAAAAAAATCTGATTGTGGCTGTACAGTTTTAACACAGAACGATACTGCTGAGGGTACTGTTTCCACTAAGAATGACAAGGGGATACTGTGGTACTTTTTTGATGTGCCCACTAGTCAACTTTTCTGACCA
Source organism: Myiopsitta monachus (assembly GCA_017639245.1). Classification (NCBI taxonomy): domain Eukaryota; kingdom Metazoa; phylum Chordata; class Aves; order Psittaciformes; family Psittacidae; genus Myiopsitta; species Myiopsitta monachus. The sequence goes on from CM029941.1 coordinate 21,775,568, forward strand.
ATTCTTACTTGAACTGCTGAGGATCTGTTTTGAGACTGAAATCAAGGATGGTAGACAAAGTGGGGAAATATGCTCTACTTTATCAGCAGAAAGCAGGAATGACAACTAGACTTAAAGAAGTTCTCTGCGAGGGAAGTTTTTAACATACCTAGGGCACAAGGACCTTAGTTAAGCATGAGAATTATCCACATCCCACAGCTTCCTTGTTGTGCTAGTGTATAAATTAAAAATATAAGGAGTTCGTGGGTAAGCCGTTATTCGCCATTATTTTCATGCTGCTTTTGCTGGTGTCAACTGTGTATCTCAAATGTAGGTAGCCCTGCTTGACCTAAACCTGTCTCCCATCTACCCCAGCCACCCAGCCAACCTCCAAAGGAAGGAAACTTGCTACCTCTCCTGATGCAGTATAAAATATATAGATGTGTACAATAAATAGAAAAGTAGCACGACGGTCAAAAGCCAAACTCAAACTTGCTATCTATTAAAGAAGGTAAAAATATTCTGTGTTGAGCCTAGAGAAATGAAAGGTAGGGATAGACATTACTGCTGTGTATTGATTAGGTAACCTTGGGAGACTGTTCAGGATGCGCATTTTCCCCAGGAGCAAAGGAGGTGTTGAAATGCCATCAGTGCAGACATGCTGACAGGCTTCTGTCCAACACAGTGAAAAAGGGCTGAGCTTCCTCAACTGTGCTGTTGTAGCAGGAGCTTCTTACCTCTAGCAAGCCTACTACTAGCAAACCTACTTTAACAGGCCTAGTAGGAGTCCACTGTCTGCAAGACAGCACCCTGCCTAGCACTCTTTAGAGTCTACAGCAAAACAGAAAGCCCAGTTGCACAAATCTCCATCTCTCTGGAAAACATCCCCAGAAAAATAGAATATAATATTACAACATTTGGAAAAAAAAAAATTTTGAATACATTTTAGGGTGGAAATGGCAAGAAAGTCTAAATTTTTTAGGGTATGATTTGAAGCTTTCTGACATGAGTTTTGCATAACAACGAATATGTTTTTCAGGCGCAGCTTCATAGCATTTCTAAAAAGTAAGCTTTGCACGATGCGGCAGAAGTCAGGATATGATATCCCAGGATGTCTTTCCAATTTTATGTTCTTCCGACATTTGCTCTTTGATTTAACATCTGCTTCTTAAACTGCTTCATCCAGCATTATTAAAATACAGGCTGAAGCAAAGCATTATTCGCTCATAATCTTTAATCATAAAATAGTAATTTCCAGGAGCAGATGAATTCAGAACTGATGAACCCACAAATTCAAGACCTTCAAGACCTTCACCTGGGTAGAAACACTGCACTTCTTACAAGGAAGCCAAAGAGAACAACAGAGAGTCTTTTTCAAAAAATACTTTGAAGTGTTGTATGAAGCTTTTATTTCTTCTGGCTCCAGACAGTTTTTGGCTTTGTTGTACTTTCTAACTGGCATGGCTACCAACTGCCATTAACTGCCAGTAGAGCCTCATATGAGTTGAGATACATATCTTTAGCTTTCTTTAATTGCATTTAGCTCTTACACCTATCCTGAGTTCAGAGAGCAGATGAAACAGGAAAGAGCCAGGGGGAAATCAAAAAGTTGAAGAAAAAGTCATAAGAATACAACACGTTTAGATATCTTAATGATAGGAAACTGTAATGAATTTAAGTACTATCTCAGATTCCCTCTGCCAAAACTCTCTGTGCCAGAATTAATGGGTTTCTCTATTTTTTCATGTTCCCTTATCTTGCATTCAGGATGACAGTTAAGATCCCTGCCAGCAATAGGACCTCTGATGCCACTTTTTTAATTTAAAAAAACACTCTCCAATGTACTTTTGTACAATTTTTTTGTCTCTTAATCAAGATTTGAACAACTCTGGAATGGAAATCGCTCATGAAGCCTTCCACATTTAATCATCTTTTCTGTAGTCTATGATGTATGCAAAATCAATTAAACCAGTCTCTGATTCATAACTCATTGTTGTCCTCTGCTGTAAATCAAATATTGCAAATTTTATAACTTGTTTCTCATCTCATTGAAATTTAAGGTCTAGATAGAAAAAAAGCAAACATTTTGCTGAGTAAGTCTTTAAGCTAGGTAGAATGCTGCATGTTCACTTTTGAAATGGCAATATCAATTGAACATACCGTACTGCAAAAGCAACCTCAGCATAATTCAGAAGGTAGCATTTTTCCTCCTGCACTGATATAAGTGAATGACACATCATGCTGTTTTCAAAAATACCAGAACAAAACATGAACTGATACTAAAGCACTCAAGTTAGCCTTTGACTAAGATGAAGAACTGAGACTACTTGCAGAGCTTAAAATTACCATATTGCAACTGAGAAGGGAGGGCTTGCAGTTCATCAAGGCTTAGCCGAATTAATTTACTAACAGTAATACAGCCTGTGCTGAAGATCATGAAATCATAGCTTCACCCAAGCACTGTGTGACCCAACAAGTGTATGATGTCCATGATTCTATGGCTTTGCTGCTTGTCAGACCCAAGGTGTTCAGATCAAAACTATCTGAAATCAGCCTTTTTCTCTTCATAGATTAGATTTACATACAGATTCTGTGGTGTTTTTGTAGGATGTGGGTCTTCCTGAAGAGTTTTCAGTCAACACAACTATCTTGTGCATGTAAATACAAATCACTTTTGCATACAGCCTCTAATGCTTTTCCCTGTACCCTGTTCTATGGTGTTATGTGTTTTTCCTCATGGTTGACAATTATATTCCAGTACCTTGAGAAATTTGTACCTCATGCCTGTCCATTTAGTCATGTCTGAGATACAAGAAATCAACTCTGACAATCTAAACCACAAAATTTAAAGTGCATTTTGCCCCTTACTTTGGTGAGATTTTTGAGAAACCAAGTTATCTTAGTTAAACACATGCAAAAAAGCTCTTATATACCCTGATTTCCACATCCGAATACAAACAATAGTAAACACAAATCCTCAGGAGTGAGCAAGTAAGCGATAGCATTCTTAGGTTTCTCGAGCTTTCATGATAAGTAGGACAGGATTAGACTTATATTTACTCTCTTCTAAGATTTTATAACCAAAGAAAGGTGCCAATTGAGATACCTATTTCCCGCTATCACTATCAATAATTTTATGACAGTGCAGAATAATTAGTCTATTAAAGAGAAATCAACTAGCAGAAATATCTGCAAAGGAATTCCGGTTGCTAAGAATTTTATGCTATGAAAATTCTGGGGTACCGTGCCAAAGAATATCTCTGCAATTGTAGCATCAGAGGGACGTATATGATAAACTCAGAGAGCAGACTTACAGTCTTCTTCCTCTGTTTTTTCCTGCTATATTAAAAAAAATCTCAGATCGCACAGGTTAATGTTTAGTTTATGCTTTCAGAGTTCTCAAATGAAATCTCCTGCTCTTGCCTCAACATTTACAAACTTCAGACTGGAGCTGGCATTCATATGTCAATGTATGGTTGATCTGACAGTAATAAATACACCAGGGAAATTGGACAAGGATTACAGAAGGGGATTGGGTATGTGATCCAGTAGGCACAAAAAAATAAGAAATGTCATTGTGTAATTAAAGGATTTATCATGGTACAAGACAAATTCAGAAAATCTGCATAGTCGCATTGCCATATCATATTGTTTGAGTACTGATTTCCAAAATTTTAACATTCTTTTAAACCATGATTTGCATACACATACCCACATGGAATACCAGTCATATAAAATACTTGTTAAAAGACAGTTTTTGTTGCACAGTCAAGCATCACAGACTCAGGAAATGCCTGAATTATGGGTCTCCAGCCAACCCAATTTGCCCTCTTGTGTGACTACACTACAAGACAGCTAGATTCTAATAGTTTCTAGGGCTCAAGTTCTGCTGAATATATTGATAGCAGATGAAACTCCTATGAAGATTTTTCCAGCCATAATGCTTGGGAGGTTTTCTAATGAAATTCCTACGGAAGGAGAAGTTTTAACACTGCTAAGTAACACTGGCAAATCAGTGTCAGTGAAAGTATTGAGCGACATTGACAGTTTGACATGGAAAAGCATTAAAAACTGTTAATAACCAAATTACTTCCTAACCAGACTATTACCTGAGGAATCACTTCTTGTTCAGAAGGTATACAGTATCTAATTTCACAGCTTTGTAATAAGTATTTTATTGCTAGTGAGATCTTTGAATCTTGATACTGAAAATAATTTTCAATCATACTGACAATGTTTTGCTAGGCAAATAATGACTGTGGCAAAATATAAAAGGTAGGTTCTAGTTTTGTTTCCAACAGCTGACAAAATGAGTTTTAGCTTAGGTTCAGTGAGTCCCTGAGTGCCATGCAGAGAGCTGGAACACAAAAAATTTCAGTAATTTTCCCATACTTTTTAGAAACTGAAGGGAAGAGGTGCTGTGAAACTGTAAAATATCAAAAGTAGTTTTAATTTAATCAGAATTAAATAGCAACTACTAAAAGGTACAGGTTCATGAAAAGCAACTTGGGGGAAGATCATGTTAAATTTCTTACACATTAAATTCAGGGACATCATAATTTCGTCTCTTCCCCATCTGTATTCATGTTTTGTGTACAATCTCAGTCACTCCAGAAGAGGGTCATTTCAGCCTTGGTAGCAGTCGAAAAGTTCAATCTGTTCTGCTGTGCCCACAGCACATAAATCAGACATGTTCATAAAAGACATTAGCGTCCTGGGACCACTGGAAGATGGGAGAAAAGGGAGTCTCTTTCTGAGCTGGGAAGCTTTGTATCCAGATCCTGCTATCCTGCAGAGGGTTTTTAGAAACTTTCCAGAGCCCTTGACTTACCTGCTGAAAACACATTTATATCTGTCAGTAGCCTCTTGTGGCACATAATACATATATTTGGGCAGATACCAGCCTCTCAAACTTCTACTAGATATTGTAATGATAAAAAATATCCACTGTCACTGAAAGTTCTGGATTTTGTATTTGCTTGCAGAGATGGCTCTGATGATGTCTTGGAGAGGTAGTTAAGAATATTTTGGTCCATTTATGGCTATAAATATTTTCAAACACTGAGCAAAAATTTTTACTTTTCTGCTATGCAGTGACTGCAGACAAGCCATCTCCAGCTGTGATGCATTCTCTTTGTCAGCATTTACTCAGCAAAGACAGTAAAACTGGAGATATTCTCCTGGTATATCTCCATTCTTCCTCTTCTCTTTAAGAGAAAGGAATCTCAGTGCAGCTGCCCCATCAGTGTCTGCAGACCTCTTGCTTCTCCCTTTAAAAAACACGCACAACTCTGGCTTCTTTCATCAGCTTTTCCTAGCATGTCTTCTGGTTCAGACTACTAGGAAGCCCCAAGGCTTCCACTGTGTGGTGGAAGAAATTCCTTTGGATGGACACAGAATTTTGGGGAACAAGTTAAAATCAAGTGTTTACCCTGTTTACCCAATCTGAGAGCCCCTTGCAGATCTTTCAGGATTAAGTTAAAGGAAACTTGCCTTCAGAGGCTTCACCTTTGCACTGAGATCCTCATCCTCAGTGTCAAAAAACAGTCTTGTGCACCAATAACCCTCCAAGGGGATCACAGCAAGCTCCTTCATCTGCTGTTCATATTCCATCACTGAGAGAAAGGAATGTGTGAGTGTGAAAGTCATGGACTTTCTCCTGGTACTTTTATCTACTCTTTTCAATAAAACCCTTTTTTTTTGAAGAAAATCATCCCAGGCCTTTTGTGGTCTCATAAATTGTGTCTTTACAAGTTCAGGGCCATGAAAATTTCTAAGATCATAACATTGCTTCCAAAAGCAAACCTGTTTCAAGTCTCTCAGACCTCAGGATGTTTATTTTTGCATTGTTGATTCAGTTATTACATAGGCAATCAGCCTAGTTAATTGTAAGCCTGGATTGCTACTGTTACAAAGTTTTTCTTATTTGGACTTCAGGTGGCCTCCAGGGTCTTCAAAACCAGACTTTGTGGTGTCTGTTACTTCTCAGATGTGGTGGAGTGGTCTCTGTCCTGTTCTCTTGGTGGAGGACTTCACCTAACTGGTCTTCAAGAACCTCTCCTTATCATCTGATGGATTGTTAACCTTCTGAGTCTAAAGGCTTAATATACAAACACCTCAGCCCTGGGCAGTTTGTTGGAGACACTCCAGATTTGGTTTCTGTAATGTATTAAGTTCCCAGGTCCTTTTTAAAATGCTTGAGACAATTCTGTAAAAGTCTAAAGAGATTTCATCACACTGTGTCTGTTAGATCTCATATAGCTATGCTAGGCCAGTAGTGACCTGAACTGTTACATGCTACAAATCAAGTGCAATGCAGAGAAACACCCCATGCCAGGGTTGGTAATATACATCTTTCTCCAAGACATTTTTTCAATTCAAATTATCCAAGGGAAGTCTCTTTCTACTTCTGAAAGCAAAGCCCCTCTCTGTTGTCACATGTGCTTCATACTTCTGTTTCTCAGGCTCACTGACTTCTCAAGGAGGCCTGTACTGACTCCTGTGTACCAGTCATTCCTCCTGTGCCTCAAAAATCAGCATGTTGAAGGAATGGTAAACAGAACCCTTCCAGCATCTTGCTCTGAAATGCAAGCAGATATGAAGACACCTCCACTTTGCTGGGAAGCAGTTTACCTTTAGGACTGTTGTATCCAATTTTTAATTCAACTATTAGCATTGCCTAACTCTTTGAGGTTTTGAACATATTGTTAGATCACCAGCTGAGCCATTTCAGGCAGAATGCAACAGCCAAGAAATACTCTCATATCCTTGAGTAAAGACTGCCAAGATGCTCTCCATCTCCTAAGCTAAAAAGAAAAGCCATCACTCTGTGATCCCCCTAGGCCACCTTGCCCCGATACAGCAAAGGCAAAACCACCTCTGGTTATAATGAGTATGGATGCAGGTATATTGGTAGTGTGATCGGATGCATAAAAAATATTTCTCAAAAATTCCCATTTAGTAATGTATAAGTAATATCTTCTCAGCTAAAAAAAAACCAAAAAATTACATCTATTTCTGAAAGACTTCTTTTTTTTTTTTTTTTTTGCATATGTTTTGCTTATAGTAGGTACAAAGAAAACTGTTATTGCAATACTTACAAAAAGCTGTTCGGAGTCTATTCCAGGTGATGATATGTTTAATTTTTATGAAACTCTACATATTGCTATGAAAAAAAAAATCAACCCATGCTAGAAAAATATGAAATCTAGAATTTTTTTTTTATTGTTGTCTTTTTTTTAGTTTGTTGGCCTTGTACTATATGCAGAATATACTCTTCGTGGATATACATTTTTCTTACTGTGACTACTATTCATGTATAGATCTTTAATACAAATGCAGAAGAGGAAAAACATATTCTCAAAAGAGAACTCAGCCAGTAAAGTAGAAATATTAAGTTACAGAAATACACAATACATTAATTTTACTCACTTTGACTTTATGAGTGTTTTACTGAATGAGGCAACACAAGATTTTTTCTTGCCTTATTTTTTCCTGTAGAATCCTTCTGAAAAATATCAGTGTATACCACAACTCTGGTTAGACTTTGCCCATGCCAGCAAGACAGTTGGAGGTGTTCTTTTTCTGCATTGCAACAAGCTGTAGAAAAAAGTGTGACAGTAATTAATTGTGATCAACCATTAAAAATCCTCTTTCTGTTACGCTGTGGTTTCCAACATTTTGAGAAAATTTGGACAGAAGTTCATACACATGCACACTGAATCCAGCACAAGTCTGACATGATTATGCTGAATGACATGAACTTCACAGCTGACTATCCTGCACACTCTGTAGAAATCAGTCTGCAGAAAACAGTCACTTTTGCAGGGCTGCAAAATATTCAGAAACTATAATAATAAGTTTTGCAACTTTTGTACTTAGAGTATTTCCTCTCTAACTTCTGCCATGCCAATAGTAGAGTGATGTGTCTTTGCTTTGCTCTCACAGATCCCAAGCACTTGGATGCATTTGGTTCCCACGTGGTTTCCATAACACCAGGAAGTCTGCCTTCCCAGTGAATGACACACAAGAAGAGAGGCTGAACAAAATCCTCCTGCCAGACTTTTCTTGCTCTCATTATCTTTCAGTCTAGCCTTGCAAAACTCATTTGTGACAGGTTGCCCAGCATTTAGGATTGACTAGCAAAATCCCTTTTGGTTTTCAAAGCATCTTGGACTCTCCGGTGTCCTAATGTTTGTTTGTCCTTTATACATGCCCCAGGACAGAGGTGGCCTCCTTTTTTTTTTAATATATCAATGTGTTCTGCAGTTTGCTGCTTACCTGAAGAACTAGAAGCACTGTCTAGTATTCAGGAAGACAAAAGAAAAGCTGGTCGTGGTTGACTACTTATGAAATGTTATCCACTGTCCTTGGTTTGTTCCCTGGTTACACTTGGTTTTCATCTATTGTGATTGCAAAGACTCTTATTACTGATATACATTTCTCTTTCCAGCGCTTACTGAGCTCACATATCATGGCAATGGATTCCAGAAACTAATTTTATGTTATCATATGAAAGAAACCCTGTAATTGCTCCTACATTTCTTGCCTTTAATTTTTTTTACTGGATATCATTTTGCTCTTTTGCTGTAAGAGTTGGTAAACATATTTTCCTCATCTATTTCCTCTTTTGCATTTGTTATGTTCAATAACTGTAATTAATCTCCTCTGCAAGGCAAACAAACGTAATCCTCTCAGTCTCCCAGAGGACGATTGCTTTCTGTATTTCTGATTATTCCTTGACACTTAACTGCACACCGCGTTTTATTTGCATTTGGTAAATAACTTGGTTAAAATATCACATTCACCTCTGTGTAGTCAATCTCAAGTGGCAGCTTAGCACTGGTTTTTGTACTCTTCTTGTGTCCAACATCCTCATTTGCTGTATTTGTTCCTCTATTTTTCTTCCTAAGAGGCCAAGGGTTTTTTTGAAAACCAGACTTAGACTGAAAGTAGGCATATTGAAGTCTCTCTCCACCATCTTTTCTACCAGCTAGCCACTCCTAAATGGGCTTATGGTCTCACACCTTCTCACTCTCACAAACCTGACTCAAAGGTCAAGACTTTGCAAACAGCTATCAACTCTCCCTTCCTCACCCATCCTCTAATGTGGAACACAAGATTTGTACTTGGTATGGGTGTATAAATCAGCAGAAGGTTTCCTGTGGTCTGATAATCTGCAGCTGGAGAAAGAGTACAACATTTCTGGGATTCATGTACGGTGAAGATACAGAAACTGTGTTCACTGTTTGCCTTCCCACATTACACACAAATCATCAGAAGTTAATGTTTCTGACTGAAATCATTACTATAACTCATTTGGACAGGCTTTCCATTTTGTTCTGTTTGAGTTTGGGACACTGTATTTTATAAATCAAGTGGTATTTTTTAATGTGTCCATATCAAGCTGTATGTATACTGGACATTTATTAAAAAAAACCAAAACAAACCAAAATCAAAACCAGCCAACCTACCAATCAAAAAAACCTGCATCCAATTTCCTTCTCTGAACTGCAAGAAAAACATCAGAAGTGTAGGGAAAACTTCACCACTCAATTGGATAACAATCTATGCCCCATGGATCAGGGCTGTAAAAATGCTGATTTAATGATTTGAGCCAGCATTTGCAACAGTGAAACTTTTGGCTTCACTCTTGTGCGTGGTTATGTCTCATGGTTCATGTAATACCTGGACATTCTTTTATAATCCTTACTTATCTCTATTGCATACACTGTCTTAAACTGTCATTCACATTTCTGGTGATCGTTCCCTTTAATGAGGATAATATGAGGAGATGATAATAAATGCATATTTTCCTGTTGAATAAGCAAAGGGGTTTTGCCAGGGTAAAATGTGAGTAAAATACCACTGCTACACTTCTCTTCCACTGCTTCATTTCTCAATTGTGTTATCAGTCTTGAAAGCAAGTTCTATAGAAAATACTACAACATTCACTCTTCCTGCACCTTCATTTGATTTTCTGTGGCAATATGATTGCCCAGGATGCTTAAGGAACATTTAATACAGTTTTTGGAATCTGGAAGGTGAGCAAGATTTACAGCTTTCCATGAGCTCCTAAGGGAGACATTGGCACATGATAAGTAATAAGATACTTCTGTACAGACTGCATACAACACTGCAAGTGCATTTGGGATTTTATTTCAGACCCTTGTAAGAGGCAATGTAACTGAATAGCACATCATTTTCTTCACAGACAGGTGTTTGTCACTACTCCACTGCTGGGTGTGGAGTAAAACATTTACATTTTTGTGTGGAGTAAAACATTTACATTACAGGGTTTTTTTTGCTCCACTGCTCCACCCCCTGTGGATATCCTTAGAGCTTGGGAAGAATTGCAATGCTCAGTCTTAGCTCAAGAAATGTCTGATGGCTCCTTTGTACCGAGCAATATCTGAATAACCATCAATGGGCTCCATCAAGGCCCAGTAAGTCTGTAGTGGTACAGATGCTGCAACATTTAAGAGTGACTGTTTTCATAGACTTCATAAGGGTCCTCACCTCTGTTACTAAAGGATCATTCGTTTTTCTTTTGGTCTACCTTTAAAAGACTCCCATCTACAGCCAGTGGTTAACATCAAATGATCCTGAAGAGTCTCTGCTCTTCTGTTGAGAAAAATTTTGAATAGTTAGTCCTTATTAGGAGCTTTTTGTAAAACTTCAGATTCTGCTGCTGTGAATGCCTAGTAATTTTAAGAATCTTCCAGCTATTTCAAAGCCTTTCTAAATTTTGTGCTTTGTTTTTTGCATGCACATACAGAGAAAGCATTCAAACAAACCAATGTTGCCAATGTCTCACCTTTTTCCCCAGTATACAGCATGCAGATTATGCCAGTAACTTCACTTACTTGCACCCGAGAAAGCTAACATTTGTGCCTGCAAATGCGAGTTGATGATTTGGCCATCCCAGTCTGCTTGATGATCATGCAGGGCAAAAGAGACTTCCTAATCCCCCTCACTCCATGAATGCAGAAAGGTTGCAGCAGTGCTCTGTCTTGCAGCATTCCCACTCCTCTTCTGCGTGCCTACACTGCCATGGCAGCTTTACAACTATCTGTGCATCAGTAGTACACATCACCTTGAAACTTCTGTTAATAGGAGCTTTCACTTTCCCATGCATTCACCAGATCTTGCAACCAAAAGCAGTTAAATCTTACCCAAGTTAGTAGTTTTTGTGAATGCTTTGTGGGTATATCCTGCTTATTTGTATTGAGTTTTAAAGTTGGGTGTGGAGGGAATATTGCAGAAAGCAAATGTTTGATTTCTGTCATATAACCAGCTTATTCTGTCCCTCAATCAAAACTTCGTTTATTTTCTTCCTTTCTTGTAGATAACTTCTGTTGTTTCTTTCCTCTGCCTTTGTTTTTCTTAATTCTTAGAACATCTGCCAGTTAAATGAGTGTGTCTCCAATAGGTAGGAAGAAGTTGCAATTCCTGTTGTGCACAGATTATATTAAGCATCCAATACTGTGAAATTACACACTCCATTTAAAAATAGTTGAAAGGTGGAGGAGAGGGTGGAAAAACAGATTATTAGCAGCCTGTTTGTCTGTCACACTGCTGATAAAATCTAGGGATAATAAGGAAAGAGTTGCTGGGAAATCTGTGGGGGGCCTCCTTGTGATGGCTGCTTATGACACAGAGCTTTTGCCCTTCCTGTCAAAGACCAGTTAGGTAACAAGCTACATGTACCTTGTTCAGTTTGGAAGAATGACTGTTATAAAATATTCAGCAGATGTGCACTTCAAAAGTTTATGCTAGCTATATTCCCTATGTTATGTATAAATCTCCTGGAAATATGTAGTATCTTTAAAGCACAAATTGGCTTTCAAAGAGTAGTTGCTTGATTTCCCTTCAGTGTTTTATTCAGGAGCAAGAATGTGCCCTCTGGTGACTGCAGCTGACAGCTATGTATGAAAGCCACTGTATCAGACGCTATCTTCTCTGGTTTTAAGTCCCCACTTATCATACTTAGGTCAATGTGAGCCAGTCTCCAGGACTTCTTTTATTATTTATCTTTAGAATCTGAAGTAGTGGCCACTGCTTTCAAAGCTGGGGTAAGTCAGAAGATCTCTACTGAAAATTCCATTTACTAAAGAGGGAAAATCAGAGAAGCTGTGTCAAGATATTAGATATCAAAGCATACCCAGCTGCAAATCCAAATTCTGCAGACGTTAATCTTCATGATTGGAAATACAAATAAAATTCAGGGATTTGGGTCTGTTGCTAGTGGTAAACTACAATGATGGTGCTTCTTACTGTGTAATTTGAAGTCAGTCTTCAATCTGGGGCCTCCCCAAATCCGTCTTGAATGAGCAGAAGCCTCACTGTCAGATGGGTTCCCTCAGCTGATCTCAAAACCTTGAAATTTGCTGATGAACGCTAAATATGTCCTTGGATTAGACCAATTGTCATGGTTTAAGCCCAGACATAACTCAGAACCACGCAGACACTCTCTCACTCTCCCCTTTTCTACCCCTCCCCTCCCAGATGGGCGGGGAGGAGAACAGAAAGAATGTAACTCCCACGGGTTGAGAAAAGAGCAGTAACTAAGGTATAACACAAACCACTACTGCTACCACCAATAATAATAATGATAAGGGAAGTAACAAGGGAAGAGAATACAACCGCTCACCACCCACTGACTGATACCCAGCCCAACCTAGCAGTGATCTAACCCTTCCAGGTAACTGCCCTCAGTTTATATACTGGGAATGACGTGCTGTGGTATTGAATACCTCTTTGGGTAGTTTGGGTCAGGTGTCCTGTCTCTGCTTCCTCCTGGCTTCCCCTCCTCCCTGGCAGAGCATGAGAATCAGAAAGTCCTTGGTCAGAGTAAACATTACTGAGCAGCAACTAAAAACATTGGTGTTATCAGCACTGTTCTCAGGCCAAAAGTCAAAAACTCAGTACTGCCCCAGCTATGAAGAAAAAATAAAATGATTGCTACTGCTGAACTCAGGACAGTATCCACCCCTTATTCCATACCATTTCCGTCATGCTCAGATCCCACATTTTCTATATACCATCACTCCATCCACACACACAAAGAGATATCATTCCTTAGTGCATGGACCAATCCCTATAAAGCTGCTGAATCCATCCGGTCCATGATGTCGGGCTCCATCTTTTGTAACAGCCTTTCCGAGCAGGAGAGGCTGTCTGCAGTGTTGGATCATTGCCTGCTGATGCTGATTGTTCCCTTACCACAGAACTCATTTGGTTTCATTGAATTTCATTCTTTGTTGGGATGATGGTCAGAGGGAAGTCAGGGCCAGTCGCTGGTGACCTGAAGATATCTACTTGGTGGACTATAAAAGTGCTACATAGCAGGCAACAGCATACAGTCGAGTTCAGTGGCTGTTTTCCCCTAAATTCAAATCCCCTTGAGGTACACATCAGACTTCCCCATCTTCCCACATTACCCACCAAGTATATCCAGGTCCCTGAGCAAAAGCAATCCCATGAGTGGGTTTGCCTTTAACTGAAGCAGGAATAATCCAGGCTGTCTTCCCCAGCAAATTCTTTATGTGCACCTGTCATGGGTTCAGCAGCAGCAGTCATTTTTCTCCTTCTTAGTAGCTGGTGCAGCGCTGTGGCTTTGACTTCCAGCCTGGGAACAGTGCTGATAACACCAGTGTTCTTAGTTACGCCTTAGAATGTTTAGGCTGGCCAAGGACTTCTGAGCCTCATGCTCTGCCAGGGAGGAGGGGAAGCCGGAAGGAAGCAGAGACAGGACACATGACCCAAACTGACCAAAGAGGCATTCCACGCCACAGCACGTCATGCCCAGGATGTAAAAACTGATGGAAGAGACCCAGAAGGGTTGGGGGGTTCGCTGCAGGGTTGGGCTTGGTATTGGGTAGTGAGCAGTTGTATTCTCTTTCCTTGTATTCCTCTTGTCATTATTATTACTGGTGGTAGCAGTAGTGATTTGTGTTATACCTTAGTTACTAAACCGTTCTTATGTCAACCTGTGGGAGTTGCATTCTTTAGATTCTCCTCCCCATACTTCCGGGAGCTGGGGGGAAGAAAGAAAGGGGAATGAGTGTGCAAACTGAGCGAGTTGTAGTGGCTTAAATCACGACAGCACCCCAGGAACTTTGTCCCTTTCTACAGTATGTAAAAGTTCTGACTGATCTGGGCCAGCTCTGTTGGCAGATCCTCTGGTGTTGACCAACCAGGTGGCCTTTGGTAAATGTGTATCCCAGTGTTTGAAAGTCCCACCACCCATTGCTCTCAGTGTAGTTTTTAACAGCCCACTGTACAGTTCGATTTTCCCAGAGGCTGGTGCATGTTAGGGGATGTGATATACCCACTCAGTGCCATGCTTTTTGGCCCAAGTATCTATCAGGCTGTTCCGGAAATGAGTCCCATTGTCTGACTCAATTCTCTCTGGGGTGCCGTGTTGCCGCAAAATCTGTTTCTCAAGGCCCAGGACAGTGTTCTGGGCAGCAGCATGGGGCACAGTGTATGTTTCCAACCATCTGGTGGTTGCTTCCACCATCGCAAGCACCCAGCACTGGCATTGGCGGGTTGGTGGGAGTGTGATACAATCTGCCAGGCCTCCCCATATTTGTACTTCAGCCATTGTCCTCCATACCAAAGAGGCTTTAACTGTTTAGCATCCCTAATTGCAGTACACGTTTCACAGTCATGAATAACCTGGGCAATAGTATCCATTGTTAAGTCCACCCCTCGATCACGAGCCCATCTGTATGTTGCATCTCTGCCCTGATGGCCTGGAGTGTCGTGGGCCCACCAGGCCAAAAATAATTCACCCTTATGTTGCCAATCTAAGTCCATTTGAGCCACTTCAATCTTAGCAGCTTGACCCACTTGTTGGTTGTTCTGGTGTTCCTCAGTAGCCCAACTCTTGGGTACATGAGCATCTACGTGGCGTACCTTGACCACTAGGTTTTGCACTTGGGCAGCGATATCTTGCCACAGTACAGCAGCCCAGATGGGTTTACCTCTGCGTTGCCAGTTGCTTTGCTTCCATTGCTGCAACCACCCCCACAGGGGATTCGCCACCATCCATGAGTCAGTATAGAGATAAAGTACTGGCCACTTTTCTCGTTCAGCAATGTCCAAGGCCAGCTGGATGGCTTTCACCTCTGCAAACTGACTCGATTCACCCTCCCTCTCAGCAGTTTCTGCAACTTGTCGTTGAGGACTCCATACGGCTGCCTTCCATCTATGATGCTTTCCCACAATGCGACAGGACCTATCAGTAAATAAGGCACATTGCTTTTCACTTTCTGACAGTTCATTATATGGTGGGGGCTGTTCAGCATGCATCACCTCCTCCTCTGGTGACCTTCCAAAATCTTTACCCTCTGGCCAGTCCATGATGACTTCTAGAATTCCTGGATGACTGGCATTTCCTATTCAAGCTCGTTGTGTAATTACTGTAGTCCGCTTAGTCCATGTAGCATTGGTTGCATGATGTGTAGAGGAGACCTTGCCTTTGAACATCCAGCCCAGCACGGGCAACTGGGGTGCCAGGAGAAGATGTGCTTCAGTGCTAATCTCTTCCAAAGCAGCTCAAACCTCTTTATAGGCTGCCAGGATCTCTTTTTCAGTTGGGATATAGCTGGCCTCAGATCCCCTGTATCCCCGACTCCAAAAGCCGAGGGGTCAACCTCGAGTCACCCCTGGAGCTTTCTACCAGAGGCTCCAGGTAGGACCGTTCTCCCCAGCTGCAGTGTACAGTACATTTTTTATGTCTGTACCAGTCCAGACTGGTCCAAGGGCTGCTGCACGAACTATCTCACGTTTAATTTGCTCAAAGGCTTGTTGTTGCTCAGGGCCCAATTTAAAACCATTCTTCTTCACATGATAGAGAGGGCTTACAATCAAACTGTAAGTAAGAATATGCATCCTCCAGAACCCCACAGCACCCAAGAAAGCTTGTGTTTCTTTCTTATTAGTTGGTGGCGACATTGCTCTTATCGTGTTGATCACATCTGTGGGGATCTGGCAGCATCCATCTTGCCATTTTATTCCCAAAAATTGAATCTCCTGTGCAGGTCCCTTGACCTTACCCCGTTTTATGGCAAAACCATCATTCAGCAGGATTTGGATTATTTTCCTCCCTTTCTCAAAGACTTCTTCCACTGTATCAACCCACACAAATGATGTCATCAATGTATTGCAGGTGTTCTGGAGCTTGCCCCTGTTCCAGTGCAGTCTGGATCAGTCCATGGCAGATGGTAGGGCTGTGTTTCCACTCCTGGGGCAGTTGGTTCCAAGTGTACTGGACGCCGCTCCAAGTAAAAGCGAACTGTGGCCTGCACTCTGCTGCCAGAGGAATTGAGAAAAAAGCATTGGCAATGCCAGCTGTGGCATACCACTTGGCTGCCTTTGACTCCAGTTCATACTGAAGTTCTAACATGTCTGGTACGGCAGCACTCAATGGTGGTGTGACTTCATTCAGGCCATGATAGTCTACTGTTAGTCTCCACTCTCCATTAGACTTTCTCACTGGCCATATGGGGCTATTAAAGGGAGAGTGGGTCCTACTGATCACTCTTTGACTCTCCAGTCTATGGATCAGCTTATGGATGGGAATCAGGGAGTCTCGGTTGGTGCAATATTGCCGCCGGTGCACTGTTGTGGTCACGATTGGCACTTGTTGTTCTTCAACCTTCATCAACCCCACAGCAGAAGGATCCTCGGATAGACCAGGCAAGGTGGACAGCTGCTCCATTTCCTCTGTCTCCAAAGCAGCAATACCAAAAGCGCATCAGTACCCTTTTGGGTCTTTGAAGTACCCTCTTCTGAGATAATCTATGCCAGGGATGCATGGAGCCTCTGGACCAGTCACAATGGGGTGTTTTTGCCATTTCCTCCCAGTCAGGCTGATTTCAGCCTCCAGTACAGTCAACTCTTGGGATCCTCCTGTCACTCCAGAAATAGAAATAGGTTCCACCCCTTGACAGCTTGATGGCATCAGAGTACACTGTGCACCAGTATCTACTAGAGCCTTATACTTCTGTGGGACTGATGTGCCAGGCCATCTGATCCATGCAGTCCAATAAGTTCGATTGTCCCCTACCTCCACCTGCCTGGAGGCAGGGCCCCTCTAATAGTCATCACAACACTGGACACTTAAGTCTTGTAGAAAAGGATTATTCTTTTTTTACCACAGGAGCTGAAGTAAAATCAGCTCTTCCACTCCATCTGGGGACCTGCTCACCAGAGACTGAAGCCGCAGCTTTCATGGGGTGATCAGCCCTGACCTTTGTTCTCCTCTTTAATTCTCGCACCCATTCCTCCAGAGCTGAGGTAGGTTTTCCATCCCACTTTATCATGTCTTCTCTGTGATCCCGCAGGTAAAATCATAGGATGGCCCGTGGTGTGTACCTCCTACATCTTCTCTCTCAAACAGTAGGATGCCTTCTGTTAATAGCTGAGACGTGTGTTGGTAAACGTGAAGAGCTGGATAGGTTGGATAGATCATCTCTCAATTGTTTGAGCTCCTGGGACAGTTTTTTCACAGCAGAAATGATGGAAGGGGTGAGATTGTCTTCAAACTCTCAGAGTTTATGAATCATTTCTTCAGCGGTTAGTAGTACTATGTCATTCCAGGTTACTGTTGCCAATGAGTGGGCATATGATGGGGGTGCATTTCGTGTAAATTTCCACCACATGAGTCTTGTACATACAGCTTCATCTGGATCTATGGGTATATCCCCGGCGTTCGGCTTGATATTATAGATTGTCTCTACAAAGTCTGATTCCCTCTGAGACTGGATGCCTTTCTCTAGAGTAGTCCACTTGGCTGAATGACTCATAACATTGTCTTTGTTTGGAAACCTTTTTTTCACAGCTGCCAAGAGCCGCCTCCAAAGGCTGAGGGAATTTTTCTCTCTTGCAATTGCTATGTCAATTCTCCCTTCCCTAGCAATTGTTCCCAGCTGTTTGGCTTCTCTACCTTCTAGTTCATGACCATCGGCCCCATTGTCCCAGCATTGGAACAGCCAGGTGATGATGTGCTCCCTTGGCTGACGGATAAAATCTTTTCACATATTCCTTAGCTCAGTTGTGGTTTGGGGTCGAGACATCACCTCTTCTTCTTCTTCTTCCTCTGACCCACATACTAATAACTCCTGGTCAGATGCTGTCCCAGGTGGTGAGTCCATTGTTTCTTCATCTTGCTTCATCTTTCTTGCCTCTTTTTTGCTTTTCCCCTTGCATAGAGGAGCAACCAGTATTGGCACGAATTGGTCCTCTGGTTTAGCTGCAGTGATTATCACTGTGGTTGGAGTGGCTACAGTGTCTGTTGTCGGGTTTTGGGTAACTGTTGTACTTGTTGCTGGGGTTGGCATAGCTGCTATGCTTGGAGCTGGAGTAGCTGCGCTTGGAGTTGGAGTAGCTGCACTGTGTGCTGCTTTGCCATGATCCAGGGACATTTTTTTCCTTTTGAAGATGCTGGATACTGTTGAACAGGGCTCTGCAAGCATAGGCAAAGCCCCAGCACATTGCCATGGTTTTTCCCTCTCTGGTATGCCCAGAATGACAACATACCTCATTTAAGTGTTTTCCTAATTTTTCGGGATTTTGCACTTGTTCAGTGGTGAAATTCCAAAGCACTGGAGGGGCCCACTGGCCTAGATACTTGCCCAAACTATCTCACACATCTTCCTGGCTTCCCCTCCTCCGTGGCAGAGCATAAGACTCAGAAAGTCCGTGGTCAGAGTAAACATTACTAAGCAGCAACTAAAAACATCGGTGTTATCAGTGCTGTTCCCAGGCTGAAAGTCAAAAACACAGCAGTGCACCAGCTACTAGAAAGGAGAAAAATGACTGCTACTGCTGAACCCAGGACACCTATGCATAGGCATAGTGCTTGCTGAGTCACTTCTATTTCAAGAAGCAAATTAATGTGTTTTTTCTGAGAATAACAGTCTTGTTTTCTCTTTGTGTGTCTTGGGTTCATTATTATAACTGTTAAAATTATACATTTGCCTGGAATAATTAAAAAGAAGTTTTAGAACACCATGCGAATGTGATGTGATGAGGCAAACTGTATGCCTCTGGGACAGGCCCTCACAGCTGTGCAATCTGCAGCAGCTTGCCTATGGCAAGAATGTTTTATTAAATTGCATGGTCTGATTGTCCTCTATCCATGATGTATTGCAAGATGAGCTTTTAAGGAAACCAAGTAGCTACGAAATTTGAATATTTAAAGCTGCAGTCATTTAACACAAATGCCTTTTCACTCCTTCATCAACCACAGCAATGCCCACACAAGGCTGTAGGCAGATAGTAGGGAGCTTGAGTTGACAAGGTTTAGCTGATCTGACTCTACACTTCATCTGTACCTCTTAATGTCACCTGCTGCAGAAAGAGGGTGTAGAAGGTAAACGACTGACCCTTGTCCTGGCAACAGGGGAAGCAGAAGCTCTTGTCATTTAAGCACTCTCCTCTGATTCTCCCATTTCCTTTCCCATGGCAATGTCATTAGCTAGTGTTCCTTTCCTCTACCAGAAAGGACCCACAAGATGAGTGGGGACTGATGTGTGGGAGTTGCGTGGCTCCCCTCAGAGACTACAAGTAGGTGAACAGCTGAGAAAGGGAAGGTATGCAGCTATAAGTGTTTTACTCAAAGGTACCAGAGAAGGCACCCCGGAAGGGCTGGTCCATTGGAAGAGGAAAAAAAGAGAGAGGGGTCCCACTCATCACCACCACAAACTCCATTTGTCTCTCCCCAGAAATCCTCTATCCTTTGGTAAGCTAAACCCTAAATCCTTGTGCTGCTTTTGAATGGGGTAAAGCTAATTTTCTCCCCCATAGCTGGTATGGGGCTAAGTCTGGGATCTGTGCTGGAAACAGTGTGGATAATGCAAGGATGTTTTCATTATTGCTGGACAGTGGTTACAGAGAGCCAAGACCTGCTCTGCTTCTGACATCACCCCACCAAGCAAGCAATCTGGAGGTGCAGCTGTGAGAGGACACAGCCAGGACAGCTGACCCCTGACCCCAACTGACCACAGAGTTATCCCACATCATATGATGTCATGCTCAGCTTATAAAGCAGGAAGGAAGGGGGTGGGGGGGGGAAGGGGACATCCAGAGTTACAGTATTTTGTCTTCCCAAGTAGCCATCACACGCGATGGAGACCTGTTTTGCTGGGGATGGC
The DNA here is from genome assembly GCA_017639245.1 of Myiopsitta monachus. NCBI lineage: Eukaryota > Metazoa > Chordata > Aves > Psittaciformes > Psittacidae > Myiopsitta > Myiopsitta monachus. Next base: position 21,795,712 of record CM029941.1, read on the forward strand.
TGAACATCTCCCTGCCCATGGGTAGTGATGAATGAATTCCTTGCTTTGTATTGCTGGTGTGTGAGTGGCTTTTGCTTTACCTATTAAATTGCCTTCATCTCAACACATGAGTTTTCTCATTTTTGCCCTTCTGGTCTTCTCCCCATCCCAACAGGATGGAGTGAACTAGTGGCTGTGTGGGGCTTAGATGCCAGTTGGGGTAAAAGCATGAGAATCCAAAAAATCTCCTTTATGTCTGCCAGCCCTCCTCACTCATATTCACCTTCTGAGAATCCTGCAGGCACTCCCCAGTCCCGCTTCCAAACTTTTTTTTACATTCTAATCCATTCTGCTATCACCACGAAACTTGAATTTTGCCTTTGAGCCAACCCTACTAATTGTGTCTTCTTCACTTGTACTAAGTGTACATATGTAGGTCCCAAGGTGCTTGCAATATTATGGTATGTGATTTTATTTAAACATATCTTTGACAATAGTTTCCCCATGAGTAACAGACTGACAATCCACAAATACAAATAGTTTCCAGAGTACAGCATTTAGAAAAAGTTTACCAGTTTTACTCCAACATTTTCAATATACTGTAAGCACTGTTTCTCAAGCCACCTTTTATTTATACCAATTATATTGTTCTATGCATTACTGTTATGTTTTGCCAAAGTATTTCATATGCTGAACAACCAAAATGCTATAAACCCAGACACTTTAAAGCTGGAAGAATTCCTTGGTAACATGCACAATTCTTAACCTTTGTCAAGCAGAAGTCAAGTTTGAGCTGGAGAGTTTGGAAATATCCCCAAGTGATATTTCTCTCATCATACTTTCCAAGTAAATTTATCTTTTATTGTTGTTGTTGTTGCTGCTGCTGTTCAGCTTCATTTATAAATCTCTGAATACAGGAATTTATAACAAACACAGTTTCGTAAATTGTAGCAGTAAGGCACTAACAAGTAAGTACCACCACAATCAAGCTAATTCAAAGGCCATGTTAAGGACAGAAGTCTGCATATGAAAAGGAACATTATTTTCCTGATGGTAGTTTTACTATTCTCTTATATTGAGACTCTCTGTAGTCTCACCATCATCTGAAGCTGAGCTACTTAAAGCACATTTTTACCCCTAAATCTCTTTAAACGGAAGCAGTATTTCTCTTTTTGGCCAACTGGTCCTGTGCGTTTCAAAGTTCATCTTTGAAGAACTGAAACACTTTCATTTATCCAGAACAGCAGATGCACAACCCACTTGGGGACAAATAAGATGAGTGAGTTGTGTATTGAATTTTTAATGATGTTTCCCTGGTAGAGACTTCAGAAAGCACTTTTGAAGATTACAAACTAACTTGATAATAGCAGTTTTCTTCATTTCAATACTATGTGGAAAGCTCACTTGGGAAAAATTGTATGGGCTTCTGTATTCAGAAGTTAGTGCAGGACATTCTAGTTTTAGCTTTTTTTTTCATTGCCATAAAAGTAAAAAGTGAAAGGGGAGGGGGGGCACTAACAAAAGACAGTATAAATGACACACAAATCTCCTTTCCATCCCCAGTAAAAATCTTTCCTGATAAATAAACTACAATCAGAGCTTCAATGCTGCTTTCAGAAATGAGGAAGCATTCTCTCCCTTCCCCTCTCAAAGTTACATTTTTGAAGCAGATTCTGTGACTGGATATGTAGGCATTGGAAACATCAGCCCACCTGCTTTATTCACGTAAAGAATCATATTGAGCAGTCACAGACTGATTCATGCCAATTTCAGCTGTGCTGCATGAACAATGACAGCAGTAAAAAAGCCCATGCTTTCAAATAAAACTATGTAAAATCTCCGTCATATAAACTCTTTTAAAGTATTACAGAAATCCTCACAGTGTTTGACAAGGCTTCTGTCAACCAGTTATCACCTTGCCTTGAATCGTTCTTTTACAGAGAAAGACTAAGAAAATTACAGTAGGAAAATTCTGGACTCTTGCTGGAATCTCTGTTTCTCAGTCCCTTCCAATCAAGTTATGAATGTGAGAAAGATAGGGAGGCTGGTTTGGCCCCATGCACCAACCTAATTTTACCAACACAGAGGAACCGAGTGCCCACACAAGTATCCTTATATTTGTCAGCAGCGATTGGACATGGTCTTTCCTGATTAATGAGACACAGGGAGGACTAGAGAAAGGATTTTAGTCAAGCTGTTTCCAGTGTGCACTTTTTGCAAATACACCAATAGCTTTCTCCATCAAAGGCTGACGACTAGTCGAGCTAGAGGTGTCTTAAATATGACACTATTGTGATGAAGGTGATGTCAATGTGGCAGGGTTAGTTACTTAGCAACAGTCCAGCTGTTTGTTGCTTGCCCTTACTGTTCTTGCTTGCCACTGAGTACTGTTGCCTCTGGGTTTTGCCAGGGCTCAATGCATCATTGCATCTATCCCCTACTCTGCTGATCCCATGGCTCATCAGTCTGACCTTCCATCTGACCTGGGCTAAAATATCTAAAACACTGATGAAAATTCCAGGCAGGTTTTTTAGTAGACATCTCTATCCTTGGGCACGTAGGAAAGCTTATCCATGCAGGAGTGAGAGCATCCTCCCAGGCCAGCTTGAGTGTACCTTTCATCACCAAATGTTCTCCATCTTTTAGTGCTGTGTCCGCAGGCTTCTGGATTTGCTTGCTTTAGCACACACACTGTTTTCATGCCTCATGTCCTACAGCTTCTTCTCTTGCTGCAGAATGACAGACAGTCTGCAAAAGGGCTATTTTCTGTAGCTTATCCAAAGAAAAGTGTTGGATAGTTTAGCGTTCATGCAAGACCAGGAATCTGGAAGGCTGATTTTTTAAAATAGACAGTTATTTCAAATTGATCTGGTCACCACTCTCTTACATTAAAAGCATCCAAGTGTGATGAGTATTCCATGAAACTGCAGAGATGTTACCAAATGAGTAGAATTAATCTGTACTCTTGTCTTTGTTATGCAGGTAGACTGAAAATTTGGCTTACACATTTCTTTAAACCATTTTTAAGAGCATTGATCAGTCAGAGAGTTGAAGACTTTATCAAGTAATTTCATTTCTTTCTTCAGTGATTTGAAAGTGATCTTTGTTCTAGGTTGATTCTTACACAGATTTCAGTTTTATATCCAGCTAAGATGCTCAAACTAGTCTTTTTTTGTCATTGTTATCCTGAAGTTAACAAGGAGAAAGCATTTTACTCTTCTTAATGCTGTTGTTTGGGGGTGGAGAAAAAGAGAGGTGCTGCATGTGAAAGCAGTGATTGCTAAAGGGAATATATTTTTAGGTACGAACATACAGTGATTTATTTCTTTGGAATGCTGTTGTGGTAAGACTTGTTCAGCATTAGAACACTAAGGCCAAATTCTGCTAAGTGCCTGTGCACATGCAGTCTGTATGCCTGTATGCCTTCTTATACCAAATCCTCCCTTTCCTGATAAGGCAAAATCTGGTGGCTTCCAGTTGGGTGACTAACTCTGTTGCAACTTTCTTGGCAAGAACCAAAGGACTCCAAAGTATGTTCCTCTGCATGTTCTCATGGCACGTTTGCTGCTCAGATCTCTGAAAGCTCGGGGGAATGAACTGTGCAAAATCCTTCCTAGATTATTCTTTATTTCCCAGCTCACTTATTACAGTAATCTTATTTAGAAACAAACTTTAGATAGAAGTTTCTATGTTGTCTGACAGACATTGACTGAAGAAAGAAAACACTTGCAAGAGCTGTTGGGTGCTGGGGCTGTGTGGCTGTCTGTCTACAGAAGTCAGTGTGATCCACAGTACCATTTTCTGAAAAGAAGCCTCACACAGCTCTTGGAAAGGATACTTCCGTCATCAAATTGGAGGAGTCTTTGACATTTCTGAGATTGATATTTCCCCTTTTCAGCTTTTTCTGTTTTCCCTAACTTCTATGATTCTGAGAATCTTGTATTTCATTTGCGCACACTGCATGGACACTTTCCAGATTAAGAAATAAATCCCAGATGCCCTGTACGTGATAGAGGATTCCTGCCTTGAGTATCAATTTCACTTCAAAATTTAGAAATTAAATAAAAATTTGAAATGCGGACCTTGTCCTCTCCTTCTTTCTTCCTCATCCCAATCCCACAGCCCTGCCTAAAATGTGTAACAGAGCTAACTGGTGAGTCCAAGAAGTGTTTAGCAGTGACACCAGAATGTCAGATATAAAGATAAAATTGAAGACAGAAATGATTGCAAAATATATCCCTTCTGTTTTCTTGGAAAGTAAGAAGTTTGCAGCAAATACATGTTTCAGATTTAACTTTGTTTTTCAGTTACATATTCTGATCAGGTATGTCTTAAACTGAAAATTAATTAGTCAGTGTTTAGAAAATATCTAAACAGAACTAGTGAAGTACATCCACATACTGATGAGACAGTATCTTTAGTTATTGTAGCCAGAGGCAGGATTTAGAAAAGCTCTCTCAAGAATTTCCAGATGAGAGACTGCCAGGCAGTTGGCCTGGGAGGAGTAGGGTCCGGAGGGAACATTGTAATCTTGCATTTAACTGAGCAAGCTTCTGATTTAAAAGCCAGGAGGGAAAATCACTAGAACAGCTTTGTGAAAGAGAGAACAGCAGTCTGGTGGTGGTGATTATGTTCTGTACCTCTAGCTAAGGAACATATGGAAAAGTCACAATCAAGAAAAGAACCTCCCAAATGATATTGATCAGATCAAAACAGGGATGTATGAAAGCCTGTGCAATACTGGGATAAGTATAAAATTCCATTAATCTTAGGGGATTTTTCAGACTTTGTCAAAAGCACCACAGCTTACTTTATGCTTGCCTTTGATCAAAGAGAGCTGAACTCTGCTTCCTCATAAAAGTTGCAATGTGAGTAACCTACAGCAGTCACCCCCAAAATGCATCCAATCAAGTTCTGGTCCTTACTGGCTGAAGTGAGAAGGAAATCTGAGCACAAATATTTCACAGAGCAGTAAATGTATTGGTTTCTGGTCATAACACATGCTTAGTCATGGTTAAAGAGCATTAAAAAATATTTATGTTGGTCTGAATTTTTAAATGAAATATTCTAGAGGCTTAATGATTGTCATGGGTTCGGTTTTTTTTTCTAGTCTCATGCTATGCTGGGGAGGAGGCAGAGACAGGGCGTCTGACCCGGGCTGACCAATGAGATTATTCCATGCCACAGCACGTCATGCCCAGGATGTGGAATACGGAGGGGGGAAGGAACCGGGAAGTGTGTGGTTTGGGGGGCGGGATCTCACTGGGGTTACCCGCACGGTCTCTCGGCTTGGTCGGGCAGTGAAACGATTGTATCCTCTCCCTTTGTATTTACTTTGTCATTATTATTGTTATTGGTGGTGGCAGTAGTGATTTGTATTGTATCTTAGTTACTGGACTGTTCTTATCTCAACCCGTGGGAGTTACATTTTCTTCGGTTCTTCTCCCCATTTCCCCCCCATCGGAGTGGGGGGGGGGGGGGGAGGGAGAAGTGAAATTTACGGCTTAAACCATGACAATGATGAAAGCTTGAAATGCAAGCAAACAACATTAGTGTTGCATGTTAATTTGGACTGGATGAAGAAAAGACAACAGCTAAAAATTTAAATTATATTCACAAAATTATGCCAAAACAGGGTTAGAAAACTGAATCTGGATGAAACCCATGGGCTTTCCATGAGCTTTTAATCTTAAAAATCTGTGCATAACATGTGAGCAATAAATTTAGTTCTGTGAAAGCCTTCCAAGTTGCTCTAATTCTAAAAATTACACAGTGCTCTATCCAACATGGGCTTAGCTCAGAAACCTAAGTCAAAGCTCTTTTTTTTTTTTTAGTGTACACATAGGTCATACGTTGGCTTAGCAGTGCCATGTGCAGCGCAAAGTTTTGTAGTGAGAATTACTATGGCTGAAAGGCAAATTTACTCCTGTACAGGCTCCTCTTTTAGCTGTTAAAACGCCATCATACCTCCTGGCTTTTGTTCATGTGAGCATAGTGAAAACAAAGACAGATTTTGACATAACACAGACTACTGGAAACACAGTTTCATGTTTGAAAAGTTGTGCCTTCCCTAGGAAATCACACCCACACATCCATTGCTGTTTATACAGACTCTTTCCCAACAGCTGATCATTCTGACAAATAATGCATTATTTTAGCCCATTCCTGGAGCTCTTTATCACCATTAGGTAGAAACAAGTGATGCAATTTGAAGCCTTGGAGCTTGATTACAAATCAGTGTTGGATGTCAAGATTTTTTTATTTTTTATTTTATTTATTTTTGCTTCTCAGAGCACTACGGGAGACAAAGAGGATAATTTACACTACCAGCTCAAACATTTGGGAAAAACAGATAATAGTAACAGAAGACTGACTAGATAGACATAAATAAGACTAATAGCACTGCATATGCTGAGGTGACTGTCTCAAGCGGGGCCACCTGCAGCGCCTAATCGGGGAGTCGCTCGGCGTTGGGATCTTCAACTCGGAGAAACAACAGGCACCGAGGGGGCCTCAAGCACTCCACAGGGCCCGCCCAGGAGCAGGCAGCTCAGTGGACGTGAGCAGCTGACTCAGAGGGAGCGGCGCCAGGAGGAGCGGTACCACCTCTACTCGTTAAAAACTTTCTCCAGGGAGCTACCAGGGCTGGTTAGAGGCAGTTTCCGCGGCAGGTCGCGCGGGATGGTGAGCGGAACGGTGAGCACTCGCCGTATGAGCAGGGCTCGATCTGGGAGCTCTGCTCTAGCTGCCCCAGCAGTGCCCAGTGTAGGCACCCAGACAGAGAGGACGGGAAGGGAGGCTGCAGTACAGAGATCGGGGTGTAGAGAGAGCCTGCACTGCTGTCCTGGGAGGAGGGAGCACAAAGGGCAGGGCTGCACTTGGTCCTCCTTGGTGCAGGTCCTCCTGCAGCAGGTGGCTAAAATGCGGATGCTATTACAAGGCTGAATTATGTCACCGAAGCTGAGAGGAAGCAGACCTGCTTCCTCCAGGACCAGACTGTGCAGGGGCCTCACTGTCTACTGTTGCTCATGGAGGAAAGGAGGCCGCTAACCCAGGAAGCTGGGAAACAGTACAGAAAAAAAAAAAAAAAAAACAAACACCAAAAAAAGGAGGAAGAGGACCATCTGTCGGCCTGATCCAGTCTCAAGGGAGATGTGTTGCCTACCAGCGGCTCAGATCAGGGATGTTGCCGAGAGGCTGCCTGCTCTAGTCAGTCCCACTGACTATTACCCACTTCTAGTGATCCATGTGGGTGCTGCTGATATAGATAGCAGTAGCCCGGAGAACATAAAGAAGGACTACAGAGCCCTGGGAGAGGTAGTTAGGGGCTCTGGAGCTCAGACTGTCTTTTCGTCAATTCTCTAGGGTACAAGGGAGGACCCTAAAAAGGCTATGAGAATTAGCCAGGTTAATAAATGGTTAGAAGGGTGGTGCCACTGTCAGGGGCTTGGGTACCTTGAACAAGGGACTCAGTTTAGTAGGCCAGGTCTACTGAAGGCTGGTGGAGCTGGTCTGACAAAGAAGTGGAAGAATGGATTTGGTAGGAGGCTTGCCAGACTGGTCAAGGGATGCTTTAAACTAGATGTGTTGGGGAAGGGGGGTATCATTCCACTCCAACACACCCAATCACTGGCCAGCACCTACAGTAAATGTTCAAAGCAACGTAAAGGTATTCCAGCTGCTCCAGCCAATGAGCCGGCTTCAATTGGAGCTCGGCTCAGATGCCTCCATACAAATGCCCGTAGCATGGGGAACAAACAAGAGGAATTAGAGATGTGTGCACATCTACGGCGGTATGAGACCATAGGCATCACGGAAACATGGTGGGATGGCTCCTATGACTGGTGTGTTGGAATGAAGGTTACAGGCTCTTTATCAAAGACAGGCCGGTAGGCAGGGATGGAGAGTTGCTATTTTTGTTAGGGATATGCTGGAGAGTATGGAACTCTGTCTGGGGACAGGTGAGCAGTCAATAGAGAGCTTGTGGGTGAGGGTTAAAGGGAGAACAGTGATGGGTGACATTATTGTGGGGATCTGTTACAGACCACCTGACCAAGAGGACTCTGTGGATGAAGCACTCTATAGACAGATAGGAAGAGCCTCATGTTTGCAGGCCCTTGTTCTCATGGGGGACTTCAACCACCCTGATATCTGTTGGAGGGATGGTACAGCCTGGCACAAGCAATTCAGGAGTTTCCTCGATCGTGTGGAAGAGAACTTCCTTCTGCAAGTAACAGAGAAGCCAACGAGGAGAGTTGCCATGCTTGACCTCATGCTCACCAACAGGGAAGGGCTGGTTGGAAATGCGACGCTCCAGGGCAGCCTTGGTTGCAGCGATCATGAGATGGTTGAATTCGAGATCTTCAGGACAGTGAGCACAGCGTGCAGCAAGCTCAGTGCCCTGGACTTCAAGAGAGCAGGCTTTGGCCTCTTCAGGAACCTGCTCAGTAAGGTTCCATGGGATATAGCCCTAGAGGGCAGGGGGGCCCAAGACTGTTGGTTGATATTCAAGGATCACCTGCTACAAGCCCAGGAGTGTTGCATCCCAACTAGAAGGGAGAGCAGCAGGAGGGCCAGGAGACCTCCTTGTATGGATAAGGAGCTGCTGAGGAAAATTCAAAGGAAAAAAGAGGCTTATAAAAGGTGGAAGCAAGGACAGGAAGCCTGGGAAGAATACAGGGATGTTGTCCAGGAAGATAGGGACCAGGTTAGGAAAGCTAAGGACCAGTTAGAATTAAACTTGGCTAGGGATGTTAAAGATAAGAGGAAGGAATTCTATAGGTACATTGCAAATAAAAGACAGACTAGGGACAACGTGGGCCCCCTCTGGAAGCTATCCAGAGAAGTGGCTACCCTGGATTTGGGGAAGGCTGAGGTTCTTAATGACTTCTTTGCCTCGGTCTTCATTTGCAAATGCTCTGACCACACCACCAAAGTCTTGGAAGGCAGAAGCAAGGACTGTGAGAATGAAGACCCTAGGCCCACTGTAGGAGAGGATCTGGTTTGAGACCATCTCTAAGAACCTGAATGTGCACAAGTCCATGGGAGCTGATGAAATCCATCCATGAGTCTTGAAGGAGCTGGCTAATGAAGTTGCTAAGCCACTGTCTATCCTATTTGAAAAATCATGGCAGTCAGGTGAAGTTCCCGATGACTGGAAAAAGGGAAATATAACCCCCATTTTCAAGAAGGGAAAATGGATGAGCCGGGGAACTACAGACCAGTCAGTCTCACCTCTCTGCCTGCCAAAATCCTGGAGCAGATTCTCCTGGAAGGCATGCACATGAAAAACCACAAGGTGGTTGGTGACAGCCAGCATGGCTTCAGTAAGGGGATGTCCTGCCTGACCAATCTGGTGGCCTTCTGTGATGGGGCTATGGAACTGATGGAGAGGGGTAGAGCAGTTGATGTCATCTACCTGGACTTGTGCAAAGCATTTGACACTGTCGCACATGACATCCTTGTCTCTAAATTGGAGAGATATCAAATTGATGGATGGACCAGTTGGTTCTTCTTCAGCAGTGCATTAGCCGGTTGTTCCTGGTACAAGTGTGTTTCCTCATGAGCCCCCTGCGGGACAGCAAAGTGGTTCTGGGTGGGGACAACAGATTTAGGAGGAAGCCCCTTGCTTTTAATTGTCCTCTTCCTCCTTTTTTTTTGTTGGGTTTTTCTGTTACTGTTTCCCAGCTTCCTGGGTTAGCGGCCTCCTTTCCTGCATGAGCCACAGTGGACGCTTGAGGCCCCTGCAGAGTTTGGGCCTGGAGGAAGCAGTGCTGCTTCCTCTCAACTTCCCTGACATCTTTCAGCCTATTGACAGCATCCCGCAGCGCAGCCCCTGCTGCAGGAGGGCCTCCACCAGGGAGCACAGAGTGCAGCCCTGCCCATTGCACACCCTCCCCTCAGGAGAGCAGTGCAGGCGCTCTCTGCACCCCGAGCTCTGCTCTGCATCCTCCCCTCTCATCGGCTCTGCCTGGGTGCCTACGCTGCCACCGCCGGGGCAGCCGGAGCGGAGCTCCCGGGCCGGGCCCTGCTCGTACGGGCAGCGCTCACCATCCCCCCCGCCTCCCCGCGCGAGCCGCCTCGAACCCGCCCCGCTCGCCGCGCGCCCCGGGCGGGTTTTTCCCCGGTCAGGGCGGTGCCGCTCCTCCTGGCGCCGCCCCCTCTGAGTCAGCCGCTCGCGTCCGCCGAGCTGCCGGCTCCTGGGCGGGCCCTGGCGAGGACTTGAGGCGCCCTCGGTGGCTGTCGCCGCTCTGAGTTGAGGCTGTGGACGCTGAGCTTCCCCCGATCGGGTGTTGGAGGCGGCCTCTCTCGAGCTGCTCGCCTCAGCAACTGACCCAAATTGATGTGACCATGCAGCCGATTCCTTATTCACTGAACAGTCCATCCATTTCTCTTGCCAATTGTAAGAAAAATATGTTGTGGGAGACCATGTCAAAGGCCTTACAGAAGTCCAGAGAACGGACATCTGTGCTGTTCCTGTGTCCATTGATGTAGTTACTCCGACATAGGAGGCCACTAGGTTGATCAGGCAGGTGAAGCCACTGGTGAAGCCATGCTGGCTATCTTGAATCACCTCCCTGTCCTCCATGTGCGTTAGCATGCTAGGTATTGGATCCCCAGGTATGTTAATACAGCAGACCTAATTGTATTTATTTACTGCAAATGCTTTCACCCGCGGATATCTGACCAGAACACTGATTAAAGCTATGCCAAACCAGCATCTTCAAGCCAAAACATCATTTGTTTATTTCCCCAAGATATAAAACTGGTTTTGCAAGAAATAGTTGTAAAAAAGGTTTTATCTTTGTCTGTCACTGGATTCAACGGAGACTACAGGTGAAAGCAAACTTCAGTGATGTTTACTGTGTTAGTGGCGACCAGCTGCTCTAAGCACATTATTTTCTTTGCCATTCAAAGCACATGATGTCTTTAAAATGTGTGCATGCACACATGTATTACCCAGGGATGGAAAGACAAAGGAATCATGTTTCCAGACTAAGAATACTGATTTTCAGGTGACTGGACTTCACAAAACTTAAAGCTCTGCCATTTTTATCCAGAGAAAAGCCAAAGCAGGTTTGCTGCAGCCAGTTGTCCCTAGTGCTGATGTGCATACATACATTGCAACCTCTGGAAATGTGAGGAAAACTCAGCCAGCACCTCCCACATGAAGACAATCAGCTTTGTACGGGAGCTGCTCCAGTCCCCTTATCATCCTCATGACCTCCTCTTTACTTGCGCCAACAGATCCATGCCCTTCTTGTGTTGACAATAACAGAGCTGAGCACTGTGTATTCCAAGTGGAGTCTCACAAGAGCAGAGTAGAGGCAGGATCTCCTCCGCTCCTTTTGATGCAGCCCAGGATATGGTTGGTTTCTGGACTGCAAGTGCACACTGCCAGGTCATGTTCAGTTTCGCATTGACCAACACCCCCAAGTCCTTCTCTGCAGGACTGCTCTGAATCATTTCTCTGCCCAACCTGTAGCTGTGCCTGGGATTGCCGCAAAACATAAACTTGTTCAGTTAAGACCGCTGCTCCGTAGGAAATGCGAGACCAATATGCTCTGGAAAATAGAGAATCAGAAAAGTATAGGATCTGTTAGGATCTGTTCCTTGTCATGGCAATCACTTTGATATAGTTACACATTGATCCTGTTAATTTTCAGCAGGGTTATTTCTTTGGGCATGGGGTTGTCTGTGTTGAGCATGTGTTGCATTTGCAAAGCCAGCCTAAGTTAGTCAGCTTTGAGGAGGCTGTATGAGCTCTAAAATGGCAGCAGAGATCCCCACAAAGTTATTACGCACCTCAGGAGCTCTTGGAACAAGGGACCCTGGCCAACACCTGGAAACTTCTACACAGGGTCACTCAGAAAAACACAGGTTCACTCTTTTTGAGTTGGCTGGACATTTCTGCTTGTCACAGCTAATCATCTCCCTAGTGCCTGAACTGGCTGTGCTCCCAAAGAAGATGGTGTCATTGGTGCACGCTCACTCTCAATGACTGCAAACCAAATGCTCTGCATGCAAAAATTGAAGAATGACCTTCATTTAAATAATTCAGATCAAATCAGTACAAAGGTTTCTGTGAGGTAAGCGGCACCTCGGATGTGTTTCATCATTCTAATAAGAAGGTTAGTGGGTCTAAACCCTGTATTGATTCAACTACAAAGCCAGACTTAATTCCTGCTTTGAGCTCTGTCAAGCTTTGAGGCACTTTATACAAACTTCCCTTTGTAGCATCTGGCTACTTTTGATTTCAGGTGCAGTAAAGTTTCTTTTCCTGGTTTGTGATTGTCTTATTGATTGTATATATAGTGGAAAATAATAGCTGTTTCAAGTTACATCTGTGATATACACTTCTGTGAGGAGCCCTGTTACAAATATGTGATAAGACCATGTTAGTGCAAATATAAATAAGTATGGCTTCAATGTGAGCCTAAGGGATTATATTTTTTTAGCAGTGAAAGAACAACACTGAATGCTCTTCTAAGAGCACTTCAGTTTGTAATTCCTACCTTTCTTCTCCTCTGGGTGTAATTTTCAAAGGAGATTATGATAATGGTCATATTTTCTCTGAAATTACTGGGACAACTCCCATTGGAAAGAATATAAGATGCTATTTGTAAGGTGGTGACTTTTCCCTGTTAAAATATCCCCTGTGATGCTCTGTCAATTATTACATTACAGATACATTGAACTTTTAAATAGACAGTGAGTCACCAAAACTTATCACACTAAACCAGAAGAACATATAGCATTTCTGTAGTGGTTTTCATTGTAGTTCTCAAAGTCTTTTATAAGAAAAATATTAAGACCGTAGACGGAACCAGTAAGTGAAGCAGCAATAAAGCTGAGTTTTTTGTTTCCATGGCTCCACATTTTTCAATGGATATGAAGATTTACTCATTGTTATTCATAGTTGAGCATTAGATATGCCTTGATGTTTTCTCTTCCATTTAAAGTCAATTAGATGCAGAAGTAAACACAAAACCCAGCAAACAGAGTCTGTCTGTGTTTTTCTGTGAAAACCAATACATACAGGCCAGGTGCTGAACTCCAGCTAAGATTTTTAAAGTAATGAACCAGTTGGAGTTTTGCCTGAGTACAGAGTATTAGACAGTCCCAGTCTTTGATCACTTCCTTCAGACTTGCATTTGCTCTATTTCCATCTCTTCAGTAGGCATTAATTTGACAAAATCTTTTTTTATAACCAAACTAATCAGAACAAAAAAGAAGTTCTACAAGTGCTTCCCTCTGTGCTCACTCACTTGAATAAAAACCCCTCTTGTCATGAAAAGTACACCAGAAATACTTTTAAATTAACTAGTTATTGTGAGAGCATGGAGTCTTGGGTTAGCTATAGAATCATAGAATAGTTAGGGTTGGAAAGGACCTTAAGATCATCTAGTTCCAACCCCCCTGCCATCAGCAGTGACACCTCCCACAAAACCATGCCATCCAAGGCCCTGTCCAGCCTGGCCTTGAACACCACCAGCGATGGAGCATTCACAACTTCCCTGGGCAACCCATTCCAGGGCCTCACCACCCTTACAATAAAGAATTTCTTCCTCATATCCAATCTAAACTTCCCCTGTTTAAGTTTGAACCCACTACCCCTTGTCCTATCACTACAATCCGCAAAAAAGAGTCCATCCCCAGCATCCCTATAGGCCCCCTTCAGATACTGGAAGGCTGCTATGAGGTCTCCATGCAGCTTTCTCTTCTCCAGCCTGAACAGCCCCAACTTTCTCAGTCTGTGTTCATATGGGAGGTGCTCCAGTCCCCTCATCATCCTCATGGCCCTCCTCTGGACTTGTTCCAACAGTGCCATGTCCTTTTTATGTTGAGGACACCAGAACTGCACACAGATGATCCTGCCCCTCTACTCTGCTGTCCTGAGACCTCACTTGGAGTATTGTGTGTAGTTCTGGTGTCCTCAACATAAAAAGGACATGGAACTGTTGGAACAAGTCCAGAGGAGGGCCATGAGGATGATGAGGGGACTGGAGCACCTCCCATATGAACATAGACTGAGAAAGTTGGGGCTGTTCAGGCTGGAGAAGAGAAGGCTGCATGAAGACCTCATAACAGCCTTCCAGTTTCTGAAGGGGAGCTGTAGGGATGCTGGGGATGGACTCTTTTTTGCGGACTGTAGTGATAGGACAAGGGGTAATGGGTTAAAACATAAACAAGAGAAGTTTTGATTGGACATGAGGAAGAAATTCTTTATTGTAAGGGTGGTGAGGCCCTGGAATGGGTTGCCCAGGGAAGTTGTGAATGCTCCATCGCTGGTGGTGTTCAAGGCCAGGTTGGACATTGCCTTGGATGGCATGGTTTAGTATGAGGTATCCCTGCCCATGGCAGGGGGTTGGAACTAGATGATCTTAATGTCCTTTCCAACCCTAACTATTCTATGGTTCTGTGATCCAAAAAGTAGTGGCCCATGGCTCAGTGTTCAGGTTGAGATCAGTGATGAGTGGTGTCCTTCAGTGGTCCATACTGGGAAGTGCTTAATATCTTCATCAATGACATAGACAGTGGGATAGAGTACACGCTCAGCAAGTTTGCAGGTAGTAGCAGAGTGGTGCAATTTATACGCCTGAGGGATGGGATGCTACCTGGAGGGACTTGCATGAGCTCAAGAAGTGGGCCAATGTGTACCTCAGGAGGTTCAATAAGGCCACGTGCAAAATCCTGCACCTGGCTGGGCAACCTCCAGTACCAACACAGGCTGTGTGAGTGTCTTGTTTTAAAACTCAAAACCACGCAGCCGCTCGCTCACTCCTGTTTTTCCTCCCCCCACTCCCAGAGGGATGAGGAAGAGAATAAAAAGAATGTAACTCCCGTGGGTTGAGATAAGAACAGTCCAGGAACTAAGGTATAACACAAACCACTACTGCTACCACCAATAATAATAATGATAAGGGAAATAACAATGGAAGAGAATACAGCCGCTCACCACCCGCCAACTGATACCCCCCCCCGACCAAGCAAAGATCTAACCCTTTCGGGTAACTGCCTCCAGTTTATGTAGTGGGCATGATGTGCTGTGGTATTGAATACCTCTTTGGCTAGTTTGGGTCAGGTGTCCTGTCTCTGCTTCCTCCCGGATTCCCCTCCTCCCTGGCGGTGCATGAGACTCAGAAAGTCCTTGGTCAGAGTAAACATTACTTAGCAACAGCTAAAAACATCGGTGTTATCAGCATTGTTACCAGGCTGAAAGTCAAAAACACAGCACTGCACCAGCTACTAAGAAGGAGAAAAATGGCTGCTACTGCTGAACCCAGGACAGTGAGACTTGATGAGGAAGATTTGCAGATAGTGATGGCTGAAAAGATGAACATGAGCTGACAATGTACTTTCACAGCCCTGAAAACCAACCCTGTCATGTTCGAAAGAAGCATAACCAGCAGGTCAGTGGCGATGATTCTGACCCTCTACTTAGCACTGCTGAGAACCCACCTGGAGTACTGCATCAGCTCTGCAGCTGCCACCAGAGGAAATGCATGGACCTGCTTGAGTGTGTCTAGAGGAGAAAAGCAGAAATGATCAGTGAGATATAATACATTTCCTATGAGGAAAACCTCTGAGGGTTGAGGCTGTTCAGCCTGGATGACAGACAGCTCCAGGGAGAGTTTATTATGGCATTTCAATGCTTAAAAGGGGTTTATAAGAAAGATGGGAACAGACTTTTTAGCAGGGCCTGTTGTGACAGGACAAGCAAGGAGTGATGGTTTTAAACTAGAAGAGGGGAGAGTCAGACTAGATATAAGGAAGAATTTTTTTATTATGAGGGTGGAGAAACACTGCCCAGAGAGGTGGTAGATATCCCAGTCCTGAAAACATTCAGAATCAGGTTGGACAGGGCTCTGAGCATCCTGATCTAGTTGAATATCCCTGCACATTGCAAGTGGGTGTTGGACTAGATTACCTTAAAAGGTCCTTTCCAACCCAAACCATTCTATGATTCTGTGATTGTATGATTCTATGATCCTGTTCACACATGTAGATACGTGTCATAGAAAAGGTGATGTTGCATGTGATTTGCAGTGTCTAGTTGCATTTATCTTAACACAAGAAGATTAGCATATGCTTGATACTCCAGAGAATATTACCAATCAGCCTTCATAATTAGAATCCTGAGGATTAAAAGGGTTAAAATTTACATAGATAGTCCAGGAACAGCTTTGACTCTAGCCCCGTTACTCTCTCTGTCTTTTATAAATACACATTCAAAGAATGAAGATGAGGGACAGGGATTTAATTTAGTAGAGGGATATTGCCAGTTTCATGTTTTGTATTGTGAAAGACATTGAAATTATATGATTATATGTTACCATGTTTTATTCACACTTCAGCTACCATGCAATTCACATAAAAAATTAGGCTCAGTTTTTACATAGCCCTTTCTTTTCTAACCAAGTTGTTATCACTATTAAAGTGAATTACCTTGAAGTAAGTCAACTGAATTATTTCTGAGTTCCATCAACATGTAGCTGTTGGAGAAAAGAAGAAAAGATGTTGATGAAAAGAAGAAAATTGTTCCTGTGCATGGAAATTGTTTCATGAGTTTTCCAGCAAGCTGAAATCTATACTAAAGGAAGCAAGGCTCAGGTAGAGCAAATTAAACACAGTCCTGTGGATGAGATAGCAATGCTAAGAGAGCAGGTGTGCAAAATTAATTTATGGAATGCATTTTCCCGAATATTGCACCTCTTGTCACCACAACACCTTTCTTCCCTTAAAAGGCAGCCCTAACAACGTCATACCTGTGAAATGGGGATCTTGGTGGCAGGATGCCAGACAAGCACTGCCACATGGCAGCATAGCAGGTAACAGGGACTGTCAAAACAAGTGGGAATGTTTCTGCCCCATTTCCCTACAGCCTACATATGGACAGCTAGTTGGGGCATATGTCTACCTTTGGCCTACTCTAACTCTGCATAAAGACAGCTGCTGTTGGTAGAACTGCAACAGGATGAGGCAAATGGAATTACTTGCAGTATGAAATTGTTGCCTGAACCTTTAAAACACACATCTCTCCTAAGATCTGCTGTATTTTTCTTTTTTCATGATTTCTAGAAAGTAAATATTGGAAACAACTGCTTTCATCCTTTTCTAAAAGTTCCTAGAAATGTTCCCGTCTCTGTTTAATGCAGCCTGAAGAAGCAGGGGATGGGTCCTGTGGAAATAACAGCAGGAGACTCTGCTGTTAAAGGCTTTATTGTTAGTCATACACAGGAGGTGGCAAAATAAGGAATGTAGTTCTGACATGAAAATTTATTTTATCTGAACAACATTGTAGGGTTCTAATTTCAATTCTGAGGGCGGCTTTCAGATTTAATGTGCTAAACGTTCAGACACTTTTTCTTCTTGCTGCCAGTCCTTTATGTCAATGGTCATATAACCTTTACATCCTTCTTGGTCCAAGCATCATTTACACTTTTCAAATTCTTCTGCCTTTAATACCAATACAAATGAACTGTATTGGAGTGTAGTAAATGGATCCACCAGGGACTAAATTTTGAGAAGGTGACATTTTCAGACGGAAATCACGTTTTTAAGAGTGCATATCATTTTTAATTAGGAAGCTCCTCCCTTCTCAGTTCTTAGCTTTTCAGTAGTGTACATAGAAATCATTGCAGTCCCTCCTAGCTCTGTGATGTCTCTGAAAATGTGCAAGGGGAATTCAGAACTGCTGTGACTCACCAGTAAATTGGAACTAACAAGTAAGGGGGCATGTTCTGGAGGACTGTAGCTAGGACATCCATCATTTTCTGTGATTCACTCTTTCCTTGAAGCAGCAGGTATCTGGATATAAACTGCTTTAAGGTATTAGCTAATGAACCTCAAATCTGAGATATTTCTTACATAAATCCACCAAAGTCCCAGCAAATGTATTTAGCCCAACATTTTCCCTGTGTGCTGATGATGTCTGTGCAATGAATTATATTTGCTGTATAGCTGTGTGTCTGACTTCTGCCTGCTAATGAATATCTTCTAGGAGCAGTTCAATATTCCAGAATCTAAGCAGCATAAAATAACCATACCATTCACAGAGACTAGTCTGATTTGCGTATTTTTAATTCCCTTACATATGCTTCTCTTACACTTTGAGGTAAAGGGCAGATGCAGAAAACCTTCATACAGAGCTGTTATAGCCTAGGGCTACTGAGCAGTTCCAGTGCCATTCTCAGGCCAAAGCTAATCACAGGACTAGGACTGTAATGATGCTCAAACAAATAGGTAATCCTAATTCCTAGTGTCAGGAAAAAGCAAAACAGCAAGCCCAGTTCAGGGAAACCTTGGGACCCAGCTGTATGCTCAATACACGTCACAGGATGACAGACTGGGACTCCCACTTTATTTTTTGCGGTCCACTCCCAGAAGTCTTCTTCCCTCACCTCTCTATGGTAGCAGTCTGCCTTCCACTTTGCTATGCTATACTAGAGTTAGGCAGTTTTCTCACGGTCCCCTTCCTGCTTCGTACCATCACAAAAAGAATATACCACATTTCCAGTAGACACAAGTAATAATAAAAAAGGGAAAATCACTCCTGCATTAATTTTCAGTATTTCCAGTCATTCAGCATGAACATCAGCATAGGTGTCTGCTTCCGGAGGAAAAGTGTGGCTGTTTAAAGACTTTAAATAGCTCTCTCATTGTCTGGGAAATCAATGTAGGGTGGAATTCTGAAAGGTGCAGTTCACGTTCAATAAAGCTATTAATCACGATTGGCAAATTAGATATTTTTATCTTAGTAACATCCATGTCAAGATTTTTTGTGACACTCTATTTTTTTGTTAATGCAATTAGGAACCTTTAAAGATTTAGTTAGCAGAAACATTCAAAGTGTTTGAGCTAGTAATTGAAGGCTGAAGAAAGAGGTGAAGAGAGACAAGGCTATCTGAAGAATGATTAACAAGCACATGCAGTGCATCCACACAGTTACTTGTGAATAAACAAGGGATCGTCCCTTGCAATAATGCAATATTTGACACTTATAAGGGATTCTGAATGAGATCACAGAAGCATTCTTCTTTCCTCTCAATTCACTGAAGGCAGTATAACTTCCATCAGTAACTACCATAGAAAATTAAGTGGTTAATACAGACTTTGCATTTTAATTAACTTGCACAGGAAGTTTTCCAAAGTGGAAAGGTTGGGACTGCGCAAGCACTGAACACACTCTTCCACCCAATATTGTGTGCGCAGACAGACATGGTATGAGCAAACACATCAATTCCACAAGCAGCTAGCACTGTAATTCCCATTTATGAATGAAAAAGTGTTGCTGGAACACTGTATTATGGATACACGTTTTTGAAACCCAGCAGTTAGATTTGTGAATAATCATTAGATAGCTCACTTTTTCTTAAATAAATGCAAACTTCACATTTATCAGAGAAGATACTTTAATCTGAGTTAAAAAGGACTTCTGTAAACTCAGGCCTCTCTAATTACAAATTTAGGAAATAATTTCAACACCTCCGCCTAATGCGACTGATTCTGCTTGTTCTGCCCTTGTAGATCAGTCCCTTGACAGAAACCACACCATCATACCACATATTGTGTTTGCAGGAAGTCCAGCTCAGAATGGCCAGATTTTCAAGTCCTTCAAGGTTGAAAATGATGTAGCATCGCTTAGTCTCCTTAGGGGGTGTCAGGAGCAGCAGCCATATCGATGCTTCAATGGCAACATCCACTAGTACTGCCAAAGATCTTACTCAGCTACTGTTATTGAGAAGAGTTCAGATACATCCCTGTACTGCTCTCCAGGAACATATATGAATTCCCAGATACTTGCCTTCTCCAGAGACTTGCACACAAATCCCTGCATTGCCATGCTTTTATTTATCTGTGCCTTTGGTGTACTTATGCACCTCCTAATCAGCTCAACCGAAAGCTGTCCCTCAAACTGTGGCAATACCAGCATGTGATTCACAATGCAGAGATGATGCCCTGAAGCTCCTATCAGCCCTGTCTGAGCTCTTTCTATGATAGCAACACTGACTGCTTATTTCGCAGCTTTCAGCCACACATTTCTTACTGGCATGCTTTCCCTGAGCAACTTATGTCTCCTTTGACCAGAAGTGCACTGCAAAATAGCAGAATAAAAACAAAAAAGTCGAGAACTTCCTCCAAGCTCAGATAGGCAAAGGGCACTCAAGAGAGCTCATTATTGAGATGCAAAGTAGTTAAAGTTGTTGAAAAAAAAATCAGAAAATTCAAGAGCTTGAGACAGGCTTAACTAGATAGTGGAAGTTTTGCTCAAAATAAGAAATGCTAACCGAGGTTTGTAGCTTTGTAAACAGTAAGAAGTTATTTTTTTTTCCCATGAAGTCCCCTGATTTCCAGACACCTGAGGAAACTTCCTCAGAACCAGTTCCGAACCTGATTTCTGAATATGCATCTCTTCAGGCATTAAGCAACATCATTCAGTTTAAGCTCATTTGGGCTAAAATGATCACTGTTTATCTTTTTCCTCTAAACAATGGTCTTATTTCAGGAAGCTGCATCTGTGAAGTTATTAACACAGCAACAAGCATATAAGATGAATGATCAAACCAGCAAATAGGTTTTTTAAAAGCTTCTGTCCCCATAAAAGACATAACTTTTTTTTTCTCCTGTCCATAGAGCAAAGCTAAACAAACGGCAGACCTCAGTCATCATCTAAAGACATGTTCTTAGCTGTCGATTTTCCAGTGTGAAGTCTTAAGCGGTAATTACATACATATTTAGATACCAAAAGAACTGGAGCTTGCACTAGGATTTTTGAGAGTACGGTGTTGACTAATGACAGATTTTGTTCTAGATTCCTAGTTCATCTGTTCTGATGATACCTAAAATCTGAGGCACACACCTACATCCCTAGACACCTAGATACCTGTAAAAAAAGTGCTTGGCTTTCCACATGAAGTACCAGACAGACAACCTTGTATAATGAATCATACAGTCCATTTAATTTTAAAATGGTCTGTATGACTGAATGATACATATGCATACGTACCTGATGTATTTTTAACTGTTTCTCTGAGTCTAATCTTATGTGTCCAAATCCAAGCTCAATGACTCATATCAGAAGAAAGGTTAGCATTTTCCAGTTGCAATTTCTGTCTTCTTATAAATAATTTTAAAACTTTGAAAAATATTCTATCCCAAAACTACACATATACCTCCTTGTCATGGGTTCAGCAGCAACAGTCATTTTTTTCCTTCTTGGTAGCTGGTGCAGCGCTGTGTTTTTGATTTTGGGCCTGGGAACAGCGCTGATAACACCAGTGTTTTCAGTTACTGCTTGGTAGTGTTTTGTCTGGCCAAGGACTTTCTGATTTTCATGCTCTGCTGGGGAGGAGGGGAAGCTGGGAGGAAGCAGAGACAGGACACCTGACCCAAACTGACCAAAGAGGTTATTCCATACCGCAGCATGTCATGTCCAGGATGCGAAAATGGAGGGCAGAGACCCAGAAGGGTGTGGTGGTGCAGTGGAGGGTTCGCTGCTGGGGGGGTTCGCTGCTGGGGGGTGCACTGGCTGGGTCAGGCTTGGTGAGCAGCTGTATTCGCTTTCCTTATATTTCTCTTGTATTATTATTGGTGGTAGCAGCAGTGATTTGTGTTATACCTTAGTTACTAAACTGTTCTTATCTCAACCTGTGCGAGTTGCATTCTTTTGATTCTCCTCCCCATTTCCCTGGGACTGGGGGAAGAAAGAGGGGAGTGAGTGAGTGAGAGAGCGACTTCGTGAGTTTTACAGGCTTAAACCAAGACACGCCTCAAACAGCCCAATAATTATTTGGGTTTTTCACTGACCCCAATGAATTGAATCCGAATTATCAACGCCTGTTGAAAACACTGTAGTTGTATTCATCGTATTTGACCAATATTGTAATGAGGTCACTGTTCTGCACTTTCTCCTCTCACTTGTACATCTCCTGAGCACTGACAAGAAGATTTTTGCAATACACTTGATATATATCGGTTTAAAAGAGACCGAACACATTCACTTGATGAATGCAAATGGGAGTTACAGCAGCTACTTTCAAAGCCCTTGAAATATATGCCTGGTTTGGGTTACTATCTGTGGCAGGGATCATGGAAGTAGCAAAGCTGGAAAAAAGTTTTTAAAATGTCTTACTGAAAAATCTCTAGGGAGAAGCAAACATTTAATAAATCTTCATGCTTTTCAATAAAGTTACCCCCCTACCCCCTGCCAGCTGAAAACAGCAGCAGGGACGTACAAGATGCAGTAGTAGAAAATTCAATTTTCTGGCAGGAAAGGGGACTTCCAAAGCTGAAGGTCTGTCTTACTGCTAGTGCTCAAAGCAGCCAAAGTGTGTGGATGTCAAGGAACTGACATGCAACTGACAGTTCTGTCAAGGAATTAATAAATTATGACACTTCTTAAGTTAAATTTCAACTTTATCAAGTAGGAAGAAACAGAGGAGTTTGAAAGAGGATCAGCAATGATTAAGCAGCTATACAGCTGAGAATTAATGCAGGGAGGTGTGAGGGCTGTGAGGCTCTTGACTCCTGGCTGTGGCGCCCCCCTTGTGCCCTGAACCCATATCGCTATCCCACTGCAAGGAGAGCTGAGAAAGGGACTTGAGATGTATAAAAGACTTTTCTGACCGGGAGATCTCTACAAGCATTGGCTGAAGCTCAGTCCTCACTGGCCTTGAAATACTAAAAGCCTAGTCTTTTGCAGTGGAGGCAGGGTAGTTTTCTGACACTGATGGGGTGATAAGCAGGCAGTATTGCAGATACATTTTTCAGCATTATCACTGAGCAGGAATTTGAACACTGGTAGAAGTATACATGCTTCTAGTGACTGTAGAGCAGCTCATATTGGTCAGAGTCTGTACTTGCTATCTATCATTAGCATTCATTCCTTAAGTATGTAACTAATATAGCCATAACCTAATTCCATAACATTACACCTACACCGTAATTATTTTTAACTAATACTGTATCTATGTAGAACACATATCTGAAGACCTTGATGACTGAGGACTGAGGTACCTTACGACCAACTTTAGAGCATCTTGTCCTCCAGCTTGTTATTGTAAAGTTGGAACCCTCTATAAGAGGACAGAAGGAGTTTAGGAAGGAAGCCCAAACCTCTGAGGCTGATAGGACTGAACATGCAAAACCCAAACCAGTGATTTTTCTATTTATAATTCCAACTCTGAGTTAAGCATTTTACTATAGCTAAAATATCTAAAAGCAGATTTTTAAATAATAGGTGAGGATTTATGCTATAGTAGAATATAAAAATATTTGGAGACAGTTGTGCCAAAATCAGTTTCTCTGAAAGGAGAATAAAGATGCACACACGCCTTAATGAGATGGGAAGGATGGTCCAGCAATTAGGCCATCAGCTCAATGAGAGGAACCTTTCTCAATTCTGCATCTTTCACATTTAGTGAGTGTTTCAAGGATGATGTTTCCTCCATGTCCACCCTTTTCAAAATGCTCTTTCCCATTCTGTGAGTAAGTCCTAGGCAAAACAATCCAGCAAGCATGCCAACCTGCCTTAATACACATTTTAACGGTCCTGAACATCATATTTAAGTTAGGGACTACCTGACAGCACAATATCACTGTCATCACCCAGTCATCGTTGTCTTCTGCTATAGTAAGTATTCCTTGTTCTGTTCTGGGGTGGGGAAAGTCCTCAAGTGCTGTTGTAATTGAGGCAAGAAGACCTGAACTCTATGGCTTACATATCAGGTCACTGGGCTGAAAAATTACATAACTAATTAATAATGAAAAAAAAGATGAAAGCTTAACTACAGAACAGTGGTAGCTGTTCTGACAAAGTAACTACTTCTAACTTGGAAATTCTTTTAAAATATGGGAGTGCAACTTACTCATAAAAGATTTTTAATAATTGTAATGCAGTAGCATTAGCAAGGAACCTACAAAACTGAAAGAATATTAATTTAATTTGTAATTCTTGATATCCTTATATTCAACATTGGTGCCTGAAGTACAACCTAATTACACAGGTTTTTCAAACAGAGCCTCTTCATTTTATATGCTTTTGTCAGTCCAAATCAATTAAGCACACTGCCTCCAGAGCCTCTGAAAATATTGAAGTTCTTACAGCTAGTTTCTGAGGTAAGCACTGAAAAACTCTGGTCTGGTTTCCTTCCTTCCTTCCTTCTTTATTTGCTACTTGCAAATCCCCAGGACAGTTTTCACAAAAGTTTTAATAGCTTAGTCCATGACTGCTTGCACAGTTCTCCCAGCTAAAAGATTCTGTGGTTGCTTCCTTACCAAGCTAAGTGTAAAACACGAGATGTGTCACTTCATCTGCAGGAGGGGTTCAAACTTTCTATGTTCAAGATAAAAATAAGTTTTTCTATTTTGTTGACCTTCAATGGTGTGAAAGCCAGACTGATTGTCTTTCTACCCCCTACCTCAGTTTACACAGCACCTCTGCCTGAGGCGTGTAGAAAGAAGCAAACTTTGCAGTCACCACATCTGCTTGGAAGAGATTTGGTCATTAACTTTCCTCCTTAGTAGCTAGCTACCAGAAGGATCATAAATCAGCAGAAAGCTTTTTGAGTCTGACATGCTTTTAGCTGCTGGATTTTTCTGTTGTCAGCAGAAGAGCTCTGTGGTGATGTCTGCCAGCAGCACTGTAAGCTGGAGCACAGCCAGGGTTTCTGCCATAAACCTTGGAGGTATATTTGCCCTTATGCAATAACACTTGTCACAAAGGATCCCAAAGAGCTTTGAAACTGCCCAAGATATATTCAGGGAACCATTCATTACAAGAGCTTCTCCAGGGCAATGCTGTTCCTACACATGCTGTCAACTTCTGGGGTCTTAAATAGCAGCATCTTCCACTCACCTTTTCAAAGCATGGGATGGTGGTGTCTGTTCAATTAACATTTGTTTGTGGGTTTTGTCCTTCTTAAAATAGAACTAGGAAACAACAGTAATACTGAGCATTTACTTGGCTCAGTTCCTGGCAAGTGCTTATTTACAACAGAGACAGATATGCTTGCCACTGCTTTAAGACCAATCTGGTACAATCCTTAGAGTTGCTGAAATCTGCTTAAACAATCACCACAAGTTCACTGGGACCTGACTTGAGTCCCTTTGTCCTGCAAAGGCCTGAGCTACAAAAACTTTCCTCGATCTGAGGCAGCTCTAACTACTGCTGCCTCTCGAGCATTTCTATGGCAATTTATGGTTGCATAGTAAATAAACGTATCTGAATATTAAGGCCTAGAAATAGCTTGTATGAACACTGCTTTCCTTTCTCCTTTCTGCTGACGATAGTTAAACTGTATCAAATAATTTGCTAATTATTTTTATTCCTGCTTGGAATGAGTAATAACAGCTATCTTCGTTTGGGGATCCTTCAGAGTAAGGGGTAGAAAACAGACCATACAATTTCAAGGTTGGGAGAAGCTTTATTAAAACTTGTATCCATAAATGCTGAGAACAGCGAAATAAGAAAATAACAAGCCGAATAGGACATACATCCCTAGGACCAAGGGAAAGCTACACAAGCGTAAATAGGAACACGAAGTGAGTTACAAACTCAATACATAACCTAATCTCATCCTAGAAAGAAAGCAGCAATACCAAAAGGATCAAAACCAATAAGAATTATAATATAGGATCAGTTTAAATATATCAAGAATATTTCATCAACTGAAGTAATAATAGCCAGATAAAAAGCTTATCAGCATTCCATACACACTCCAATAAGTTTGATGGTATCAGGGTCCCAGGGTCTCAAAATTACAAAATCACCATGCCACAACACTCTAAGCAAGAAGAGAAAGCTGTACCCTTCCACTGCATAATAGAAGGAAACAGATAAATGCTCCTCAGAAAAAAATTTTAATTCAGTATACTTTTTGAGGGGAAGTTCTGTCCTGTGAGCATTGGCTTCTGGTGTTGTCATTGGCTAGAATGAGGGTAAAACCATTTTCAGGCATCCGGGTTAAAATTCATGACTATCATCTAAATTACAAGAAAAAAAAATAGTGTTAAGTGAATAAATACATTTACAATATACAATTGCAGATGATATCAGCTGAAAACAGAGCAGACTTGGAAAGCCTGTTGGTATTAAAGCCAGTGTAAGTATTAGCACAGAATAGAAATTCTTGGTGGTTTCTCCTACCAATAGCTTAAGAAAAAACTGTACCAAACCAAGATTATTTGAAGTGTATAATTATTTTGTCATTCAGAATTGCAGGAAAATCACAACCTTAAAAATGTCTTAGCAAATTATCTCAGGGAAAACAAAAAACAAACAAAAAAACCCAAACAAACAAAAAAACACACACACAAAAAAAAAGAAATTTGAAGCTATTTCTAGAAAATGTACTCATGAGATGCTTAAATTTCAGAACACAGCCAATTCAAAACTAGAACACTGATTCTTTTTGAAGTATGAAAAAGAAGAATCTTGCATTCCTAAGACTGATATTTTTGCACCTGTGCTGTCTATTTCTTCATCTGTGTAAAGATAGAAGGGCATATTCCTGGTATTTTGTATAAAATTTATTTAAAAGCTACTGTAAAAGAAAGTAAAAATTAATCTTCCCTAAAGTGATTTTTGCAAAATGAAAATTCACAAAACCTGTTCCTTTACCCAAAAATTCAGCCTTCTTAACCAGTGCCTTCTGTTAAAATTTTTTTGGTTTATAAATAAAATCAGTTCCGTGTGCCACATGCAATCTCAGCAAAGTTTGTAACTAGTAGATATGTTGTAGAATGAAATAAATTTGTTTCATAGAAGTATTTATAACCTACAGTGAATAAGACTTGACTCCACCACCCTAAATCAAGAAATTAATGATATCATAAACCAAATCAAATATAGAATATATTGACAAGTGAAACACCTCACAAAATATACACAATATCTAAGGTCTCAAAGGCAAAAGCATGGTACACACAGATTAGAAAATAATGCTGCATTGTGGAAATTGCATATTTAAAATAAAATCTTTTTTTTCCTCAAATTTTTGTAGAGGCAGTACATTATCATTATCATTCACATACATGTTATATGACAACCCGCTGCCCCGAAAGTGCTATCTAAGCAAGCAGAATGGAAAACAGTGATGGAGGGAGAAAAAGTAACAGTAGGGTGAACTGAATAATACAGGTGTCCCCTCAATAAAACTAAGGCACAAGGCTATTTCCTTGCCTGCCATTTTGAGTTTGCTGGTGCTGTGAGATGTGTGAACAGCAGCATAAGGGTCAGAATTCCAAAATGTATTTAATGGCAGGTATTGAGAGTGTCATCAATCAGAAAAGCACATTTTTGTAGGTGTGCTTGACAAGAACCATGTCGGCAGGTCTTATCTTTGACCAGTGTGCTCAGAAAGGAGCAAAAGGTGCACCACTTTGGTCCAGATCTGCTTTCCCAGCACTGTTCCACTCCACTGGGTCATCAGTTACATTGTCAGCTCTAACTACTGTTTTCATATTGTGTTAGCATGAAGAAAACACTAAAAAAGAGGAAGAAAACAGTTTTAAACCAACACATGTTTTCAAACAATTTCAAAGCCAGGTGCAGAATTTTATATTAGTCTTGCCTACTTATCTCCTTTTACATGCTCATTTTTCACTTTATGAATCCAGCTTAAGGAGTGTACAATAAAATAAGAAAAACATGAAACAATCCATCCATGCATTGGTGACGTCTCTACAACATCTTAAGGAGTTGTTTAGATCAGCAGAAAACACAACTCTAATAACCTTAGAACTTCATAATTATCCCATCTATCCTTTGCCAGTCCATCCATAAAAGTACCCTTAAATGGGTTAGTTTAACTCAACTGTATGTATCTATTCCAGAAGCCTGCTTGAGTCCATGATTTTGGAATCCATCGATACAGTCATGCAAATTAGCTGCATAAAACAATGGAGAATTACGGCAGTCACGTTTTTCTCAACATGGAGGCAATAGGGTCAGCACAAACAGGGAGTCTTGCAAGAGAAAGTGTTGCTTTTTCATTCTTGTCTTTGACTCAGCAACAGCTGTATCTTTTAGCACAGCAGCTGGCCTGGCTACAGGCAATTAAGCAATGTGTTTCCTTCCAGAAACAAAGAGCATACATTTTCTATTTAGGATATACATAAATACACATAGATATGTGTATTTGTCTGCAATTACCCAGAGAGAGCTCTGCACTAGCTGAGCATCATTTCAAGTAAGCCTATATCATTTCATTATAGCAGTCAGTATGCCTCACACCATAAATAGGGAAAGTTTACTTAACAACACATACAGCCAATGTTGCCACTTGCTAGTGGGAGCAGGACATTCACAGAATCTCTGATGCTGGAGGTGACAAAAAGCCGTTTTGCCTTTGACCTGATTGACATACAAGAATGTATTTCGCAACTTTAAGTGTTATGATAGCTAACTAATCATACTATCAGTGTTGAACTTGCTAGCAAGAGAAAATCATTGTGTAAAAAAGGCCCCGTATACCTAAGTATGCATTTTTCAAAGAGAAAATAATGAAGTTACCTCTTTCATTACACATAAATGACTTCTTTATTCTCTGCAGAAAAATAATCAGCCACTGAAAAGAGAATATAAAATGAGACGTGTGTGTCAGCTGCAGATTTATTTTCAGGGTGCAACATCTGTCTGGGAATTTTCATGTTAACAAATCTGCCTCTTAAAAATCATGTTTTGTTATGGATTTTGCACTTTAAATGATAACAGGAAATGTAGTATCAGAATAAATGGATGATGGGCTGAAAGCAATTCTGAATATCCAGGTATCACAGACTTGCAGACTGACTCCAGATTTGCAATTCACCCCCATTAAGGCCAAAGCAGCAGCCCCTACTTGTAATTAGAGATACATAAAGAAACAATTTGGATTTTAATGGCCTTTCAAAAGCAAAGTACTTTATTTTAAGTCCTTCAGGAGTCTTTTCTTACTAAGCTATATTGTTTACAGTATACCTATAGAAAGCCATTTCATTGATTTTTTTTTTTCTAACTATGGCTAAAACTGTTTGTGTACCTGAAAGTGAGTGCTGTAGATTACTTTTTTTTTCTTATTTGGCAATAGAATAACCTAGAAAACAACAGTGCTTTACTTCTGTCTAAAAGGATAATTCCAAAACTGACAGGACTTCAGAGGACCCGTAGGTCATCAATTTCCCAAGCCTTATTTTTAAACCAAATACTGTATTCTTCAAATAAACTTAAATTCAAAAATCACATTTTGGCAAATACCCTGAGATATGAATCAAAATACACAAAGTTCACTCTAAATGGCCAAAAAAAATTAAAAAATAAGCTAATATTTACTCACAGTAAAAATACTTTCAATGAAGCAAAGACAGTACTTTTGTTGCTTTCAGCAGAAAACAATTTTAGTGTTGCACATGGATGGTAATATTGCATTAGCTTTTTTCATTTATTAGGAATTTGCCAATGCTTTCTCACAATGCTGCCAATGCAATAGTTGCTATCTAAAGATCAGCTGAAATACTCTCTTCTGTAATAACTGGATACATCAACATACTAGAAATGCTAGCTGCAATGTTATTATGAATTTTATATTCTGTTTTTATTAAAAGCAAGACTATTATCCTGGGTTTGTCTTTTTAAGACTAATATTGTGGCCTAGTCTGAGTAGAGCTTCAGAAGTGTAACAAAACGCACATCTTTAATGATCAAAAATAAATATATTTCAACACTCAATGTATTCATATAAAGAATATTTTCTAAAATATTGAACATTGATAACAACACATTTTTTTCTTGTATTTGAGGGCATTATGGAATTATTATATGTTGTTTAATCATCGAAATTTCTTCTGTAAGACCTCTCCCTCCTTCAGTACTTCCAAAAGACAATACTAGAAGATTTGCCTCTTCATTCTCAGTCATTCTCAGAATCTATCTCTTAGGACTCAATTGTATTAATAGTAATAATTACGTGTTTTCCTGGATGATCTTTGTATACCATTTTATCATTTCATAAAGTATCCAGATCTAAGTAATGCTCCTACCTTCATTTTAGTGATGCAAGAGAGGCATATTAAGGTCAACACACCTGACTAATTTGAAGTATACGATTTGTGGGCACCCACAACCTTATCTCATGAGACTTTTGAATTGTGCTGCACACTACATACAGAAAGAATGGCTCTCCATCATTTCATTCACAGTTGTGTTTAGGTCTCATTAGATAGGACCCCACAAAATGAACTGAATACCCATAAAATGCTGACAGCTACTGAAGATAAGCGTTTGCTCAGCTAGAGTAGAAGTAAATAAGGAGTCAGTGGCAGAGGCAGGGCAGCTGCCACTTCTTCCAAATATCATCTAGCTGCAACAGACAAGCTTCCCTTTCCTGCAAACTGCTGTCCCATTCAGCAGATGCCCTCCCAGCCCTTCACCATGAAAGGGGAGGTGTGCCCTTCTTCCCCACTCTCTCATGTGGTTATTGGCTGCAAAGCAAGCCCCTCACTCACAATCACTGTAACACAATGAGGAAAAAACATAAGTATGAAAACAAAATGTTAGATGAAGTAACAATTGCAAAGTGCTGATCTCAGCTACACTTGCAGCCTTAATAGTGAAGTTCCGCAACCTTTGGCCAAATCACTCTACAGTCCTAGTGGTAACAAAAACACAGGCTATAGAAAATATTTTCCTAGTTGCTTGTTGTGGTTTTTTTTTAATATAGAAAATAGCAGAAAACTCATATTCAACTTTTCTATTTGAGCATATAATACTGAGTCCCAAGAGTCACTTCTAGGCTTTGGACCTCTGCATCCACCATACCTCCAGCTACCTCTGGAGCAACTGAGTGACCAGCTGCAAGTGGAGCCTGTGGTGCCCCAACACTGATGAATCTTAGGGAGGGATGAAAGATGTACTTTTCTCATAAACTCACTCCCAAACCTGCCTTTCCTCTCTCCCCTGCTGCTGGTGCCAGCCATGTCTTTTTCTCATCCACCCCCCTTTCAAACACCCAGTGCTAGCAGCCCCTAACATTCATCATTGCTTTCCACATCACCTCCTCCCCTGTGCACATCTGGAGAGCTCCTCTCCTCCACAGCCTCCATACAGCACCTGAGTTGCACAGGCAAGTATATACAATGCACAATAGTACCAAGAAGTGCCATTCTTCTGGTTCTGACCTGGAGCAGCTGAAATCTGGAGCATATTCAGTTGCTTTTTAGGGATATCATTAGTATCCTACTTTTATAATGCTTAATTTGCTTCTAGTTTGTAGAGGGTACTTTTATAATGTTTTGTTTCTAAATGGAAACATTATTAAGCTAGTATTAGCCTATAAATACATTGTATTTAATATATTTATATAGACCTTTAGGCTTCTCTGCTGTCTGTAATGACCAAGATAAATTTGTATTTATTACACACATGAGAACATTTGAAATTTAAGTCACACTTTTTAGAAGTGTAAGTCATCCAGGTTTCTCTCCTCCTTTCTGACATAAATGCCAATATGTAAGAGTCAAACATTTGCTTTTCAAGAAGATGCTTTGGTGTAAATCTGTTCTCATGCATCTCATTTATTCAGCTCAGATTCTAATGGATAACAAACATGAAATAGGAAGAACACTGAAGTTTTCCTAAAGACTAAATGCATATTCATGGAAATGCCTTACTTTACAATCATCTCTGGGTGGTATTTGGGAAGGACACTTTCATTTCAGGTCTCCACAAATAGTAATTATTCATAATGAAAGACATGGTATTTTAAAGAATCCTTTGTGGCAGTACATTATGGGGTTCATGAACTTTGTAGGTCAGCATTGCACAGTGAGTATGCTCAAGTTTTAAAAGCTTCACAAAGCCAAGGGTGCACATAATAGAAAGAGCAGGATAAAGTAGCGTGCATTTACGGGGCAGTAGATGTCAAAGGACCATCACCAAAATAAAGCTCAAATACTACTTAAAAGCACCCACTAAGAGTCAAATTGAAGCACTAAAGGATGTTTAATCTTAACTAGCAGTCACCCGTAAAGCACTAACAGCCACCTTCATACTAGCCATCAAAATGTTAGTGAAAATGCCACAGGGACTTCAAAGTACCCTAGCAAGAGCAAAACTCGGAGTCATTGCAACTGTTTCACTGCATTTCATGAAACTGAAGAAACGTATCTCTGTCACCTTGACTGTCAGAACAAACACCTGAGCAAGAGTACACTTGCAGTTTGCGAAAGAAAATGCTTCCATGGCTTGCTGCAGCGAATACAGCTTTGTAGTTTTCCTCCCAGGGTGAGCAGACCTCAAAAGCACAGCAGGAGTTTCAGGTTCAGAGAGTACCAACCACACTGAGTTTTGAAACTCCTACTGTTAAAATTATTCAGGAGCTGCTCTGATAACATTTCTGGAGCTGGGAGGATGCTGGCTTTCCCTACCTAAAACAAAGTTCCAAATGTACAAAGAAAACCAGAAAACATGCAGTACCTCAATAAAGAAAAATATCAGGCAGATGTCCAGCTGTGTATTACTGCTGTTGTTGCCTAACGTCCTCAACTGAGGGTCAGGAATGTCAGAGTATAGACAGTGTGCCAACCACACTGTCCTGGGCTTGCACTGCAGCCAGATTAACCATCTTGTCTCTACCAGCAGCAACAGTTTATGGCATTATACACTTCTTTACTGCTCCATCAGCCCTTGAAACTCAGCCGTCTTCCTGCAACTCCTCATCATAGCAGCAATCAAAGGCTACAGCTTGGGTTGGCATTTCTGGGGATCTGAACCACCCTAGTGTGAGCACAGCTCTCAAACCTGCTGAACATAAAGAGGGGACTCGTTTGTCTTCTCCTCCTTTCAAATGCTTCCCAGATCATGTCAGCCTCTTTGCATGTTTGCAGAAGTTTGATGTTCATTCCTGAATCTATATCAGTCATCGTCATGATGGATAACTTTCTTGCATGTCCTGCCTCTACTCTTTGAAAAGCTTCTACCCCAGGAAACACTCAGGAACTGAGATTCTGGGGAGTTTTTTTCCATTGGCTCCTTGGAGGATGAAAGGCAGACTGTAAAGGGAGGCTTAATTTAGCTTTCCCATATTATCCATCTGCAGAATGATTTGCCAAAGTCAGTTTATGTCTGATTACTTCTCTGTCATTGCAATTTGTCACTGCATATGATGCCAGTAACTGAAGAAATTATCTGAGGCATAACAAAACTATCTGATTTAGTTATCTTTTATATCAGACATCTGGTATTGGGCTGCTATATTAATTACAATCTATGTCAGTGCCCTGTAGGTTTGTGCACCATTAAGATGGGCATTTTATACTTCCAAACAAGCACAGTTCCAGCTCTGCCCTTGAGTGCATCTCGGAAAGGTGCTGACAACATCTTTGCTTTGAACACTGGCTCTTACCTTCTATAGGCTCTTCAGACTTTCTCTATATGTCCAGTATGACCTTTTGAAAATATCAGTATAGCTGTCATGGTTCAGAGCTCAATTTTTCCTTTTGTTTACTGCTAATCGGTTTTGTTAATTTTTGAAGGAACATCTCCTTTATAAAAGCTGCATTAATGACATCCAAGGCAGATATTATGTCATTTTTATCTTTGCTTATTGCTGATAAAGGGGTGGTATCTGCTGTTTAATATCTTGCATAGCTGTATTGGGTTTGTGTGGCAAGGGTTTATTAGACAATGGGCTACAGGGGTGTCTTCTGTGAGAAGTTCCTAGAAGCTTCACCTGTGACCAACAGATCCAATGCCGGGTAGCTCCAAGATGGACCTCATGCTGGCCAAGGCCAAGCCTATCAGCAGTAGTGGTAGCACCCCTGGGATAACATAGCTGAGGGAAAAAAGCTACTGCACAATTGCAGCCAGAGAGAGGAGTGACAATATGTGTGAGAAACAGCTCTGCAGACACCAAGGCCAATGCAGGAGGAGCAGAGGTGCTCCAGTGCTGGAGCAGAGATTCCCCTGAAGCCCGTGGTGCAGCCCATGGTGAGGCAGCTGTGCCTCTGCAGCCCATGGAGAGGCAGCTGCGCCTTGGCAGCCCATGGAGCAGCCCACGGTGAGGCAGGCTGTGCCCCTGCAGCCCAAGGAGGTCCATGGAGGAGCAGATCTCCAGCTGCAGCACATAGAGGACCCCATGCTAGAGCAAGGAAATGCCCAAAGGAGGCTGTGACCTCATGGGAAGCCCGCACTGGAGAAAGGTTCCTGGTAGGAGCTGTGGCCCCCTGGAGAGAGGAGCCCACAATGAAACAGGTTTGCTGCAGAAATTGTGACCCTGGAGGGGACCCACACTGGAGCAGTTCCTGAAGACTCCACACTGGAGTGTGTTCCTGAAAGGCTGCACCCATGGAAAGGACCCACACTGGAGCAGTTTATGAAGACCTGCAGCCCATAGGAAGGACTCATGCTGGAGAAATTCATGGAGGACTGTCTCCTCCAAGAGAAGGGACCCCACACTGATGCAGGGAAAGAGTGTGAGGAGTCATCCCCTGAGGAGGAAGAAGTAGCAGAGATGTGTGATGAACTGACTGTGACCCCCGTTCCCTCTCCCTCCGCACTGTTCTGGGGGGAGAAGGTAGAGAAACTGGAGGTGAAGTTGAGCCCAGCAAGAAAGGAGAGGTGGGGAGAAGGTAGTTTAAGGTTTGGGTTTATTTCTTATTATTCTCTGATTTGATTAGTAATAAGTTTAATTAACTTCCCCAAACCAAGGCTATTTTCCCCACTCACAGAAACTAGTGAATGATCTCTCCCTGTCCTTATCTTGACCAACAAATCTTCTGTTATATTTTCTCTACTTGGTCCAGTTGAGGAGGGAGAGTGATAGATAGTGGCTTGGTGGGCATCTGGTGTGCATCCAAGGTCAACCCACCACAGTCATTTGTGGCACCCAATACGGGGCCTGGGGAATTTGAGATAAGATCAACCCACGACAGCAGCTTAGTGCGTAACTTCTGCACTGTGTCATGTTGAGGCTGAATCTCAAGAGAATCATGCCCTAAATTTGGGATTATTAAACAGCAAACTCTTGGATACTGTTTCTTTCATAGTTAAGTGCTCTATAGGAGAAACAAGGAGGAGTACAACTATAATTGTATGGCAAGCAAAAAAAAAAAATTGGTCTGCAGTAATATGTTGAAAAAAAATGAATATTAAGGCTAACAAAGTAAAAACGAACAAACAAACAAGCACAAAAAAAACCCAAATGAATAGAGGTGATAATAAGATGAAAGGTTTTGCAAGGTAGATGATTGTAGGAAAATAAACTGTGCCTCATTGGCCAATGTTTTAAGAACACTTGAGAGATTCTGTTCCCTAGATCTCTGGGTAGCTGGCAGCACATGACTTAAACAGAGGTGGATCGAGAAACTCTCACCCCTGCCACATTTTCTGACATGAGCCTTTTTTGCTGACTAATCCGTTAAAGGATCCCTTGTAGGCAATCTGCCTATCTTAATATTTGTTCTGTGGTGGTCTCTTACTTACACTTGGAATCATTTTCTTCATAAATTCAATGTAAATTCAACAAAACATTTGCATTTTTAGCTAAAGAAGTTTAAGCTTTCTTTGTTTTCATTTTTGATAAAAAATAAAAGAAACCCAACACCTGCTGACTGTCCTTCCATTTAATTTAAGATTAAATAAGTTCTGTCACTGTTCACAGCATTTTTTTTCTAATCTTTACCTGGGCAGTAAAAATATGGTGACCTTTACCTCTCTAATAATATTTATCAGTAATACATGCATGTCAAAAATCTAGTCCCACAGGGCAAGAGTGCAAAAAGCCCTACCAGTTGCTGGTTTTTCCAAAGTATCTAAAGTGACTGTATCGGCTCTATAGATATCCGTCAGCCCTTCCAAAACACTTAGATCCATCCTTGCTGTCCTTGTTTTCCAGAGATAGTGTATGATCAATGTAAAATGTTATCCTTCTTTATTCTCATTTCTTTCTCTCCTGAATATTGTAGATGTCTCAACATCTTTATTCTGGTCATGATTGTGTTTCTTATTTACCAGGAACTCTATTTGGTCTATTTTGGTACTCTCCTTATATTATTGAACACATAGGTCTGTACTGAAATAGGTGTAAGGACATGATGACCAGCCATTTCCAGCCAGTGCAAACATCCTTTCAACCCTATAGTCAATGGTTAATAGACTGACTCAAGAAACAGGGCACACATTGATCCTCTTCTGCAGCACCTTCCAGCAGATGCCTTGGGAACTTCCAAGCCCAAGGGTTGCATCAGGATCACTGTCTACAACAGCCTCCAGCAATGCAGACCTTTCCTACTCCCCATCAGTTTGTCTAAGACCAGGGATCTTACCCTTAGACCAATGCCTATGACAGTATAAACACATCTCGTAGTGCTGCAATCTGCACAGAGCCAAGGTAGTGTACTCATTTGTCTGTGTACTAATGAATGCTTCGTTATTAGGTTTTTTCATTTTGCTTGGTATGGGATCACAATAAGTGCAAATTACTTGTCACTCAAATTACTTGTCACTCTCAGGATTCTTACCAAGCACCTTTCTCTCTAATGTTAGGCTTTTGAGCAATAGGTTACACACAAGATTTAGTGTAATAGGTTACACACAAGATTTAGTGTATATCAGCAATTCCAAATCCAATAAGAGCTACTGGATTAATATCATCTTTTCTTGGCAGTTTGAGTATTATACTGCCAGTTGAATCTTGTTTCTGCTGTGAGTTGACCCTCAGCAGGATAGGAGAGAGAATTAGAAGGGAAGAAGTATAAAAAACACATGGGTCAATATAAAAGAGTTAACCATGTGAAGGGGGGAGGGGAAATGAAGTATGCAAGACTGTAACAGCTCTGTCAACTCCAGCCAGAACCAATACAGTTCCAGAATCTTAATTCTTTGTGTTTCTGTGGACTTCTTTTATCACCATTATTCATATTGTCTACCTGACTCCCTGCAGTTTCTCTTAGCTGCAGTATTTTGTGGTGTATTTCTCTCGTCTATGTCTTTCCTCTTTCTGTGAATTTAAAGTAAGTGCAAAGAAACTGTATGTGTCTCTGCTTCAAGCACTATTGTTGTTTTCAAAATTAAAATTCATTTTCTCCATCACGATATATAAGAAAATATCCAAGAAAGTTACATAAATCCTTAAACATTGAGAAAACACTTTTTCAATATTACTAAGAGTCCCATTTGGTTTTCATGCCAATGAAGATAGATAGGCTGAGAAAGTTGGGGCTGTTCAGCCTGGAGAAGAGAAGGTTGCGTGGAGAACGCATAGCAGCATTCCAATATCTGAGGAGGGCCTATAGGGATGCTGGGGAGGGACTCTTCATGAGGGACTGTAGTGATAAGACAAGGGGTAACAGGTTCAAACTTAAACAGGGGAAGTTTAGATTGGATATAAGGAAGAAATTCTTTACTGTGAGGGTGGTGAGGCACTGGAATGGGCTGCCCATGGGAAGTTGTGAATGCTCCATTGCTGGCGGTGTTCAAGGCTGGGTTGGACATAGCCTTGGGTGGCATGGTTTAGTGGGAGGTGTCCCTGCTGATGGCATGGGGGTTGGAACTAGATGATCTTAAGGTCCTTTCCAACCCTAACTATTCTATGATTCTATGTAGGAATTTAAAAAAAAAAAATCCTCTGTAGTTCATGACACTGAAAAAATAAAGTTCTTCACCAGGAAAAAAATAAGCAGAGGGAAAAGAGAAACAGGTGTTCTTCCACTCACTTTAAATAAACAAAATGGTTGGGGAAAAATGTCATAATCTTTTAAAGGTTTTAGGAGGAGGAAATCAATAGCTATGTTTTCTCATACACATTTAAAAAATGTGTTACATCACAGGTACATTGAAAAAACATATATATCTTCACATAAATAATAAACTAATGAATATTTGCATCCAGTTCCATGCACATTGTATGATTCACATCTGTAAGACTATACAGGGTTGAAACTCATTTCATGCCTAAGGCACTGTTTTTATCCTAAACACTTAGAGATGTTGGCAGAGGGTAGGGAACACATGGCTCATCAAAACATAGCAGATCTGCCAAAGGTCTTCTTGTAGTTGCCCAACTCAGTGAGCTGTACGTTAATGCACATCACAGCTACTGAAGCTGTACCCTTGCTATGGCAGCCACAAGCACAGGAGGAGCTGCTGAGAATACTGGTCCCAGCTGGCTGCACAACCAGTGTATGGCATTCAGCTCTTCCCTTCTTGGCTTGTGAAGAACAGGCTGTGGGAGTTGTGGCCAGGCAGCCCTGGATACAGCCGGTCACCTACTTTCTTATTAATCAAGTTTAAAGTCTTGGTGCCCTGCTGCAATTTCATTATCACTTTTGGTCATTGACATCCTCATAGCAGTTGGCAGAGGTCAAGCATCCTTGCAATTTTTTTAGATCCATCCAGCAGCCTTTGATACTCATTATGAAAAGATAAACTTTGTACCATGAGATCTCAAACTACTACCTTCTGTTAACCCCTCACATTCAGGCTCTTATCCCCCATTAACCATGATGTAGTTCACTTGTAGTTCACCAGGGATTAACCTAGCACAGACTGCCTTATACTTACAAAGACATACTGGCTCACACACACGTGAGCTTGAATCTCACTCTACTGCTGCATCACGTGCTCTTTCAGCAGAAAAACTGCAAGGTAATCTGAGGTAGTTTTCACCAATACAAAAGTGTTGAACTCCCTGCATCTACTGTCAGGAGGAACGAGGTGACAACCTGTTCTGACCAAAAGACTTTAAATCTCTAAAAGCTGCAGAAAAGTTAGTTTTCTATTCAAGCAAATACAATCACCTGCACAAGTGAAGACTCATCCAACAAGATTTTCCTCTTTCCATAAACATCTCCTAGTACCTTAATACTCAGCCCATTCCTAATAGTACCAATTCTTGAGGATATGCTAATCCTTAGAAACAGGAAATCCTGAAAGGAAAATCTTTTCTTTCATCTGTCAGGAGCTTTCTATAGCAGCTTGAGGATGACAGCAAACATAGTTTATGTGACCATTTAAAAAACTTAAACTGTTATGTCATTCATAGTCATTTCTAGCAAATTTTTCATGTTACCTTTTTCCTCAGTAGTTCTTGTTTTCTAACATAGTGAGGAAGTCCTTTGCTGTCTCCAAATAAGAATATAACATATTGCTTATTTTTTCTATAGTGACACCTGACTGCAATGCTGCAACACCAGCTCTCCACCTGCTACTACGAGTACCATCCAATTTAAAAACTTTCACAAACCAGACACGGAAAAAAAGCATCAGTATTGTTGCTGGCCAGCATATCTCTGAAAGACAATAGACAGTCAAACATGTAGACCTTTACATGCACTGCATCATCCTGTGGTGCTGGAAACTCCACAGAAACTGTCACATGCTGTTGTGGTTTAAGCCTCTAAAACTCACAAAGTTTTACTCACTCACTCACTCCCCTCTTTTTCTTCCCCCAGTCCTGGGGGATGGGGAGGAGAATCGAAAAAAAAAAAATGCAACTAGCACAGGTGGAGATAAGAACAGTTTAGTAACTAAGGTATAACACAAACCACTGCTGCTACCATCAATAATAATACAAGAGAAATACAAGGAAAAAAAATAAAACTGCTCACCAAGCCGGATCCAGCCAGTGCACCCCCCAGCAGCGAACCCCCAGTTCACCACCACACCCTTCCGGGTCTCTCCTCTCTCTGTCTTCACATCCTGGACATGACGTGCTGTGGTATGGAATAACCTCTTTGGTCAGTTTGGGTCAGGTGTCCTGTCTCTGCTTCCTCCCGGCTTCCCCTCCTCCCTGGCAGAGCATGAGGCTCAGAAAGTCCTTGGCCAGACAAAACACTACCAAGCAGTAACTGAAAACACTGGTGTTATCAGCGCTGCTCCCAGGCCCAAAATCAAAAACACAGCGCTGCACCAGCTACCAAGAAGGAAAAAAATGACTGCTGCCGCTGAACCCATGACACATGCCTATTGGAGCTCTTTATTTAGTCAGACCTTTTTCTGTCAAATCATATTGTAAAAGGCTTCTTCCTTTTCCTGCTATGCAGCCAATGCATGGAATGCTTTCAGTAATGGGATGCCCCTTTGAAAGGCCAAAAGAACTTTGGCACCTGAAGAATAGCATCAATTGAATACCAATGGAAAAAAAAGAATAACAACTTGGAAATGCATCAGTTAAGCATTCACATTTCTCTGCATAAGACAGGTAAATGTAAAAAGAGGTAAAGTGTCCTCACAGAACATTACACAGCAGTTGATGGAGATGGGATAGAGTGAAAAAGAAAAACTTGCGGAATCAGGAGGAAAGAAAAACAAATTAATATTTCTAATAATCTAGTTTGTCAAAAGAAAAAGGAAGGAAAATGCAGAGTGCTGACTGATCTAGATTCAATCTGTCTTTATACCCCTGATTACTTCTACCTTCTAAGATGCTGTTCAGATGAGGAGATGGGTTCTGTGTTACCAACTGCGATGCTGGGTTGTGTCCTAGAATATCCTCTGTGGATTTGCACCAGCTATTTGCCCTAAAAAAAAAAAAAAATCAGTCCCAAACTTCCCAAATTCTAGGGCCTAATTTAGGAGTTAATATCTAGCATAAACAGGCCACCTGTTTGCAGAGTTAACTATATTCAATTAATATCACTCATAATTAAATACATCCATCCTAAGCCAGAAAGACAACTGGCCGCAAAAGATTGCTAACAGGGCCTGGAATTCTTCTTACCTAGCTTTTTTTTCCTTTTTTTTTTTTTTTTTTCCAGACCAAGTATGTAATCTCAGTCTAGCTGCTGACTCCTAGCTATCTACCTGCTGTCAACACTAATTAACACCTTTGGTACCACTTTCAATATGAAATCCAGGAAGTTGGTGGCTATATATCCTGACACATTCTGCCACATCTGCACCAACTGCAGGGCTGTGATATCTTTGCAGGAAAAAGTCTGTTTACTTTGCCTATGAAGTATCTGTGTTCTAACTTCTTAGTTTGGTCTTTTCACCTATGTTAAATTCAGCTAAAAAAACACAAAGAAAAATTTTTCTTTCTCAGGTCTGCCCTCATTTGAAGTCTTCAGAAGATCTAACATTTCCATGCAAAAATTTAATTAGATTTTGATAAACAGAAATGTTCACTAAAATATTTTCTGAGTCATCATAAGATATCTCTTAACTCCCATGTGCATTGTAGCTGTTAATGGTTTGATTCAATATGTATTCATACCGTTACCATTACCTTTCATTTGACACTTTGTGGTACATTGACTAGGAAAGATTTTTAAAAGACATGAGTAAAGAGAAAAATCTGAACTTTTTAAAATCAGCTTTGTTTCAACTTTTCCAGTATGCTATATTGACTGAGAAGTGTTTAAGCATAAACTTTTACTAGTTC
Organism: Myiopsitta monachus; assembly: GCA_017639245.1. Classification (NCBI taxonomy): domain Eukaryota; kingdom Metazoa; phylum Chordata; class Aves; order Psittaciformes; family Psittacidae; genus Myiopsitta; species Myiopsitta monachus. Next base: position 21,837,051 of record CM029941.1, read on the forward strand.
AAAGGCTTTGCAACACACATTTTAAATGCTATATTTTTGTGCGATGTTTTCATGTATTTATTTTTAATATGCTGGTTTCCAACTTAAATCAAAAAGTTTTGGGTCTCAACAGTTCTCAGAGGTCTTACTAGGCTGAATAAGTTGACTTACCACTTTGCATAACTATTATATTGACATATGCATGTCATCCAACTAAACCCAAATGCACATTTGCATTTTAATGTGTCATGGGCACATTTTAACTCTGTATTTAACATATTTACTGTCTTGTGACTTGCTATTTCCTATCACCTTTTTCTGCTATTTCCTTTTGACCTTTTAATATAGCAAAACTTGAGTATTGTTTTAACCTTCCTCACAACAGTCTTACATGCAGTCCATTAGCTTAGCTGTGACTTAAGTCTTAGTTGTGTTGTGTTTCCCCCTTAGTATCACAAATACACTGACAGAATTTATGCAGAACTCTTCTAGCTCACAATAAATCATACAATTCATTTCCCAGATGTCAGGTGCTGTTAGAAATATGAGACCATGGAAATAAAGTAAGCCATAAAAGTAAGGCAAGGGAAAGTAGTGTATAACATTAGGAAAATCTTCAATTTCCTTAAAATAGAATCATAGAATAGTTAGAGTTGGAAGGGACCTTAAGATATCTAGTTCCAACCCCCATGCCATGGGCAGAGACACCTCCCACTAAACAATGCCACCCAAGGCTATGTCCAGCCCAGCCTTGAACACCGCCAGCAATGGAGCATTCACAACTTCCTTGGGCAACCCATTCCAGTGCCTCACCACCCTTACAGTAAAGAACTTCTTCCTTATACCCAATCTAAACTTCCGCTGTTTAAGTTTGAACCCACTACCCCTTGTCTTATCACTACAGTCTCTAATGAAGAGTCCATCCCCAGCATCCCTAATGGCCCCCTTCAGATACTGGAAGGCTGCTATGAGGTCTCCACGCAACCTTCTCTTCTGCAGCCTGAACAGCCCCAACTTTCTCAGCCTATCTTCATACGGGAGGTGCTCCAGATCCCTCATCATCCTCATGGCCCTCCTTTGGACTTGGTCCAACAGTTCCATGTCCTTTTTATGTTGAGGACAGCAGAACTGCACACAATACTCCAAGTGAGGTCTCACGAGAGCAGAGCAGAGGGGCAGGATCACCTCCCTCAAAATGCTGGTCATGCTGCTTTTGATGCAGCCCAGGATACGGTTGGCTTTCTGGGCGGCAAGCACACACTGCTGGCTCATGTTCATTTTTTCATTGACCAACGCCCCTAAGTCCTTCTCTGCAGGGCTGCTCTGGATCTCTTCTCTGCCCAGTCTGTAGCTGTGCCTGAGATAGCTTCACATGAATGACATCTTTAATGTCCAAAGGAAAGAGGGACACTAGAGTCCTCAATGCCATGAAATCAGAGAGGACCACAGTAACTCTGGAGCAATAACGGAGGTTACAAAATGTGCCATGGTCACACATGGCTCTAAGTTACATGCCCTGAGTGGAAAGATGCTTTGTGTGGGTTTGTAGAGTCTGAAAGAATAATCTATGTTTGGTTTAGAGAATATAAGTAAAATTGGAACATGAAGATAAGTGGCAATACAGTGATCAGGGCACTGGTAAATGCTGCTGTCAGCAGGTGTGTAGAGGTACTGGCTTTTGTAACCTGCAAAAGTGACAGTGAAATTATGTGATTGCTGGCGTGTTAAAGCATCCTTGGAAAAATGCAAACAAAGGCAAAGAGGAGGAAATTGATATCAGAATATTTCTTGGGTGTGAACACATATAGTGTGAATTTTAGAGGAATATTTCTAATCATCTGAGAAATAAAATGTAAGAATATATTTCTAGTGGGAATATCATAGGTGAGCAACTTGAATGGCTTCATGATATGCCTGCAAAATGTTATGCAAAATACCATATGAAATCATGTATGTTGTGCCAAGGGCTGGAATCTACAGTTCAGCAATTCTCACCCACCTGATACCTCTTTGCTGTAACATAACCCTATGCCCCTAACCTTTTATCTTTTGAGGTCAAGACATTTTAAAATTAAAGTTAATTAATATATTGATTATTCAGCAGCTATTTTGTAAGTTGTGAATACACATAAACGTAGAGGGAAAATAGCTAGATTAATTGCATGATTTGTGCAAATTACAGTGCTGAGAATGGGATCAAGACTGGGGAAAAGGTCAGAACTCCCCAAGGGTTTTGCATCCAAAACTGAATTCATGACTGAGTTCTTCTCATCAAGTAATATTGCAAATCAAAAGCTACAAGCCTTTGTATTACTGTTTTTTCCAGTTCTACGTACATTCAAAATTTAATCATTCTGCTGTGTTCAATATCGCATTCAAAGGACATGGTGTTCACAGCAAAGGAACATCATTCCTGGTCCTCATTAGGAGTGAAACAAAATCTTCTTGTCTCTGGCTGGGAATGAACATCAGTTTCTTACTTTACTGGTAAGCAGGTGATACTTGAGTAAGCCTCTGGCTGCAAACAGCTAGTAGGGTTAGTACGTCCTGACTTAAAAGTATAGAGGGACCACACTCTGGACCAAAGTTGTCCTAATCAATGATCAGGTACTTTCTTCTCCTCATAGTAATACTGCAGACACATCTCCTTATGGTCCTTTAAATAACTGTATCTTAAGTACACAGGCAGGCTCCTTCTAGCCTTCCTTGACTTGCTCAGACTCCTATTTCATTTAAATGACATTATTTGCGTGACACAAATAGACCATAATCACTGCAATCCCTTTTGATCACTCAAATGTGCCTAAGAAATGCCAAGGATTAGATACTTTCCCAGTCTTCCTGTTGTGAGTGTTTTTGCTAACGCAGAAACTCTATTCCCATAGCGCTGCAGCAGAAATAAACTGGTTTTAAATGAACTTATCATTAGCTCCCACCAGATATTTACTCGTAAAACAGTCCCTGCTTCAAGAACATCTTTGAAGCTGACTCTTCAAAAGAGGCAGCACATGGAGATCCAGAGCATTTCCTAGTACAAGTAGAACTATAAAATTTGAATCACAGATTAGTTCCTTACAAGAGCTGTGATACTGTTTCTGTTGAAGTGAATTTTACTGTTGGATTTCACACACAATTAGGTGGAAAACATCTTTATAAATCCTCAAAACTACTGTGGGGAAAGCCTTGGAGGGAAGGCTAAAAGGAAAATCAAAAGAACGGAGAATAAATTTCCTGAAGGGATTACATGGGCTAATGTCTGTGACAAAGAAAGGCTTGTCCAGAAGGGCCAGATCATAGCCAATTTTCACAGATCTGCTGAAGTGCATGGCACCTGCGAACCCTCTGCACAGTAAGAATCAGACTAGAGCATATCGATGGAGAAGATCATCAAAAACAGCATTATAAAACACATCACTAGTCCAAAGGCTAGAGGCTTCCTGATCTCAGCCAATTCACGTACGTTGGCAGTCATCAGTCCAGACAGTATCACAAGAAAAGACAGGCCTTGAAGCAACATACATTTTCTATGTTCACTGCCATCTGTGCTTTGTACCTTTGCACAGCATTCAGTTCATAGGTATTGAGTTTGGAGGTAGTAGTGAGGAGTCACCTTCTCACGCTGCTTTTGTTAATCACTCGAAGTTATGTTCAACATTCATTTATGGTTGCTTTTCATAATCTTGCAGGTTGTCTTACAGTGGTTCACAGCATCAGTACTTAGATTCAGGTAACTCAAATAAAAAATATGTATGTTTCTGTTTAATGCATATTCTAAACCCAGAGGAATAAACAATTCAGGAAAATGACTAGACATGCACCACACCAGTGGTAACTGGTATCTCACACCAGCATGGATAGCAGCCTCTAAGGCAGATCTCTGTGCAGAAGTGGAAGGGTGGCTGGAGAACACACCTGATCTCACCACAGGAAGTCTTTCACACAGTCAAAGCTATTTTTTTCCACCCATGTCACTACTTGATTGTGGAATAAATTAGGCTATATCTTTTTTGAGAAAACTGAAAAACAATTATTGTCTTTAGCTTAATGGCTGCTCTGAAGCAATACCAATGAAATATGATATAGTTTATAAACTTGAGCAAATCCAAGCTATAGTATCCCAGAGGGACTGGCATGTTTCTTTCCTTCCATGTATTTTATGGTCTCTGACATCTTCATTTTACTTTTTTTGGCTATTGATAATGAAAAGGCAGAATCCTGGTTATCGTGAAGTTGATTTTGCAGCTTTTTGCAGAAAGTTCTCTGCTGCAAAATAATTTTTCGTCTTATGCTGGACTGAAAGACAGTATCTTAAAATCTCTACCATCAAATGCCAATGAGACACTTCTCACACTCCAGCCCATGCACCCACCATGCACCCACCAGCACGACCTATCTAGTTCACCAGTGACTGCCCAAGAGAAAAAGCGTCCCTCACAGAAGCAGCAACACTTTCAGGTGGCTGAAGGATTGCTGTGCTGAGGAAGTTTGTGGGGAAGTTTGTGAGAGAAGCTGCAAAAAAAGGAAGATAAATTAAAATGTGGAAGCAGAAGATAGAAGAGGAAGAGCAAGAAGGAAAGCATTGATCCCTCCACTTTGTCATCTGACCTATAGCATGACAGCAGCAGTAACACTGGATCTTTTCTGCCAGCATGGTATGAGGTAATACTTTTCCTTCATGGTTCAACTTTGGTTGGACCAGGTAACTGAGCATCAGGGACTTAGGTCTGTTGAGATCCTAGCCAAGGGAGACTGGAGCCTATGGATTACCCACACTGGTGGGTGATCTTGAGAGTAAAAGCATGATAGCAAAGAACATTCCATTAGCAAAGTGCAGGACCACTAGGGTGATGGTTGAAGGATTCTACAATTAATTACAAAGCTGTATGGGCAGTCACAGCTTTTAACTTAATGAATCATTTCCCTGTACTTAGCTACTGTGGGCATGTCAAACATTACCAGCTGATACGAGATCAAAGCTGTAGCAAACATCTGATTCCTATGCAGCATCTCTACATTTCCAGCTTTGATATTTTTTAGTTTTTACTCTTAGATAGTAACCAGCTGAGTGTGAATGGTTCCTGCCTCAAAGGTTACTGCCAGCCGTGCAGAACATCAGCAAGGCAGCACATTACCAAGTGTGTTTTAAGCAATGTCTACTCCCTTGTATGATCCATTTATTCTCAGTAAGAGAAAATCAGAAAAGATGGCGTTTTCATGGGGCAAATTCAGCATATCTATCACAGCAGCTTGGCAAAGTGGTGGCTTGATCTCTCAAGTCTTGCTTCAGGCTAGGAGGCTGGTTTGGCAGCAACGCTCAGACAAAGCTGCATGCACTGGGAAGCTGATTAATAACCGACCTTGCTGAAAAAGACAGCTCCACTGCAAAGCCTCACATCCACATATAATCCCACCCTCCAGGAAGAAACTTAATTTAGGAAAGCTGGTCTCCTTCACTCATCTGTGCCTTTAACCCCGAAGGGATCAGCTGCTCACTGAGACTGGCTGGCAAATTAGAAAAGCACAAAATAGTCTGTGCTTTTGTAAAGTATCCAGGGCTAAAGAGGGACTAAACACATTTCGGTTCATCAAGACTCTTTGCTTGCAAACTCTATAGAAATCAATCAGATATACTATTTCAAAAGGAAAGTAACTAGTTTCCCTGTTCGTACCAAGGGAATCTAGCCTTACCCTGTTCCCTGCTACATCCAATGCACCTGCATGCCTGTAGAAATAGCTACTCCCCTATAGATACATCTACACAACTGTGGATGTTCCAACATGTTTGTAGATACTAATCCCAAGTGTTTAAGTTTAATATATGAAATGCTATTATCTCCTAAACCCAATCCTCACTTAGAACATAGTTCCCAACATAACACAAAGGAGGGAACAATGTACTGTTGGTGAGGGAGAAGGTAGAACTCAGGAAATCGATGCTGAATGAAAACTTTCAAGTGGCTGTGTCACCCCAGGCATGCTGTCATCTTCATCTTGCTACACGGCCCAACAGATTCAGCAAGTTTAAAAGTTTCTCTTTGAGAGAACAGTGGGTAAGTAAATTTACAAAGAAACACAGAATAACAGAGAATTTGCAAAATTCCCTTAGTAAAACCAGAAAAACTTACCCTCAAAAGCTTTTTTATACACACTATTGACTTGAAAGTCCTTCCATTGGCTTTCATTTAGAAACTCTTTTCTGGCTTTCCGTTATGGAAACGTTATGTTCCTGTGATACACAGACAGAATAGACCTGCATTACCAAACATAGTAAACAAAAGCTTTTCAGCTTATACCACTTTAATTCTGCTTTTAAACATTGCTGTAATTTTGGGGTCACTTGCTGAGTTAAAGCCACACTAGGGCAGTAGTTAAGGCCAATCCAGTCTCAAAACTTCATGCCATTTTACTGCTCTAAATTAGAAATACACTTGCTAGAAGTCACCATGAGTCAGATGAGTCACTTAAAATACAGTGCTTTACAAGAAAGCCTGATTTACTGGTAGTTGAAGTACTGCTTTGCTGATGTTTTCTTGGTACAATGGAATAATTGGTGGTTCCAAAATTAAAAGTGAGTTTAACAAGGAAAAAGTTTGAATCACAGCTGGCATTTCTACACACTGTATGTTCAATATTGACTTTTTAAACTCACTTCCCAGAAGGACTCAGTTTGAGTCTTGAAAATATTATCTTGCTTTCTCAGAAATAAAAAAAAATAAAGCACACAAACATCTGTACCTGTGGTTTAATCTTAACTACTAGAATGCAACTCTAAATACTGTTCAGTTTAAAAACATTGCTGTGCCATCAAAGTCTTGTAGAGAGCAAGCTGATGTGCTCATTACACCACCAACCTACAAGTTCATTACTCAACAGAGGGTAGTTTGGGCTGTTTCACACAGCCCAGTCGTACCTTGCTGGGATAGTTATTTGTTAATCCCCAAAGGGAGTTGTAACATAGCCTTCCAGCAGTGTCAAGTACACAAGCCATGGCATGCCCAGGAGAGCCATTTGATTGAGTCCCATTTATATAAACTAAGAGCCTGCCAGCTAGTTTTGATGAAAAAATCTTCAAGTTCACACTACAAGCATTAAGAAATTGGAGGTACACCCCCACTAGCATGCACAAATTACTGCCACAAGCTTCCCAATAAGTATATAGCAACTTTTACCACATAGCTAGGCAATAGAGCATGAAAGAGTAATGCATCATTACTGCTTCTGCTTATGTAGGGGATTGTTTACAATAATAGGGAATCCACTAAAATTTTTTGCTTTATTATCAGAAGCATGGGGAAGAACTCTCAACCTCAGCATAACAAGTAGAAGGGAGAAAGAGAAAATAAAATAAATGTTTTAACATCGTCATTTTTACAGCAATTTCTACTACAACAGCCGTTTGTCTGTTTTTGTAAAGAATTTTTGTTATTCTTAGGGTAATCCAAAACAGAGAAGCAACGGTATTCGTCTTAAAAAATTCTTACATCTAATTGTGCATGTCTACAGCTCAAGCTCTGATTATATCAATTGTAGTAGTGTATATTAAACCACAGCCAAATGAAATGACAACATCTGCTTAGATGCAGAGGTCTTCTTTAAAACTTTTTTATAAATGCCTTAGAAGTAATTAATAACTTTGTTGCATTCACAGTATCCTTCTAGGTGATACCAGCAACATAAGTGTACCTGGAAGAACAGCAGAAAATGTAACAATAATCACAGTGCAACTTTCGTTTTTCATAGACTCATAGAATGGATAAGGTTGGAAGGGACATTAAAGATCACCTGATTCCAATGCTCTGCCATGAGCAGAGACATCTTACACTAGACCAGATTGCCCCAAGACCCTTCCAACCTGACCTTGAACACTGCCAGGGATGGGGCAGCCAAAGCTCTACACAACCTGTGCCAGGGCCTCACCCCCCGACACTAAAGAATTTCTCATAGTGTCTAATCTAGATCTCTCCTCTTTCAGTTTAAAACCATTACCTCTTCTCCTATCCCAGCATGTTCTTTTTAGATGTCCCTCTCCAGATTTCTTGCAGGCCCTTTCAGATACTGGAAGGCTGCTATGAGATCTCCCCAGAGCCTTCTCTTTTACAGGCTGAACAACCCCAACTCTCTCAGCCTGTCTTTCTAGGGGAGGTGCTTCGGTCCACTGAGCATCTTTGTAGCCTCCTCTGGACTCACTCCAAGAGGTCCATAGTGAAGCCACGTTTGCTGTCACAAGCCACTTCCTTATTTTCCATGTGCCTTAGCATAGTTCCCACAAGGTTCTGTTCCATGTTTTGCCCAGCACAGAGGTAAGACTGAAATGGCTGGTACTTTTTTTTTTTTTCTCTTGTTTTGTTGTTGTTTCAGCATATATACTCAATTTTCATAGGTTTGTTCTATTTTGGTTTTAATTGGGTTCTTAGCCCTCAATGGTCAAATGCGGGAGAGAATAATTTTGGACACAGAAAGTTTAGGATTGTATTAAATAGTTTAGTAGTAGGAAGAGCCTACTACTCTAGTGACTATTATTTAACTTTTTTTCTCTAGATTGCAGAGCAATTTACAGATGAAGAGAAATTTTCCATAGAACAAACACTGATGTATAACTATTTTTTGCCCAAGACTTTCTAACTCCAATTTTTAAAACACCTATGTCAGAAAAAGTCCTAAAAAACAGCACTTCAATGATGCATGTTGCAGATATGCTCTCATACAGCAAGTTATAAGATCTGAAACTCACTGCCTTTATCACACTTTCCACTTCAACAGGGACTATATAGATTTTCTACTTTATTCTCCAAGATGGATGTGGTTTGTTTCTTCTGATTTAACTTATTTCACTGCATGAGAGATGTGTTTAGGCTAACTGTGTGAAATCTAAGTCAGGATGTACTGAATCTCAGACAAGAGTATTTCGTTTGACCTAATGACTCTGTTATTGAATGTTGGAAAAATAAAACTTTGCGTAAACATCTGCAACAGTTTTGTTTATGGCTTTTAAAGGTGAGATGAGCACTTGAGCTCATAAGACTGCCTGACTGACACAGAAACTTTACCCATCACACCTTTCACGGAACTGAACTCTTTGGCTTCTAGAATGAGAAATGGTAATTGAACATGAAACAAGTAAGATAAAATATTTTCATCTGCCCTATTTTAGTTGTGCCTTTCCTTTCTCTGCCCTTTGTGGTGTCATCTTCAGGTCCACAAAAAGAAAACCCAAACAAACAGCCTTTTCCCCAGCTCCCTGGTAGTTCTGATCCTTATATTCAAAATTTTAATTTTAGATTTGAGTGTAGGTGATACATCTAGTTGCAATGTATGATGAAATAAAAATGCAGTAAGCGATCTCTCCTCTGTGTTTGTTGCATTAGAAATATGCTTTTCTTTTTAATGGGCTCTGTCTAAGCAAATTTTGTGACTAAACAATGCTACATAATCTGTAACTCCACATTGCAGTATTCTTTTTTAAAATTTGCTTTCAGCAAATATTGACACATTTAGGCTTAAAAAAGTATACATTTCCCCTGTATTTGCACTGCAATGCTTGAGTATTCTCAGAAACAGAACACAGAAGATTCACAGTTGTAGATGAATCAAAAAATCAGTCTTGAATGTGCATAGTAAGCTCTTCTTAGTATTTCTTCAGCTTTAAAGCTCGACTCTGTAAATAACACTCTAAGCCACTACCTGCGAACATAAAGTTATAGATTTCTGTAGACATCAAAAGAGTCCTACATATGAAAACTGTAAGCACTAGCCATAAAACTCAGTTTTAATTTTAAACCGGACCCTTTTTTTTACATGCAACATAACCTGCAAGAAGACAGCAAAAAAATGGCTCTTTGGAACTCTGAGAAATAGAGAAGCATGTGTACTGGTTTACTCCTTTCTACTCCTTTCTATTTTCAGCTAAGCACAGCCCAAATCACCTGGACTATCAAACCATCTTCTTGCAGAAAACAGTGGCTAAAAAAGATTAGCAGACAATTTGAAAGCAGTTTCCAAGTAACTGAATCAGTGTCCAGTTTTAGAGAACTTTCTAAACTGGCAGAAAAATATGTCCCAAGAACTCATGACTGAAAGTGAAATTGGAAATAAAAATAAATTGCAAATATAATCCAGCTCTTTAACAGTGACTGTAACGAATCATTACAACACAAGAGAGTTGGCTCATTGCTCATCAGCTTTAAGTTGGATGTCCTTCTGAATGATACACTATAACTCAGCCACAAATTATTGAAGCTAATCATTTTCAATTACATAGCATGGAAAATAATAACCTTCTCTGCAGGATTACTGAGTAAAATTTGATGACATGCATTATGCAAGCATTCAGAAAAATTGTTCTTAGTCCTTTCAAAATTTGCATTTTCTGACTATGTCATCAAATCAGGATTTGGCCCATAGGGACCTGAACTGCTGAATCAGAATTTCCAACCATTTTTACACTATGCTGCTGTTATACTTTCATTTTTAGTCAGATAGTTTAGGGTATACTTTTCCTTCTGAAAAGGTTACATGCCCAAGTTACACCTGTGTATTCTTTTACAAAGGATAACCTTAAAGCCCAGTATTAAACTGATCGTACTCAAATATACTGCCTTAAAGAAGAGAAAAAACTAACCACAGCACTGTAGATGACATTCAACTACGTTTCTTATACAGCAACTTGTCTCTTTTTATTAATGTTATATGTGTTGTTTTGAGAATGTCAAACATTACATGCTTAGTTCAATGAAAATAGGATGAGAAAGTTGGGGCTGTTCAGGCTGCAGAAGAGAAGGCTGCGTGGAGAACGCATAGCAACCTTCCAGTATCTGAAGGGGGCCTATAAGGATGCTGGGGAGGGACTCTTCATGAGGGACTGTAGTGAGAGGACAAGGAGTAATGGGTTCAAACTTAAACAGGGGAAGTTTAGACTGGATATGAGGAAGAAATTCTTTACTGTGAGGGTGGCGAGGCACTGGAATGGGTTGCTCAGGGAAGTTGTGAATACTCCATCTCCGGCGGTGTTCAAGGCCAGGTTGGACAAAGCATTGGGTGGCATGGTTTAGTGGGAGGTGTCCCTGCTGATGGCATGGGGGTTGGAACTAGATGACCTTAAGGTCCTTTCCAACCCTAACTATTCTATGATTCTATGATTCTAAGGGCTAGTAGTTCTTGACAACTCTGCCACTTTAATCCCCATCTACCTTCCCTTAACATTTTTTCGTAAATGCTGATTTAATTTTTTGCGGTCTTTTAAGCTTTACTACAAAAAAAATTCCCACTGACTTTATGCAACATTCTGTCTGATCCTTCCTCGGTTTGCCTTCAAGCTTGTTTGTCTACATAAAACTCTGTTTCCATCTGCTGGCATTAGTTCTTAAGAAGCATAAATCTCTGCTGATTTATTTGAGATGTTCAGAAAAATTTATAATGTCCTCATATGTAGACCAGCTATCTGTCTTTGATATATTACCGCCTTCTAGCTTGGTTTCCTAAGAAAATGAGGTTTGTGCAATCACTCTGACTGTTAGGTCTCCCCAACAGCTTTTTAATCTGTTGGCCAATTTAATACAAATTTGACAATGAGAAGTAGAATCTCTGTGACATTATGTTCACCTGAATTTTGTGAATATTGGTTATCTGTGTGAAGAAAAAAGACCCTCTGAGTTACTGAAGAAGAAATGGAGTTAGGAATGCAGAAAGAGCAAAGAAAAGCTGCCACAGAGACACTGGAAATGATGCAGGGACAGATGCCATTACTACAAGGGAAAAATCAGGGGACAAAAAGGAAAAATCTGCAAAACTTTACAGTTTATTTCATAGAATCATAGAATCTTGTAAGCACAGAATGGTTAGGGCTTGAAGGAACATTAAAGAACCAAGTTTCAGTGGCCTGCCATGATCAGGGACACCTTCCACTAGACCAGACTGCTCCAAGCCCCATCCAACCTGGCCTTGAACACTGCCAGGGATGGGGCAGCCACAGCTTCTCTGGGCAACCTATGCCAGTGTGTCACTGCCCTCACAATAAAGAATTTCTTTCTAATACCTAATCAAAATATCTTCTTTTTCAGATTAAAGTCATTAACTTTTTTCTTATCACGACATGTCCTTGTAAAAAATTCCTCTCCAGATTTCTTGAAGTTCCCTTTAGGGACTGGAAGGCTGCTGCAATGTCTCCCTGGAGACTTCTCTTCTCCAGGCTGAACAAGCCCAACTATCTCGGCCTGTTTTCATAGCAGAGGTGCTCCAGCTGTCTGAGCATCTTAATGGTCTCCTCTGGACTTGTGTGGGCAGGTCCACATCCTTCTAGTGTTGTGGACCCCAGAGCTGAACACAGTACTGGAGGTGGGGTCTCAACAGAACAAAGTAGAGGGGGAGAATCACCTGCCTTGGTCTGCTGATCACACTCCTTTTGATGCAGTCCAGCACACAGGTTGCTTTCTGGTCTAGAAGCACACACTGCAGCCTGGTTACGCTTCTCATAAACCAGCACCCCCAAGGCTTCCTCTTCAGGGCCGCTCTCAATCCATTCTCCACCCAGCTTGTATCTGTGCTTGAGATTGTCCTGACCAGGTGCAGGACCTTGCTGTTGGACATGTTGAACTTCATGCAGTTTGCACAGGCCCATCTCTCAAACATGCCAAGGTCCCTCTGGATGGCACACTTTCCCTCCAGTGTGTTGACCACACTGCACAGCTTGGTATCATCAAACTTGCTGAGTGTGCACTCAATACCAATAGGATTTGATGATCCAATGGGAGAGTTACCACAACATGTTCAGGTGTGCAGTAGGGCAGAAGAACATTACAACCTGCTGGATGATTTTGCTGCTTTACCAGCTTCCAGAAAAACTGTGCTGTGCAAAAGCTGATAAATACAATAATGTACTGTGCAAATAAAGAGATCTTGCCATTACAGTGATGTGTGCTAAGCCTTAGTCCCTCTGCTTAGAAAAAAACTGATGCTCTTATACATACAGCCTAGAGGAGGTGGGGGATAGGGAAGCAGTCTGTGGTTATTGTCTGTGTGTTAGCAAGGCAAAAGACTGAAATTTGCCCTCACTGTACTGTGAAAGTAGCCTTCACGACACTGAAGGTGGAGATGGGACTTGATTTAATGCTCAAGATCCAAGAATTTTCCTGAAGGCAAGAAAGGGTGGACTGTTATTTGCAAGAAAGAGTATGCATGAAAACAAGCAGCTTTCCTCACAGTCATGGAGAAGGCTAGTGCGCTACATGATCCGCTCCTTCTTTCAGTGACAACGGGAGCCTTGGGGAGCCTTAGCAAAAGCTGGATATGGGTGGAAGTGGGCTGCAGAGAGAGGAGTGAGTGAGATCGATGGAAACACCCTGCCCCCTAAGCAGTCCTTACAAAAGAGGGGCAGCAGTTTTACGAGGTCACCCTAAAACCCATACTGACATACTTGGGTGCCTGGAGTCATGGTTCTTAAGCACAGAGAGATAGTGTGCAGTTCCAGCAGAGAAGTGAGCTGCTTGTCACTTCAGAAAATAGACTCACTCTTCCCAAATCAAGGAGGCACTTAGGTGCTTAATGTCTAGCTTGAGGGATCTCAAGCTCTTATGCACCTAAATGCCTCATAAAGGAGCAGACTTTACCCCTTTGGGCACATTTGGAAGCTCCAGCATCACATGTGGGATAGGTCTTCCAGTTGACACAGTAACAGAAGGGTCTGAATTTATTCTCAGTTCTAGAAGAAATTATTTAAAACCAGATTTCAGAGAATGCATTTCGGTTATTTAGTTCAGCAAAATATCAGCTCAGTGTCTGGAACGAGTTTTCCAGCTGTCCAGATTAGATGAAAACAGAACAGGGAAATCATCTAGCCTAGCCTGACACAGTGTTTAATCCTGAAAGGTCCTGAATGCCTCAGCTGTCAGTTGAACGAACCTTGGAATGGAATCTGGCTCCACTTCATAGAATTATAGAATGGTTTGGATTGGAAAGGACCTTAAAACTCATCCAGTTCCCACCCCTGCCACGGGCACAGGGACACCTTCCACTTAGAGCCCTTCAAACCTGGCCTTGAGCACTGTCAGGGGTGGACAGCCACATCTTCTCTGAGCAACCTGTGCCAATGCCTCACCACCCTCACAATGAACAAGTAACTTTGCAAGAGTGATTTCCGCAATTCCCTACCATATTCAGCAAGCAACTGCTTTCAAACTGCAGGCCATTATATTACCATGAATGAAAGAACCTTAATTGCATTAAGGCCTTCCAAAAGCGCAGTTACAGCAGAAGCATTGAGGTTTATTTTGACTAAACTGCAGTGCTCCCTCCAGCAAAGGAAATGCTTTAATTTTTAACTTAAAGTTGCTCTTTATATTATAAACCAAAGGCATTTACTACAATGTGGAATAAAAAAAGCAAAGCAGTACCATCACCCAAATCACTGTGACATGAATCAACTCCAAGCCTATGTAAATTGTGTTTTTTTTGTCAAAAAAAATATTATTTTATATCCCAGTAGAAGCTCTCATATGCACGCATACACATAACAAATTTACAACAGAAACCAGCACTACTCTCAGCAGTGGGTATAAATGAACTATTTAGGCCAGAGCAGGCATTTTCCGGGTACTGTGAATGAAAAGCAGGTGCTAACTGCTTCAAAGGGAGCATACCGCCGATTAAAACACCATTTGGGGAGAAAAAGCACATTTTCCTCTTGAGCTTACAAAAATGGCTCTACCTACCCTGATGAGAACAAGATAATGCTCTTAACACCTGCTGAGCAACTCTGCGCCTACCACCATGCTTCAAGCAGGAGAAACTGAACTACAGCCTGGTTCTTTCCCTCTGTTTTCCCTAGTACACGCTTGGCTCCCTGTAGTTTTTCATGTTTAAAGAGAGTGCCTTTCTCCTGTTTGTTTTGCTGGGAGGCATAGTCAGGGTTTTCCTTGTCCTCAGGCTGCAAAGCACTCAAAAGATGACTAACCAACTTTTTCCCTGCACATCACAATGATTTTGTAGAGTGGCTGCTAATTCTTGAAAATCTTAGTGGCATAACAGCAGTTCCTATGTTTGTGGCTCTGCAAGCAGCTAAGAGTTCACCTTGCCCATCTAATCCTCGCTTTCTCTGTAGAGAGATCTAAACCAGCCCTGCCTAAGCTGAGGCACATTAATCATCCTGCTCTCTTCTCAGGGTGTGTTTTTCCAAGACACCCCTCCCTCTGACCAGAGCACAGAGCAGAAATCACTTAAGTCTGTGCCCAGAGGCATGTACATGAAGCTGAAACACAGTACAAGTCTGAGTAACACTGCCAGGTTTGAACTCTTCATCCGGAAGATAATCTAAATCAGAGGGAGTGCTCATGAGTAATTTCAGTGACAGCCTCCTCCCAAAGGCATTTGCTACTTATGCGTACTTTTTGCTGGACTCCAGCACAGCTGTTAGAAGTAGTTCCCCTCACCTCTCTACCCCTACATCTAACCACCAGCAATGGAGCATTCACAACTTCCCTGGGCAACCCATTCCAGTGCCTCGCCACCCTCTCAGTAAAGAATTTCTTCTTCATATCCAATCTAAACATCCCCTGTTTAAGTTTGAACCCATTACCCCTTGTCCTCTCACTACAGTCTCTAATGAAGAGTCCCTCCCCAGCACCCCTATAGGCCCCCTTCAGATATTGGAAAGCTGTTATGAGGCTTCCACACAGCCTTCTCTTCTGCAGGCTGAACAGCCCCAACTTGCTCAGCCTGTCTTCATACGGGAGGTGCTCCAGTCCCCTCATCATCCTCATGGCCCTCCTTTGGACTTGTTCCAGCAGTTCCATGTCCTCCTTATGTTGAGGACAGCAGAACTGCACACAATACTCCACGTGAGGTCTCACAAGAGCAGAGTAAAGGGGCAGGATCACCTCCCTCAAACTGCTGCTCATGCTTCTTTTGATGCAACCTAGGATACGGCTGGCTTTCTGGATGATCTTTAAGGTCCTTTCCAACCCAAACCATACTATGATTATGTGATTTTATGAAGCTGAATCACAGCTTGCCACTCTTGCAACCGTAATTCAGGCTGAGTAGACCCGTGACTGTTTCAGTCTCTAGACCACAACAAGCATGGGCAGAGACACTATTGCAAGCATGAATGAAGGTAATTTTAGTAACAAAATATTTGAGGAAAGTCAAATGAAACCTGGAAAATAGCCTCAAAAATCAGCCCAGATTCTGGGAGACAGAAGTCACTTTGCCAAAAGCTATAATAATGTTTTGCATAATAGTGCTTAATCCTTTTGCAGAGTTTAAAAAAAAAAAAAAACACACACAGAAAAAATATCAAGCATACAAAACATCATCTGTTATTTCTGGTGTTACCGTGGAGCACAGTACCTCAGGACAATCTGACAGGTGAGCATACATGCCACAGCACATGGATTGGTGTCAGCTGGTTTAGAAACCAAGAATTATGACTTTGAAGAAGCCATTTGCGCTCCTTATTTGCAACTAATGTGATGTAATCTATCCGATAATGACAGGTTGGTCTCTGCAGTGCATAGAATCAACATTTCAAAATGTGTTTGAATCACCCATATTCTGAATTCACAGTATGATTCAATGAATGAATTAGGAACCCTAGAGATGGACACATAAGACAGAATAATGTTCCTTAGATTGTACAGTGTTTTAAACTAGCAGCTAGAGGAAATGACTGGTTGTGGGCAAATCAAATAAGGAGGAAGGTGTTAGAACTATCTGAAAATTTATATAAAAAATATCTTTTTTCCTAAGCACATATTTGAAAATATAAACAAAAATTTCTCTGCAAAAGGAATTCTTAGGGGTCACAGAGCCTTCAGCTATAAAAAAGTAACATCCATTAGAAGTCAATAGTGTCCACACGCAGTAAAAAACTTTCAGACAGTTCTATTTAAAGGTAGTCCTGGCACAAAGTTCAGTAAAGTCCACACCATGTAGAAAGAGGTGCTTGCCAATAATTGTCATTCTCTGTGGTTTTGTTCACAGTTAGTGCAAGGTCATAGCCCTGATTCTCCTCCCCATTTTTCTTCATCTCCTGACCGGGAGGTTGAGGTTCTTCTGCCTGGATTTTGTTGTATGCATAGACAAGGGGAGAAGCATTTAATCTCTTTGGACTTTTATAGATAGGGAATTGAATCAGAGTGGTAATAATGTGGTAGGGAGGGTGCTAGTCTGGTTCATTAGATGGCAATAAGGAGTAGGTAGAATTAAACAGCATTTCTGCAAAGACAAGAGAACAGATAAAATTTTTAAGGAAAAAAAATGCTACTTGTGTTGTGTCTTGTCCTAGTTTAAAAATAGGACTTTTTCTGAGAGGTGGCGGTTTGAGCTGGTGCAATTCTGTGAGCCCTTCCCAGGTGGCATAGCACTTCTGCACCAGGGTGGCTGACTCAATTGATATGACCCCATTTGGGTATAAAGCCACAAATCAGCCTGTGTTTGACGACTACTGCAGAAGACCTTCAGAATTTGGGGCTGTAATATTCTGGGGCTAATACTGATGATCTTATTATCTACAGGAAAATCAGAAGAGGCAGACTGGGCAACAGTGCTTTAGCAAAAAATCATCACCTGACCAAGGTTTAAGGCTCTGAAAATGCTCTGGCTTCTCTTTCATGTATTTTCAATGTTAATGGTCTCAAATGTATTTTGGTGAGTATGCTTTCATTAATACAAAAATTGTTCTACAAGAAAATCTTAAATGCTTTCCAAAATCTAAAGCAAGCTTCTACTACATCATACAAGGAATACTGAAGTATTAGTCAAAATTATCCACACTTTCCTGAGTTGCAAAAGCAGAGCAGATTTACTAAGAATTTATTTTACTTTGTGATTTACTAACACATCTCTTTCTTCTTTCTTTCGTGTTAGCTTTCCACTGAAATACACGATTAATTTCATTGAATTACTCCTGATCTGAAGAACCATCAGCATAAATTCATACAGAATACTGTTTCCAGGACAAATCAGGAGCAAGGTAATCACAACCTTAACAAAACAGTATTCATTCTATGTATGACATATTGGTTTTATGAAACACTCAAATTCTAGATTCTCTTGCCCTCTATAGTGCCTTACTTTCTGAACAGACTTTTAGCAACACAGCACTTTAATCAGATTCACAACCAGAGCCTGTGCCTACAGCACAGAGCAGACTGTGCCTGTGTCTTCAGCTTCAACTGACTCCTTTTGTAGACAATTTTTCATTAAATTAACTGTAGTTTTCTCGACACAGGTCTGTAGATGCTGGTCCAGAAATTCTTAGGAGTCCAAGAGTTTTCACTAGTCATAAAAGAGAGGAATAATGTCCTATCAAGGATCCATTACAGTTCGGATTCTGCTTTCATGTGTTCTGCCAAAAAACCCTCTGATTTCATCTTAAGAGATGTTAAGGAGCCACAGATGTCAATGTACTTCCCAGATTCATAAGCAAAGAAAGGATTACAGATAATTCCATTTCAATCCAATAATTGAAAACAGTGAAAGCAGAAATGAGCCTTGAATTTATCTCCTTGATCATTTTGACTGGGGCACGGTGGGTGATCACAGGATCTGACTCAAATTTTTCCATGCAGCGTGAAATTTGGTTTCACTTCACACAAAGATAAGTTACATAATTAGTGCAAACAAGGAGAAATAGTTTTGATCCCAGATAGCATTTAAACTGTGTCAGAAAAGAATTTGAGTCAGGACTCAAGGAACCAGCAGCCCACATTAACAATTCACCTGGAAAATTTGTCTCCTTCCAGAGTCACCATGCCTCTCCTAGATTACAGAGCCAGGACGTGTCTTTCATCATACACAGCAAGTTTTCTTAGACACTCACTGAGGCTTAACATCGATTGCTAAGGACAAGAGGCATCAGATATGTCTTCCAATATTAGTTTCCAAGTTATTTAAGGCAACACTATAAAGAAACTATATCCTTTGATGGAAGCACATGTCATGAAAACTAATGGAAATTACGTGCCTGCAATGATGACAGAATAAATAGAAAGACTGCTTCAAGTGCCATATGCCACAGCTGAAATGTGTCCTTATTCCTTCTAAGTCCAAAGGAAGCACTTGACTTTGAAGAACTGTAATTCCAATCAAAACAAACTGATTTTAATATGAATTTTAAAACCCAAACCACATAAATCTTTTCAACTTGGAGAATATTACAGGCATGAATTCCAAATCTTCCCAATAAGAGCTCACAAGAAAAATAAATATGTGAAAGCACTGAAAGCTTCATTAATTGAAACTATTTACTTAACTCAAGGAGCATCTGTTATGTCAGATAATTCATACGAGCTTCTCCACAGTATATATTCAAAACACATTACTGCTCAGCTATTTAGTGATCTTTTCTTGGGTTCAGCTGCAGCAGGAGCAAGCAGCCATGCTCATACACCTGGGGGGGCTGTATGACATATCTTGCTCAGATAGCTCTGCTGTTGTTTTATTTGCTGTTATTTTTTCCACAGCCTTTCAATAAAGCAGTTCACAATGATTTCCCCATCTCAAAATCCTTCTGGGAGCACTGGTGAAGACACGAAGACTGCTTGGCCATTATCTGGCAGTATGGCTTTAAACTCTAAAAATTACCTTTCAAGAAAATAGAGCTATGTTGCAAAAAAAAAAAAAAAAAACAAAAACAAAAAAGGCCAAAATCTGCTTTCAGTCGTACAGTGCTATTTGTAAATTTCACTGTCATTTAATGGTATGAGCTGAATCATATCACTTAAGTCCTGATATGTGGGACTTTTACTGGGGGAAGAGGCAGCTCAGGCAAAGCAGGAGATGTAATTGATGTAAAGGAGCAGTATTATATAAATCATGCATCATGGCTTCAAAACTATTGCATTAGTTTCTTTAAGAGCCTTGGCACAGATTTCAGTGGAAAATGGCATTGAAGCCAACTTCTGTGTACAAAAATACACCATATCAGACTTCAGTTCAAAGAAGTGAGGCTTGGAAGTCTTGTTTTTATTAAAGCTACAAACAAAATAACACAGAGGTTAACAAACTGCTGGCTCATTAGGTTGTAAAACATAATGTGATGCTCTCTCAACAGACTGAAGGATGATTGTATTCAAACTGAAAGATTGTGGTGATCCAGGTTTTGCATTTCTAGAGCTAGGCAGATAAATCCAAGTGAGCAGCAGTGGAGCTGTCTATTAATAGCAATAGTGGATTTCCAGACAAGCCTTTTTCTCTAATCAAACTTACTAGCATTTTATGAGGGACAAATAAGAAAAACTGTTGCTGCATGTGCCTCCTTGACTAACCTCTTCAGTGAAGTTTCTACTTTTACAATATAGATTTTCAGGAGTTTTAAGAAAGTTTTGCAGAGTGCCAAACCCTGAGCTAAATATCGCAGGCTGAATAAATGCTAATTATACGGAAGCAGCTGTAGAAATCTGTATGTTAAGAAGTTATGAGCATTTAGTATAGGCATGAAGTTAAACATTTCATACAATATCTTTAGAGGATGAATTCTTGTCCCTTGTGAACCACAGACTGGTTTGCCACTGATATTCATCTTGAACAGTATGCTAAAAAAAAAGCCCTATCTCCTAGTGTTTTCTTTTACACAGACTTGAATATATATGTCACTAGTTAATCAAAATATAATCATGATTTTGAACTGCAAAAGTTTTTTTATAAACTTCTAAAGTGCTAGGTTAATTTAGACAGTACCACCTCAGTAGTTTCTAGAGAAAGCTATATAGGTATAGTTAATTGAAAGTAACATTCTCAAAAGCAAGACATGTCTACATAGGCAAATATAGGCTGTCAATAAATAACACAAATCAGAAGCTAAGTAAAGAGATGCAATTTCTATGTTAACCTGAAGTTTTATTTTTAGTTAGTCTTCTCTATTTTTACTGGAGACTTTTTTCTTCCTGGGCTTAGCACTACAAAAGCTTAAGATGTTTATATTCTTACAACTTTACCCTTTGGCCACCCAATAAAGTCTCACTTTAATTCTTTAATCTCACAACTTCCTTAATTATGTTCTGAGTATTTAAAATAGTTATAAACATTTCGGGGGGGGGGGGGAGAGGGGGAAGGGGTGGTATTTGCTTTAATTACTGTTCTATAATGAATATTTAATGTATATGGTCATTGTAGAGTCAGAAACAAAAATTGTCATCCCACAGAAAATGCTGCATTAAATTGGAAGCTTCCTGCAAAAGCAGAGATGGAAATCAGTGTTTGTAAGGGAGTCAGTGAGCTACATTCTACTTCAAAAATTACAGGTTACTACTTCTAAATTACTCACAAGACTGTGATGTACCTAGAAAGTACCTGGTCTACATGTTAATTTTGACACATCAAGGAATGTAATGGAATAACTTCAGGCTTGCTGTCAAGCCAATATTTTTCCTCTGTACTCAGATGAAACATGTCAACGGAAGAGGTCTAACAATTTCTTTTCCACAAGTACGCTTTCTTCAGTGACCCTTAGTACCCAATATTCTGTCCTTTTCTGGTACTCCACCTGCCTCCCCAATCACTCCTGTGGTATGTTATTCAGAGGCTGCTTTTCATCTCCTTTCAGCTTTCTGTGTCCCTGCCACTCTTTCTCTCACCTGCACTCATCTCAGAAATGCTCTTATCTCAAGGACAGACAGTTTGCAGAGATACCTGTCTGTTCCTCACCGGTTTCCCTTCAGCAAAGGCTGAAATCCTGATCTGCCTCTCTGACACTGCATTGATACCTGGTTGCCAGTTTGAACAGCATGTGACTGAGGGACAGCCTTTCCAATCCATCTTGATGCTTCCGGACAGGGTTGCAGCACTGCTTGTCATCAGGTCCATAAACTGTGCTGTCCTTGACTCAGAGCTGACTCCATGTCACTTCCATTTCCCACATATCCATAAACCTTGCATTTATATCTGCTTATGCCTTTTCTGTCCACCCTTACACACAGAGCTAGTGCAGCTGGATAGCTGATGCCAATTGCCTATCCAGTACTGCAGCAACCTTTCCTCTGACCTTCACTGATGCATCTTTGCTTTGCTCATGTCTACTCTGAAAGTTGTTGCAATGGTCAGTTGCCGTAACTGTGCCTTTTCTCTCTTTGCAACTCTCCATTATTTCTTCTTTTTTGTCACATGAATTGTGTTTCTTCTTTGTGTTAAAGTTCCTTTTTGGTTAATTAACCCCCCAGCCATCTCTTGTATGATATCACAAGGCCAGCTGCCTCCTCATTTCTACTCAAGGGCCAAAAATCTCAGCCACTACCTGCCACTTGCTGTTTTCAGGAGCCCTTTGGGTTTTCTCCAACACTGCAGCACATATTTAGGAGAAGCTTTTGTAAATAGGTACTAAAATTAACTCATTAATCTCCTTCAATGCCCCCTTTGCTGTTATTTCCACACAAAACCCCTTTAATGATTAGGCTATTTATCATGCTGCCTAACACTGTTTCATAGCTTCCTTGTACACTCACAACTATCTGGTCTCCATCTGTTACCTCTTTCACTATTTCAACCACAAGCTTTGGGGGTGCAATGGAATCAAAATTGCCCCCTTTGCACAAGAACAAAACAAGTTCTTTGTCCTGAATGGTTGATTGTTCAAACCATTGCCAAAATACAGTAAACAGAAGTGGCACATAAAAATAACCATGTAAAGCTGAATGCATGGTCTAGGTGAGAAACAGCCTCTCTTCTGAAGGCACTAGAGCTGTCCCTGGGGCCAAACTCTCTATACTCTCTATAACCCAGTCTGGTAGGGTCTAGAGTCTGTCAATATACCAAATGTTATAAAGCCACTGGGCCTTTACAGTGTTTTCAGTCTGTCCATAGCCCAGGTGGAGAAATGGATGCCATAAAACAAATCTATCACTTTCATTCCTTTATAAGTAGTCATACAGTACCAGTAGAAATGAAGCTACTAGCTCAGAAACCATAACACTGAAGATTGTGAAACAGTCTAAACCCTGATGAGAAGAAGTGCTGAACTGTGGCAGGGTAAAATTATGAAAGCAGCTTGTCTTTCTTTTAATTTTGCCTTGTCAGTTTGAGGTGCTGTAGAAACACCTGCCTTCAGGAAGCACTGAGCACTTACTGCTGAAAGTCAGGCCCTGGTAAGATTTGCCTTTCGCCAAACAGGGTCCTGGCTTAGCATAAAGGGTGTACATGTTCCTCACTTTGCTATTCTGTCACCTCCTTCTGCCTCTGGGAATGAGGCCTCAGGATGCAGAGCTCAGTAACCTCTGCACTACACAGCTTCATGCTAAAGCTATGTGCATCCAGCAAAATAAAGCTACAAATGCTACATGTACTACTTTGCTGCACCAGCTTGATCTCACTGGTATATGTAAAACCCATGGTGAAGAAAAAAAGAAAAATGCTTTGTCCCAGGTAAGCAATATAGATTAGACACATATTATAGAATCATAGAATCATAGAATATTTAGGGTTGGAAAAGACCTTAAGATCATCTAATTCCAACACCCCTGCCATGGACAGGGACACCTCCCACTAAACCACATGTGCTATCTGGGTAAATCTGGCAGAGACTGGGTAGGACATTCATTTTGATGGGGAGCCACACCAAGAAGAAGAAAGGAACACCAGGTCAAGTGATATCAGTCATATGTGAGACAAATTTTTGTTTAGAGGCCGCTGGGAGGCAGTGATTTTCCTGAAAAGAAAGCTGCCAGGTGTTGGAAGTAATGGCAATGCTCATTCCTTCCAATAAGCCAAGGTCGCACCTGTGGGGTGACTTATAACATACAGGTATTTCAAAGACTCAGGTTTTGTTCAGTTCAATTACCTGTTTAGTTGTTGATGCTTGTGGGTTTATGTGTGATAGATAAATCTACCATCTATCTAAACACTCCAAAAATAGTATAAGATAGTGAAAAAAAGGTCAGTTCTCGTAACCACAGGCATAAGTGCATTATCTACAGAGGTCAAGAGAAGTATGTCCCTCCTACACACTGCAGGAGAGGGGAACAGTCAAGATCACTTGTGTGTGAAAAGCAAGACAGGATGAGGGTCTTGGCTGTCCAGAAACAGCACATGTGGTACCCTCACTTCAGAAAGGTGAACACTCGATTGCACCAACATCAGTGATCCCAACCATAAGCTAGTATTAAAGTTCTGATGAGTTCCAAAAATATTAAAGTAGGGAACTTACCCAGGAACTTGCTCATTTAGAATTACGTCTTTGGAATGAAAAGAAAAAAATCCCAAAGAATATATATTTTTAAATTGAATGGGCTGTAAAGGATCTGAAATTTGTGAAGATTGATATCTCAGTTTGATAAAGATGAAAATATTGCTGGTGGGGGTTTATCTACATTAAATGTTTAAAAAAGAACAAAGAAAAATAGTCAACTGTCAGATTTTTCTTTTTATAAGGTAATGGTAGTGAAAAATTAACTGAGAATATTTGCTGCAAAAGCACTGCATAAGACTTCTTTATGTCATAAATTCTTTGGTCTCCTCTGTAGAGAAATGAGCAGTTCATTTATCTCAGGCATGTTCAGTTTCAGCACTTTCCACAGTATAAACACAAATCTAAAGCTCAGGTAATAATAATTTGTGTCTGACTTGCATTTGCTTTGCCTACTTAGTAATTCTTCATAACACATAATCAAGAGTCATTATCTACATATAGATCAAATTTGGCATGCTTTCTATATAGCATGTAAATGGGTACTTCTATGCACATCAACCTCTTTCTGTTACCATGTTGTGATTACACTTCATAGGTCTGTAAAGCTATTTTCTTACCCACTCTACAACAGCATTTGAGAAGATAAATCTTGGCAAAGCTTCTCGCTTATAAGCTGACCAGCAGGCAAACTGCTGAATTTTACTGTTTTCTCCTTAAGTCTGTCAACTTAGGGTAACAAGTTTTCTCACAATGATGCTGGGGGTTTTATGCTTAAGCAGCCAGAGTTATTCATGGCACTCAGTAAATGTGTGAACCACTTTCATGTGTAAAGGAGTTCCTGAAGAATTCCTGTTAGCAATAAGTCAGGATGTATAAGTGCATCTAGTACTTGATAGCATATCAACATCTGCTAGTCTGTTGAACTTAACCATGTAGCCACAGAAGCTAGAAGGAACTTGTGTTTACCGTTTCTGGGAGCAGCTTCTTGGTCCAAGTTGCTCTTCTACATGTTTGTAGTTACAATGATGAGCTCTCCCCCGTACTGCTCTTCTACCTCCTAATCCAAAACCAATTAACTCAGTCTCTTAAAGTTGTTTCTAGTAACTCAGTCTGTGACATGTTCTGGGTAGGATTGGCAGAACAGGCCAATTTAACATAATTTCTTCACTGCCATGCTAGTACAGGGGTGAATGTTCAAGCTCATGTGATCCTGTCACACATACCACCTCCACCTGCTTCCCCCCATATCAGGCCTGACTCAGACTTAGAGTGAGCCATGTGCTCTGCACTTTTTGTGGGAAAGGTTAAAATCTCAACCTCCATGCCTATGAGGATCCCAGGCTGGCTCACATCTACCAGCAGCTCACCATGAATGCCAGCCTCTTCCTGTCCCCTGCTTTCTACCCTATACCCCTGCAATGTACACAAGCCACAGCAGCCTGAAAATCCTGTCTGGGAATGAGCAAAATGGTGCAGCAGAGCTAATGAGACTGGATTTGATCCCACTGAGAATGTAGTGGGGTTGTAACTGAAGTGAGCCATAAGTGGAGAGCTCAATTTAAAATGGCTTAAATTCAGTGGCACAGTTAAGCTTTGCTCGGGTTTAGACATATTTTACTACATTCAAATTGTTTTCATGAGCTAAAAGGAAACACTAAGACAAAAATCTAGTGTTCATGTAATTTAAATCTTACCAGCTGAATAACTCACACAAAGGATTACTAGTCTAGATCTAATTATTACAGAAAAAGAAAAAAGAAGCCTTGATGTGTCACTCACCTGCTGTGCTTCCTTATCATCCCATCACTTCACCCTACACATGCAGGCTGTTCCCACTCTGTCCCCACTTGCAATGCATTTGCTATCACTCCATACCTGTACTCCTTTATATACTACCATCATTCTTCTGATATAAATCATAGAATCATAGAATAGTTAGGGTTGGAAAGGACCTTAAGATCATCCAGTTCCAACCCCCCTGCCATGGGCAGGGACACCTCACACTAAACCATGCCAACCAAGGCTATGTCCAACCTGGCCTTGAACACCACCAGCGATGGAGCATTCACAACTTCCCTGGGCAACCCATTCCAGTGCCTCACCACCCTCACAGTAAAGAATTTCTTCCTTATATCCAATCTATATTCCATTCTACACAAAATATTACTTGTTAATAGTGTCCTGGGTTCAGCAGTAGCAGTCATTTTTCTCCGTCTTAGTAGCTAGTGCAGCGCTGTGTTTTTGACTTTCGGCCTGGGAACAGCGCTGATAACACCGACGTTTTTAGTTGCTGCTCAGTAGTGTTTACTCTGACCAAGGACTTTCTGAGTCTCATGCTCTACCAGGGAGGAGGGGAAGCTGGGAGGAAGCAGAGACAGGACACCTGCCCCAAACTGATAAAAAAGGTATTCAATACCACAGCGCATCATGCCCACTACATAAACTGGGGGCAGTTACCTGGAAGGGTTAGATCACTGCTCGGGTATGGCTGGGTATCAGTTGGCAGGTGGTGAGCAGTGGTATTCTCTTCTCTTGTTATTTCCCTTATCATTATTATTATTGGTGGTAGCAGCGGTGATTTGTGTTATACCTTAGTTACTGTACTGTTCCTATCTCAATCCATGGGAGTTACATTCTTTTGATTCTCCTCCCCATCCTTCCTGGAGCAGGGGGACGAAGGGGGGAGGAGTAAGAGAACGACTGTATGGATTCTGAGTGGCAGGCTGGGCTTAAACCATGACAAATAGCTATATAAAAATTATGATTACATCATATGATTATAAGCAAAAGTAACGAAATAAGCAATTACCACTGTCCATTAGAAAAAAATGCAGCTACAGATAAACAAGCTCAAGCAAAGCTTCAGACAGCCAAGTTCAGAAAAAGCGTTACAAGCTCTGTAACCTTGCAGGGCTAGTTGGAAGCCTGCTGCCTCTTTACTAGTGATAGCAATGTCGTGTTTACCAAGCTACAAGGCCGCAACTAGGCAATCCTGCTGAGCATATTTCTCTCAAGATGCATCCACACACAATGTTCCTCAGCCAGAGAGAGTGGAATCAGTTTAGCAGCCAAAGTCTGCAGGATTATTACCTTTTCTGTACAGTTGTGTTGTGTCCTGTGACATACCAGTGACAAAATCCCAGCCTCTTCCTCACCTGTTTTTGATTGCACCACACTGGGCTTCCAAACAGACCAGAGCTCAGCAGTTTTGTAAAAAAATCATAAATGAACTCCCTAAAGGGAAACAAAAATGTTCATGCACCCAAATTAGAGCTGACATTTTCTGTTGTTGTCCTCTATAATTTCTTCTGTACCTCATTTACGATCATTTTGTAGTCAGCACTGTTGTTTTCCACCTTGAAATCGACTCTAACCCACCTGGGAGCTGCTTTGAATCCCCTTTCCTCCTGCCCAAAGGTATCATCTCCTTCTCCAACAGAGCAAAATAAGATAATAGTTACAGATTTGGATGCTTTGAACTACTATGAACTGCCCCAGTCTACTACGCATTTTTTCTTCAATTTTCTCAAAGGTATGCTTGCCCTGGAATTGCTTTTAATAAATCTATCCCACAAACTCATGTTCTGAAGAACAAAGAAACAGGCAAACCAGACCTTTTGCATGGGAGTTTGGGGGGTTTTCTTCCAAAAATTTTGGGGGAGGGAATAAACTATTTTTTTCCAAAAGTTATGCCAAGAGAAGCATCCTCCCCAGCCTCAGCTCTCTCATAACAGAGTACATTTTAAAAAATGTTTCTAACAAGACCTTATTGCTCTTACCTATTAATTTTCTATTGATGCAGTCCAAACATTACTAAAATTAACTGGTTAACTTTGGAGATACCTTCTGTGATGGCAGCACTCAATCTCCTTAACCAAACTAGATTTAGATTAGATGTTAGGAAGAAATTCTTCCCTATGAGGCTGGTGAGGCGCAGGCACAGGTTGCCCAAACAAACTGTGGCTGCCCCATCCCTGGCAGTATTCAAGGCCAGGCTGGACAGGGCTTGGAGCAACCTGGTCTACTGGAAGGTGTCTTTGCCCATGGAAGGGGATTGGAACATGGTGATCTTTACAGTCCCTTCCAATGCAAATCATTCTATGATTCTATGAAACTAAGAAGTTTGGTTACACATTCTAAAAGCTGTAAGAGCTGAGCTGTAGCTGGGACAAGAACTCCTCCACAAATCCCACAGAGGAGCAGAGTGACCCAGCTGGCATCAATGCATATCAGCTTGGAATACCAATCATGCTATGAGGGTGTTTTTTCTGTGAATAGAAGGTGGTTTTTCCAAGACTCATTTCTCAAGGAGCAAAGAAAGTGATGGGTACAAGGAGTCTCAAGCATACCTTTCCATTGTATGCAATCTGACTATGAGCCAACCACTTTATTCTACAAATAACAGCCTAAGTGAGCCTTCTCTGAGCTCTCCCTGTTAAGCAGCATTGGTTCCATAGTGATTGTCATGGGTTCAGCAGTAGCAGTCGT
The DNA here is from genome assembly GCA_017639245.1 of Myiopsitta monachus. Lineage (NCBI taxonomy): Eukaryota > Metazoa > Chordata > Aves > Psittaciformes > Psittacidae > Myiopsitta > Myiopsitta monachus. The sequence goes on from CM029941.1 coordinate 21,865,627, forward strand.
TTTTTCTCCTTCTTGGTAGCTGGTGCAGTGCAGTGTTTTTTTATTTTGGGTCTTGGAACAGCGCTGATAACACCAGTGTTTTCAGTTACTGCTTGGTAATGTTTTGTCTGGCCAAGGACTTTCGGAGTCCCATGCTATGCCAGGGAGGAGGGGGAGCCGGGAAGAAGCAGAGACAGGACACCTGACCCAAACTGACCAAAGAGATTATTCCATACCACAGCACGTCATGTCCAAGATGTGAAGACAAAGAGCAGAGACCCAGAAGGGTGTGGTGGTGGACTGCGGGTGCATGGCATGGTCAGGTTTTTGGTATTGGGGGGTTCGCTGCTGGGGGGTGCACTGGCTGGGTCGGGCTGGGTGAGCAGTTGTATTCTCTTTCCTTGTATTTCTCGTTTATTATTACTGGTGGTAGCAGTAATGAATTGTGTTATACTTAGTTACTAAACTGTTCTTATCTCAACCTATGCAAGTTGCATTCTTTTAATTCTCCTCCCCATCCCCCCAGGACTGGGGGAAGAAAGAGAGGAGAGTGAGTGAGAAAACTGCGTGGAGGGGGGGGTAGAGACTTAAACCATGACAGTGATGATCTCCCTTTAAGCTTGATGTCCCTAAAGATTTCTCCTCAAGGCAAAGAGACTTTTTACTAGTCTTTGGATTAGTTCAATTTGAGTTCTTTCTAATTTGCAGCTGAACTGCATGCCAGGTGACTCCTCTTAGAGCAGGGACATGGCTCAAGTTTTGAGATTCCTTATCTCAGACTCAGAGATCCTTCCTTACCTAAGATGGGAGACAGCACTTACAAGAGATCCTTGTTAAGTGGCTGATAGCATGCTAAATTAACATTAGTGAAATCCATGTAGTAAATTCCTTCCTTGAGACACTCAAGAGACATCTGGACACAATCCTGAGCAACATTCTCCAGGTGACCCTGCTTGATCAGGGAGATTGAACTAGATGACCCTTGCTGTTCCCTTCCAGCTTCAACCTTCTGTGATTCTGGGATTCTGTGATTTGCACGATGGAACAGAGGGTTCATTAGAGACACCACCCAGATAAGAGTGAGATAACCCTGCAATGATACCAAGCCACTGCAAAAGAATATACTTTTGTCTTGCTGGGGAATCTGACAGATTCTATTGCTGAGGTAGACTGAAGCTGATTACTAAAGCATAGTCCCAGATATGGTTTAGGGTATGTTGGTTTATAGCTTCCACCAATTCCTTTCCAATGCATGGTTTTATACTCTATTTATACCAGAAAAAGCAAGCTTCATTATCCATCTGCCTCTTCACATATCTTGAAAAGAGCTTTCAATTTCCTGAACAAGTTCTTCAGCAGTGGCTATGAGGCTTTTATTATCTTTATGTGTTTTCATTAATTTTTTCAGCTTTATTTATGAGGCCCCAGTGCTGCGCTGCCTCAGAGGTTAACAGATTACTACTATTGTAGTCAGTGAAATAGAATATTACTCTTAGAATACAAACCTTCCTCCCAGGAGCCTCACTTTGAAATAAGTCTTTCACTCTGAATAGATTTCCCTTATGAAGCTGGAAGTGCATAGTGTTACTTTAGACATTTTCTGAAAACTTAGATAACCTGTCTTAATAAATAATGATCTGGTTCAACAATACTCCTTATTTTTAAAAAGCCAATGGCTACTGAAATTCTTACATAGTGCATTATGAAAACAAAATCTGTTTTAAAAATCATGCTTACCTAACATTTTAGGAATTAGTCTCATTGTTTGTATTGTAGGATTTTCTTTAATTTACTCTTCTTAGTCATACACATCAAATCTTCTGCTGAGCTGCCCATATCATGTCAACAGGTTCTCAATACAATACATGTCAAGGCAGTAGATACACCTCCCAACTAACTGAGAACAGAAAGAGCAGTTAGTATTTTATAAAACTCCCAATAGAGTAAAAAATATATATCACAATTATTGGAAGAAGCAATTAATGTACCAAATGCAAAGTACCATTTGCTGGAAAAAAAAATAAAAAGAAAAATCTTTGAATAACAAATAACTTCATGATATGTTCATGAACAAGCTGGGAACATTTAATTTGCCTGATGGATAAATTATTCATTGTGAAATATTTCCTCAGCACCATCTGTGATTGTAAAGTTCTAAGGGCATTGTACTGTCATTGCTTTGAGGACTTAAAGTTATTATTTAAAGCCTGTCTGCATGTGAATATCCTAGAGCAGAGGCTACAGCAAATGTTATAGTAAATAAAAACAAATCACTCAAATAACTCAACATACAAATAAGATAAGAGAGGTAATCATAGCAAAAACGTGATTAAATAGTCATCTTTTGGTGTCTAGGTGCAGAAAATCACCAGTGACTGAAGCTGAAAATGGATGAGAGGGCCCACCTCACTCTCCTATTGACGCATGCAGACTCCTGCCTGCCCTTTCCCTTCTCCTTCACCAGTTCTCCCGCAAGACATATAAATCCTGCTGCTCAAGCTTTCTCCACCCTCTAGTCTTCCCTCTTTTCTTCTTCCATGAAGTGCTTTCGTCTGTTTCTTCTCCATGAGATCCTCTTCAGCGCACATACTTTTGCTCTTGGCAAAATCAGGCCAAAGCTGCCACCATTTTAGCAACATGCTCACTTGATCTGTGTGGTGTTGTTGCTGCTTCTGTGCATCCCTTTGTTGACTTTTGCTCTTCCAAGGCACAACAAAAGAGGCTTAGGTGGTACCTGGGGAAAAGACAGGCAATGAACTCCCAGAAGTGTCCATAAACACTGTCATCTGCCCAACAGCCTGCAGACTAGCTCGAGGGGAGCATTTCAGAGGAGCATCCCATGCTGGGCTGAGGAAGACCAAGAACAACATTATTCCTTTTCCAGCTTGCTGGAAATAGTTGTCCTCGTTCATAGTGTTTTGTTTGCCTTAGCACGTCAGGCACTTTTGTCTCCCACTCCAAGGGTGCTAATATGCATCTTGGTTGCTAGCATTTGAAGGTTACTCTAAAAACATTCTTTGTAATGTGTGTGTATATATGCATGCACACAAATAAGAAAAATACAGCATTTGCATTCAAAAGGGCCAGGCTCCCAGAAAAGAAGTGCGGCACTATTGTGAGTCAACTCCACAGAAGAAGTTGGCATTGTTCATTTTCAGCACTGATAATTTTCCTTCTGTCAGAGCGCATCAAACACAAGCTAAAGTCTGCATAATGCACACAATAACTCCAGAGTAAAAAAAAAAAAATATCAAGTGCTTTTAGAGAGGGTGTTGGACAACAAAGAACCGTTATGTGTTCCCTGTGCCTATAGTTCCAAAATGTCTACTGTAAGACTAACGTTATTTCCCAACACATCTGCTGGAACATATTTCAGAAAAGTAATGCTTTCTACCCCCATTCCCTCACAAGTGACTGGAGGCAGGATGTCTGAGAAAAACAAAGGTTTGCAGATGCTTTAAGACCTACTGTTGCCCTGCTGTTTCCAAATGCTGCAGATGTCAGAGCTGCTGTTACAAAAGTTGCTCAGCACACACTGAGGTTCAAATCCATCCAGACAGGGCAGTCGTGGCTACTCAAATGAATTCAGATACTTCAGGTTGAGATCCATTCCAGCTAGACTCTAATTCAGTCCAGGAGTTAGCTGCAGTCCAAATCAGAAGTACATCACACAGTAAGATACAGTCTTGTTTGCAGCTCTTAGTACAAGTGAGGTCCTATTAGAAGCGAGTCAGGATACGTGAGACAAGCCTGATATGTTGCTGGCAGTAAGGATTTCTGCTCTTCAGTATTCAGTTTGTGATCTTAATTCGTGGGCTGATACACCAGCTCTCACCATCATCCCCTCTTTTCAATATGTACAGTCACAGAAAACCCATATTCCTCACTGCTTAGCAGGTTCAATTTGGGAAAAAGCTTAATAGCTCAGCTCCCACCACTCCCTCTCCCCAGTACTTAACCTCACAGTTAATCTGGAGAAAATGCAGCTGAACAAGTCACTGGCTGTGTGAACACACCTGACAAAAGTCTGTGATAGTTTAACTTCCCTGTATATATGAACCTGGAATTATTACATAATGCCTAAATATTCTGCCATCTAAAATCTGATCCTTCTTTACTCCCTGGAATCCACTTTATTTATTTTTACTTTTTTTTAATTAGGAGAGTGCTCCTATAAAAACTTACTTTTGCTGAGGCTAACCTGAGGGAATAATCTTTTATTATTCCCTGCAATAATCTTCTCTGCCTGCAATAATCTTTTGTGTATGTGCACATTTTCATAACAAAAATATGTCTTCTGCCTGCAACGCTGTCTGTGCAGCAATCTTAGTAACTTTATACTAGTACAATGTAGTACTTTAACTGAAATTTAGGTAAAGATTAAATAAAAAAGTATTTTACTACATGGAAACAAAAAAAAAGCTCCGTGTCTTTCATGTGAGGTCCTGCACCCAATACTAAAATGTAAGAACAATCATGGAACTGAAAAATCCTGAAGTTTAGCCCCCAAGCAAGTTTGTGGAGGCACTAGAATACTTCTCTCATCATTGCTGTCAGATTTTTTCGCTTTAAGCAGACTCAGTTTTCCACTAGGGAAGGATATGAAGTGGTTAGAAAGAAACAAATATTTTTGTGAAGAAATAGAAAAGCAAAAGTACCAAAACAGAATGTCTGGAGAATGGACTGAGAACAACCCTGAGGAGAAGGACTTGGGGTGTTGGTCAAAGAGTACCTCAACATGAGCCAGCAATGTGCACTTGTAACCCAGAAACTAACCATGTGCTGGGCTGCCTCAAGAGAGTGACAAGCAGGACAAGGAAGATGATTCTCCCCCTCTACTCTGCTCTTGTGAGATCCCACCTGCAGTACTGCATCCAGCTCTTGTGCCCAGACGTGGACCTGCACATTTAAGTCCAGAGGCCACGAAGATGCTTAGGGGGCTGGAGAACCTCTTCTATGGAGACAGGCTGAGGAAGCTGGGCTTGTCCAGCCTGGAGAACAGAAGGCTCCAGGTTGATCTTAGAGCAGCTCCCAGTGCCTAAAGGGATCAACAAGAAAACTGGAGAGGGACTTTTTACAAGAGAGTGTAGGGATAGGAGGGTGTTGCTCAGAGAAGTTGTGGCTGCCCTACCCCTGGAAGTGTTCAATGCCACATTAGATGGGGCTTTCAGCAACCTGGTCTGACAATTTTTAAGGTTCCTTCCAGCCCGAACCATTCTATGATTCTACGAAATTTACACCTAAGCATGATATTTGATTGGATTTTTCTTAGCAAGAACTGAAATTAAGTACTCCAATTAATATTATATGGGCATTTACCAATGTGTAGATACATTGGCTACTTATGAGCAAGATATTTATCTAAACATAATTTATGTAAATATAATTCATTAAAAGGTCAAGCATAACAAATCAGACTTGCTGCAGCACATGGAGTGTCTGGCCAAATTCTGTGTATTAGGACTCATGTCACTCTCTAAAAAGATTTTACATTAAAATCAAGTGTTCATCACCAGTTATTTAGTATTCTTAGTAGAAGTGTGTAAGAGATACCAGTTTATAATGCACACACTGATTATGCACATGCTTCAATTTGAAGAAAATAACACTTTCCTAGCTTCATCATTATAAATATATAATAAGGTGGACATTTTTCTCCCGAAATATCAGCATGAGACACTCTTCAAAAGGAGATAGGTTGTTTCATCTGAAAGTGTCTATGCTATCCTTTGAATGTAAAAATAAATGACTGTGAGACAAAAAAACCACAGCCTTTTCACATTCTCATATTTCTCTAGGAGTTTAAGAACTACATACAGTCCTTAATACTTTTTCCTTTCCCCAGCTCAGCTGCACTGCTGTCTCATAGACCCTGATCTAGTCAGTTCCTGTTGAAATTACAGCTCTCACACCATATCTCAGCTAAAACTTGACCAGTAGGAATTTCAGAGACAGAGCAGTATTTTTTCTGATGCTGAAATATGAAAGTTTGTTCAGCTCTTTTCTGGAGATTTGCATTTGCAGGATTGAGAGATATTTCTCAGAAGATACTCCATAGTTCATCTCTCAGGAAGGAAGGTCCAATGCAAAGTTTTGTACAGCAGAATATTATTACAGAAGTAGCTTCAAACCTAATTCTTCAATTACATTCAATTACAATTCTTCAATTACAATTCAAATACAGAAAACCTTCAAACCTAAAACTAATGCGAATTGCCAGAGATTACTTCTAAATGTTTTGAACATACAAATTCTGAAGAAAAAAGAGTCTTGTGACCTCAAGAAAAATGTCTGGCCTTAATAACTTCTTCAATCCACATTCTTTGTGACCAAGTGTGTTGTCACATCAGTGATTTTTTAAAGCTATTAGATGAACAGGTATTCCAAACCAATATAAAGAGACTCTCCATCTTATTACATATATACTGAAAAACTGCTAAATCTACTGCCTTTTAGTAGCACTTCACAAGGCAGATAAGATTTAAATTGGCTCTCAGAAAAGATGATTCTTAATAAGAAGACCATATTTGATGTACTCACACATTATTTTGCTTATTCTTGCTAATGAGAAGGGAATTATTTTCAATATTGAATATTTATAAAATTTACGTATCTCCAGAGAAGTAGTTGTATATTTCCAGCTGCTACAGCATAAAATGAAATTAAAGCCGGTCCTAAGATCACTGAATTAGGGGGGATCCAGCCCCTATTCTATCAGTGCAGAACCGGTGTCTAATATACAGCTATTTTGTGGGTCACCTAAACCAAAAAGACATACAAAAGATTATCAAAGGCAAAAAAACAATTACAAGTTTGGGAATACTCTTCAAGTACACAGCAAGTGGTCACTAGCTCTCTATTGTGACTCTGAGTGTTTTCAGGGGTTTTCTTTCCTGGTGCAAGCAATTTTGGGGAATCCAAAAACATAATGATGTGGTTCATCAGAAAAAGAACATGGCACAGCACACCTGGACCTGGGAAAGCTTTGCCAGTGATTTACAAACCATTTCCAACATCTATTGCTTTGTGGTCTCTTTTAAAGTTTTCCCATCATCAGGAGTCCACCACTTAGCAAGTGCTACTCACACAGTCAATGGCAATAGACTCTTTCCTTAATTACCCTGACTCATTAGCACTGGTCCAGGGATGCTTTCTTTGATGAGCTCTGTGGGCCACAGGGTGAAAAAACACTGAATTTTCAAGAGAAACAAGAGAAGACCCAAAGACATTATCTAATTCCAGGCAAGTTTTGTTTCATTTATCTTATCCTTACTGTAACTCAGCAGCTGATCTTGCAGGTGCAGGAGTCAGGACAATGCCAGCAGTGACCATTGAAAACAGGAATTAGTCCTGCTCAATAAACAAACTTTTTAGTTGGGTCTTGAAAGCTTGTATGCCAGTATAATTGAATGAGGCAAATTCCAAAAATCTACCTAAACACCTCACTGTAACACTTGAGAAGCAGTCCCAATGACTGGAAAATTACTGTTGAATTCCTGTGGGTTTCTTTTCCACCCTCTTAGAAAACTTAGCACCATTCATATCAATATAACTATAAAAAACCCCACAAATAATCAGAAGTAAATAATATCTGTCAGGCTCTAACACTTACGGTGTAAATTTTCCATTCCAGTTTAAGCACCCAAAATATTGAAGAGTATTTATTTTCACAATATCCTCCCAAAGTCCAGAAGCCATGAAATTGAAGGTAGGAAGATGGAGTGATGAAGCCCCTGGCCAAACAAGAAAACAAAACTGTCTTGCACGCACTAGGCTTGTATTTCCACTATTCTTACCCTTGGTCTGTAGTGCTTGCATTTTACAACCTACAGAGGTGGCTGAATAATGTAAGAAGCTATTCACTAAGCTCTTCAGATAAAATGAGTGCATTTACCTCACTGCTGCTTTTTGCTGGAGAGGAGCTGGAAAATTTCTTTGGAGCATACTTACAGCTGTTTGCTAATATGTCCTTTTCTCTGCCCAATTTGATGTGCCCCTTAGTACCTTACTAACAGCACCCCCAGACCCTGGTCAGGAAAGCATGGACAACTTGACTATGGGTGAGTGGCAGCTTAGAAGAGAGCAGATAGTACCAGCAAGAAGGGAAGATCTATCTCTGTTTATGGAACAGAAAATGGAAGAGAATTGCAGAAGGATAAAGTGCATCTAGTGACTCTTCCTTCTTAAAGACTGATTCTCTGGTTCTGTCACCACTGCGACAGCAACAAAAGGAAACATTACAAATATCACGCAAAAAATAAGCAGCTCGAAACTCTTGTCTTACCACATGCTTTACATTTCAAGGTCCCTGGCACATGATCCTGCAGCATGAGCACACCCTGTTTAAAATGCTGGCACCATCAATAGCCACAGCCATACTGATACAGCATCAAGTAATTGTGTGAAAGTCATAGGAACACCACACAAGAAAAATCTTAGCCTAAAAGTACAATTGAAACTTTATTCAGTTGCATTGTCTTTACAAGCAATTCAGTATAGCTTTAAAAAATGCTCTGGTCAATGATTCACTATAAATAACTATAAATAGTCCAATCATCTCTAACAAAACTACACTGTTTTGTTTTGGAAAGTTACATTTCCCAGAAGATTATCTATTGATTGTTCAGAATCCTAAAGAAAATCAGTGCAATCTCCCAGTACTTGCACCTATTTTTTCAGCATATAAATATATTTTTTTCTTTACTTCTGCTACTAAATTCTCATTTTGTTTATTTTCTGTCCTAATAATTGGAACTGTATCACCAGATATCAACTTTATGTAACTTCCTCTTTTCTTTAAAACACACCATTACACAGTGGGACAGTGTTAGAATATTAAAAATAGGTACCAGATGTTGCTGTTAGTTTTATGGGCAACATTAGTCTCCATGAAATACAATAATAAACTTATTAAGTAGTACTCCAATCTGTTACGACATTTTTCTGTCTTTTTAGACCAAAAAAATAAATTCTCCCCAGTTGTTCTTCTATACATTTCTAACAGCAATGCTTTACTCAACTGTTTGATTGAAGGGTAATGCCAAAAAAACATGCAGTATGTTACTAAAACAAGCAAAACACAGCTTCCAACAAGCACAAAATGCAGCATATGCAATATATGTTATATTGTCTTCATCCTCAACCTGTACTTTCAGTAAAGAGAAACTGTTACAATGCCCCTCCACTTTCAGGAAGCTGTTCTGTTCTCTGAAGTGTTCTTCCGTTCTCCTAAGTTCAATTAAATTGACAATTACCTTGTCCTTCTGAGCAAATGAATGGAGGGAGTCCAATAACCAATATAAACTGACCTATGAATCCTTTCAGTGGAGTTATGGCCTTTAATAAAAGAACATGAATATGCATTTCAGTACTGATCAAATAAAAATCCAGTAACAAAGCTCTGTAGCTAACAGTATGGGTTGCATTCCCTGGTAGCTCCTTAGGCATCCTCATTAAAGCAGCAGCCAATTCAAGTGATGAACTGCACAGATTGACATCTGCCCTCAGATTTGCACCTCATATAACACTTTTCACTTTTTCTTGCCCTTTGTACAATATGAATAGAAAAGCTGTGGCTGACTTTGAGTGGGAGATGAAACAAATCACTTGTCACGCAGCAGAAGCAAAGTAGTCACAACTGAATGAAGATTTCTTGATTTCTCCCCACCCCTTTTCAAGACAGCAGCTATTGAAGTACACAAAGATGAGAAGGAAGTGGGAGGATTTCTCTCAGGCAGTTGGTGCTTTTCAGGCACCACAGGCAATGAGACAATAGCAGAAGTCCGGGACTACTGGCTAGAGACCACTATCTAGCCACTGATAACCTCATCATGGGACAAAACTAGCCTTGAACTGTCTTGAGACATCATCTTGTTGCAGGGAGTGCATTTTTTTCTACAGTAAAACTCCTATTGGTATAAAAAGCCCAGTATTAGGCACCATGGAGATTGATACATGGCACTGTCCTTCATAATGGACAGCAAAGAACAAATATAGTTATTAACTCTTGGAATAATAGTTAGATTAATTTGAACACTGAAAAGACTGACTGAATAAATAATGCTCTGACAGACAAAAAATTCCTAACAAACCAGAACATTTGTAAAATGTGCTATACAACCATCTGTAGAAGCAGTCAAATCACTGCACATGCTGTCAATTGGTGAGCAAGAAATATTGACAGATTTCCTAAATGTTATTCAGCTAATTATAGTAATGATACCAACATTATAACATGTAATTACAGAAGAAAAAACCATGGGAACTCAAGAGTGATTGCTGTGATATGGGAGACCATCACATCCTATGCATTGGGCTCACCACAAGCCATGTGATTCAGATTACTTTGTTCTAGTTACCATCGCAGCTGGCAGGCTATGGTCAGCTATGTGTGGATTAACTTGCACTGTGACTTCTGAATCACAAGGATATAAATATTTGTGATCATGAGCTGTACCTTGGTGTCCTGAGCTTTGTCCTGAATGAGAACTAGGGCACTGGACATGCACACAAGTCTCCCAGGGATGCCACTGGGGATAGCTTTTAATCTGCTGCAGTAAAGATGATCTTCAAAGTTCAGTTTTCTCTCTTCCCCAGAATTTTTCTGAACTTTGGATCAGAAAGAGATTGTTTCAGTTCCTGACTGCATGCTGCACCTATAGTTTTGGAATGAAACATGTATATTCTCTCTCTGATCTCTAGGATGGCTGAGCTAGGGCAGTATTAACTGCACAGGGACATATGCCAAGGAAATCCTTTCAAGACTGCTTTCCTGATATGCCTGTCCTAGAAAACACTCTGCATGACTGGACATCAGAAATATTCTTCAGTCTACATAAAGGTAAAGGGACATGTAAGTGAGACAAGTATTTCTCCTCATTCTGGGCCTCTTGGCTCTTCTTCAGGTTATTACAGCCCAATCCCATCTAGCTTTCAAAGATTATGGATCAAGCCAGCACAGGACATAAGAGAAACTGAATTACAGGGGGCTACGGTCTTTCTGGTATAATAGTGAAAACAAGAATACTGCAGTGCTGCTTGTGGTTAGCCAGATCTTATCATACATAGATATTTGTCTCCAGGAAGGCAAGCTGCCCAAACTCAGCTCCCCAAATTTTACATAAATCCTTTACAACCCACACCTACTAAGCCAGAAAAAATTAAAAATCATTGAAAGCAAGAGAGAAGCTATGAGCAATGCTGTCTCTGTTGAACCTGAAATGAAAGCAAATAATAACCCGAATGATTTCAGGAACTTTCAAGAGCGTTTGTGTACTTTTTTCAGCTAAATTAAAACGAACCCACATTCTTAACTGTGCCTAAGCAAAAATAGTTACCATGGTTACAGGGAAGTTTTTCTAAATGTAGTACAGTGTATGAAATAATCATCCAAAATGACTATGTATAAAGTGAAGACAGGTGGGGAAGCCATTTGAAAATACCAAGTAAAGAGAAAAAAACCGTCAGTAAAAATTCCTCAAGATTTATGCCATTACTTCTGTTACATTGTGAATAAGAATATGGGAGTGGGGAGAGAGTGTAAAAGCAAATACTTGAAAAATTATCCATTTAACATTTGTAATACTAGCTACAAAGTAGCTAACTACAAGATAATATACTAATACAGGTAAGCAAATTCATATATGCTCTACAACATAATTCAGTGGAACTATGCTTTTTAAAGAGTGTTGTCTTAGACATACAAGGACCATTATTAATCAAAGAAGGTTGATTCAGAGACAGAAAACAGAAACCAGCAGACCCTGTGTACAGCAGAGGCTTAACACTTTGGCTTCCAGGTGACCAGTCTCCACAAGGGAGAACTACATCTGCATCTGTAACAAAATAATGACTGCTATTCATGAGAATAAAACTTGGTTAACAGGACTGTCTGACTTAAGAGGATCCTTCCCTCCCCTCTCACCTTTTGTCCTTTCTTTGTTTACTTTGTAGGCCAAACTTTGTGGGTTTTGTGAAGGATTTATATATGTAATAGAAACATTTGCCTAAAAAGGACTTAACAATTGATGGAAAACAAGCACATTGAGAAACAATCCTCCTACTATCTTATTCAGCAGTATGACATTATAGGTGAATAAGAGTAAAAAGTGTTAATAGGTTGCCTTGGAAAAAGAAGGTAGAAAGAGCATGAAGTTGTCCCAGTATGGGCCTTTGGGTATGATAAGCCTTCTCTGCTGGATGAGAGCCCTCTCAAACTCAACCTCTTGACACCTAAGAAGTGAGTTCCCTACTGTGCTCCTGCTCCAACACATATAAGCAAGCAAGAACACGCACCAAGCTGCTATTTTCCAGGAAAGTTGACAAGGTGATGACAATCAGGGGATCTGGTGGAAATACTCTGTTGTTCTCGAGGCCCCTCAACTGCTTCATCAATTGCCTCTCATCATTATAGCTGTTACGTATGAGAAGGTATGGCTGTTTATGAGGAGACTCAGAGGAAGAGCTTCCCTCTTCTCCCTACTAGCTGCCTTTTCATTCGCTGGGCCACATGCTGCTGATGGCATGAGGTCGCTTATTTTGGAAATTCTTGCTTTAAGACCACAGTCTAAGATGTTGCTCTGAAAAAAAAAAAACAAAGTTTAGCTGACTGACCAGGAAATGCAGTGTAAGTGGTTAAATAGCAGTACAAAGACAAGGATACTGCATGAGAGTGCACGTCTGTAAATTAGAGAGGCAAATTAATTTTGAGTCGTAATATATTGTAACAGAATTATAAATAATCCCTAGTGTTTCATAACTTTTTATCAAATATATATATTTCATCTCAGCTATACTCCTATTAAGTCATTGTTGTAGATGAAGCAGAGAGAGGGTAAAAATTAGTGAGATTTTACTACTTTAAAACCAGCCAAGCCTATGGGAAAGACAGACAATCACTAAAAGAAACTCTCCTGCCAAAGCTCTGAAATGAAAACTGAAACCAGGATTAGGAAAAATGGAGTAAGAAAACCAAGACAAAAGGACTTTTAGAGCCTGAACTTTCCTATCATACTACAAAAATTTAGTGAAACTGGATTTTATAACCAAGAGATCAGAGAACATTTTCAATATCTTCAAAAAATCTGATTTAAAAGTGGCTGAAAAACCTGAATACTTACAGGATAGTAGAACTAAAGGAGCTCTGGTTACTAGAATAGCATTTAAATAAAATTATTCCATGCAAAAATATAAATTAAAGAAGAGAGTGCCTAGTTCCTAAAAAGACATTAGAAATAGTAGAACTGTAGAGCTGCTCAGTATATTTTGTACAAATGATAAGGAATGATATGGTACTAATGCTGTTATTTATTTCATCATTATTTTGAAAGCAACGCTGGATAATAATTAGCTACCAGTTGTTGATAAAAATGGTCTTTGAGATAAGGAAAGCATTCCTAGACTTAGGACAGTGGACATTTGATTTACAGTGTAAATTCTCTTCTCAGGATAAAAGAGACATATTTTCCTTTACCTTTCCGGCTAAGAAGTTCAAGCTTTTTGACCTATTGCAATAAATAAATAAATTAATAGCCAGGGAGATCTAAACACAGGTTTTGAAGGGTGATTTACCAAATAGATGCTAAAGGAAGTTTTCTTCTAAATAAAATAATTTGGAACATATTTTGAAACCGTTTTTGTACTCAATGTAGTGGGGCTTCATCTAAAAGGCTGTATTTTATGACTGAGAATCACGTTATAAGCCCCTGATCCTTACACAAGTGGTAATTACAGTGACAATATTTTCATTATATTTGATACATTGTTTCTTGCCATCTTCTTATTATAGCAATGGTGCTACATTCAACAAAGGTGTTGATTGTTACCTTTATTGGTCTTAGTTGTTTTCCCTCTCTGTGTTGGTTCCTGTACAGTTTGAAATATCTTATGCACTTTGGTAACGTAATCTATTTCCACTAGGAAATCCTTACCTTAAAAACATTAAGACTGCAGTCCAACAAGTAGGTCTCAGTGCACTGGGGCTGCACTTGATGTTATTCCTACACAGAGGTATCATTTGCAGATCACAACTGAAGTTCTTTAAATTAGAGTTCAAAGTGGCAGTATCCTGATATGAGTCTTGCTAGATTTTAGTAATATCCTAAGACAGCATTATGTTTTCCTCTTTGACTAGTTTTTTCTAACTCTCTGGCCTCACAAATATGTGATTTAGGCAAATATTTGAAGAATCTGTCTTCCAAAGTTGCTCAGCATTGTCATATTTGCAGTGGTGTATGAATTGCTCAAACAGCAAAAATGTAGTGTACTTTAAAATGTAAACTTGCTCAGGCTGGTCAGCAAATCAGGCAGAAAAGCTGACTTAGTCAAACAACAATCTGAATTTCTACAGTCCATGGATGGTGATAACATCCTGTTCATTTTGCAAGAACTGTGGGACCGTAAAGCAAAAGACCCTAGTAGCCTATCTGGAAATGAGCCTAAGTGGCAAACAAACAGATTAGTAAGACTTATTGCTATCATGGTACAGAGCTCAACTTCAGTATGTGGAAAAAATGGAGAGCAGGATGGAACAAGCTTACTTAATCCTACTGTCTTCTAGGATGAGTAAATCTAGTCAATGCCAAAAGGCCTTCATGCTCATGATCTTGACCTAACCAGTCCACAAAGTAGACTACACATAATGGTACTCTCTCCTCCACAACCTACATAAATAATATTTCAAATGTGTGACTTTTGTTTCTCTTTTTTTTTCTTTTCCCGCTTTTTATAACTTCCTAATGCTGTTTATGAAGAACCTTGCTTTGGCAGCACTGCATGCTCTGCAACACTGCTGTGAGTTGCTGACCAGAAAGACAAAAGGCAATCCTTTAAGCAGGCTGATACTGAAAAGGTTTTGACAAATCCTTGAGTAGCTCAGTTTGCACGTTGTGCTAGTCCTTCTCCATCAACACTGCTGCCAGTGGGACACTGAAAGACAAGCCTTAGCTTTTCTTGTTGTCAAGGTTTAAGATATCACCATCTCCAACTGCTCATCCTCCATCTTTACCCAAGGTTACCCCTTCTACAGCAGGGGTAGTTGAAGAAACATATATATGTACCTTAGCCTGTCTTCTTAGCTTAAACTGGTGATAAAAGTGGGTCAGAGCTGGAACACAGGGCCGTGATTTGTGGAGGAGGAAGGTTGCAAGTGAACATTTCCTTCTGCCTTAGACAGAGGGACAGGGGAGACAACCAAGGAGGAAAACACAGCAAATGGTAGAGCTAATCAGAGAAAATCTGCTGGCAAAGGCACTTTTCACTTTGTGGGTGATTTTCTTGTTCTGTTCTCAAGGATGCAGTTCACCTCAGTCAATTTTTTTTTTACACAATATTTATTTTTTATTTTAATACTGTATAAAAACTATCAAATGGTTGGTTGTTCTTTTTTTTTTTGTCTTTTCCCTGTTAAAATTGTTTACAGCTAAATGAAAATAGGTGCATCTAGTAGTAGAAAGGTTTGCAGAAATTTTTTCATAGAAATGCAGATCTTTTTTCGCTTAATTTTTTCCTCTTTTTATTGGGTGGTTAAAAAAACTTTAATAGTGGTTGTTTGCTGTAAAATTGCGGAAATTTAGGCCTCAGCACTTTATGACACAAGTCTTACTGAACTCTTTAATGGAGTACAACAGATACCACGTTACAGGTTTCATACCTGTGCACAATGTTGAGCATGTTTCAGAACTTCACGAGTTTTACAGCAAACGTCTATTAGCTTCACTGTTAGCAATGTAACACTGCTCATTCCATTCCCACAGAAAACAAGTCATGGTGACTTAAAAACAGAAATCCAAGTAATCTAGAATGCTATAAATGAGTAAGAGAGAGAGGCATTAGAGCTTACAGCATGGCTTTTTGTAGGCATGAAAAATAATTTGCCTTGTCAGAATTATTCCCAGAAAAGTATTTTCTTCTTTCTTATTAGGAAACAGATGGAAATTTTCCATGACAGAATGGGCTCTCAGTTCTCCTAAATATATTTTTTCTTCAGAATTACTATTAAAAAGGTGCTTGTTTGGTCCTTTAAGGTATCATGTTTAAATGCACATCCTTTCAGGAGTGTGTGTGCAGTGTTATAGAACTTGTTACCTCACTTATTTGGGAGAGGGAGTGGATCAGCTACATACTGCATGTGTGGTTATTGACCTGCAGAGAGCAGTCAGACATCCCAGAGCAGCCTTTTGCTGGCCTGGACTGCCTAACTCTTGAAAACATTTTCAATAGGATCTTTCCATTTGAGTACAAGAACTGTTAACTAGCCTGTAGAAAGGATAAATAGCACATGCTGCAGCACAGTATTTTAACAGAAAATCAAGGCAATGGGTGGAGCAAGAATTTCTATACGGATTACACAAGTCTGAAAATGCAGGTAGTGGTCTCACTGTGCTAGATCTTCCTCCCACAAATGATCTCATTTTCTCATTCCGAAAGAGGTCATTATAACTTTTCTATTGCATCTAAGCAGCACTGATGGGTGGAAAGATGATGAATGCAGTGCTGGTTGGCATTTTTTCTTGCATAAATTTCAATAGATTCCCTTGCATGGTACTCTATGTACATTTTCTGTCTTGGCCCTAGATTGGTAGCCCAGAAATAGGAAAGAAAGAAAGTGAAAATTGGTTCATGTAAAAATTTCCTCTAGGATTACGATAATACAAATAGGGGTCATACAGTGATAAAATCAGTGACGGGCTTATTGACACAGTAATTACAATCCCACCAAAAAATAGGATGTTTGACCATGAAGGATGATGGCTTTTCCTGAGGAAATATAAGTAGAAATGTATCTTAACTGTCTCTGATGCCTGGAAAGTATGCCCTGAAAACTTTAATACCAAGATCAAATTTACAATGAGGGACGAAAACATGGCTTTGCCATGCCTCCTTCTCCTGAAAGCTTTTCCCTCCTCTCCATAATGTTTTCACCCATCTTCCTCTCTCCTGAGCCATGGGGGACACTTCTGAGAATTTGGGACTCTGTGGAATCATTTTGGAATGGCTTTGTTCAGCCATAGGGAAGGAACTGGATTCACACAGTGACTACTTGCATGGAACACAGCAAACATGAATTGAAACAAAACACCTCCAAGTTGCCATCTGTCATCTCATTTCTCAACAGGAGGGTGTTATGGGACATGGCAATGGGTGAGACTGCACAAGGAACTTCGCGGCACTTTCTAACCCTTTTGTAAATTTTAAATATATATGCTTGGTTTCTTCTGGTCTCCAAAATAACAGCCTGCAAAATAAAATATTCATTTGAGGTAAAATGTTTATTTATTGTGGCACATAACAGTTTCAGTATACATAAGCTTTAAATTGGACATGTTCTGTAGAATTAAATTGGAAATTTAATTGGAAATGTTCTGTAGAATTAGAATGTCCCAATTCTTTTTCATTAAAGTGTTTGACTTGGTGCTGTTTGTACAGAAAAAATAGATAATGGACACAAATGAATTAAACTGCTGGATGTGATTATCACTTAATTTTACTTCCTTTGGCTTGTTTTTGTTATCAATGCATATTGAACTCCACTTTGGATATGATTGTGGTCTTACATCAGTTTCATACCTTTTTCAGCCTCAGGGATATTACTATTCTACTGGAAGAAGGAAGACAGTCTGTGAGCAGGTTTTCCATCCTTTTGTGTGGTACAATTGTCATAAAGGATTTGTTTTCCTTGTAGCTCATAATTTTCTTCCTTAGTCAATGTTGAGTGTGATTGGTTCCTTTACACTTTTTCTACTTGATAGATCTTTGTTTATTATTTTACATTTACATGACAAAAGCATTATTTGCTATTAGAACGGGTCATAAAATTAGGCAAGGACTATATCATAATACTTGCCAATGTAGCTACAGTTGGGTTTGGAAGCTACATGAAAAATCACTGCTGGACTGTAAGACCCTTCAAAGCAAAATAATAAACGTTAAAGCTGCTTCTGCAATAAAGATGAAAAGATTTCAAGCTCTGGTAAGCAGAAAGAAATTTGAATAATCTGTTATCCTACAAGGAAAATTATAAGAATTGTGGAGGCTGACCCTATAAATCACACACAACTAACAAATAGGTTAAGCTGATCGCAGAGGCATTATAGAATTATGTAGCATGTGGATTTAAATTTCTCTGGCTGCTATGGGGAACATGCTATACTTTATACCTATATGCATTTCAAATATAGAGCTGTGTTGAGACCTCTGATCCATATGTAGTAGATTAATTCTTCTTGACCTGCAATCGCACCAAGATACATAATTGACAGAAGAGATTTAAGAGACTTTTTCAGATAAAAAACAGACTAGCTACTTAATACAGTGTCGTGGTTTAAGTCTCTAAAACTCACGAAATCGCTCAGTCACTCAATCCCCCTCTTTCTTCCCCCAGTCCTGGGAGGATGGGGGGGAGAATCAAAAGAATGCAACTCGCACAGGTTGAGATAAGAACAGTTTAGTAACTAAGGTATAACATAAATCACTACTGATACCACCAGTAATAACAATGACAGGAGAAGTACAAAGAAAGGGAATACAACTGCTCACCCAGCCCGACCCAGCCAGTGCACCCCCCAGCAGCGAACCCCCCAGTCCATCACCACACCCTTCCAGGTCTCCGCTCTTCGTCTTCACATCTTGGACATGACGTGCTGTGGTATGGAATACCTCTTTGGTCAGTTTGGGTCAGGTGTCCTGTCTCTGCTTCTTCCCGGCTTCCCCTCCTCCCTGGCAGAGCATGAGACTCAGAAAGTCCTTGGTCAGACCAAAACACTACCAAGCAGTAACTGAAAACACTGGTGTTATCAGCGCTGTTCCCAGGCCCAAAATCAAAAACACAGCACTGCACCAGCTACCAAGAAGGAGAAAAAATGACTGCTACTGCTGAACCCATGACATACAGAAAGTATTTTCAAAGTGAGTTTATGTACCTATTTATTGGTAGTAATGTGGTGCAGTCAGAACTTGTCTCACAGTAAGACGAATTATAAAATGCATTAAAGAGACCAATTCAAAATCATACATGTCGACATTGTTCATCTAGATTGACAAATGCTATTGCTTTCCTTATTTTCACTTCTGGTCATCTGAATTTAGGCTGAAATTTTGTTCTAATCTTACTACATTTACTATGGACAAAGGCATTTAGGAAGAGACAAAAACTGCCTCTCCTGTACCTGTTACTGAACTCCTTCCTTGGGCCTAGGCCATGGAGAAGAGCAGACCTAAGTCCTGAGCCATTTTGTCAAAGCCTGTCCTCCTGGCATGAGGAATCCCTGTCCCAAAATAGATGACAGATGGGAAGCTCTGAAACATTTCCATCTCTAGAGATTCCAACAAAACAAGCTGGGTATTTCCCACATAGAGTTTTCCCAGAGCTTTTTCTTTTTCCCAAGAAATTCTCCAAAGATTTTAACAATTGTTACCATAATAAAATGTCTTATTTTCCTAATGCATTGCATTGAACTTCTGTGCTTATCTGGGTTTTTTTATTATTTTACAAGGATCTTTCTAGAAGAAGTGTGCTGCAGGCATTTGTTTCACTGTGGGCTTTTTTCCTGAATTTCAGAGATGGCTCTTTCAAATACCATCCAATACTACAGTTGAAAGCTGATTCATTTTCTTTAGGCTATCACAATATGTGCCCCAGGCCTGCCTGAAAAATGCACGAAGTCTGGTTACTTGTTTGCTGGAAACTTATTCTTTGTTGATCTGCTCATTTAAACTGTTGTTCTAATTGACTTCTCCTTTTATCACTTATTTAGTGAAAATTCCTTTAAAACCCCTTATCTTACCACAGTATGTCTACTTATATTTTAAAGGACATTAGGTTTTAAATGACATTTCCAAGTGTTCCTACTTACTCTTTTAACTGCCCCTCTGGTCCCAGACTGTTTATAAACAAAAGCACATTGCTTTTTCTTCTCTGTCCACCTCAGTTAGAGATGCAAACTCTTGGAGTATTCTCTCTTCTAAAATACAGAGGCTTTAAAGTCACTTTCTCCCATGCATTAAAATAAAATCAATCCCTCTGAGCAGTTTTTAGCATGCAAGTGCTATTTACTGCAAACTAAGCTTGCAAAAACTATTGAACTAATTGACACTTTGTGTCCTTCTGTGCTCTATTCCTATTTCTCATTATTTTTTGAAAATATTTTTAAACAAAATCCTATGGGAGATTTTTGCTTTCAGCTGTCTGAAAGTCAAGACTGTACATTTATTTCTGCTGGCACTTTCTCCATTGTCCTACTCAGGTAGTGCTCTGAACATCAAATAAATCTTATTTTGATAGGGGATTTGAGATTTTTAGAAAAATTCCTTGGTCCAGGGAGAGCTTTAAATAAAAAAAATTAGAGAAATGGAGGGAAAGAGTTGCTAAACAGAAGAGGTTTTATTCCAGGTTTATAATAGTCATCTTCTTCCCTTCTTTCTCTAAGAGGTGGCTCACAGATAAAAGAAGTGAATTAAATATCAACCAGCTTGCGAGCTTGCTTTTCCTCCTCATGCAGATGGGCATGTCTGCAGTCATTTTGAAGGAAGCATGGAGGACCATATGCCAGGGCTCCCATATCTAGCAAGTGCACATCTTTGCATCTCTGACAGAAGTGCTCTGGTATTTCTGCAGCAAGTGTCTGTCAGCTCTCCTAACTGGTTACAGTTTACTGATTTCAGCCCTGGAGACACAGTAATGTTGTTTCTGTGACTTCTACTTTTAACAAATTCTTTGCAAAGTACATTTTATATTTAAAGCCAGCCACTGAAGTTCAGGGCAGGTTTATAATGGATTTAATACAAGTAGAATGAAGTCCTCAATCTTTTCAATTATAAATTCTGTTAAACAGATGAATAGTTCTATGGTGCATGAATTACCCATCCAAATACATATTGGTTCCTCAAAACACTTTTAATCTATTAAGCTATGTTTAGTTACAAAGTTAATATAATAACATTCACCTCACCTGAATTCTAAATTCACTTTATACTCTTAATCAACAGCAGAACACAGAGGTTAGAAGATTTACTTTGACTAGTTGCATTAGCCTCCTTGAAATTTTAATTTGAGCTGTTTAGTACCTAACCTCCTCTGTCTTTTTTGTGCTACACTGCTTTCGCATTTTTCAAAACCTTGTCCAAATTGCCTTCACATGAGTAGCTGGAGGGAAAAATTGTAACAATTCCCATCTCAGAATAATCTTACCCTTTAAAACGAATCACAACAGTTGACATTACTCTTCTGTGTCTTGAGTTAATGATATAGAAGAATATACCCAAGAATTCTCCAGCAATAGTGGCTGTGGCATAGCCGCAGCCCACCAGTTAGACACCTCCATAGGGTTCAAGCGCTTAAATGTTTACCAACACAAAATCACACCCTACTCCTTAGGTAAAGTGTTATTCAGCAGATACCTGAGCAAGAGTAATCAGGCATTCTCTTTTGTAAAACAAGGAGCACCTACAGTTAGGACTCCCCAGATGAAGCAGTGGGAACCACCCTATGTAATATGCCTTTTCATGATTCCCCCTAATCCTCCACCAGTACTGCTCAACATGGTAAGGTCAGCAGCTTCCATTCTAAAACAAAAACAAACCAAACAAACAAAAAAAAAAGGGGGGGGGGGGAAATCAGCTCTTTTATCAGGGCTAAGTCCAGCAGTCAGTGAGTAATAACACTACAGATACGCAAGCTGGCATGGAACTGATGCATCTCTTCAGGAAAAGGAGTGCATTTTTTTTTGTGGGCCAGTGTAATGGGAACAAATAACCTCTTTTCTCCAACAGAAAGAAGCTGCCAGTGCAGCTGCATCATATCAACACTTTACATGGGCTTATTAAAAGTTCACTCCCTTGTAAGCTCACTTGGGCATCCTGCTGCTGGGGAAGCAGTAAGTAATGATTTCAAGGTGGCAGAAGCTCAGTAAGGTTGCAAAACTGCACCGAATGCTTTGAGTAAGCAAGCTCCTTGGTACCAACAGAAAAGTCCTGGAAGTCCAGTGAACTCCCTGGTGACTGAAAAAAAGGAAATATTGCGCCTGTTTTTAAAAGGGTAGAAAGGAGGATCCTGGGAGCTACTGACCTGTCAGCCTTGCTACTGCGTCTGGGGAGACCATGGAGAAAGTCCTCCTAGAAGTGATGTTAAGGCACACAGAGGACAGGGAGGTGGTTCAAGACAATCAGCATGGCTTCACCAAAGGCAAGTACTGCATGACCAACCTAGTGGCCTTCTATGATAGAGTATCAAGAGTGGTGACAGTCATCCATCCAGCCATCCATCCACCCACCCATCCATCCATCCATTCAGTTGACAGGGAAGACCTATGGATGTCTCCATCTGGACTTCAGTAAGGTATTTGACATGGTCTTCCACAACACCCTTCTCTCTAAATTGGTGAGATTAGGATAGATTTTTCAGTGGGTAAGTGTCATGAATTCAGCAGCAGCAGTCATTTTTCTCTTTCTTGGTAGCTGGTGCAACGCTGTGAGTTTTGATTTTGGGCCTGGGAACTGCACTGAGAACACCAGTGTTTTCAGTTACTGTTTGGTAGTGTTTTGTCTGACCAAGGACTTTCTGAGTCTCATGCTATGCCAGGGAGGAGGGGAAGCCAGGAGGAAGCAGAGACAGAACACCTGACCCAAACTGACCAAAGAGGTATTCCATACCACAGCACGTCATGTCCAGGATGTGAAGACGAAGAGCAGAGACCTGGAAGGGTGTGGTGGTGGACTGGGGGGTTCGCTGCTGGGGGGTGCACTGGGTGGGTCGGGCTGGGTGAGCAGTTGTATTCTCTTTCCTTGTATTTCTCTTATATTATAACTAGTGGTACCAGTAGTGATTTATGTTATACCTTAGTTACTAAACTGTTCTTATCTCAACCTGTGCGAGTTGCATTCTTTTGATTCTCCCCCCCATCCCCCCAGGACTGGGGGAAGAAAGAGAAGGAAGTGAGTGAGAAAACTGGGGGGGGGTGGGGTTAGAGGCTTAAATCACTACAGTAAGGAACTGGCTGGATAGTCTCATCCAGAGAGTAGTGGTCAATGGCTCAATTTTCATGTGGAGATCAATGATGAGTGTTGTCCCTCAGGGGTCTATATTGAGACCAATACTGTTTAACAGATTCATCAACAACGTAGTGTGTTCAAGTGCAACCTCAGCAAGTTTGCAGATGATGCCAAGCCAATGGGTGCAGCTGACATGTCTGAGGGACAGGATGCGATAAAGAAGAACCTGGACAAACTTGAGAAGTGGGCACATATGAAACTCAGGAGGTTCAACAAGGCCAAGTGCAAGGCCCTGCACCCCTGGTGTCAATACAGGTTTAGGCGAAGAAGAGATTGAGAGCAGCCTTGCTGAGAAGGACTTGAGAATAAGTGGTGGAAGAAAAGCTGGACATGAGCTGACAATGTGCACTTGCAGCCCAGAAAGCCAACCCTGTCCTGGGTTATATCAAAAGAATCATGACCAGCAGATCAAAGGAGGTGATTCTGTCTCTCTGCCCTTCCCTGGTGAGACCCACCTGGGGTACTCCTTCCAGCCCTGGATTCCCCAGCACAGGAAAGATAAGGAACTGTTGGAGCAGGTCCAGAGAAGTGACACAGAAATTATCAGAGGGGTAAAACACCTCCCCTGTGAGGAAAGGTTGAGAGAATTAAGTTTCTTCAGCCTGGAGAAAAGAAGGCTCCAGTGAGACCTTATTGTGGCCTTCCAGTACCTAAAGGGGGCTTATAGTAAAGGTGGAAACATGTTATTTGTTAGGGCCTCTTGCAACAGGATGAGAGGTAATGGTTTAAAACTAAAAGAGGGTAGATACAGACTAGATATAAGGAAAAAAATTTTTTACCATAAGGGTGGTGAGGCAGTGGCACAGGATGCCCAGAGAACTTAACTGGTGAAATCCATCTGTGGGTCCTGAAGGAGCTGGCAAATGAAGTTGCTAAGCCACTGTCCATCCTATTTGAAAAATCATGGCAGTCAGGTGAAGTTCTCAACGACTGGAAAAACGGAAATATAACCCCATTTTCAAGGAGAAAATGGATGAGCCGGGGAATTACAGACCAGTCATTCTCACCTCTCTGCCTGTCAAAATCCTGGAGCAGGTTGTCCTGGAAGGCATGCTGAGGCACATGAAACACAACCAGGTGGTTGGTGACAGCCAGCATGGCTTCACTAAGGGGAAATCCTGCCTGACAAATCTGGTGGCCTGCTATGATGGGGCTATGGAACTGATGGACAGGGGTAGAGCAGTTGATATCATCTACCTGGACTTGTGCAAAGCATTTGACACTGTCCAACATGACATCCTTGTCTCCAAATTGGAGAGACATTAATTTGATAGATGGATCACTCAGTGGATAAAGAACTGGCTGGATGGCCGCACACAAAGAGTTGTGCTCAATGGCTCAATGTCCAGCTGGAGACCTGTAACAACTGGTGTCCCTCAGGGATTGGTGTTGGGACCGCTCTTGTTCAACATCTTTGTTGGTGACATGGACAGTGGGATTGAGTGAGCCCTCAGCAAGTTTGCCGATGACACCAAGCTGTGTGCTTCAGTTCCTACATTGGAGGGTTAAGGAATGCCATCCAGAGGGACCTTGACATGCTTGTGAGGTGGGCTGATGCCAACCTGATGAAGTTTAAGCGTGCCAAGTACAAGGTTCTACACCTGGGCTGGAGCAATCCCAGGCACAGCTACAGGCTGGGCAGTCCTTGTGGAGAAGGACTTGGGGGTGTTGGTTGATGGGAAACTTAACATGAGCCGGAGGAGGAAGTTCTTTACTGTATGGGTGGTGAGGCACTGGAATAGGTTGCCTAGGGAAGTTGCGAATGCTCCATCCCTGGTGGTGTTCGAGGCAAGGTTGGACAGAGCGTTGAGTGACGTGGTTTAGTGTGAGGTGTCCCTGCCCATGGCAGGGGGGGCTGGAACTAGATGATCTTAAGGTCCTTTCCAACCCTAACTATTCTATGATTTTATGAATTCATGGATGCCTCATTACTGGAAACATTCAAGGTCAGGTTGGATGGGGCTCTGAGCGTCCTAATCTAGTTGAAGATGACCCTGCACATTGCCGGGGAGTGAGAATGGGGGTCATCTAGTGGAGTAGATGACCTTCGAAGATCCCTTCCAACTCAAATTATTCTATAATTCTATGATTCTATGAAAAAGTATATGAAATGTGAGAGGGAGACAGCTGAGATTGTGCAAGGAAGATAACTTACTTCCATTGAAGAGATGTAGTAAATCCCTTTTATAAACAGAAGTATAGCAGAAGTAATGTTAAAGAAGGAGCTCTTAAGATCTGAAGATCTTCTAGGTCTGTCACCACACAAGCAACACCATAAACACTAGATCAGGCTAGTCACTGCTGCCAAGGAAATTCCCTTTGCTTAGGGATTTCTGCATTTTTCAGAAAAACAAGAAAACCTTGGCCCTAAGGAAATGAACTGGCAGAAAAATTCTGCAGTACCAATATACAACCTGGATGAGAAACAGATGTCCAGTGATTATCTTCCGTTTTTCATAGCATGTCACTGTTTGTAAGCTTTATTACTCTGTAGGCACCAGTGCTAGTCTCAGGCTTTTACAAGACTGAAAATCAGATGTTTCTACATAGCTGGCTTGCAATCTATGGCCTAGACACAAGCAGTACTTTTACAAGAGCTTAGAGTCACTCTGATGTGGCACCCCCACTCCCTCCCCAAAAAGAGAGGCTTTATAAAAGAAGCTTTATAAATCCTTCAAGTAATGTCAAAATAAAAGGGGGGAGGGTATGTATCTTGCTTGGATAAAAACAATAATATACTGTGGCAAGGGTATTTTCTCACAAAAGAAACAGAAAATGTTAACAGATCGCTGCAGAATACTTGCTTTTTCCTATGGACTTGCTTCAACATTGTTCTATCTTACAAGCAGGAGGTTGGGTGAAAAAAAAATTGGGTGCTGAAAAACAATGAGAGGATGTGTGAAAGCTTATCAGTGGTGATTAATCTTGTTTCACAAATCCATTTAAATCAGTCTCTGAGGGTTTATGAATTGGAATGTCCCAGTTCATCCCCCATTACTGTAATACATCTGTCAGTCAGTAGTTGGACTAGGATAAAAAGATTAAAAGAACTAACATTTGCTCCAAATTTTCCAGACCTCACTGCTTAAAATATTAGTCTGCACTACATACCTAAGCAGAAGCGCTCTTCAATGGTACATCTAAGTATATC
The DNA here is from genome assembly GCA_017639245.1 of Myiopsitta monachus. Taxonomy (NCBI): domain Eukaryota; kingdom Metazoa; phylum Chordata; class Aves; order Psittaciformes; family Psittacidae; genus Myiopsitta; species Myiopsitta monachus. Next base: position 21,891,800 of record CM029941.1, read on the forward strand.
AGTTTCCCAAGATATCTGGACTTGCTTGATTCAGCCTCAGGAAATATGAATTGCAGGCAAACTCAGAGCACATGAATTTCATTTATTTATTAACTGTATACTATTCATTTCATATATTTATTAACATTTTTGCACTTTATTTGTTACCAGGGTGAATGATGTACAAGGCTGCATCAAAAGGAGCGTGACCAGCCAGTTGAAGGAGGTGATCCTGCCCCTCTACTCTGCTCTTGTGAGACCTCACTTGGAGTATTGTGTGCAGTTCTGATGTCCTCAACATAAAAAGGACATGGAAGTGTTGGAACAAGTCCAAAGGAGGGGCAGGAGGATGATCAGGTGGACTGGAGCACCTCCTGTATGAAACTAGGCTGAGAAAATTGGGGCTGCTCAGGCTAGAGAAGAGAAGGCTGCTTGGAGACCTTATAGCAGCTTTCCAATATCTGAAGGGGGCCTATAGGGATGCTGGGGAGGGACTCTTCATGAGGGACTGTAGTGATAGGAGAAGGGGTAACAGGTTAAACTTAAACAGGGGAAGTTTAGATTGGATGTGAAGGAGAAATTCTTTACTGTGAGGGTGGTGAGGCGCTGGAATGGGTTGCCCAGGGTAGTTGCAAATGCTCCAACCTGGCGACATGCAAGGCAGGGTTGGACAGAGCCTTGGTTGGTATGGTTTAGTGTGAGGTGTCCCTGCCTATGGCAGGGGAGGTGGAACTAGATGATCTTAAGGTCCTTTCCAACCCTAACTATTCTATGATTCTATGACATGCAGAGACATTTGCCAAAATTTGTCTGATCAGCTGCAGGCCTCATGCAATCACAAGGGATCATCACTGTGCAGGGGGCTGAAGCCAAACTATTTACTTCCCCAGTAAAGGTGGGGCTGCCCTTCAAAGCCATTCCAAAAGTTTGCCCCTGGGGCTGCAGCAGACAACCTAGTCAGACTGGGGAATCGGGGAACTCCATCCACAAGAGAAAGACAAGTTGTACTGAAAAGAATTGTGTAATTTTGGCAGGCTGGAGTTCTACTGCACCGAGATGCAGGCTGCAAAGGGAATAGGGGTTACAGAGGAAGCCCAAATTGGGGTTTTCTAAACAGCGAACTGTTCTGACTCAAATAAAAAGTCTCTCAAAACTGGGCTTCGTTTCAGTATTTTATGAAACAAACTGTTGACAACACAGAAATTTTCTAGGCTGGAGGCTAACAGAAATTAAAACTATGATTAGATGCTGAATATTCTGTTGCAAAACCATGTGGACAGGGAAGGTTCCAAACATTCAATGTATTTCTTGGAGGCAATTAATTAGTTCTCAAACCTCTCAAACCGGTTGTTGAAACACCAAACACTCAAACACTGTCATGTGAGGGTACCAAGACACTGCAAGGAATGTCATTGTAGCCTGAAATTCGACCAAATACAAAGTTAAACAATTCAGTTTTATTCCTATAGGGTTTTGTGTAATATCCATATAATGCCTTTCCGTGCTCTGTCTGAGTTTTAAAAATTTAAAGGAATGATTCCCATGCTGTGTACCACCCGCTGCAGTGTGATCTCTTCATTTGCATGAATAAATCCTTACACAGTCTGGAGCCCACAGCTGACTTAAGCAGCAGACAAGCTTACTCTGTTTATGAGAAGCTTTTTAGTTCAAACAGCTCAGCTGATTGTAATAGTGCCTGCTGATTGCAAATATCAGAGTACCACCATGGGAAGAGGTAGTGCCTGGGTAGTGTGGGGACTACAGCTAATGCTCCAAGCCTTGCAGTGTTCCAACATAGAAATTACAGCAGGATGAGGTACTGCAAGGAGAAAAAAGGTCATTACTGAAAGGAAGTTTTTCACCTCCCACGTTCAGCAGAGACAGCAGACATGGCCATCCCCACTGTTCAAGTGTCAAGGACATTGGCAGTCCTGCAAACTACTGAATGTTGCAGACTGTGACTGGTTATTGGCATGTTTGAATTGCTGGCTTACTTTCCAAACTGGGTGTTTGAATAGCCAGAATATAATTTACCTTTGCTATCAGACTAGCTGTGTGTGTAAACTTAGGACATACACTGCACTTAAAATGCAAGCAGAGATTTGAAACTACATGTCAACGAGTAGCAAGGGCTGTTGCTCCCTGAAAGCAGGCAAGCCAGCAGGCAAGGACAACCTCAGCACAGAACATACCTTCCTCCATGGGGCACGGTTCCTCAGGAACGGTGCACATCATGCAGATTTGGATGCTGGTATAGGATCAATCAATAGTCCAAGATCCCATAGGAAGCTCACTCAGGAGCAAAATAAGATGATGCCACAGATAGGATCGAAGGCAAGGCTACAACACAGGTTCAAAGTCCATCCTGCCAAGGGGACCAAAGGCAGGACTAGAGGCAAGCCACGATATATCCGTGGGGTTCATCCAGGAAATACACACAACCATGTCCAAGACCCATGCATGAGGCAGAGCTAGAGATCTGGACATCACTAGTGCAGTTCAGGCATAGACTGGTTTCCCAGGCCTAGCTGAAATGAGGCTTGCGGACCCCTAGGGGCGTGGAGCTTGTGTGGAGGCTCAGGTGAGGCTCTTCAGGGCTATTATTGCATATTTGAGCCCTTGGGTCCCAGGCACTGGAGCCTGCCTTTATCTTTTCACTTGTATGGAGTGTCAAAAGGTCATCAGTTTTTTACTGTAGATTATTTTTTTTAAGCAAACCATAGAGTCTTAGAAAAATTTAGGTTGGAAGATATCATATAAACCTTGCAGCTGCAACTCCCTGCCATGGGCAGGGGCACCTTCCACCAGAACAGGTTGCTCCAAGCCCCATCCAACCTGGCTTTGAACACTGCCAGGGATGGGATAGCCACAGCTTCTCTGGGCAACCTGTGCAGTTCCTCAACATCCTCGTGGTGACTAATTTTTTTCCTAATATCTAATGTAAATCCTTAAGCCAATCCACATTGTCCCGTCACTATGTGACCTTGAGAACACTGATAATGGGCTAAAAATGAAAAGAATACTCCAGAGTTCTCTGACCTCTGATAATTACCCAGAGGTATTAAATGGATAGATTTCTTATGACATCTGTGCAGATTACTGAGGACCTGTCAGATCTCCTGCATTTGATTGTGTCTTCATTACTTGGTCCCCTACCAGGACACCTGCATCTCTCAGATCTTTTATGCAGTGCAGTAACCTCCATCTAGTATCTCACAAGCCACCTGCAGTTCTCTTGCTTCACTGACAACCTATCAGGGATGTGCCTGGTGCACAAGGCCAGAGCAGGACAGGGTTTAATGTGTGGTGCATCCACTGGGGAGGCAAGGAGCGCAGCACACAGCAGAGCTTTGGGAACAGAGTTATCCTTGTAGGCAATACAGTGTAGCCCACTGCCACACTCCATCACTCTCTGTCCAAACAGCAGGACCAAGGGAATTTGTCAAGGCATGAAGTGACATGAGTGCCTTTTTTTGCACAGGTCCTCTATTCCTTTTGCAGTGATCATTCCAGTTTCAGTAAGGTACCGAGGCACTTTTAGTAGCAAGATTGTCTAACCTTCTCAGTGATGGGCAGCGTTAAGATCTGGCAGACACTTGTGCCTCACCACAGTCTGTATTTTATCAGTTCCACTTAACAAGCTATTTGTGGCTTCCTAGTTTCCTCCAGCATATTGCACATTCCTTCAAATCAGAGCAGTGAGAGCCAGAATTGCTGACAGGTTTGTTCGCTGCTCTTACCACCAATTTGCAGAGATTATACGTCTGTCAGAAAGATATCATTGGAGATTTAAGGGATTGCTTTCTAGAGTCATTCTGAAATGACAGTTATTGTTCGGATAGCTTTCTATCATACTCTCCCACTCAAAAAAAGCTTCTTATGTGCATCAAAAGCATGCTGTATTTTGGGGGAAAAAAAAAAAAAGGAAAGAAGGGGGGAAAAGGCAGTGAATTGTGAAAGATGATTGAAGGGAAATACATATATTTCATAAAATTCTACTAATATATATATTCATTCTGGAACTGCAACTTTTCTTGTCATTCCCCTCCCATCATGAATAGCATAGAAAAGGATCACCCGCCAGACTGGGAAAGCACCACACATATATTAGACCAATAGGCTTGTGGATCTAGCTTACACTGGTTATAGCCAGGAATATATTGTTTCACTGCATTCCTGTTATACAGAAACATGAATATGACCCATGAGTGATGGACCAGGGGCTCCTTTGAGAACAAGGTTTGACAGCAGGAAATAGGTACAGACCAAATACTAGTATCAGCTAAGATTATGATGGTAATATAACTGACATGTAGGAGGACTTAAGTTTTAATGGTGACTTCTACAGTGGTATGTACCTAACAGCATCTTTTATTTTGAAGTTAAAAGTAAGAAATCAGTTAAATATTAGAACAAATGATACATTCAAGTTTTACCAAATGGAAAATCACTAGCTAAAACCTTCCTGGTTTTCTGGCATTGCCTATATACAGAAAAGATCCACCTCAAAGTCAGGTTTCTATATCAAGGAAAGTGAAAACTTTAAATTCTTTTTGCTGTTGTCAACCTATTTTAGACTGCAATTTTAGCAGCTGCACAATACAATTTAAATGAAGGAGTACGAGGCATTTAAATTACAGTGGTATCATTTCTTTCATAAGCTGACATGGTTTAGCTGAAAGAAACTCAGCTGTAGATGTGTGATTGTCCTGATCTATTATTCTACCACAGCAAAGGGCAGTAAGCCACCAAGAAGCAGCTGAGTTAGAACAGGAATTAATTCCTTAACACTGAGGCAGATAAGAGTCTCAAACAGCAAGGTTCTTCACATCCTTTTTATGAAAACACAATGCTCACAATTCATTGTAAGAATGGTAAATACAATCAATTTCTTGGAGTAGAACATGCATTCACAGGGATAAATGATGCTTTAGGAAAGAAAGAGCATCAGGGCAAAGGAGGGGCTGCTCAGAAGGCTGCAGGTTTGGGCTTAATGTATCTACAGCATGTCTTGAGGAGAGACTAGGTTTTATCTGTACCCCTGGCCTTCTGAGATACTTTTTTATTCATTTTCCTGCCTAGAGAGAAGCTGTGCTTTTAATCTTGCTTTTTTGGCTGTACAGGTAATTTTGTTTAATTGGTGTTGTGTTTTCTCCTCAAATAGCTGTGCTGCTCTGCGAGGTAGTCTTACTTTTACACACACAATTCTCAACACCACCACCTTCTGCAGTTACTAAGTGTGCCCAGTCTTTCTCTTTATCCCTCTTTCCACATTTTGCTTTTATCATTTGCTGGAGTAGTGATGTGTCAGCTGCGTAATTTTTATCCCCTTTTTAAGCTCTATATTTTGTCCAAACAAAGAACTGATGAGGTGTGCGATTTTTTTATATATATATTCTTGCCCTGGATTTTTTTTGTGTATGTGATAAAGCGTTGCGTGTTTTCATATAAGGATATTCAAAGTCGGTATGTATACATGCTTTCTGTTGAAGTTAGAGAAAAATTCAGAGGTGATGAGGTCAGCCTGGGTGAGCCTGCAGCTTGATCTCCCACCGAGCTACTGATAGTAAAAATGAACATTTTAATTGCTTCTGATTTTCCTGCCCCTGCATGTATCCCTATCAGAATAATTCCTACTCAGAAACTAGCATTATCAGGTGTTAATTATAGGAAAAGCAGCCCAACGACTGCAGGCTTAAAGGGCCAAACAGTCACACATACACAAATAACTTTGAACTACAGATGTGTATTTTTTATTCTTGACTTCATGTTCATGCTTTTCAACATGCATGTCTTGGTAAGTATAACAATAGAAGCTTGCAAATTTTGAGAAAACAAAATTTTCACATCAAATATTCATTGCAAGAGAATGTTGCTGAAGTGTAAATTTTCCCCCTATCAGATATCTCAAGAGAATAGTTTGATGTGCCTGATTTCTCAGACACAAAAGAGGAGACAAGCATCCAGCACTCTTTCTGCCTTCTCCCAGTTCCTTCCTCTGTGCAAGGGAAAAGCAAGGGAATCTATGTCCATGTTGGTTTCATCTTTTAACAAAATTTACACATTATCGTACACTACAATGTGACATTTATTAAAATAGAGCAAGCTGATTAAACATATAGATCATTCCTCCATCTCTAATTAGATATCTCTTCTTCAAAACGCATGTTTTATGACACAGCCTCAAGTCTAAGCAAACAGTACACACAACACTAAGTTTCTAAAATTCTTTGTGATCCTGTAGCTAATGGAAACTCAAACATTATCTGCTATGCATAAAAATGGAATAAATTGCCACAGCTCAACCTCTTCTCACTGAGTGTGAGTAATTGCTTTCCCTCTATGTCACTGTAAAACATTTCTAGAGAAAACTGTATTATATGTATTTATGGGCAACATAAGCACATATGATGCTTTGCTGTATATGGAAAATGAAAGGCAAATACAATAAACCTCTCCTTTTCATTTAAGGATAAAGGATAAAGATTGTATAATACAGTCTCCCTAATGACAGGGCAGAGCAAGAAAGTATAGTGATTAATGTTAATGGGTTTCTTTACAGAGCAGATGGATTTTTGTGAGTGGTTTTGATGGAACAGTGGGGTATTTTACATGGCAGGAAGTCCCAACCATAAGAATGGCATGAGTGAAGTGGTTAAGATTTCATAAAAGGTTTAGTTGAAAGCTATGTGAAATAAAAAGAAATAGTGCTATGGGTTTACCAGATATTGGAATGGGCTCAAAAAGAACAAATAAAGAAGAGTGAAGAGGAAGCAGGAGATGGTGCCATCCAACTGTGCCTGTGGGTCAGACAGATTCTTTGGTGATCCTCAGTTAAAACTATGATACAACAAAGATATTACTGTCAAAACTTCAACCTGGACCCTCTGCAGATCAGGTTGTTTTATAAAAATAATACTCAAGGCCCTCTGCAGATCAGGTCAACCTACAAGAAAAGTAATGATAAAAATATTTTGAAAAGGACAGTAAAAATCAAATTGCTGTATTAACCCCTAGGAATTTAAAAGTAGTAAGAGAACGCTTGAGCTCAGCTGCAGCTTCCAGAAGTGTAGACCAAGGTCTCCACAGTTACTTCTTTTGGTGTGCCAGTGAACATTTCAGTGTGTCCCGAGACCACATGACATTTGTCTCTTCTGTCTTCAGCACTGGTTAGATCAGAAGAGGATTTCCAAAATGCCAGGACTGGATGTCATAGGAGGGCTCTGTATACTTCCCAATGCAGTTTAAGACATTGTAAACACTGTTGAGTCGTATTTCTCTTCCAAAGGATGAAAGCATTATTCTCCTATTACAGCACAGGAATGAAGACACAGCCATGAAACACAAAATGGAAGTTAAAAGCTTGCAGTCACACCTTGACATCAAGAGCCTGGGGAGAGCTGGCTGTGTAACCAGAGCAGAACTATAGCAATGGAGCTCAGCATCAGCACTGACTTCCTTGGTGCCCTGCGTCATTCTGCCTCTCCTGCTACGTCATTGCTCCCTCTTGGCTTCTGGCAACCAGCTCGTAAGTCATGTTGGTGTTGTGCCTGGTAACTTGCCTAGTGCCACCCTCAGAAACTGTAAGCTTCAGCAAAGACCTTCCTGAAACCCCAGCAGGTCTGGCCATGGCTCAAAGCTTAGCAGGGTCTGGTATGAGGGAGAACTGAACTTCACCATCAGCCTTTAAACTGGGATGGGAGCATAGGCCAGGAGCAATCCCAATGCAAAATTTGCATCTTTACTGCTTATTTGCTTCAGCTGTATTTGTGTGATACACGAAACCTATGCAGAGCTGCTTTAGTATGCCTTGATTGTGGGAGACATGGTTGTGAAGGATCCTGCCATCGATGGTGTCGGAGGACTTTGGGATCTCATTTGCAAGAGAGATTGGGAAAATATTCAGATAAATGGCACTGATTAGTTGATGATCTGCTGCTGAATCCCTGTTTAAAATGCTGGTCCACATTTCAAATGCTTCCCTTGTGTGCTGCATCCCATTTTGCTTAGTAAATGAGAAGTGTTTTAAGACACTGCTCAAGTGGTTTTTCTCAGCAAGCTAAATGCATTTTGATGGTGATTGAGAAAGCTTGTTCCAGCTTCTGGCAGGAAATGACCAGGGCTGTCAGGTCATACTGGGTAGGAAAGAATAAAAGTCTCCTTATATTCAATCAGGCCCCAATTACAGTTTATCAGCAAGAGAGCAGATCAAAAATGAGTTTCTTTTCAGCTGGAACTGTCTGCATACAGCCATATAAGCCTTGATGCTCCATGTCTAATACATAACCCTTGGTATTTAGTTCCCTTGGAACAGTTTATCTGCCTGATCTATCTGCTTCTTATTATTACAGGATTATTTAAATAAGAAAAAAATACCAAAATTAGTGAGAAATCTTTTGTTTGTTAGTTTAAAGTTTCAAGCAAAAATTGCAGCTTTATTCTTTTACCTTTATTCAAGGATTTACCTATCTTATTTCCCTTGACAGATCAGTCTGTGATGAATCCATCATATTTTGAAAGCTAAACCTACCCAACCTTGGCTAAATCTATGAAACTTGACACGGCGTATCTTTTCTCCTGAATACAGTGTGAACTCAGATATAATGTTGTGTGTATTTTGCTCAATATTTATCTAAAAATGTTTTGCTGCTCTAAATAAGCTAAGCTCCTTTTCTCCCTTACTGAAATAATTTTCAAGCCTACAAGGTAAGATTACGTTACGTTTTGGAATAAATATCCATATATTTCTCTTGAAATAAAACTGAAAAAGAATATTGAAACTTAAACATGAGAGATTTAAGTCAGATTTAAGGAATTCTTTGCTATCAAAGTGGTGAGGCACTGGAACAGGCTGGACAAGTATGTTGTGAATGCTCCATCACTGGCAGTGTTCAAGGCCAGGCTGGATGGTGTTTTGAGCAACCTGTTCTAGTGGCAGGTGTCCCTGCTCATGGCAAGGGGGTTGGAACTGGATGAGCTTTAAGGTCTTTTCCAACCCAAACTATTCTATGATTGAAATCTCTACTATTCCGATGCAGAAAAGCTTTATTTTTTCTGTTATTCTAACAGTAGCCAAACTCTTCCTCAGTAATCAGAAAAGCAAATACTTCACCTGCTAATAGAAAATGTCCAGTGCTAGCAAATGTTTTACACTTTGCTTTACGCTGTGGTCAAGCAGAAGTACAGACACTGAAAAAAAGTATGAAAGTATGCAAGACAGGATACAGAATTTGTAGAGACTTCAGCAACAAGTTGTTTCTTTTCTCTCTTGATGCATATCCCATAGCCCTGAACTACCTACTTAAAATTAATGAAGTACAGGCCAAAAAAAGAAATCTGTTTATTCAGCTAACTGGTGATACAGGCAGGCTTCATACAGGTATATGCATGCTTGTAGTCCTCATTCAAATATGTGTATTCACATACTTGCAGAGTACAATTTACTGAGGATTCTGTAAAAATATATGGTCTAAAATATAGTATTATTTTAAGCTTTCTTTTCTGCATAATTTTCAAGTATACAGAAAAAAAAAAAAAAAGAAAGTCTTCCAGAAAAGGAGTTAGTTCGGTTACTTTAAAGCTTTGCTTCAGCATCTTCAGCATCTATTCTTCCTTGCATGCAAGGCAGAAACTGCTTCCGAAGATTAATAAAGCCAGATTTACCAACCTTGACTATTTTGTGATTCTGTAGCCATAACGGCAGCAATTTTTCTAGAAACAGAGAACATCTAGAACATAAATAAAAAAGCCCCAGCTGAACTGTTCACCAGTAGGTAGTCTTGTGAGCACATCAAGGTACTTGACGGCAAAGGCTATCAGTGCTCAAGCAGAAGCCAGGATCTCAGAAAGGCTGCTTGCTGTCACATCCCTTTTTCAAGCTCAGTGGCATTTTGCATCTGATGGGCTAGGAGGAAGCTTTAGCATTCAGATCTTGCAGCAATGATAGCAGCATTTATTAGTCCTGAGAGCAGGACTTCTCTGGCATGAACTGTCACAACTCCACTGAAATTAATGGAACTGCTCCAGATTCTACCAGTTGAAGGATCTCTTCCAGGTTTTGATGTAGGGAAGATGAGGAGCTAAAAAGTCAGATACAATCAAGTCTCAGTTAAAGACTGCATCAAGTTTGTGTTGTTTATTTTTTCTAAAAGAATTGTGTGCAGCATAAATTGACATTTTTTCTTTAGTTTATTTAATCCCTTTTTTGGGTGCAGATTATCGTAAGTAATCATTACTCAGCACTTCCCCTACTCCAAGAATCTTCCTCCCCAACCTTCAGGCTTAGGAAGGAAACAACCCCTGCACTTTCCTTAACACAGGTATTTCCTAACTATTCTCAACCCCAAAAGGTAAAGAAGACTTCTTCCTGTGCTCTGAAGCTCCCAGTCATGTAGAGCCATGATGGATGTGATTCAGATGAACTGTAGAAGGTAGAAGCCAGGGAGTGCTCTGGGTTTTCTTCTAAGCATAAAACTATCCCAAGGAGGAGCATGCCAGTGCCTCCTTTGATTGGAATGAGTCTTTGTGGAGTCTTTGTGCTGCATCTGAAAAGGGACACCAGAAGCCACACTGGATGTTAGAGAGCTGGATAGCTGAAATGATAGTAATTTCCCCCTTTTTTCCCCCCCACCCTGTTTTTCATTATTGCGACAAAAAAAGCAACTGGGTTTTCATTCTTCCTGCAACACTCAGCAATACTAAGACTGCGTATTAAGAATTTTCCCTGTAAATGCTCATGCTAACTGCTGACCTCTGTTGGTTTTTGGGAAAAAGAAATGTTTTTTATTCCCCTGCACTGTAGAATGAATGCAGCTGGAGTTTCTCAGAGGTGCCATTAGCATGGACTGGACACCTCAGTTTTCAAATCAAATCTTGGTCTGAATGACAGAGAAAGATGGAAAGCTCCATTATTCAAAGCTGTGTAGCTGTCCTTTGATCTATCACTGGTAATTTAATACACGGCTTTGCTGGCTCTTGTCAATTATTTTCCATTGCTGTTTCTGTCCTAAATGGCTTCTTGCTTTTGAGCATTTCACATATTTTGGTACAATTTTCCCTGAACTATATGGCTGTAGGAAGCAAATTAAAGGAGAGCAGAGAGCTGATTAGTTAACATAATGTTTGCAGCTGTAGTTAAATGAAAGCTGCCGTAACAAAGTTCTCCCCCTGCACAATGCAGCAGCAAAACTTCACTGATCGCTTTTCAAAGAGAGAAAAACATGACTAATTTTGAGATGGATGCTTTTTGCTTCTGCCTGGGGAAAAAGTATACACCAAAACATGGAAGAGGCCCTAAAACATTCCTCAGCCATAGCACTGGGGAGGAACATGTGCTGCTTACTGCATGGCAAGACAAAAAAGCAGCTCCCTGACAGTATCTGTCTGTTCTCTGCTTTACAGTACATTTAGACATGGCAGAGAAGCCATGCACATCACAGATCCTTGTGGCAAACATGCCCTTCACTTCTGGAAGGGCAGATTGCATTTTTAATGCTTCCTGACCCTTCACAGTTGGTGAGAATTTTACTTAGAGAAAGTCTTAGATGAGTCCCAAACTGAGCCAGGCTCACCTGCATTTGCCCCAGTACATGCCCACTCAGTTCATGGACAGGCTGAGGATAAAGCAGGAGGCTGGGGCCAGGTAGCTCATAGGGCACAGCTTTCTCCTCAAGCAGTGACAACAAAAACTGCCCCAAATCCCTGCTGGACAGCTGGGCTATGCCCTTTTTTCCCTGTGTTTCTCCTCCACTAACCTCCAAATCCTTCTTCTTGCTTCTCCTACCAAAAAGAAATTACTCTGAAGTGAGGGTGAGGAGAAGTGGCAGACAAATGCCAGCCTGGAAAGCAGTATACAATCACTACTACTTGTCTAAGCTGCCATATGACCAGGCTCTGGGTTAAGGTGCAAAAAAAACAGATGAACCAGGGATGCAAGTCTAGAGATGCGGGGTAAGTGCTGATTTGGAAAATGAACCTCACAGTTAGAGATGTTTTTGTCAGCAGGTTCAGCCAGGGCTGGAAGAAGCCCAGAATATCCTTGAGTCTTGGGGATATTCCGCTTTTGAGGAACCTAAACCCATAACTGCTTCCTGCTGTGTTAATTAGAACAAGTATTAGAAAGGGCAGACACTATCTCTGTGTAAAAGCAATGCTGAGTTTTGGAAGTGCAGTTCATGGTGATTATTCTAGCGAGGAATGAGGGGAGTCTTTCCTGGGCAGAACTGTGGAGCTGACCATGGCCCCTTGGGCTCAAGGGAAGATACCAGCAGGACAAAGAGACTGCAGAAAGCCTCCCCCTTGCCACCTCACAAGATGCAGTAAGTGATTTATTGTTTTTCCAGGAGATGGTGGCTCTGTGTGTTAGCATGGGGCTGAGGATGGCTCAGCACAGGTTCTAAAGCATGCTGTGGCAGTAACAGACAGCACAGAGCTGGGTAGAGAGGTGTGTCTCCAAAATACGTTGTTCTTTTATAAAAAATTTCTTCCTCTTGTGCCTCAAAAAGCAAGAGTCAGATATTGCCATCTGCAAGACATAGAATCATAGAATCATAGAATAGTTAGGGTTGGAAAGGACCTTAAGATCATCTAGTTCCAATCCCCCTGCCATAGGCAGGGACACCTCACACTAAATTGTGCCACGCAAGGCTCTGTCCAGCCTGGCCTTGCACGTTGCCAGGTTGGAGCATTTGCAACTACCCTGGGCAACCCATTCCAGTGCCTCACCACCCTCACAGTAAAGAATTTCTACTTCATATCCAATCTAAACTTCCCCTGTTTAAGTTTAACCTTTAAGTTTAACCCTTCTCCTATCACTATAGTCCCTAATGAAGAGTCCCTCCCCAAAATCCTTATAGGCCCGCTTCAGATACTGGAAAGCTGCTATGAGGTCTCCACGCAGCCTTCTCTTCTCCAGCCTGAACAGCCCCAACTTTCTCAGCCTAGTTTCATACAGGAGGTGCTCCAGTCCCCTGATCGTCCTCCTGCCCTTCCTCTGGACTTGTTCCAACACTTCTATATCCTTTTTATGTTGAGGACACAAGAACTGCACACAATACTCCAAGGGAGGTCTCACGAGAGCAGAGAAGAGGGGCAGGATCACCTCCTTCGACTGGCTGGTCACGCTCCTTTTGATGCAGCCCAGGATACGGTTGGCTTTCTGGGCTGCGAATGCACATTGCAGCAGGCTCATGTTCATTTTCTCATCTGCCAACACCCCCAAGTCCTTCTCCATGGGGTTGCCCTGAATCTCTTCCCTGCCCAACCTGTAGCTGTGCCTGGGATTGCTCCAGCCCAGGTGCAGGACCTTGCACTTGGCACGCTGAAACTTCATCAGGTTGGCATCAGCCCACCTCACAAGCATGTCAAGGTCCCTCTGGATGGCATTCCTTAACCCTCCAATGTAGGAACTGAAGCACACAGCTTGGTGTCATCGGCAAACTTGCTGAGGGCTCACTCAATCCCACTGTCCATGTCACCAACAAAGATGTTGAACAAGAGCGGTCCCAACACCAATCCCTGAGGGACACCACTCGGTACTGATCTCCAGCTGGACATTGAGCCATTGAGCACAACTCTTTGCATGTGGCCATCCAGACAGTTCTTTATCCACTGAGTGTTCCACCTATCAAATTGATGTCTCTCCAATTTGGAGACAAGGATGTTGTATGGGACAGTGTTGAATGCTTTGCACAAATCCAGGTAGATGACATCAACTGCTCTACCCCTGTCCATCAGTTCCATAGCCCCATTGTAGAAGGCCACCAGATTTGTCAGGCAGGATTTCCCCTTTGTGAATCCATGCTGGCTGTCACCAACCACCTTGTTGTTTTTCATGTGCCTCAGCATGCCTTCCAGGAGAATCCGCTCCAGGATTTTGGCAGGCAGAGAGGTGAGACTGACTGGTCTGTAATTCCCCGGCTCATCCGTTTTCTCCTTCTTGAAAACGGGGGCTATATTTCCGTTTTTCCAGTCGTTGAGAACTTCACCTGATTGCCATGATTTTTCAAATAGGATGGACAGTGGCTTAGCAACTTCATTCACCAGCTCCTTCAGGACCCACGGATGGATTTCATCAGGTCTCATGAACTTGTGCACGTTCAGGTTCTTAAGATGGTCTCGAACCACATCCTCTGCTACAGTGGGCCCAAGGTCTTCATTCTTACAGTCCCTGCGTCTGCCTTCCAAGACTTGGGTGTTGTGGTGAGAGCATTTGCAGTGAAGCCTGAGTCAAAGAAGTCATTAAGAACCTCAGCCTTCTCCAAATCCATGGTAGCCAATTCTCCTGATATCCTCCGGAGAGGGCCCACATTGTCCCTAGTCTGTCTTTTATTTGCAATGTACCTATAGAATCCCTTCCTGTTATAAGCCTTTTTCTTCCCTTCAAGTTTCCTTAGCAGCTCCTTATCCATCCAGGAGCCACGTCTCCTGGCCTTCCTGTTCCACTTCCTTCTAGGAAGTGGGATTCAACGCTTCCTTCTAGCATTGGGATTCTACACTCCTGAGCTTGTAGGAGGTGATCCTTGAATACCAACCAACTGTTGAAGCATTTCTTGCTGAAAACGGACTGTGAGCAATCCAGACAACTGCTTGACATTTGTAAAGTAGTGAACCAAAGGCTGTGAGGCCTTGCTTGGAGGTTACTGAAGGATGTGTGGAGGTTACTATAGGTCGCGTACATGCAGAAAGCTTTCAGAAAGCTGGCACAGACGGTTGTTAAGAGGGATGCGTATGAAGAAACTGATAGCTGTGTCCTCGAAACCATCTGCTGTTGTGGCTGCAGCTTTGGAATCACTTACTATTGTAACAACCAATCATAAAACTGTTGCTAACACTTGGTTAAAGAATGTAACCAACCAGATGTTATCGAATGTTCCAGTGTTCTGCGGCTTTTTCTATAAAAGGCGCTGCTTGTGTATAATAAATTGTCAACGCTTGATCATATTGATCAGAGTTTGTTGTCCTTAATCTCCCGCAACCAACAGTCTTTGGTCCCCCTGCCCTTTAGGGCTATATCCCATGGAACCTTACTGAGCATGTTCCTGAAGAGGCCAAAGTCTGCTCTCTTGAAGTCCAGGGCAGTGAGCTTGCTGCACGCTCTTCTCACTGTCCTGAGGATCTCGAATTCGACCATCTCATGATCGCTACAGCCAAGGCTGCCCTGGAGTGTCACATTTCCAACCAGCCCTTCCCTGTTGGTGAGCATGAGGTCAAGCATGGCAACTCTCCTCGTCGGCTCCTCTATTACTTGCAGAAGGAAGTTGTCTTCACATAATCAAGGAAGCTTCTGGATTGCTTGTACTGGACCATACTGTCTCTCCAACAGATGTGGAGAGATCAGGTTCAATCAGGGTGGTTGAAGTCCCCCATGAGGACAAGGGCCTGCAAGCGTGAGGCTGTTCCTATCTGTCAATAGTGTGCTTCACCCACAGAGTCCTTTTGATGAGGCTGTCTGTGACAGATCCCCACAGTAATGTCTGCCATAGCTGTTTTCCCTTTAACCCTGACCCATAGACTCTCTGTTAACTGATCACCTGTCCCCAAACTATGTTCCATACTATCCTGCCTATCCTAACATAAATAGGAACTCCCCTTACCCATCTGCTGGGTCTGTCTCTTCTAAAGAGCCTGCAAGCTTCAATTCCAACACACCAGTCATAGGAGCCATCCCACCATGTTTCTGTGATACCTATAGTATCACATCCTCGTAAACAGACATAAAGGCATCTGAGCCAAACTCCAAATAAAGCCAGTTCATCGGCTTTGAGCATTTATTATAGGTGCTGGCAACTGACTGGGCAGTGGAATGGTGTTCCCCTCCCCCAACACATCTAGTTTAAAGCTTTCTTGACCAGCCTGACAAGCCTCCTACCAAAAATAGCTCTTTCCCTTCGTTGTCAGAGCAGCTCCACCAACCTCCAGTAGACCTGGCCTCCCAGATGGAGTCCCACGTTCTAAATACCCAAACCCCTGACTATGGCACCTCTGTTCTAACCATTTATTAACCTTCCATCCTTGATGGCACAACCTTCTCTTTGTTCCATCATTAACATAATGGGGCACAAACAGAAATACACCAACCTTGGGAGGGACAAAATTTTACCTATTTGAAAAAAATGCCACCCTACTATGAACCTTGGAAGCCTGCTGGGATGAGAAAGCCAGGTGCACAGACTTCCTTCTTCTTTCCCTTTTTGCCTTCTTACCCTTCCCTCAGTCTCATTTGGAGAAAACTTTTCATAACTTTATTTTTTTTATGTCTATGTGCACTTCTTCCTTGAAGTCCCCTGTGAAGCCACTGCTTCATTCCCCTGGCTGTACAACCTCTCTAATTCCATACTTATTCCGTGCCCCTGTTTGGGTTTACAGCCTCTAAAGGCCTCAAGGTCTTTTGGTTTGGGTATTCTGCAAGCAATATTGATGGATGTGATGCGACACTGTAACTTGAATAGCAGGATTTCCAGTATTTCCTCATTTTGCCTTGAATATAGAAAGGAAAACTTTTTTTTGTTTGTTTTAATGTCATACTCCTGACAAACCTCTGAGTACTTCCATAAGACATTCCAGTAACAGTGCCTTGCCAGCTTTTAAAAAGGCACTTCCTGCACTCTATTCATAATTTAAATTAAAAATATCGATCGCCTGTGATGAGACCTAAACCACCTACTTCTTATTAAACCTAATTAAAAAACATTATCAAAGAAGACTTGAAAAATTCAATCTCATTGGACTAATGGAAATTTCTTGCCAACTGCCTACAGGCACAGTTTTTTAAAGTGCTAAATCCTGTGGTTTGGGGTCATCAACACCTAGTTCTGCAATTTCAAAGCAAATATTTTCTTGATTTTACTTGATTTTAAAGTCCATCTCAACAGCTTGGTCATCTAAAATTGAGAACTTATGAGGATCTAAGGGAAGAAAATACAGCACATTTACCTCCTATGCTACATGACTGAGATGATAGGGGAGTATATTATCCAATCTAAAATCCTGAAAGATGTGATGACTGGAATTGTTTGGATTATGTATGTAAATTTCCTTATAAAATAAGTCAACTGATTTTAAAAACAAAGTATTTTGATTATTTAAAAAATATCAAACTGCATATGAATTATATGCAGTTGTCATGTTTTCATAGAATCACAGAACCATAGAAGGGTTTGAGTCAGACCTGGACCTTAAAGATCACCTTGTTCCAGCCCCACCTGACATGAGCAGAGACATCTTTCACTAGACCAGATTGCTTCAAGCCCCTTCCAACCTGGGCTTGAACACTGCAGGGGATGTGGCAGCCACAGCTTCTCGGGGTAATCTGTGCCACCACCCTCACAGTGAAGAATTTCTTCCTAATATCTGATCTAAATCTGCTCTCCTTCAGCTTAAAGCCATTCCCCCTTGTCCTGTCACTACATATCCCAGTAAAACATTTTAAATCGTTATTTTCACAAAATTATTGTTTATTAATTATATAATAAATAAATTATTGGAATACATATATTTGAAATGCATACATTTGAAATATGAAATTTTAGGGATTACACATGTTGATTTTCAGTCACAGTTTATGTGAATGATTTGAAACCTATTGAATTGAAACAAAGCACCCTGAATGTCCCACCCATTTGCTGTTAACTAGTCATAACTGACTTTGGAAAGGTATACAGACATTGAAAGCGAATCAGCTGCGACAGACAGAACTTTCCAAATGTCACCTCCCCCTCAATTTCATTTCTTCCAGAAAAGACTCACTTACTGGAATCATCTGTGAGTGGACATATTGATACTTTTTTCCTTTTGAACATGTTTCCATCTAAAAATTTGTTATTATTTTTCCATCATTTAACTCTCAGTATTTTCCTTCATGGGTAGTCAGGCTAATATTCAGAGAACACACCAAAGCACCACCTCAGCCCTGAATCTTCTAAGAGGTTCTTTATTTTTCATCAGTAAAAAAGGTTTGGAGTATGCTAAATCTGGCACAGTAGATTGCTAAGAACCTGATTTTTAAAAGGGAAAATGAGGTCATGCACCAGCATTATGCTTTATTTTTTTAGTTTTATCTCAAAAGCTACTGTACTATGTCCTTAATCCTCTGGGAATGGATGGCTGTTAACCATAAAATGACTTTCTATGTACAAGCTTTGCATTCAATATAAATTGCCTCCTTTTCTGGCATAATCTCTCCCTCCTTGAATTCAGTCTTTCAAACCAAACCCAAGGTGAACTAAACATTCATATCTATTACCTCCTTCATTACCTATCTACCGCTAAGGTATTTTCTAAATGGCTTCAATGGTATTAAATGACTCATAGGTATTTAAGTCATATATAATTGGAGGTGTCAGTTGCAGTCACTTAATAACATCCATGTCCATCTTTTTGTAGATAAACAAATGAAAGTTGCTAGCCTAAATGAAGATTTGCTTCCATCTAGTCCCACTCCAGCATGTATAATTACATTTTATAGCTGACTTGCCAAAACATGCTGTCATGACATCATGGCTGTTTAAGCAGAAGACCTTTCAATTAACATATATTTTTTATAGATTCATCAGACGGCGAAAAAGCTAACCTTACTTCCCTAAAGAAAAAGAATCAGTAGTATCCTAGATAGTCATATGCAAAATATAGTTAACATTTACTGCATTGTTCAGAAGTCCCTCTCTGTTTGAACCTGAAACTGATGAAGTTCAGGCTGCTGCTGAAAGACAAGTGTATGAGACCACTTTGCCTTTCTTTGTTAATTAGGTAGAATATTTTCATTGTGCAAAGAATGTCCGGCTGGAGAGGAAAGGTGTGCCTGCTCTTGCGGAGGGGTACATCAGATGGTACCTGTTATATGCTTTGCAAAAGTTCCCTTTAGGATGGTCTGCTGGCCTGCAGCCAAACAACAGACATATTACAGTGATGAGCAAGAAAAAAAAAAAAGGCTAGTACAGGGATAAGGTGAGGCTAACTTTTCCTTAGAGAGTATTCAATAAGATGCAAGGACTGCGAGAATGAAGACCCAGGGCCCACTGTAGCAGAGGATGTGGTTCGAGACCATCTTAAGAACCTGAACGTGCACAAGTTCATGAGACCTGATGAAATCCATCCGTGGGTCCTGAAGGAGCTGGCAAATGAAGTTGCTAAGCCACTGTCCATCCTATTTGAAAAATCATGGCAATCAGGTGAAGTTCTCAACGACTGGAAAAACGGAAATATAGACCCCGTTTTCAAGAAGGAGAAAACGGATGAGCCGGGGAATTACAGACCAGTCAGTCTCACCTCTCTGCCTACCAAAATCCTGGAGCGGATTCTCCTGGAAGGCATGCTGAGGCACATGAAAAACAACAAGGTGGTTGGTGACAGCCAGCATGGATTCACAAAGGGGAAATCCTGCCTGACAAATCTGGTGGCCTTCTACAATGGGGCTATGGAACTGATGGACAGGGGTAGAGCAGTTGATGTCATCTACCTGGATTTGTGCAAAGCATTCAACACTGTCCCATACAACATCCTTGTCTCCAAATTGGAGAGACATCAATTTGATAGGTGGAACACTCAGTGGATAAAGAACTGTCTGGATGGCCACATGCAAAGAGTTGTGCTCAATGGCTCAATGTCCAGCTGGAGATCAGTACCGAGTGGTGTCCCTCAGGGATTGGTGTTGGGACTGCTCTTGTTCAACATCTTTGTTGGTGACATGGACAGTGGGATTGAGTGAGCCCTCAGCAAGTTTGCCGATGACACCAAGCTGTGTGCTTCAGTTCCTACATTGGAGGGTTAAGGAATGCCATCCAGAGGGACTTTGACATGCTTGTGAGGTGGGCTGATGCCAACCTGATGAAGTTTCAGCGTGCCAAGTGCAAGGTCCTGCACCTGGGCTGGAGCAATCCCAGGCACAGCTACAGGTTGGGCAGGGAAGAGATTCAGGGCAACCCCATGGAGAAGGACTTGGGGGTGTTGGCAGATGAGAAAATGAACATGAGCCTGCTGCAATGTGCATTCGCAGCCCAGAAAGCCAACCGTATCCTGGGCTGCATCAAAAGGAGCGTGACCAGCAGGTCGAAGGAGGTGATCCTGCCCCTCTTCTCTGCTCTCGTGAGACCTCCCTTGGAGTATTGTGTGCAGTTCTTGTGTCCTCAACATAAAAAGGATATAGAAGTGTTGGAACAAGTCCAGAGGAAGGGCAGGAGGACGATCAGGGGACTGGAGCACCTCCTGTATGAAACTAGGCTGAGAAAGTTGGGGCTGTTCAGGCTGGAGAAGAGAAGGCTGCGTGGAGACCTCATAGCAGCTTTCCAGTATCTGAAGCGGGCCTATAAGGATTTTGGGGAGGGACTCTTCATTAGGGACTATAGTGATAGGAGAAGGGTTAAACTTAAAGGTTAAACTTAAACAGGGGAAGTTTAGATTGGATATGAAGTAGAAATTCTTTACTGTGAGGGTGGTGAGGCACTGGAATGGGTTGCCCAGGGTAGTTGCAAATGCTCCAACCTGGCAACGTGCAAGGCCAGGCTGGACAGAGCCTTGCGTGGCACAATTTAGTGTGAGGTGTCCCTGCCTATGGCAGGGGGATTGGAACTAGATGATCTTAAGGTCCTTTCCAACCCTAACTATTCTATGATTCTATGATTCTAAGACAAGCAGCATTAGCTGTAAGTAAAAGCATTTCCGACAGTTCATTTTAAAATGAAGCATTTGTCTTTTTTAAATATCAGATGTGTTGATTTAGACTCTCTGCTTTACTTCCAAAAGCTGTGTTTTCAGTAAACAGTCAGAGAAATTGTGGTACAAAACCTCAATTGGAAAATTTGTTTCAGGGCACAGAGCCTGGGAAAAGTCCCTGCTTTGCTCACTGAACCCGTACAAGGCTTGCTGAATTTTTTACAGTTTGAGGTACCTGAAAATGCAGATGCCAGCAGGACTAAATAACAGGCATGGATGGAAATGACCATTTATAGTGCTCCTTTGGTTCAAGCAGATGAATATGTGGCTCACAGCGGTAACTTGACCATTTCTAACCAGCTACAGGAAAGTCTAACTCATCTGGACAGCATCTGCTCACTTTTTTGTTTTTATTTAAAATACAAAACTATGTAAAAATAACCTATCCCAAGACAAAGTAAATGTCTGCCTCTAAATCTGTTTTGTCATTTGCAACACCGTTTCAAACTACCTCCTCACTGGGTTACAGCAATGCGTATCAACAAAATTGCAAAAGCCAGGTAAAATCCCTGGCCCTCCCTGGCCACCTGCCTTGCCCAATAAAAGACCCATCCACCCATCCTCTCATCCATGCAGCCACAGGAGTGATCAGTGGTTGCTGAGGGTAGCCAGTAGCTGCCTGGGGTCACACAAAGCCAGCCCATGCACTGCTGCCATTGCCCAAAGCTCTTCTGAAGCGGAAATAGGCAAGAAGGGTGGCATTTCTGGAGTAGTTCTTTTAACAATCATGTATCACCTTGGTCACCAATTTTACAGTGACTGCAGCCACTGCATGAAGCTAATGTGTTCAAATCACTGTTATGCCCGCAGTGTGAGAATTATATGCTTTAGCTTTTTTGTCATATTTTCCTGACAATAAGCCTGCCGCATTTGTATTATGTAAAGTGAGTAAGCTTCCACACTGTACACAACCTTCTTGCAACAAAATTAAAGTAGACTGGCATCATTAAATAGGCCTCATTGTCTTCATACCAACAATGATCTCATCTGACATCAGAGACTGTAACTATGCTGCTAGATGAGTTTTTCCTGCTATATTAGACACCACTGATTTTCCTATTTGTTCCATGCTTTTCTTCACAGGAGGGAATATGCTTCATTTGTCAGTTAATGCTTATGGTAGAAAGCAGTTGAATTTGTTCAGGAAAAACAAGTCAAAATACCTCTGTAGTCAGTATTCAGGAATCTACAGAGACAGTAGAGGCTATTACTTTTTTAATAATTAATTCTTATGGCCACACATTCCTGAAAACCAAAGTAATATATTCACGAGACTACAAAAAAAACCAAGACTGAACGTCCTCTGTATTGTCCCTGTCTAGCAATTTATCAATCTGTGTGCAGTGAATCACTGGTGAGATATAAATTATGAAATGCTACAACTGCAGAACATTATGAAAACACACAAACCTCCCCACAAATGGGAAAGGAATAAAGTTAGGGACGATGTAAAGCAATAAATATTGAAAGTATGCCAGCTTAGATTTGGTTGAAAATGAACACTACAGTGTGAGCACTGGAAAACGGGTTTGTAGATTATTTTCAAAATAATTAGACCATTTCAGGTGATTTTTAAAGGTTTTAGGTGGTTCTTTGATTGGTAAATGACACCAGTAGATATCAGCCCAAACACAAAGGCAAGAGGTGACTCTGACCAGGTGCGCTCTGGTGTTTACTTTATTCAGATCTTGCTGCTCCTGCCACAGGGGCTTGATGTTGGCATGAGAGGCATACATTAGAGGACAGACTGTTAAAGACAGAGCTGATGAATTTGCTTGTTCTCTGTAGTGGTCTGCCCTCATTATTGCACAGTATTTTAGCAGACTGAAATGGTCATCAGCAGCCTTCACCAATACCCTTAGAAAGGGATGGAGCGGTTGGGCAAACATGCTGCGTAACAAAAATATACTGGAGCAGGGGAGAATTAAAAAACACCCAACATTTTCATAACCAAATGAATTTGTTCCCTTTTCTTCTTTACTTTCATTTGTATATTGCTGATACGATCTTGTTAATAAGAATGTTCAGAGAAAATCTGTTACCTGTGGTAACAGTTGCCCTCGTTCCCCTTTTGAAAGCTCAAATTTTTTACAGTGCAACCCACAAGGCCTTGCAAACCGGAAAAGAGACCAAATTGAGAGAAACAGTTATTTGCTCATGTGCAAAGATCTGTATTTGCTTAAGAGAAATCATTAACCAGTTGTTCAACATCACATGAATTAAGGTATCATGTATTTATAGAAAATATACCTATAAACAATTAAACATGGCTAACCTCATTATTTGTTCTTTTAGTTTTGCTCATACAGAAATGTAACATTCAGTTTAAGCACGTTTTACATAGCAATAAGATGACATAGAAATAAGGACTCATGAAATACAGAGCTGGTTAATTCTGCAAAAATGTTTTTTTTACAGATAGTCATACTCTGAACTGCAGCTCTTACATCAGTCTTAACTAGCTCTTGTGAACATCTGCATCAGTAGAGTTCTGCATGATAGTTTGGCAAAGGATGATTCCTCTCATAACAGTAGACACATCACCTGATGAAATTGCATATCTGTGGGCAACAGCCCAAATGCTGCTGCCACCCCTCTGCTGCTGTGAAACAATCTCCTCTAATCCTGAAGGAGAGCCTATATTAAGTGACATATACACCCACTGATAAAGAACAGGAGATGGGCAAAGCCAGTGTTCATGAGCACCCAAAACCAGAATGTGACCACCAAATTCTTAGGAGAAGGTGCCCAATGTGACTTTCTATAGCCAGTGGCAGTGATACAGCACCAGGAAGAGATGGTTATCAAAATGGCATGGGGTACGTTTATTATAGCTTGTGAGCAGAAAAAAAGAACTGAAAAATTTTCAATAATTCATTCACAATGACCAGTTCAACTTCTCTTCCCAGGAATACATGTAGCTCCACTTCAACTGCTGTATGAAAGTGCATACAGAAAGCAAGTAATATAAGCTCTCAGTTGCCATATTACTCTGTTCTAGTACTCTATACTATCCTCCACTTGAAAATGCAAGTAGTAAAACATAGCTGAAGACACCTGCACTTTGACCAGCTTTCACTGAAGTGGCCCATTTTAACTAACCTTCCTTATATTGTTATACGACAGAATTTTTGATACACCACTACCTCGGAAAGCCCAGATTTGACAAAATGTTCCTGGAAGAAATGCTGTTGGGCCATTTACCAGCACTCCTATATAACAAATACAGTTTGCCAATGACCCCTGGTTACATGACACTGCAAATAACATACAAAGGAACTTCACTGAGCTGTAAAGCAGCCTTACCAAGGATTAAAATTGAAGGACAATGTAGGTCAATATTAAACCTTCAAATTATGCAGCTGCAAAACACTAGAGTAAATCTAGATACAGTAATGTGAAGCAGCTACTTGAACACAGTACCTTGACTTCCAAGGCAAACAAATGATAAAACATAACAGAGAGAGGTCTAGATTCAGCTGGCATTCTAGATGGAAAAATATCCTATTTGGTTGTTTCTTTTTGAGATGCCTCCCTGTGAGAGACTGAACTGAAATCAGACTCCACCATCCATTGTCTCAAAGACTGATGTGAAAGGTGGGTGTGAGGAAATGAGACTCCACTGTCCATTTTCTCAAGGATTGGCACAAGGAACTGAAGTCCATTGTCTCTAGGACTGCTGTCCATTTTCTCACGGATTGCTGAAATACTTGAGCAATTGAAGAGCTGGCTGCAAGTCCAGCATATGATCAACCACGAATGCGCAGTGCCTGACATTAAGAACAGGGGTACTTTCCTCCAACGCATAATAAAAGGGGACAAAGCTGATCACCCGTGTGGCCACGCACCACTGAAGACTACAGACCCTTAGGATGCTGCTGAGTCCAGAGTGGTGATGGTCTCTCTGCACTCCAAATGCTTGCTTAATTTCTATCCTCTTTTCCAATCTGTTCTGTTGCTCCTAAATAATTATCTTTTAAAATCATTATCTCTTTATAATAAACAAATTGACCAATTGTGGTGCTTGACCTCATTTGCATCTTAATTTCACTCCGGGGATCACGAACAAAATATTTCCGACACTGGGTTTTATCCAGTCAGAACTTGACACTTCCTTAGATTCAACTCCTACTTGTGCAATTTACAGTTACAGCAGTTTTGTACTAAAAAAGTAAGACTTCAAAGCTCAGCAGTGTAGCACATTCATCAGAACCTGCACCTGCTGGCATACAGATAGCCATGTAGTTCAGCCAACCTTATATTGAACCCTTTTGAATTAATGTGGTCTGACTGCCTGTCTGCCTAGTCTTGCAGTTATAAGCCTTCAATCTGCAAGTTCGCGGCAACACCAAGGTGAGTGCTGCAGCTGACACGCCTGAGGGATGGGATGCCATCCAGAGGGACCTGGACAATCTCAGGTGGGCCCATGTGAACCTCAGCAGGTTCAACAAGCCAAATGCAGGGTCCTACTTGCGCATTGGGGCAACCACCCATATCAGTATAGACTGGGGGATTAAGGGATTAAGAGTAGCACTGCTGAGAAGGACTTGGGGATACAGGCGGATGAATGTGCACTCACAGGCGAGAAAGACAACTCTGTGGTGGTCTGCATCAAAAGAACCGTGACCAGCAGGTCAAGTGAGGTGATTCTACCTACCTACTCTGCTCTGGTGAGAACCCACCTGGAGTACAGAGTATAGTTCTGGAGTCCTCAAAATAGGAAAGACATGGATATGTTGGATCCAGTACAGAGGAGGATTACAGAAATGATCAGAGGGATAGACCACCTCCCCTGTAAGGAAAGGCTGGGAGATTTGGCCTTGTTCAGCATGGAGAAAAGACTCCAGTAAGACCTTATAGTAGCCTTCCAGTACTGATATGGGGCTTATAAGAAAGATGGGTGCAGACTATTTGGTAGGGCCTCTTGTGACAGAACAAGGGGTAACTGTTTTAAATTAAAAGAGGGTAGATTCAGACTAGATATAAAGCAGAAATTTTTCAGGACAAGGGTGGTGAAACACTGAAGAGACTATTTCCCGGAGATGTGGAAACTGCCACATCACTAGAATCATTCAAGGT
The DNA here is from genome assembly GCA_017639245.1 of Myiopsitta monachus. Taxonomy (NCBI): domain Eukaryota; kingdom Metazoa; phylum Chordata; class Aves; order Psittaciformes; family Psittacidae; genus Myiopsitta; species Myiopsitta monachus. The sequence goes on from CM029941.1 coordinate 21,917,564, forward strand.
CAGGTTGGATAGGACTCTCAGCAATATCATCTAGTTGAAAATGTTCCTGCTCATTGCAGGATAGTTTGATGTTGACTTCTAAAGGTCCTTTCCAACCCAACCCAAATTATTCTATGATTCTATGAAAAAACTAACTGGATGTAGCTCCAGATACAAACCACTTGTCTCTTAAGGGATGTATTCCAACCAGCAGGATATTGCAACCGTAGAGAACTGAATTGTGAACATCTATAACAATTGCCATACACAGTAAGCTGAAATGCATATATATATATACATATATATATATGATTTGAAAATGCTTCCTCTTCACCAATACAGTGATTGAGAGAGAGCCCGCATTTGTTGGTAGAAACAGCTCTGTAAAACTGAGGATACCAGAATGAAGCTGACAAGTAGGAGAGGAACCTAAAGAGTCTAGTTCAGTGCAGGCAGAGAGGCCAGCTCTTGGTCTTTCTCTGGCACGCAACTGAACGATGTGACTCTCTCTTGCCTGGAGATTGAGCACTGTCTCTGAATAATTCCTTTCCTAACTTTCATCAACAGAATAAGAACAGACTTCCTTCTGGTATTTTAAACATTCTGCCACTCACAGTGCCATAAATGTTAAGATGAAAGATTGTGCTTTGAGAAAAGGATTTGGAATTTTTTTGCCAACATGTCCTGCTCCATCTTGCACCCTGACACTTCTCACCAAAAATTCCTATATGGAAATTTGTATGTCTACAAGTGGATTGGGCAATGGGCATTTTGCTTCAGCCATTACTGTTGACACCTGTTTATGCACCTTGTGATTCACTTCCCAATTTTTAAAAGTTATATCCTTAACATATAAAACCAATAGAAAAGAACACTGTTAAAACTTTTTTCTTTTAAATCATTCTATCTGGTTTCTTAAAATGCCAGCATGAATGATGTTTCTGATAAGTGATGCTTACTTCACCTAATGCCAGTGTTGAGTGCAATAGTTCCCTACACCTCCTCCTTCTTCTTTCTTCCAGAGACTGACTATATCCCAGGATTGTTAAACATTTGAATTTCATCCTGCTGCAATAATTTTTTATTAAGTTTTTGTGTGGTTTTGGACAGGGATAAAGCGCTGATATTTTCCTGAATTCTTTTCGAGGCTCTTGTATGCACTGGGGAAAAAAAAAAAAAAAAGCACAATAAGAAACAGACTTTACATTTTCCTGTTTTGATGGTGAAATAGAAAGAAAGGAAGAAGGCTACATGGACTGTCCTTGCCATTACACATATCAAAGGATTAAATATGACTTGCTTACTGTGTCTTGTGATTCTGATCACAAGGATATCTTCAAGCTTCAGAAGCAAAGCTTTTTTCATCAGTCTTTTAGGCTTTCAAGTAAGTTCAAGTCAAAACCCATTTTCTACTGAAACTGATGCAGGTCTCTCACCCTTCTGACTGCCTTCTGATGAGTGTATAACCAGCCTCACAGCACAGTCAAATACCTTCCATCAACAGGTACCCAAAGTGCTTGTGGTGAAGTAGTATTTAAGTTAGAACTAGCTGATTATATTTAAGTCATGAAGATTTTTTTCAACAAAATCACCTGATTTAAATTCATATTTTTAAATTTTAAAATAAAAATTCAATAAGCAACTGATATAGCTATGTTTACCTTTATCTGATATGATCCCTTTTCTGCTTTTTTACCTGCTTCCTCAGGAAAAAAGGATGAAGTTGCAAGTAAGGAAGGACAAACCTTCTGTTTTCTCCCTTTCTCTTCCATCTAAAGGCACACAGTAGGTGCACCCTACTATTACTCTTTGCAGCCTTCAATGCCAGGGGTACTTCGGCTGTCATACCTAAGTCTTAACCAGAACGGCTCTTCTGTTCTTGACTTAAAATTGACCTTACATGAGGACAACAGCAAGCTGTGCCGTTACCAGTGCCTTAAGCTCAAGAGCAGGACAGTGACCCACGATGTAGCAACCATGAGTAGGATGACCTGCACTTTGTGTGTGCTGTTCAGGGAGGAATCCAACATCCTTAGTTTCAGGTGCAAACTGTTTAAATTAGAGTGTTTTTGTTTAGGCTCTAGTAAAATGAAGACAAGGTTACATCCTTTGGACAGGCTGGCATGTTTGTGCATACTTTCCTGGGCAATGGCATCCAGAAGATAGAGCCAGTCATTTTTAATAAGCAGCATGTGGTATGGATCCACTCTACAATCTTACTGACAAATTTTTATTACAGCAACTACTGTCCTGTTCATAAGCAGGGATGCCAAAACCCAGCAACCTTCCAGAATAATAATCATAATGACTGGCTTCAGAACTATGGATTTATCAGACTTCTTTATGACACCAGACTACAGTGATAAAACTTTACAAGTGCATCTTACAAATCCAACAAAAGGGGAAAAATGCAAATCTCTATTCTGGCTGTAAAGACTTCTACTGGAGATTATATACATTCACTATTTTGCTCTCTATTGTAAGCTACTCTGCTTTGCAGTATTTCACATTACTACTACTGCTACTAATCTTCTGCATGCAATAAATCCTAAAATCCATCAAGGAAAGGAAAGGAAAAATTCAACTGCTCAACAAAAAGGAAGCTTTCTGTGCAAGGGGAGTGCTGACCATAACCATCCTTACCTGTTAAAACACAGTGGTAAAAGACAAATGAATTACGAGTGAAATTACATCATTTTTTTTTCCTGTCTTTATTAATCAAAATCTAAAGGAAGTTCCTGGAATAAAATGCAATTGTCTCTCCTTCCAAGACATATGTCACTAGCCTTTCTTTTTATGTATATGTATAAATATATATACATTTTAAGTACAGCAATGGAGAGGTGAGTCATAATTGCAACTTTAGGTATTTGAATGAAATAAAAAGAGGTTATGTGACACATCAGAAGGCTATTGAAGTTCTCTGCTTGTTGCCATGCAGGAACATTTCTAAGTATCTCACAATCCACTATTAGTTTTCCCTCTTAGCAATCTCTCTCTTTCGTCTTCAGCAGCCTAGTAACGCCTCCTAGGGCAGCACTAAACATCTGGATGTTGTAAGTCAATAATAAACATGTAGAAAGAAGTCCAACTTGTTTTTTTAGTTACAAAATACTTCATTCCAGCTGTCATTTATCTATATATTCTTAACGTTCTTTCATAAATATTGTCACTTACTAAAATTACCTGTCCAGGTATGTAAATACCTTTACAGTGGATGTGATGGAGGTTCCTGTGGCCAGCACCACAACGCCAGCGCTCAGCAGGGCATAAGTACTGTGGTATCCTACCAGCAGCTAGGAACTTCACAAGTTCTGGTCTCAAAGCAGGCCCCTTACACAGCTGTCCACACCTAAGCTGGTATCTCTTCCAAGGACCACAACTGAAACCCCGAACACTTCAGGATGGGCAGTAGAGGGGCACATCTAGAAGTCCTTATTTCTCCTGTAAAAAGCCCAGTTACCTCAGAACTGTTGTGCCTGGGCAGTAATTTGATGGGGAGAAAAGCTGTTTAACCAAAACACTTTTTTATTTTTGTTTTTATGAAATACAGTTTTAATGAGATATTGTAATATTCTATAACATGGGTAATCTATTCCAGTTCTCAATGCGGCCAGTGCCTTTTACATGGCTATTTTTGCATAATTTCATGATGTCAATTCTAGCAACTTATTGTAAGGCATACACTGTGTCTATGTCATAAGTCACTAAACGCAGCTGCTACTTGGTATTGCTTAAAACATTTTTCTCCACTGAGTTGCTCATAAAGGAGATTAATAATTCTAGGTAAGATAAAGTGTTACCTGTCCTTTATTTTAATAATTGAAATATTCTTTTTATATCCTTACAAGTGATCTTTTACAACAGATCACATTCTGTTGTGATGCTGTGAAACCTTGTAGGATTCTCGAAAACATTATACACACATTTACTCGAATTTCTTTGGGAAGCGTTGTTTTGCTTGTTTCTATGAAATAAGCCACAGCCACATATGGGGGCTGATGTAGAGAGAGGGTGCTGATTACCTTCTCTTTTTCTTGATGAAGACAGACTAGAATTTGTGCAAAACTGTGATTTTTTTTTTTTTTTTAAAGTTTTACGGAACTGCAGGACAAAATGAGGCTTCAAGAACAGATCTCAGTAATTTCACTTTAGAAACTTTGAAAAACTTGAGAATTTTTACCCAGAAATTTTGAGCAATTGGCTGACTTGCCCACAGGAAAGAGGGAAAATAAATTCTGAAGGCTACTGAAAATGGCATTTTCAGGAAACTAGCCCAAGGATTTTCACAATATCATCTGTAATTGAAGTACAATGGGAAAAATTGCCTCTTTGACCAGTATGGTGTTTTGATTAAACGTGCATGTACTGAAGTATGACAAAACAAGGTAGCATATCAGCTGGCTTAAGACATAATAAACTAAATTCATGCCTTCTGCAACTCTTTTGAAGACAGCAGTATTCTTCAACAGACAGACCTGATCCATGAGTCTCCTACATGTGGTAGGTTTTTTTTTTTGTTTGTTTATCTGGATATTTCTTTTCCTTTTCTCTATCTGGAGATTAGTGTTTCTGGATTTTTCTATCTGGATGTTTCTTTTCCTTTGCACATAAGATGGCTAGAACAGGGTATTAGACTTTGCAAGGAGGGCTCTGAACCTGGGAGTTCCAACTTTATCTCCAAGTCTATTCTCACCTAATAACTAATGCACATCACAGGAATAAAGACAGGTGTGATGTTAAATAGCTGTGTATCCTAAATGAACTCCTATCAAAAACTAAAATTTCTGCATCTGTTTTACAGTTAAATGGGCTTTGCTGATTTTTTGCAGATAGTTTCTGCTCCTAGAGGGCAAGAAAAAGACAGAGTCTATAAATATTGCACACTCTCAAACATCAAAAGTAGTGAAGCAAGTCCAACCCAAAGTGTGCTGCTGTCCTGCCAACATTAGCTCTCCTGAAAGCATGAATGACATCAGCGAATACAATCAGCAGCTTTCTGCTCTCTCTGGCCAGAACCACAGGCACTCCTGGGAGCCCAGACAGTCCAGGTTGTTTTGGACAAAGAGATGACCCCTCACAGATGTGTGCCATTAATTCAGTAATATCAGTTCCAAGCCTCGAGCCATAGGCTGGGATAGAGCCCACAGATGAGCATTCAAAGGCAGGAGGAAAAGCCACCTTTCCTGGCTTCCAAAAAGCTGGCACTAGGTCTCAGGACTGGCTACAATAAAGACAAATAGTAAAATGCGCTTGAGGCAATTTTCAATGGTCAGTTCAACCAAATCAGAGCCTCTTTGGCTCAGCCCTGGGCTGGCCTCAGGTTTACAATAATCTATCCAGTGTGACAAGGGCATTAGCCTCAATTTTAGGAGCAGAAATCTCTGAGACTGCTCTTCAGTATCAAGCCTCCTCTACAAAAGCAGGCTGAGCTGATTCTGCATCCTTAATTCCCTCACTTTCTGACTGCTCCCTTCTTGCCTTCAAGAGACTATAAGTGCCAAAATACTCCTCCAGGGAAAACCCCGAATCAGAAACAGCTTTCCCCTAGGACCTTTGCCTGAACAGTTCCACATTAATTGTCCATGTTCTCACCATATATAGGGAGCCGCAGAAAGAAACTGGAAAATGATGGAAGCTGAAGGGCCACCAGTTTGAAGGCAATCCCAGCCTAGCATTTTGGCTACACTAGACGTGACTTTTCCACAGCCTCTGCCTCAGATCAGTGTCTGGATGACAGGCCACTGTTGCCTGGACTCAGGCTTGACCAAACAGCTCTGAGTGTGGTCCAAGCGCTGTATCTAATGGTTTGGGTGATACTATATGATATTCCCTCGGGTGCATTCTGTACAAAATCCCTTAGGCCTATGTCCACACACCAAATCAACCACAGTGGTAATACCAAGAAGCAGAAACAAAGTATAAACTAAAATAGGCCACAGATAACACCTTTAGCTTACATCAGCCTATTGCTTCTGTGTGTAAGTGATGGTTTGGCAGAGGTGTATAAATAGCTCTGAAATGCGAAAGTCAATTTGAAAGGATTACATTGAGGCTGCCTAATAGCAAAAGATGCTTTGAGTGCTGTTTAGTACAAACAATAAAATAAGATGTTATTATAGAAGAAGCATATACTGACCTCTGCTTGTGCTGGCCAGCATTTTCATTACAAGACTCTTGTTCCTTTTTCATTTGTCTTTCAGTTTGTTTGCTTGTGAAATTATTCTTTTTTTTCCTTCTTAAGACCCACACTATCGTCAACGGGTCTGTGAAGCTTGTGAGAAAGTTTGGATGGTTTTGCGCCTCTTTCTTTTTTTTTTTAAGTCCATCAAATTTTGTTCAGGATTAGTAATTTAATAAATATTTTATAATCCATCTGTTTCCTGCCCCTCATCTACACTCTGCAGGACAGTGCTGGCACCCTGTCAAATTAGCTTGGCACAAGCATCTGCAATGTTGGCATTTGTGGCCACATATAAATGTAAGGGTTGACCCTCCAGTCCTTTGTGGGCCTGAGAATTTGCCTTTTCTCTTGAGTGAGGTGTGAAACACCAACAAGTCTTCTGTACTGACTGCACAAGCCAAAAAGCCATCCCATTATGTCAAATAGCTTGGACTACATTCTTCCTATGGCAAGCTGCATGCACCAAAAGTTTTTTGCTTTCAGTCCAACAGAAGGAATTTAATGCTGCAGAGTTGCCCCTGTCTGTGGCTGGAAGTCACAGTGGCTACTCAGAGCTAACAGGAGCTCATCTGTATGCAGCAAGATAAGGTGAAGCTCACAGCAACATAGACCCAAGCAAAGTGAGCTGGGCTGAGATCCAGAAATACAGAAGATACAGCACTTTTTTTTTAAGTATGAGAGGTGTGATCATTTTTCGATTTTGCAGAGCCCTGATAGGACTGTCTGCATGCTAAATGATAGCCACTTTGGATTTTCTCCAGCCACATCCAGAGATAATAGTCACCCATACTGTTAAAATCACTTCTCTGAGCAACTATGAAGTAGAAATTCACCCCCAGCATTCTTTTCTGTTTCTTCTCTCTGAGGGATGATTTTTTTTGATTGTGTGCTTTAATGTAAGGATCACAATGTTGTCCTGAGAGCTGTTTTATTCTAAAGACCAGATTTTTAACTATGAGGAAATTGGGGGACATTTGTTTGAGGGACTTTGCTGTTGTTTCTGTCAGACCTACAGCACCTTTCTGTCAGGATGGGGTTGTCAGGAAAAAGTAGTGAGAAACATTTTATGGAGATTTCCACTTAAAGAGATGAAGATTCATGGTCACAAAATCCATTTTGCCGTTTTTAGATTATGCCAGCATGTCTTTCCCTGTTTCCTACCCCTTTGTCTCCCCAGCCCCAATCATAAGTATAGCTGGCCAGTGTAAGTGCGCTTGCATTGCTCTGTCAGGGCTTCTTGTCAGATGTGTAATTCAGACTCAAATTCAGCCTGGACTGGAGCCACAGAGCAGAGAAAACTCAAAGTTATGCAACTTTTTTCTCTCTTTATAGCAGTCTAAAAAAGTATTTTTCTAAGGAAGAGAAGGTCAAAGCATTCATACCCATGCCCATCTTTGGTATTCAACTATTGAATCAAGTTGCTAAAATGCAATATTATGCAGCTCTGTCTGAAAACTAAAACTTTCTGCTTTTTTATTTTGATTTTGCTTTAATTGCTTGAGCTTCCATAAGTCGTTTAAAAAGGAAATGAAGCTCTCTAAACTGTGAGGAATTTGCTCGTTAGTGGAGCACATACAATACTGCAACCAACCAAATATTGACTTAAAATAGAATTGATTTCTCCCTTAAAAAAAAAAAAAAAAAAAAAAAAAAAAAAAAAAAAGCCAACTTAATCTTCTGGTTATTTAGGGGAAGGAAGGGGGATAGAGAGGGTAACCTTAGTGGAACTCAAATTAAGAATCTGAAAACTATAGTGCAGAAATAAAAAGCCCCATCTTTTAAAGCAACCGGATGTATCCCAGGAGTGCGGTGCAGCAGGAGCCGCCCGTGCAAAGCAGCGTGGCCGCCGTCAGGGTCCGGCCGCGAGGCCACGGAAGAGCTCCTTTTCGCTGCCCGGAGATGCTGGCTGCGACGGGCATCGGCGCCGAGCCCGCGGACCGTCCCACCAAGGGGGGGAGAGGGGTCCGGGCCCCTCCCCCCGGGGACCCCTCCCCCTCGTCCTGCCCGTGAGAGGAGCTGGCATTGCTCCAGCGTGGGGAAACTAACCGCGAGGTCGGGCGGGGAATGGCGCGTCCCGCCCCCCTGCCCCGGACGGGGCGGGTCAGCGCGCCCCGGCTCTTCTTCTCCTGCTCCCGCCGCGGCCGGCAGCCGCCCGTGCTGCCGTCACCCTCCGCCCTGCAGCGAGAGGGGATAACGATACGGAACGAGGGAGAGGCAGACGAAGGGGCGCAGAAGATCCATCCCTGCGGCCAGGTAGACCCTGCCTCGGGGTCCCAGGGCTCTCGGAGGAGTCGGGAGCGCGTTCATGCGACAGCCCGCAAGGCGCAGGGAGGGACCCTGCGGGATCTGTCGTGAGACCACTCTTTCCCAGGTGGGGTAGTAGCCAAGGAGCTTGCAGGAAAGTTTGCAAAGGAAAACGTAAGAAATATAAAAAGCAGAACGTGCAGAAAGGCACTTGCGGGAGTCCGCAGGACTCGGGAAGGAGGCGGCGAGAAGCAAACCCGCCGCGCGGCAGCGCTCCCGCCCGTGCCCCGAGCTCCCCGGGGGCTTTGCCCAGCCCGCACCAGGGCGGGTGAGGCTCCAAAGTCATAGGATATGCGAGCACTCGGGACAAATTTCGGTTCCCTAAGCGCCGCAGGGTGACTCTTGTCACGTTCTGGCACTTAAGAAACATCCAGGACACAGGTGGTTAGAAGTGATCAAAGACGAGATAAGATCAAAGATCACTTTAATTGCGAAAATGAGGTCACATAGGATTTCCAGAAAGTCAGCTATGTATCTGAGGCTGTGAAAAGCACTACTGTCATTTAATGTAAGCAGCTGGAGTTCAGAAATGACTGGGCACTTACATTCACTTGACTCACAAATTTAACATTCCCTTTTAGCTAGAGGTAACACAGATTGCACAAAAATAAACAGAAAAATATATATATATGTATGTATTTGGTCAAGCATTCATTTCAGGCAGCCTGTCACAGAGGTATGCGGCAGCCGGCCCAGTGTCAGTAACGGGCCGTGCACCATCTTCAGGGGCACAATAGGGAAGGGCCAGGAGAGCAGGGCTGTGAGGAGGGAGAGCCTGTTCTGCTGCAGCCCTGCGCCAGGCGAGGAAGGGGAAGCACTCCTGATTTTCCGAAGGCAAGCGTCTGGGATTGACGGGAGAGGGGGAACCCTCCGCGAGGAGAGACATCGCGGGGACCAGCCATGCCAGGCTTGGCTCTCCCTGCCCTTGGCATCGCAGTAACACCGGCTGCTTCTGCCGTAGGTTTCAGCTTGCGGCGGGGATCGTGCTCACTCCTCCGCGGCTGCCCACTCCCTCCCTCCCCTGCCTCCGAGGAGCACATGGTAATGTTTTGGTTGATCGGTTCAGTCCGTTTTGTTGTTTGTTTGTATTTGTTGTTTGTTTTATATCGTGTTTTTTTTCTATCCCCAAGTAATAGGTGCCGCTGGCTGCCCCCGGAGTAGCCACAGCGTCTCCGGGAAAACTTCCCAGCGGCTTTAAAAAAAAATAAATAAATAAAATAAAACCAGAAAAAGACAGGAACGCTATTTCACAGGCTGCTTAAACTCACTGTGTCGCTGCGTGCGCGGTGGTGAACTCAGACAGTCGCACAGCGCCAAGCCTATCCCTGGTGGGAGACCCTAGGTCAAAGGCATTACAAAAGATCCCCATATAGTGAGGGATGCTGTCGGGATTGAAGCTCCATCACCTCCCTGCGCTGTGATGAAGGGAAGCTCTGTGACTGGAAGGTCCTAGCACAGCAGGAGAACGGTTACGCGCACGTAACACAGGACGGGGATGTTGATGTTAAGTACCTTTCAAGGTTACAAAACACGTTCGCTTTCCCCTCAAGAAAATCCACTTGGTCGTTTCAGAGTTCAAAAAGGGACAAGCCCAAAGCTCCTTTCTCCGCTCAAGGAGTCACCTTCAGCCTCCGTGCTCACGCTGTCGGACCGAGGTCAGGATTTGAGCCCCCGCCATCTCCTCTTAAATCCAAGAAACCCTCCCGTCACTGCGGTTTTCTGCATTTTTCATCTTATTTTTAACGACGCTACTCGGGCAGACCCTGTGGCTTTACACCGACCACTAGCAACTTCCTGCAAACCCTAAGTCTACCCAGAATGATGGGGGGAGGCGAGCGAGGGGCCGTGGCAGCGCCAGCACCTGGCGGCGGAGCCCCGGGGAGGCCAGGCGAGGAGACAGCGGCCGCGGAGTCCCCGCTGGCCCTACCCCGCGGGGCTTATCCGACGGTCAGAGGAGCGAGGGGGTCGAGCGCAGAGCGGGATCCTGACCCCCCTGCCCTTCTGCCGCCGCTATAGAGGGGCTGGGCGAGCAGGACACTGCAGCGCGAGGCAGGCGGATGGAGCGAGTGGCAGGTGCCCCGTCCCGGAGCGGCGGGCTTCACTGCCTGCAAAACTTGCACTTGACAATTTTCTTAAAAGCACTTTGGAAGTCTTTGTTGAAATAGGCATAGATGATGGGGTTGAGAAGGGAGTTGGAGTAGCCTAGCCAGTTGATGACTGCGCCCAGCCACTCGGGCATGTAGCACTTACTGTCACAAAAGGGCAGGACCAGAGCCACGATGAAGAATGGCAGCCAGCAGAGGATGAAGGTTCCCATAATGATGCCCAGGGTCTTGACAGTCTTCCTTTCGCGGGACAGAGCCATCCTTCGCTTGGCCTCCGTGTTCTTCTCGTTGCGCTTCTCGAAGGAGGGGGGCTGCGGGCAGCTGCATGCTTCGCTGGGTAGCGGCAGGTGACTCTTGGAGGAGCTGTTGCAGCGCTGGACCTCGATGATCTCCAGGGCAGCCCCGTCCTCGCCATGCCGCACAGCGCCGTTGACACAGACACCGGGCTTGAGCTCCGCAGTCCGCCGCCAGCCCTTGCCGGGCTCCCCGCTGCTTTTCTTCTGCAGGATGGCGGGGGAGAGGGTGAGGCAGGTGTCCGCGATTTTCTTCTTCTCCGCTTTCTTGACGGTCTTGCGGATCCTGAAGCGGGCTGCCTTAAAGATGCGGCCGTAAAGGACCAACATGAGGAGGAGCGGGATGTAGAAGGCGCCAAAGGTGGAGTAGATGGTGTACCCATGGTCCTTGCTGATGGTGCAAGCGTCGGGGTCCGAGCGGTCTTCGGGCGTCCTCCAGCCCAGCATGGGCGGGATTGAAATCAAGAAGCCGATGACCCAGGTCAGGCTGATAAGCACGGCGGCCCGTCGGGGAGTTCGCTTGTTGACATAGTCGATAGGGTCCGTGATGGCCCAGTACCTGTCCAAGGCGATGGCGCACAGGTGCAGGATGGAAGAGGTGCAGCACAGCACGTCCAGAGAGATGAAGATGTCGCAGGTGACTTGCCCTAGCGTCCATTTGTTCAGCACCTGGTAGAGGGCCGCCATGGGCAGCACCAGCACGGATACCATGAGGTCGGTGACGGCCAGCGAGCCGATGAGATAGTTGGCCACGGTTTGGAGGGAGCGTTCCAGGGCGATGGCCGCGATCACGCAAGCGTTACCGCTCACGGCGCACAGAATGAGCATTCCCAGGAGCAGGGAGGTAAGCAGCTGGTAGCCCAGAGTCACTTCACCGAAGCCGGGGCCGCCGGCACCCTCGGGGGAGAGCTCTGAGGAGGTAGTGTTGTTGGCCACATCCATGCCGGGCGGCGGATTCACTTCAGGAGACGGGCATGGGAAGAGGCTCCGGTCACTTGTGCGCTCCTCTGGCAAGAGGCATCGCCGCCCCGTGGGCTTTGGCCACGCTGGACACCCGCGCTCCGCTACCCTTCCCTCCCCTATATATTGCGGCGGGATGTGGCCGAGCCTCGGAGGACGGCGGCTGGCGGAGCCGCCCAGCGCCCGCCCATCCCCGCCGCCTCTGCCCAGCCCGCAGCCCCGGGCGGTGGGGGCGGCCCTCCTGCCGCCTCTCGCCGAGCTGCTGCCCCTCGCTCCTCCGCTCTCCCGCGCCGCTCCTTCATGGTCTGCCTCTCCGCTTTCCCCTCTCTTTCTTCCTCACTCCCTCTCTTCCTCCTTTCCTTCCCCTTCTATGCCCACCCTCCATCCCGCCTTCCCGCAGGGGCTCTCGTTAGGTCGCCGGCGGACGGGGAGGGCGGGCGCCGGTGTCCGTCAGTCTGCGCCGCCCCCTCCCCGCTGTGGGGACACAGCAGAGAAACCCACTACGACTGCTCCTCACCCCCACCTTTTCCAAACGTGCACGCCGCAGCTCCGCCCTGGCAGCGGGGTCTCTGGGCTTCCCCTAGGTACCGGCGCCGGGGCTTGCGCAGGGTGCGCGAAGCGAGGAGCGGCTCTCCGTGGGCAGGCACTGCCGGCTGGGGCGGGGGGCATCTCACACCACGGGTCTGCCTGCGGGCTGCGGTGCCGGGGCGTGTGGCTCCGGGGCGCTTATCGCCACCTGCAGGCAGGGGACGGCGGCCCGAGAGCGCGGCGCCTGAGAGGGTGTCGGCGGGCATCCGCGGCTAAGGGACAGCGGGACTTCCTGCGGGTCTACACCACCACCCCCTGCCCTGCTGCAGCGGGCGCAGCGCTGCTCGGAGAGCAGCACCGGCCACGCCGGCGCGGGGACAGGGAGAGAGGGATCACGGGTAGCAGCGTTGCATGGGAGCCTCGGGAGGGATTGCTGTACCGTCCCGTACCGTGCAGGGCTCCCGCGCAGTCGCTTACGAGTGCTGTATCAATGCAAGTCCATTTCCTGATGATTCATGCCCTCTCCCCAGCGTCCCGCCGCGGGGAGGGCGGCCGCTGCCGTCGGGGGTTCATCGCCAGTGCGTGGGTCCCCGCTGTCCTGTTCACCACTGCCCCCCGGCTCTCCTGAGACAGAAATTACAGCGCAACACACAATTGAAATCACTGTCTTCTCAAAACAACAAGAAGGGGAGAGGGAGAGAGAGAAGGCGAGAAAACCCTATGCATTACAGGCTGTATATGAAAGTGAAATGAGAAAAATAGCTCCGTGAACAATCTTGAATAAAAAAGGGGGTGTCAGATTGACACATCATGAGCAAATCAGTGAATGACCAGTAAATAGAACAAAAAATTACAACCCTGGGACTCCTCTGTCATTTAAAGGCAAAAAAAAAAAAATAGTAAAAATAAAAAAAATTGTGGTGTTATTGACAGGTTTAACTCCAGCTGTCTGTGAAAGGTAAAAGAAAGTAAGTCTTCGGATATAACTTCTGTGGCTGGCTTTCTGTTATCTTGCTGCTCAGTATTCTTAATGATGCATGATCTTTCACTCTGCTTTGTAATTGTGCCATGCAAGCTCAGAAAATGCAGAAAGCCAAATAAGTAATTGCTTATAAGGAAGGTTTGCCAGATTCTAACTTAATCAAACTTGAGATGAGGATCACAGGGCCTGGCTTGCACACGCTTAGGTGTCCTCATCTCTTCTCAGTCAACACTTAAAAATAAGGCTGAGTTCAGAACTTCACAACACTTGGGTAGATTTCGGCCCTTTCCTTTTTACGAGGGGTCAGGCTACGTCCCCGCCCCTAGGCTTGCGATCTTCACTATAAACGATCAAGGCACGGAGATGGGGTGGATAAGCAGAGCGAAGCTGCAACCCTGCATGCCCATTGTACTGACATTTTCATGTTCTGCGCCCTATTTAGTGAAGACTTACCCTACAGAGGCACAGACAAAACAAAACGTAATCGATATTTAAATATGCTTTTGTCCTTCACCACCAAAACCTATTTTCTTTTTAATTTCCCCTCAACTGCATGGCACGGTTGGCTTCCGAACAGCTGCCTATTTAAAGACCCTTCCCCTTCACTGAAAGCAAAGTTTGTGCTTCCTGCTATTTAGGGCCAGTCTGATGCAACGTAGAACGCTGCTTTCTTGCATGGTGGTGGCAAATCATTAACCTAATTAGATTAGCCTGGAATTAGCGTTTCAAAGCCATCGGGGATGCGAGTTTTAGGAATCCACGAAGGACTCTTGAGGAAATTGTTTCCGGGTTTGTTTTGTACTAATACAGCCAAAGGAAGTCAACCCCAGATGCTTTTTGCCAAGAATATCCGGTGAAGAGAAATCGGCAGGATCTTTTTTCAACTGAAATCTTTTAAGTCGGCCTTACTTTTTGAATGTATTTTTTGTTCAGAGACTGAAAGTTAATTCACTCTGAGTTAAATTGAGAAGCAATTTAGGCAGCCATGAAGGAAGGGGAGGGAGTAGGAGGTGAAAGATGTAGACGAAAGGAAAACTCACTCTTCTGATATGATAGTGTCTTTAATTCTGCTAAGCATTTGAACACCAAAATGCGGGTTATACTTCCAAGCAACTAAATGATGTGCTAATGTCTTTAGATAACCTAGACGAAGAGCCCAGCAAAATTCTTTAAGGAAAGCCACATAAAATCCAAGCTGACTTGAGAGTAAATGAAACCTTAACACTGCACAACCTTAAAAAGTCTAATTAAAATATTAACGTTATTCAGTTACGACAGCTGCAGCAAACAAGAGGTTCCTCAGAAAGTATGAAAAGAAGAAGAGTTAAGAACTGTAGCAAAAGATGCTTTCCTGAGCATTTTCATTCTATATGGCTCGAAAAAAGAGAGAGCTACATATTCTTGATGCTTTCAAATTCTGCCTGTTATCTATTTGCTGAAATAAAATTAAAATGCTACAACCACAGCGCCCAGTTCTTATGACTGCATATTGCACTTTGATTTGAAAAGGATTTGGGTCTTGAGTTGTTGTTTTTTTTTACTATTCACCAGGATAAAATACAGTATTTGTGTTATTCAAGAGATTATATTCCAGTAATGGTTTCAATATGTGGGTTTTACTAGGCAGCTAAGGAAATTAATTATTTCAGTTCACTGAAACTGATCCTGTCAAGTTGCAGTTTTCTGTAAGAGAAGTTCAAACAGGTGGAAGAAAATGTGTGCCAGGAGACAACCTACCAACTACAGCCTTCTTGACTTTTCTCATTAGGCATTTTGGAAATAGAGCCAACAGGATTTAACACTGTTCCTCACTGTTCAAATCCTTCTGCAAAACAGCTATAACTTTAAAATACAGAAAAGCAAACAAGAATTTAATGGCTGAAATGACTTTGTCATTGAAACCCATTCCTTTCACGCAAGCACACGCATTCCACTATGAGATCCAGTTCAGGATACCTGCTCCCACCTTTCAAAAAGCACAAAATATTTCACAGTGTAAGCAAATTTAAGCCTTCTACTGTGAAATGCCAAAAGCTGTAAGAAAGGGACAGAAAAGTTAAAGGCCATTGCTAACATTGTAGCTGACTAGCTCTCAGACAAACTTCTCTGGACCAAAATGAGTCCAAATTTGGCATTCTGTTTAGTCCTGACCTTGTGGAGAAGATGAACCATCAAGGAACCTAAGGGAATTTTAGTACCAGTAGCAGAACTGTTCCCTGTGACCTATCTCTAGCTATGGTCAGTTTGTGAAGTCCTGCACATACAAATCATACATATGAAGAGGGGAAAAAATCCCTCTGGAAAACTACAATTAATCTGCTCAGAAGCAGTGAACTACAAATGCAGTGCAAGAGCACAAAAAGAAAGCCTATGCTTCCAACTTCTGGGTCACCTTTGTGCCATCTCAGTTCTCCATGGAGTCCATGGAGCTGGCTAGTTGTGGCCCACTAAGAGCTATTCAGTGCCGAGACATTGCATTTGCTATGCAAGAATCAGCTTGGATCTAACAGGTAACAGTATCAGCACATCAGAACAGCATTCAGCTTCAGTACTGAATTAGGTCCCACTGAGATGTCTCTTGACCTACTCCTTAACACTCCCAGTTCTGCGAACAGAACAGTGACAACCAAGGACAGGTCTGGAAAGGTCTTATAGCTCTGGTGTCTGTCACGCCAAAGCAGCAGCGCTGCTTCATGGCTTTAACAGGTCTTGGGAATAGTACAGCTGGGTTCACATGTCTGTTCCTTCTTCATCGCACAGTTAGAACCAGATCAATAATCTGGGCGCTATAGCCCAGAAGAATACCATGGAATACACAGGAATAACCACCACGTCAGGATGTTGGAGTGTCTATTATGCTTCCCATGTTATTAACCATGTTTTTGGTTGCCTGAGATACCCCTATTGCCACAATCATCCTAGACAATGGTGAGCAGAATGCAAATTCCACTGTCCTATATAATTCCATTCAGCTACCTTACAGCAACTCTTGTGTTCATAATTTTCATTAAGGCCAGAAATTATTTAGATATGCAACTATTTATTTTCTGCTTCTGCCTTTTCTCTGCCAAGAGCTTACCATAATAACTAACATTGTAGCATAACTCAGCATAAGCCACAAAAGAGCATAATTAATTCCACCTCACAGTCTTAGAAGTAATAGAACATTGGGTAAACATTTAATCCAAAGTGAATAAATGTTATATATATTCAAGGAGCATCACTGAAATTAAACTGTTCCTAGTGGTGCCTGCTGTCAAAATCCTGGGGCAGCGCAGAACTAGAAATTTAAGATGAATTTTGAAAGAAGTTCACTTTCCTCTCTGAAGGGAAGAGAATTTCAAGCATTTTTGTTCAAATATTTTTTATAAGTTTATAGGAACTTCACAGAATTTTTACATTCTGGGAAAAGTTGACTTCAGGCTATATTTTCTGCTTTCCCCTTCTGTACACAATGCAGCTATGATGAAGAGGTGGAAGGTTGTCTTTTAACCACTTTTGCATTTTCTCGATGCTTAGGCTGCTAAGCGCAGATTTGATCCCAGAGAAACTCTGAGAATCTATTTATTCAACTCTAATCGGGCTGTGGGTAACAAAGCAACGTTTCTGAGGTTTTTATCAGCACATCTTTGTCAGAGACAAGCAAAAACAATGCACAGAGGTGGTGCATTAAGAACTGATCTCTATGTATGAAGATTTTGTAGCTGGTTAAGAATCACCTGTGTGATGCAATGCTGTTCCAAGAATATAGAAACTGGCTAAACAGTTTCTTAAAAACTAAACACCAATATTTGTAATGTAATCAAACCCACTAGCTCGCAAGTAATTTCTCAGCCAAAGTTTCCAAAACCAATCATCTTATTCTATATTATTCTATAATTGCTGATTAGCACTGATCAGAGCAGCTTCTCAGTCAAACCAGACTTTTTCTTGTAGCTAATTAAGATTATTCCATCTATTTAATTAACATTAACATTCATCTTATGGCAAAACACATAACTGGCTAAAAGTATTTCCTGACAATGCATATCAGATTCCAGAAGTATTCTAGATCTTAACCAATTTTCCAGATATTAAATAGTGTTTGCATGATCTTTAAAAGAACAACTGCCAATACATTTAAAGCTTTGCAAGCATTTTTATTCTTTTCACTTATTAGTTACTCTATTTATGGACACATTTTTGTGGGCACATTCAAGTTTGGTTTGTTTTGCTCTCCCTGCACCCTCCTCCCTCCCCCAAAAATATGGACTAGCTTCCAAGTGAGAAGGAACTTTTTACAATGAGCATTAAAAGATTTTCAAAAATATTTTAGTTTATGGAAATTTATTCTCCAAAGTTTTTTATTTCAAAGGCCATTTTTGATGCTTTTATATGCGTATGTTATTTGACTTCAGAGATATAAAATAAGAGACAAATTATTCTTGAATAACAGCAAGTTATGAAAAAAACATCTCTAGCTAAACTTCTGCAGGCCTCATCTATAAATATGAGGCCAATCTAAATAAGTTTATCAATATTTTCCAAAATAAAGTTAAGGTAGTTTAATCTTATAATTGAGTTGCAGGTGTAGCAATTGATGGCTTCCTCTGCTCTTGCCATGTCAGAACTTCAATATTACAGTAGAGATTAAAAGTAGATTGTGTAATATCATCGTCTCCTTAATGAATAAAGACAGCTGCTAAAGTTTCAACATCATTGCTTACAAAGGACATGAACCCTCCTATTTCATGCACACTGACTGGAGCTCCACAGTACTGACTGCAGTTCAATAGTATATTAAACCAAGTCCATTTTTTAAAAAGATATTATTATGACTTATTTTAATTTTCTTAAAATTAATACAATAATATTATTTTTAAAAATACAATTTGGAAAAAGCAAGGCTGATGTCTAAACATTAAATTCTAGGAAGATCTTTTCTTTGTAGAGTAGCTTTATCCTTTTAAATGAAAACCAGTTTATTTCATTACACAGAGACAGATCACGTGTAGCCATAGAGGTCCACATAGATTCTGCTTTTGGAGTGACCTTGACAAAGGTCATGAGGATGTTGTCTTTCCCCTTAAACCCCTTTACCTATGGCATTAGATGGCACCATGTCTTCCCAGGAACCTGGGACCTTTTTCATGGTGGATGTTTTTTTGTTTTCTTGCTGGAAGTAAATGTGCTTTTGAGGAATTACTTATCTGAAAACCTCTTCTTTTTATTTATTGGTTTTCCTAGTGAATCTCTGTACCATGCACAAATTGCTAGTGCTTGAGGCAGTTGG
The DNA here is from genome assembly GCA_017639245.1 of Myiopsitta monachus. Lineage (NCBI taxonomy): Eukaryota > Metazoa > Chordata > Aves > Psittaciformes > Psittacidae > Myiopsitta > Myiopsitta monachus. The sequence continues at coordinate 21,936,171 of CM029941.1, forward strand.
AGTATATGGCCAAGGATACAGTGGAAGACCAAAATGCTTCTTCAAGCAGCAACCCATACTTGAAGTCAGTTTTTAAGGGTTGACTCATTGCTGCTGCTCTGACTTTTAACCACCCTACTAACCAGCAGGAGTCAGGTTAAGTTAATCACCCAGGATTCCTATGTAACAAATGGAGTTTGCAGATCCACAAAAATTGGTATTTTGAGCACACAGCCTCTTAATCCTTCCAGTAATAAATCCTAAGGACAAGAGTGTTACTTAGCCTGCTCTCAGGTACCTAATTCCATCAGCACAGCTAGAAATCTCAGAAAATTGGTATGTATTCATCGCACCAACAACATGAGCTCTCTTTAAGTTGACCAGGGAAGTCATAAGCGGAAAACAGACCAGTGGAAAAGTCCAGGGTGCAGATGAGTAAGTGGTGCAGGCCACTGCCTCCCACCTCACTTCCAATCCATTCACTAGATGACTCTTAAAGAAGTCCAGCAAGGGAAAACAAAAAAGAGGACAAACAAATATTTTGGCCAACCATGTGACTTAGATACACAAAGATAGTAACATATTTTATAACCTAATGGGTGAGTTTACTATCAAGATAAGCCAAAGGGACCCTGTCTACCACAAAGAAACAACACTACAGTTAAATGAGATTTTATCGGATCTTAAACAGCATCATAAAATTACGGGAAGGTTGTGTTATGTTTTGGTGCTGTTCCTTGATGACATTAATTCTTTCCCAATGTTTTTTTATTTTTCTGCTCCCCAGTCTCATTAATCACTCTTCATCAACTCTTCAGTGCTAGGCAAAATTTCTGTACTCTCAGGAGCTCTATCACATCTGCTTCATCACATCCCCTTTCTAGTTGAAGTGGTAATCTGAGCTCCCCCTCTGCAGTTTCTGCTATCACTCATTTAGGTTCAAAATATGTAAAATAGGGGGTTGGGGTGGTGAATGGGTTGCATGCGATCACCTAGTTATCAGTTCTCATTTTTAATCTCATGTGACCAGATGGCGTCAGATTTTGAAGCTCTCAAGACTATCCCAATTGCACTTTACAACCATGGAGGTTGTAAGTATAATTGTAGCGCACAATGTCCTGTTAAAACCTGTAGGAATGTTCATCTTCAAGCAGGCTTTGTGAGAATCAAAATTTTGCCCATAGGCACATGTTGAAGTAATGAACTTTGTTGCAAGCTAGCCCTTACTACTTTTCTTACATACTGTCTCAAATCACTTATATCCAAGAACTCACCATTGTAGCACCAATGCTGACTTCTTGGATACAAACTTTATCATTATAACCATTACCATTCAAACTTTATATTGTCTTTACCACTACAAAACAAAATCTGAGAACAGGCTGTTAAGAGAACTCTGAAAAAAAAAAAAAAAACAAAAAAAACCCCCAACAAAACCCAGATACTTCCTCCCTATTCTCTCCAATAATTTTATCTTCATGATTGTTCATCAGAACAGTCACAATGTGTTCTGTGTATCCAGTACATCATGTAGCCCGCAAGGTCTTCTCTGTTTTTCTTGCTAAGACACAGTTTATGCTAGTCATGAAAGTCTAGATAAGCTTTCTTTCACCTGTACTCTGATGCAGTATATAATTGCAAAAGAAGCATAGAATTATGCCTCTGAGAGGAGCAATTCATTTCCTTCTTTCCATCTGTCCAGAGCAGAGAGTAATCTGCCAGATGATAGCTATTTCTGACCAAGTCCTTTAGAAGAAAAAGGAGTATGGCAAAAACTTTATTCTTCCTCCCTATGGGGCATTCTCCTTTCTCCCATCCAATGCTCTTGATAATGGGAACCAAGAAACAAAATCATTTCTTCACTAATTGCATAAAGTCATTCTTAGTTTTTTTTAAAGACAGCTCCATGAAAATTAGCACTGCAGCCATATATATTCTTCATGTATCTACTCATTTTGTTTCAGCCTCCTTCTGCATCATATTCCATTTTTAGTAAGAAATCAATATTATGATATCACCCTTGAATTCAATTGCATTTTGCTTATTCTTTATGTTTCTGTGTGACTTTGGTAAGAAATTATGCTGGCTAAGGCTTTTCAAACAAAAAAAGAAGAAAATTATTTTCTGCAAAAGTGCACATATCTGATTTTGTTTATCTGGATGTCAGACTAACATTGCCATCATGGGGACAAATTCTATTTGATTATTACAAGACAATGAGAAAGATTAGAACTGAGAAAGATTGTATTTATGACTCTTTGTCTGCAATATCATTCAAGTTAATATTCTATTTGCCTTTAAACCACACAAAGTAAGATCACAGAAAAAAAAGTAATTACCCATTGTATTCCTTACGTAGATCAAAGCCTGGATGTTCATTTAGAGATTCATATTTCAAACTATGGCTATAGCCTCCTCTGTGGGAGCTTCTATTCAATCATTCACAAAGTGGTAGGTACATACACAATGTCAAAAAGGGATAAACATCTGTTCTTTATTTCTGTCACCAGAAACCCTACCTTTTAAACCTTGTGGGGTCAGGACAGCATCTGGCTTTTCCTAATACTTCAGTGCATTTTATATATATATATATATATATATATATATTTTTTTTTTTTTTTTTTTTTTTTTTTGGTAGGAATCTACAAGAAGTCAAGTCCATTGGATTAAAATTACTGAAGTCCAAGAGGCTTTGACAGGATGACCCAGAGGGAGATTTGGCCTCATCCCTTTTATTCTGAAATCCATGTAGGCTAACTGCAGCCTGCAGCTGGGAGAAACTGCACTCATTAAGACAAGTGATGCATCATTATCCATCAGCGGCTATAAACTGGAGTTTCAGAGAAAGACATAAACCCCTACTAGACAATTATGCACAATATACCTATATAAGAAATTACTGAAAGATTTTGCAGTCCCATAATTAATGATTAAAGTATGTTCAAATGCAGAAGACCATTTATTCCTATGTCTTTACATGCCTTTTTACCCTAATGTAATGAAGGTCATAAAAAAGTTAAGTTCAAGAAAAAAGCATATTTTGCTCTTGGCCCTTATTTCATATTTGGCAATGAGTTTAATATTTTAATTATATGTTTTGTAAAGGATTATAAATGGGTTTATACATTTTTATTAGTAAGCCTTGTATCTGTGTGTAAAGAAAAGTCTGAAATACCTCCTGTATCCTTTTTTACTTTTCTCATATATCTTTCTAATAAGTTCTAATAAGTTTCTGACTGAACAGAATTACTCCAGTCTCTTCACAACATTTGGAAGTTTTTATATCTCTCTAAGCCCTTTTCAAAACCGGTGTGCCTGTTGTGGTTTTGGAAGCATTGTCCCAGGAGAAGAGAGCTTGTAAAGATCTTTTTCCTGAGAGGATTCACTTCAGTAAATGTGAAATTTTCATCTGAGCAACTGATTTAATTATTGCTTCTAGTTTCAATTTTCAGAAGAGTATTATCAGTAGCTACTTCTATAAACAGTTCTCTCTCCTTGAACTACCTTACTCAATCATACATAGTTAGGAGCAAACTTCTATTTCTGTATAATACTCAGTTCCTCTTGCATCCATCTTTCTGATGGTTGGATAGAGGAATAGATTTCAAGCCTTTTCCATAAGTAATAGTATTAGTCTTATTAATAATTGTGAATGCAGATAAAAATTAATAATCAGTAGTTAAATTAAAAAGTCTAAAGAAAGTTCCTGGATTAAGAACAGTGGAAACTGGTTAGAATAAGTGTCATTATTAAGAGACGTGGGTTTGATTTCCCAGCTGCTGTAAATCAGGATAGTTAAAATGTAATTATCAATGGCCATAAATTATAACAAAGTCTGCGAACCTAGTAAGATTCAAAGAAGTCTGTGACAGCTAAAACAGAGTATCCTCTTTCACATGAACATAGACAAAACGCTAACTCTGGTTTCCATTGCACACGCTCATCTGGTATAAGTTAAAGATCTTGGCAGCTGTAAATATATTCAGTTATTCCATGTTTTTAAGGTAGCTGAATGAGGGAAAGAAGGTAGCCTGAAAAATTTGCTGTTGAAAGGAAATTGTTACTCTGTACCACAGCAATAGCTGATAATAACTGAATCTTTTTAATCTAATAAAACATGTCCTGCTTTTCTTAGTGAGATGCAAAATGAGGTTGATATCAGACACAGGAAATTGGATACAAATTCCTTTAAAATAGGGACATATAGAAATGTATACATCCAAGATCATGCAAATAACTGTTCAGTGAGACGATGCTACAATATCTGTCTGCTGCATGATGGCTATAACTCTGCATCCACCAGTCTTCATCAGAGCTGTTAAGGCTACATTCCTGACTTTGGGTATCTGCCTGTTTTCTTCCGTAGTGTTTATCATGCCATTCTAATCAGAATTTAACAAATGCTCTCTCTATAACAGTTGCTACCTGTACAGGAACTCCCTTTGCCTGCTGTGTTAGGGCTCATTGTAATGAAGACCACCTTAAGAGAAGTTCTGGTATGTACACGTCACATTTTATAATTCCTTTTTCCATTTGTGATCTGTCTTCTGTTGAGGTTCACTGACAATAGACCCTTATCAGTTTCTTTCTTTTATAGTCCTAGGTTCCAGATTTCCCTCAAACCTGAGGTGGTTGTTCCAGTTCTCCACAGCATGTTCACAGGATGGACACAGGATGAAGACAGTCCTAAGTTAAAGCAGCTCATTCTTCAGGAAAATCTTTACTGTTTAGCCAAAGTTCTGCAATCATAACGGCTACAGGTTTACCAAGTATATGTGGACAGCTTCACAGTACTACTTTTCTTTGGAACTACATGAGAATAAAGATTATGGCAAGTGAAAAAACAATCAATGGAATCTTGAAATACAAGTCTTTGTCAAACAACATATGATTTTTTTCTAAGAATTTAAACACATATGTAATGCTCAGCAAATATATAGGTCTGTTCTACATATATAATACTATACTATACTATACTATACTATACTATACTATACTATACTATACTATATTATATATATATATACACACTATATATATAGTGTATGTCCCACTGACATATATAGGCAAGCCAACTACCACACAAATATTCAGAATTTAGGGGAGAAAAATGGATGAAGCTCTGGCCATGTTAAAAGCAAGGTGAGTTTGCACTGAAGTTCTTTCCATTGTCTTCAGTGAGGATAGGCTTTCTTTCAGCATTTTCTTTTCATGTTTATCATCTGTTGGAACAGATTCTCTTCTATTTTCCTGGAATATCAAAATCCCCCATTTAAAACCACTTCATAAAAATTAATATTAATGGCAAATAACACATTAAGTCTAATCAGATGAATGAAGATGAGACCCAGTAGTGACCCTAATTTGAAAAAATACACTTCTATTAATCTATTGTTGATTATAGCTGATTGTCCATTTCCTAATGGTAAAGGACAGCAAGGTATAGTATAGAGTCAGTACATCTCTCTCTTGATTAAAACTCTTCTACTGTCTGTAAATAAATAAATATCTATTAGTCCATAGAGAGCATGATTCAGTGACTTAGTGCAGGTAGCCTTAAAGTGGTTTCAGAGCCATATCCCTATGACAAGTGAATTGTTTATATAAAGTGGCACAGCTCTAATGAGTGGCTGAATATTTCCATGAAGAGACAAAAAAGTGCCTAATTTCAGGATAGCAAATAGCCTCATGGCCAGGATGCATTATGGTCACGGAAAAGACCTAAGTTCAAGTCTCTCCTCTAAATCCAAAAGAGGTTTTATAACTTCAGCCCACATGTTCAAGACCTTAGGTATGTATCTTAATGATCAAGTTGTCAATTAATGATATTTCTCATTTTCAAGCCTTTTCTGTAAAAAAGTAATTTCATCTAAATATTACTGTCCTTGCTACAAATATAAGCCCTAAATCTGTTCATCTATGTTGGAATAAAATTATTCTTGGTGTTAATATTTTTTCCTCCAATGTCACACTCTGTCATGGAAATTCAATACCTTTAAATTCTAACCCTAACAAGTTCTAGCCTAATAGCAAAGTAGGTAGATGCATAGCATTTTTCAAACTGAAAAATCAGTAGTTATCAGGGATAATTGCTATTCGTAGTAGCCATGGGTAGTGACTGTTTCTTCACAGCTATAGATCTCTAACGTTCATGTCATGTTTATTTGATTATCAAGCAGTACAACACCTTTCAAGGCCAGACTATTAGCTGCTGAACTGAGATCAGAGGTCTCTTTTCAGGCTCTGGATTAATAAATCAAATGTATTTTTGCACAAGGAGGTATCTTTCCCCAGAAAGCTACAATAACCCAGGATAGACAGGTATTTTCTCTCCAGCAGCTACAGATTTGGGTCCATATTCTGTAATTCAATCTCTGTCTCTGAATTTGTCACAGTAACAGTGTGGATGCAAAGGCCAAGGACAAATACTTGTCTCTGCATTCATGATTTTAAACTGGCAAAGCATGAGTTGTGTGAGAGGCTAGAAGCTTTGGATACCTGCAGGATAAATCTTCTTCTTGCGCAACAGGATCTTTTGTTGAATCAAATGGCTAATACTTCCTAAATATAGATAATGTGATCATTGCTCTGTATCTGTGCGCTGGATACTAACTAAACCTGGATATGTACTTTTCAAAATATCAAGCTGCATCCTATAGTTTGTCCCAAAAATTCTCAGACCCAAAAATTAATTCCTAGGAACACAGCCTCTATCAAGTCACCAGTCTTTCAGCCATAGGTAGCCTAACAGTGATTATGCATTTGCCTCTTTTCCATGCACCAGGTTTACTCCAGTATAATTCAATGCACTTTCTCCTATATTGCAACAAGGTGATGAAATCCAAGCTTGCAGCATGCTGCAGAGATAAAAGACATTTCTATACATGATTCAGTAATTGCAAAACTGCAGCTAAGATACTGTTTCCATTTGCCTTAAGCACCTACTTTTCCAAGTACAAATGACAGGACAATGATCTGATTCTGAAATTAATCAGAAACAATTCATTACAACCATGTTGGTTTAAAATATTAAAAGCTCAAGCGTACCCTGACCAAGTTTGCTGACAATAGCAAACTGAGTGGGAAAGCAGATACTTTGGAAGGGAGAGCCACCCTACAGGAAGATCTGGATAGGCTGGAAGAAGGTTGGGCTAACAAGAACTCTATGGACTTCAATAAAGAAAAGCGTAAGGTCTTGTACTTGGGAAAATACAACACAAGAGTGCAGCACAGGCTGGGATCTGCCTGGCTAGGGAGTAATTGTGGAACCTGGGGGTCCTGGTGGGCAACAAGCTCAATAGGAGTGAACAGCATGCAGCTGTGGAGGCAAAGAAAGCCAGTGGGAATCTGGGTTACACCAACAAGGACATCACCAGTAGGGATAAAGATGTCATAATCCCACTCTACTCAGCTTTTGTCAGGCCACACCTGGAATACTGTGGTCAGTTTTGGTCCTCGCTATACAAAATAGATGTGGACAGGCTGGAGAGGGTCCAGAGAAGGGCTGCAAAGATGATCAAAGGACTGTGAAGCCTGCAGTGTGAGGGAAGGCTGAGAAAAGTGGGTTTGTTCAGCATTGAGAAAAGAAGGCTCAGAGAGACCCTATGACCATGTTCCAGTATTTAAAGAAAAATGGGGAATCCCATTTTACAAGGAGTCACATGGAAAAGACAAGGGGTAATGGGTACAAGATTTAGGTTGGACGCAAGGGGAAAGTGTTTTACAATGAGAACAATCAGCCACTGGAATAATGTTGGATTCCCCAGCACTGGATGCTTTTAAGATTCGGCTGGACAGCCAACTTTTGCCAAGAAAGGTAGGTCAGATGATCCTTGAGGTTCCTTCCTCAAGGCATTGTATGATTCTATGAATATTTTAATAAGTAAATTTTAATAAGTAAAAGCAAAATCAGCTATATGATCATCTGCATACTACTCTGCCATCCTTCTAGGTTTCTGTCTTAGAGCAACTCTTTCCAAATTTTTTTATTGTTGACTCCCAATATACATTTGTTTCTTTGCTTATAAAACAAATATATGTACCTCTGTACTAATATATTATGTGCATTATAAAATGCACATAAAAGTAGAATTTAAAAAGAAGATAAGGCTGAAATAAAAACATTAATATATTATTTTATATTATTATTAATAATAAAAAACATTTTTTTTCTTCCCAAATCCCAACAGATTGTCTTGTACATCACCTCGGGTACACACACCCCACTTTGAAGGTCACCATTCTACACTGAAGTTCTGTCATTGCTGTTTCTTTTCCTAAGCAAAGACTATCCCAATGTAATATACAAGTCACTATCAATGACAATGGTTTTATGCACTGATGGTTTAACTGGCAAGAGCATTCAGCAGTTGAAAATATACAACAATAATGTAGCAAGCCCTGCCAGCTCTGTGATTATGGTTTCTATGGCTAATTCTAAATGTCTTATTCGCTGCCCAGGACCATGACATTGAGCTATTTTTTCTGCAAAGACATCATATGTCAAAAAATTGCCAACAAAAAATTGCATATGAAAATGCATATGCCCCTGTTTGGAACACTTGACATGAACTATCTCAAAAAGTCAGAGGACTTAGAAGCACAAAAAGGTAAGAAATCATATCAATTTCATACTCTTAGTATGAAACTTGTGAGTAAAATCCCAGTTCCACCAAAACTCAAAGTTCCCATCCACTTTTACTAGGTGAGAATTCTGCACCAAATACAGATATGAGCAGTTGTCCTACACATAGCCAAGCAATATTTCAAATATGAACACTGTTAGATCAATGTATGCTTTTAGAAAGATAAAAAAATGTTTTATTTGCTGGAAATAAACTGGGAGGTGGAATGCATTAGGCAACAAGCTGGAAGAAAATCACCTCCATCTTTTGAAATTAAATGAAAATGCACTTTAATGTATTATAGCTGGCAATCAGAAACTACCAGTTTGATTAATTTTTATATATAACTCAGCTGCAAGACAGCAATTCAAATTTTGAGAATTCCATTCAGAAGTCAGCCGCTAGCTAAGGAAAAGAGCAAGGTAGCATCAAAAGCTATACCAGTTCCATCAAAAAGGGATAATGTGCATTCCATTCAAGCGGACTGGTGAATGTTCTGCTTGAGGAAAGTCTTTTTGTGAAGAGTAAACATCCACAATTACAGAAACAAGACACACCCTTAACTTCTAGTGATTCCAGGTGTCTCAGTGAGACTATTCGCATGCTTAGAAATAACTCCTATTCCAGCAAAATGCTTGAGAAAATGTTGAAATTAGCAGGCATTTACATTCTTCAGTGCCGCTGAATGAAACCACATAACTGCATGGTTGCTTTAGGACACAGGTCAGTACTCTTTATTCATTTTAGTAGTGTTTCTGCCCCAGGGAAGCAGATAAATCTGTCAAATCTCTAAATCAGATCAACACATTAAATGGTGATATGGACACAAAAGGGAATTACTAGAGCACACAGTCTTAAACCATTTGGTAAATGAGAATGCCCTTTAAATATATATGTACAAGCAGGGGCCAGAATGAACCAGCATGTGATGGTACTCTAGGCAGGTATGTCCAAATTTTTTTTTAGTTGCCTGTTACTAGGAATCAATTAATAGGTAAAATGCAAGAAGGTTTAGAGTCTGTGATACATAATCCTCAGCAGTTCCGGGATGAAAACACTCAGTTTTGAGCCTGACAAAAAGCATTTTATAAGCTTCCTATAGAGCTTGCTGACTCTTAGTCATTCCAATTCAGGCTAGCAACCCGAAAATTAAGCCAGAACTCAGCTGCTGCTCAGGCTGCAGCAAGGCATAAAGAATTGCCAGACATGCTGCTAATGCCCTCATATGCACCTGAAAACACTAAAAAGGGTTGAAATCCATGTGGGAAATTTCACACACTGCTTCTATTTTATCAGAAGTCACCCATGCAATGCAATACCTGTAAAATACTTTTCAATAGCTCTAAAGAAATCAGCTTGGTTTATGTCATGCTCCCCAGGCACCTTTTGCTTCCCTGGGGCTTGAAGGGAAGTTTTCTGGTGATGAAGTTTCAAATATATGTGAAGGTGCTCCACTCCTGGCAGTGTTCGAGGCCAGGTTGCACAGAGCCTTGGGTGACATGGCTTAGTGTGAGGCGTCTCTGCCCATGGCAGGGAGGTTGAAACTAGATGATCTTAAGGTCCTTTCCAACCCTAACTATTCTATGATTCTGTGATTCTAAGAGACCAGGGGAATATAGCATAGTAAGTATTTAAAAAGTAACCTAACCAATTAATTACACACCTCAGGAAGTCAATTGTGCAAAGACAGTAGAAACAGAAAAACCAGTTTTCATACTGTGGAAGAAACAAATCATCAACCCTTGAATGAAACAAGTCAGCGTCTTGGCTGACTTGAATTACTTAAAGCCATCTTTTAGCTGGGAAGCTGCCAAATGTTCATCATATACATTGGGTGAAATGCTGGGGGAAAATGAATGCATAAGTGTAAGATATGATGGTATGACTCTCTCAAGCAAAGAGACTTTGTGACGTAACAAAATGAAGTTGGGGAGAACTTTGTCACTAAAGTATTGGTAGCTCAACTTTTAATGACCTGGTCAAGGTTTTATGTTACACGCTTTTTATACATGGAGTTGAAAGAAGTACAATAAATTTATTGGCTGGAATGAATACAATTCACCATCACAGAAAGTGGTAGTTCAAAGAACAATCCCTCCTTTAGAGGCAAATGATGGTATGACTCTATCTGGGTTATAGAGGTCATATGATATACATGCAAGATTTGGAACTTATGAGGAAAAAGCAGACAAGCCATAGCCATTTAGCAATCTCTGTGACAGAAACTTTCTGCTCACACTTAGTACGTTTCTCATTTCTATAGGCACAGAGGTCAAACAGTGTAGAGTCTGGTGATGTGGATGGACCAGGAGACGGCAAGATCACATGTGTGTGTACTCTCCAAGAACATCTTCCCTCAGCAAGCCAGAATTCTTTTGATAAATGGTCAGATATTGTACAGAAATATGTCTGATCAATTTTTAGCTACACATATCCACTGTTTATCACCCTGAGTTATGGGGTCACACTTGATAAAAAGTAAACTACATATTTTTATAGACATTGCATGTTTATGGTCTGGGAATTTTATGGACATCAAGGGAAAAAAATAGGCTAACACTGAAAGCATCTGAAAATGTTTGCCTAATGGAAAGAAAGTAGTAACACAGCAAGTAGGCATTTTAATATATTTAATTACTATTTATTGTTTCTATTAATTATTATTTTCTATTACTACTAATTATTATTTTCTATTAATAATTTAAACAGCTTGGGCTGCATCAGCCATTGACAGCACCCAGATCTACAGTAAGGGCCAAAGTAGGCAGCTTACAGTGTCTGTTACAGTCAGTTAAATGGGAATGCTCTTGGGCAGTGAAGTGAAAAGTGTAAAACACCTACAGCTATGCTAATGATTTCTCTTAGCACCCAGAGGATGGTAGTTGCATGCAGTATGACCTTTAGAAGCAGTTTCAAAGAAAGCACAGAATTGACTGGCGTCATGGGTTCAGCAGCAGCAGTCATTTTTTCTCCTTCTTGGTAGCTGGTGCAGCACTGTGTTTTTGATTTGGGGCCTGGGAACAGCGCTGATAACACCAATGTTTTCAGTTACTGCTGGGTAATGCTTTGGTCTGACCAAGGGCTTTCTGAGCCTCATGCTCTGCCAGGGAGGAGGGAGCCGGGAGGAAGCAGAGACAGGACACCTGACCCAAACTGACCAAAGAGGTTATTCCATACCACAGCACCTCATGTCCAGGATGTTAAGACGGAAAGCAGAGACCCGGAAGGGTGTGGTGGTGGACTGGGGATGCATGGCATGGTCAGGTTTTTGGTACTGGGGGGTTTGCTGCTGGGGGTTGCACTGGCTGGGTCAGGCTTGGTGAGCAGTTGTATTCTCTTTCCTTGTATTTCTCTTGTATTATTACTGGTGGTAGCAGTAGTGATTTATGTTATACCTTAGCTACTAAACTGTTCTTATCTCAACCTGTGCGGGTTGCATTCTTTTGATTCTCCTCCCCACCCCCCCAGGACTGGGGGAAGAAAGAGGGGGAGTGAGTGAGTGAGTGAGTGAGTAAAACTGCATGGGTTGGGGGCTTAAACCACGACAACTGGAAATGACAGATGACCGGAGATGAAGGTATCCCACAGAAAACTTGCACAGTATAAAGGGAAGATATTCCAGTGCATGAGTATGTCTGGGCTACAACTTAGCAACTACAGAAGATATAAACTGCAGTAGATGGAATCGCAGAGTTCAGGTTTATTGTTACATTTATAATTTGATGTTTAATCTCTCACACACACATAACACATGTATGTACAGATCTGAACAGTTACAATCACACACTTCAAGAATCTGCTGTGATAAACTGCACAGACTAGAAGAGGAGGGACTGCTCTTTTCTCTAAATAGATACATATTTTGAATAATTCTAAATTTTGTTAATCTACCTTGCTTCCACACCCGGATTTTCTCCTGTTCATTTTGTCTGACACTGGCATCAAACCAGGCTTCAGTTACTAGCCTTTGGCACAGGGTTACTGAAATGGGCCACTGCTGAAATTAGCAATATCCATAAAATGACAAAGGTGCAACGGCTGGTTATACATGAACCTGAGCTAGTCAAAGGGTAGGTTTGGCAGTAGTGAAGACAGACTGGTTTGTTTCTCTGGGTTAAGTCCCAGTGGAATTTCTGATCATTTAGCCTGGTTTTCTATACAGCACAGGCCATTTTATTTCTGCCAATTGCCCCTATATTTATCCATATCATATATTATCCAATTTTTATTTGAAAGCATTTGGTCATTAAAAAAAAAAAAAAAAAAGAGAGACTTTGATAGTCTGTTCCAATACTTCACATCTTAGTTGTTAAAGCCCATACCTAACATCTACTTGGAATTAGTCTCATTCCAGCCTTCAGTTCTCATTTGCACGAATTACACTTTTTTTTTCCTTCACAGTCAGGAAAGGGATTTTTAGCTGTGTGATATTTCAAAGGAAAGATGAAAGGATTGTAGCAACTTTCAGAGTAATCATCTCTCCCATTTTGGAAAAACTTCATGGTACATTTTTTCACCATACTTCTCCTTACAGTGACATCCTCATTAGCAGTTTTGGAGGTATTTCTATATCTGTTAAAAGCACTCATCTGCTTCCTCTGACTAGTTGTTTGAACACTAAAGCACTCTCTTATTTTGAAAAGAAACACATTCAAAATCTCTTCAAGGAAAATCAAGACCTAGTATATTTCAACATTAACAAAGCTTTTTCCAGTCTGTGATGTTTTCACCACTTGTAAATGATATTCACACTTGCTGGGTACGATAAGTGTCTATGTGCTATGCAGAAATATTTTTAAAAGTATATTTAATATTTAAATATTTTAAAATATTTACACTTTTAAAAATATATTTTTAAAATGGATCTTATATGTGGTTAAACTTGACTGCTTGTTCCTAAATGTTTACCATTTATTTCATATATCTATTATATAGATTTATGTTCAATTTATTTAATATATCTAGATATATGAATATATGTCTAGATGTAGTCATTATATGGATATAGTTCAATTTATTTCATATATTTAGACTGGTTTCTTTCTCTGGGTTAAGTAAAAACAGCTTCTAATCCCATTAGTCACTCAATTAATTATGAAAACCTTATTGAGGTATTCCTCAGAAATTATGTACACTTCCTCCGCCATATTTTCATGCACTGGTACAGTAAATTCCTGGGTCGCTTAAATCTGTGAAGATCACTGAATTCTTATTAAGATATTTTCCCCTAGTGTCTTTACAGTCCTGGAAAGAACTTGAAGAAAAAGCTAACTTTTGAAAATAGAATGCTAAATACTGCTAATCAGTATGACTACTTAAAGAGAAGTATAGTGAAAATATGTACATAAATAAAGAGAATATTAGTTGCAGTTGTTTCATGGATGTGACTCACAAAAGAAGTTCTCTTTTGGGTTTAGACTATCTAATTTAGTAGGGACGCTCTGAATTCCAGTCTTCGTGTCTTCCCTCCAAATCCACTGTAGTCCAGTGATATGTGCAGACTTTCTCAGTATGTTCTTTATTTCACCATCCAGGCCATTAACTAAATTCCTGAACAGAAGCATGCCCCAGGCAGATTAATGCAGTACTTCCAATCTACCAGAATGACAACACATCTTTGAAAATCTGTTTGTTCCCCACTTTATTTCACCTGGACCATATTTCCTTAGTTTGCGAATAAGGATGTCATGCAGGATAGTGATAAAAGTCTTACTGAAGCCAGTATCGCATAACCTTCTTCTTCCTCATTTGCTACACTGGCTCTCCTATGAGATGAAGAAATTACATTGAATCCCATTATTTGATCTTGATAAACCTACACTGAATACCTTTGTCATCATTGTTATTCCACAGATGCTCACAAAATGGGTTATTCTAGCACTTTAACTAATACTGACATTAGGCTGACACACCTATAACACTCTAAGTCCTTCCCTGGCCCTCTTCAAGTTATGCTGCATTTTTGCCTTATCCTTTCCAGATTCAAAGTGATAATCTCTACTGATTCCAAGGTTGCTCAGGATTTCTTCAGAAAACCAAACTGAGTTTTATCAGCCCTTGCAACCTGTAGTCATAGAATAGTATCAGATTCATTCAGGATTGTGTGTTAGAAGACAAAAATCAGATAAGAGATCAAATTATACTCTCCCCTATCTCAAGCAATCACAGGAGATTCCAACCAAAATGTAATAGATCTGTAGTCTGTGGGTTACTTATGCATTATGCTGGAAAATAGGTGAAGAACCATAGAATCCTAGAATAGTTAGGGTTGGAAAGGACCTTAAGATCATCTAGTTCCAACCCCCATGCCATCAGCAGGGACACCTCACACTAAATTGTGTCACGCAAGTCTACATCCAACCCGGCCTTGAACACTGCCAGCGATGGAGCATTCACAACTTCCCTGGGCAACCCATTCCAGTGCCTCACCACCCTCACAATAAAGAACTTCCTCCTCATATCTAATCTAAACTTCCCTTCTTTATGTTTGAACACGTTACCCCTTGTTCTATCACTATAGTCACTCATGAAGAGTCCCTCCCCAGCATCCCTATAGGCCCCCTTCAGATACTAGAAGGCTCTTATGAGGTCTCCACGCAGCCTTCTCTTCTCCAGCCTGAACAGCCCCAACTTTCTCAGCCTAGCTTCATACAGGAGGTGCTCCAGTCCCCTCATCATCCTCGTGGCCCTCCTCTGGACTTGTTCCAACACTTCCATGTCCTTTTTATGTTGAGGACACCAGAACTGCACACAATACTCCAAGGCAGGTCTCACGAGAGCAGAGTAGAGGGGCAGGATCACCTCCCTTGACCTGCTGGTCATGCTGCTTTTGATGCAGCCCAGGATACGGTTGGCTTTCTGGGCTGCGAATGCACACTGCAACAGGCTGATGTTCATTTTCTCATCTACCAACACCCCCAAGTCCTTCTCCATGAGGCTGCTCTGAATCTCTTCCCTGCCCAACCTGTAGCTGTGACTGGGATTGCTCCAGCCCAGCTGTAGGACCTTGTACTTGTCATGGTTAAACTTCATCAGGTTGGCATCAGCCCACCTCACAAGTGTGTCAGGGTCCATCTGGATGGCATGCCTTAACCCTCCAATGTATCAACCGAGCCACACAGCTTGGTGTCATCGGCAAACTTGCTGAGGGCACACTCAATCCCACTGTCCATCTCACCAACAAAGACGTTCAACAAGAGCAGTCCCAACACCGATCCCTAGGGACACCACTTGTTACTGATCTCCAGCTGGACATTGAGCCATTGACCACAACTCTTTGTGTGCAGCCATCCAGACAGTTCTTTATCTACTGAATGGTCCATCTATCAAATTGATGTCTCTCCAACTTAGAGACAAGGATGTCATGTGATTGATAGGAAAGATGCTCTGCTGTGATGTCTGAAATAGGCAATGTTTCTCATGTCCAGCTGCTTGTATTTCTGTGAAGTGAGGCTTAAGCAGGCAGCATGAAAACTGATCTGACTCATAAGTGATCAGGTAGGTTTGCTGCAGAGGCAGCAGTTCTAGAAAGAAGCTAAGTAGCAAGATGGGGGCAGTCAGCTCTCTGGGTTTGGTAACAACACACATCTCACAATGCCCGAAGAAACTCAACTGTGGCAACTTGCTCTGGACTATTACACCTGTTAGCTGCATGGAGCCACTAGATTAGGACCTGTCACTAGTGGTGTCCCCACAGATTGATTTGAGCTCAATATTGTATACTATCTTCATGACAGAATCAAATGTACCATGACTAAATTTGCTGACAATACCAAACTGAGTGGGGAAGCATATGCTTTGAAAGGAAGAGCCACCCTGCAGAAAGACCTGGATAGGCTGGATAGTCTGGAAGAGTGAGCTAACAAGAATCCTATGAAGATCTGCAGGGACAGGCAAAAGCTCTTGTACCTGGGAAAACATAATCCGGGAGCGCAGCATAGGCTGGGATCTACTTGGGGATCTACTGGGATGTATTTGGGGAGCAGCAGCGTGGAAAGGCACCTGGGGGTCCTGGTGGACAACAAGCTCAAGTATCTCTGCTCAAGCAGAGATATAGAAGCTCTTATCCCACTCTACTCAGCTTTTGTCAGGCCACACCTGGAATACTGTGGTCAGTTTTGGTCCTCGTTATACAAAATAGATGTGGACAGGCTGGAGAGGGTCCAGAGAAGGGCTGCAAAGATGATGAAAGGACTGTGAAGCCTGCAGTGTGAGGGAAGGCTGAGAAAAGTGGGTTTGTTCAGCACTGAGAAAAGAAGGCTCAGAGAGGCCTTATCATAACATTCCAGTATTTAAAGGGTGGCTACAAAGAAGATGGGGAATCCCATTTTACAAGGAGTCACATGGAAAAGACAAGAGGTAATGGGTACCAGTTGATCTCAGGGAGATTCCAGTTGGACACTGGAGGAAAATTTTTCACAACGAGAATAATCCACCACCGGAATAACCTCCCCAGGGAAGTGCTGGATTCCCCAGTATTAGACAGTTTTAGGATTTTGCTGGGACACCTACTCTAGATCCTGCTCTGCCAAGAAAGATTGGACCAGATGATCCTTGAGGTCCTTTCCAACCTGATACTCTACGATTCTATAATTCTACAATTCCATGATTGCATGACTTTGGTTAGCAGTGGATTTGATGGAAAATCCATATATATCTTCTGCAAGACTAGCTCAAAAGTTAACAGCACCTACGTTTTACCTTACCTCCAAGTAGGCCAGTCATTGAAAGCTTAGAACACTGCCTATCACTCTCGAAGGACTTCTGGGTTCTGTTAATGATAAAAGGATGAACTCAAGTTTTTATGCTTTTAAATTTTTTCTTTATTCTATGTAAATCATGTATGCCCAGTGTAACAGGGAAGAATTTAGAGACTTATGCTGAAACATCATAAAGACAAACATATAATCTTAACCATCTCATCCGCCCAAGATTTTTTGAAAAAGCCATGTTCTATATTATATAGAATCTGTTTCTCTTCTTGTTGATGATTTCCTCTTTTATTTCATATAAAGTTCTCTACTTCACAATAATACATAGCAAATGCTGAAATATTGCCAAGGTCAGATGATAGTATTTGAAGTTTCTTTTGCTTTGATACATATCGCATCATGCAGGGTAATAGGTCATTAAAGAGTAATTCTCTACCCTTCATATAACATGTAACAATAAAGAAGATCTTATCTCACCATTTCTTATATGTGAATAGAAAAATGACACTCAGCATTTGTAATTTCTGTCTGTTTAGGCTGTGAATCACTCCTGCTATGCAACACTTCAAGGCTGTCAGCAATATCTTTTAGAGGTGTCATATCTTTTAAAGTCTTCCTGCAGTATTTACTGATTATAAAAATAATATGCAGCTGCATGCATCACATGGTGGGGAGAGTGTATATTCTTTAAACAGATTTATTCAGCCTTTGCGCAATACTCTGCAATGGAAATTATGTTCAGTGGTGAATCGTTTTCCACTGGAAACATCTGTATTTACACAGAAACACTAAAATAAAATATTTAGTGAAGATAAAACTTAAGGCAGATAAATCTATTAGATACAATGCGAAAAGATTTATTTGTCTTATTGTTTCTCCTTATTTTTCTGGCTCATCAAGATACCAGAATGAATAAGGTAGGTATGGCTTTTCAAACTTCTTATGCAGCCAGAGAGACAGTAAACACACAGTCAAGATATACAACATGAAAATAAAACTCTCTTTCCCTTATTGATCCTCCAGCTTGTTAGAATTAAATTCCATTAATAGAGGAAGAGTAACCCCTTACACTAATCCTTTTGCCTACTCAGTACATCCGTACCACATGCAAAGTGTTGTCGCTCTACACAGGAGAGCAATTCTGTTTCTGTAGTAGGATCCCAAAGACCATGCTGATGCTAGAGGTGGATTTTAGCTCTGTCGTGGTTTAAGCTGTAAATTTCACTTCTCACTCCCTTCCCCACCACCTCCCCCCCAGCCCCCCCCTCCGATGGGGAGGGAATGGGGAGAAGAACCGAAAGAATGCAACCCCCATGGGTTGAGACAAGAACAGTCCAGCAACCGAGATATAATACAAATCACTACTGTTACCACCAATAATAATAATAATGACAAGGCAAATACAAGGGAAAAGGATACAACTGCTCACCGCCTGACCGAGCTGAGAGAGCAAGAGAGAGCCCCTTCTGGGTTCCTGCCCACAGTATTTTACATCCTGGGCATGATGTGCTGTGGCATGGAATAACCTCTTTGGTCAGTTTGTGTCAGGTGCCCTGTCTCTGCTTCCTCCCGGCTCCCCCTCCTCCCTGGCATAGCATGAGACTCAGAAAATCCTTGGCCAAACCAAAACATTGCCAAGCAGTAACTGAAAACACTGGTGTTATCAGTGCTGCTCCCGGGCACGAAATTAAAAACACAGTGCTGCACCAGCTACCAAGAGGGAGAAAAATGACTGCTACTGCTGAACCCATGACAAGCTCCTTCACAATTGTTGAGCCCATATGTTTTCAGGATTCATTCATTCATTCACAGGTCTCCACTTGTGCCCTTAGCATTTTCCTAAGACCTATTCCCATGTGCCTTAGATAGACCAAATGGCAGTACTGTGAGTTGGTAGCAGCTTTGACCTGCAGTAGGAGCCTTCCCCTGGTCAGGTGTAAATTCAGATGAAATATGCTGACTCCAGCAGATCCTTAAAAAAAAATAAATTAAAAGAAAGTATGAGTGCGAATCTTAAAGGTCATGGCCACTCCTACTGAACAGCTGGTTTTGTCTTCCAGTACCCAAGAGTGTGTCTGGGAATTTTAGGTCGGTTAAGGAATTCCCCGAGATGTTATCTTGTGTGTCTTCTTCCTAACATCTGTTCTGAGAAGCAGGCACATGTAACATGGCCTTAAAGAAACGTGCTGTCATCACAGGTAATTACATGTTCAATCAAACCAGTTAAAACTAAATTATTTAATCTGTGGGGAGACACTTGCCCTCTCGCCTCTCTCCACCCCTGGACTACTACCTCCTTTTACTCTTCTCCCTCTGTCCTTGATTTTGCCATTTACCGCAGTCACACAATCAACTTTATAAAATTGTAACTCAAGAAAAATAACTCACTTTGAAAGCCCAAACATAATTGTCGGTTTTCTCATTCAGAATGACCTACACAAGCATATATCGGCATACTCTTCTAGGAACAAAACATTCACTATTACCTGTGCCATAAGAAAAGGTTAATGTCTACATGCTAATCTACTCTTCCCATGAGAACTTCTGAGTCTGTTTTTCCTTCAGTCTCAATGTTTGCCACTGAATTAGGTAGATTCTGTAACATCAGTGAATGCTAGTAAGAAAATTTTTATGCCACCAGTGCATAAGAGGGTAAGGGTTTGGCATGAAGAAGGGCAGAGATCTCAGTGAAATATACACAGGAAATATTTTCCCAAAGTGAACTGCACTGAAACTTGGACAGTTAAGCAAAGATAAAATTAGAGAACAAAATATAAAAAGAACATTTAAAAAATGAACAGTTGCATTTTCTCTGTACACAGCTCACAGCAGTGAAAATAATTACTTTCTGCTCAAAAGCAGGACTTGCTTATAGTCCCAGCAATGAAAATATTGTGTATTCTCACACTTTTATCTGTATCCAAAGTACCAAATTTTATTCTCTTTAGATCACAGCTGAGTAAGATTTCCCATCATTACAGAATTCTCATATGCATGAACAGAAATGTGATTCTGCATATTTCTCCTTTATTTGATTGAAATTCATGGCTCATAACATTATATTTTCTCCACCTCTATTTTGTCCAACCTAATCTCTCCTATACTCTTCACTGGCAGAGAATCATAAAATTACAGAGCAAGGCTGGGCTTCCTTTGAAAACAGATCTTTCTTTTGATTTCCTTCTGCTCGGGTACTATTACAGCTGTGGAAAATTTTAGCCAGTGTTTCTGTTTCATACATTTACCACAGTTTTTCCCTCTTCAAAACTTAGTCATCTTTAGAAAAAGGCAATTTGGCAAATCTAAATCAACTTGTTCCCCAAAGGGTATTAGTCCATTTTTATTTATAAAGCCCTATAGCAAACATAGAATCATAGAATCATAGAATAGTTAGGGCTGGAAAGGACCTTAAGATCATCTAGCTCCAACCCCCCTGCCATGGGGTAACACAGTTCTGTATGGAGAGAGCTTTCTCTATATCTATAACCTGACTATATAGACAGTTAGACAGTACAGGGTCCACTATGTCTCAAAAAAAAGTTATATATTTTCTGGTTTAGCTTAAGGTAAAAGAGAAAAGTCCTGACCTTGGTATTAAGCCTGGCTAAAATAGATACAATAAATGTCTTCTAGATACAATAAATGCTTATCTCTTGTATTAAAAAACAGTTTTTCAATATTCAGGCATCTGTTATGATTCACGATGCCAGAGTTGCTTAAAGTAATAGCAAGCTCACTGAGAAAGTCCTATGGAATGAAAAAACAGAGAAATCAAGGAAGAAATTTTAAAAACAGATTGCAGAAACTACACAAGCTATGATTTGTACTCATACAAGACATCCCTCCTAAAGGATTTTATTCAAAGAATTGTATGATTATTAAAGGCCTTGGTGGTGAAATCATTTTTCCATCAATTTTTATTAATATTCAGAAGTAACATGTTACTCAGTAAATGTTATTTCTGAAAAAGTGAGCAGCATCTGACACTAGGATAAGTTTACCTAATATGAACTTTTTACAAAAAGAAATAGAAGTTTAAATGCACCTGCATAGTTGAATGCATAACAAATGCTAGCAGAAATGTCACTGGCTTCCATAACACTGGTAAATAAAAAAAAAAATCTATTATTGCAAAATTTTATTCTTTCTTTTATACTTTAAGTTTCACAAGTACTAGAAGGCAGGTTCTCACTTTGGGACTTGTGAGCAATTGAGGGCTATTAAAAACATTTTTTTTTAACAGCTAGATGAAGATGTTGCAACTCAGGGCCTGAGTATATCTGAGAACAAATCACATAACAGCATGAGGATAACAGCACTATCATATTTTCCTTGGCCAAATGTTAGTAATTTTATATTTCTATTTTATTCTACTTAAATATCTCCTCGTTATTTTTCACCCATAAAAGTCCCTCTGACAACTTATTGCTCAAAGTACTTAACTGTTTTCAAAGAAAACATATTGAAAGTGGTATCTACCAAGGACAAATCTATTCCACAAAGAAACCCTGAATCTAGAAAAACCGTTTTACAGAAAACCTCCAGAGAGATGCCAACTTTTTCTGGAAACACCTCTTTGTGTTTCATGGCAAGGTTTTGGTAGCAGAGGAGTTACAGTGTTGGCTTCTGTGAGAAGCTGCCAGATGCTTC
This sequence comes from Myiopsitta monachus, assembly GCA_017639245.1. Taxonomy (NCBI): domain Eukaryota; kingdom Metazoa; phylum Chordata; class Aves; order Psittaciformes; family Psittacidae; genus Myiopsitta; species Myiopsitta monachus. The sequence goes on from CM029941.1 coordinate 21,958,135, forward strand.
CCCTTTATATGACAGAGCCAACGCCAGCCAACTCCAGGATGGGCCCACTGCTAGCCAAGGCTGAGCCCATCAGCAATAGTGGTAGCAACTCTAGGATAACACAGTTAAGAATGGGGTGGTGGGAGGGGAAAAGTGCAATTGCAGCTGGAAAGGGAACAAAATATTTGATAGAAACAGCTCTGCAGACACCAAGGCCAATGCAGAAGGAGGAGAGGAGGTGCTCCAGTGCTGGAGCAGGGATTCCCCTGCAGCCCATGGTGCAGCCCATGGTGAGGCAGTTGTGCCCCTGCAGCCCATGGAGGTCTCTGGAGGAGCAGATATCCATCTGCAGCCCAGGGAGGACCATGGCAGAAGAGGTGGATGTGCCTGAAAGAGGCTGTGACCCTGTAAACAGGAGCCCGCAGCAAACCAGGAGCAGATTTACTGCAGGACTTGTGACCCTGTGGGAGACCCACACTGAAGCAGTGTGTTCCTGAAGGACTGCGCCTCATCGAAGGGACCCACACTGGAGCAGTCTGTTCCTGAAGGACTGCACCCATGGAAGGGACCCACACTGGAGCAGAGGAAGAGTGCAAGCAGTCCTCCCCTGAGAAGGTGGGAACAGCAGAGAAAACGTGATGAACTGACCAGGACCGCTGTTCCTGGCCCTCATGTGCCACTGGGGTGGAGTGAAGATAGAGCAAATCACAAGTTAACCCTGAGAGGGAGGGGATAGGGGGAAGGTAGTTTAAGCTTTGGGTTTATTTCTCATTATCATACTCTGATTTGATTGGTAATAAATTAATTTCCCCAAGTCGAGTCTGTTTTGCTTATTACAGTAACTGGCAAGCGATCTCTCCGTGTCCCTATCTCTACCCACAAGCCTTTCGTACTCTCTTTCTGTCCAGATGAGGAGGAGGAGAGATGGAGCAGTTTTGGTGGGCTCTTGGAGTTCAGGCAAGGTAAGCCCACCACTGCACCAAAGTTCTTCTTGCTAAGTGGCCCATTTTCCTCGTGTTCCAGCTTTTAATGATGTAAAAAATTACTGTGATGTGAAGACAGCACAAGGATGCCATTTTTTATCATTTCACCTCTAAGGGGAGCTGGTAATAAGTCAGATAAAGAAGATACAATCTTCCTAGGAGCTTTTGTACCCACTAAGGCAGTGATTCTTTTGAGAATCGGTGCATGGTGTTTATATTGGACAACTAGATCAAACACATCCAGCAAGGCTGAATCATCTCTGTCATATTCCATAATTTTGTGAAAAATAACAGAAATGACACAGACCTGCTGGAAAAAAAATGGAAAACAGGGAGGGGAATCTGAAGAGGGAATAGCAAAAAGAAAATCTCTTCCTTTTATCGACAAATCCACTTTTGTCACATTATATAATGCTCATGTGATTTGCAGTTTCTTGGTGGCATGTATTACTCAATATGTACGACAAACTAAAGCTTTGAACTGAACATGGTTCTTGTTAAGCAGGTCCCAAAATAAGTATTGTATTATATTATTATTTAATTATAATAAAAAATATTAGAAAATATTAAGAAAGGCTCAAACAACAATGAAAAACAAATCCAGTGTAATTATTTTTAGATGATAAGCACTTGGTGATTTTGCTGTATAGTTCTTGCATGCAACATAAAAAAAAAAATTAATTTTAAATATAACATAGTCTTCTGAGAAGAAATAAAGTCTGACAAGTTTTCTCAGAAAAGCTTAAAATCAACAACCCACCTCCTGGTCACACTTTATTAGTATAGCAAATGAGCACGCATATGGGTTATGAAAAAATTGCACCAGTTACACCTGCCTAAAACCAGGTTTGGACGTAAGTAGCGGGAGAAAGCCTCAAACCAATGTAGTGAATTACGTTTAACTTAACCTTTGCCTCATTAAAGCACAGATTTATCAGTAAGATGAGAAAGGTGTAAATTCTCTTTTTTGTAACCCAGAGTTGCCTACAACAGTAAATTGTGATCTTAAGGGTAATGTAGTAGCTGATACTCAGTAGAATACAAATTCCACCATTTGGAAGATGGAAGGAAGCAGGCTTTGAATGAGTGTGTAAGTTTGAATAACTTCATTTTCCATATTTCAGATTTTCCTGCCTATGGAAGAAAGCAAATTATTACCTTTCCAACACTGATAGATTTCAATACTTTATTTTTCCCCCTTAAGTAAATAAAATTTACTGTGGGAAAATTGTTAATAACTATTTTCAAAATCTCATCTCAAATTCACCTTGAAATGTAAAGAATTCCTTCTTTTGCCTTTCGTGCTAAAGGGTATGCAGAACTCAACAACTCTTCAGAGATGGTGACATCGAAATTATAACTGGACTTTTTCTGAAGTTAGGTAGAAAGTCTGCTTCAAATGACTATTAGCATTTGTTCACAAGGAAGCCTAAAAACCAGAAGAGTAAATATTGTTTAGCAGTGTTATACTTAAATTTGTTCCTGTCTGTGACAAATGAGGTCTTTTAAAATTACTATGTGTAGCTATGTGCAGCATTTTCAGTATTTCTTACTGCTTATTTTCATACTCTGGTTACATTTTTGTGTCTTTCCAGATCAGCAACTGCAGTGCAGCTGTTTTCATTCTGTGAAAACTTTGCTATGCTGGATACAAGGTAGACGGATCAGCTCAAGACATTACCATTTTAGATCTACTGAACAAAAAAAGTATTATAAGATGTTAACGAGGATCACTTGTAAAAAGTTGTCATTGGAAACAAATGTCTGTCACTTCTGGCTAAGACTATTGCTGGATACACTTAGAGTGTGGTTTGATATTACTTTAATCCCAACATTAATGTAGATTGCTGCTGAAGGATGTGATTTACATCATCCACATAACCCTCATCAGCACATTCAGAGTGAACATGAACATTTGTTTGGTCACTTGATGAATCATAACAGGAAACAGATACAGCTGAAAATTAATCTTTTAAGGTATTTGTTTATCTTGCTGATTCCAGCTGGATCACTTCGCAGGCCCAGCTCACTTACCTCAACACTAAGATCTGTACAAGATAGGGACTAGGAACAAGTGGCTGCAGGTAGAGAAAAGGGCATTTTGGTCAGATTAAAGGAACCAGGAAACAACAACCTCAGAGCACAACAGTAAGTGGTTGTGCTTCTTTCTTAGGCTGCTGGCTTACACTTCTCAAATCTGTCACTTTTTAAAGGAAAATTATAATAAAAAAATAGTAGATTTTGTCAAAAGGAACTCTGGACAAATCATACTTTTAATAGAAGGGTATATCTTGACTAACATACATTCAAAATACAATGGCTGTGCTAGATTTTTAAAATGCTATTTTAAAGATATTAATGTGTATAAAATATAAATTAAAAATAATCCAATTTTACCTGGAGGTAGATGTACACAGAGAAGAAAACCAATATAAAAATACCATCTGATCCTGTTGTATCTATAGACAAGAGTAATAATAATATATATATAAGATAAAATAAATTTGTTTCCAACAGGTATTTTAGACGAATCTCAAAAAACTTGGTAATCTGTAAGTGTCAAGATAAGCTACGATTTATATGGTTTATCAGAGTGCATCCTATGTTACCAGCACAGGGAAATATTAATGTTAACTATTAACTTTAAACATAGCCACATTATCATTAGGTACCGGATTGTAACGTAACAACATTTACCATAGGAAAATGTTCTACTCTTGTGTACTATTGCCAAGTAGCCCAAATATGATTGCATTTCTAAAGCCAAAGTAAGATCGTGTTTACTGGTCTCCTGATTTCTGAGCCTCTGAAGACAAGCATTTTCAGATTTTCCCCTATTGCTCACCAAACTACAAAAAGGGCTTTATGGCAGAGACACTTAAATTAGTTGAACCCTTGTATATGTCTATTTTGCACGGGTAACTTACTAACTCAAGTTAATTCAGTTAAATAATTAAAATAGATCAAGCACGTTTTTATTAGGCTTCTCAACTGCTTTACGTAAGATGCTACAGTTTACCCTATTGCAACATTTTAAAAATTAGTGCAGCCCAAAGGAATCCCAGTTTGCAAAAGCTCCATCCTGCACAACACAAAAGGACAAAATGGGATACTTTTGCAACTGAAAGAATCAAGGCTGCTGCAATTTGAGCACAGAAATTGTGACTCAACGGTTGAACGGGTAGGCACAAAGAGGAAATTGCAAGCATATAGACAAGACTGTGCAATGCTGTGTAAGCAAGTTGGCAGGAAAAGGTCAATGTTTTTACAGGTAAATAGTGTTTGCTAGATTTTTCAGGAGACAGCCTCTTGCATGCCATAGAATCCTAGAATAGTTAGGGTTGGAAAGGACCTTAAGATCATCTAGTTCCAACCCCCATGCCATCAGCAGGGACACCTCACACTAAATCATGCCACCCAGGGCTCTGTCCAACCTGGCCTTGAACACCGCCAGCGATGGAGCATTCACAACTTCCCTGGGCAACCCATTCCAGTGCCTCACTACCCTCACAATAAAGAATTCTTCCTCATATCCAATCTAAACTTCCCCTGTTTAAGTTTGAACCCATTACCCCTTATCCTATCACTACAGTCACTCATGAAGAGTCCCTCCCCAGCATCCCTATAGGCCCCCTTCAGATACTAGAAGGCTCTTATGAGGTCTCCACGCAGCCTTCTCTTCTCCAGCCTGAACAGCCCCAACTTTCTCAGCCTAGCTTCATACAGGAGGTGCTCCAGTCCCCTCATCATCCTCGTGGCCCTCCTCTGGACTTGTTCCAACACTTCCATGTCCTTTTTATGTTGAGGACACCAGAACTGCACACAATACTCCAAGGCAGGTCTCACGAGAGCAGAGTAGAGGGGCAGGATCACCTCCCTTGACCTGCTGGTCATGCTGCTTTTGATGCAGCCCAGGATACGGTTGGCTTTCTGGGCTGCGAATGCACACTGCAACAGGCTGATGTTCATTTTCTCATCTACCAACACCCCCAAGTCCTTCTCCATGAGGCTGCTCTGAATCTCTTCCCTGCCCAACCTGTAGCTGTGACTGGGATTGCTCCAGCCCAGCTGTAGGACCTTGCACTTGTCATGGTTAAACTTCATCAGGTTGGCATCAGCCCACCTCACAAGCGTGTCAGGGTCCATCTGGATGGCATGCCTTAACCCTCCAATGTATCAACCGAGCCACACAGCTTGGTGTCATCGGCAAACTTGCTGAGGGCACACTCAATCCCACTGTCCATCTCACCAACAAAGACGTTCAACAAGACTGGTCCCAGCACTGATCCCTAGGGACACCACTTGTTACTGATCTCCAGCTGGACATTGAGCCATTGACCACAACTCTTTGTGTGCAGCCATCCAGCCAGTTCTTCATCCACTGAGTGTTCCACCTATCAAATTGATGTCTCTCCAACTTAGAGACAAGGATGTCATGTGAGGCAGTGTGGAATGCTTTGCACAAGTCCAGGTAGATGACATCAACTGCTCTACCCCTGTCCATCAGTTCTGTAACCCCATCATAGAAGGCCACCAGATTGGTCAGGCAGGATTTCCCATTAGTGAAGCCATACTGACTGTCACCAACCACCTTGTTGTTTTTCATGTGCCTCAGCATGCCTTCCAGGAGAATCCACATGAACACTCTCTTTATTGAAATGACAGAAAGGGCACTTCAATGCCAACATACTGGGACTCTAAGCCAACTGGTGAGAAGGAGTTTCTTTCTTACCTGTGACTTCATTAGTAAACTTGACCTTCAAAGCAGCTGTTAGGTAAGACAGATAGTTGCAAGTCAAGGCTGTAATACAAAATCTGGTTTATTGTTATTCCAGAGTGTCCTAATGAGAATGCTTTGTCTGTATCTCTGTTGCTTAGCTTATTTTGTGTGCATAATGCATTACCTTGACTTAACTGCCTGAAAGGTTCACTCTGGAAATCAGAAATAGAGAGAAAACCAGAATTCATATACAAAGTCGTATCTCAAGTCCAACACAGTCACCAAAATACTACTGTTGTTAAAGGCCTGCTCTTGTTGCTGCTCTGTGTGAGAGTGGAGCATACAATTATTAGGATTCTGCTAAGCTATTATTTCCTTATTTAAAAAGCCTGAAAGGATGTTTGCTTTTGTTTCTATTAGATTTCATAGACCATATGTATAGCTTGACTCCCATGGATGCCAAGTAGCAAAGAAGCCATAATGACCAAGCTCAGCAGCCAAGAGCTGAATGGAAATCCAGTGAGACAAACTGGTTAGACTTCTTATTATAATTCATAATCCATACAGCCATACACAGGAATTAGCACTTGTGACTACATATTATATTCCTCTTCTTCATCTACTGTCTTTTCCGTATGTTAAAACAGAAAGTTCTTAGTCTGGGGACTCTCATTTCTTACTAACGCTTTGAACCCGTGGTGATCGGCCAGCTTCCTGCGCATCTCTCCAGAGCTATGCAGCATACTTCACATGAAGGGATGAAGTAATGCAGCTCCCCTTATGCTCCAAATCTCAAGGCTTTTCTATCTGTGATGCCAAGTGCTTTTGCTTATAGCTTCTGTTCAGCGTAGACTAGCCTGGGAATGATGGAAAGATATAACTGAGAAAAGACTGCAAGTGCAATTGTGTAAAAACAAAACAAGGTTGGTTGTTTAACAAAAGTGGCTGTACACTTTTTTCTGAGGTGTCCAATACAATTTGTGTAATACAAGACATGCAGTTAGAAGAATCATGGCATTTTTGAGTCCCCTTCTATCAAATCTGCAAGCAATTAATTGTATTGCACAGCTGCTTCCAACATCTCATCCCTGTGCAATTTTAGCTTGATAGTGCATGAAGGAAATATGCGCAGCTTTAAAAATAATAAGCAGCTTAAAAGCTAACACAGATATTGTCAATGGACAGACACTACACTAATATGTAAACTCCACTCAAGATTTATTTATACCTTATTTTAATGATCTTTAAAGGGAAAGAGTTGAAAACGATACCTTCAATTAGATAATCCTTGAAATTACTGAAGTCTTCAAAACTGTTTTCCAGACAAAAGTAAGAAATACTTTTCAGAAATACTTCCAGATCTTCCCACATTTGTAGCAATAAACTTTCAGCTATCCTTGATTCTGTACCTTCATTCTTTGGCTCTTTGATTCTTTCAGCTAGAATCTGCAGCACCATAGACAAATTGTGTGACAAGCAGAACACTCTGTTATCCAGGAAGAAGAATGAGACTGCTCCAGAATGTAGTAAGACATCAGGATAATGGATAAAGCATGCATTAACAATTATCAATTATGGTATGAAACTCAAGACTTCAATAAGTGCTTCAGTACCATTTAGGATTTGAGGTAAAATAAATTTCAATTGGTCTTAAAGAGGAAATTCTTTTTCCATCACTAGTGAGGACATGAAATGTTTGACTACTTGAACTCAGGCTGCTGCAGAATCTATATACCTCAGACAGGTGCAATTAGCAAATCTCTTCCCTTCTATATCTTGAAGAGTTTCTTTGATATCTTCATAGTTTAACAAGTAAGAAATTGCCCTTGAGGATATGAGTTAATTATCTTCATTCAGCTACATCACTTTATTAGCAATCATTTTCAAGTAAAGCTAAATTATCTTCTCAGAGTACCTTAAGTCAGGGTAATCTGCATATATTAAATATCCATGTTAGATGGCCTAAACTGGATGGGTACACACAGAGCAGACACATGTTTTAGAGTGATATTCAGAAACATAGCTTTCACTCTGCCTGGCTTATGACTTTAGGATTTCTCTCAACTCATAACACCCAATGAAGCTTCCTGCAGTAATGTATATTGTCTGTGATTTTTAGTGTACATTTGCACATTTATCTTGCTTGAGTGAGAAAATGCACTCACGGATGAATTTTGAGAAGTAGGATCAATGCTTTCACACTAATAAATCCTGTGACTGAGAGCTGGCAACACTTTCTGTGCAATAGTAGGCAAAGATTCTGTACAAGTGAACATATCAGTTCTGGCTGAAATGTGAGAAGGAGGTAAGCACATTCATATATAGTCTTAAGATGCTCAGTCATATGTCAAGGATCCAAGGTAATTCTGGATGGTTACTTTGAAAGGAGGAATAAGTGAAGCTTGCAAAGTGAGATTGTTACCAGTCCTTCATAATGCCAGTGAACAAAATGACATAATCCCTCTTGTGTCACTTGTTATATGGTAAGTTTAGCTAAGCGTGCCTGTGTACCAGTTGCTGACGTTAACCAGAAAAGAACGGCTCACTTCCACACTCCTAAATTATCTTAGCCTCTGAAACAGCATAGGCACATACAAACTGCCTAGTGGAAATGAACTGCAGTACATTACAAACTCGGCTTGGAAATTGTTTGGAACAGTGCAAGCTCACATGGGCCAAAAAATATAGTAGGAAACACATTAAAAATTCCACAGCATGTACAAATTAATTTCAGTGCTGAGGAATGTTCCCTTGCACTGCTCTATTTTGTAGTAGGTTTCAGAAAGACAATTGATAATAACAGTGAGATTAATTGTCTACCTGTGCATTTTTTATTAATTTTACCTATACTAAACCTTCTCACTTTCTTTCTTCCATTTTGGTCTTGTTTTGTTTTCTTACTGAAGGTGAACAAATTTCCCTGTGTTGTCTGAGTTTCAAAGATTTCTATCAGGACTGGATTATACTGTGTGTGCTTAGCAGTTTTGCAGATCAGGCCTTTCAGATTGTACTTCCTCTATCTGCAGCTGCGGCTCTGTGCTTGAAGCTGATGCATGATCCAAATGAGAATGTAGACAGCTGATGTGGAACTAAAGTTCAGAGGAAAGAATTAAAGTGCCTCATTTATGTCTGAGGTCTTAAATCTGGAGTCAAATGTAGATATTTGAAATACCAATACTGTCAATTATGTTATAATCAGAGGTGAAAAATTAATCTGAAAAGGCGTTCCAGCGGGATGGCAAAGCATTAGGGCTTGAGGGTGTTATGCCTCACTAAGAGCGCAATTGCTAGTTCCAGAACTCCAGGCAGTGTAGATGTTACACTGCGTGCTTGCTCACCACTCAGGACTCGTGTCCTCCAGTTGATAGATCACAGTTAGCAGAGGGTAGAAACAGAAGAGTCAAGCTTTGGAGATACTGATTCAGAATCCTTCTACAGAAACTGAGATTCTTCTACATCTTCCCAGTATTCCTGTCAGCAAATGCATGCGTGTGGAGCAGGCTTCTGTGAAAGGCAAGCAAATCATTGCCACTTTTGAAGAGATGGAAGATAGCTTCCTTCCAGTCTTGCTCTGCTGCATGAAAATCCAGCTCAGAAATTAGACTTTGAACTTAAGATTTGGAAAGTACAAAGCACAGATCTGATCTCTTTTTGCACAGAGGTAAATCTTGCTTATATATGGAAGCAACTAAGGCTGCTGGATGATACCTGGTACGAAAGGGCTGCACTATGCAGACATCCTAGCTGCAAAAAATAGCCATGGCAAGGTAAAGTATAAGCTAAAGAAGACAGTTAAAGAAGAATGTGTTCTCATTCTGTTGCCTTTCTAAATTGTAAATGTGAGATTACAGCCTTAACAGTAGAAACTTCTCACATTCACTGTGCTCAGATATGCCATTAGCTGCTACAATGACTCCTGAGTAACACCTCTGTTTGTGGGAGGGGAGATTGTTCTCTAGAACTAGCACGGTAGACTTCTTCCATACACTGAGAAGGTTCAGAGGGGCAAGCCTATGTATGTGGCAAATTTCAGCCCACCTAATTTTATTACTAGGCAATGGAAAAATCCCTTTCAGCGTGGGCTAACAGAGTGGGTACTCTGTTTGTCATCTAGTAAGCAAAGACTGAGTCCGTAAATCTTAGAGCAGATGGTAGATTTATGCTACAGTCTGTGTGCTTTTCATGGGATTTATTACCATATGTGCTGCTTCTATTTTACCATCCTTCTGTTTTGATTGCTGATACAACTCCATTTGAATGCAAGAATGATTAGGGCTCAGCGTAATGAATCCAAGTTGGGTTCCAAAAGAGCAATAAGCAGTGCACTCATCCTTAATGTAAAGATGGTACCAGATCAAAAGTTAAGAATGCATGAAAGAATTAATCAAATTGATTTAGTTATCTAAATTTTTATATGCTGTACCCTGGGATTTGAATTCTCCAAAGAAGGGGCTAATGACCACCATAAGCTTTTAAGAACATTCATGCTAAATTAGCATTAATTAGCACTAGTATTAGCATTTAGATACATACTCACATCCATGAGGCAGCTGGCAATTTCTGAAAGCCTTCTTGGGTAGAGTGTTAGACAGGTGCCTCCTCTTTGTGTCTTCATTCCAAGATGCAGACTATTATTCCTATTCTTCTTTCATTCTCTCATCCTCTTCTTCTCTGTTTCTTTCTTCATTTCACCTAGCTGACTTCTACAGATGGGAGAAGAGCAGCCAAAAGGAAAAAATATTCAGCCAAAGATTAATCAAATGTACCTTTATTTCCCTGAAGAAGTAAGCACCTGTCACTTCTGTCTGTTTGCAGAATTAGAAAGAGGATTAGTATATTTCACTGGAAGTAAAAAAAAAATTTGCAATAATAGCAACCCAGAAGAGAGGTGATATTAATTCTAGATGTTCAAGAAGAGCCTCTGTTTGACATCCTATTGCTCAGTGTTCTCCTGCATACCTTTGTAACAAGGAGTAGGACGGACAGCATCTAGCCCTTAAAAAACAGCTATGGCTGTGGCGCTATCTTTGTTGAGCTATAAAATGCCCTAGGCCTGTCCATAAAAAATGTCATCTTTCCTGGGTTTCATTTGGTTTGGTTGTTTGAGGAAAAGGGGAATCCACCTTTCCAAGGATTTTTTTGGGGTTTTTTGTTTGGTTTTTTTGTCTATCCCATCAGTACTGTGGAATGGAAGTGGTTCATTGTGCATTATTGATGTCTGATCATGGGCTTTTTCTACACAGCTAAAAATCTGTGACTTTGGGACAGCCTAGGACAGCTAATAATCAAAGAGTTGTGTTCTGTTTGTTTGCTGTTATACAAATGCTAAAGTTATGTCAGACATGCTGAAGAGGGCAATCACAGCCCACTCAAATCTGTTCATAACTTACATCTGAAACCTGGTAGAGCCAGTAAGAGCCAGTAAATCCCTACTCAGAGCAAATACTACTGACCCACATTACAGTTTGCATTTAAAATAGAGAGACATAGTATATACCAAGAAGTGCCAGAAGAAGGATTACTCTTCAAGTTTCTTATGCTTTTGAAGCATAACACCTGAAAGCATTCGCCATGCCACAGGGGTAAATTCTGAAAATAATCAGTCAGAAACACAAGGCCTCACCTAAAGTTCAGTTACCTCCTATCAAGACACTTTGTAAATAAAGGTAACTTTTAAACAAATTACAATAACAGAAATGGAAACTATATTTACAGTGAAAGCCTACTGCAATGATGCTTGAGAAAACCTCAAGTACATGTCTGCTCACACCCAGCACCATTCTGCACCAGTACTAGCAGTCATCAGGCTAACTTTAAAGAAGCTAACTCAGGAACCTTTGAGAGTCTAGCCACAGTCACGCAGCTCAGTGGAAGTTAAATTTAGCCTGGTAAATACAGTTTCTTAACTCAATGATCCTTTGAGTGGACAGCTCTGGTTTCATACACCTTTATAATTAGAGCAAGTCAGCATCCTTAATAGCCTTTAAAAAAGCACCCCAGTATGACTTGGAGAGTATACCAAGTGAAATACCATGCCTGATCTAGGAAAGGGGACACACAGTTTTCTAAACCAGTTATGAAAAGGAAAAACCTGGGTGGCAACCCTTATCACATCTTTGCATTTGGATGAAAGGGTTTTATTTAACTGGTATCTGTCTGCAAATATTTGTTAAGCATATAGAATCATAGGATCATTGTTTCTCTCAAATAAAATCTTACTTTCTTAAACATTGCTCCCTTAGAAACTCTCATTGCTCCCTTTTAGCAACTACATGATTATTGTACTTTGGCAAATATATTACTACTACATGTCACTCCTACTAACAGTGGGCTCCTGGGCAGTAAATACAGTTTGTAAGTTGACCTACAAGTCAACATACAAAAAAAGCAATAATGTGCACATTCATCTTTTCAAGCTACTACAAGTTCTTTTCAAGGTAAATACTATTGGTAGCAAGCCAATACCCAGTTGTACCAAATGTAAAAGAGTGCCTACAGAAACAAATCCACCAAAGATGTATTAGGTGAATGTCTAGAACTACACATACCAGAGCCAGGAAGGCTTTTTTGGGGAGGAGTAATGGGGAAATAACACATTTACCAAAGGAAAAACATACAAAACTTGAATATATGCATTTCAGTTAATCCATATTAGTGTTTTCTTCCATCATGCATTATTTTCTTTGGAAAGACAAAGAAATACAGAATTTCTCCAGAATACAAGTAATACTATGTAAATTCTGTATCTCGGAGACAGCTTGATGGTGAGACAATGGTGGTAATTAACATACCTCCAATTAACATACATTGATTATCTCACATAAAAAAAGATATTTCATTAGACAATCTAAAAGTTAACTAAACTTGAGGTGGTGCATGTAGAAGATGCTTTTTGATGCCCCCAAATCAGTGAAAATTCCTATTGTTGATGAAAATACCATTGTCGATGAAGATGCAGTAAGTATAGCAATATGTCCGAATAAAGTCTCAGTCTTGTTCTTCCAAATACTTAAGCCGTTTATGTCATGATATTGGGATGTTGTCTGCAGTCTGATGATGTCTCTTTTCAGAGGTGGTCAGCCTTCTGGAGCACTGCTTGATTTTTTACTGATCACATCAGTCATTCTAAGATAAGCTATTAAACATCCCCAGAAACCTGTCCCCCCCAAATAGAAGAAACTGTCTCAAAAAAAAGTCTTAAAAATGACACTTGCTAGAGGAATACTTCTGAATATCTGTCTTTCAAACCCTATGTCTATATAAACAATTCACAAGAATTAACTTTCTTAATTCTACATCAAAATAATCACAGCAACTCGTCATTGTTTAAGCCCAGGAAGTTACTCAGCACCACTCAGCCATTTGCTCATTGTCCCACTTCCCCCCACCACTCTGTGTGAGAGAATGTACACCCCACAGGTTTTGAGGAGAACAGGCCAAAAACTAAAGTATAATATAAAACTACTACTACTACTACTACTACTAATAATAATAAAATGATGATGAGGGAAATAACAAGAGGAGAGAATTTAAAGCTAAAAGGGGAATGGAAGAAAAACAACAAACACAAGTAATGCACAATACAACCGCTCCCCACCCGCTGACTAATACCCAGCCTGACTGGAGCAGCGATTTGCCCTTCCAGGTAACTCCCTGCAGTTTATACTGGGCGTGATGTGCTGTGGTATGAAATATCCCTTTGGCTAGTTTGGGTCATGTGTTCTGTCTCTGCTTCCTCCTGGCTTCTTGTGCTCCTCCTCACTGGCAGAGCATGAGAGACTGAAAAGTCCTTGAGCAGGTGTCGTGGTGCTGAGCCCAGGACAGCAGGGTAAGTGCTACTGAGCAGCAACTAAAATGATATGCTACCGGCATTGTCCTTAGACTAAAGTTGAAACACAGCACTGCACCAGCTGATAAGGAGGAGAAAAAAAATAACTGTTAGAGCTGAAGCACAACTAGAACCAAAAATAGCTGGTGGGTCACCCTCCAATCATTTCCCTGTCAATATTTAAGTTTTCTCTTGTAGATGTTACATATTGACCAGATTCAATGACATAACACAGAAATGTTTATGTTAGTCTTTGCATTATCTTGAGTGTGCCAGTGCACACAGTATTTGCCATCCATTAAAACTTTAGTTTAAGTGTTTTTCATTACTAACAACTTCAGTTTCCTTTATCTTTTGAAATTCTAATTTTCTGATAAGGTCTGAATTATGCGTGTTCTACTCAAGAAAAAAAAATTAAGATGAAAATATTACCTATTATCATCTCCCTTTCTCAGGAGAATATAAATTTGGTTGATGTTATCAAATTGCTAATTTTGAGCCTTATTTTCAGACTGCAAGAGACTGTTAAAATAACAGTTACAGGTGTCCATCACTTGATCTAATGCTTCTATTTTATTAGATGACAACACCAGTAAAATTCTGCTCATTGGTTGTTCCCAGCTTGAGATGGGATTTTTAGGAGAAGCATTCTGTCTCAATATAGTACCTAACACAATAGGCCTCCCTGCCTCAGCTGCAGTTAGTGTGAAATTACTGTAATATTTAGCAATTAATTATGGTGAGCAAGATGTTTCTGTATTTTCCCTTTGAATTTTATTACTGGATATCCTTAAAGTAGCTCCTAATGGCCAAAGGCATGCTAAGTTCTGTTGTGGCAGGTACAGAACAAATATATAGGAAGTAAGCAAGACTCGTAATTTTCAGATGGATTTGCTGGGGGAGTGTTCCATCTTCTTTGTACTGAATTTTGGAACTATTTCCATGTAGTACATGAGTAATTTATGTGCACAGATTATCAAAAGGTTTTGATATATTGAGAAAATGCTATCAAAATAAAGTAACCCTCTTTGACAAAATAAAATACTCTTTGACTACCCTCCTCAGTGACAACATTCTAAGTAAATATTACTTTGGCCTTTGGCATGATCTAAAGATCAACAGCAGCAAGTCTCCTTACTTCACCCAAGTTCCAACCAGCCTGTACATATTACAGATTTGATTACTTACCCAAGAAACCACTGGGTGTGGTTTAAGTTATGATTTAGTACTGCTTATTGTTAATGAACTGTTAGAGTATGCTTTCTAAAACTACACACTATTCTATCATTTCCTTTTATATTGTGCTTTGATGTAAAATGGCATCCTACAATACTGTAAATCCATAAATTGTTATTTGAATCATTAACATGGCTCATTGAATGGTATTGTTCCTAATATTGACTTTTTGTGAATCCTGACACCTCCCCACAGTTAGAGTAATTAGCCTTTAGGTCAACATAATCAAGCCCATTTTTTTTTTTTTCTAATCTAAAGGCTCAAGGGGGCTATTGCCCAGCAGTCCTATTTTTAATAGAACTAAAAATTCATTTCAGTAAAAAGGAAGGGAGGAAGGGAGGAAGGGAGGAAGGGAGGAAGGGAGGAAGGGAGGAAGGGAGGAAGGGAGGAAGGGAGGAAGGGAGGAAGGGAGGGAGGATACCAAACATAATCACAAGCTGGTGTGGGTCAGTTTAATTGCTGGGCTGTTATTCAAATCAGTCCACTTTGTTTGCAACTCATCTCTATTCACCCTCCTCTGTTTCTGGTAAAATCTGAGAGAAACCAGTAACTAAATAATTGAGCACAGCCCACACCTTTCTTAGAGCTCATTACACCTAGAGATCAACGACTGCTTGCAAAATGCTGACAGCTCATGGATAAATCAACCCCCGTTTTCCATTCATTCCCAAGAATGTACTTCAGGAAAATCTTTAGAATCATTGAGCACAAAAATTCTGCAGAAACATCTAGAGATTTTTACCTTGTTACTTGCTCAGAACGTACTGATCAAAATAAGATTCATAATGTTCCAGGTACGACCAGTGGGTTAATTACTCATTACATAGGCTGGCTTTTATGAGGTTTTTATGACTTTTTTTACATAATTCCCACAGTTAGTGGTGAAAATTTTGCTAACCAATAGGCACGACAGCAAGAAGATGTATCATTTCAGTTTACACTCTAATGAACTGATATGAAAAATTACATGTTCCAGTAATGAAATAAATTTCCCTATTAAAGACTTAATTTCAGTACATCACTATTTGTTTTGTAGCAATCATAAAGATAAATATCACCACCATTAATTAAAAGCAGTTCCTCTGTAATGTATCACACATCTCGCCAGCTAACCATTATTTCTGCATTCTTACCTTCTAAATTCCTCAAACTTTTTACTAGTTAAGTAAGAATTGCAGCCATTTCAAGATAATGCTTTCTGTTTAGGTAGCTTAAGTATTTTGCTTTAGCCATCTCTTTTTGTTACACATCTCCTCGCAAGCTTTACTTTCACGCCTCTGCTGGCATTTCGATGTTCGCTTTCGGGGCTGCAGTCAGGAATCCTTAATAGAGGAGCAATGACTGTGGAAATCTCTCCCTCTGGTGGTCATTCGAGCCTCTCGCTTTCAACATTTTCCACCCTCAACCCAGCATTTACCAGATGGATCTAATCTACGGTTTTAACTTTTCCTATCTGTTTAGTGGCCCACTGTCTGGAAGCACAGTTTTTACTTTTGCTTCACTTAAAGAAATCATCCCATACGTATTTTTATAGTAAGCAAGAGATACTGTCAGCATGTTTTTGTCGAGCTCAGAAAATTATGAGGAGATACTCGGTAAACAAAAAAAGGAAGAAAAGCAGTGACATAAATAAACCATACTGACTGCAAAGAAAAAAAAAGTTAGATAAAAAAAACCTAACACAGAATATTAGTACTTTCAACAACAAAAGACATACAAGAGTTTGCAAAGAGGAAAAGAAACGTTTTTAAACTATTAGTACAGAGAAAAAAATACACAGGCTAAACAGGTACCAAAAAGTGCATTAAATAATGCAGTTAGGAGAAACATGGAAAACAGAAAAAAACCAAATACATATACCTAGAGCTGGATTTTGTTGCTACTCCAAGCATGCACTTTCTATAAAGCAGTGTGAGAAATGTATGTATTCTATATAGCGCAGGATAACTGTGCAGGACCATCAGTTAAGATCAGGACTGTATTGCTTCTGATCATTGACAATTCAACCACTTGGAAGATTATGGATGGCTGAAAATGCAATTTTCCTGATATTTCTACTTTATTTAAAAAATGTTATGTTAAAAAATGCCAAAGACTAGAAGACACACATGGTTATGCGCACAAGTCTACTCATGACATCTAGTTGTTCCTTCCTTCAGATGCAGAAATAGTACCTTTAGCTCTTTGGGTAAGTGATGTGCACTTTAATGCCACACCAAAGGTGGGTTGCTTCAGGACATGCCTGTGTCCCAGAATCATCCAGAGCAGTGACAGATGTGCTGCCTACACACTGTGACTAATCAGGAACAGAAAACTGAAGGGTAGTGTGGGCCTAGGAGTGAGAATACCAGTCCACAAATCTCTCCAGCTGTTCTCCTGGAGCTCTCCAAGCACTAGCCCAAATAGGCTCTCACTGCCAACCTGACACAGGCAATATTCCAAGAGGGGAATGCGATTCTTTGACCCATCACTTAGCTTCTCCTTGGCATGTTGCCTGGTTCCAAGTACATGCAGAGCACAAATGACTTTCTGACATTATATAGATTCTTTTAGTCATCTATTTAGATTCTTTAAGGAGATTATTTTTCCAAATGTTTTAAATTAATCCCTCTTTTCAATATAATATGAAAACATTTTATTTCTCCTTTTTATTAATGCAGAATTATGCTTTTAAGAATTCACCTTAATGTTACTACAGTCCTGCTATTTCTATAACCCCATGAACTGGGCAGAGATTGTTGTAGAGAACTAAATTTGCTTGCAAAGTACTAATAGCTCTTGTCATTTCACCTCACCTTATAACATGTAAGAATAATTAAAAATACTTTTATGGAAGTATAGGATTATTAATAATTAAAATAAAAGAACAGCTTCTTATGATCCTTATTATTTACATTGCATTTTCATTTACAATTATTTTGCTGTGCATGAAGAACCACAGGCTTCCTTGTAAAGTATGACACTATTAATACAGAAATCAACAAACATTGTTTCTCACATGTCATTAATATTGATAATCAAACCAAACAGGCAGAAAAAAGTGTATCAAAACAAAATCCGAAATATACACAACAGATCTTGGACTTCTGCAGCACAGAAAAGAGATGCTGTAGCAAGTATTTG
This sequence comes from Myiopsitta monachus, assembly GCA_017639245.1. NCBI lineage: Eukaryota > Metazoa > Chordata > Aves > Psittaciformes > Psittacidae > Myiopsitta > Myiopsitta monachus. The sequence continues at coordinate 21,976,004 of CM029941.1, forward strand.
GCACATTCTGAAACAGTAATATCATGGACCAAAGGACAAAGCATTGGCTGAAGACTGACACTCAACACAGAATTATGATTACATGCCAGTTGTGTATGGCATTCTCACTGTCATGCAGTAGCATTATTTAAGAGTTCCAGTCAGAAATCCAGGCTCTGTCATACTCATCCCTGAAAATACACATACAGAAAAAATCACTGCATAGGCTTTGAGGATTTTCAGTTTGAGTAATGTGAGTGCACCATCTGGAGAAGGCCACATCTGTGCTAATGAGTGATGAGGCGCATGCTGTACCTGGAGACCACCCCACCCTGGCAAAGGGCTGCGTGGCTGTGCCCCATCCCACCACACAGGCCCTCTCAACCAGGTGGCAGCAGACGCAAGGGGGAAGTTGTGCACAGCACCAGGAGAAGGAAAAGAAATCCTTGCGTGTTTGCACAGAAATACCAGCTGCACTGTTTGTAATGAGGACTATGTCTTTACCTGCAGTTCCCATAGTTTTGTTTTCTTCCTTTTTAATTAGATTATTAGCTACTGCCTTCGAGTCCCATTGGGGGCCAGTGAATACCCCAACTTGCTGGTCTGATCCTAGTTTCATTGGCTGCTGGGGCACCCTACTGTTGCCAGAAGCATGGCCTCTTGTGGGCTGAAGAGGCCTGTGAGCGGCTGGCCTTCCTTTCTGGAGGGTGCTGGGGCCTCCCAGGTGAGCCATCTGTGCGCTGGCAGCAGTGGAAGGATCTGCCACCACATGCCCCAGCTCCTCATAGAGCATCTCCTCCTCCTTAGAAATGGGGCAGGATCTCCCCCAGGGAGGCACCATGGCCAGGAACAGCACAGGGCTCTCTTCCTCCTTTTCAGCAGCACAGGAGTCCAGGAGGTCCAGCTGCAGAAGTCTGCCTCTGCATCAGTCTCCTGCAATGCTGATAAGCTGTCACACAAATGTCAGTAATCTTTGCTGCCTAAGAAACCATGTTACAAAGCTCAAAATGAAAGGCGGAGTTTGCACAGAAAATTCCTTGGATATGGCAGAAGTACAACACTTTCAGATTTTTGGAGCGGCTCACTACAGGAAACTGATTCCCAGAAAGGTTTTCTCTGACTTTCTTTTCCTACTTATCCTCCTTAAAACAGAAATACTAGGGTAAATAAGAACACCTGCTTTTTGGACATCTCAAATAATCTCAGATGTAATATTAATACTCCATTCAACTCCCAGTAAATAAGCTTTTAGAGCCATTTGACATGCCCTGAAATACTGAACCTGGCCTCCAGATGCTGCTCTAGAGGGCAATGTTGTATCTGCCAGTGTGATAAATACGTGAGCATTTAAGTAGCACTAAAGACATATGTGTGGGCATCTCAATCAAGCCCGGTATCAAAATCATAAAAAGGACTCTGAATACCAGCTTTCCACAGCCGAAAAGGTCTTAAAGTGCCTGCGGTTTGTAATGTCCACATATGAACTACAAAATTTTTAATACTATTATTTTACTTTTTTGCTCAGAAATCTGCTGTGCCTTAAGTCTGATGAAAGGATGTTAGTAAACTATGACAAAGTGATTGCTCTGTTAGTTTGCAGCATCGGTACTTCTACTTAAAAGAGAGTTCAGCATCATGATTAATGGGTGTATGTTCTTACTCCCTAGCTCAGGCAGCATCCTGCCAAGCACTGGAACAGAGAACGGCCCTTTAAAGAATCTCACTGTTCACTGACTCCGTGAGGCACACAGCTGCCCTGAATAGTACAAATAGTAAATATAGTATAAATAGTAAAAATATTACGCATAATCAGGCATGAGTGTACGAGGATTTTTGACTACAACAAGAGTATTTGAATACAGTATCATGTTAGAAAAACAAAGCTTCTAAGTCCTCTGTTTTGCTTCCGTTAAGCCAGTAAATTGCAAATATTAAGCACAACATAGCATTTGTCAGACCACAATTCTCAACTCAAAACCTGTGAAATATAAATATTTTTCCAAAAAGTAGAGCTAGAAATTACCTCAAAATTATTTATGTCCTCAACTGAAATCAATATCTGAATCAAGATACCATTCTCTGAGCATAAGACAAGTAAGTTGCGAAAAAATTGAACATTTAAGTTGTGTAGTATGAACTGGAATGTGTACGTAAAATAAGCTAACTCTGAAGTAATTTAGGAATTAATTTATTGCCCATTGATTTATTAAAAACCAAGATTTTTAGTTGATAAATTCAAGCAAGTTAACAGGCTACAAAGTGTTTAGAATGCCATTATGCAAAAATACCTTGTTCACAGTGTATGTCCACCTAAAATTATAAGGTCTTATAAAATTAACATTTTGATCTGCTCTCAAGAAGAATGAGATACCTTAACCTGGGGTGTCTTATCAAATGAAAAACATGTTATGTTGTTTTCTTCATCAGTCAGACAAGTTGCTTATTCTTTCTACTTCCTCTCTACTTAGTATTTGTAAACTATAGGATTAAATATGTTATGCATACAGACATCCATATGATAGAAAAGCACTGCTTAAAAGCTAAACTGATTTAATGAGTCTATACACTAACAGCAATTTCCAATTTAAGGGGATAATTAATTTATTTGCATCTCAGCCTGAGGACAAGCCCGTTACAAGCAGGCATTAGCACTAATAAGTGAAAGAAACTTTCACTGCTTTCTACTAATTCCTGTTGAAAAAGTGAAATTGATAATTCTAGAAAGGCAATTAATTTCAGGCTGCTGTCATAAATCATTGGAATTAAAGAAAAAAAAAAAGATTTAATTTAGACAGTGGTAACACACTGCTGGAGTCTTATGAAATCTGAAACTTCACCAGATAGAAATTACTGGGAAGAGCTGTTCAGATTGTTTGAATGACAGCACCGCTGAAAAAAAACCAAACCCCTTTATATGTCTTCTGATGGATATAAAAGACAAGTTTACACTTCTTAGGAAATATTATTTTATGTAAGTATTAAGCACTGACAAGGCAGTGTCCCTCATGGGACAGGAAAATCAGAACTAAGCACACAGAGAGACACTCAGTCACAAGATAGCAAATCATGAAGGAAAATCTCCTTTTCCCAGAAACTAAGATTTAAAAGAAAAACAACCAACTAACAAAACAAACAAACAAAAACCTACAAAGAAAGAAACAAACAAAAAAACCCAAACAGCTGGGACTGTAGTAAAAGAAGATTGGAAAGAACCTTCGAGATCTTCAAGTCTCACACCAACTGCTGTAAGCTTCATATCATACAGCTGTACTTCATCTTCAAATCAGTTTTCTCCAATGCTTTTGTTAGAAAGCTCTTCCAGTAATCTCCCTGGTGGAACAACTACAACTTTTCAATATTCACCCTAAATTTTTTAACAGTCAATCCATACCTACTTTTTTTTTTTTTTTTGCATACATCTTCCAGGCTATATAGTCTTGCCATAATCTTTTATTTCCCCACTGAAGACCTAAAAGAAGAACTGTTCTCGGCATTTCTTTTGCTGAACTGAATAAGTAAAGCTCTGTCTTCCCATAACACAGACTCTATCCATTTTGATCATCTTAGTATTACTTCTTTGTGCCTATTCTAGTCTCAATTTCTTTGTTGAAAAATGGATTATTACAACCATCTGTATTACTTTAAACAAAGAATTACCAGAGCATTGATATTCCCCTGTATGTATTGGAAATATACGCACAGTCCAGGTCACAGATAGTGTTTTCAAAGCTACATCATCCTGTCAATGCACAGACATTCTGTGACCAAGTCTGTGACCAACACTTCTTTTGTTACTTCCATTTGATGAGTCCTCAGCTGATAGCAGAAATTCTTGTCAGCAGCATCCAACTGCATAACTTTGCACATTATTCACCTGAATCTCAGTCATTTTCCACTTCTTTAATAGCCAAGGTTGTTAAGTGCTTTCTTAACATTCTTTGCAAGTTCTAATTCAGCTTTGGTTTAAACAGTTTTTATTCCCACTCTACTTCTAAGAAATAACTTTATTTGCTGATCTGTATTTTTTTAATTCCTTTCTGTTGTTTTCTATTCCTAACAATGTTCATGTATTTCTAAAATCCTTCTTTAAGTGACTACCCATTTAGTTCTGACATCATTTCTGAAAGTCTTTTCCTTGCTCAAATATAAATTCTTGGGACTTTAAATAAATTTACCTTCAATTTTAGATTTCCTCTCCATTAAAACTGCTGAGCAGTTCAGACTGCAGTTTCTTTGGCTTATCTACGCTTACTCTTCAAATCAAGCACTTCACTTGAAGACATACTTTTTCTGAAGGAAAGTTAGACTTTTTTTGCTAAACTGAATCAACATGATCAAAAGCCCTGATCAAAACTTACAATGACTGATTTAACTCCAACGTCATTGTTTACCCAAACTAAACATACAATAGTACAAAACCCATTTCAAAGGGCTGTTAATGTTAATTTTTACTTGTCAGCTTAGTGTAGAACACTTGAAACAGTCCTTGAAGTTCCTTGAAATTCTCTTTCCCACAAGTACTACAATTCTTTAGGCACAGGCATGTTCTCTTCCATCCCTTATAGTCCCATGTACCACAAATACTTGGAAGCTGTGCCACTGTGGAGAAAATGAAAGTGTGCTTTTAACTCTAGTAAGTAACTAGTATGTTCTCCCAAGTTAGAAGAAATGTGGGATGAATAAGCAAGTTGTAGATAGAAGTGACCTTGGGTCTCTTTTCTGTGCAAGTACTTTTATTTCTAGGAACTAGTTCCCAAGAGGTGATAAATAGAACACATCTAATGACCTTCACTGACCTTACTCATTTGCAGAACGTGTCTTCTTTCTGATGTTTTCTTTTATCCTACCTCAAGACAGCAGGATTCCTAGATCAGCAGGATTCTGAAGCACAGAGCAGATGTTTGCATTTAACAGAGTTCTGGGTTCCATTCCAGGAAACAAGTGACCACGAGATAAGAAAATGTTACTAAGAATTACTTTATTAGATCTAGTCCTTGGTGACTTAGAAAATGTTTTCCCCAGTTCTAATAGAGCCTATGACCATACAGAGCAATTTTAGACTGATCTGATTATTTTTCAAAAATAAGCAAAAGGAAATCAAATGATTCATTAACTGATGAGTATTCTGTATTGACTTTAAATTTCTTCCAAGTATGACAGACTTTACAAATCAGATTTGGAACCTTTACTGCAAATATAAACCATTATCTTCAAAGGAAAAAGGAAGAAATGTCATTTTCTTACAATTTACTTTGTAATAGGAAAAGCTGTTCAGTGATAAGTTTAATTGGAAATCAGGGTGTATTTTTGATAAGTTAAATTGGAAGTCAGTGTATTTTTTAAAAGACAATAAAAAGCAAAAATATTATAAACTTTATATAATGAAATGTTATGTTTTATGTAATGCCTAGTGTTGTTAGCAAAGTTTTTTCCAACAATTAATCCTATAGTGAAGGCTTCTCCCACTACAGTGCTGTTCAAGTATGCAAGCTGCTTAGAAAAAAAAACAGGTAATGGCAACAATAAATTTCCTTCTGTGCTCAGTATCAGGACCTGAAAGTTCTACCTAACAGCTTCCATTTCTTCATTCATTTCTCCTCTCTGACCATCTTCTTAAGATACTTTCCTCCAGCACAGATGATCAAATAATAGATAAGCAGATTTTAGAGATGGCCCAGATGATGGAGACAGCCTAACAAGCATCCAAGACCCAGGGATTATGGAAATAGGCTAATGCCATTAGTCATTAGTGCACTATTGAACACTTGGAGAAAACGTAATTTTTTCTTTTGGAGAAGATGTATTTTAGAAAGGAAGTCTACAGGAGTAAAAGTCAACTCATTCAGTTTCTTAGGCAGACAAGGACTATTTTTCCCAGTTTCATCAACACTATTGGCAAGGAAAACGATGCGTCCATGCTAGGGCTTTTGGAATACACTGCCACTTGTCAGAAGTGTCCATGAAGCATGCGTGAACTGGATACACTATCTATGTGCCATGGACATGAAAACAGTATGAGTCATTTTCTATGCACAAATCACAAGACCACTGCGTTCTGTTTCAGTGTTCACTAATACACTGCATACAGCCTTCAGTACAGTATTACCACTATATCATCCTTGTCTCAGAACAGCAAGTCAAAAATATTCACTGGTTTCTGATTTACTGTGTGTCAGTTTGGGACTTATCCTTGGACTGCTCACCACAGACTCAAGGGGCTATCCCAGTAAAAAGCAATTTGTATATATTCTGCCTTGGAATTAACATCTGCACCAAGATGTCATGTATCCCAAAGCCACAGCACAAGCAATACCCATTAAACTTCTTAATGAGCACCTTAGCCACTCTTAACTTTGCACAGGCCAACCGCCCTGCTCTCATCCTCTGACAAACTCCCTCTGAGAAAATAAATACAGCTAAACACACAGCTGAATGGCACATTGGCCTTGCTTCCCTTGTTTAATAAAATCAAATATGCTGAACAAAATTCTCAAAATATAATCTTACAGGAAGTAGCAACATTCTATTTTTCCTCATGCTATTTGCTGTTGCTGTGACATGAGCCATATGGTGCCATTAATTTCTTTCCCTCCATGCTATCTTCACAGATATTTCTCCTTAAGGATGAGTTGCCATTAAATTCAAATAGTCCAACCCTACATTTTACTGAAGTGGAAGCAAATGAGATGACAACATTTTAAGAGTAAAAGCTTTCTCCCCTGATAGTTCCAATATTCTTTTATGTCAGAAGGTGAAGCCTTAAAGTAATTTTAACCTATATTTTATTTCCTCAATTCATCTATTTTACTTGTTTCTATCTGCCTTTACCAATTAAGTTTGCTAGAAAACGTCTTATAACCTGCAACTCCTACATAGATACATACAGATACACACAGTATAGATAGTGCTTTATCTAAGCAGTCCTTCCAGTTTAAATTTAAGCATACAGTACCACACTAGAAATTATTTCAAAATAACACCCTGTCTCTTGTACATATAATTATTGCACAATCATGGCAGAGCAAAACAGAATTATTGCGAGCATTTGTGAACTTCTTTATGTAGGCCTTCTTCACTAGGTCTACATTAAGCAAGAAAAAATATCAATTAGCACATCTCACCAAACATAACAATCATTAAAAAGACCTTAATAATCCTCCCCTCAAAAATATAACCAACAGCTTTTCTAATCATGGAGTAGGGGGAAAATGGTAAGATAGGAAAATGGTTCATCATAGCACAGAGTAATTTGATGTTTATAAAAAAAAAAAAAAAAACCAGAAAGAAAACCCCAAATCAAACTAAGACAACTCACGAGATCCAATTATAGTGTTTAAGCGCAAACAAGTATACAGTAAGTTAGTTAGCTGTAATTACTGAAAAACAAAGCTTTCTGAACAGATGAGGTATACTGTTACTTAAAATATTTGTATCACACTGTTAGAATAACAGGGTAGTAAAAACAAACAAACAAACAGGTGAAAGCACTGAAACAAAAAAAAAAGATTAAAAAAAAAAAAACAAGCAGTGGGAGTGCACTTCTGCATCCATGACAGCCCAAATCTTATGGTGAGTCCTACCTCATCCAAAATAGCTTACCTGATGACAAACCTTGTCTTGATCCACAGGGAATGTGCATCGAAAAGCAAGAAAAATCACAAAAAATATACATAAGTGTAGGAGAAACAGTGAAATTGAGGTTTCAGTATTTCAAACCACCTCCACAGGAAAAAGTGGGCAGATTCTATATTTTTATTCCCCAGCAATCTTCTAGCCTTCTCTATATTCACACTGCTGTAATAAGTGGTCCGTTTCCGTGTTTGAAGTTGAACAACCATTATTAGCAGACTGCCAGCTACGAGCACGTTAGCTCCTGATCAAGTCACAGTACCATCACTAAAAGCCAGAACACTTCCGAGGTGAAAACAAAGCCCACTTAGTTTACCAGCTTCTATTCACTAGCGACGTCTGGGTTCTCTTCAGAGCGGTGCGCCTGCCTTTTTCTCCCACGTAGCTCTGCACTATTTGCAGAAATTCTCTATAAAAATTCACAAGTTCACTTCTTCCCCCCTCTTCCCCTTTTTACTGTAAAGCTCCCACTTTGCTCCTGAGCCTACTCAAATAGCCAGGGGCTACTGATGACACCCTGCCAGTATGTGGTTCCTTGCTGGCACTTGCCGGTCCCCCTCATGTCCCTAGCCCCACTCTTTTGCCTTCTGGGTCTGGGCTTGCTGCTGAGGCGTGAAGGCACGTATATTTTGTCCCACTTTTTATTGAGAAGTTTCCATTCAGCTCCCCGTAATTCACCCCTGCACCCGTGTCACCCTGGCTGATCCCACCCCGGCTCCATCTCTGCCAGTCAGGAGACAGAGGACGTGCCACCATCAGGCCTCCGAAGGGCGCCGGTTGGCGCGGCCGCTGCCCTCTTCCCGGTGACAGCAGGGCCGGCCCCGCGGCTGGCGATGGGCCCGTCCTCCCGCGGAGCCGAAGGGCGCTGCCGACGCCGCCTGAGAGGACTGGCCTGCCCCAGGGTGAGTTTCACGGGCAGGGCAGGCGCCGTGCTAGCGCAGCGCTTTCCGCCGCCGTTTGTCTCCCGTCTCTTCCCGTTCGCCGGAGCAGCTGCTGCTGCTGCTGCGCAGCCCCTTCCCCGCCCGCCTGCTCGCCCGCTCGCCCCAGCGACGTCGCCTCTTCTCTGCCTCGCAAAGCGCGGCCCGGTGAGCTGAACCCGGTCAGGGTCGGGGCGGGAGCGCGGAGGGAGGCGCCGCCGCCTCCCGTTGGGCCGAACCGGGCCCTGGGCTGTGCGGGCCGCCGAGCCGCGGGTGGTGGGTGCGCGGGGTGAGCGCGGAGGTGCCGACACCTGCCCGGAGCTGGGGGTCGGCGGGGCTGCCCGTCCCGGGCGTGTATGAGGGGGCGCCGGAGTGCAGTGGCGACGGCCCCGACTTCTCTGAGTTAACTTCGTGGTGTTGCTGGCGGCGGCCAGCGCCCGAAACGCCCCGGAAGCCTCGGGCGCCCAGCCTGGCCCTCCCTGTGCCACTCCGGGGCGACTCCCGCGCTCCCCGCGGTCTCCTCCCGACCAGCCGAACCCCCTGTCCGAAGTTGGTCGGTGCCCGGCAGGGGCAGCTGCGGCGGCTGTGCAGCCTGGTGGCTTGCGATCAGTAGCTCACGTTACGCTGGGACGCGGGCATGGTATTCCTGCCTCTGTCATCCTTCATTCCGTGCTATAACTAATGTTTGTGCTTGCAAGAGTGTGAAACGGACAGTGCTGGTCTGCAGGATCTCTTGGAAGAAGGACATTACGAGCCGATCCGTGGTTTTCTGTTGACCTCTTAGGTCTGTTCCCCGTCAAAGAAATTCTATTGCTATGTCTGCTAGACCTGTTGACTTCGGCAGCATGCAGTAGGATTTTTTAACAGGTTAATATGTTACATTTATTAACTGCCTTTATCTTAACTGCCTTTTAATTACTTAGGCTACTCTTGCTACAAGAGAAAGTGTGTCATACACTGGCCATTCTTTCTCATCAACCAGTGGGCCATGATAGGGGAGCTGATCACACAGCAATCAATAGCTGAACTGGTAGGACAGAGGCTAGCACAGGAGCAGGTGGCACAGCTCTTGTGCACCTTGCTGCCTTGCTCTTCTGGCAGCCTGGAAACAGTTCTTTAAACTTCCTTTTCTGTTTCCCCATCTAAATCCTACTTTATTGGGAAACACTGATGAAGTATGCATTTAAAGTGTCTCTTAAGGAATAAACACTTAAGAGATCAGACAATAGCAGCAAGGATTTTTTTGTAGCAGAATACCTTTCATGATTGTTTCTCTTCCTAGCAAAGTGTCAGTTCCTCCCTTTCTGAGAGCAGGAACTGGTATGGACACTTGTTGTCTAGGACAGCTCATCTAGCTTCTCTCCTGTCATCCTCCTTCAAAGGTACTACTCATCTAATATTTTTTCAAGACTCTTGGTAACTAATGCTCAAGTTTCTGTGCTCTTATTTCTCATGACCTAATTATTGTTGTAATCTCCATGGCTGCAGTATTCTGAAAGGATCACAGGTGACTTTTGAACAAAAAGACATTGAGAACCCACTGTGCCACTGTACCCATTATTTTTTTCTTTTTCAATTTATGCATTTGGGGATTAAAGACAAGCTAGTTGAAAAATTCTAGGCCAAGTTTTTGATAAAAATTTAGGGGGTTGTATTTAGTTCTTAATTTTGAACTTTTGAGAATTTTTTCTTGGGGCTTTACTTCATGTTTTCCTGCAATCCTTTTGAAGAAGAAATGGGCAAAGCTTAATGCATTGTACATTCAGATTGTATAAGGCACTTAAATATAAATATCAAAGAGGACTTTTTACTAGTGAGAGGGTGCTAGAAGGGAAAGTGTCCCATTCAAGGAGTGATGAATAAACAGGAAGCTGATCAGCTCTGTGCCAGTTCTCTGACTGCTATGTCTCCTGCTTGATCCTTCAGCTATTTTTTGTTGTTTTCTTTGTGAATAGTTCCACTAGCTTTCTGTGGTGTTGCTCATAGGTTTTCCAGACAGACTGGGAGGAGGAGAAAAAATGCAATTCCTGTTTCCTCTTCCCTTAACATGTTGACGAGCATGTATGAATCTGAAAATCTTACGGATCTTATGCTGAAATTCCTTAAAAATTACTTGCTGCTGGAAGTTGTTATTTACTATTCCAGTTTCCTGACCTTATAAATGTAAGAATCAACATTTTCAAATGGATCCAGTGAATTTTGTATTAGTTTTCACCATTGTGAGGCATTCTCAATTCTTTTTTACCCTTGAAAATTTATATGAGAGGTCTAGTGTGCTCACTAGACAGGGAAAACTTTGAGGTTTGCATTCAGATTTAAACACTGCTATGAAAGAATAGCTGACCTATTTGAAGAGTTCACTAAATAGCAGTGACAGCTGGAGATCAAGAAACCATGACTGGTGAGGAAAGAGAGAAAGAATTGGATTTATTTAGCACAAAGTCAAGTTTGAAGGGGAGCTAATATATATAGTAGGTGCTTAAAGTTGTAAAATTTTCTTTATGGAGAAAAGGAGCTGTTCTCTGTATTCACAGTGAACAAGGGAAATTGCAAGAAAATCCAGGGTAGATGTTAGGGGAAGAATTAAAATAATAGAAGGTAAGAAGGTAATTAAATAGTTTGGGAAGGGTGTGAAATCTCTGTCAAAGGTCTGTAAGAGGTTAGACAAATGGTTTTCAGGAAAAGGAGCTGAAAGCCTGACTTGGGAAAGAGGTCCTAGGACCCTCTGCTCCTGCCTTTTCTGGAACTGAATCATAAAAGAACATTTGAGGGAAATAAAACAAGACACATGAAGGAGCATAGGCTTTTTAACACTTCGCTAGGTCTGCACGCTATTCTGGAGGGAAACATGAGCTCACACAAAGCAACTGATCTGAAAGCAGGACAGCCACAACACACACGGCTCAGTGTCAAACTGAAAGGACCCACTGAGTGAGACCCTGTTATGTTTCTGAGTGCCAAACTGGAATATTTTATCTTTATATTGCACTTTCGCCAAAAGGCAAAACCAGCTGAGAACAAGATGCCTTTAATAGTTGTAGACATAAAACATTACAAATAAAAACTTCAAAATATATCCAGAACACTATAGTTAAACTACATTTAACTGTGAAAACACCTCAAAATCCTGTGCTTGTATGCTTTTATCTGAGTTCCAGTTGAAGTTATGTGCAAATCAAACTAAAAATGAATGCTAAATGTCTCATTTGCTGTTTCTTAGCACAATACTGATATCTGATATAGAACCATGGAATAGTTAGGGTTGGAAAGGACCTTAAGATCATCTAGTCCCAACCCCCTGCCATCAGCAGGGACACCTCACACTAAACCATGTCACCCAAGGCTCTGTCCAGCCCAGCCTTGAACACTGTCAGCGATGGAGCATTCACAACTTCCCTGGGCAACCAATTCCAGTGCCTGACCACCCTCACAGTAAAGAATTCTTCCTCATATCCAATCTAACTTCCCCTCTTTAAGTTTGAACCCATTACCCCTTGTCCTACCACTACAGTCCCCAAAAAAGAGTCCATCCCCAGCATCCCTACAGTCCCCTTCAGAAACTGGAAGGCTGTTATGAGGTCTCCACACAGCCTTCTCTTCTCCAGCCTGAACAGCCCCAACTTTCTCAGCCTAGCTTCATACAGGAAGTGCTCCCGTCCCCTCATCATCCTCGTGGCCCTCCTCTGGACTTGTTCCAACACTTCCATGTCCTTTTTATGTTGAGGACACCAGAACTGCACACAATACTCCAAGGGAGGTCTCACGAGAGCAGAGTAAAGGGGCAGGATCACCTCCTTCGACCTGCTGGTCATGCTGCTTTTGATGCAGCCCAGGATATGGCTGGTTTCTGGGATGCAAGTGCACACTGCAGCAGGCTCATGTTCATTTTCTCATCAACCAACACCCCCAAGTCCTTCTCCATGAGGCTGCTCTGAATCTCTCCTCTGCCCAACCTGTAGCTGTGCCTGAGATTGCTCCTACCCAGGTGTAGGACCTTGCACTTGTCATGGTTAAACTTCATCAGGTTGGCATCAGCCCACCTCACAAGCGTGTCAAGGTCCCTCTGGATGGCATTCCTTCCCTCCAGCATATGAAGCAAATCACACAGCTTGGTGTCATTGGCAAACTTGCTGAGGGCACACTCAATCCCACTGTCCATGTCACCAACAAAGATGTTGAACAAGACTGATCCCAGCACCTATCCCTAGGGACACCACTTGTTACTGGTCTCCAGCTGGACATTGAGCCATTGAGCACAATTGTTGGCGTGCGGCCATCTAGGCAGTTCGTTATCCACCAATTGGTCCACCTATCAAATTGATGTCTCTCCAACTTAGAGACAAGGATGTCATGTGAGACAGTGTCAAACGCTTTGCACAAGTCCAGGTAGATGACCTCAGCTGCTCTGCGCCTGTCCCCAGGCTGCTCCATAGTCTGAAAGATGTCAGGGAAACTGAGAGGAAGCAGCACTGCTTCCTCCAGGCCCAAACTCTGCAGGGGCCTCAAGTGTCCATTGGAGCTCATGGAGGGAAGAAGGAGGCCGCAAACCCAGGAAGCTGGGAAACAGTAACAGAAAAAAACAACCAAAAAAGGAGGAAGAGGACAATTAAAAGCAAGGGGCTTCCTCCTAAATCTGTTGTTCCCACCCAGAACCACTTTGCTGTCCTGCAGGGGGCTGATGAGGAACCACACTCCCACCAGGAACAACCGGCTGATGCACTGGTAAAGAAGATCTCTACTGGTTCTCCCAGAAAAAAGTGACGGGTCATGGTAGCAGGGGACTCTAATTAGAGAGGAACAGAGGCACCCATCTGTCGGCCTGACCCAGTCTCAAAGGCGGTGTGTTGCCTACCAGGGCTCAGATGAAAGATGTTGCAGAGAAGCTGCCTGCTTTAGTCAGTCTCACTGACTATTACCCACTTCTAGTGATCCATGTGGGCGCTACTGATATAGATAACAGTAGCCCGGAGAACATAAAAATTACATAAAGGATACCGAGCTCTGGGAGAGGTGGTTAGGGGCTCTGGAGCACAGATTATCTTTTTGTCAATTCTCCAGGATACAGGGGAGGAACTTAAAAAGGCTAGGAGGATTGGCCAGGTTAATAAATGCTTAGAAGGGTGGTGCCATAGTCAGGGGTTTGGGTACCTTGAACATGGGACTCAGTTTAGTAGGCCAGGTCTACTGGGGGCTGGTGGAGCTGGTCTGATAAAAGAAGGGGAAGAGTGGATTTGGTAGGAGGCTTGTCAGGCTGGTCAAGGATGCTTTAAACTAGATGTGTTGGCGGAGGGGGGCATCATTCCATCCCAATACACCCAGTCACTTGCCAGCACCTACAGTAAATGTTCAAAGCAATATATATTCCAACTGCTTCAGTCAATGAGCCGGCTTCAATTGGGGCTCAGCTCAGATGCCTCTATACAAATGCCCGTAGCATGGGGAGCAAACGAGGAATTAGAGATGTGTGCGCGTCTACAGGGGAATGATATCATAGGCATCACAGAAACATGGTGGGATGGCTCCTATGGCTCGGGTGTTGGAATGGAAGGTTACAGGCTCTTTAGGAAAGACAGACCCGGCAGGTGGGGAAGGGGAGTTGCTATTTATGTTAGGGATAGGCTGGAGAGTATGGAACTCTGAGGACAGCTGAGCAATTGACAGAGAGTTTGTGGGTCAGGGTTAAAGGGAGAACAGCGATGGGAGACGTTATTGTGGGGATCTGTTACAGACCACCTGACCAAGAGGACACTGTGGATGAAGCACTCTATAGACAGATAGGAATAGCCTCATGTTCACAGGCCATTGTCCTCATGGGGGACTTCAACCACCCTGATATCTGTTGCAGGGATGGTACAGCCTGGCACAAGCAATCCAGGAAGTTCCTTGATTGTGTGGAAGACAACTTCCTTCTGCAAGTAATAGAGGAGGCGGCAAAGAGAGGTGCCATGCTTGACCTCATGCTCACCAAAAGGGAAGGGCTGGTTGGAAATATGACACTCCAGCGCAGCCTTGACTGCAGCGATCATGAGATGGTTGAATTCAAGATCCTGAAGACAGTGAGAAGAGCGTGCAGCAAGCTCACTGCCCTGGACTTCAAGAGAGCAGACTTGGCCTCTTCAGGAACCTGCTCAGTAAGATTCCATGGGATGTAGCCCTAGAGGGCAGGGGGCCCGAGGACTGTTAGTTGATATTCAAGGGTCACCTGCTGCAAGCTCAGGAGCGATACATCCCTACTAGAAGGAAGTGCTGCAGGAGGTCCAGGAGACCTCCTTGGATGGATAAGGATCTGCTGAGGAAAATTTGAAGGAAAAAAGAGGCTTATAAAAGGTGGAAGCAATGACAGGCGGCCTGGGAAGAATACAGGGATGCTGTCCGGGAAGCTTGGGACCACGTTAGGATACCAAAGGCCCACTTAGAATTAAACATGGCTAGGGATGTTAAGGATAAGAGGAAGGGATTCTGTAGGAACATTGCAAATAAAAGGCAGGCTAGGGACAACATGGGCCATCTCTGGAAGCTATCCAGGGAACTGGCTACCCTGGATTTGGGAAAGACTGAGGTTCTTAATGTCTTCGTTACCTCAGTCTTCACTGGCAAATGCTCTGACCACATCACCCAAGTCTTGGAAGGCAGAAAGAGGGACAGTGAGAATTAAGACCCTGGGCACTCTGTAGGAGAGGATCTGGTTCAAGACCATCTTAAGAACCTGAGCGTGCACAAGTCCATGGGACCTGATGAAATCCATCCACGGGTCCTGAAGGAGCTGGTGAATGAAGTTGCTAAGCCACTGTCCATCCTATTTGAAAAATCATGGCAGTCAGGTGAAGTTCCCGACGACTGGAAAAAGGGAAATATAACCTCCATTTTCAAGAAGGGGAAAATGGATGAGCTGGGGGATTATCGACCAGTTACCCTCACCTCTGGGCCTGGCAAAAAGTTGGAGCAAATTCTCCTGGAAGGCATGCTGAGGCACATGAAAAACAACAAGGTGATTGGTGACAGCCAGCATAGCTTCACTAAGGCGGAATCCTGCCTGACCAATCTGGTGGCCTTCTACGATGGGGTTACGGAACTGATGGACAGGGTAGAGCAGCTGAGGTCATCTACCTTGACTTGTGCAAAGCGTTTGACACTGTCTCACATGACATCCTTGTCTCTAAGTTGGAAAGACATCAATTTGATAGGTGGACCAATTGGTGGATAACGAACTGCCTGGATGGCCGCACGCCGACAGTTGTGCTCAATGGCTCAATGTCCAGCTGGAGACCAGTAACAAGTGGTGTCCCTAGGGATCGATGTTGGGAGCGGTCTTGTTTAACATCTTTGTTGGTGAGATGGACAGTGGGATTGAGTGTGCCCTCAGCAAGTTTGCCAATGACACCACGCTGTGTGGTTTGGTTGATACGTTGGAGGGAAGGAATGCCATCCAGAGGGACCTTGACACGCTTGTGAGGTGGGCTGATGCCAACCTGATGAAGTTTAACCATGCCAAGTGCAAGGTCCTACACCTGGGTAGGAGCAATCCCAGGCACAGCTACAGGTTGAGCAGAGAAGAGATTCAGAGCAGCCCTGCAGTGAAGGACTTGGGGGTGTTGGTTGATGAGAAAATGAACATGAGCCTGCTGCAGTGTGCACTTGCATCCCAGAAACCAGCCGTATCCCCGGCTGCATCAAAAGCAGCGTGACCAGCAGGTCAAGGGAGGTGATCCTGCCCCTCTACTCTGCTCTCGTGAGACCTGCCTTGGAGTATTGTGTGCAGTTCTGGTGTCCTCAACATAAAAGGGACATGAAAGTGTTGGAACAAGTCCAGAGGAGGGCCACGAGGATGATGAGGGGACTGGAGCACCTCCTGTATGAAGCTAGGCTGAGAAAGTTGGGGCTGTTCAGGCTGGAGAAGAGAAGGCTGCGTGGAGACCTCATAGCAGCCTTCCATTAATATGAAGGGGGCCTATAGGGATGCTGGGGATGGACTCTTTTTTGGGGACTGTAGTGGTAGGACAAGGGGTAACAGGTTCAAACTGAAACAGGGGAAGTTTAGATTGGATATAAGGAGGAAGTTCTTTATTGTAAGGGTGATGAGGGACTGGAATTGGTTGCCCAGGGAGGTTGTGAATGCTCCATCTCTGGTGGTGGTCAAGGCTGGGCTGGACAGAGCCTTGGGTGACATTGTTTAGTGTGGGGTGTCCCTGCTGATGGCAGGGGGTTGGGACTTGATGATCTTAAGGTCCTTTCCAACCCTAACTATTCTTTGATTCTACGATTCTAAATATGAAGAGCATTTTTAAGTGTGTAAATATAAAAAAAAGTGTTTTTATTTTGCTGTACAACTGTGTTTGCTTGCTAAATATGATTCAGTGGAGAGGGATGTTTACATCACTTCAAATGCCAATGATCCTTAGACAGCCTTTGTTTGCATGACTTGAATCTCGTCTTTTAAATTTAAGAAGCGCCTTTATCTGTCAGTCCTTTATCTTTCGGTTCAGAGGTCTATCACTAATAGTTTTATATCCCATACCAGTATTAGCCCCAAATGAAGCAGCTGTTCAACAGATAGTAAAACAGCTTTTTCTATAACAATTTGAATAAGGGGAACAGAACCTATACAGAGGCTTTAATATATACCATTTGAATACACATTTACAGCATATAAGGTATGCAAGATGTGTATCACTAACTGTGGTACATTTCAAGAATATATTTTAATCACTGGGGATTTGGCTGTACCTGAAAAGCACATCTGAGCTACCTTTACGTAAAGTCTTTCAGTCCTTCCTGGTTGATGTTAGATTTGAGGTTCTTACTGAGTTATCATAAGATTAAATTCATTCTAGCTGTGTGTTACAAAACTGTGAACAATAAATTAATTAGAATGGCTTTAAAATGTTTGAGTGATAAAAAGAAATTCATAACTGGTAATAATTTTTTCAATACCCTGTAAAGTCTGATGCCTCATTTATCACAGCAAAGTGATGCACACAGCCTGTAAAAATCTTTCAGAGCCTGAATTTACTTGAAAAAAAAAAGGAAGTCATTCATAGAGGGGTCCAGGATTTTTATACATTACACTTCTGAAATGTGTCTGGTACAGAAAGTAGCAGTGCTGACACAGCGAGGTTAATAAAAACTTGAGAGATTCTGATGTAGTCAAGCCATTTGAATCATCACATTTTTGTCATAAGCAAGACAGGTTTCCAGTGTAAATTCTGCCTTTTCTGTGTTTCTTCCATAATATTTTGCTTGGCCACCTTAAATTATGTTAATGGAATCTTAAAAGAAATGATAGAAATTACTTATGGGCATATTCTGGGAAAACTGGAATTGTCTGTTATCTAAACATTGAGGAAGTTCGTGGGTTTCATTTTTTGTTTGAGGTGTGTGTTTTTAAGTTTGGTTTTGTTGTTGTTGTTACCTTTTAGTAATGTATGCAAGCTGGAAATAAAAACAACTCTTTTCATTTTTGCTACTTAAAATGTCTAAGCTACATGCTATACAAGATCAGAGAATGTTTGTAAATAATGTCTCCTTTATACAGAAGAGGCTATTGATAGACTTCTGGGTTGCAAAAAGAAACCATGTGTGGTTTCAACAGGTGAATGAATTGAATGTTTTGTATATGTGTCTTTACAGGTAGCCATACAGAACTGAAGAATCGTAAGTTGAAATGAATAACCAAAAGGCTGATGTTCTACGTTGCTGGAGATGTAGAAAATATATAGCAAATTCTGTTTGCCTTGAAAAATCTCATAAAAAAGAACCGTCCAATGTAAGTATAGCATATGGAGGCAGTTTGTAACATTTTCCAGTGTCATTGGTTTTAAGTAAAGGAGAAGAATTGGACTTGCCCTCAGTTATTAATTAATGTACTGTGAAGATAAGTACTAAAATATGGAAAATTCCGTAGAGTATGTAAGCAGCAAAGCTACAGAAGCCAAGCAAGCAGTAATCACCTTTTTTGTTCTGCAATAGGAAGGCTGGTGTTCATGACTCATTTGACTACTAGACTGTGTGGAGTATATAGTGTTGCCATTTTTCATTTAAGAATGGGTTCTTGTTTTGACAGTTTTAATGAAGTAATTTTTTGTTTTAATAACTATTAAAAGTCTTTTTTTCTAAGGAGTGTTTTAAATACAGACACTGATTTCTGCTGTGGTAGTTGAGTGTGTATTCAGAGTTTCACAGATCAGAAACTTTTGCTCTTCATTTTGAAAAAGTAGGGGATAGTCTGTGCACAAAAATAGCTCAGATTAGCCTGCTCTGAGGGGGGAGCATGTTCTGCAAGGCTAAAGCACTACTTAGTAATTTACATTATTCTGTTAATTTATTAAAATGAACAGTAAAATAATCACAGGGAATAAAACAATGACAGAGTATTTCCTCTGCTTTATAATGGCAGTTAGTAATCATAAAGAGTTAGGCTCTTTCCAAATATGCCAAAAGACTGTGCTTTCATCGCATGATCTTGAATCAAAGCAAAAAACGAAATAGAAGGGAAGTTTTATTAATGTTTTTATGAATGCACTGGAAATGTAGCACCATTCTTTTTGGCACTGGAGGATGGTATAAACAATAGAGGTAGAAGCGAAGTTGTTATTTGTTAGATCCTGATATAATTAGTATTGTTATTATTATTTTAATCACTGCTCTTACAGAGCTTGAGGTTCTGTAATAACTTTCATACTTGGGAGTCTTTATTTTGTGCATCATTTGAAGCAGCTTTTGGGTGCATGGGAGGGAAATTTCAACTTCTTTCATGGGAAAAATGTAGTGAAAAGAAGATTTCTGTGCCCCATGGTGGAGCATGATCATGATCCGTGCCCAAGACTGAAGCATCTCCTTCCCTAATCATGTAGATAGCAGATAAAAGGATGTAATCTAGCGCTACTTCCCAAGACACTGGGAGGCAGATTGTACTATGATGAGAAATGTTTTCCTTATGTCACCTTTCCCTTATGAATTTTAGACCTTTAGTCAAAGACATAGCTGAAATATGAGTAAAAGAGAAAAATCTTAGAACAGGTCTTAAAACCAATTGTTAAAGTTGCAAATGCAGTATAAGCACTTTAAATCAGAATTATATCCAAGTTGAAGTACAGGTACTCTCCAAAGATGGAAGGTGGTAGCATAGACATGGCAAACAGATCTATCTGTCTGCTGTCATTACCTGGAGAATTTCTAAAAGCTTCTGTCTTCTGTGTATAGCCCCACTTTCAATTTTTAGCATAATGAAATTTTATTCCTATGAGTTTCATAACATAGTAGTCAATGATTTTCCATATTCATAAATTTTAACAGATTTTAAGACCTTCTCACCAGAGTTTTCTTATCTTTTTAGCCATCTTTATAACTTTACTGACATTCTAAATCATATTAAAAGATTAAATTACAGTTGTATCACTTCTGTGCTGAAAATCATTTAGTTAGGTAATTGTTTTTATTTTAGGATCAATTAATGAAATGCTACAGTTCTTAAGGTTTTGTTTTCTCTTCAGTTAGTCACATCATTGCAGTTAAAACTCAAAAGCTACTAACAGTCCATGATTTCTTTGCTAGTTACTGTAACAAGCATTAGAAAAATAATTTAAAATATTTTTGGCATAGTTGTGTGGTACTGAAAACAGTCTTTATATAAACTAGAACTTAAATTCTCCTTTTTTTACTGGAAAATTGTGCCAGCTGATATTGCTTCTGAAATAAATTTCTGAATATTCTTGGAAGATCATAAGTTGCATACTTTCTTGTAAACAAATCAAAACCACCTCCAAATTCCTCCATATCCACAGTGAAGTCTGTCCAGTATCCTTAGATTCAGAAACATGGAAATATTGACAGCATTTACCTGATTTTTACCTTAAGGAATGCGCCAACATCTTTGAGTTTTATTATTTGTTAATATTTTTTGGATTTGGGAAGCTGACTCCTGGGTATATTTAGACAAAACCAAAAAAACCCCACACCCCGCCAGCCCCCCTCCCCCCCAAAAAAAAAACTTAAATAAATGTTGAATGTCAATGCAATAATTCTTTTTTTTTTTAACAGACATCTCAACCTTCATCTGCTGCTCAGGAGTCTTGCAACATATGGCATGTGAACTTAGAAGCAATTCCAGAGTGGGTGAAATGTGTCATTGAAAAGGTAGATAATTTCTTACTTGCCTGTATAATCCCAAATGTGAAATAAGTAAGAGAAACAAATTTCAAGGGCACTTTTCTTCCAAGGTCCACTTATTTTACAGAGACCCTCTAACTGAGGGGGCTCTGGAAAACTTCTGTCGTTACCATTTAGAGAGGCTTCTTTTGGTCTTACATGTTGTTTGTTTTTTTTTTTTATGTAGGCACAAAACCTACAAGTGATAAAGTCTGTTCCTGCCCATTTATAAATGAATGTATTTCAATTTGTCCAAACAACTGTTGCAGGCACCTCTGCATGTTTTTTCCAGTGCTTAAAATTATATTATTATCTAGGCTTTGGGTTTTGGTTTGTCTTGGTCATCATATCTTGCAGTACTGGCGCATATGTTGACAGTGATAGTAAGCATGTTTCTTCGTAAAACTGCACTGGCAGTTTGTTGAGATTGCTGTTGCTGGAATATGATGTGAAGTCTTTTATTTTTAATGTGTTATTTTGTCACATCAATAGAAAGCAAATTCAAAGGTCTGATGACAAGACAGTGTCACTGCTTTTGAATTTTAACTCCCCGTTTGAAATGACAAACCGTCCCACAACTTTCCTGTTGTACTGTTGCTTGAATTATGTATTTTCTTTGGTTTAAGTCTACAAGTTAATGTTGTTGAATAGCCATAATATGCAGAAATTGTGCTTTTCCTTTGCCCTACAGTTTTTCTCTGATGAGTCTTTGATTTTTGAGAGAAATGATACTTGCATTCTGCTTAAACTTCAGTGTGTAAGTTTTATTGTATTGCAAGTAACTTCAGTCTAAGCAAAAGTACCCTGAAAATGTGAAAGTAAAAAACAAGATTGTAAACCTAAGCATTCAAAAATCAGGAAAAGTCGTTTCATCTTTCCTCAGTGTACTGCTGTCTGTTTTATTTTGTTAAACATTAATTAATTTTAAAATTACCTCTTCAATAGTGCATGACAGAATTGTGCATCTGTTTCATAAACCTTAATCTTGGTGGTGTGTGTGAAAATCAGGAGTGATGAAGTATTTCCCCACTATACAGAATTGCCTAATCTTGAATGCTTGATCATAGGAATGGAGGTGCTTACAGTACTTTGCATATTATATTATTTCAGTAATATTGGATTCAGTATTGATAGCAATACTGTTCTTTTCACCTTTAGCTGTAAATGGCCAGCCTTCTGCTTTTGAAAGCCTAGAGGGTCGGGTTGGAGGCCTGGGAAATACAAAACATGTAGACTGGTTAGGAAAGGCTTAATTGCTCAAGATTGCAGAGGAGCAGTGCTCCACTGGTGGCAGAGGCAGCGAATGCAATTCTCTGTGAACATCTTCAATATCTTAGTGTTCATTTTGTGCTTTAATATGATGGGACCTCTTGCCTCATTCATTTCTGACTTCTCTGGAAGAATCCTGTGGGTTTATGGATAAATGTGTGGGGTTTTTAAAAAATTCTGACTTATCCCCAGATCTCCTGGGCTCTGAATAATTTTGTGATCATGTGTTATTTTCTCTCATATGACTCCTGAATCAAAGGCTAAATCATTTTACATAAGCACAAAGCCTATTTGCAAGCTGTAAAAACCTACTGTTTCCCAGCCTGTTCTTTTTTGCCATCTGTCCCTATTCTTAACCAATCTCATTGGGTTTCATGCACACATTAGTATAGATAACCTTCAATAATCACAAATATTTGGGTAGTGATGCTAGTGACCTTTATTAGCCTACATTTTCTTTTTCCCATCACTCTTCACTTGTATGAGCTTTGGCTAACCCATCTCAGTTTGTCCTCTTTATGCAGTCTATCAGTAAGTCTGTGTACCCTCAGCTCCTTTTCATATCTTGCTGATTTTCCCCCTAGCACCTCCTCCAGTAGTAGGCTGTTACTTCTTTTACTGAGTCAATGTTTTATCAGTCCATTGCCAAGCTCATGCTAAATCAGTCCTGGACTCCCTTGTACTGCACCTCATCTCCCAGTTTCTCTGCACGTGCAACGTAGAGATGTTGTTTTTCTTCCTACTGTCTATTGAATTCCCCATTTTGCCAGGCTTCTAGTTTTCTTCTCAAACCTTCATGAATCACTCTTCCTCTCCATTTGGAGATCCAGGTTTCTGTTGCATAATGTCTGAGTGCCAGAAGGACACAGCAGCACTAGAGAGGGCTTTCTCTGAATTATAGTGCCTAGCCCATGACACCTGTATATGGAGTGTAGGAGACTTACAGTAAATCACTGAACCATCTTAATTCTTCTTTGGAAATGGCATATGCATAGATTGGTCAGCCTTCTAAACTGAGAGTGGCTGTGCATGTTCAAGGAATTGTCAGGGATTTGAAAGCCTTTGGACGTATGTCAACTGAGATATTTTTTTCTCTAGGCTTAAAACATATCCATATTTAAGCAGAATCTCATAAGTGCAGTGAAAGGCACATCTTTGAAGCTTTGTGACGTTTTGCAGTCTTAACACACAAAGCAGAGTATGTTTCTCAAAGAAGTGTTTTCAGAACTTTTTGTAGCATTGCATATGAAAAATAACCTTTTTTCTGCACATTTGTTTTTTTTTTTCTGAAACTGCAAAATTGATTTTACTGAAACTTCCTGAAGCTTTCAATCAGACAAGCATCAGTCATAGAATCTTCTTCTCAAACTACCTTGAAAGACATCTGCAACTGAAAGCAATACTTTAACTAGAAATGTGCAGCTTCTGTATTCATGGCTCAGCCCTGCTTTAGGTGCACTATTGAATAATATGTGACTGGAGTTGATAATGTTGTTTCTCATACAGGCTTTGATCCTACAAACAGTTGCATAACTTTAATCCTCAAAAATGTTTCTGCTGACAGATGAATATATTTACTGAAAATAGTAATGAGTGTGCTAATATGTAGGAGTTTATAGATCTTTGATACATATTTTCTGTTGAAAAAGTGCCTTTAAGATTGAAATGAAATTCATAGAATAACAAATAATGAAAATAACTGTCTCCTTATAGATAGTGTATTAAGGATGTGGCATAGTATTTGTACACAGATTATGTTGTAATAATACATACACCAAAATGCAAATACCATTTCAAGCTTTTGTAAACAAAGCAAAAAGCTATATTCTCTTTGTAAGAAAATTACTTCCACTGTACTTAGTATGCAAGAAATGTATCAGCATTCAGAAGACTCTGCTGAGAAACTGTACTTGCCAATTCGAGATTAACCTGGTAAATTGATTTGACTGCTTTAAAGGAGCTAATGTTTTCATTAGTATTATTCTATCTATGGACAATTTTAAAACATATTTCAAAGACCTTACAATTTGAAATGCGTGTTCTAGAGTTCTTAGAGTAAGTTATCACTGCAGCAAGCAGTTTTGACCAAAACATTATTTATGGTGGATTTGCTTTCTGCTGTGAAGTCTCCTTTGTTATGTTTGAAAACCAAAGAGTAAACCCTTTATTTAATGGAGGAAAGTAACTCTAGTAATGATTTCTTAATAATTTATTTGCAATGAATGTGATGGGTTTTTTTTCTTATCAATAGGCACAGTGGACAATTGGAAAACTGCACTGTCCGTTCTGTGAAGTGCGCTTAGGGGGCTTTAACTTTGTTTGCAACAAAAAATGTTCCTGTGGACAGTTAGTAAATGTACACTTCTGCAAAAGTCGGACTGACTATCAGCCAGCTTTCTCTCTTAAATTGTCAAAATCACCAGGAAAGCACTTACCTCTCCTCAAAATTCACTCTGGCTTTAGCAAGGATGCCTGCCATGAAGTGGTAACTGCAACTTTGGAAATCAAAAATCAAGGGCTTTCATGCATGGCCAGGAATAATAATAGTACTGGCAGGTTAACAGAAGCACTTTGTCTAGAAGCAAGAGCTCCCAGTTTTGAGAGAAGAAGTAAAATATTTCCTTTAAATCAAAAGAGAAGTATTTCTGCTTTCTATCATATGAATGATGCATGCACCGTAAAACCTTTTCACAGAAGATCACATAGTTTGGATTTAAGTATCAGAGAGAGACTTGTTTTGTCACCTTCGTTATATGAAACTATTTACCATAGCCAAAACAAAAATCCACCTGTTTACACACAAAGTGGCTTGCAGTTAGAGTCCAACAGGAAAGATTTTCCTACTTCAAAGGACCTGTCTAGTTCCAGTACTGACAAATTACAAAAAGGGTTTCAAGTTACTTCCTTTACCACATTACTACATAGAGAAACAGAAAGTGAGTGTGATTTTGAAGCTCCTGGACAATCTTCTGGAAATGCCATTGCTGATGGGTCACCTTTTGTGATGAATCTTTCTTCACCTACAAGTGCTGTGGAAGAGGAACAGTACATCACACCTGTTGATCTCGTGCAGCCCACAAGTATTTCCTTCAACCAAAGGCTGAGTAAGAGAGAAAGAAACAAGTTGAAAAGCTTGAGAAGAAAACAAAGAAGGAGAGAACAGTGGCTACAGAAGCAAGTAGGTGTTTAAAAGTAATTATGATACTTTTTTTGCAAACATAGCCTTGCATTTGTAATTTTTTTTTTTTTTGATGCTGTCCCTTAATACAGCTTAGCATGGTACTGCCTAGAGTTATGTGTCCTATAGACAAGGCTCTATTACATCTTCCTAGATGTAGTTTTTCTAATTCAAACCAGTATGGTTTTTTTCTGTGTAAAATCAAACCTTGGTGGGTTTATAAATATAACTAGTTTATAAATATAACTAGTTTCTATTGGCCGCCTTATTGATTTGTGATGTAATAATAAATTTGAAGTGGAAAATGATAGGTTAAAGGTTATTCAGTGTTTAATCCACTTGCAGTCCTTTTTCTTCAGTGTTTTCACAATCCTCCTGTAAAAATGTGCTTTTTGTTACAGCAGTGCTTAAAATAGGAAGCTGATCTGTGATACTGTGTAACCATGATTTCCAGCATGCTTCCCACATAGGCTTAAGCAATCAGATAGTAAAGAAAATAAACTATAAACCTCTCAGTCGGTGGAGTGAAAGAGTTCTGATAAATGTCAATGTGAAGTATTTAATTTAAGGACTCTTTTGAGAAGTACTTCAGTGTAGCAGAACCCTAATGTGAAGTGAATCTCTTCTAAGCTCTCTCTGTTAAAGGTACTGTACATCTCATTTTTATGTTTAAATAAAGCTTTTTGGGAGGCAGTCTAAGAGAACAGGCTTGTTCAGACTTCACAATTTCTTTGTTAAATGCCCAGGCTGTGACTCTAAGTTAATTTTGTAATGTGGTAACCTTTATCTGTCAGATGTTTTTTCTGTCTTGCAGTAAGCCAAAACGTGCCCATAAATGTTGTGTTGTGGCAGAATGCACTCTATTACTGAGCTGAAATAGATAAACCTTGCATTTTAAGTAGGAGCGATAAGCCTCTGATCTGCAGTTGCCTCCAGAGGCCTACCCTGGTGCAGGGTCTGTGGTGAAGAGC
This sequence comes from Myiopsitta monachus, assembly GCA_017639245.1. NCBI lineage: Eukaryota > Metazoa > Chordata > Aves > Psittaciformes > Psittacidae > Myiopsitta > Myiopsitta monachus. The sequence goes on from CM029941.1 coordinate 22,002,091, forward strand.
GAGACTGAGCTAGCCTAACAGCAGAGGGACCCAAGCTTCTGCTTTCTGTTCCACAAGGGAAAGCTCTTAATGCCTCTGAGCTGGATGCTTGCATTTTATGAGTGTGTGTGTGTGCACAAACATTTGTATTTATGGGGTTTTTTTAGGTTTCTTGTATATTGCTAGGGTATGATAATTAATTAGATCTAAGAATTGCAAGTACTAACAATGATTCTTGTTACTGTTGCCATAGCCAAGAAGATGAAGCATTTATGTTATAAATTCCTTTTTGTACATATCTTGTTTTATGTTTGTATTGTTTGCTAATACCTGGAGCTTGTAATAATTTTGTGAAAGATCTCTCTTGCTCCTGTTCCAAGGTTACATTGATTACTATTCCAAGAAAATATTTATGAACAGCCTATAATTATAGAAATACTGTATGCTTCTTTCTTGTATAATCTGTAAGTATTGGAAACTCTTACTATAATTTTTCTAGAAGCCCACAGAGAAGCTGGATTGTAACAATTTACAAGGCTTGCTGTCCCACAGCTAAGACAATGGCCTGTTTATGGAGGCAGGTTGCAGTGGTGTGTAGTTAGGTGGATCCCAGAATTCCAGTGTGGATTCTTATTACACAGATACAGTGAAGAGTAGACTAAATTGCAGTTACATAAGATGACTTATGGCAGATAAAAATCAAAGTTCAACAACTGTATGAACAACAATACAAGAATACTTTCATATTTATGAGGTTTACTATGTATTACGACAAGGACCACATCAAATGCATAAGAAGAGATTTTGAGATGAGACTTTATATAAGAAAATAATGTATTTTTATAAATTTTATACAATTTTGGCACAGGTCTGTAATCCTTTACTTCTGCAAATTTATACTGACTCAGAGTCAAGAATTTGAGCAAGTTTTATATTCCTAGTTGGTTTTCATGGTACTAAACTCTCTTGAATACATATAAAATGAGGTAAATTGAATGCTGCTTGCATGGTTATGCAAGTAGAGTGCAGGGCTTGGTTCTTCAATTTTTTTTTCTTTTTGAGGAAAAAAGGAGTTCTTAACAACTGGGAGAATTAAAGCTCCCCATCTTTTTTTTTTTTTTTTTTTTTTTAAGAGCTATTTCTTCATTCTTTGTAGTGATCAATCTAGGAATGTTTCTCATCCATGACCCCCCTTTAAATTTTACAGTATCCAGCTTCTAAGTATTTATTTTTCCTTATGTCTGTATTTGGAGAAAATAATGCTATCTAAAAATAATTTTTTTTTTTAATTTCATCAAGTGTTTTAGGTAAAATTAGAGGCAGTTGCTGAATAGAAGTCACTCTATGCTTAAAAAAAGAAGTCACACAAACAGTATAGCTTTCATAAGAACTTATTGTTTCTTAAGTTGATGAATAATTATTTCAGTAGGAAATAGCAAAATTAAAGTGGCAAATTACTGCAATAAATTATTATGTATAGTATGCAAAGTACTGAAGAGATGTTGTATAAGTGCATTTCAGAATTAAATGTAAGGGAAGATAGCATCCAATGTTATAGCTGCAGAAGTTGGCAGTCTCTTGGCATATGAACATCTTTTACATATCCAAAGTATGAACTTATACTGATACGTTAAATAAAACAAAAGTTTTCTGTGTTTTGATATAACATCCTTATGTCTGGAAAGCTATAACAACATAAATTTTTTTTTAAGCCAGCTATTGCTAAGATTTTATTTGTACAGTGCTATTTCTGCTATGTGCTTCCCTGGTGCTTTTTCTCAACACCAAAATTAAAATGATTACACATCAGAAAAGAAAGGCTTCCTTTATCAATGACTTAGCTAAAAACATGCTTCGCATTTAATAGAATTTAGAATTACGGAGATGGAATGTATGAAGGTTTTTTCTTTTTAATTTCCTTTAAAGCATATATCATCTTTTTGTGAAGATGCTAAAAATTTGTCACTTCATGTTATTAGTAATTTGCAGTCCATTTTCTAACTAAAATAATTTTACCTTTCATTTGAGCATTAGATTTGGTGTGTTTTTTCTAGAGACTGGAGCATGAACAAGAAAATGTTTGGACATAGTGAATATGAAGAAAAGAAACATTCTAGTTGAGTAATGATCCCACACTTTTGAAAATGCCATCAGTCGGAAAGAAAAGTATTCACCTTCATTAAGTAGATGTTAGAATTAAACATGGCTAGGGATGTTAAAGGTAACAGCAAGGGATTCTGTAGGTATGTAGTAAATAAAAGACAGGCTAGGGACAATGCAGGCCACCTCCAGAAGCTATCAGGGGAACTGGCTACCCTGGATTTGGAGAAGGCTGAGGTTCTTAATGACTTCTTTACCTCAGTCTTCACTGGCAAATACTCTGACCACATCACCCAAGTCTTGGAAGGCAGAAAGAGGGACAGTGAGAATTAAGACCCTGAGCCCGCTGTAGGAGAGGATCAGGTTCCAGACCCTCTTAAGAACCTGAGCGTGCACAAGTCCATGGGACCTGATGAAATCCAACCACGGGTCCTAAAGGAGCTGGTGAATGAAGTTGCTAAGCCACTGTCCACCCTATTTGAAAAATTATGGCAGTCAGGTGAAGTTCCCGACGACTGGAAAAAGGGAAATATAACCCCCGTTTTCAAGAAGGGGAAAATGGATGAGCTGGGGGATTATCGACCAGTTACCCTCACCTCTGGGCCTGGCAAAAAGTTGGAGCAAATTCTCCTGGAAGGCATGCTAAGGCACATGAAAAACAACAAGGTGGTTGGTGACAGCCAGCATGGTTTCAGTAAGGGGAAATCCTGCCTGACCAATCTGGTGGCCTTCTACGATGGGGTTACGAAACTGATGAACAGGGGTAGAGCAGCTGAGGTCATCTACCTGGACTTGTGCAAAGCGTTTGACACTGTCTCACATGACATCCTTGTCTCTATCCTTGTCTCTAAGTTGGAAAGACATCAATTTGATAGGTGGACCAATTGGTGGATAAAGAACTGGCTGGATGGCTGCACGCCAGCAATTGTGCTCAATGGCTCAATGTCCATCTGGGGACCAGTAACGAGTGGTGTCCCTAAGGGATCGGTGTTGGGATCAGTCTTGTTTAACATCTTTGTTGGTGAGATGGACAGTGGGATTGAGTGTGCCCTCAGCAAGTTTGCCAATGACACCAAGCTGTGTGATTTGCTTTGTATGCTGGAGGGAAGGAATGCCATCCAGAGGGACCTTGACACGCTTGTGAGGTGGGCTGATGCCAACCTGATGAAGTTTAACCATGACAAGTGCAAGGTCCTACACCTGGGTCGGAGCAATCCCAGGCACAGCTACAGGTTGAGCAGAGAAGAGATTCAGAGCAGCCCTGCAGTGAAGGACTTGGGGGTGTTGGTTGATGAGAAAATGAACATGAGCCTGCTGCAGTGTGCACTTGCATCCCAGAAACCAGCCGTATCCCCGGCTGCATCAAAAGGATCGTGACCTGCAGGTCGAAGGAGGTGATCCTGCCCCTCTACTCTGCTCTCCTGAGACCTGCCTTGGAGTATTGTGTGCAGTTCTGGTGTCCTCAACATAAAAAGGACATGGAAGTGTTGGAACAAGTCCAGAGGAGGGCCACGAGGATGATGAGGGGACTGGAGCACCTCCTGTATGAAGACAGGGTGAGAAAGTTGGGGCTGTTCAGGCTGGAGAAGAGAAGGCTGCGTGGAGACCTCATAGCAGCCTTCCATTAATATGAAGGGGGCCTATAGGGATGCTGGGGATGGACTCTTTTTTGGGGACTGTAGTGGTAGGACAAGGGGTAACAGGTTCAAACTGAAACAGGGGAAGTTTAGATTGGATATAAGGAGGAAGTTCTTTATTGTAAGGGTGATGAGGGACTGGAATTGGTTGCCCAGGGAGGTTGTGAATGCTCCATCTCTGGTGGTGGTCAAGGCTGGGTTGGACAGAGCGTTGGGTGGCATGGTTTAGTGTGAGGTGTCCCTGCTGATGGCAGGGGGTTGGGACTAGATGATCTTAAGGTCCTTTCCAACCCTAACTATTCTACGATTCTATGATCTTAAGTAAGGTTTCCTCACCACAGTCTTTTAAAAAGAAATCCAACATTTTAATCCAAAAGGTTAATCTAATTTTTCTTTTGTTGAAATATTTTAAGTGATCTTATTTTCATTTTTGTACATCTCATTTTCTTCTATGTACAAATTGAGGAGAGCTTTCACTACTTTTACTAATCAATTTTGTATGATTAATAAAAGTGTGTCGATTCAAATATTGATGTTATGAACACTTATTCAAAGAAATAAATCATTTGATTCTTCTGTCAGTTTGTAATGGCATTATGTATTTCATTTCTCTTTATTTCTGTAGCTTTAAAAGCTATTTTGAGTTTTGATTGTGATTTAGACTTTTTGCTAAAGTGCACTGCTAATACTGTTCCAGAAGCAAATTGCAAATAGCTAGCAGCTTGTGAACTAAAATGTGATCCTAGCTAAGGGAGACTGAGAGGAAGCACTGGTGAAGAAAGGTGATTCTCTTATTTTTCCATAAATGCAAAAAAGTTCATTTAAAGGTTTGTTAAAAGCTCTACAGAAATTGAAGAAATGTTTAACAAAAAATTGAGGTAAGAAAAAACAATTCCATGGAGTTTTTCAAAAAGTAAGATTAGAAGATTCAAATTGATCTAGTTTAGAATATCTCAGTGTCCATTTGCAGATTTAAATTAGTATGTCTCAGGAAGAGAAGAGCTAGAATTACCTGTAACTCTGAAATGTGCTTTACTGGAAAAACAGAACTCCAACTGTATGCTTACTCCACTGTTATTCTTGTCACATTAGTTCTTATGCAAAGCAGTCTCCACAGGTTAAGAAAATAAGTCCTAGAAAACTATTTCATTCATAAGAAATAGAGCAAAGAACATTCATTAAAATATGAAGAAGAGCTTGACTGCAGACATGGTGAAGGAAGAAAAACATTAAATAGTGAAAGAAACCATGCAATGTGGAATGTTACATTAGTGGGCTCCCTGAATTGGAAAGAGCAGGTGATTCTGGAGCATTTTGACTGTTTTCCAGTCTGATATAGCAGAAGGTTTGTTGCTAAAAATAATTGTGTATATGATTAGAATGAAACATTACACCTAAGATTCCAGAAAAAAAGATAAAAACTGGGTACCAGTCATTCATATGGAAACAAACTTATATTCTTTGTTTTGTGTGTTTTCTGGGTATTTTTTACCCTTTTTGTTCATTTCAGCCACAATTTATAGTGTTTTATCTTTCAGTAACTACTAATATTTAGAAAACTTCAGGAAAGTAGGTAAAAAGTCTCAATTGTGGGAAATGCTGTACATGAACTTTGCAAAAGGAAAAAAATACCAGTCATAAAAAAAAAAATACTGTAGAAACCAAGCCCCATGGTAGCAGACCTGCCAGCAATGGCACATCCAGAAACAGCATGTCCACTGCTTATACTGTTAAGTAGTACTCCCCTTGATGTGGGTCCAAAATCCAGACTGAATTGAGAATATTAATTATGTTACAGTAAAGAGGAATACTGATTTTGATATATTATCAAACTCAATTTTGGTTTTGTGCATTAGAAAAAATGCTGAACAGAAAAAGATTTTTTTCTTGGATGATCCAATCTCTTCTATAGGGAACTACTAAACTGAAAAGCAGAACACCATTTTTATAGTTCCTGTGGCAATATGTTGTTTCCCTGTGCAGCACAGCACAACAGACTACTCTGGTTTCTAATAGTAAGCTGGTTTAGGAGGATTTAAATAATGCATCAGAATTACTACAAGATGAATCTATCTGGATTAAAAACTTAATCTATTGAATATAACCATATTTAGACTGGTATTAGCCACTGCGTGGATGTCTGCCTTTTGCATTTCTTTTATTCTAAAAGTATCCCAGCTCCCTTTGGCTTAATTGTAGATGTAGCATTGACTAGTATACTGAAACTATTTATACTCGTGTGAGCAGTACTGAATTTTGGAGACATATGCTGAAAAGTACAGTATGCAGCCCATCGCAGTAGGGACAGAATGTGGTGAGGATCTCCTGGGATTAAGTTGATCCACTATTAGTAAAATATAATCTCACTTCTTAATGGAGATCCATAGTAGTAGGTAGTTGTTCAGCCAGACTGCTGAGATGGGCTCCCAGCTTTGTCCGTATGTTCCCTAGATTGAACTTCTGTAAAGCCTGTCTTGGGAAGCAGTTGAAGATCTTACTGAATTCTGGCTCTACCAGTACATTATATGAATTCTGTTTCACTTTATCTATACCACTATCTATACGACCTTCAGCTACAAAGATATATTTTTTTTCTTCTAACACAAATTTTGTTCATCATTTTGAATCTCAACGAATCCAGTGATCTAGTTAGAAGAGATTCATAGTATTTGTTTATCTAAGTTTCTCTACCTGATCTCTCTGTTCTCTTGGCAGCGGTCTGTCTCTTTTTGCCTTTCTATGCTCTATACATGGTACCAGACCAAGAGACTTTGGACAACTGCGATTGTTATTTCGAAGTCTCATGTGCATTTTCTCATCATCTTACATTCAATTTCTTATTTGTGATTTCAGGCAAGGTTCCTTCCTACTCGTCTTCTATGAGTGTTCTGTCATTTTTCAGATATGGGTGTGCATGTTTTGTGAAAATGGACTTGCTGTATATTTGCATGTAGTATGCTTTTTATTATAATTTGTTGCAGGTAGAGTTCAATTATCCAAGTAATTCTTCATGAAAATCAGGCAAAAAGTGGGATATTGAGCACAGTGGAAGAAAACAGTTCTCACACCTCAAAGTGGATACCATAAAAAAATGCTTGTCAGTATTTTCCTAGCCATTAGATGATGTATGAAATGTGCACTAAAATGGTACATTTTAGTGCCAGAGGTATTGACACATCTGCTGTAGGAACTCTCAACTAGTAAACTATGGCGCGAATGTAGCTCATGTGTCACTTTCTGCACTCCTTTGTGCCCCAGATACTGGTTTGTAAGGGGTCCTCAGTATGCGGAGAGGGAAGAGAGCTGGCACAGAGCTACCTGGAAGTTCACTGACAACCTCTGAATCTTGAGTCCAAGATTGAGACCACTTAGCCTAAGAAAGTAGAGGAAATAAGGATGTCTTCAGCTCTCTCTTGTCACGCTCCTGTTCTGTTGGATAGGACTGCAGTTGGAGGTGCAAGAAGCATAAAAGCTAGTGGAGCTGGAGTGCAAATGCATGTACTTTCCCTGCTTCTACTCTTCTTTATTTTGAAGCTGGACTATAAAGGGGAGTGGGGTGAAGTGGAACAGACTCTCCAGAGGCATTAACTTCTTACATACACATAACTGAAATCTAAGAAGTAGAAAATAGAGACAAAGAGTAGTGACTCTCAATTCACACTTATATTTGGATGTTTAAGAAAGAAACGAGGAACATGTGAGGGTATGTGAAACTCAGAATGGAGAGCATTTTTTACTCACTTTGCTCTATGTGTCTAAAAAAGAGGAAAGTTAAGACTTATTAGTAAAAAGCAAATAGCGGCCATTTCTGTGGTTTATCCAAGAACATCCTCTGTATATTCCCAAGATCTTGGGAATTTCTCTAAGGAACCTCCTTTTTAGTGTAGAGCAATAATGTTGAATTTTTTTTATCAAATTTTGTCTTTAGTGTCAAATGTAGTCAAAAAACCCCGGTGCTCTGTCAAAACTGTTTCAGCAAAAACCTGTGCTGAAGGGCAAACTTCTTATTAATGCAGACAGCTCACCTTTCCTGATTTAGAGCCTGCAAGATGCATCTTCTGTGGGAAGAAGCTCACTGGAGCTTGTGAAAGCTCACTAGCAATTCAAGGTATCTACTACTTTACAGGATGGTTCTTTTGACAAGCTTGCTAACCAAGCTAGATTTTTGGCACGAGACAGAGCAAAAAGTATGATACCTATACTATCCTGAATAATGTGCCCTTCTGCAGGGCTCCTGCCAGCGACTTTATTTAGGCTGTCTGAGAATGCTGGCCTGTCAGAATGGTGGACTGGAAAGGTGGATTTGTGACTGAACTAGAACTTTTCAGGAATTATGCTTTTGCCAGGGAGCATAAGCAGGGAAGGTACATGACTCACCTCATCAGTGATACACTATTGCAACATGGGTTTATGAATGACTTTCTGGGCAGTTTACACAATTGTTTGTTCACAATTCCATCACAGTCAGAAACACATGGCAGTGCCAAAATACGCCATTATTTAATTATCTTTTAGTGTAAATGGAAGTGTGAGTAGGCAATGTAGGCGGTCGTTTCATGTTACAGTGGGTGAAAAGGAATCCACATACAATTCTGGCCAGAAGTGTCTGTTTCTCTTGTCTCATCTGACTACACAGTGCTTCAATTCAGAGAAGAAAAAAAAAAAAGAAAACAAGGCAAAACCTAGAGTTCTCTATTGATTCTTCTGACACATCAGCTCATGCTGGGCCAGCAGGTTGTTGCAGCCAGCATAACAGTATAGTTGGAACTGTGCAGTTGGAGGTAAAGACATGTTAGCTGATAGATCAGCTGAGCTGTAACATGAAAGGAGGGCTTTATACTTAGTATTTTTGCTAATTCGTTTCATATTCTACCAATGCTCCTAGAAAATGTGCCGATGTTAGTGTTCTGTTTGCAGTCATGCTGTTTCTTATCAGCAAATCATCTTCACTTGGATGGATGTTTCTTATGATGGCCATAACAGTGTAATTTTTCTCAGTGGGAATAAATATATGAGACATTATCTGAAACTGATTTGCTGTGAATGGAATCAAGTTGAGGGCTAGTACATAGTCACAGTGTAGTAATACCCTGACTCTATAATGTGAATATAAAAACTGATCTTTTATCTTCATGAATTTTTAAGATGGACTTCTGTATCTGCTTTGGAGATTTTGTAGCCTTACATATTTAATATATTTAATAATCCATACTTAGATCTTTACTTATTCTAACCTAGCACATACAATGATATGTTGCTTTGCATTATAGTCAGGGAGTTTGTATTCTGGCTCTATGGCATTTTCATGCTGCTATACAAATTACCACATTTAGGTTTTGGTTTTTTTTTTGAGAAGGAATACTTTTACAGCAGCAGGCCAGTACCATGGAAAGAAGTATCTACTGATTCTTATTTAATTAAAATCAGCTTCAGTGGCTATGTGATACTATTTATGCAAGGAAGTTTGTAAGAGATATTAATACAAATATGTATTTGTTTAATTCTAAATGGGTAAATGTGAGACATCTGTTCCAGCTGTCTGTTCCACTTCTGAAATGAAAAGTGTTTCACAGTGATCTTTACAGAGCACTTCTTAGGCACTAAGAAAAGCTTGCTCATCTAGTTTTGGACAACCATTTTTCCACAAGGCACTCAGCATATTCTTGTGTTAAAAAACAGACATGGTATCATATAGCAAAAGTTCAATGAAAACTCTGTGGTGTTTTTAATTTCCACCTAGTATTTCAAGAACAAGGAATAGGAACATCCTACCCAGTAACTGTGCTGGGTGAACTGTGTCCGATAACATTGGATGACCAAAGTTTGAAGATACACCCTGAGGCTGAAGTTAGTACTCGGTTCTAGGAAAGGCAGATTTTCACTCTCATGTTTGGCTCCTTACTTCTGTGCTAAATGTGGCCCGACCACCAATGGGTGGTTGGAAGGGACTTCAAAGACCATCTAGTTCCAAGCCTTCTGCCATGAGCAGGGACACCACCCACTACAACAGGTTGCTTAAAGCCTCATCCAACCTGGCCTTGAACACTGAGAAGGAAAAATTCTCCTTTTTTTCTGCCTTTACAGAACTTAGTAAACAGATATACACAGTGATGATGCTTAAGAGCACAAGAACTGTAAGAGTTACTCATAAAAATTGTTATGCCATTTATTTTCAATATTGCTAAATTCATACTTAACCATTTGGTTTGTAAGCAACATTTTTAGTGTGTAGCTTTTCTGTAGGAGTGATATGCAGCATTTTCAATGAAAGATTTAAGAGATACAGTATCCTAGCATCTTTATTTGTTTCAGAGAAGTTCAAAAGTGTTAGATGCTTTTCACCATAGGTAGCTCAATAATCCCTGTCTCAAGGGCATGAAGGTTACTTTCAGTAATAATTCAGTGGGATAGAACAGCCAACAAGAGAGATGAATATCATCTGAACTAAAGATTTACACCACAGGTATTTCATCTGGAGCACTAGAAATTCTGGGATATTTCAAGAGTTTATGAAGAACCCAAGTAAAATGGATTCTCCAACCATGCTGAAAAGGCACTTCAGTTGTTGCACATTAATCATTTTGGACATCTGGCCAGTGCTGAACTTGTGTTTAATAAGCCTATCTCAGGGAGCAAGCTGAATTTTGCAAGTGTTCCCGAGTTCCTTTGCTGTCATCTCCATCATCACAGGACTAATAAGTGGAATGCACTAAGAGCTACATACAGGCTGATTCTGCGGTTTGCACCATCAAGAAAGAGCGTGATGCAGGACCATGAGCTTCTGCATGAATCAACATGAATCCAGGCAGGGTCACTCAGGTGTCTTCACCATACACTGTTTCTGGATTCATCATGCAGAAGTATCTCTGATGTGCTAAATTTATTTCTTCACAATGAATAAAGTGGCTAGACTGCTCATTTATCTAACTGATGCTGAAAGCTTAAGATCAGCTTTAATGTGATTCTGGATCTGTCCTAGGAGACCTGCTAGATACAAATGGCTGTGCAAAGATGCAGTTGTCTTTCAATTGATGACAATTAATCACAATGTGAAGAGACATCCCAGAAACACATAGTTGCTTATGCAGAATGCAAGATTAGTCTGTATCAGCATGTTAGCAGACAGTGGCCAGTGATTTTTCACAAGGTATTTCCAATGTTTCAGTGTTACAAAACATTAATTTTAACAAGCAATTATATGCTTGTTTTGCAGCGCATTTGGGGTAAAAAATTTTAAAACATTTCTTGTTTTCTTACATGACCATCTTACCCAATTGTAAGATTTTTTATATATCTATATATATATAAATATGTACATGTATATGTAAATATATGCCTGGTGCAAATCAAAAATCATCTCTGATTTGAAAGATCATAATCTTAGGAAGTAATTTTCTCAGTTGGGTTAGAAGCTTCTGGATTCATAGTGGTATTATGGAGCAGTCTGAATTATTAATTTAATTTGGCAGGTTAAATAGTCTTTATTAGTTACAAAATATGATAGTTGCTTATTACTGTGGTATCTGCATTTTAAAGATATTACAGAATATTTAAGTAATTGAGTGTGCACAAATCAGTGTGCTTGAAAACAGAGCATAATCTAAAACTAAAAATAGATACTTGACAAAGAAAACTGTGAAGAGTCTTCTATAAAAATCAAAACTACTTAAAAGGCTGTAATTCACGTAAGAGATTTCAGGTTTTAATAGATGAGCTCTTTGCTGAATAACTGTTGCAGATTGCTTTGAAATAAGTTTTGTTTGAAGCTTTAAGAGGCAAATAACCTTTATCAAGGTGGGTAAGAGAGATTCACACATTTTAGTAACTGTCTAGAAACAGTTTCTGTTAGTAACATACATTTGTCTTGCTATGTTAAAATGGGTGTGCTCAAGCCTGGGAGAGTAGAGATAATTGTTGTGTTCTCTGACAACTTTCCTTGATTTTTGATCAAAGTATCTTAATGATTTGTAAAAATTGTTCCAGTTTTTAATTTAAATAAGTTATATTTGTTTCAAGAATCATATTAACCTTTGGATTCTGAAAACAGTTCTAGCTCTATTGCAAGGAACTACAGTAGATTACCGTACGTAAATTATTATGTGTATATATAATTATAATGTGTACACATTTCATGAAATCCATAGTTGCAGGTTTTTTCCATTATAAAGTTCAGGATCTTGACCTGTAATCTCATTTGGTACAAGGTAAAAGCTGAATGGTGGTATGTGTTCTGTAAATGAGTGTAAGGAGAAAAATAAAATACCAGCATCTTATTTTTGTAGCATGTGTACCTCAAACTTCTGGAAGATTGTAATTTTGAAAATACAGACCTAGAAAAGTGTATCATTCAGATTGACAGATTACATGCTTCTCTTGTAAACACAGAAAATTAAATGTTCTTTTGTGAAAGATAAAAGCAAAGTCATAAACCTTTTGCCAAAGGCAATGTCTGAGGTCTGTACCCTAGCAGAGGTAGGAAAGGGGTTTTTTTGTTTGGTTTTTTTTTTTCCTAATATACAATCAGATTTGAGTTTTTGTTTGTAGAACACTTACTCACTTAGAAAGTCACCAATTAGTGGAAATTTACTCCTCCTACAGGTAGGCCAAATGCTTTGATATTAATTTCTCAGATTCTGCATTGATAGGTCATCTTTGCAGTAACCTGAATGACTAGCCAGGAAGAAATTTTTCAGACAGGTTAAACTGGTGAAGGCAGGTGTTTAGTACAGACATCTGGACAAATTCATAGTTTCCCAATATTATCTGCCACTGATTTCCTTCCTTTTAGTTTACTAGGTTGTCATTTTTGCTTTCTCCTTCCAGTACAAATAAAAAACTTTCAGGATGCTGGAATGGGCTTTAGGATCTGTGGCTATGGAGAAGGCAGTCAGTGGAACTCCTGTCTTACTACTCATAATTTTAGAATACTGGGCTCAGAGATCCGGAGAGTCTTTTGATTCTGTTTTTTGTCTTTTAGCCACTGCAGATCATATTTCCACCCTGCACCAGTTCAAATAGATCTGCGTCAGGCATGTAGGCATAGTGGGTACATTTTTACTTGCTGAAAGAGGGCCAAGGAATCATCCTCTGACCTGAAGCCTGGTGGCCCTGATCTTGTCACTCTGATTAGAGCTCCCTTCTCCCAGAACATACTAGTTGTATCCATCTTGCGAATCACTTAGTGCTGGGTCAGAGCCCCAAATGGTGCCCTACAGTCTGAAGATGGATGTCTGCTTTGTTAGGTCAAAGTGGCTATATATGCTACAGCACACCAGGGTGGTGATTTCACAGCATGAAACTATGAGTAGCTATTGCTTGTCTAATAAGATATATTATAATTATTATATATTATATATAATTAGTATTTTATATATAATTATTATTAAGATAATATATGCCCAAGCATATAGAATAGTATTTGGGATGCAAAACCTGAAGTTTTAAAAAGAAAGATGTGTCATTCTTCCCTTTGCCATATAACACAGATTCTGCTGAGGAAAAAAAAAAAAATTTTTTTTTTTTTTATTAACTGTTCTACAATAGCGTCTGTTCCCCTACCTATAAGCTAATTCTGTCATAATGGTGAATTAGTCACCATGTTTAACTGACTAATTCAGAATGCATTGCTTCTAAGCACTTGTGTAAGATACAGCATCGTTTCACAGAACCATGGAATAGTTTGGTTTGGAATTTACCTTAAAGATCATCTATTTCCAACCCCACTGCCATGGGCAGGGACACCTCACACTAGACCAGTTTGCTCAAAGCTTTATCCAGCCTGTCCTTGAACGCTTCCAGGGTTGGGGCATCCACGGCTTCTCTGAGTGCCCTGTTCCACTGCCTCAATCTCTTCCTAATATCTAGTCTGCATATCTGCTCTCTTCCAGTTTAAAGCCATACCCTCTAGTCCTATCACTACCTGATCTTATTAAAAGCCCCTCTCCAGCTTTCTTGTAGCCTCCTTTTAGGTACTGGAAGGCTGCTATGGAGTATGGAGGACTATGGAGATTGGAAGGTTTCACTGGAGCCTTCTCTTCTCCAGGTTCTCCAAGTTGAAGAAGCCCAGAGCTCAGCTGGTCTTCCTAGAGTTCCAGACCTCTGATCATCTTCGTGGCCTCCTCTGGACTCACCTGAGCAGATCAATGTCCTTATTGTTTTTAAAGGTGGATGGTTATGCTTATGCTACTGAATTAAGAACTGCACTGAGGGTAGCTTATAATGTGTTTTGTATAAAAATTATAGTAGTAAGATCTAACTGGATTTTATTACATTTTATTATAGGTTTGGGCTACTTACAAGATCTTTTTAAGTAATATTTTAAAGCGCTTAATAGGAATTGCCCTCTTCTGGCATTTAAAAAATACCTGTTGAAACTCAAAGTTCACATACAGTCATGTAAGGAGCAGTGTGAATGCACTGTAATTGCAGGCTGAAGAACTATTAAAAACCTGTGTACATTATTTGCTTTAGTACACAGAGCAAAATTTATAATGCTTTCTTATATTCTTCGTGTAATTAGCCTGCACAATTGTGGAACAGGTGACTTGGGTTTTGTTTAATTGTTTTCTTTTTCCTATTTTAAAGAAAATTATGTTGTGATCTGTATGCCTCCTTATTCCTGAAAAGATACAGTCTTTATAAGAACAGTTAAGCACTTATTTAGCAATATCCGCTCAGTACCTTCAGGGCTCTGGTGGGCTGACCCCAGCCAGTAGCCAAACACCCATCCAGTCTCTTGCAGCACTGGGGGATGCCAGGAGAAAGGCAAGAAGACTTATTGAGATAGTGACAGTTTAATAGGGAAAATAAAAGCTATGTGCACAAGCAAAGCAAAATAGGAATTCGTTCACTCCTTCCTGTCAGCAGGCAGATGTCCAGCTGCTTCCTGGGAAGCAGGTCCACAGTTGCTTGCACCGTTGCAACAAGTAATGGTTGCTTGTACAGAAAAATGCGATAACCACAAACATCCCACCTGCCCCCTCATCTCCCTGAGAATTTATTGCTGAGTGTGACATCCTGTAGTATAGCTCCGCCGTTATCCAATCCCAACCTCAAGCCCACCCCCAGACTACTTGCTGTGTCAGGAATAAAGGAAGCATTAACACTGTGCAAGCACTGCTCAGCAACAGACCAAACAGTAGTGTGTTAGCACTGTTTTGGCCATGGATGCAAAGCACAGCCGCATAACATATTACTATGAAGAAATTTTCTTATTTCTCTCATTGCTGGTTGTTTACACACCTCCATGCTTTTCTTAGCATATTCTTTCCAGCAGCATCTCCAGTTTCCAGCAGAGTCTGTTTCACTGCAATTTCATACCCTGGGTATCCACTAAATGATCCATGGTTAAGTGACTAAAGTTGACAGTGATGGACTTCAGAGCTAAGATCGCATTCAGGCTTAAGAAGGGCAGAGTTTGCATCACTGACTTTCAATTTCAGGTTGACTGCATCAGTTAAATTTTATTATTTATGAAGGTTTATCTAAAGAATGAGGGCTAAGAACTTCTTACGTAACAAAATGCTGGGTGCTAAAGGATTTGGATTTGTTCTGTGCACTCTTTGTGCTGTTTCTACAATTCGCAAAGGCTTTATGTCAGATCTTCTGCTTGCGGGCTTCAGTTTGCATCCTTTAAGACTAAACATCCTAGCCCACATCGAATATACTGTGAAAGCCATAAAATGAAAATATGTAGCCTAGCAGGTTTTATTCTTTTTAAGGTAGGCTGGTCTTTGAACAATATAAAGTGAGTTTTGTTGCTCCAAACATGCCCTGCTCTTGCCTGAAAAAATGACATAAATAATACATCTAAAACCAAACACAGTTTGTCAGCTACAAACTTACATTAAGGAGGCATCCAACCTGGCACAATCAGACTAAATGGCATTGGTTTGCTTCGTGTGCTTCACTGTATAGGGTCTTTTGGTTTTGCCTGTTATGTTTCCTCATTATAAAACAAATTTTCCATTCTGATGAAATAGGACATAGGATGCTGCCCACAGTAAGGAAATTAAAATTAGTAGCTAACATCAGAAAGCTTCCAAGACCTCACTTGAGAGTCCTGAATTATGTGGTATGCCATTGTGTGAGATATGTCCTCTGCTGAAGTCTAGTAAGATTATTTTGATAGTTTCTCCTTTTTTCCCCCCGCTGTTTTACTAGGTGCAAAGCAGGGGTTTAGTATCCTTTCTGTCAGTACAAATAATTAAAAATAAATCATCTTTTACTGACATGTTAATAGTAGTGTGCAGTGTTAGCAATCTATTGAATTTTTCAAAAAGGGGCATATACTCTTGTATCAGAATAATTTTCAGCTAATTTTGGGTCCGATTTTACTTTTCTCCTTGTGTGTATTTTGAACTGGTATTCACATGAAAAAGCTGTGTTTTGCAGTTTTGTTTATATTTTTACAAATTTCCAAACTTCTCTTTTCTACATTCTTAGGGTAGAAGAGTCTTACAAAGACTTTTGGGCCGTCAGCAGTGATATTTTTAAGATGCTTTGTCTACTGATGATTGTTTTCTATGTTGGCTACCATTGTCAGATCTGAGTATTATGTCTAAGTTCAGTGAAATGGGTGAAATATAGGGCAGTGCATTCACTTCTGTAAATCTAGGTATCTTGAGACTTTTAATGAATGTGTATAGCGGGTTTGATGTAGGAGCAGTTAAGCTTTCCAGATAAGGTGTACCAGTACTAAGATAAATTCAAAAGCTGAAGATCCATTTTAGATCATAGAATCGTAGAATCATAGAATAGTTAGGGTTGGAAAGGACCTTAAGATCATCTAGTCCCAACTCCCCTGCGATCAGCAGGGACACCTCACACTAAACTATACCAGGCTCTGTCCAGCCTGGCCTTGAACACCGCCAGGAATGGTGCATTCACAGCTTCCCTGGGCAACCCATTCCAGTGCCTCACCACACTTATAATAATGAGCTTCTTCCTTATATCCAATCTAAACTTCCCCTGTTTCAGTTTGAACCTGTTACCCCTTGTCCTATCACTACAGTCCCTAATAGATGTGAGAAGATGATCATGTGTAAGGTTGGAGTTTTTTTTCCTGGACTACTTTATGAAAAATTTTAACCCTTAAACAAGAACCTTGGCTACATCTGAGTATCAAAAAGAATATTTTATGGTATTGTTACTTTTGTTGAAAGATAAATAACTGCTAAAACCTACTCTGTGCCTCTATTTATATAGCAAATTATTAGCTACAACCTGCACATTTATAAATATAACTTCTCTGTGTAGTAGTTCTAAATGAATGCATGCTATACTACTAAAATAGTCATGTCATTCTGCAGAACAAAATCCTAGACCTGTCCAGATGACTTTAATGGGATATAGCTTTCATGCTGTTGTTAACCAAAGTGCTAAAAGTGCAGTTGCTTTAAAATGTATTGTTGTAATTACAGACAATTTTGTGCACTTTATAAATTTATGTATATTTGGTGGAATAAAAAATTGCTTTGTTTGCTGTAGTCTCATTCTATGTTGTATTTCAGGTTTTCATTAAAGGAAATTAATTCTGTCCTATTAACTTACTTTTTTTCATATCCTCTTTGATCCTGAAAGATAGGGCCCAGCAAGCTTTTGGAATTAGTAAAGAATCCCAATAGACATTGTCTCTGCTTTGTAACTATGAAAATGTTCACATGTAACATAGCTTTGAAGTGGATTCTTCCTGTGAGAGGTTGTCTTAACATCTGAGTGATTTTTTTTTAATTGAGCCTAAAAGGTATTGTTTGACTGAAGCAAGCATATTCCATGTAAGTTCAGTAACAACAACAAAACCAAAAAAATCCTGTGTGAAGCTTTTTCCATTATTCCATTGTTTTTGTATCTTAGTCTTTATTTGTCTACTGGTTCTGTTTGACTAGTGAATTCCTCAAGTACTGGCTAATTGGTTAATTGAATATCAAAATTATTTAGTTCTCTGTTTCAGTGTGCTCAGTGTTGCAGGCAGAAGTACAAGCATTGTTTTCAAATTTTATTTATTTTTCTGTCAGCTGTATTTTGTTGGAATGATAAAATTATGTGTGAGCATTTCCTTCTTATATTTTTTTAGCGTTTGTTGATATCCGGACACTACAGCTGTGCTTGACCATTTGTTGCTTGCTTTATTCTTAATTAGAAAATTGTGTTCCAGACATGTTCTAGTTGACCATAATTTTCTGTAAGTCTTAGGAAGGCCAGTAAGTGATCCCCTGAACACTGAGCAGCCTGAGCTAACCAACCTGAATGACAGCTTCAGCAAAAGCTGATGGAGATTTCTGCAGAAATTTATAGAGATTGCCTCTATTTTAGGGCTTAATTTGTCCACTGAGATTTTTCTAACCTTTTCATAGGTGATCTTTTATTATTCACTAACATTTGATTGGCTTGCTGAGGTGAGCAGCTCCCGAGAGGGGCCTTCAGAACCGGAGTGTTGTGAAAACACAGCGTCCAGCAGCCTCGACCGTGAGCGGCCAGAGCCACCAGGGGCAGGCCCAAGGCCTCAGCTAGCCCTCCTCGGGAGCCCGCAGTGCAGCTGTCGCAGCCGCTGACTCATAGAGGGTGAACGCCGCCTGGGGACCGCGGCGGACGGAGCAGGCGAACAGGCAGGGGAGCGGGCGGGATGGTGAGCGCTCGCCTCGGGGCTGGGTCCGGCTCTGGATGCTCTGCGCTGGCTGCCCCGGCGATGTCAGCCTCGGCATCCAAGAGGAGCTGATAAAAGGGGAGGCTGTAGCGCCGACCGCAGGGTGTAGAAAGAGCTACTTCAGCGGCTCCAGCCAATGAGGTGGCTTTATTCGGAGCTCGGCTCAGATGCTGTATTCGCCAATAGTATGGGGAATAAATAAGAGAAATTAGAGCTGTGTGCACGTCTAGAGGGATATGACATCATTGGCATCACAAAAACGTGGTGGCATGGCTCCTGTGACTGGAGTGTTGGAATGGAAGGTTATAGGCTCGTTAGGGAAGGCAGGCTGGGCAGATGGGGAGGGGGTGTAGCTATTTCTGTCAGTGACTGGCTGGAGTGTATGGAATCTGCCTGGTGTTGGTGAGCGGCCAACAGAGAGTTTATGGGTTAGGGTCAGAGGGAGAAACTCAACCATCAAAAGGAGCATGACCAGCAGGTCGAAAGAGGTGATCCTGTCCTTCTACTGTGCTTTCATGAGACCCCACTTGGACTATTGTGTACAATTCTGGTGTCCTCAACATAAAAAGGACATAGAACTGTTGGAACGAGTCCAGAGGAGGGCCATGAGGAGCTCTTCATCAGGGACTGTACTGATAGGACAAGGGTAATAGGTTTGAACTCAACAGGGGAAGTTCAGGTTAGATATAAGTAAGAAGTTCTTTACTGTGAGGGTGTTGAGGCACTGGAATGGGTTGCCCAGAGAAGTGGTGAATGCTCCATCCATGGCAGTGTTCAAAGCCAGGTTGGACAGGGTCTTGGGTGACATGGTCTAGTGTAAGGCATCCCTGCCCAAACCATTTTATGATTCTGTTTACCAAAGTATTTTTCTTCTTTTTTGTAAGGAAGCCTTATCATTTTATTTATTTGTACATAGAAGCAAAATGAGAAGGAAGAAATTTAGTTGGGCCTCTATTTGAAGATGAACACAGATGAAATGCATTCATCACATAAAAATTACCAAGAAATTGAAATTCTTCAATTACAGCAGAATATGTTGGAGTAGCTTCAGTTTCTGGAGTTGATGCAATATAAAATACTGTAATAAGGTTTCTTTTACAGTGCAATGAATTCACAAGGTTTGAAGCACATTTTCTGCTTACCAAGACATTTTTTCTAAAGAATAATTTGTATGTGAAAATGAGAACACAAAGAGGATTTCTGAATATTGGCAAGCGTGAAACTAACATTAAAAGCAACGGATTGCAGTTTAGTAACTGGCATTGAGGCTTCCTCTGGAAGACTGCTGTCCAAGATGTTTTAAGCAAGGACAAGTCTAAGTCTACCTCCTAGATATTGCCTGTTAAAATGCTGTGCATAAGACAGGTTTCTTATCTCCTCATCCAGCTCATTCTTTACAAAACTTTTACTGCCACTTCTATGTCATCCACAGGGTTATGGTCCCTTTAAACAAAAATGAGGGAAATTTTAATTGAATTCCTGGCCATATGTAGTCAAGTGCTTGTTTCCTTTGCTAAGAAAATTTCATCAGCAAAGCAGCTAGAAAAGAAAACCTAACATTGGTATTATTTTAATTTTTTTTTTAATCCAGAAGTCTAGTCTTGTAGCAACATGTTCTTTAAACATAAACTCAAGGCATAAGAATTATCAGAGTAGCATGTGTTATGTAAATAAAACTGTGTATAACAACTTCATGTCAGCAGAAGAGGTGCTGTGTATCATGCCTAGCCCATTGCTAGGTGAAGAGGTTTCTGTACAAGAGAAGGGACAGGTGGCAGGGCTTATCAAAAGATCTTGTCATCAGTCTGCTGCTTAACATTTAGAAAGCTTTAATTCATGGACAGTCTAGACCTTTTGTAAGGTTTATGTTTTAAGTAAGTTATTGCAAAGGGAATGATGTTTGAGAAATGGTGGACAGGGAGGGGTAAATGGTCTGGGATGTTTTTATTGGTATGTTCTTTCTTACACAGTTGCCAATTACATTGAGGTTGCTTTCTTTTGCTAATAATGCTATTTTTAGTTAGTTTCAGACTGTAGCAGAGTAATTCTTAAATCTTTCTGTTGATGAGTATGTTACATAGGCATTAATAGTTGCATGTTACTTTTATAATCCAGGCAGAGAAATGTGAAATGGCAGATGTTCAGCCCAATCTTTCTATTTCAGCATCCTGTCATTCCAAAGAAAAGCTTTAAACTCACTTATGGAGGGTGAGAGGGGGGAATAGTTTTTCATGTTCAGTTTCTGGGAAGCTTTGTGAGAGACTTCACTAGAAGGAAACACTGCAGTATTAAACTATAGCAGGGAGAAAAGATTGAAATCTTCAGAAATCATTATTCAGACTTCTCAGTGCTTTTATAAAAGGCTCTTGAGAAATGTTGCCACCCTAAAATTTAAAATGGCCTTACTGGCTTCATAGATAACTTCTGGGGAAAATGAAGTATGACTCAACATGCTGCTTATACAACACAGAAAATTCATGTCTTGCATAAAATAAAGTCTGAGTATTGTAGTACTTGTTCAGTAAATGCAGTTTTCTCTCTGTGAAAGGAAAAAAAATAAAAATAGGCAATAATTTCTGCTCTGTTTATCAGACAGAAAAGATTTGAGTAGCAGTAGCTTTAATCAAGTTATCTGGAAAGAGGATTTATTTATGTATCAATATACTGACAGCTGACCCCTTTGAGGCCATCTATGTCCAGCACTTTCAGTCTGAGGCTTCTAATGAATAAATTTGAGGAAAGCAAGCTTTTGCACATTTTGGATGACTTTGGATATGACTGACTCAATACCAAGGGAAGAATGCGTTGCTTATTCCTGACAGCTGCCATCACAGAACAGTAATTTCTGACACAATTTCTGATAAAATACCATCAAAATTAGAGTTGAGGAAAGATAGCTTAATCAAATCAAGCATCTAGGTATTATTTGTCAGAAAAAAACAATATATAAAACTGTTGGATTGGCTTTTATTACTGCAGATCCACGTGGATTTTATTTTTTTTTTAATAGCAGAGGATCAAATTTCAATGTTACTTTCCAAAGGTTGTATGTAAAGAAGAAGAGAAAGGGGCTTTTTTTTTTTCTGTCACTAAATGAAGACATTTGAAACACTTTTGTATTTTGGCGGTTTATTGTTTTAATTTTTCATTGCAATATCTACTACAGATGGATTACAAACTGCAAGTTTTACTGAGTCAGAGTACCTATGTAATCAAAATGGATAAAAATATCTTGCTTCTTTCATTTTCGTTGATGACTCCTAGAGTCTTAACCTTTAATATTTTTTTTTTCTTTTCAACTTTTTCTCGTTTCAAAAGAAAATCTTCGGAAGGGTATTAGAAGTTTTATAGGAAACCAAAAATATTTGGACTTCTTGCAAATTTGTAGTAATTGAAAATCTGCCATCATTTTGCTGGCTTTTGGATGTAAAAGCATACTGTGTATTTCATTGATCTGTGTTAGTTTGCATTTTAAGGAAACTATATGATTTTTTTTCAAGTCATCCCAGAACTGCATAAGAAGTGAATTCAAAATTTTATTCTGATGAAGCTATTCAATAGTGATTTTACTAGGTTTAAAAAATTGAGCAACAGGGATGAAATCTGGTTACCTTTCCCCAAGGTTTCTCAGACATATTCTTTGAAACACTTGTCTTTATTTTCCTTCAGTATAAGTGAATGATGTGCTTTAAAAACTGCTTAGAGATGGAGTCTATTATGTAATAAATAATTAAACTGAGTTTAAGAAACTCAGTCAAAACACTTTAAATAGGTAGCCTGATTGTTCTGAGCAAGACGATCACCCAGTTGTTCGATCCAGATATGGAAACTTCAAAACTGGGAAAACAATTTTGTCTAGATACAGTTTTAGGTTCCCAATTTTAGACTTATTCTAAAGCAGTTCATCTCACTAGGTGAAACCTTTTACTGCAATATGTCACAAACTATGTCTCAATTGCGGAAACAGAGTACCTTGCAAATTCATAAATCTAGAGAGTTCTATTTGTATCTTGATTTGGGGGTGAAAGGTAGAAATGTCCCAGCCCAATGAAAAGAACACTTGTGGGAACCCTGCCCAACAGAAAGGTGTTACATTCCACAGATGTAACATTCCCTCCTGAAGGGTCAGGGTTGGGCATACCATAATGTGCGTCCAGGTAAATACAGTGGCAGAGTTAATTCACCTGGGTAAAATGCCTTTTTGGAGTCATAGTTGTGATGGTTCTTAACTAAATTCTCTTCTATCTTATGAATAAAAGGCAAGAACTTTCTTACTTCTGCCCCAGCCTGTGTTGGTAATAAGTGTTATTACTGTATTAATAAAATCTGAGTGATTGTGTAGCCACCACAATTAAGACTGAAAGTATCATGTTTACATAATATTAGTAAGGAAATTGTATAAAATTTATTTCAAGACATTTTTGGAGAAAAAAAGAAGCCAACAAAACAACAAAACTGTGATGAGACTTCAGTTCATCAAACTCAGTTTTCTGTCCAAAACAGTAGTAAGTTTTCTATAACCATGTCTTCTTCTATAACCATATCTAACAGGCATAAACTCTATGTAACTCATCATATTGAACTTTTGATAGCTATTAGTAGACAAATCTATGCAGTTGGTGTAGACTGTATGAGCAGACAGAACTGTAACTTGGTGCTGGCAAATCTCAGGAACAATGAGACTTCAGTAGGAAACTTGTAATCTGTAGACCGATGTTGTTATTTACAAAGGTGTGTTCCAGATGTGGCGACGCAAACAGTTCGTTAAGTGCTGTTCAAAACAGCAGTGGACCTCACTCTCTGACCAGCACTCTTCCCATGTTGCTTACTCCACTTTCTGCTGTACAGTGCTGGGGAAGGGACCTGTATTAATGACAAGAGTAGGTGTTATGCACTAAAAGGCTTTTTGTATGCTGGTAACTCAGATTGTGTCAGGCATCACTGTAATTTGCTTCAGATTTATGCTGAATCACAAGAAAAATTTCAGATATGCTATTTGATATACTATATTTATGCAAAGCTGCCAAAATACAACATCACTGTTCCAGATATTCTTTTACAGACATTCTATTATGAGTATTTTCCCTAACACAGTAATAGTATATGCATTTACACAAAGCCTAGAAGTAAATGGAAAAATGAATGCACACAATTGTCTGTTATTTCAGTATTGCAAATCTCTTTGTTAAAATATATGCTATTTTTAAGTGTATAACATTAATATTTCAACATAAATACTTTATTGATTTTCTAGCTTTTTATATACGTGAGTTGACAGGACTTTCATTTTTTACCATATACCAGAACAACTACTAGGTTGTAGTTGTTCTGTAGAGAGCAGTTGTATTCTTGTTGTACTAGAGAGAACTCCAGCTGTAGATAGCAAATGCTTTGATCTAACTAACAAGGCAGTTTTTGTGCTTGGAGCTTGTTTATTTCTTCAGGACTATGATTTAACCCTCCAGTCCACATATGTCTGTAAGCCTCAGCAGTATGCTTATTACATGTGTTACTGTCAATTCTACATCGTTGCAGTTTCCATAATACAAAGGAGATCTGTAATATGAAAAGGAGGTACAATACTCTCTCTTTTTCCCTATAAATTCTTAAAAAAAAAGAAAAAGAAGAAGAAAAAAGAAATTGGTAAAAAAGGAAATGTTTTCTCTGCATGGAATTCACACCAGAAGGGCCTGCTCAAGCTTCTGTTATTTAGGCATTGCATCAAGGCTCAAGGAGATTCACAGAAGTTTCTGCAGGTCTCTGCAGAATTTTCCTCCTCTTTGAAATACTGGTTAGAATAAAAATGAATGATTATTAATATTTACTTGTTAGGTGTGCTGACACTAATAGCTGTTCTTGGATGCTCTACTCTGCATGTTCATTTTTGGTGTGAAGTTTCATTTGCCAACTTAGATGTACTGCTCACGCCATTCTCTTTAATGCCTGAATAAATAATGTGTGTGGTTTATTAAATACAAAATCAAAATAAATGTGAAGGTAGGCTTGTAAGATGGCACTTACTTCTTATACACTGGTTTAGGGGTGGATATAAATATTAAAATATTCAGATGATTGTAGCTCAAGTATTTTGAGTATCATTTATTCCAGTGGCCATCTCTGAATTCATATTGATAATTAAATTATTTTAATAGGAATAATACTTTATGATAAGTCAGTGAAGTAGTTGCCATGATCTTCAAGAGATCTCCATAAAAGCTGTGTTTACAGGTGTTGCTTGAACAATAAATCTGATTCTCCTAAGAGAAATTTCCAAGAGGGTAATAATATATAGAGCTAACTGCCAGTTCAGCTGTATATTCTTAAAGTTTTAAGGCTCAGTTACTCCAAAAATGGAACTGCAGAGATTAACCAAATTGCATAACAAAAATGCTTAAATAATTTTATGTGCATAATATAGCATCTAGCACAGGGGTTATTCTGTTGCATGTGGCCTGTTTCAACTTGATCAAAATCAGCAGTACAGTAATGTCATTATTTTAGTTCTGTGAAGTATGTACAGGAATAAAAAGAGAAGATATTAGCTCATTTTCTTCTCCTTTATCTTTTTTTCTGAGTTTCATTTTTCGTTTCTTCCACAGAATAAGCCTTTATCTCCTGACAAAAGTAAGATTAAAGGTCTGCTGAAGTAAAAATACTTCAGTGAGACAAATCAGTCAACTTGCCACATATCAAGCCATTTTAAAAATTGGTTTGACCTTTTACTTTAAAGAGATAATATTAATATTGCACTTAACTAGTATTAAATAGTGTTTGCCATTAACAGGTTACTGAGGATATTACAGTTCTGTAACTCTTAATGAATCTCTAACCAGAAGTTCAAAACAATGCTCTAAATAATGTTCATTAATTTATTTGGTAATTAATGAAGTGTATAAAAAGGGCATGGTTCCTTGAACAGTCAGATTAAATAAATATACCCTGTTTCTTTGTAATAATTTTAGGTCTATCAAAGTCAGATATCGTCTCAGCTTTTCTTGATATTTTTCGAATGTAACTGCTTCTCCAGAGAAATAAAATGCAGGCTGAACCTACTTAGACTTCAGTGAAGTGCCCATGTAAAAGGACAGGCATTATTATCCGTGAAGTGCTGAATTAATCCAGCCATGTCAGTGCTAGGACTGTCTCTCTGTTAACTTCTATCTGCAGAAGATCTGTAACAGTTACACTGATAAATAACCTCCCATAGGCTTTGCACTCAGAGTCTTATCCCTACTCCATTAATGCACATGCCATGAGGTTAGCCATTTTTGAAAAAAATAGTCCGCATATATAGTCCATAAGTGGTGGAGAGTTTATCACACTGATAAACCACTTAAACTGTTATCATTTTCACTTCAAATTTGTGGCTTATTTTCAGTTTGAAGCATAATTGCATGTGTAAAATGTGGCATCTTGTTATTCCTTTTTCTGATAGATTTAAAAAAATCAAGTTGATTAAATTCCTTTGCCTTCTGTTGCATGATGTATTTTTAGGCTTTTATATGTTTTTCTTGTGCCTTCTCTGTTTTTCAATGATAATTATAAATTATAGATGTTAAAACTTGGTTGCGTGATTCTAGAAGAGATCTCAGTAACAACCTGTACAGAACTTCAGGAGAGTCTTTAAAAGAGTTCTGTGTAGGCAGGAAGAGATGAAATTCCTTTGGGGCAAGCACAGAGTATATCATTCCAGTGTTTTTTTATATACACACTTACTCTGTGGTTATGAAGGTATCCTGGCATTCAGCACTTGGAAGAATTTTTGGCCTTACAAGACTCCATAGAATTGGCTTTTTCTTCATATCCCTTCATAATCCATTAGTGAGGCCTCTGCTGCTGACATGAATGGCCTCATCAAAGAGGCAAAATCACATGGGTTAAATGAAATGCATAAATCCTTGCCTCTGGATCCTTGACTTCTTTCTTACTGGTCATAAGGAATAGTTTCCAGTACTGCTGCTCCAGACAGTGTTTGTAAGCACTGAAGAAAGGCCTGTCTGTGTACAAGTATATCAGTTGCTCAGCTCCTACTTCCCAGTTACCCAAGTGTTTCCATCTGGAACCAAAAAAAAAAGTCTCTTTTTCTTTGTGCTTCAACAATATTTTCAATCTGATGTTTCCAGGTCAGCATATGAGAAGACTTACTTGTATTTCAGGGTGCACGATACAACATCTTTCAACTCCTGAGAAGAGCAGTGAACTCAGAGCAACTCTTAATGATTTGTTGGCCATGGATATCCTTGTCAGAGCCTTTGATCCTTCCTCTGAACTGTATCAGGTGTCAACATCTGAACAAAAGAAAATAGTACTACTGCCAGTTGACACATTAGGGCTCATAACTAACAAGCATCATTTGCTCTCTATGAGCATCTCATCTTCAGCCAAATTGCGTACTGTTTTAATCTCCAGTAACTTTTTTGTATGCTATCCAGTTTTTCCACATGCATGTTAATTTGTGAGTTAGACCTTCTAATGACTCAGCAGTAATTTGCTCAAATGCAGCCACCTAGTCAAGTCCAAACATCGCTGTGCAGAACTTCACAAGGTTATAGCTGAGTAGGTTGGCAGTAGTACAAAGTCACAGACTTGTGAAGTGCTCATACTGAAATAATAGACTAGATAATTATCCTAGGCAGGAGTATGAGAAACTCATAATGTTGTTGACCTGACTCTTTGTAGTATGCGTGATGTTTGGATACAGTAAACATTAAAAAACAGTAATACTTTCTCAACTATGGCCTATGCATAATAATTCAGTAAAAATTTAGCAGGTAAGAAATTTAACTTGCCTGTATTTTTTGCTAAGATCATTCAGGATTAAGAAAAGATTGTAGTAATACTATTGTAGCCATCATTACCTAAAGATAAAAACAATTTGAGACTTATAGAAAAAAGTTAGTAAGTGTACATATATTTGATTAGGCAAACTTTAGGGTGTGGAAAAAAACAAAGCTTGGAAAGTCAAAAAAGCCTTTTTAGGTCTGAAAAGCAGTAGCCTTCATGAATAAACATAACCTCAGAACAACCTTTGATAACTCAAATAAAGACAGAAAGGGAATTGAAGTATTAAGGAGCTGACCACCTGTGAGAAGCAGAAAAATAGGTTATTTTCTCTGGAAAATGTAAAAGGCTACATAGAGGTTAGAGTACAAATATCTGCTGAGAATATTCTGATTTTAATTTTCATTGTTTATTCATTTATTGTCTTGTTAGTCCCCCATATGCAAAAAGCATAGGTGTCCTATCAGTAATTGACTTAGAAGCTTTGGTCTGCAAAATGCTTGATCACACAAGAGCCATTCGACTGCCTAAAGCTACTTCTAAATAAAATATATATATATATATATATATATGCACACTGATAGCTTTAAACCAAAGTTCACTACAATAGTAATGAAGAAAATGTTATTCAGTTTTATATTCTTGAGCAATTTATCCAACCAAAATGCAGCAGAGAGGGTATGAATGGAGGGTGTAGCAGTAGGTAGCTCCAGAGAGCTGGTTGGGCTGCTTTGCTCTGCTTTGAATTGCTTGCCTTTGGATTTTTCTGAAATATTGTATGAGGAGAAATTTTAGAATGTAGGGAATTCAGACTGAATTATTGATTTGTACAGATATTTAAGCCATGGGCATTAGCATCCGTGGCCTATTATGATGTATATGTTTTAAGCTTAGGTTTGCTAGACATGCAAGAAGATGTCCTTTTGCATTCATTACACCAGTCCACCAAAACAGGGTGCTCAACAGCATCCAAACCCTGGTGGACCTTACAGCCTGATTTGGAAGAACTTCCGCTAGTTTAGGTAGTAAAGATTTTTAATAGGTGTTTTCTTACATTTTAAAATTGCATTTGCATTTCTTTTCTGTATTTGCTTTTGAAACCCCATAAAAATTCACCAATTTAGTCTGCGGAAATTAGGCTAGCTAAATTCTTTTCAAAGCAACAAGGCGCCTGCAGACTTCTCTATAGCAATGACACTCATTTTGACCTTTCTACTCAATCTAGCTGTCAATTTTTATGAAATTTTCAGGAACCAAGTATACCTGAGTTCACAATCCTTATGTCGCATTTGTTTACAATTGACTAATGGGTTCAAAAGCTGTTGTGGGATGATCTGTCTGATAGATGTGGCACTCCCACAAGCTGCATTTCTTCTGGGCTAAACCCACTGATCATTTTTTCCAGCAGGAACCAATAAGTATTTGTTTATTTTTAATCCATTTCTATACAAAATAATATCTATATTCATTCTTTAAACTTTTTCAGACCTGGCTGTATGATTCTGATTACATAGTGTCATTGAAGACTTAGAGTCTATTTTAGAGCTGCAAATTATTATAGGTTTGTTTATGTACAGTTTATAAATAACATAGAAGAGATTACCAAGAGGCATCTTCCAAGATGATGGAGAACATGCATACTGCACACTTTCAAAATGTGAGGTATGTGAATGTTTAGCAAATGAAGTCTTCCTTCTGATTTGTAATGGTGAAAATGTGACTTCTTAAGCTTCCTACACCACTATTTCTCTTTTTGAGGTACTGTTCATGTAGGAGAATAGGAACAGTTGTCTCTGCAAAGAGACTCCAGTTTTATCTAACTCCACATTAAGCATGCAAGGGCAGAAAGAATTTTTTTCCCTCCAAACCAGTTTAGCTTGTAAAGCTCTCAAACACCAAAGCTCTGGCTCTGGGTGGAACATATGGGCACTGCTTAATTGCAAATGCAAAATTATGCCTGTTTAAATTATTATGCAATAGCTTCCTGCCTAAGGAGGTTGCTCTTATTTTAGCTTTGCAGTACAAAGTGATGCCATGTGCCTCAATAGGTCTTTAGGTCTTTTGAGAAGGGGCACAAAGGTGTAGAAAAGTCTTCCTTTGATCCATTAAGGAGATTGTTCTTAACTAGAGTCTAGTTTGCACATCAGAATAATCTTGATCTTTCTAATTGCAATTGGCTCTGAGATTCTCCTGTTTGTGCATCTTACCATGATTACAAACCTATCTCAGAACCAACCATTATCCTTGAGTTGTCAGCCATGTTGCCACTAACACCCTCATTTACCTTACTGCTCACACAAGATGTTTAACTTGCAGCCACTGAGGCAGGCAGCTCCTCTGTACACATTTTGTATTTCAGATCAGTACTTATCAAAAACAGTCAGCCAAAGCTTGCTTCTTCCCTTTCTTCCCTTGCCTCCATCTTTTCAGTTTGTGCTAGCTTCTGTAGATGTTAGTCCCAGCCAGACCTCTACTGGCTGCTTGTTAGTACAGCCCAGCTGCCTCTGCAGTACAATTCAATATACACTGAATTTTTCTGGGCCCCCCTCAAGTCTGGCATGTAGAAAACCAAGGTGGAGTGATAAGTGCTGAGGTAAGTACTACAAGAACCACACAGTTATTGATGCTGAGGGTTGCACAAGAGCTTAAGTCTGGACACACTGCTAAAACCAAACTGTCTTCATGGGTTTGTGTCACAGCAGTACAGAATTTACAAGCCCTCTTGGCACCTAGTATTCTGGAAAGTACAATGTAAAAGCTGAACTGGACTGACAGGATGAGTGCTTATACAGACCTGATAGATTCTGGGTAAATACTTCTACTGTGTATTTTTTAACTAGTTCCGCAGTACCCATACTGTTAGAATTATTCTTTATCCATGGTGTCCAGTATCCTGGGTAGAAGAGGACTGACTACTGAGAGACAGCAGAAATCCAAACGTGCTAGCCATATATGCCATCTAGAGACTCCCATCTCTACAGTAGGCACAAAATAAGTCGTTAATATTCAGTATACCAATATCAGGCAGTGGTTGTCTGTAATGGCCTGTGAGTGTCAAAAGTGGCCTGTGAAATGCACGGCTAGTAGACATGCAAATTAGATGCAAATCAAGCAGCTGCTCTAGCACAGAGTAGTTTATTGAGTGGAAGTGCATCAACAGGTGTGCTTAATGTCAGTAATAGTTGTCTGGAAAAACTTGCGGAGCTAGTGTGGCAGGACTAGCAGAGTACCTACAGAGCAACGATTGGGCAAGGGACATGAGGGTATTAAGGATGGATACTGGAGCTTGCAAGAAGTCACAGATACTACAGGGGAGCTCAGAATTAAGACACTTAAACTAAGATAATGAGACAAGGACTGGGAATTTAAAACAAGGGGCATGAGGGAGGAGTTCTGAGCAGCATCTGATACCCTCCTATGTCTTGGTTCTTTTCTGGTAGGCGTCTTAGATACTGGGCTGTGTTGGGTTCTGTTAGATGTGAAACAGGGAGAATGCATGGAGGAGCTGGAGCAAAGTCACTGTCTCTTGTATGATTCCCATACAGATAAAAAAGATAGCTTTTTTCTTTAAGCCAAAAACCTCAGATGAAATTAGTATAAGATCTTCAGATTACATGGAAAGGTTTAGTCATCTTACAAGACAAAAGCAGAAACCTGGCAATATACACAAGGTGTTACACTTACATGGCAAGTACACTGTTTGGGAAGTCCAGCTATGTTCCCCTACAAATATATCAATGCAAGAAAATTTGAAACACGCATGCTGGCAAAAAACAGCAGTTACTAAAAATGTTAGAGGTTTCTAGACTCTGCTTTCTTCTCTGAGGTTTAGATTCTACATTATAGTAATAAAAGTGTGGCTTGTCTCAAACTGTGAGCCATTATTCTTGCTGAAAATGCCCTTTGTAAATTATTTGTCAAAGGCAGAACAATCCAGGGGTTTTTTTTAGAGAATTTTTGTTTTGTTTTGCTTTCCTGGCAATGCAACCAGGTATTTTGGTAATAAAGTTACAAATAAATTTTTAAAATCCATATTAAAGAAGAAACCTGATCATAGTACAGTTTTACTCAGCCTTTTTGCTTTTATTTTGTTCTTTTACTGTCTCATATGATTATTCTCCTTTCCCACAGAATGCTTGTTCTGAAATTCCTCTTATCATTATGTTTCATCATCTCATTGAAAGTAACTTGTATTAAAAATTAAGAATATCACCAGTGTGTACCAGCTTCATAAGTGTTATTGAAAGTCACCTTCCTAGTGATTGATTTATCCAAAATGGTTATGAGCTGAGCTGTGAAAAGATGTTTTCTTTTTCTTCTTGCAGACTGCAAATGATAACCTGCATACAGATGATGAGCATGACCTCACAGGAGATAAAGAAAGCTATCTCTGTGCCGTGTGCCTGGATGTTTATTTCAATCCTTACATGTGCTATCCATGCCACCACATCTTTTGTGAACCTTGCTTAAGGATGCTTGCCAAAGACAATCCAGCCAGTACTCCATGTCCACTGTGTCGCACTACAATTGCCAGAGTCTTTTTCCAAGCAGGTATCAAAATGCAAGTTTTTAAAATAGAGAAAACTATCCATGGCTTTCGCTCTTGTATTTATGGCCTGAATAAATACATAGTTTATAGTAAGGCCCTGCTAACCAAATGTAGTCATAAAAAATAAAAACAGTATGCAATGGGCCACATCCAAAATGCATGCAGAACAAAATTTGGTGATGTTTATCCACTGTAAGGTCTTCTTTGCATTTAACTTCTCCTAGGACTATTCCATGCAGGCTTTCTTCAGTAGCGAGAAACTATTCTGGATGCATATTTTAAAACTTTTTTATTTTTGAAGTGCGATTCTGATATTTTGCATTTAATCTGCTTCCTCTTGCTAAATTTTCAGAGACTCCAAACATAATAAACATTTTCTTAAAGTACCCGACCAAGAAAAGCATTTTTAAAATTACTACCATAATGACACACACACAAAAAAAAGCTCTTTTCTTGGTTTTATGGCTTTAATTTAGCTATGAGTGAAAAGAAAGCCTGGCAGAACTATATCCTCCTCACTAAACTTCTTTTAAAATTCTCCCTTCCTGGCCTCTTACACCCTCATCTCTAGTGTTCCTGACTTCTAGCAGTAGGAAAATGTGGTGGATAAAGAGGTGTTTGATGTCAGAAAGGGTACAGGGATAGAAGTGGGTTAGCAGATGTAGATGGGATACCTGAAACAATACAAGTCAGTCTTTTATACCTGGAGCTTAAAAAAGTAAATTCAAGCACCATGGACAAAATCACAATATGATCACTGGAGCTAGGCCGTTTAGTGTTCTTAAAATGTGCATAGACAGGTCACAAAGTAATGGAAATGACTCAGCCATGCAGGAGTATTTGCTTATTTTTGCATGCTGCAGAGATCTTGCAGCGATCCTCTTTAAACTGGGAGAGGGCTGTGATGATGACAGGTTGAGGATGCAGAGTATTCAAGTATGATATCACATTCATCAGTAGACCTACCCAATTTGTATTTCTGTTTGTGCAGATTCTTCCTCTGCACATGCTCAACTTTGTATAATTTGATGGCAGACCAGTTCAAAGAACCAACTGGGCCAAATATGAATTCCTTTAGGTAGGAAGGAGGCATTTTTCAAACAAACTAACCAGTGAACCAGGATGCTTCAGTGTGGAGCTGCTGGTGGCCAGAAATAGGGACTTACTATATCAGTACTGCAGCAGGGAAAATGGATGGAAAGCTGCAGCCTGAGCTCTCTCAGCACGCTGCCTGGCTGGTGTGTAGAGATTTCAAGCTGTTCTCGTTTCATTTGCTTAATGTTTGATGCTCCTTTGGATTTGATATACAGATGAAGTGTGTTTCATGGGTAGATAATTACTTTTAGTTGTTTTATGAGGGCTATTTAAATTAAAAAAAAAACCAAAACCCACTTGATTTGATGCAGCAAAATACTTCTGGGAGAGCGCAAAGAGAAACTACAGATGCTTCCTAAAA
Organism: Myiopsitta monachus; assembly: GCA_017639245.1. Lineage (NCBI taxonomy): Eukaryota > Metazoa > Chordata > Aves > Psittaciformes > Psittacidae > Myiopsitta > Myiopsitta monachus. Next base: position 22,035,237 of record CM029941.1, read on the forward strand.
TGTATTTGCAAAACTTTTCAATACTTTCAAAGTACTGTCATTTAAGCGAAATATTACCAGGATTATTTGCAATTTTTGAGTACTTAATATACAATGTGTAAAATATGCAATGGGAGAGAATGAACGAGGGGGAGCTGAACTCTTCTCACTGGTGCCCACTGACAGTACAAGTGGTGATGGTCACAAACTGAAACACATGAAATTCCATGTGAACACAGTGAAAAACTGTGAAGGTTGTCAGACAAGTTGTTCTGAAAGGTTGTGGGGTCTCCATCTGTGGATACTCAAAACCCATCTAGACACACTCTGGGCTGCCTGCTGTAGCTGACCATTTTTGAGCAGGGTGGGTTGGACAGGGCCCTGGTTTAGTGTGAGGTGTCCCTGCCCATGGCAAGGGGGTTGGAACTATATGATCTTAAGGTCCTTTCCAACCCTATTCTATGATTCTGTGATTCTATGACTGATTGATCTCAAGACATCCCTTCCAATGTAACCCATTCTGTGAAAATATTGAAAAGATATATACTGGTTTTGAGGAAAAGTGTTTGTGTGGCCAAAGTGTAAATACAGTGCCATAAATATATTGATAGGGAGCCTAGTCTAAACAGAGGGTCATAGCAATGTATGAGATGTGTTTAGTATTAACAATTTGAGAGGAAAGAAATTCATATGGCCTTACAGCAGCTATTTGTATATTGCTATTCGATACATAGCAATATATGCTTGACATGGCAATATATTTTGAAAAGAATACACTAAATTTACTTCAATTTGTAATACATATATTAAGAAAAATATTTTGTAGTTTTCAAGTGCATAATATACTGAGCAGCTTTTAAACCAACCAAGGAATATTGATGATGATATCATATCCTTAGAGAAGTCAGTAAAATCAACAATTAAGGAAGATGGATGGTGCCAGACCAGTGTAAAGGGTAGTAAATAATTTGGTTTTTACTCAGGAGATTTAGTAAGCCATATAATAGTTATGCTAAATTCACTGCTGCTATAGGTTTGTGCAGCCAGCCAAGCAAAGTTGCTAGCATTCTTTGCATGTTTCTGTAATGCCACAGCTGAGAAGACTTACTTCCCTCTCTAATTTATTCTGGATATTTTCTACAGCTTTGCTTTTGTATAACTGTATTTTACTTTACAAGGATGTCTCAAAAAGAAAACATTTAAGGGTATATTCAGAAGTTCACTTCTTAGCTTGTAGCTTTGCAAACTGAACGTAAGTGCAACAGAAGGTTGTGTGTAACAAGTCAAAAAAAAGATGAAGGCTAGGAGTTCAATTATCCAATTATGAAGAAAAAGAGTGCTTAAACCAGTGCTACATAGCTAGATGTGACCCATGAGGATACTTTCTTTGTTTTTTTGTCTTGATCAAGTGAGCTTATTTTACGGATTCCCTTTAGAGTGAGTTCCAGTCCAGATATGATTAGGATTATTTAAGGTTAAACTCTGATGGTATCTGTCATGCGTTCACATCTTTTTTAAAGGCTTTATTAAAAGTCCTTCTCCCATCAGGATAAAATCACATCTAGTCAGTTGATAGGGTGCCCAGAATACACCTAAGACAGCTTCTGATCTGATAGGTACAACCCAATTAAAGTAATCCTGAAAAAAGTCCTTGATCAGAGTAAGCATTACTTAGCAACAACAAAAAACAAAGGTGTATTATCAGTGCTGTTCTCAGACTGAAGTCGAAAACACAGCACTGCACCAGCTACTAAGAAGGAGAAAAAAATAACTGCTACAGCTGAACCCAGGACATGAAGAAACCTTCTAAAAGCCAGTGAGGGTTGTCACCACTGCCTTTTGTGAAAAACAGGAATTGGATACTTGACCAGAGATTTCAGTATTTGAATCTGGACAATAAAGTTTAAAGAACTGTGTTGATTTTTATGACCAGTAGAAGAAAACTAAAATATTCTGTGTTGATACGATGAGAGGCAAGCAGATTCTCATCAGAGGCTATTTCTCTGAATCTGAATAGTATTTAATCCAAATATGTTCAGTAGCATATAAAGCTCTTGCTTAAAAATTAACTGCTAGTGAAAAATACACATCTTGTTCCTTTTACATCTGGGAGAGAAAATGGCCTTTTTTCCTGTAGGTGACAGAGGTTTCTGGGTGCAGTATCATTGGTTTTGCATAATGAGATAGAAGGATTTAGAGATTTCTCTAGTCTGCATGTGTTGTATTGCTTCATTTCACCTGTGTTTTGGCATGGTGAAAAATACAGGATAATTTTTAGAATAAGACCAAGTAAGGGGGTTTGGGCTTCAAATCTGCCAATGCTTTCCTCTTATTCAGAAAAAGGTACTGCAATCCAAGGGCATTTGGAATTTTTACTTCTTTCTGGAGCCTGCTCCCAAAAAGCTTAGGTTTCTCAAATTTGCCAGAGAAAAAGATATCATAAAATACATATTATTGAAAAATTATGTACAATTTCAAGAAATAGGTAAACAAACAGTACATAAGACTTTTTGAAGGCCTGGGAAGTGTCTTTTTTTTTTTCTGTTAAGGTACAGAAGGAATTATGGTAGCAGCTGCTGGTATTTATCTGGAGCCATGATGGTTTGAAGTGTCAAAATGGAGGAGGGTTGAAGTTTTCTCTGTTAACTTCTAGCTTAGTAACTCTGTTACAAAGTAAATCACTTCTTTATGTTTTAGGAAAGTATGGTTATTTTAAAATTGTTTTACATTTTTAAATTGCTATGGATAAGTTAGTTTCGACAGTTTTGAGTTGCAGTGCCTGTAGATATTTCCCAAGATTATACTGTGAGAAGCTGATGATTTCTTGAGAGTAATAAGGTATGTCAACTCTTGCAATGTGCCATTAGTCATTCTACAAATGAATCCCTATTAATCCACAACACTTTAAAAATTTCAACCAAGATTTTCAGACTCTTCCCCTCTCTTTTCATTACAGACTGTTACTGAGCAATGCTGTTAAACAGAAAAGCAATATGAACTAAGAATGTGTCAGTCAGTACAATAGATGTCATTTTGATTCATAGAAGTCATCGGTTTTGTACATGAAATGGCCTGATTTATTATATGCTTCCTTTTTCTAGATTTCAATCATCGTTCCTAAATGGAAACAAAAGAAACAGAATCAAAACAGCCATGTTTAAGACTTGTTCTTGCTATATCTGGAAATGTTTGGGTTCATGTGACATTAAAACAGCTTAAGAGATGTTATAATTAGAGAAAGGAGTACACAGTAGATAAAGCATTTTTTTTGTATTATAAGTGTATGTAAATTATTGCTATATTTACAGCATTGATTTGTACATTCTTTCCCATTAATTACCATAGAACTGAACAACTCCACCAAATCTTTTTTCCCTACGGAATATTTGAAGTTAAAAGAAAATTTTCAAAAATCAAATTCTGCAAAATGGCCTCTACCAAGCTGCAAGAAAGCCTTTAGAGTTTTTGAAGGTAAGTTCTGTAATTTTTCCTTAAACTTCACTCAGTCTTGAGTATAATATTTGAAAATAAGTCTCTAGCTAATACATGCCATAGGAAGTCAAAGATGGATGATTATTAAGGTAGAGCTTTACGAAATTCTCCTGGGCGACTCATGCACAGAGCTCTGACTCTGAGGATAAACTGTAAATTCTGAAAAGGCAATTGGCGTGTATATATACCTTTTCATTTATTAAATCTTCAATGTTGTGTACAGTATCAGAATAATTGTATGTAGTTTTCTGTTTGGGAACAATCATGTCTGCATAGCGGAATAAAGAAAATTACTCAATTACTGTGGAAAAAAAAGTTACTAGTTCTGAGTGTGGTCAGTAGAGACTTCAAAAATAATTAGAATCATTTTTCTATGAAAGAAGTCATAAAAAAGCTGGAATAACATCATATATTATTGTGTATTGCTTGTTTCATATATGAAAAGGAGTAAAGGCTGTGGGTGTTTTAGCTTTGTTTTCTGTTTATTATATAAAGAAATCTTAGTCCTCTAGTTGCTACTTTAACACTTAAACATTTTCATGGTTATTAACTGGTTAACTGAAAATTATTTAAGTTAGATCACTGAAATGTGGAATTCTCTGTTTACTCCTTTTTTCCTGTTGTCAGTCTAATGGCCTTTCTTCACCAGGCCTCATCTATGCTTACTTATAGTTACTTTCTGTTGTGCTGAGTCTTCCTAGCAAATATATTTTTCCTGTTAGAACAATGCAGATTGCTTCTAAAAGTAAGTGGAAAGAATAAAACAGGGCATCCTTCTTATATTGCTTTTGTGAGTCTACCCAGGCCTTTCTAGAGGTAAAATTTCATAAATTCTAGTCATCCACTTACAAAATTGTGTCACACATGGGGGTGATTTGATACTGAAAATAAGAAGAAAAACTCCTAACTATCAAAAAATAGCAGACTTGAGAAGTATGAGAGCTGATCATCTTTGGTATTACTCAGAGGAGAAGCTGTTGGCAGGAAGAACATGAGTATTTCTTTTCTCTAAGGCAGTTAATGTAATGTGGATGTTGATGCTGATCTAATGTAATACATTATGTATGTGACATAGTTCATATATATTTCATAGTGTCATATCAATTATGTCTTTCATAAATATGAAAGGGTACCATGCTGAGCCTTGTACAAAGCATAAATAATTAAAAATAAAAGAGAGGTCATAGAGGTTTAGTATCGTGCTACATGAAAACTGGGCATGTCATTCCGCCACAGTAATTCTGAATGCTGGATATGTGTGTCTCCAAAGGATAGCCTGTAAGTTCCACACCAAATGGGGACATGAATACATCGAGTTAATAGGAAACCTGGACCACATAGCTCTCTGAAACATTGTCTTTTCCTTCTTAAATACAAGGGTCACTGCCATATCTCTCTGCTGACTTTTTATTTGAATCAAAACTACTGCAGTGTTTATGTCTGTTCAAAACACAAGTGTATAATATTTTCACCTGGACTGCCTTTTTTGGCTTGCAGCTACACTATGTTTGGCAGCATCTAAAATTCCATATTTGGTTTTCTTAACTTTGCTTGTGTTCCCTGTCTCAGGAGGCTCCCAGGGATACACAAACATAGAACACTGAGCATACAGAGAGCAAAAGACTTCTGACAACATAATAGATGCCTTTTGCAAATACAACCCCTAATATCAGTGAGACCAGTAGCGGAAAAGAGGCTACTTAGATTAATTTTTGTTTAATTACAGAAGTAATAACCAAATAAGATGTTAGAGTTGCAGAAGGCAAAATTTAAAGAATGGAAAGAAGACCATAGTGGGGTGCATGAGAAGAGTGACTGGAGTGAACGTGGCCCTGTTAGAAATGCATATGCTCTTTTGTCTAGTTCATATCCAGCAGATTCAGTGGCTCCTGAGAATCTAGCAGCTCTTTTCAAACTTCGTATGGCTCCAATTTTCCATATGACAAAACTTCTTCTGTAATAGTGTTTTAATAATCTGGACATAAAAATGGTGAACTTTAAACAGTAAACCACTCGTTAGAGATACTAGACCTGATAAAATCAGACCTCTGAATTAGACTGAGGTGCAAGGAGAGAAAGCTGACTTTCTGACCATTGCAGGACTGCTAGGTAAAATCAGATGTCTTTTCTTTTTCCTTACATTTTTCATGAACTGATTCTTTGAGCCAAACAGATATTGTAATCAATATGCAAGTCTTCTTTCATACAAGAAATTGCATGAGGAATGTAAAAGTGTCCAGTAACTAAAAAAAAACAAAACAAAAAACCAAAGCAAACTATATGAGATAAAGTTACTATATTAGTTGCTGTTTTGAGTACTTGTAATCATACAGTAGAAATAACATCTCAAATAATGGTTTCCTTAAACACATTTAAAAATAAATAAATAATGTCATTTGAATAGAATAGTTAAATAGCAGATGTTTTATTAGTGTCTATTATCGTATAGTTTTAGTTTAATAACATTGTAAATGGAGCCTTTTCATGCCATTAAATTACAGTTACATTCTATGAACATTGTACAGTTACAGAAAGTTCACAAACTAAGTTTCAAAAAATAATTTAATATGGGAAATGTGGACTAAAAGAAGTGATAAAAGATCATGTAAATTGAAAATGTGATACTTAACTTGATAGTGACTTTGGTGTAGTCAAGTTCAAAATTAAAAAGCAGACCAAGACAGTACACTGGGCCTCAGAGGGTTATTTCAAATGCTTTTGCATAAATCTGATGTAGAAATACGTTGAAGAGACCAGAGACACATGATGCAGTATTCAAGATAGTGATGCTAATGTTGTAAAAGGGTGCTGGCTGCCTGCGTTTAGAGAAAGCTTGTAGGTACGCCTGAATATAAGTATGCAGCTAGGTGTTCAGAAAAAAAGGGATTATGAAACCTCGGAGTTACAGCCCTTGGTAGCTAATTCAAGATGTAGGTATTCCTAAGCTAATAGGAAATTCCCTCCAACTGTTTTTATGCTGATGTTTTTATTTAAAATGCAATGACTACATTGAAAGTGAGAAAGCCTATTTAGAAATAATTTGTTTTAAAGGCTTAATCTAGAAAACATTCCCCCAGTGTTACATACAATGAAGTCTGTACTAGTTCTTCACTGATCTCATCTCTGTAGTGGTTTAATAAAAAGCTATTGATTTCTGCATTAGTCAAGGATTGCAAGATACAGTGTTTTCAACACCTGCTAATACCAGCTGAAATTCCAACCATCTCATTAAGTCACATCTATCATGTCCTTTTATCTAATCATTCTCAGTAGAAAGGGGCACTCCATCTCTTAAATGTTGGGTTGTTTGGAGTTTTTTGAAGAAATGTAAAAGCTTTTAATAACACCTGTTAATACATTTTTATATCTGTCTTTAAAATTGGGGTGCAACACTTTAAAATCTACTTTATTGAAGATTCTCATTATCATTTCAGTTAGATAGGCAATAAAGGAAGGATGTTAACAGCTGTGAAAATTTACATCTATGGAATTACATCAACTATGTTTTAAGTTCATAGTTCTCTGTTTAAAATAATAATTATACTGGCTTTCAAATTTCTGATGATGGGATCTATCAAGAAGAGAAACAAGATAGGTGTTACTGAAAACAGCAGGTGCAGCATTCATTTTAGCTCTAAAGTGTGATGCTGAAGTATAAGAAGTTTCTCAGAATAATCCTTGTATCGAGGTATTTTTTCCCGGAGTCCTATTCCATCCTTCCTTACTGCACTTTTTTCTTTCTGTAAATTTCCTTACTTCCTCATTTCTTTAAGTTGCTTGTTCCTTTGACATAGTACTCCAGGCTTCAGCTGTGGGACCATGCAATGCTTCTTCACCAGAAGGCTTTCCTTTTTTAACCAGATCCATCAGATTTTACAGTATAGCTTGTGGAATCACAAAAAGCTAATTTGCACACATGCATTTCTCACAAGATGGATTTACAGTCTACAGTCTTCACAGTCAGTGAATTTTCTGCCTCAAGGAGACACACGTTATTCGGAAGTGTTGTTTTTGAGCATCTCTTATGGCTATAGTACACTAAAACTGAAAACACAGAATCCAAGTACTGCTGGTTGAGTGTGTCTTAGGTCAACTGCACTGATGGCAACTTTGTCATTTTGCTATTTTGTCAGTGCTTGCACACATTTTCCTTGCCCACCAGTCCTTTCAGCTCCAACAGGTCACTGGTAAAAACCACAAGACTGATTTCTTGATTCACAGGCCCCTTCTGTCCCCTGGTGCAGCTGTGCTCCAGCTGTCCTTCAGTCCTTCACTTCTGAGCCTCACCAAGCAGAAGTGAATCTGGAAGAAAAATGAAATAAAATAGAAGGGGACCTTTAAGGTAAAAAGGTCAGTGCCACAGATGTGTCTTAAGCTTCAGCACTGCCGCTTTTTCTACCTGCTGTTTTGCCAGCAGTGTTTTACCAATTATTGTGTAAGTATCAATAGCCTCATGTCCTGGGTTCATCTGTAACAGTTATTTTTCTTCTTCTTAGTAGCTGGTGCAGGACACCTTTTTTATCTTTTAAGCTATTTTGCAGAGGCAGCTTTAGAGGCTTCCTCAGATCCACAGTCCCATTGGAAAGGACATTTTATAGCCTTTTTCCAGTCCTGAAGACTGCATCCAGAGCTAGGCTGTGTAGGAGAATGATACAACTCACTCTCAGAAATTATGGCTGCTCAGTCATCACTAGTGGTTCATCAGTGCATTGAAGGGAACCAAATTCTAGCTAATCTGGATGTGTCATCACGATTGCTTGTTTCCATCTAGCCGTGGTATTAGAAGAGTGTTGTACCAGGAATATTGATAGCTATAATTTTGCAACACAAGGATTGTGGTAGAATTGCTATGTCAAAAAAGCATAATGTATCATTTCCCCATCTGTTTCTCAACATGTCCTTAAATGAATGTTAGATTGACATGCTTAGTTCTACTTATGGAGTCAAGTGTTCATACTGGCTTAAAAGAAAAAATCAGAACATTAGAGACCTCTTACATGGTGCAACAGCTGTACTGGAGGGACCCAAATGAACTTGAAGGGGAATTAGAGGTATCATGCTTTTCACCCTGCAGCTTACAAATTCATCAAGACTTTTAAGAAGGCTCTTTTCTGAAGATGCTTGAAAAAACATAACTGTGTTCATGGTAAGAGATAGAGTCCAATCATCCATTAACAGCTAGTTAAAAGATACCAAGCAAAGGATGGAAATAAGTGATTAATTTTTCTCACTGGAGAGACATTCGAAGTCTAGTCCTAGATGGGTATATGGTAGAGTTTGTACTATCCAGCATATTTGTTACTAGAAATGGAGGAGATAACATTTGCTTATAGTACTGAAATATTGGGGATAATAAAAATGAAAGCCAAGTTCGAGCAGTAGCAGAAGACTGAGTGACCTTTAGCAATGTTTACATTGTTTTCCTTTCATAGAAAAAGGAGGTAGTAAACTGAATGGACACAAAGATAAATAAGAATGTAATTTTTAAATTACTTGCTATTGAGTAATATGTAAATAAACTAGAATGCTTCAGCCAAAACCAGGGATGACTAAAGAGGAATGATAATAGAGGTAATTAAAATCATGAGAAGCATGGCAGAAATGAACGGGCTGTTGTTATTCAGTGTCTTATAGTAAAAGAACTAGAGGACAGTACGCAAAATTACCATTAACCCAGAGCATGGCTTCAAATACTGTCAGTTTCTTGGAAGAAAATGGAGTAAAGAGTATTAAAGTCAATAATACCACACCTGCCTGTGAATATTCTTGAGCTGCAAGTCCCTGGGAGCTGAGAGAGAATACCAGGGAGGTATCGCAATATGCTTGCTCTGTTCTTATGTTCTTTCCTTATCACTCACCAATTTGTCATAGTTTGACCATGTCAGAGAAAGAATGAGAGTATAAGTAGACCTTTAGTCTACTCTTAGTATGCCTATTCTTATGAGGTATCCTACAATTTCATGACAATGGTGTCTTCTATGACAATTTTAACTTAGGCATTGTAAAAGGATTTTATGCATTTATCAAGTAAGTTATATAAATATTTATTGTTTACCCTCTAAAGACAACTGAGAATGATACATAATCCTGGTTAAACCACTGTGGGTAAACTGACTTGCTAGCTTTTTGAAGTGGTAGTCTTTCATCACATAATCTGTTTAGAGCGTAAAATATCTCTTGATCATTATTTTTCATGTCTTGTGTAAGACTCTGCTGAGAATATTTCAGGTTACAACAGGTGTCCTTGAACAAGTGGAAGCAAAGATGCCTTCTGTCTTCATCACCGGCAGGAGTTAGCAAGTATCCTTCTATACACTTCTAGTGGAAGTGAGGAATACTCCTTGCCAGCTCTGAAGATAGAATGGCAAAAAGACTGTGGCCACTGAGCAATGATCAGTAAAATTTTTTTGTATTCCTAGTTAGCTGTGAACTAATTATGTTTAGTAAGGATAATGTCAGACATGCTTCCTTAGTATACTCCTCCACTCCACTTAGCCCTGAAATGCACTGCGTAGGAGAGCAGTTTGTACTGAAGTAGCCCCTAAAGAGTCAATTTTACTGGCATAAACACATCTTTACTTGGAAGTTCAGTTTGTGTGGTGTTTAGTCCTTTGATTTGGTGCCTCGTAGAAATCCCATTTACTATAAGAATAAGTAATTATTGGCTAAGAATGGATTGTAATTGTATCATTTGGCTTCATCACTATTGATGAGTTAATAGAGAAGTAAGTAAGACAAATATGTACATTGTTTCAGCTAGCTACCATGCCTGTGATTTCTGTTTCATATGTCTGTATCTGCAACACAGGGACCCACACCATTCCAAAATTTTGACATGAACACAAGTTCAATTTGATCCTAGAGCATTTACTGGATAGAAAACTGCTAAGATGTCAGGAAGCATATGGTATTTGCATAACATAATTATAGAAAGTGAGGCAACATTTTTGGGGTAAGGTAGAGTTTTGGAAACCCGTAAAAGTGAAAAAAAAGCTGGAATTTTAATTTAATGGACAAAAGAAGAAGCATGAAAGTACTTAAGGTGACATGAGAGAATAGTAAGCAAGAAAAGATAATAGTATTTTTATTAGATCAGAGCCATATTAAGCATACCTTCTCAAAGAAACAAGAGATGAGCAAACTGCAAAGTCCAGAGACCTTTGGTGGCTATCTTAGGTGAGTAACTAAAGGTGGATGTTTGAAATGGCGTCAGAAAGTCAGAGTTAGCTACCATAACACATTTGATGATGGATTAAAGGAAGGATTTTTTAACAGTTCATAAACTTACTTGTTTAAATTCAAATGACTTCTTTCTTGATAGCCTTTGAAGTAACTTTACCTTGGGAAAATTTTTCTTTAATTTTCAGTTGATCATATATGAAGGCTTTTCAGACAGCTTTTTCTGTAAAACCTCGATCAGCATCCTAAATGCTGCACCAGCAAATTTTCAGTTCAGAAAAAAGGTGCCAGCTTGCTCAAAACATAGTCTTGCACTTTGTATTTTTTGTTCCTGGGAGGAATTAATATTTCTTTTGTTTGCTCAGATGAGAAGTAGGGTTGGCATTCGCTAAAGCTGAATGTGAAATTGTTCGAAGACAATGGCATGGCTCCAAGATAGGTCATTCACCAGTTTCTCTGGGGGAATTAAGGGAGGCATGTTGCCAAACAGCTAGACTTGCAAATAAACCAAATGCTTTGTGTATTCATGTATAAAAAAGATACACACAGCCTTGTCTTACAGAGTGGTGTGGTGAGGCCCTGAAATGTCCATCCTGTCTATTGCTCCTAACCTTTTCTGTCAGATGGACCCTGATTTAATACAAGTAGTGACAATTCATTCATTTATTTTTAAGAAAGTATTTCCGTTACTGTTAAGGACTTACGGACAGCAGTGTATAGCATAACTCTGGAAAGTTTTGTTAAATAACCTTTAGTATTAATATTATTTTTTTAACAAAATATAGCAAACTTGCAAGCCAAGAAATATATATCTAGAGCAAATTGAACAGTATGCCAAGCAGTATTCACACTAAAGACATCAGTATGAGATCCTTTTTAATGCTATTTCATTACATTTCATTATATACTTATTCAGTCATTTTGAGCTATTCTATTAAGCCTACCTATAAATATCAATAGTTTTTGCCTCTCCTTATTTTATACAGTAGCAGTCCAAAAAAAATGGAGCCTGAAAAGATTATTTAGGGAGGAGTTGTAGGGAAGAATGAAACTAGAGGGCAGTGGTGCCATTACAGCAATGGCACAAAAGGTTAGATGTACTTACAATGATAATTTAGCAAGAGTTGGTGACAGCTTAAATATAGTATTTGATCACCTGGAAAGATAAAAAATTTAAAGAAAACATGAACTTGCAGCATGATTTTTAGAAATATTCAGTGATAAAAAATAACAAGAGAAGAGGGTGTTGATGATGAAGAGTTCAAGACCAATAGATTTACTGAAGAGGCAGAAGAAGAGAAATGGAAAATACATAAAAATTAGTAAGAAAATTGAGAGTCAGAATACTCTTAATACTTCTTTAAATTCATTTTTCCTATAGATTATTGATGCATGTACTATGGAAATCAGATTCTTCAGGTTGATGCATGAGAGTCTCTCATTCTTGTTGTCTGCACTATCATAGCAAGGAATGAAGTTGTCCAAAGGTTAAATTCACTGTTGTGATAGAGTTTATCTACTCTATATGTGAACAAAAGCGATTGCATATCCCCATCTTAAGACAAATGTATGAAAATTGCTGTTACTATAATATGTATGTCATCAATATACAAATTGACTTACCTTTAAAATTAAAGAAAGCTATTTATAGTCTAGAATGTATGAAAACTGTACATTTAGATTCATTACATGATCTTACATGGAGACCATGAGGCTTTATTTCCTGCTGCAGTAGGACAAGGGATGATGGTTTTAAACTAAAAGAGGGTAGATTCAGGCTGGATGTGAGAAAGAAATTTGTACAATGAGGATGGTAAAACACTGGGACGGATTGCCCAGAGAGGTGGTAGATGCACCAGCCCTGGAGACATTCAAGGCCAGGCTGGATGTGGATCTGGGCAACCTGATCTAGTTGAAGATGTCCCTGCTAATTGCAGGGGAGGTTGGACTAGATGACCTTTGAGAGTCCCTTCCAACCCAGACTACTCTATGATTCTATGATACCAGTCAGCACAACTATATGGACCAAAGTCACAACAGGTGTGGTGAAGGGGAGGTCAGTTAAAGAAGCCAATGTTTCATTTATTCATAGAGCTAGTTTGTACCCTGAAGAACAAAGATATGCATTTCAAATGCTGTATATTATTTTTGTATCATCTGTATATTCTTTTTATTTCATCACCCTTAATTGAATTTTGAAATAAAATGGTTTTAAAGTAAGAAAGATAGTAGGTTTTGCTGTAACTCATTTTTTAAAGCTCTAATATGGTGTCCTGCCTGTTTTGTACTTAGTATGTTATGGTTTAGTGGAGGAAAGAAAAAGCAGACAAATAATTCATTTTGGTTACTTAAGAAAAAAAAAAATGCTGCTTGCAGGCTGGCTTCATGGCTTCCACAGACAAAAGACGTTTACACTGTGAAATGTGAGATTGTTTATTCCTGGTTTACTATGTATCCCAGCACTTAAACTAGCCAATTAGCTTGTATTTGTGACTATTGATAATTATAGAATAACCATGACAGATGTTTGGACAGAGTATGTTTTCTAAACTCATTCAGCCTTCCCAGAGTCCTCTTGCTTCTTGATGCTTCCAGGGAAATAAACATCCCAAGACAGAAAACGCAAGTTGTTCTAGTTTTGTTTTGAATTTGTGAGAGTGAGCACAAGTGATCATTGAATATTGCTCATAAAATTGGTAATAAATTTCATATTTAATAAATAAGTGAAAAAGTTATACAAAATACTCAATGTAAAATGCATATGCCGGTGTGTAGTGTGGATTTATGGATTTTGTCATTCATTTTAAAGCTTCCTCTTGTTTTCAAATAGTGTGAGTCGTTGATGAGTTTATAGAATCATAGAATCATAGGATGGTTTGAGTTGGAAGCGACCTTAAAGATCATCTAGTTCCAAACCTCTCTGCCGTGGGCAGGACACCTTCCATTAGACCAGGTTGCCAAAGCCCCATCCAAGCTGGCCTTGAACCCTTCCAGGGATGGGGCAGCTGCAGCTTCTCTGGGAAGCCTGTTCCAGTGTCTCACCACCCTTCCAGCAAAGAATTTCTTCCAAATGAGTAATCTCTTTCATTGTAAAACCATTCCCCCTTGTCGTACCACTACAAGCCCTTTCCAGAATTCTTGTAGGCCCACTTAAGGCACCGGAAGCTGCTCCCCTGAGCCTTCTCCAGGCTGAACAAGTCCAACTCTCTCAGCCTGTATTCATAGGAGAGGTGCTCCAGCCCTTGGAGGATCTTCTTGGCATCCTCTGGACTTGTATAATCAGATCCATGTACTTCTGTGCTGGGGCCACAGAGCTGGACACAGTGATCCAGGTGGGGTCTCATGAGAGCAGAGCAAAGGGGCAGGATCACCTCCTTCAACCTGCTGGCCAGACATCCTCTGATGAAGCCCACAATAAGGTTGGTTTCTGGCCTGCGAGCAGACACTGACGGTTCATGTTTTGCTTCTTGTAAGTCAGTATCTCCAAGTCCTTCTCCTGAGGACTGCTCTAAAGACAGCCTCTGCCCATCCTGTAATGGTACTTGGGATTGTCCTGACACATGTGTAGGACCTTGCACTTCACTTCGTTTAACTTCATAAGGTTTTGCTCATCCCATCTCTCAAGCATGTCAAGGTCCCTCTGAATGACATCCCTTCTCTCCAACATATCAACTGAATCACACAGCTTGGTGTCGTCAGCAAACTTGCTGAGGGCGCAGTCATTCCCACTGTCCATGTTTCCAACAAAGATGTTGAACAGGATCAGTCCCAACACCACGCCCTGAGGAGCATCACTCATCACCGATATCCATTTGAATATCAAGCCATTCACTTGAATGAAGAACTCTCTGAGTGCAACCGTCAAGCCAATTCCTTATCAGCCAAGTGTTCCATCCATCAAATCAATGTCTCTCCATTTTAGAGACACGAATGTCATGTGAGGCAGTCAAATACCTTGCACAAGCCCAAGTATGATATCAGTCACTCTTCTCGTATCCACCAATGTCATAACCCCACCACAGAAAGCCACCAAATTTGTTAGGCACAATGTGCCCTTAGTGTTGTCTGTCACCAACAACCTCCTTATTGCCTGTGTGCCTTTACATAAGTTTCTAGGAGGACCTTCCCTATGATCTTGCCACATACTGAGGTGAGACTGCCTGGCCTGTAGTTCCCCAGTCTTCCTTTTTTTTTCCCTTTTAAAAAAGAGGGTTATGTTTCCCTTTTTCCAGTCAGTGGGAACTTCACCAGACTGCCATGACTTCTCAAATATGATAGATAATGACATCCACCGGTTCCCTCAGAACTCACGGATGCATCTGCTCAGGCCCCATGGGCTTGTGCACCTTCAGGTTCCTTAGATGGTCTCAAACCTGACCTCCTACAAAAGGTGGTTCTTCATTCTCCCAATCCCTGTCCTTGTCTTCTGTAACGAGGGCGGTACAGCTAGAGCTCTTGCTCATGAAGACATGCAACAAATTTCAGTTATAAATAATCTGTACAGAAATCTAATGAGCTGTACTTGAAGAATATCACATCTTCATTTCCTGCCCAGAGTAAAATTGTCAAATTTTCTTGTCAGGTGTAAATATTGTAATTGTGATTGAAAGGAATTTAGTTTATTTCACAGAGGAAATAGTGAATATAAAAGTGGTCTTAGATAAGATTGTGTCCAGCTTAAGTACATTTTATATCTAGCTATTCTACAGCCCAACTGCTAGCATGAAAGTAAGTCATGGATTCTGGGAGTGGAAAAGGAATGGAGAGAGGTTTAGACCACCATATAAGTTTAGTCAAGTATGGATGTAGGGCACTGGCAGCCAGTGGGAGCCCACGATGAAATCAGAAGGGCAAGAGCAGGGAAATATTCAAAGAGCAGGATAAGTGAGAGGGAAGTAGGAAGGAGTAGGACAGCAAGGAAGGTTTGAGAAGATGATTGGACTTCACACTGAGAAAAGCCTTGAAAGGTGATGTTAGAAGCTTTAGCATAGGAAAGCTGGAGGTTCTGGTGTGCATTCTGGGACAAAAGGAGTTTGGAATTTGAGGGTTTTCTCTAAGAAAAAAATTAAATTTTGACTTTTGAAACAGTAAGGGTGTAGAGCTGATACATGTGAGGCAGGATGGCAGAGAGGTTCAAGGTTTTCATGTGGGAGCAGGAGAAATGCTGAAACTCTAGACCTGAGAAGGGTGGTGATTGGCTTCAGTGGCCTTGTTTTGGGAAAGGAAATAGATGCTTTGTGGACTTAGGTTTGGTGGAGGGCTCGAGGCTGAGTTAGAGCTTTGGACACGAAATCAGGAGTCAATGGGACATGCTTGCAGGCATTCACACAGGCAAAGTGCCATCATCCTATAAACATCTCTAGCAATACATGCTTTTTTCTTTGTTGGAAATACAGATCTCATAGCTAATTTTAACTAGCAAATCTTGTAATTTAGCTATTACATTAGCATAACGAGAACGTGAAGCTGCATGATGAGCATATGGGAGAAGGCTGGTGTTTAAGCAAGAAGTTTGGGATGATACCTTATTTGTGAAAGCATTATAAAAACAATGTATCCTTGAAAAAAGTACAGCATGCTGTGAAATTTTGGCCCATTTCTCCATGCTGTCATCAGATCTGCTAATGACAACAAATTGGGGGACTGGTTGGTAGACTCAGTGGCAGGGCTGCTATTCAGAGATCAAGACAGGCTGGAGAAATGTGCTGAAACAGTAAAGAAGGTGTTTCAATACATAAAGTCCCTTTCAGCAGCATGCATAAACAGACCACGGTAGAGGATGGGAAAATATTATATAAAAGAGCATCTAGCAAATGACATTGGATTGTTGTTGGAATCTCACAAGAGTCTGCGTAGTTCAGAACATTCATGTGTGATTTGGAAAGGTGATACATATACAACTTGATGAAGTTTATTAACAATACTGAATTATTCAGTTCACTGATTATAGTAAATATGAACTTGCCAGCTTATGCTTCTCTTGATCAGCAGCCTGAAGGAGACAACAGAATCCACTTTCATCAAGTCTGCAGAGGACAATAAATTGGATAACAGGTTGATAAACTTAGCAGCAGTTGTCACTCAGAGACCTAGGCAGGCTGGAGAACTGTGCTAAAAGGAACCTTGTGAAATTCAACAAGGACAATGCAGAGTCCTGCACCTGGGAAGGAAGAGGCCCTGGCCCTGAGACAGCCTGGGCACTGCCAGCCTGGAGAGGAGCTCTGTGGAAAGGACCTGGGCATCCTGATGGAGAGCAAGCTGCACATGAACTGGCAGTGTGCCCTGGCAGGAAAGGCAGCCAACAGCATCCTGGGCTTTATGAACAGGAGCATGATGTGTGAATAGCAGTAGATGAGGAAAATTTTCACTCACTGCTACTCATCAGACAACTAAAATACTTCAATTTTGCCCTTTCCCTCTCCTCCCCTCCACCCTAATACAGGAAAGGTGGCAGTAAATTGGGTTAATTGAAGCAGGTTTAAATTGAGTAAATTTATGAAGATATAGTGAAGGGGCACCAGGATGCTCAGGGTCCTGGAGCACCTAGCCCATGAGGAGAGGCAGAGGGAACTGGCTTGTTCAGTTGGGAGGAGGGTAGGCTTTGGGGAGGATCTCCAGCCAGCCTTACAATACGTATGAGGAGACCACCAAAAGGAGAGACCAGCTATTCACAGTGGTGTGTGGCAGGAGGAGAAGAGATAGTGGATATGAGAGGTTCAGACACCAAGTAAGAAAAACGCTTTCACTGTTAGGACAGGCAAGTGGTGGAGCAGATGCCCACAGAGGCCATGCAATCTCCACAATACATAATATTGACTATGATGAGCTGTAAATTAGCTACTGCCACTTAGGAAAAGAGGTCTGGGTACTACTGTGATTAGTTTTCTGAAAGCATTCAATGCGCATCCATAGTCAAAAGGTAAGCAGGAATTATTAGGATTCTAGCAAAATGGAAAACATTATGTCATTGTCTAGATTTGTGGTGATACACATCACCAATTTTGAATATAATTTTAATTACATCATCTCAAAGAAGGATAAAGCAGAGTGAAGCATAATGTGGAAAAGATGATCTGAAGTATGGAAGCTTTTCCATACAAAGGAAATTTACAAGGTTTTTTTTTAAAAAGGATATTACAGAAAACAGCTGAAAGAGGTCTGTAAAATTATGAATGGCGTAAAGGTATTTTATGGAAGATTGTTGATTATCTCTCAGAGGCATTCGTGCATTAGCAATTATATCAGCTATAGTAGATAGGACAAAGGAATTGGTGCTGAGAGCCAGATGTCCACATTTGTATTTTAGAGAGCAAGGGCATGTTAACTTCAAATCCCAAGGGCTGAATGCCTATTAGTGGTTGAAGTATATTACTGGAACATATAAGAGTTCTTGGACCTTATCTTCTGGTTTAATTTCCCCCGAAAGGAAATAATTTGTTTTGTCCCAGACTTCTCCACCAAGGGACACAAAGCTCAGACAGTGGAGGCAATGAGATGTGGTTCAGAAGCATGCAGAGACACAGGTACGGAAAGAAAATCTTATCAATGCCTTTTTAAGACTGTTCTGAGCACAGCTTTCAAATCACTAGTATCCTAAGTTGCTGGTTGCTGCAAGCACACATATGGGAAGGCGTCAGCCTGTACTTGCCTTTTTTCTTGTCTTTCAGTAGCTCTCTCTGCTGCAGCTCATAATCAGAAAGAAGTGACTGTGTCAAAATGACCTTGGTACATCTGATTACCTAAGAACACTTGCTTTAGTGTAATTTAATTTTACATGAGCACTTACAATGTAAATAGTTGTTATAGCTTGCATATTATTCATTTGGGCACATTTTTACAGTAAAATTTTCCATCTCTGATATTCTTTAGCAAAATAGCAAAATGAGGTCAGTCAATTTACAATATTGGGAGAATATCTTTGATTGTCTGTACTTTTATTTTGAGTATTGCTAGTACCTCAACAGGAGGTTGCTAAAACTTTGGCAGGGACACATATAACAGATGTGCCTATTGATGCTTTGGTGAAAATCCTTTTTGATTTGCATGCTTTGGTGGGTATAAAAGTGTGACTTGCACACAACATTGTTTTTGTTATCTAGTAACAAGTTTCCACTAGCAGCCTGCCAGACTGCTGGCACTGTGCATGCATATTCATATGATTGGAGTGGAAGCTCCTGCTCAGAATATAGTGACACAGGCATGCACAAAAAAGTTTAGTAAAATTTGTTTTAACAAATACATGCCCATGTAGAAAGCATTTAGGGACTGTGTTCATCACATAAGGTAAGGTGTCCCTCATCTCTCCTGTTTCTTAATGCAAACCCCTATTCCATGTTGCTGTACAGTTTTTGAGGAACTCTACAACTCTTAGTTGTCATCCACAGATGGCTAGAATCACATGTAAAGACATGGCTTATTTCCACTCTAGCTGGAGAGAGAGACATGAAGGTATTTTTCATGTCAGAATTTATTAAAGACAGTAATCGCAGTATGGAACATAGAGTCTTCAGTAATATTTATGTATGATCATACAGGGTTTCTAAATGTGATACTTGGTTGCAGTACTGTACAAAAGTTTGGTGATATACTTCAGTTCTTTTTCTTTATTAGCCTCTGTTGAGTCCTAGAATTCAATTTACATAATAATTCTACTGTCAACATTTTCAGCTGAAGCTTAATCAATTTACAGATGGTAAAAAATACACTATTTCAGCCACAGAATATAAATACATATGTAGTAGCTTTACTCACACTCAGGGAAGCCACAAGGATTACATATGGTGTAATAAGCCGTTCCTGATTGTATAAATACCTTTAATACAGCACCAACAATTTTTTCTGTGGCTTTCTATATGAAGAGCAATTAGAGAATAGCCGGTCTCCTAAGCTGAAAATTATGATCTTCAGTGTATAATGATTACATTACAGAGTCTAATCTGTCATAAACTCAGTGTAGGTTTGCTTAAGGTGAATTGCAGATGTACAAATCAGGGATAATATTTGCCCAAATCCTCTAGAAAGCAATGACTAACAAGTTAAAACTAATGTAGCTACATGTTTGCATAATTCCCTGATTATCCCTATTGATCCGAAAACAGCCTCTAGCATTTTGTTTTATATCTACATTAAGTATAGAAATAAATAAAAAGAAAGCACAGGTAGCAATCTTGACTCAGACCCTCCAGAGAGTATAATATACACTAATATTCATGTGTAAAAGGCAAAGTGAATGGTACAGCATTAGTATCATTCATATCATAAAACGTAATGCCAGTTGCAAATTAAATTTAAAAATTAGAATATAATAACATAAATCTAGGTTTCTAATTGACAATAATGCTTTAAAAGTGTTAGAATAGAACTTAAGAAAAATAACAGGTTTGAAATTGGTGTAAGTTTTGAAATGAGCATTTTTGAAGTAAATTCAGTGTTGGAGGGTTAGCGTTTTTTTTTTCTCAATCTCATTGCTTTTATACAGGTTTTTATCTTCTAGTTTGTTTTTCATCAGGTTTCCAAAGACGTTCAGATACTGTAACAAGGAGGCATTTCCCACATGCTGCTCACAGAATGGACTACATGGACTTTGAGGATGACAGCCGTGTATGGCGGTTTGATATGGACATGGTGATAATCTACATTTATTCAGTCAACTGGGTAATAGGATTTATTGTTTTTTGTTTTCTTTGTTATTTCTTTTTCCCTTTTAGTCTGTAAGAGTCACAGCTATGGAAAAAAGCAGTCATGTGAACCACAACAATGTGAATAGAAAAAATTTGAAGGAGGCAAATGTTTGATATTGCATTTTTATCATTCAAAATTGTAATAGACTGCATCAAGCATGCTGTGAGGCTGTTTGATACTTCTGCTGTGTGTGACAAAGTACTTGAGTTTGGTTCCACGTATAATGTGAGTTCTAGATTGTACTTCATTCAGTGGGAGTTTTGCCTTGATTTTAGTGGAAACAGGATTTACCTCTAATGTATAAAAGAATTACTCTGTAGAAGTATGGAATACTGCTTGTTCTTAGGGGAATTCTGTCTACTGCAAAAGAATATGATCCATAGAGTCATTTGGGGGTTTGCTTCTATGTTGGCACACTTCGCTCTGTCATTGGTGCTTCAATTCCTCATACATAAAAGCAATAAATATGCTTCCCATTTATAGTCAGATCTTTAGGGAGCAGGGAATTATAAGCAGTGCTGGATCATGCATTAACAGACATTCATGACAGCTATTTTAATAGTATAACCCAGATTCTGATTTTGACAATTGATAGACCTGTCAGCATTCTACTGTGGAGATGTGCTGTACTCAGTGCCTGAAGTTTTGAGCCTATTAACCAAAAAAGAAGTGATTCTGCACAGTGTGCTGACAGTTTATATTTCAGCATTAGGCAATCAGAAGAAATCAAACAACCTCAAGTCCTGCACATTAAAGGGACCGGTTTTGTGCAGATTCCCAGAGTAGCACTGCACCTTTTCTTACCCATCCAGATGAATGTGTGTAGATCCAGCAAGGCAGCTAATGGAGGACAAGCAGCAGGCCTCCTGGCTATGATTATGTGAGACACTAACCCAGTAAATATTGGAGAAAGAAGCATTCTCCAGTGTAAGAGGTCAGTACCATTACTGAATTGCTGTAACACTTTGGGGATACTCTCAAGTGTGAGCTCACCAGGACTATGCATCTCCAGGGAGATCACATAAGAGGACTAAGTATTTATTTGCACCTTTCATGTGAAACAATTCTAAAGCACTTTATAGTTACTCTATATATAGATTGCTGACATACAGTAGCAAACTGCAGCCAGTTCAGCAATCATTCTGTACTTGCTGCTTTACACAGTATTTTCAAATGAAAATGAAAGAGCATCTATTAAATGATAAAAAGGATATTAGAAACTATTGTGGGAATAAGGTGCTAAAGCACAGTACCAGAGGTTTACTTTTCAGGAAGGTAGAAGGCCATATTTATTTTTAAGGGCATGGCCTTGCAAAGTACAATGTGGTTTTATCTTGAAAAGCATGTGAGTATATGTATGTATCTGGTATCAGGATTTGTGTGGGAGACCTGTGGTTTTTCAGTAGGTGGTGTACTCCCCTGTTCTAGCAGAGAACAAGGAGAAATGTGTTGTGGAAGGTGCCATCTGCCAAATGTGATGGAATGAATTTGGGGATTTTATTAAGCATGTACTTGTGCTTCTTTACTGGAGCAGGGCCAATATGGTCAATCTCTTATATGCTACAAAGGGATTAGGACCATAAACTTTTCACTTAACCTGAAAAATAGCAGTAAATTAGCTACTAATATTAAGTTTTACTACAGGCTACATAAAATAATCTCTTTGAGAATATATGTATCAAATTAAAAATTACAAGTCTAACTACTCTAATTAGACTAAATAATTCTTGCCATCTTTTTAAATATGTGTGAACTTACAGATATATAATAATTGGAATTCACCATCACCACATAGTCATGTTTGTGACAGTAATGCATTTTCTGTAATTACAGTATTATCTAGTTACTTAGTCTCTACCTAAAGGTGGTTGCCTCTATTACTGGTGGCATTAGGCATAACATTTACAAGCTCTAAGATTGCATTAGAGCATTTGGTGATTTTCCCTCTTTATATTGATACAAACATGTCTTTTAAAAGCTAAGGTTTTTAGGTCATCGGCTATTGTTTGCTACATGCATATGTGTAGGTTTGTGTGCTGAAATATTATTAATAATTTTAAACACCTTTCTCATCTATGCCAGGACTGGGATTTTAACTGCAATTTTCCTTTGTCTCTAGTTTTATGAATTTACTGCTCCTGTCTCAGCAAAGAGAAGGACTGATTCACCTGTTAAGTTGAAATTGCTTATACCTTTTGATCTCAGAAAATGCTAAAATAAAAATGTTGTGAAAAATTACTTTAATTTAGCTGACATAGTCTAAAATTCCAGTAACATTATAATTTAAAATTATTTAACCAGGATATCTGATAAAACAGTATCCTTAAGTAAAATATTCTAAAATATATTGAGAAGTAAGAAATATAATATAGGTACTAACTAATTAGATAAGAAAGAGTTACTCAAATAATTTTTAACAACATGTTACCATGGTTTTATTCTGAAAAAGGCAACAAAGGCAAGTAAAAAGTCCAATGTAATATTTGCCCCTTTTGTACAGGAAGAATTGATGACATGGTGGCTACATTTTCCTAAATTTAGTAGGTGTGACAATTTTGTATGGCATTTCTAACTGTGTAACTCTACCTTTCTTCAAATCCTAAGTAATAAACTGTTTCTTTGACTGTATTGTTTTATTTTATATCGATTTTCCAGGAGACAATTAATTTTAAAAGATTACAAATGTACATAATGAAGACGTTGCAACTCTGGGAGACAGCCTCCATGGGAAAAAAAAGCATAGAGTGGGTGGTACTTTTTTTTTGCTTTATTGCTTTTTTGAGATACATACTTTTGTAAAAATACAGTAACAATTTGAAGGCTTAGATCTGTTTTTTCTTGAAGTCTGCCTGTAATATGCTGTCAGTATCTGTGGGATCAAGAGCAGATCCTTTGTAAGCAATTTTATGTTTAAATTGATCCTGCTCTGATCTGCTTGTCTTTCTTATCTACAATAGTATTAAAATGTTTGCAATAGAATTTGAGTTGTTTGTAGTATTTTGTAGTCATTTCACTAGATTTTGTGTGGTAGAATTAAACTTTAATATTTTTTTCAATCACTGCCTTGTTTGTTATCTTGTGTATTCTGTACCTGCTTAGGGTGCAGCTAGGGTTTGTTGAATTTTTTACTACTGTGATTAACTCTTTTCATACTAGCAGCTTTTTATTTCTTTCAGTACTTCCCAGGAAACAGTCAGCTTCTGTCAGAAATCATCTAAAGTCTGTGTTTTGTACAGGTAAACATTTGAATTCAAATTTCCAAAAGCACTTCCTTATTTTGGGTGCCTCAGTTTGCATTCCCAGCATGAGGCTTCCTTCTAAAGGGGCCTGATGCAGAACTGAATATCAACTTTCTCCAATATAGTACTTTAGGATTTCTTATGTTGGGAACCAAAGACTGATAAATGTTAAATACACCTACTTATGATGGACTTCAGCAGTGATCCAAGTCTGAGCAGAATCCTTAAGAACCATAATTGCAAGGATCTAGTTTAAACCCTAAAATGTAATATTTAATTTAGGATATTTCGCTTTTTGCTTGATTATATTTTTACAGAGTGATTTCTTATTTTTAAAAAAATATGGTGTTCCTAAAAGAAGGCTGAAGTATGTGTATTTCATATTTTGGTTCCCTAAAATTGGGTTTTTACAGATTCTATAGGACAGACTTCATCTGTGATAGGCACTGGAGAAAATGTGCTGAATAAACTGAATAATCTAATCTGAGGAATGTTTCTGGGCAAGTCAGCAGATTGACACTGTAGAATAAAAATCTCAGGGATCACTTCTCAAGGAAAAGCTCTCATCAGGGCAGAGTTAAGTAGGAAACCAAATGGCTTTGTCTTGACCTTTGAATGCTACACAGGACACTTTCTGCTTATTTGGATACACAGCCTCCACTGGCACTTCAGCATCAGCTTTTATCCTCTATGCCCAAGTGTCCCATACAAGTCCTTGGAAGTTTTCCAGAGGGTCTGATTGCAGACATTGATTTTCCTTTTCTTCTTCATTAAAACATTCCTGAATATTGCCAGGTTTTTTGATTTTTCAAGTTTTTTTGATAGAATTGTGGCTGCTGAACTCTAGCCAAGGGAGGCAAGATGATGTGCTATTATTTTTCATTACTTTTTGCCATTTGGGACTGATCTTCCGTTTCAATCAGTTGATGCACTGAGACATGTATGACATACCACCCTGAAACTCTGAACAGGATTTTTTGAAATTTTAAATATATCTGTTAGCACTTCCTTTAATATTGCAGCAACAGTCAGTATCCTGTGTGTACTTAACTAAGTAGGTTTCGAGTTTGAAAGATATTCTAGACTCAGTACTACAGCATATCCTAACCCAGTACTCCTCAGGCACTCATCAGCAACGCTGCTTTACATCAATCACATTATTAATGTCTATTCTACTACATAAAATTTGGAAAGACTCCTTCAGCTTCACGTCCTCAACATCTGAGTACTAATTAACAAGTGAAATAAAACTGTTTCCATGATTTCTAGTTTGGTGTTATACAAGTGGTACATCTCGCTATGATACTGTATTGGTGACGGCTCATTTAAAGTTACAGCTTCATTTTAGGATGAAAAAACTGCAGTAACTATATTTGAGATTTTCAGTAGATATAATTGATAATAATGTATTTCATTTTCCTTCAAACATTTTCAACATTCATTTGAAATATTTCTACATTTCCAGAAAGGCATTAAAATGTAATCAGGCAATCACTTAAAATATACTCCACATGTAATCTTTTATCCTCAAACAAGACAATGAAACAGAAAAAGTAAATGCAACCAATAAAAAGATCATGGTAAGTAATTTGATACTGGTACAACATTAAAAATTCATGATTTAAAATCATTTTTACTGTCATTTAAAAAGAAGTATTAAAGTGCTAATTATGTAATGTACTCCAGTGTTTCTGAGCTGGTCAATGAAATTCACACTAAGTAGAAGGGAAGTCTAGCCTTTCTGTATTATCTATATAAAATGAAGAATGCTAGATATTGGCATAGAAATCTAGATGACCGTCCTGTTCAATGAAAAGTGAAAAATAATACTTTAAAGAATCCTATGTAATCCAAATCTCCCTAACATAATCTGCAGTTTGGGGGTATTAACTCTTCTTATAATTAGGTTGCTACCCAAGAAATATTGTTTAGACTTACAAAGGATGAAAATAACTGAAATGCACAAAACCCTGTCCTAAATCCATGCAGATTATAAATCCTTGGGGGTGTACATGAATCCAGAACTCATTACCAGTCATAGCATAGCATCTGATAGTGCCTGAAAGATAACACGTTCCAATTAGAAACATATGAGGTAAGAATGTGTTTGCCTTGCAGATGGCTCTAGCTAGCTAATGTATGCATTTCAGCTGTCAGAAGTTACACTAGTTCTAAAATAATTTGAATTAGACTTCAGGGGAGGAAGAATATGCTAATTTTCTTTTATATCTTTCCAAGCAGAGAATGTTTGCAAGAAGTTAATGTACAGGCAATTTATAGCCCTATCTTGTTCCATCTTAAAGAACTGGACCCTCTTTTTTTTAAAGAATTCTGAATTAAATTAACATATGAGTTAATAATTAGCTGTATGGTCTTGGATTTTTTCAATGCATACAGCGCAGTTTTACCTGAACAGCAAGTGCATGACCTGCAAAATTATCTGATAGTTTTGTATTATACTCACCTAGGAGTTACGGCTCCAAAATTCATTTTCCTTTGTCATCTGGATTGTCACTTGAATTCTAAACTGCAAAAAAAGACATAATGGCATTAAATCACCATGCTATACTGGTAGTTTTCTTTAATTCTGTGTAAGATGGGAATATAGTGCAATGATAATAATAGCATAAAATCAAGATACTCTGTCTTTGCTTTTCTATTATTCCTAAAATGCCTTATTTCAGTGTGATTTGCAGGTCAAATTCTCATCATTTTTGATTTCTAAAACCTAGTTCTTCAGAATTTCCATTTTCCATGCAGGTTCTAGTAGCAACAATGCTCAATGTGCAAAGCATTTAGAGCTTTTCAAGTGAAAGGCACTTTTACAAGAACAAGATGACATCTAAATGCAAGTACTACAGGTTATCCCACAGGTTAGTGCATGTTTTGGCAATGGTACCTAAATTATCATTATTACCATAACTTAAATCAAATGACAGCCAAATTACCCATGCATGGCTTGCATAGATGCTGACAATTCTTCACTGATTTGAATGGAAAAAGAAAAATACAGCTGGTTTAGCGTGTACTGCTTCACAGGAAGTTTAATATTAGAAGTTTTTCAGCATTTGTGTGTGACCCACTGATCAAAAGGAGATTTCTGGAACTAGCCTCCCAGTGCTTAATTAAGTACCATGAGCAGGAAAAGGAGAAAATATCTAAACCTTTAAGTAGTGCAGATAGCAAATTGGTTCAGGCAACAAAATATAAAACACAACGTAATTTATTAAATATTTTTCTGAGTTTTTTTTACTTACAGGAAAGATGAGTTCATTTAACATCTAAGCTTTTTAACAAATATAGATAAACAAATCCAGTAGTTATTGCACAAACCTGAGTCAAGATCATCACTGACCAGCAATGTGATCGCAGCAGTCGTTCAACTTTTTTTGTACGAAAGGATGCTGCTAAAGACTGTTGAACTCTCTCTCTGAAAAACACTGTAAGTATATTATTTTGGAAAAACAGCACAACTGGAATAGATGATGAGTGAAAAAAAAAATGTATTGAAATGACTGACATTTTAGAGAGTAATAATGGAGGACTGGGAGCAGAAAATGTCAAGTTGTAGAAAAGAGAGTCTTCCAAACAGATAAGGGTGAAGTTCTGAGGCAGCAATGAAAGTTGTCCACTAGCCTCTTGTTTATAACCTAGTGTTACAGACAAGTCCATTCTCTCACTAGGCCTTTTTCTGTACCCACTGCAACAGCCATACTACACCTGAAATTGCTGTACTCTGCTCCCCTTGTAGTGCAGGAATCCTCACACAGACTAGAGCCAGCATAGTTGGCTGTATGCACTACCACTTGGCATGAGAAGTCATACAGATGGCAGGGAGCGTGGTCAAATGACACTGCAGACTGTCCATACACTGCTGGAACAGGCTCTTGGTGACTGTTAAAAACATGGAAAATGAGTGAGTGCACCTCTCCAAATATCTCTTCTGTATTCCCATGAAGGAACTGTAATGTAGAATGAATTAGGCATATATTCTCCAAAGGTCCTGGACACCTAAGACCCCTTAGAACAACAGTATCTGTTACGTATAATGATACATGTGCTTATCACTGGTCATGGTAGTCTTTTTCTATAGATCAGTTACCAGAGTGCTTCCAGGCAAAGAGTTTAAACATACCGTCCTAGAACCAAAATTTCACTTGTTGATAGCAACTGCCCCAAGCACTGGGTGCTAACGTAGGCATGTGAGAGGGCAGCAACAGTTTACTGTCAAGTGAAATAAGGCTACTATTTTACAGTTGGACTTAATGATCTTAAACATCTTATCCAACCTAAATGAGTCTATGATTCTGCCTGAACTTGCATACATTATTAAGACGGAGTTTCTAACTTCCTGTTTCACAGAAACTGAATCTTCAAGTTACATGCTTTAGCTGAGGGTACATGGGTGAAGGGGAAAAGAGGCAAATGCTGGTATTGGATGCACCTTTTATGTTTTAGTTTTTCTCCCAGTCACTATATAACATTGTGAATCTCATTCTCCTGCACTTAGCCTTTTCAAGATAGAGGGAATTCTATCTAAATCCTATTTTTGAATTTCAGTTCACTTGGTAAATGCCTAACTTAAAAATCTGTTGGAGCAAATCCAGAGGAGGCTACAAAGGCACTCAGAGGGCTGGAGATCCTCTCCTAGGAGTGCAGGCTAAGAGAGCTGGACTTGTTCAGCCTGAAGAGAAGGCTCCTGGAGACCCTAGAGCAGCTTTCAGTGCCTAAAGGGGGCCTACAAGAAATCTGAAGAGGGACTTCTTGAAAGGGCATGTAGGGACAGGACAAGGGGCAACGGCTTTAAACTGGGAGAGGGTAGGTTTAGTTTATGTATTAGGAAGAAATTCACTAATGTGACGGTGTTGAAACACCGGCACAGGCTGCCCAGAGGAGCTGTGGCTGCCCCATCCCTGGCAGTGTTCAAGGCCAGGCTGGATGGGGCTTGGAGCAACCTGGTCTAGTGGAAGGTGTCCCTGTCCGTGGCAGAGAGGTTGGAACTACATGGTGCTTGAGGTCCCTCCCAACCCAGAATGTTCTATGATTCTATGATCTATGGTGTATTGGAATTAATATTTTCCCTATGTTAATTTATACCATTTATCTAAGCATACGCCTGCAATCATTACTGTAACTTATATAAGTATTATGAGTGTGCTTGTTATTTTTATATTGGAAACCAGCAGATTTCTCATTTACTTTTATATTAGTAAATATATTGCTAATTTAATATTATAAAAAAATGCATACATATTACTATTTTCAAGTAGTGCAGTCAGTAATACTTAAGGAAGAATAGGAAAAATTGTTTAATAAAGCAATTAACAGAAGTCAGTTACTAAATACCTGACCATTTGTTTCTCAAGTTTTTAAAAACCTTTTAAAAAAGCAAATATGTTTCTGTTGTCAGATAATGGATGAGTGCAAAAATACATATGTATCTCAAATGAATGTTTATAATAATGAAACTTTTCAAATTTAAAGAAAATGCAAAATAGCACTTAATATAATTATGCTGAGTGTTCATTAAGAGCTTGCTGTTTGACCTTACCAGTTTATATGAGATTCAGTTTTTAGGTACTGTGTTAGGCTTGATGCTGTTTATCACATTCAGTCAGAGACAGAGCTGCTGCAGCCCTTGATGAGAGCCATGGGAACATGTGCAAAACCTCCTCTCTCACCATTATGAGTTGTCATGAGTGTTCAGTTTCTGGGAAATGTGACAAATCTTTCCTTCTATGCCAGACACTGCATTTACTGATTTTTTTTACTGTGCTTTCTTCAAAGGCTTGTGGCAAATTAAAGGAAAAAAAAATGAAGTAATATATTTTAAAAAATAGAATAAAAATAAGTATATTAACTACTGAGTATTTAAACAAATGTTATCTGATTCTGTGGTAACTCTGATATATTTAATAAACCCTTTAAACCCCACTTTTTATTATAAATTCTAAGTTTGATAAATATCCAAATTTCATTATGACTAAGACCACAATTGTGGAATTAGTCTTTGTTCAAATTTTTGAACTACTATTATTACATCACTTCAATCTCATGCAGATGTGTTGAAGCTGAGTTACGCTTCAATTTATCTATTACTGCTTTTTTGCTGGAGATTTCATACATGCCAGCTACAAACAGTACTGTTTTAAGTCTTTGCCCTCAAATCCACAGTTTGAAAGATCTTCACAGTAGTCCTACGTCTGTTCCTTCAGAAATACCACTAATACACCATGCAGTGAGCACACTAGAAATCTACGTACATACCTAAACTAATGCATAGGGTGCACGTGAGCATGTAGTACCCAAGAGCTTTTCAGAGATTAAAAACTCCTGCTAATCTACAGGCTAAGAACAGTACTCTTGTTGTGCAAAGTGAATATGATGATCTATTATTGCAACAAAAGAAAGTCATCAGTGAATTTAAATATTTTGAAAACCATGAAAAAGAGTATTTTTTTATTATTATTATTTTCTATGTGAGGAAAAAGATGATGCGGTTAAATATGATGTGGTATTAAGGAGGGAGCCAATATGGGATTCAAAGAGGTCGAATAACCCAATTTGACCTGTATGCATGTATCATGAAGCCCATTAGAGAGCCCCAGCTCACTGTTCTCATAAGCCATTTAAAGTAATGTGGGAGCTGTATTAGCTTTCAGCAGGCAGTGAATAGGATGACTCTTTGCTGCACCAAAAATTCCTGCTGGAGCAGGATCAATAAGGAAAGGAATACATTAATTAGGCTGCTTTTATTACCCATCAAGAGATACTTGTACTAGGAGTAGGTCCAACAGAAAAAAAGGTTACATTTTTTCATTGGCTTTTCAGAGAAAAAATGAGAATAAGGCAATTCACGCACCTATATGGAGATTTAGAAGGGGAAGAGGAACTTCTGTTTCTCTTTGAACTTTGAGACATCTACTTTCATCAGAAATTAAATCATCACTGCATTATCTTGAACCCTCCACTGTGGAATGATTATAGTGTTTCTAGGTTTTGTTCTGTGGCTTTGATCTGATTTCCTTCATACTTTCCTGAAACAAAGCCGTCTACTCCCAACAGAATTTTTTAAACCTTTACAAGCATGGGGTTATAAATTACTTAGGGTTTAGCTAATGTTAATGCTTTGAGACAGACTTTTTTTGTGCTTTCCAGCACCATTCATAGGAGCACGTAACCCTTTGTCTGGGTTATGTAATTTAGATCTATGCCAATGGTTTCAACTACTTCTGCTTTTCATACCATTCTTAGAATCGAAAGGATGTAACAGGTACTTATCCCAGAAGGTCAGGTAGACTTCTCTGTACTATTCTGGAAGAGATTAAAATGTTATTTCTTATTGCATCTACTTGTAAGTGACATCTCTGTCTCTCTGTACAGTTTAAAAACCATAGACCATATTCTTAATTTCCTATCTATAAAGGAATAAATATTCTAAATTAAAGCCTTCATTGCAAGTTCACAAGGTAAAACATATAATACAAAAGAAATACAGCATTATATTTACAGTTTTTTGGGTGTAGGAAAAAGGGAGCAAGATGCAAGGCAAGCCACTGTTAGACATGCCATAAACCGTTCATTTAA
Organism: Myiopsitta monachus; assembly: GCA_017639245.1. Classification (NCBI taxonomy): domain Eukaryota; kingdom Metazoa; phylum Chordata; class Aves; order Psittaciformes; family Psittacidae; genus Myiopsitta; species Myiopsitta monachus. The sequence goes on from CM029941.1 coordinate 22,066,394, forward strand.
GTGACGAAGAATAATGTCTCACTTCTTGAGCATTTTATATGTCTTTGACAGAAGAGCACTGCTTTCTGGACTACTAAAAGGATTTTACTCACTGTCTTGAACTGCCTGTAAGTAAGTTCCATTTTTTTTTAGCATTTTCTTCTACATTTCAGACTTTGGACAGAGGCATAGTTTATTGGTATGAAAATAACGGGGTATGTTTCAGCCTGTAAGGGTCATGAATAGATGGCAAAAGTCTCTTACAAAGACCTTTAAGTCAGTATTGCAGTGATCTGAAGAATTACTTAGATCACCATCCATCTATTCTCATAAGTAAATACTGTTTAGAAGGAAACAGCTTTATTCAAACATCACTGAGAAGAAGGGCCGTACTCATGGCTCTGAAGAAAAAAATCTTAGGAGGGATTTATTCAGACCTGCCCAAGTAAATCAGGATTTAAAGTCACAGACTTATAGAATCATAGACTGGTTTGGGTTGGAAAGGACATTTAGATCATCTAGTTCCAACCCCACTGCCATGGGCAGGGACACCTCACACTAGACCTTGTCATCCAGGGCTCTGTCCAACCTGGCGTTGGACACTGCCAGGGATGGAGCATTCACCACTTCTCTGGGCAGCCCATTCCAGTGCCTCACCACACTTACAGTAAAGAACTTCCTCCTTATATCTAATCTAAACTTCCCCTGTTTAAATTTTAACCCATTACCACTTGTCCTATACACATATCCCACTTTAGTCTCAGGTATACTGAAGCTGAAGGGGACCTTCCGATAACCATACAGTCTTAGCTGCCTTTAAAGCATTTTGGTTTGTTTTTTGTTTTGGTACTGAAGTTATTTTAAATCACACTTTTGTAACTATGGAAAACCCATTACAAGAAAACGTCTGCCTGGAGGAAATGGAGTTGTACCATCTTTACTCTCTCCTGATGTTTATGAATGTTTATGAGATGTTTATGAGGGGCTCAGAAAGAAAAAGAGATAGATGGTGGCAGTGCCTGGATGTATCAGTAGACCTGCATACTCCAAAAACAATTTTGTCACAGACTCTACATAAGGGTAAAGAGGGGACTTTATCAGAAATGCTTTTTTCCCCTGAAAGCATTATATGCTTAATCTAAAGCCTCTGTGTGTTGAATCCACTTCTCTATGAGAGACTAGAATTTCAAAACTGGGTTTGACCTCCTTAGTGTCTTATCTACCTCCTCCATTTTCATGTCCCTCTCTTCATGCCTGCAGGAGTGATTGCCCCAAAATGATCAACTGCGAATAATCTCCGAAGCAGCTGAGGAATTATTACCATATTTATCAAGTAGCAGCTCTGTGGCCTTCCAGGATTGGGTACTCGGCAGTTGTCACAGGTCTTTCCTGTCTTTTTCCTGATGCACTCAGGTAAAATTTCCACAGACTAATGTTTTGTATTATGTGTATCATATAACTTCATTTGCATTATTCAAATTCCCAGAAAACTGGATGACTACAATATGACCATAAAAAACAAGTCTCTGAGAGAAATAAATGATCTCATTCTTATATATGACAGTTCTGTAAATATACACATGTAAATGCCTATTTCAAAGTTACTTTGAATTTTAAGGTTGCTGTCATGGGTTCAGCAGTAGCAGTCATTTTTCTCCTTATTGGTAGCTGGTAGAGTGCTGTGTTTTCGACTTTCGGCCTGGGAACAGCGCTGATAACACCGATGTTTATTGTTACGGCTTAGAATGTTTGGTTTGACCAAGGACTTTCTGAGTCTCATGCTCTGCCAGGGAGGAGGGGAAGCTGGGAGGAAGCAGAGACAGGACACCTGACCCAAACTGATCAAAGAGGTATTCCATGCCACAGCACATCATGCCCAGGATGGAAAAACTGGGGGCAGGAACCTGGAAGAGTGGAGTTCACGACTCGGTCGAGTGGTGAGCAGTTGTATCCTCTTCCCTCGTATTTCCCTGGTCATTGTTGTTATTGGTGCTAGCAGTAGTGATTTGTGTTATACCTTAGTTACTGGACTGTTCTTATCTCAGCCTGTGGGAGTTACACTCTTTCGATTCTTCTCCCATTCCCCCCCTCCCCAGAGTGGGAGGGAAGAAAGAGAGGGGAGTGAATGAGCAAACTGCAAGATTTACGTCTTAAACCACGACAGTTGCAAAAGCATTAGTAATAAAACGATTCAAATTTTTGTTTAGTATGAATTTTTTTACTCATTAGAAAATTGAGTTGAAATTGCTTGGAGCTACCTTCTTAAATAACTTCCAGATTGAACATGTGCATTTTGCATGCAAATAAGACTGAGAGACTGTGGCTGCAAATAGCTATGCTTAATCTGAATATGCAAAAATAGTATTTGCATGTGTGAACTTTACTAGGAAACAAGAGAGTTTAAAAACCAGGCTTGATATCTGTGTTTTCTAATCTGCAGAATGACAGGCATATTTCTTAAACACATAGGAATATCAGGAAAGAAACAAGTCTGGAAACTGATGAAATAAAAAGGGAAAAGAACCCAATTATAATCCAGTATACTTCCATAATTCAGCAATGAATCAGATTGTACTTTCTAGAAATAAAGCTTCACAAGGCCAAATAACGATAAACATATCACAGCTTACACTAACCAGGTATTTCTTAATGCCAAATTGGTAGACCTTGCTTTCCTTCAGATAGAGTCCTTGATTTTTTTACTGAATCTCCTACAGTTTTGTGCCCTGATTCTGCATCTGGATGAAGTCCAAATTCTATTCCTGCTACCTGAGGGAATCTGGAAGTTAAGAAGACAAATACTGGATAGAAAAAGGGAATGAGTCAAGTTTATGAACCATTCAGATCAATACAGTAAGAGCCAGACTCAGAGTAAAAAAAATACAGCTCTTAAAATAATGATTAGCAAGGTCATATATGCACCAAATATCCTATTATTATAAGTGTATTTGAGGCAGCAGCTGTTACTTTTCTCACGGACAGTCCAGAACTGAACATCTATGTAAAGACACCACCAAATAAAAGGTATCTAAGTTTTGATCCCAGTTTTTATATTTACCTAGTATAGTAATAATACTGGATTTTTTTTATTTTCTTTTTCGGTAGACTTCATACAAGCATGACACAAGGTTTGTTATATCATTATCAGCATTAAGCCAAAATGTGTGAAACATTTTAAGTGTCTAAGACAGCTAATATATTCAGACACATGTAGAACAGACTGGATGATAACTCTACAGACTTCCCATCAAGAGCTGGGTATCTGTAAAATTCCTTCTATAAAGCTTCCAGGAGTTGTCTCCCTGGAATTCTGACTACTAGCAGGGGATCTCCAACAGGGAGGACAGCAAAAAGATCATCCATAGTAAAGTTCTCTGCTGGGTATACTCAGTTAAACAAAGGATATATACAAAATCATAAAAAAATAATGAAATTTCCTGTAGTATTTTTCTTCATAGATGTTTGGCTAAAAAACACATTTTCTTATTGAAAGATTTGAGGTTAGATGGTGTTTGAGGTTATGATAAGCAAGAAAGAATGCATGTTAAAAAGTTATTCAAATAACAATGATGTAGGAATCAGTGCTGCAAAGATGTGTACATGTACTTTATGTGCAGTAAACTGTCTTAGAAAATTAAGCAAACATGTTGATTTAATGATTTCTATATTTAGAGGTATATTGTTTGGGTTTTTTAAATATTGCATGCATGGGTAGGTGGAGAAGCCAAATCTCAATTGTGATCTCTTCCATCATAAAACAATGAAAAAGCTAACTTAAAACCGAAGTCATCTGAGCACCAGGTAAAACAGTGATCCAATAAAAAACAACAACAAAACAAACAACAGAAAAAAAGAGAGTAATTATTAGCTAGGAAGAACAGCAAAATGGACATTGTAATACCACCAAAATTTATTATGAATGCAGATTTGTAGGAGCTTTCGTTTTTAAAATAGTTCAGTAGCATTTTCATTTAAAGCTTGTTGGGCAAAACCAATTGCAGATTTAGTAAGACATAGGGTTTTTTATGTGGGAAAAAACACAATATGCTTGATTTCTGCCTTGGATACCATATATTTTAAGAGAAAAGAGAAGGGGGAGGGGGAGGGAAGAAGCCAAACACCCAAACCTCAACAGAACGTGTACAGAAAAATAGATCTTTAAGTAATGGGAATCACCAGTGCAGTCTGACTGATATATATCAATTTCAAAACTATTTCTTATAAGGCTATGTGTTCCTATATGCACCAGTATATATGTTTGTTGTACGTAATAAGCATAACCTGAAGCTGTTAGCTTAAGTGATCAGCTCATGTGTTAACATGATGATTATTTTCAGATGTTTATTGATGTATAAAGCATTAAGATTTACTTTCACAGTTTTTTTACTAATTTTAAATTCCTAATTTCTTTGGAGGTTTCTTTTTCTCTAATGTAACTCTGTTCGAATGCCTTCTTTTGTGTTACAAATCCCTGATTTCTGGGTTTGGTTTTACTTAGATATTTTTGAATGGCTACTCCAAACTAAATAACTAAGACACATTTCCAAGGTTAAATATCAATTTACTCAAAACTTTTGGTGAGCAGATCCATTTTAAATTATGACCTTAAGTAGCTGGTGGTACATCAGCAGGAGCAGCTTCTAGTACTGCATTGACTATAGGATTCCCTAGACTGCTTTCTGCTGCTCACACAATATTTATACAAGCGCCTAGTTCTGTATCAGCTGGACAAAGAACTACTTTTGAAAGATGCTGAATAGTAAGACTTCCAATATACTTATTTGCAACAAATATTCCTGAATTCTAGAAATCTGTTTCAAAAACTAGATTTTTTATAATTTTCAGTATAAGAAAACCATGAAAAATGTGTATTATCCCTTCAGTCCCATGAATCTGAATAAACATAAAATATCGTCTTCCACTCTGCATCCTTGCTCGCAAGAAGCTTAGTCATAGCAACAGCAACAAAGCTACAAAATACATCTCTGGAGCTTATCTAAGCAGGTGGAATTCTAGTCTAGCATTTCTTCTTACTGTATCTGATATAAATAATTTGCAGATAATTATAGTGGACAGCAGAAGTGATCATACACCTACAGGAAGATGATAAACCCAAAACATTTCTGCAAAAGCAATAGATACAGTTGCATCCATTGCTGGCCTTAAGAAGAAAGCTTGACTGGACTGCAAGAGATGATTCTGCAGGTGACTGAATTAGGGAGTTTATTCTCATATAGGGAAATAGTTCTCAAATGCAATGGATATCTGGGATTTTACTTGGGAGCTTTGAAAATTCAGTATCAATGGGGTTTTTTAGTTTGGGTTTTCTTTTTCATGTTGCCTTTGCAAAGTGGAAGGTAAAAGGACTCCGCTGATTGTACTAAATCCCATAAGAAGACTGAGAAGAAATTTGCCAGAACTTGAGAATACATGATAACAGCCAATAACCATGTACATCAAATTAACAGGTTGTAGCTTGTTGCTTAAATCAATTCTTGGAACCATTATCATCCACATGCACTTCCAGAGCACTTTTCTTAACTATTCTCCCAGTTAAAAGTTCAAAACAAATTCACCTGTGGTCAGCAATAGAAATGCTTCTGTAGTTTTAAGACAGTTAAGATCACAGGTTGCAGTCAGCTTACAGTCAACCTAATTTGAACAATCTCCAAGTTTCACTGTTACATATGCTTGTTTTTAGCAAATACCAACAGTATAATAAAAATAGTCTTGTGATCTCTAGAGTCCTCTCAGGAACAGGGAGTATAGCAGATGCCATGGTACTGCAGCATAGCAAAGCTGCTTTATAGGAGTGTACCTGTGGTTGACTGTATCAGTGCTGTGTACCAGAAAAAAAATAGCTTATTTAAAATTTAATATTTTGTCAGAAGTATTTTATTCACAGTAGGAATGCACTGTGGAACTCAATAGCAATAATCACATAAGAGATTTAAGTGTAAAGCTCTAGGGATTGAAGTGCTACAGTAGTATTACTAATAAATATCTATAATAAAGGAAATTCATATGGATGACGCTCTTCCACTTAGAAAGTCCCAGCATCTATAAAACAGAATGTTACTGAATGCTGCAGTCTTTTACTCTGCCATTGTTTCTAACTATTGAATGAGTAGCTATTGCAAGAGTAAATTAATTAATACTAGTCCATATGCTATTCATATAATTCATATGCTGTCACCAACTAATTCTGCCAAGAATTCAGGAAGTAAACACAGAGGGATGTAAAGGGCATTTGGTTTACTATGGGCTTTCGTATTCAGGAACATTTTAGGATCAAACCTGATAAATAATTTTCTAAATTATTTTAATTATAAAATTTAAATTAATTATATTAAATATTTAATTATAAATTAAATGTTTATTAAATTAAATATTTAATTATAAATAATTTTCTAAATTATTTTAATTTCTAAATGCCATTTTCATTTGATAAGGTGTTGTCTTTTAGTAGTGATCAAATTTAGTTGTGATGAACTAGAGTAACATTTCATTAAAAATTAAACTGAAACAATTAAAAAAATAGGCCACATTCCTCTGTCGTCTAAGTTTACTGAATCAGAAAGAAATATGGATCTAATTTCAAGATAGAAAGGCAAACTAATTCACAAGTTCCTGTTAAAAATAGCTCTAGACTGTATTATAAAAGCAGAAAAATTCCATGACCACAATGGGATGTACACAAAGTACACAATGTACATAAAGTATACTTAATTGTATCTAGAATAATACAGAGTAAAGGACATAGAGCACTTACAGCTTCCAACCCTCTGAATTCACACTCCAGTATGGAATCAGAATGTAGCCATAGTAAAGCTCAAAATCCAGAAATAAGGAGATACTTTCTGGCCTGGTATTACTTATATGGCCATTGAAAAGAGTTGGTTTTAAATAAATTTGAACCTGCTTCTTACTAGCTGTTTATTTCTTAAATAAATCATTAAGAAAATCACAAGTACCTGAAGGTTCTGAGTATATGCAATGATCACTGATTTTGTGCATAAATCTTTTCTCTAGATTTCCCAAAATGTCAGTTCTTTGAAAATTATACTGAAAAGATGAACCAAAGTGGGGGTTTTTTTTCTCTTCTCCTTTTTTTTTCCTTTTTTAAGAAACTCCTAAAATGAGACTTTTTCCACAGTTCATGTTCCACTAACCTTTTTTATTTATTTTTCATTGTCATGGCCAGCTAGTATCAGATCTACTCCATGGATATTCTGTGCAAGTCATTCGTGTCATAAACTGTGATAAGCTCTGCTTCTTCTGCTTTTAAGTTTTGCAGATATTTCATTAGCTGCTTTGATATAACCTGTATTGTTTGCTTATAGTAGCAAAGGTATTGAGCCTGTTAACCCAGTTTTTACACTATTCCATGTTCCATATAACTGTATTTTTTAATGTGCCTAGACCTAACAGTTCCAAAGTAAATCTGCCATATACATTGTGGAGGAAACCTGGAAAACTGTATTTGTTACATATATTCTTCCAGAATATCCAAGGCCAAAATCAAATTCATGGTTTCCTAAAAGTAAGTTCAGAAAGTAGTTTTTTTAAAGTGAATACAAATAACTGTAGATTTTAGCCGAGTGCCTTTTTTATGGTTTTATTTTGGTTTTGGTTTTGGTTTGTTTTTTTTTTTTTTACCATGAGCTACAGATTGAGGAAATGTACACTTCACCTTGTCCTTAAAATAAGCTCAGTAGGGAGATTTAGTCCATCTGTCCTTTATGTCAAGAGAAGATGGATCAATTTAATTTATTTTTACAGCTGTTCTGGATGCACAATTGTAAAGGACACTTTTGTGCATCTATGATTTTCAATTCACAAGTTACCTAAGTCAAGACAATCATAAATCATCCTTATGGGAGCATTTTTTAATGAAGGCTCAAGGAAAAAAGTTTATGTTTAATGCCCAGCCAAATAGTTGAAGTAAAAAGAATCTCTCAATGTGTGATATTATTTTCTAAATTTAATATAAAATAATATGGAGGAAAGAAAAAAATCTTTATCAGTAACCTACAAAAAAACCCAAAACATTAACTAGTATGCAGTAGGCATCATACTGGCCACAGTATTCTCAAATCTGTGTATGTTACAGAATCCTACATAAAGGCAGCAGTAAGTGGGCTTTTGGTTCAAACCCTGCACCTACAACTGGTGTAATCCCTGAAAAAGTCCATCTTCAGTGAAGTATCACAGAGATGCTAAATTAGCTGCTTCTGCAGAGGATTTAATTGCTAAGGGCAAAATCCCACACACTTATTAAGTTTGAAAAAATACTAGCATGAGCAGGAGTATTGAATATGAAAGCGACTATTAGTGTTCACACAGGCAGATTTTTACAGATAAAGCCACTTTTCTTTGAAAAATATGATCTTTTCATGCTCATACTGCATACATTCTTGCTCTGGCATATATGTAAAACAAGAGCCAAAAAACAAATTTGATTAAAGGAATTAAATTTACTTCCTAAAAATTAACTGGCCTCTGAGCTTTGCAAAAGAGTAACCAAAATAGTAGGAACTGAAAAAAGAGTGGGTGACATCATCCTTCCATCCAACAAAATCTGTGACTGTGTCGTGGTTTAAGACCCTCAATAACTCACGCAGTCACTCTCTCGCTCACTCTTCTCTCTTTCTTCCCCCAGCTCCCGGGGGAATGGGGAGGAGAATCAAAAGGATGCAACTCCCACAGGTTGAGATAAGAACAGTTTAGTAACTAAGGTATAACACAAATCACTACTGCTACCACCAATAGTAATAATGACAAGAGAAATACAAGGAAAGAGGATACAACTGCTCACCGCCTGATATCAAGCCCAACCCCGCAGTGTACCCCCCACAGTGCACCTCACACACCCTTCTGGGTCTCTGCTCTCCGTTTTCACATCCTGGCCATGACGTGCTGTGGTATGGAATAATCTCTTTGGTCAGTTTGGATCAGGTGTCCTGTGTCCGCTTCCTCCCGGCTCCACTCCTCCCTGGCAGAGTATGAGACTCAGAAAGTCCTTGGTCAGACCAAAACATTACCAAGCAGTAACTGAAAACACTGGTGTTGTCAGCGCTGTTCCCAGGCCCAAAATCAAAAACACAGCATTGCACCAGCTACCAAGAAGGAGAAAAATGGCTGCTACTGCTGAACCCCTGACAGGCTGAATGGACAGATATGTTTTGTTTAAACACAAAGCAAAACAAACCAAAAATTCCATTAAAAGTGAGCATCATCTACTTGATGTATTTTTATTGTCCCTTTCTGGCTCATAAGGAGTCTTTGTACTGGCTTAGCAACCCCTAAAGGACCTTTGCCTTACTTACATGGTTAGCTGCTGAACAAATAGCTTGTGTTTCATTATTTTCTGGGTTACCACACTGTTGTTTTCAGTAGCCAGTTTTGTTGTCTAGTCATTCCAAAGCTGTTTATCACAATCGCATTTGGGAGTCTGAACACTTGCTGCCCACATCAAAACCAAAGTCTGTTTCAAGTGAGAGTCAACTACTGCATTTATTAAAAAGTATTTCCTTACAAAAGCACACTGTATATGGTTTGCCTGTCAATTTTGAAGCAGATTGTAGGCCAAACAAAAAAATTTACATAGACTTAAATGGTCTTAGATTTACTGTTCCCCTGAAGTGATAGTCCCATAGTTGCTCCACGTAGCACAGATCAGAGATGAACTGTTTTCTTTTTTAAAGAAGTTACTGTTGACTGGTGATTTTATGTTACAGCCCCATACTTCTGTGATTAGATTTTCCTTTTCTTTCTGCAATCCTAGAGGCAAACTTTGACTCTTCATTCATTCCTGAAAAGGATATGCCTCTTGTAGAGAAGAAGTGTTGGGAAGAGCTTGCAAAATTGCATGCCCTACACCTTGCATATGCTATGAAGCTGGGCGCTGCAGAGCATGGACATACTGTGGTACACCTCCATAACAGGAACTGGCAGAGCCACAGAGACGTTGCCACTGTACAAATCATGTGCTTGTCCTGCTGTGACAAGAGCTATGATGTGGCTTGCAGAGCACTACTTCAGCCACTAGACCAAACAGTGCCTTTCTATCCATCACATCAAGAATTTAGGCTGTGTTGACAACGCAAAGACCACAAGCTGCAGTAAAGGTAAAAACAGAAGGTATTGCCTGAGACAGCTTATAAAGAAAAAGCTCCAGATGACCACCCGCAACTGGGAGTAATCAAACAAACCACAAGTGTTATTAAATATAACTTATGTTAGATTTATTTACCAAACACAGCTAACGGGCAGCACATGTAAAATAGGACCTGTGTTTTCCTTTTGTTGCTACAAGCTGATGGATTTAAGCTGTGTTCACTAAAAAGTGGATTCAAGGAATCAAAGTTTTTATATCTGCAAGATAAAATATATAAATATCTACAAAAAATGAACAAAGCCCATGTCCATTTGGCATAGTCTTGTTGCTGTTCACACGAGTGTAACTTCCTTTTCATTGTTGAATTACTCCAAATTTCACTTGGCATTTCCTCAAAACAACTGAAATAAAACAGATGTACAATGTTTAGAACACTCCATTCTTTTTCAAATGTCAAAAGAAAGTGTCCTGTAAATAGAAAGGGAGGGAAAATAGAAGAAGGCTAAAGGCAAAATGTGAACTTGCTCTTTTTCTGTGTCACACTGACTTCTGTTTTCTCAGTCTGATGTCAACACCTAAATGACTGCTCTTACTACTTTCCATTTCTCTTTCGCTGGTGGTGTTCAAGGGTTGGACATAGGCTTGGGTGCCATGGTTTAGTGGGAGGTGTCTCTGCCCATGGCAGGGGGGTTGGAACTAGATGATCTTAAGGTCCTTTCCAACCCTAACTATTCTATGATTCTATGATTCATAAGCATTCCCTGTTGCTGTTCAGCTTTTTCCACTCTGTTTATTCATGTTAGTATGTTTCTCTTTTTCTCCTCCTTTGTTTCTTCCCCACTTCTTCATTAGCCTTATTTGTAAAAACTATACAAATTTCTGGAATATTTAATAGCACTGATGCTGGTGTCGTTAAATCACTTCCCTAGTGCTCTACTGGGAAAAGCATTTCCAGTAACTTAATGTTAAGAAATGTTGCTTCCAGCAGTACTGAATTTGAAGAGTCAAAAGGACGCTGAAGTAGTGGCAAATGCAGTGGAAGAAAGTATTTATCTCATAATTCCAAAACAAACTCCCTGAAATAACAAAACCTTTCATAACACTGGGGAAGACTGTGAAAGCAGAATTTTATACCTCCTATAGGAATATTTACAAGTTATTATTTCTTATGAAGCTGACATGTTGTTTTAGTAATTCCAAAAAGTCACAGAAGAATTGAGTTGAAAATGTCCTTGAGGAGTCTATAATCCAATTTCCCTCCCAAGGGGTGATTAACAACACATGCATAATTTCTTGCAGAAGAGTGTTTTTTCTTAAAAACCTTCAACTAAATTCTCCTGTAGAAAATTAATGCAGCTGTTCACTATTCTTACCATTAAAACAAGTTCTGTTTCTAACCTGGATACTCTCACTGAAGTTTACTGTATATTTCTGTGATGGGGAAAACAAAAACAAACAAACAAAAACAAACAAACAAGCAAACAAACAAAAAAGTCTGTTTCTTTCTCTAAGCTGTAGCACTTTTTGATATTGAGAACATCTTTTTCCCCTCAGTCACGTACTTCCAGCACTTTTGATATCTACAGAGTGCATGTTTTCTAGCCTACCTTATCACTTTTCTTGTCTATCCCTCTTCTCTCCAAGTGGCCCACATCTTGCTTGAAGTGCAAGGCACCAGACTGGTTAGGTCTTCACCAGCTGGTAAAGCCAAAACCAAGTAAATATTAAGTGGAATCACTATCTCATCTATCATCTTGCTGGCTGTAACACTAATTCCACCTCCTGGTATGGTACAGGTTTTTCTCACTGATAGTTCTATCTTCATGTCAACAACAAAAGTTACTAGTTCCCTTTCTGCAGGGTTTTACCTACCCCAGTCTTGTATTTGTGTGGTGGATAACTTCTACCAAAGTGCAGTATCTTACATATTCCCTTACTTGATTTCACATTTTAAAAGATGGTATCTTCTCAGCTGGCTAAGTTCCTTTTACGTTCATGTCATCTAACTTAATAATCATATTCCAATGCTGCCATCCCTCGGATAAGGTGGTCTCTCAAGCATTCGCTGAACCCCATTCATGTTAACCGCATGTTAAGAGTAACCCATTGGTTACACCTTGCGCTATTCTTTAAACTATTTGTCTTCCCTTAGCATTGACATTCCCCAGAGTGAAGAGGAAGAAATAGTATATAAGAAAACATTAACCATTACCTACGTATATATATTCTATATATATGTAGCATATATTCAATATGATTTCTCCAGTCCTCTGTGATTGCTCATGGTGAACAAACACAAAACTAGGGATCTGGACCTGTAGGTCTACCATGTAGTGCAATCCATATGAACATGAATGTTTCTGTCATTTTTAAAACTTGTTTCTGTAAGTCTTCCTCTCATAATGAGTTTTAGCCTATGCAGGATAAGTTTTGAATTTTGCTCATATTTGGAGATCTGACACATTAATTTCCAAACTGTAGTTCCACTTGTCATTTAGAAGAGCTAGAACACACAACTGTTCTTTGATCACACAGTAAAAAACAGATGGGAATGTGGACAACAGAGAAATGAGTGAGAAACAAAATAAGGAAAATGAGGACAAAATATAGAGTAGAAGGATAATTTGAGACTAGAAGAACAAACAGAAGGGGAGAACAGGCCAATTAAAAAAACATACAGCATAAACTGTGAAGTAATTAAAGCAAAGAAATAATGGGACAAAGCTAAAAGGAACAGGGAAAAAACACACGAAAATTGAAAACAAGCACTTATTTCTTTGCATGTATAGAATAACACAGTCCTATATGTTTAGCGTGTATAGAATAATTCAGTCGTATATATTTAGCAGGGTAGTCATACATTCTCGAATCTTTAGCTCTTTACTGGCAGCACAGCAGCCACATGCAGGATTTTAAACATATTTCACGACAAAGATGTGCTGTATCTTTCCTAATCTCTGCAGGTCCTCCCACATGCGGTGTCCTTTTCTGAATTTAAGATTCATTAAAACTGAAGTTGCCTTGCTTATTTTTGCCTTTGAAATACACTGTCAGAAACATTGGTCCTGGTGATTACGGCTCCTTAAATCCTCCATCTCCAGAACTGATGATCTTGTCTAATCATTTTTTGACTTTTACAAAGCTGTTTATTTCACCATCATATAAAGCCCAAGTAAGAATTATTAGAAAGCATTATTTTTCTTTCTGTCATCCGCCAAGCAGAAATGAGGAGGACGAATTAGAGGAGACAGAGGTTGCCAGCCAGAGCCTTCATTCCAATGTTTCTCAGGTTCCAAGCAATGCAGCTGCCACCAGAAGTGGAAGAACACTTCTCTTATTATTCTACCATTCTAAAATACAGGGACAGGGGGAATAATATAATCTTTCATTTACTTTCTCATGGATAATCCTATGTTTTGGGTTTTGTTTTTTTTGATTGATTTTCATATTCTTGAATTCCCTAGTTTATTCAGTTCTAGTTTTCCTTAAAACTCTCCCTGCTTTCAGTAAATACCCTTGGAATAACACCAAGGAGAACCATCATTTGTAATCATTTTCTACATTTTTTTTAAAAGGATAGTGTAGAATTTAAAGGTCAGGGAAGCAAAAAGGAAAGTCCTCGTTATTGTCCTTGTATGTCAGACATGCACAGCCAGATTCTCAGAAGTGCACAGCATTCATCAAGAACAACTGAAGGTATTATTTTGTTTCTTTTGAGTTGAAAATTATACCCATGAAATGTAAAAAAAAAAAAAACAAAGTTTTTTTTTTATCAAGCTTATCAAATAGCTTGATAAGCATGGTGGAAGCCGGTTGATAACTGTTTAAGGGCAAGTATAACCAGAGACATTTGGCAGTATATGTTTTGTATTAAGAATGGCTTGATTTCAGTGTGGTTACTCAGAGCAGCAAGGCTAAAAAGCTTGTAGGGCAAAATAAAAGCTCAAGTTTCCCCACTGAAATCAGTGAATCGCTTTATTCAACCCACACTGCATTTTCATGTAAAATGAACTGTTCTGCACCTGCCATATATTGAAAGTCATTGTTTGTGGTGTCCTGTAAGGACACTTACATGGAAACCACATAATTTTCCTTGTTATTTAAGCTTTCATTTAAAGAAAATATGAAAATGTAGTTATTACTGCAGTCTTTCAAATGTGAAAACATAAGAGTCCAAATGATAGCTCATAAGAGGATATGATCCATTTCTATTCTTTTAAATAAAACATAAATTCCAAAGTGATGATAATTTCAAAAATCAATGTTGTATCTCTTCTGACCATTTAACAGAAATGTGCAACAATGGAATAACTGAAACTGCAGTCAAAGTTTGCTCTGTAGGGCTACAATATTTTCACTGTAGCCTTTCAAGCATGTCGCTACTGAATAGTTATCAGGACAAGCAGGAGAGTGGAGATATGAAGTAGCCAGTAAAGGCCTTTTCACAAAGTCCAGAGAGAAGAGGTTTCAGAGTACTGCTGCCTCCAAAGAAATTACAGTTTTTGAGTTGTGTTCTCATCATCTGACAACACAAACAGAATTATGTCAAACTGACTAGGCCTGAGTGTCCAGTCTGATTTGGTATCCAGATTTTCACTAGGTCATTTGCTCTGGAAGTTATATTTGGATTATTTCTTGGAACAGTATAATTTTTGTGCTGTATTTACATTAGAAGCAGTAGTGAAGTTTTACCATCTTTGACTTGCTTCTGAAATCTGAAAATATTTGTCCTTTAAATGTTATCAGACCTTTGCCTTTTAAATCTCTAAGGAGAACAGCCGAAATATTACAAAAATAATCTTCCTTAAAGAAGTGTGTGCAGGTAGCCTACTAGCAAGATTCTTCTCATTGGTATAGACTATGCTGCTTGCTATTCCATTTCTGAGCACCTGAACCATGTGACTAGGAGACATTATGGACAAAGTGGCAAACCATTTCTCATACTGACTAAACCATAAATTTTCTATAGGACTTTTATTTCTAGTAACCCCATGGGTCTACAGAAAAAAAAAATGTACATAATAATGACTACATCTATTCCAATTCTATAAACCATATGACTTCTTAAAACATTCCTGAAGATGTAGTGGAGGGCCTCTGTATTGGTCCGGGCATTTTTCCTGTAGGAGTAAGGGGGGTGAAAATTATTTGGGTTCAGTATTTACACATTATTCTCAGATTCTCAAAAGACTATACTTGGGTTTTTTGAATTAAATATATGTGTTCTGAATACACAGATGACTGCAATTTATACATTTAATATAAAACCACAAACCACACATACATCTATCAAAACCACACATACATCTACCACGCGCATCTACCAAGCCGCCTCCAAACCCCTGTATGCCAAACATTGCATTTGCTAAGTAGCAAAACTGATACATCTGCAGACATTAATTTCTTAAGCATCCATTTGGCTAAGGCTATATTCTCTCACTCCTCTGTCTTACAGCTCCTCATAAACCCATGGCATTTTCTTTTCCATAGCTGTTCCTATTCTTCTTTAATAATAACAATGTTTTGCTTTTAAGAGTTTAATCTTCACCATTCCACAAATAATGTACACACTTACTGTATGTAAGACTTTATCCTAATATTTTACTACTCAGTCATTTATGAAATTTATCATAGGACTTTGAATTCGTAATGAATTTATGTATTATCATAAAAATTAGCTTTTAATTCTTAGTTACTATAAGTAGTTCTAAATTATTTGCAGGTTCTGTGTTTTATGACCTTAAAGATAATTTTTGTCTTTTTACAGATACTTACAGGAAGATGTATGAGTGGTCTTTTTTATCTTCCATTCGTTGCATGGCTTTGTTTTCATGCCAGGTTTTCTATCATAAAAAGGTAACACTAGGACAAATTTATATTTATTTATTGCAACCAATCTCTGTTCTATTGGCTACGCTACAGCTAAGGTGAATTACTCCATTGACGCTTTCACAATGAGAAATTGATTTTAACCTTGTACTTTTCAACTTTCTGCAGTTTAAAGATCTGTTAAGATGATGTTTTTTTAAAGTAAGCATTTGCTTTTTTCTCGTAACAGAACTGCTGATGGTACTAGCATTATTTTAGTAATTATATTATGTTTAAAAAAATACTTACACAGGTGAAAGCAAAAAAACACCTGGTTGCATGGGCCATATTCTCAGACTTTGTTGTCATTATTGTGTATATTGTGTCAGGCAAATCTGGCTAAATTTGAAACAGTTGACTAACTACCTGAATGCTTCCATAGGTATCCCAACATGAATTCATGTTGAATTACATATGTAAATACATATTGTAAAGGAAATAGAGAAGGCGGGAACACATCCTGGATTATCTGATTTAGAATTTCTTTCATTCTCTGATTTAAGGAATGCAACAGTTCATAAGTGCCAAAAATCTCACCACAATGATCTCTATCATCCTTAGGGCACGACTTCCATGTCACAGTCTTGCAACACTTACAAAGAAGGCAAGTAAAGCAGACTAAGTTGTTTTGACATTCTTGCTAGCTTTAGCATATTGTTTCATGCATACATAACCAGGAGCAACATGCTTGTACTGGGCTGGCAGCTACAGACGGGCTCACTAATGACTGCATGTTTTTTATACTTTCAGTGATTGCAAGCAAAATAAACATCTTCCTCAGCATCTCCACTGCTAATGTATTGCGTGGATATTAGTTTCCTAAGTACACTTGGAAATCGTTAAGAATGACACAATGGAACTTTTTAAAAAAGTTCCTGCTTTCTTTAAAATCTTATATATCACTAGTCTTTGTTGAACTGCAGTTAAATTTCACAGAACAGAGATGTCTGCCTTTGTTTTGCGTAGTATCTAGATAAACTATTTTTAGACACTTTAAAAAATAAAAACAACAAACAAATAACTTTATTACTGTATTTAGGATCAAAACTGCTGTATTTACTTCTATGCAAACTAGGCGTAATATTTTTGTCTTGGTACTAGACCAATAGGCACTAAAAATAAACTAATGTGCAATCTTTGCTACAAAATTTTTGACTTATTAAGCCCTGCACGGAGCACAGGCTGAGGGAAGAGCTGGGGGAACTGCCACCAGTGGAGGAGCTCTGAAATCAAGAAGGCTAACACCTTGGGTACATGAAAGACTTATTTATGGAATCAGGCTAGAAGAGTGCTTCCTGTGGCACTCCTTTCTGTAACTTAGCCTGTAGGACATGAGTAATCAGAAAGAAATAGCAATTGAAGCTGTGATTCTCAAATGCATTATTACATTGTTATATATGAGGGTTAAACAGTTTTACTCCAGAGGAAACCTGGTACAAAATTTGAGCACTTCATCTCCAGACACTGATCCAACTCTGCATTTCCAGGGAATAAATCTGTGCTCTGTTTAAAAAGTACAGTATTTACTTAGAAAGATGGTTGGT
This sequence comes from Myiopsitta monachus, assembly GCA_017639245.1. Taxonomy (NCBI): domain Eukaryota; kingdom Metazoa; phylum Chordata; class Aves; order Psittaciformes; family Psittacidae; genus Myiopsitta; species Myiopsitta monachus. Next base: position 22,083,905 of record CM029941.1, read on the forward strand.
TCACTTTCTTTAAGTAAAAAAAAACCCAACCAACAAAACAACAACAACAACAAACTTTAAAGAAATGTGAAAAAGTCTCTGCTGTTATTCTTAAATTCTTATTTTCAATACAGCTTTAACACTTGTATTTTATTTTTTCCGTCCCATGGAGATTGTGCAGAATTACTTTATTCGTTGCCTGTTTCTTGGTTTTCTCTTCTCTCTCTCTTTCTACAGAAGTGGCCTTTTTTGCCTTCTCCATTCCTTCGCCTCTTTTTCACTTTTTTTTTTTTCTCCAAAGACATCTCCTCACATTTCTCAGCCAAACAGTGTATCAGTGTCTCTTTCGTAACTTATCTACTCCATTACATTTCTTGGGAAATGTTATCAGAAGCCAGCGACCAGAGAAATAAAAAAATTAGACAAAAATTGCAACAAAATGGAACAAGAGAGACTCCCAAGTAAAAAGTTAATCTGAGTTCTGATTTTAGAACTACAATACAGTGTAGGTGTAGCAAAACCTACATATTTACTTTTATTTCATTATGAGCTGTAAAGTTGCTGTATAACAAGAATTTGATTGTGTTAACAGATGCAGTACTCTGTGAACCTGTTTCAAGGTCACCTAGCTGCAGTCCTAAAAGGTTGCTATAGGAGGGAGCAACAAGTCCCTGCTTGTGGCTATCAAGTAAACATCAGGAGACTCCTGCTTCTCCAACATAATCCTGGGGTGCCATCAAATTCATCATGTTCCACGATGATTTCAGAGGTCAGCTTGAAGAACGATGAAAACATGCAGTCTTACGAAATGTAGAAAGAATCATCATATCCACTTCCAAATGTGGACATACTGAAGATACAATCAGAAGTTAATGTGCTCTAGGTCACTGGGCCTTCAAAACTGTCCCAGATGCGGGCTGAAGGGCAAAATTCAACTGTGACTCAGCTTTATATAGGACAGATATATCACCAGGAACTAAACTGTAACCATTCTAAAAGTCAGTGAGACCCACATTGACTTGAAGGGACCAGAACTCCAGCCAAAGGAAGGTAATGTACAAATAATCATGCTGCACTCTTTGATAGATGTATTGTTATTGGTTTTGGTTTTAGAATTAGTATTAATTATTGTTATTACAGTAGCTCTTAATAAGACTAGAAATAGACCGAAATAAGACTAGAGCATATGAATAAAATTATCCATGAGCAACAATTAGAGTACTAGCAATAATGTAGCATAGTACTATGTTTTAATTTCCCTTTACAAATATATGTATTTTGTTCTGTATAGATTTGAGAAGTTGTACTCAATTTTTCTTTTTTGCCAGTATAAAATACATTTTCCTTGTCATTAAGTAATGGTTTGTCTGGATATGGAAGCAATGTGATGTCCTGGCTCGGAGCTTGTGTTCATGCAGCACCAGATTCAAGCATTTATTTCCTATCTTTAATGCAATTAAGTTTACTATGAAGTGAAAAAAAAAAAAAAAAGAAAGAAAAAAGAAGTGGCAGCCTTACAATAGCTCTTGCAAACTGCAAGTTTGCACTGTCTGGATGCTGAAGATCTAGTAATGTGTTTACAATTGTAACTTTGTAATTACAAGATCATTCTAGTTTTACCTAAAGCAATAACAGTGCTTGCGAAGCACTGCAAATCCAGCACTAGCGCATCCAATAGCTTTCACTTCTGGGAAAGTAGCTGGAAATGTCTAAACAAAGTTTCCAAGCAGACTAGCAGCAATTTCCACACTCAGGCAGATACCACCTGGATGTCTACTACAGTAACTCTTAGGACTGCTTGAAAAGAGGCCCTCAACCTGCCAGAGTGCCATCAATGGCATATTCAAACTCCTTGGCAAGACTGGGTTTCTGTGTGTGATGCATTTGGTGTTCCTCTGTTTCCAAGAACATTACTGAAACATAAAAATCTTTTATTTATGTTCTGAAGAAATAAAATGGTACCAGAAGTCAATTAAACAGCCATAGCTACGTGGCTACAGAGGAACTGGACCGGCCCTGCAGCTGAAGCTGGCCCAGGCTGTCTCTGTGCCCAGGGTGGCCTGGGGAAGTGGGTTCAGAGGAAGCGGGCACAGCCCCACGGACGTCTGCTTCGGAGCGACTGCTGCGAGCATCAGCCCGGTGAACTCCAACCGGACTGGCATGCTGGAGCACAAGAGGAAACTATTTCTCCAACTGGTTACTATTTCAACTCTTCACCCCTGGACGAATACGATCTACAGTGTAGCTGCATCACGCGCTCCGAACATTTTCCTTAGATCCCTAAATAAGGGGTTTTTTGGTGACAGAAAACAAAACTGCGTCTGCCGGACGGGCGATGTGCTCATGGGGCGGGTGTGTGTGTGTGTGTGTGTGTGTGTGTGTGTGTGTGTGTGTGTGTGTGATCTCTAGGGCTGCCGCCACTGGCGGACGCGCCGCTGGCTTCTTCCTGGGCCGCGCACCGGGAGGCGCTTCGCCGCGGCGCTGACCCGCCCCTCGCGGCGGCCGAGCTCGGGGGCGCCGGGCGGGCGGGCTGGGGTGGGGGCCTGGGGGCTGCTGCCGCTCCTGCTCCCGCCCCGTGAGGGCGGTGCGCTGTTGACAGCGTCACCCGCCGGGCCCCGCCGGCCCCTCCGAGCGGCGCCTCCCGACGACCGCCCCGGCAAGGCGAGACGCGCCGCTGGGGGGAGCGCGTAGGGGCGCGGCGGGGCGGGGCGGGCTACCCCGCCCGGAGCATCGGGCAGGGCTTGGCGGTGGCTGGATGGGAGCCCGTGCCCGCCGGGCACGGCCGCGCTCGCCACCCGCCCGCTGGCTGCGGGAGGGAGGACGGCAGAGCATGCCACCGGCGGGGCGGTTCCTCAGGGACTGACATGCTGCTGAAGGAGGGAGGGCGCCAGCCCCTCCGTCTCTCCCCGCGGTAGCGGAGGCGATGCTGCAGGGCGCTCCTCGGGCTTCCCCGCAGGCGCCAGGCTATCGCCCGCAGTACCCGCGCTCGCTGCCGTGAGCGGCCCGTGTCCCGGCCGGACCGAGGCGACGGGCGGCGCGGGCCCGCACCCTCCTCGGGGCGGCGGCGGCGGCTTTGGGGCGGAGGCGCTGCCCGCGCCCGCGGGGCCCCGCACGGCGGGCGGCTCCGCACGGCCCATGCGTGTGCATGATCTCTGCACCGAGCGGGCGCAGAAAGCGCCCCCGCTCCGCCGCCTCCGTCTTCCAGGGCAGCAGGACCTCACCGCACGGCCGCGACAGTGAACGGCGGGGCAGCGGCTCCGACGGCACCTTCCAGACCCAGAGAGCCCTGGATGACTGCAAGATGGTGGGTACCGCGCATGGGCTTGCCTTGGTTTTTCGTTTGTTCCGAGTGTCCTCTTTGCGAGCGGCTGTGACTCTCCTCGCGCCGGCTTGCCTATTCCCATCACGTGCAGATGCACTATTTTTAAAACTGCGGTCCCCATACGGGGTGCTGCCACGTAGCACGACTCGTCCCGGTTCCAAAGCGGGAGAGGGGAGAGATACCTGTGGGGAGCCGGCTGGGGGACTGCGGGACGGGTAGGGCAAAGATCGCGGCCCCGAGGGGGCCCTCGCCCCAGCACACGCCGCCTTCGCGGCGCTGCCGAAGCCGGAGTCACTTTCTGCAATGTCTGCCTAAATCTGTCCCCAGACTTGAACTCATCGAACCCTAAATAGGAGGTGAAGAGTTGGTTCCAGTGCGTGACTGCGCGCTCTGCGTGCTGTCTTGTGCGGCAGCCGCGCTCTCCGCCTAAAATCCTTCTGGAATGGGACTTGGAATTTGAGGCTCTGAAATTTGTGTTCCTGGCGTATGTGGTACCTGTTAACAGTCTCCCCAGAGTAGCTGATTGCAACTGTAAACCCCCAGGTCAAGTACCTGTATTCATGCTATTTTTCGACTGTCACGTTATGGTGTGACATTTTTCCCCATTCATGTTCAAAATTGCTTGGATCCTGACAATTTCCTTCAAACCAGTGCAATTTATACCCTCTATCTGGGTCCACGAGCTACAGTTAGCTGGACACTGGGCCCTAAAATTGCTCCTCTAACCAATGACAGAAATAGAAAATAAAATGAAGTTGCTGCTACTTTACTTGAACGATCTGGATCTTGCTTAATCTCTGTCCAGTAGCATTGGAAATGTACCTGCTATTTCTGTTCTGCTGGATTCTGGCAGTTTTTTCCTGTAATACTGCAAAAGATGCTGGCAGATATCCACCCTGATACTTTGGAATCGGGAGCAGCTCCCAGTGCACCGAGAAACAAAAGCTGCCACAGTGGCTCTATAAATATACCCAACAAGTGGATCCTATTTTTTCTTTCTCACCCCTGGCCACATAATGTGGTTAGTTAACCAGAAATGCTGGCTTGGTAGAATTCGCCAATTAGAAATAAAATATCACTTACAGATGGGTTGTCAAGATGCAGTAAGATTCAGGAGTTAAAACCAGTGTTGTATTTTCTTGTCCTGTGACTGGATGCTGCAGCACCGGTGTGGTTTTGTTTTCCCAGGCAATGCCGAGGTGGCTGAATGTGTCTGTTTAGACAGGGGATGTCAGGAGAGCTGGCAAAATATGTCTGCAGAAACAATTACCAGTTCCAGGATTCTCTTGATGCAGAATAATTATGCTGTGACACAATGTAGTACTTTTTTTTCTACTGCTTTCATGCATTCTCTTCAACTACGGAACGAGAGAGTTGAAGCCAGGTTTAGCAAATACTGTGCCTAGGGCTTTGTTTGGTGTGCGTTTTTAATTTAGCTTGGGGTTTGCAAGTGTGAGGGTGCAGGTGTACTGGAACACACTGGGGTTGTTTTGCTGCTCCAGAAGCAGAGAAACCTATTCAATACTCTTACAATGAAATTCAAGAAATCACAGCCAGAAATCAGGTCCTGGTACTAGTTCTCAGTTATACAGGGTAATTACAGTTGCATGCATGAAGAGTCAGTATGTAATACTGCAGGAGAAGCAACTCGTTTATTTTCTGACTATGAAAATTTGGGGGCTTGACTTTAAAATCTGGTCAAACACAGGTTTTTAGCATACTTGTATGTTGGGGTATATTGAACTCCTGGTTGTAATGATGGCTAGAGAATTACAAGCAGTTCTCTTGTCTGTTTTTATGTAGTTTGGAAATTGAGGTCAAATTAGCAAAACACAGATAAATAAATATTCTGTTCTATTGCTCCCTGCTTTCCACCCCCGCCACCATGTGGAGCAAATGGTCTGATGTGCTTTCTTTCAGAATACAGCAAATGCTTCATTTCCTTAAAATATAGTCCCACATATGTGATCAGTAGAACTAAATAATGATCTTTCCATCACAGCAAAATCTATCCAATAGCATGTGAAATTTATCCAATAGCATCCGTGTGTATCTACTGGGTGTTAGATTTCTGTAAAGGTTGAAGTGTTTATTTACTTCTTTGATTGTTTTACACACACACACACTGGAAAAAAAAGTGCTTTCTGGAATCAGAACTGGAAAGTGACAATCTGGTGCATGTTCTCAGCCAATAACTGCAGATCAGTTTTAAGTCTGAAATCTGGTTTGGGGGCCAGTGACAGAACAGAAATCATTACAAAATAAATTAGCAAAATTGCCAATGTAAAAACAAATGCCACATTCCAATCTGTAAATGTGCTGTTAATCAGGAAGCAGGAGGAGCAAAGGCAATAATTTCTGGAGATATTTTTGTCTCTTATGACAGCAAAAAATAACCTCATGCTACTAGTAAAACAGATGTTTTTTTGTCTGCTTGATATTTAAAACTAATAACTCAAACATTTCAGAGATCAAAAGCAGAAACACTACTTTCCTGCAAATGAGCATTTATAGTTCACAGAAGAGGCAGCTGTCAGGGAGGCCCTAGTCATTTACTAAATCTTGGGATCTTGATCCTGTATGCCATGCTATTGAAAGCAGCAGGGACAAGCCCTAGGTGGGCATGTTTTTTAAAAGTGATTGTTTTCATCAGTGTAGTTAAATGTCTCATGTAAGTAAATCCTCTTTGTTTTTCAGCTTGTCCAGGAGTTCAATACCCAGGTGGCTCTATATCGGGAGCTGGTCATATCTATTGGGGATGTCTCTGTCACCTGTCCGTCTCTGCATGCAGAAATGCACAAAACTCGAACCCGAGGATGTGAGATGGCCTATCAGGCTCATCAAAAACTATCAGCAATTTCTGGGTAGGATTCTACTTACTTCTAATTAAAGCTGTACTCATGCACACATCTTTGCACACAACATTATGGAAACTTTTGGCAAAAACATTTGATTTGTGTTTCTGTTTTAGGCATAGAGGTACATGACCACAAATTCTACAGAATGCTCATATTTTCATGGTAGTGCAATTTTGGGTCATATCCTGGTCCCCTTACTAACATGATATCCTACTGATATCACTGGATGCTTTTATGTAAAATGAACAGGATTTTACTCTGTATTACTAGACAACTTATAAAGATCAAGGGGGAAGCCTTGCTTTTTAACAGTGAAATAGCAATAACATTCTGCCCACTCCTTTACTTGGTATACCTGATTGAACAGTAAGAGGAAACTAGCTCAGCTCAACTAGAGACTTTACAAAACTAGATGAAAAAATAATTAGGCAAAAATTGCACGGGGAGGAGAATACAAATACTATTGTGAAAATTTGTGTTTACATTCTACGTTTCTAAATCCTTATTTATATTGAAGTAAGGAGTGACACCTTCCCAACATATAATGTTTTCGTTTATTCTTTGATATTAACATTATATGCATTCCTTTCCATGGTGACAGAATGTATTATCGCATACTTGAGACTATGCCTCAGTACAAGATAAACTGGCATAAATAGCTGTGTCTTTTAAGATGAGAATTCATGCTATTTTCACAAAGTCTAATTGCGTGTTACTCGCACTATGGTGACTGGGGCATTTGCATTAACACATGTACTCCTGAGTCATGCCTCCCTGACTACACTTTGTCAGAAATTTCTGCACTTGCCTTATTCACTGTAGTCCTTTGTGTACCACTGGAAAGAAAAAAAACCTTCTCTTTTTGCAGCTCTGCCTAATTTCCATTGAAGTTCTTTCATGACTTTAACGTATATGAGAAATCTGTCATAGGTTTAGTGTAAGAGGGAAGACCACACTAACAAACTTAATGGAAGAAAACTCTGGCTGGTCATTTTAGTACAACTGTCAACGTTTTCAGATGCTGTTTTGTGCAAAAACTCATAAGTTGATGCAGTGACGCCTGATTTGTTCCTCACACAAAATTTGTGCTTTCAAGTTCCGGAAGTGTGTGAGAATTAAATAAACACACAAGCAACCAAAAGACACAGGTCCTTTCAATCAGTGCACTGAAAACATGGAAGCAATCAAAATAATACATTTGATTAGCAGAACATCACTTGGATTATTTTTTTTTCCCATTTTAAAAAAACCCAACAAAACAAAGATATATGCTCATTTAGAGGTATGGAGGCTTTTTTGAGTAATCATTTCACAGCTGGGAGTCTGTCACATACCCAAAGATGTCCTGAAGGTTGTGCAGTCACTGTGAGATTGACATTTAGCTAATCTAAAACTGTTTTAAATAACTGTGATAATAATGTGATATCCATAACAACTGCTAGGTGTTAGAAACCCTCTGGAAATTACTTATTTGGTTTGACAGACATTTTACAAGATGTGCTTCGTATCCCCACGTTCCTACAGCTGAGGAAAGCTATATGAGCCAATTAACTTGTTTGTTGTATCTGTGAGGAAAGATGGGACATGAAGGTGCAGCGAGGAGTCAGTGTAGAAAAGAAATAGGAGAGGCATAATAAGTAGTCTCATAGGTTCAGTCATTAATTCAAGAAGAGTGATATAGTGCTTATGGCATAGGATCTTGAATGGGGACCTGATTTGGTAGAGAAAAAAGTCTCAGTAAGAAAAATCCTTAGGGACAGGAGTGTACTAGGGACAGGAATGTATTAAATCATACTCAGTATTAAATAGTCAGGAAGGTAGTGTATTGCTCAGAAGCTACTGTTAGTCAGCAGACTGGACAAAAGCTCATTTAATTTGCTGCTTTAGTTCAAAATGCACAGCATTGCAGTGTGAAAGCTTCTGGATAACGCACCCAATTCTGTCTTCCAAAGCTTGTTAAAGAAAGCCTATTGCTTTCCTACCCAGAGAGAATAGCAGCCGTTAGTGGATTATGTTACTAGTCTATAAAATTTTCTTACATATCAGCATTCTATTGGTTAAGGTCATCAGTAATGGTCAGCTGGTCTCTAAGTGACCTGAGCTGTTGTGGGGCGCAGTTTTTTTCAAGAAGTTGGCATCACTGTCCTGTACAACATTGAGTTCATTAATCTTACTTGGACTGGTGTCTTTCTTGGAAAATCAGCAGACAGCTTCATTTTATGCCTCCTGCTTGAGCATATCAGGATTGGAGGCTCTTAAATGCATTCCTAACTCAGACAGCTAGAAGAGCCAGCCATTCCCCTTCCTAACTTACCTGTTCCACAAGACTAGGGAAAGTAACAAAGAGGAAATGTTCAAATACTTGGAAGGAAGGAAACAAGAACACATTCTATGAGTGCTGGGAAAGGCAGGTCTGGAAGAAAATTTGGAAGCTATGGGAAGAGAAAGAAATGCTGAGGTGGAGATAATGCATTAGAAACTGAACAGGATAGAAGTCATGAGGAGAAGAAAACTTTGACCATGGACATACCAGTTACGGAATATTAAATGGACATCATAGTAGGACAGTGGTGTAAGATGATAAGAAGATTGCAGGTCTAGCTGTAGAGAAAGTATACACAACAAAGGAGATTCAGCTAGGGAAAAGGAGGAAGTAAAAGCCAAATTTATATTCTAAAAACTGAGAGAAAGGAAAACAAAGGACATGATGACAAAGATAAGGAAGTAGCAAGAAAACGTAAAGGCTTATGAAGCCCACAGTGGATTAGACTGTATCACCCAGGCTAGCTCAAATCTGACAGCTGCTGGTAGCAGAGATCTCATAAAAAAGCATATAAAAACCAGGCTGTGCATAGAGCAATACCTCCCATAGCATGCTTGCCACGACCCAGCAATCAGTAGTTATGGGATTTCTTGCAAAGGCTGCATCTGAGCAATTTGTATTTGACAAATACGAGTTCTTACAAAAGATTTTAGGAGTTGTCTAAATCCAAGGTCTTCTACTCAGAAAATGTTGAGGATGAATAATGACATCTTTACACTGTGGTGTGTTTAAAAATATTGCAACAGAAAAAAAGATTATACAAGAAAGAAAACTTCAGTCTCCAACTTCATGGGGCCTCCTAGCTGTTATATCCTTGTCTTCACTTGTTCTCTTATGATTTTTCTTGTAGAAGCAGGTGAAATTTTTCAAAAAGCAGATGCATGCCTGACTTTACCAGCACTATCGCGCCTTTCAGGAAATGATGAATAGAAAGAAAAAGAATTCAAATTCAGATATCCTAATTCTAGTTGATGATCTTCTAGGAATGCAAGCTGAAGTATACTCTTCAGTGTTGGTTTTCTCAGAACTTCAGGCCAATTACTGCTCACCACACTCACACTAACAATTCTTAGTGATTTTTAATGAACTGTCTTCTGAAGAAAGTGAGTATGGTTTGGTCTTTTTATTACATTTTCTGCTGTATCAATTTATCAGAAATGCAATATCTCAAATTAATTACATTGTGCACCCTTGCAGTATCAGATGACATGGTCAAACCTGGAGAAAGTAAAACAGCAAGAAAATGAGTCAGCATTACTTTTTCCAAAGGAAAAATACTTGTAACAATATGAAGGGGGGAGGTGGGTAGAATGCAAATCTCTATTTTCAAAGGGGGTCTGCTTTATGGGGTGATAAACAGTGATAATATTTTAGAAGTCATCAAACAGCAAGTCAGTTTTGTAGGTCAAGTACACCAAGTCTGGGATGTAAAAGGAAAGATAACTCAGAATTGTATTTTAAGATACAGGTCTGCACAGCTGTCTACCCACTTTTGTAAATGTCCCTTTCATATTCTCAAGCACTTGATACACTTACATAATGCAAGTATTTCTGTGTGTACTTGGCACACTGAAACCAGAACTGGCAGTATTATCTCTGTGACAGTCTGCTATATATGTTGACAGTGGGGTTTTTGGTTGGTTTAATTTTTCTTTTTGAGTGAAATGAAACTGAGGAGTTCGGGGGTGCGTGGCAGTGTAGATATTTGTAACACAGCTTTGAAAGTGGTTCTTCTCTGTTGTTCGGATTGGTGTTGCAAAGTCCTGATCTAAGGAGGAATAAAACCCTGTATCAGTACAGGTGTGGAGCCAACCACCTGGAAAACAGCTTTGCAGAAAAGGAGCTGGGGGGTTCTAATGAACACAAGTCGAACATGAGCCAGCACTGTGCCCTTGTGGCAAAGAGGATGAAGAGCCTCCTGTGCTCCATTAGGGAGTGTTGGCAGCAGGGCCTTGATCATTCCCTTCTACTAAAGGCTATTGAGGCTATATCTGGAGTACTGTATCCAGTTCTGGGCTCCACAGTAGAAAAATAAAAAGGACATACTGCACCAGGTCTAGTCAATGGCCATGAAGATGATTAAAAGCATGCAACATCTGACATATGAGGAAAGGCTGACAGACGTGGTATTTGTTAGCCTGGAGAAGAAGACTGGAAAGGGGTTTTATCAATGTATATAAAAAATAAGTGATGCGATAGTGTAAAGAAGACAGCCAGACTCTTCTCAGTGGTATCCACTGATAGGACAGCAGGCACAAATTGAAATACAGAAAATTTGATTTAACCGTTTTTAAACCCCTTTTTTACTGTAGGGTCTGGAGAATATTGGAACAGGTGCCCTGAGAAGTTTTGGAGTCTCCATCCTTGGAGGTACTCAAAACTCAGCTGGATATGTTCCTTAGTAGCTGCTGTAGCTGACACTCTTTTGTGCAGAAGCAGTGGATTATGTCTAGATGCCCATTCTGTCCTGCGACAAGAGACACTGTAAATCTTCTTATTGGAAAAATTCCAAGATGAAGTTTCCTTCTTTGACATTGAAGTTTCCTTCTTTGATATTGTGCTTCTATAAAACAGTTGTCAGTGCAGCCCCCCCCTGAATTCAAGAAAAGTTAAGGAAGTAGACGTAAAAATCACATTCTGATTGCATTCCTATCTTTACTGCATTGCACAAAAATGTTACCATAGTTGAGAGAATCGTTGAATCATAGAATGGTTTGTGTTGGAAAGGACCTTAAGATCATCTAGTTCCACCCGCCAGGCAGGGAAGCCTCACACTAGACCATGTTGCTCAAGGCTCTGTCCAACCTGGCCTTGAACACTGCCAGGTTCAAATGCAGGGGTGGAGCATTTATCACTTCTTTGGGAAACCTGTTCCAGTGCCTCACCACCCTTATAGTGAAGAACTTCCTCATATCTAACCTGAACTTCCCCTGTGTGAGTTTAAACCCGCTTCTCAAGCCTGTAAGGTCCCTCTGGATGGCATTCCTTCCCTCCAATGTATCAACCAAAACACACAGCTTGGTGTCATTGACAAACTTGCTGAGGGTGCACTCAATCCCACTGTCCATGTCACCGACAAAGATGTTGAACAAGAGCGGTCCCAACACCAATCCCTGAGGGACACCACTTGTTACTGGTCTCCAGCTGGACATTGAGCCATTGACCACAACTCTTTGCATGCGGCCAGCTAGCCAGTTCTTCATCCACCGAGTGGTCCACCTACCAAATTGATGTCTCTTCAATTTAGAGACAAGGATGCCATGTGGGGCAGTGTCAAACACTTTGCACAGGTCCAGTTAGATGATGTCAACTGCTCTACCCTGTCCATCAGTTCTGTAGCCCCATCATAGAAGGCCACCAGATTGGTCAGGCAGGATTTCCCCTTAGTGAAGCCATGTTGGCTGTCAGCAACCACCTTGTTTTTCCTGGGCCTTAGTTGTTACTTTAAGTGTGTAGTTGTAGGTAATTCCTACTTTTGTTTCCCTTTGAAATCTACAGTAGGTTTATGATTTTTTCAATAAGCAATAGAGGGTAATTTCTCAGCCCCAATTAATATTATATCAGTTCCTATGCTTGAGTGAAAACATTCTGTGATTACCCAATTATGGCCAAATTTTTATTAAACTGCCCACCTTTTCCCCAAGTTATGACACTTTGAAATTATAATCTTATTTCCACAGCACACAAGCAAACAAAAAAGACTGCTGCAAAATATTTTACAAATTAAGAGAAAAGGAGACTTCAGGCTTATAACTTAGTGAAAGCTACGTTAAGAAAGGCGTAACAGAAACCATTTTAATTTTAACATCAGATGTTAAGTAAAGCACTGCTGGCAGGCAGTGTAGCTGAACAGAAACAAAACACTTAGCTCAGCAGGGCTAACTGAAGTTGTGTTAGGAGATAAAGCAACAAACTAGGTACCAATCAAGCAGCATGTATGGAGATCTCCACCCTCCATAGATGTCATTAAAATTGCTGCCATTGTATTACTCAAAACGTATGTGTGAGAGGTGGGACGAGTGGTATTCATGTTGATCCCTAGAGTTCTGAATTACAGGAATGGCATCTATATCCTACCTCAGATACAGTCACCATTATTTCAACAGCCGGATAGAATCATAGAATAGTTAGGGTTGGACAGGACCTTAATTAAGATCATTTAGTTCCAACCCCCCTGCCATGGGCAGGGAACCTTCCCACTAAACCATGTCACCCAAGGCTCTGTCCAACCCGGCCTTGAACACCACCAGAGGTGGAGCATTCACAACTTCCCTGGGCAACCCATTCCAGTGCCTCACCACCCTTACAGTAAAGAATTTCTTCTTCATATCCAATCTAAACTTCTCCTGTTTAAGTTTGAACCTGTAACCCCTTGTCCTGACACTACAGTCCCTAATGAAGAGTCCTTCCCCAGCATCCCTATAGGCCCCCTTCAGATACTGGAAGGCTGCTATGAGGTCTCCACGCAGCGTTCTCTTCTCCAGCCTGAACAGCCGCAGCTTTCTCAGCCTATCTTCATATGGGAGGTGCTCCAGTCCCCTCATCATCCTCGTGGCCCTCCTCTGGACTTGTTCCAACACTTCCATGTCCTTCTTATGCTGAGGACACCAGAACTGCGCACAGTACTCCACGTGAGGTCTCACAAGAGCAGAGTAGAGGGGCAGGATCACCTCCCTCAACCTGCTGGTCACACTCATTTTGATGCAGCCCAGGATACGGTTGGCTTTCTGGGCTGTGAACACACACTGCAGCCAGCTCATGTTCATTTTTTTGACCCCCAAGTCCTTCTGCGCAGGGCTGGATCTCTTCTCTGCCCAACCTGTAGCTGTGCCTGGGATTGCTCCAACCCAGATGTAGGACCTTGCACTTGTCATGGTTAAACTTCATCAGGTTGGCATCAGCCCACCTCACAAGTGTGTCAAGGTCCCTCTGGATGGCATTCCTTAGCCCTCCAACTTATCAACCGAACCACACAGCTTGGTGTCACTGGCAAACTTGCTGAGGGCGCACTCAATCCCACTCTCTATGTCACTGACAAAGATGTTGAACAAGATGAAAGTTAAGAATAAGGTAAGTGCTTCATAGAGTTTTCACCATGATAACCAGAGTGTGGCCTGGTGAGAGTATAATTAAGTATTAAAAACAATGTGGTGATATGTAAGAAAACAAAGCAAGCAATCTATATTCATTGCAAGAATCAATACTGTTACACATGTTAATACCCCCTGAATTAATGCAGGGTTTTTTTTGCTGAAATACTGCAGGTATTTGAAAGAGTAAGGTCTTAAAAATCCTATAAAGAAAATACAAACTGTTGAGATTCTCCACCACTGAAAACTGTTGGAAATATAAAACTGCCCATTTGCACTCACATGTGTATACTAAAAGCATCTCAGTAAGTTTTTCCAATCTGGCAGGCCAGATCACACAATTCTTTCAAGCATTGAACAGCACCTTACTCAGTTAAGTTTTCCTGATGACTTAACTGGGACTGTCCAAAATGAGAAAAGTTAAGGAGATCTTTTTCTCCCTCCAAAGAAGAGATTTGAGGATCTGGAGTGAATTCATACCAGAGCATTCTTATGAAGTGTTGGTTTCCCTCAACCTTTACATTCAGCTTCTATAAACATTACTGTAACTTTCTTAAATTCTTACAATTTTGTTGTGATTTTGACCGTATCAAATTCTAGGGGCAAATTCTGACTGATTGTTCCACTTCAGAATATCTTCACTGATTTCTTAGTCATGAAGTTGCTCCAGTCTTTCTGCTGTGTACCAGAGACAGCACCTGTTCCAGTGACTCAAATCCTAGTTTTGACTAATGGGAGTTGGTCTGCATGGAATTGTTTGGGGAATTAAGCTCATACATGGATATTTTGTGAGCATACTGTTTATGGACAAACTAGCACACAATAGTGCAGTAAGTATGACATAGCTTGCTTCTTTAGAGGGTAAGATACACATACATTATTTTCATTAGATTCCTTTGTAAATTTCCCTCTGATTATACCACTCCTGAGCATCTAAAATGAATGATAGAAAGGGACATTGAAAAGCTAAAGCCATTTTATGTGGCACTGAGTTAAGGTGGATTCTGTTGCTGAGAATAAATCTGTTTATTTAAGCTGCAGTTGAAAAAGAAATCATTTAAGTTGTCTGTCTCAAGTTCTAATAGGCAAATTCAGAAAGCAGATAATGGAGGAGGAAACAAGGTTACTTACTTAAGCTAGAGTTCTCAAAATATCTAACCTCCAAGTACTCATTTTTCCTTTCTACTTTTGTCTTTGGAACTGTGCTGTAATAGGTAGTTGGTATTTGAAAATGCAAGGTATTAATATCTCCCTTTCTAGAGCTTTCTTTTATAACTGGAGGCCTTATAGGGCTGCCATAAAGGGCAAACATGCCTAAAAGTGAATTTAGCATTTACTTCTCTGTGTCCAAAACAGCAATTCTGAAAAGCCTGGATGTTCTACATCCGCAGTGGCACAGTATAGCCTAGTTTTGACAAAGCTAAAAAGCTTAGAGCCTTGCTTTACAGTAAACCTAATCAGCCAGCAGAAGTGAGGAGTTCTTGCTTGTCCAAGCTCTGATGACCTACATCCCAGAAGTGCTGTCAGAGCATCTTCAGAGCCTGACACACACTGGCAATTAGAACTCCTCACAAAAAGCAGTGACACCTGCTACTTTCTTTTAAACTGAAGTTTAAAGTGGATCAACTTAATTTCTAGACCACTTGCACCCACTTCCTAGAAGAATGTTCTGACTACACTCAGGGAAATGTGGGAGCTAAAAGTAGAAGTGGCAGCATCTTTGTCAGTCACTTATTTGACCCTTTAATCCATCTCACACTCAACTGCACATTTGCAGAACTTGCCAGTGCAGCATTGCCACTGTTCAGACACTCAAGAACATGCTGGATAAGCCAGGCAGGTAAGCCTGCTGCTTATGTGAAGGGTTCTCCAACAGAAGAGAAGCTGTGTTTCAGCCCAGCAGCCTGGGACTCTGCCTTATGCTCAAATGCTCAAGGATCACCACAAATAACAACATTTTCCCTGGGAGATACAGAGCAGCGGAGCTCATCCCCTGTGACATGAAGCTGTAACTGCAGGAAGAAGGAGATACACTGCCACCATCTCTACCCAGAGCACAGAGTATTATGCACAAGGGAGCAAAATGGTGTACAAGTCTGCACTGTACTTGGGTTTCAAGCAGTGCTGGTGCAGGTTAAGAAGACTGTTAAAGAGCTTCCTTGATGTTAAGGAGAACTTGTGTTCTAGTCCTTTCTTCCATGGTATTCTCTGTGCTTAAGCAGATAAATCTCACAAGGATGGAAAAAAGATTCAGAACTCACATAAATGCTGAGTATTCTTCAGCATTCTGCAGCTTCAATCTGGTGAACTGTAAATTCAACTGCACAGTACTTTGGTGTAGGGTTGAAGTAGGCTGAAGATTCAGGGTGATTTGGCTTCTGTTTGAACCTGTCCTCTGCATTCAGCACTCCATTATGGGTCCCAAGCTTCAGCCTGGAAGAGGAAACCAAATAGTAAGGTGTTGTGGTATTTGGAGTCCTTCATTGGAACACTCTGCTATGCATGTGCAGCATTTCACTACAGTTAGATTCCAGGGGGGTTGTTTTTCTAAATCTATGTAGGGAATAATGAAGTATTCTAGCCATTTGTAAGCCTATTTTTCTGTAGCAATGCTTGAAATAACCAGTGTTTCACACTACTATTTTAAGATATAGAAACTTTTTACATCAGAAATTGAAGGAAAACAACATACACAGCCTGCGAAATTTGGAGCCTGAATTACACTGGCAGGGTCCCTTCAGAAATACTGCAGAATCAGAGCTGACCTTGTTCAGACCATTTGGTGCTTGTGCAAGTATTCTGTAACTTCATACCCTTCTGTTGCCCCATTTTGTCCTTCCTTCAGAATACGTGTTATCGCATTTGACATAAAAAGCTTTTCAGACTTCTGTGAAAGCAGTTTTCTCAGAGTCGAATCAGCCAGAGGATCCAGCTGTTAGATAGAATCATAGAATAGTTAGGGTTGGAAAGGACATTAAGATCATCTAGTTCTAACCCCCCTGCCATGGGCAGGGAACCTTCCCACTAAACCATGCCACCCAACACTCTGTCCAACCCGGCCTTGAATACTGCCAGCAATGAAGCATTCACAACTTCCCTGGGCAACCCATTTCAGTGCCTCACCACCCTCACAGTAAAGAATTTCTTCCTTATATTCAATCTAAACTTCCCCTGTTTAAGTTTGAACCCGTTACCCCTTGTCCTATCACTACAGTCCCTAATGAAGAGTCCTTCCTCAGCATCCCTATAGGCCCCCTTCAGATACTGGAAGGCTGCTATGAGGTCTCCACGCAGCGTTCTCTTCTCCAGCCTGAACAGCCGCAGCTTTCTCAGCCTATCTTCATACGGGAGGTGCTCCAGTCCCCTCATCATCCTCGTGGCCCTCCTCTGGACTTGTTCCAACACTTTCATGTCCTTTTTATGTTGAGGACACCAGAACTGCACACAATACTCCAAGTAGGTAGAGGGAGGTGATCCTTCCCCTCTACTCTGCTCTTGTGATATACACTTATAGGAGCAAGAACTGTGGGATACCTGTACTTATTATCTCTGAAAAACACTATACTATTTAATGCTTTTCATGCATCATATTTTAATCTTTCAAGGGAAGGCATAATATTCAGATAATCTATTTTATCATTGCTATGGTGTTTACTAAATAAAGAATGTGGAGATTACATTTTTTCCTAAATTATTTTTTTTTAAAAATTGAATTTAAATGTCAATTTGGTAGAATTTTAGGCCCTGACACATAATAGCACATAGTGACTCCTGCATGTGTCTTGGCATGTCACAAGGGGAATCGGTTAATAAGCTCTTCTTGAGCAAAAACCTGAGTGAAACTAACTTATAGCTGTAAATATATATGCTTTAAAATAGGATTTAAAACTAAATTTTAAGAGGTATTTAAAGACTTTAAAGTGTATCTAATTATAAGTCTGTCATGTTACGCTAATGACCCTATACTCACAAAAATAAAGGGTGTCAGAGAAGCCTACATGATCAAAATTAATGTTAGACCAATCCAAATTTTTTTTTTTTTTTCATTTTTTCTGAGATAAAATTTCTTTATCGGCAAAGTTTTGGAAAAAAAAGTATGAAGAAAAAGTATGTTGAAGCTTCATGCTTAGGTTCACAGGTGTGATTAAAAGTTGCAGTTGACTGGTCTATGACCAAGGTAGTCAAGAAGAGCACCTTTATGTCCCCTTGAGGCCCACCGGTTTAAGATCTGTCTCACTGGCATATTTCAGTAATTTTCTTCTCTAGATTTATGCTGAAACACAGCTGATGCCAAAGCTGAGAATTTAGTCATGAGTTTTAAATGCTTCTTTCCTGATCATTTTCTTAAATACTGTTTGATTAAGAAATCCCACATGGCTGCAATTTTTAGTGTTAGACACTGTTTATCTTGGTTCTGTACAACTTTGATTATACTGTGTCCAGAAAATTCTTCTGAATCTCACTGAATCTTATAAATCCAGACTAGCTTAGCAATATGTTGATATATTTCAAAGGAAGTGAGAACATGAAATAATTAACTTGTGCATTAGAAAAGGACTTCCAACATAGGCTTTTAGAATTCCACATATACTGTTTTATTTAATAAGTATTCTGATTTATTAAATCCTTTCTAAAGTTTGGACTGAAATTTTCCTGCTAACAGAAATATTTTTACTAATTCTCAGTAGTTCTCAACATCCTGAAACACTTTAATTAGAAAAAAAAGAAAAAAGAAAGCTGCCCAATTTTGATTCTGTGCCCTTCACTGGAATCAGCCAGTGCAGTTGCTAAGGTAATTGTGCAGGACCATGCAACAAAGTGACCCATATTTTGTCATGCCCCTTCAAGTTCTGGATTTCTGCAGAGTTATCTAAGAAAAGACTTCATTTATTGTGAACTTCAGTGAATGGTGCTCTAGTAAGATGTTGAGTACCAAATAATAAAGGATAACTGCTCTCAAAAGCATCATCAGGAACTTGCAAGATCAGTCTCTGACCAAGGGTTATACAGGGAAAATTCCAACCACATACAAATTTATTGTAAGGTGTGTAAAATATGTTCTAATTTTTCTAGTTGTTTTGTAGTTAAATATTTGATATATATATGTAAAAATGCAGTTAAATATTTGAAACCATTTTCTGGTTATTAAAGTCTTGTATGAACAAAGCATTAAATTAAGACTTATTTATCAGGAAACCTTCCAGTACTATCAATTAAATGAAGTTTAAATTCATGTTCATAAATAAACATATACTGAAGTGCTGGCTATTATTTAATATTATCTCCTTTTTGCTGGATACATTTGCAGATGTACATTAAGATTTACTGTATAATTTTAACTATAAGAGAAACAATGTACTTAGTTTTTTGTATACAAACAATTATTCATTGGTTTATTTTCATTTATTTTAATTTAATTTATTTTCACTTCTTTTCTCTCTTATGTTCCCTTTTTACCTTGCTATTCTTATCTTTTATATGTATGCTTTCTGCATGAATGTTTCCTGCCAGCAGATTTGCCGTAAGAATTCAAATACTGTCATAATATATTAAATTATGTGCTCGATGTTGTTGAAGAAACTGCTTTCCTCTTGCAGAAGAAAGCAAGTTTGCATTTATTGAGTGAGCAAAGAGAAGTTGACACCTCATATATCTGTCTGTCATGGCAAGACAGATCATTACAAATGCACTGTTGGTAACCTTGTCAAAATGGCAAATAGTTAAGTGGCAAAATTATTTCCATAAGTTCTAGAGCTGTGATTTTGGTGAAGCAGAGCTATCTACCCATATGCATTTACACCCCAAAAAATTTCCCTATCCACAAGTACAGGGATTGGTACTATGGGGATAGTATGACAACTGCAACCATAGCCCTTTTACAGAGGCTGAGCAAAGTGAGGCCGTGTGCTGAGGAAGCAGTCCCGTCATGCAGGTTGAAGAGCACCAGATGTGATTTCCACAAGTGAAAATTAGTTGTATGTTTGTGCAGCTGCTAATACAGAACACTGGATGCCCAAGGAAGACTTTCTGGAGGCATTCTTGCTTCCTAAACAGAAATAATCACTTCAGGAAAGGAAAAAAACCACCACCAGTTCACAAAGTCAAGGGGAGAGTAGAGTAGGATTCAAAAATCTGAAGAGAAAAAATTGAGAAGTTCTTTATGCTGAAATACTTCTTGAACACATTTTGTCAACAGATGGTTTTTAAAATTTCTTTCTCTACATGGGAATTTAAATTCAGACAGCTAATCTGTATCTTTTTTCTTCACTCTTTTTTGACACATGTGAGTTTTCTCACGGTCTCTCAGCTGTGATTTTTAACTACTCGTACAGATTTGATCTGCGAAATATCTGGTGGGACTGTGCGATGTACTTCTACTGACACCATATCACAATTTCTTTTTCATTTGGAAAACTTCTATATGGATGTGTTTGGATATTTGTTTTTAAAAAGAGAGAAAGATACTCCCTGGCATGAGAATGACCTATTCAGAGTGCTCCTAGAAGCATTTGATACATCTGAAATCCCAAATTCTACCTTACTCTGAGCAACCTTGGTGCACTGTTTTCCTTCCCATTTAGAATTGTAGCAGTGACATTGTTAGACTAACAGGAAAAAAAAATTATGAAAACATATCGATCTTTTCAGTAATTGTTAAAAGTGATATAGCTCTTACACAAGCCCTGGCAAGGCTTTGGTCCTTAGACCAAAGTGTTTTGTCATAGTTTTGAGGAAATGCAAATACATAGTTCCTTATCACGTCTCATTTTATTGTCTCTTCACATCTGGTCTGTTTTTCTCATTTTGAAATTTGGAAAAGCAGAACACTAAGTTACAAACAGGTAGCAGGCATCCAGGTCACATAAATGCTTTATAGAGTGTTTTTTTTTTTTTTGGGGGGGTGGGTGGCTGCGGGAATTCTACTGAAATTTATACTCAAAGTAGGTATTAGAGACATTAAAAAGAGATGTGTCATAAATCAAAGCAGTCATCTGATTTAGTGTCCTGTGGATGGACAACAGCAGATGGCATTGCTTGCCTGTAGGAGAGTTCCTTCTAAATCCAGTATGTTAGTGGTTTATTGTGACCTAAATCCTACAGCACCAAATACCTGAAGCATCTCATTCATTTTGAAGCATTTCTGGGAAGTGTGGCCTGTTTGTCCACCCAAATCACAACAAATATCATAGGTCATCCCACCATGAGGTACTTTGGTTTAGTAGTTTTCAAACATTCTCTTTCCAGCTATTAACCACAGGAACTGCACAGAGGTGTAGGTATGAATTCTTACCATTTAAGTTTTGCAGACTTTGAAAGATAGTTTATAAATAATTTATTAGTGAGTAGTATCTGATTAAGGGACATTTTAAAGAACTTAGAACCTTAACTAAAATCAAAAGGGAAATCTGTAGGCAGCATGAGTTTCAGCTGTTAAAGGTCAAACTGTAAGAGGCAATATGGAAGTATCCAGGACTTGAGCCTGTTGCCTTGGCACAGACCTGTTTACTGGTTTATCAGAGAAATTCGTTTGAGAAGAACTTGCAGATGTTTACAAGGCAGGTTGTTGCATAGGCATTTCTTTGAGAAACTTAAAAATTGTGCATATAAAGCTAATCTGACTGCCTCCTTGGTTAGCATGGATCTTTTTGGGAAGGTCTGTCATGGTTTGGGTTTACCTATTAGTTGATATCATAAATCTGGGGCAGTGAGACTGCAAGGTGTTTTGACCAGTTAAGGCTAGAGCTAAGCCAGGCTGACTTGGCACTACCTCCTTTCAAAAGGGAGCCTGATAATGTGAGAATGAGACTGATAATGAAGGGCTCTGTTCAGCTCATCTTTGGCTACTGAAGCAGTCTTACAGATTTCCTCAAAGTAAAAGCAAGAGACAGCCAGCTGAAGAGAACAGTGGAAAGGGTGCTTAGAATTGTTTTCTGCAATGCTTTGCATTTATTTTTTTTAAAAATCTTATAATAACTCAAAAGCATAATTAAAGACACATGCAATTTCACTTGGAGTTCTGGGTGCTTAGTATCCTGTTGGGGATTTTAAGCTTAGCTAGTGTGGTGGTTTAGCCTTGGCCAACAGCCAAACACCCACCCGACCGCTTGCTCATTCAGTCCTCAGCAGGACATAGGGAGAAAGCAGGCAGAATAGGAAGGAGAAAGCGGGGGTAAAGACAGGAACATTGCTTGCCAACTGTTGTTCCAGGCAAGGCAGGCTTGACCTGGGGAAGATTAACCTAATTTATTGCCAATGAAAATAAAAATAATTACTGATTTGGGTAAATGGGAATCAAAAAGACAAATATTAAAACAGCACTTTTTCTGCCCCTTTCCCATGCTGTTTCACTCTGGACTTCCCTACCTGCCCCCTGCCCTGAGCAGTGGAGGAGGGATAGGGAATGGGGGGATTACGGGTAGTCCATAGTAGTTCTGCTTTGCTCTCCTTCCTCCTCACCCTTTTCCTCTGCTCTCGCGTGGGCTCCTCCACTGTCTGCAGTCCTGTTGGAAAAATCTGCTCCAGTATGGGCTCTCCACAGGTGACAGTTCCTTCATGAATATCCATCTGCTTGGGTGTGTACCTCTCTGCAGGCTGCAGGGAAAATCTGCTCTGCTGTGGAGAGCCTCCTCCTCCATTCTCTGAGCATGATGTTCCCACATTTCTCACTCTCTTTGTTCCCTTTTCCTCTCTCCTTGTGGTGCTTCCTGCCCTTTGTAAAAGCAAGTTTTCAATGAGGTGCTGCATACTTGGCTGGTGGGATTAACTGCATCCTGCTGCGGGAGCCAGCACTAGCTGTCTGGAACTGCCATGCTCATCGCTGGGCAGCCCCTAACCTTCTCACACAGAGGCCAACCTGTGACTACTACCACTAGCAAAACCTGGCCACCCTCACCCAGTACATGTAGTCTTACCTGAAGCGGTGCGAGTTTGAAGAAAATTTATTCTAGTAGTGCTGTTTACTCATATATATGTAATTTTACCTAATGGCTGTAATCAGACTTGTCCTCTAGTGAAATAGTTTGGATAGTCCTCTGGTAATTCTTGCCCATGCTTGAGTTAATTCAGCCATTAAAATTCACTTCTGATGCAACAAGTCTAGAAAATTCCAGTCTGTAAATCTGACAGCTAAAAAAAAGGGTTTATGAATATCGATCATAGAATGGTTAGGATTGGAAACGACATTGAGATCATCCAGTTCCAACTTCCCCTGCTTCAGTTTGAAACCCATAGCAGCCTTCTGGTATTTGAAGGTGGCCTACAAGGATGCCAGAGAGGGACTCTTCAGCAGGACTGTAGCAACAGGACAAGGGACAATGGGCTTAAACTCAAACAGGGGAAGTTCACTTAGGTATAAGGAAGTTCTTTACTATGAGGGTGATGAGGCACTGGAATGGGTTACCCAAAGAAGTGGTGAATGCTCCATCCCTGGCAGTGTTCAAGGCCAGGTTGGACAGAGCCTTGGGAGATATGGTTTAGTGTGAGGTGTCCTTGCCTATGATAGGGACTTGGAACTAAATTATCTATCCAACCCTAACCATTCCATGATTCTGTGATTCTATATAGTGAGTTTCCAAAAGAATTTTAGAACTACAACATATAAAATAGAAGACTTCGATAATATAAGTGATGCTATATTTTTTTTTTATTTTGGGTTTTTTCTAAGAGAGAAATGGAACAACAGCATATTCAAAATGGCTGTATCTTGCAGACCATACATGCCTTTGTTTATCAGATATCTTCGATGGAAGTAGGTAAGATTTTCTTGAATGGATAAGAAAAGTATATTTCCTACTATAACAGTTGTAGCTAAGATGTTCTAGCATTGGGACATCTGAACTGCCATCAACTTGGTGGCTAGAAATTTCTCCAATATGAGTCACTGCATTGTGTTTTTAGTCCACTTGTGTTACCATATCCCAATTGACTCCATCAGCCTTGCCAGAGTAATTGGAGATTTTAACTGAATAACATGTGATCACCTGTTTTCTATTATTAGGAGCATTATTGTAACTGCTTCAAAACAATAAAAAAACCCTGCTTATTGGAGAAACACAAATAAGGATTTTTTTCTTTTCCAAGATCTGTTTAGAAGAAAACATTGTAATTGGATGACTTTTTTACTTATATTCAAAATGAACCAGCAAATCTTTTGTTACCTTTAGAGGTGAATGGTTAAGTGAAAGAAATGTTATGTTTTTGAGGTACAGAATTAGAGGCAGGTTTAGTAGGCTGTTGTGCTTGAGCCATAATCAGAGTAGCCTCTTGCCCTCAGTATCTGAGATTAAACATATCTCCACTGTATTTGTCAGTTTTCATTCTAACAGAAGCAGCATAATGCCTGAGGTAGATCTTGTTTCCAGATCATATTTGTAGCTGCTATAAATTTCTAAACTCCAGTGTTTCTGGTATTAAGAGACAATCTACAGGATAATGTTTACAGACAGTGATTTTTCACAGCTTCTCGTGTTGATGTACCTTTCTTTTCTTGGGAATATATGGAGTGTCAGGCAGAATTTGATTAATTCATTTTCACATCTGATTTGGCAAAAATTATTTTCCTTTATCTTTTGAAGACAGTCTTCATTATATGTCTAAAAAATGTCTTTTTTTTTTTTCATCAGCTTGTTATAATTTAGAACTATTGATACCATTCATAAAAATGAGACTTTTCCTTAGAGTTAAGCATAGAATTTGTCAAAACAATACTTTCACAAAAAAGTGTATCAAGCCCTTCATAAAACTTAGCTACTCTTTTAACCAGAGATAATACGTCAGTATGTATTTTAAAATGTTGTTGATAGTAAAGTGCTGCTCTGTTGTAAATGTGTGACCAAAATTTTTGAGTTAAATTCAGAATTAGACCATAAAAGTCACTTTCAGTAGTCTTTAAGTTTTATTTATTTCAATGGAACTATGAATGCTGAACAACTGTGAGAATTCAGGAAAACCTGAAGGTGTTTTTCAGTTGTAACCAGCAGTTTAGCAATACAATAAAATAGACTGACCACTATTAAAAAAAAAAAAAAAATAATGGAATTTCACTCTTTACCTTTTCATACTAAGGAGTTCCATTTTAGTCATGCTTATTCTTGTATTTTAAAATGACTACCCAGAAAGTTGCATTCCCCTCTTGGGTAACTAGGGGCTAAATAGTCGGTATAAGAGCTCCCTCTATAGTTTCTGTTTTAAATATCAGCTTGGGGAAATACAAGGAAAAGTAAATTCCACGTCTTGCCAGTGCTTCACTGACATCCTTAGCTGAACAACATGACCTGATTTTTAAGAAGCACGAATTTATGGTAAGAAAAACATCAATTTTACCAGTGGTTAAATTGTGAAAATGTAATGTTATTTATTGAAGTTGTATTTACAAAATTTATATTTTTAATTTTAATAGCAGCCTGAGAAACCTTGAACTACTTTTATATAAAGGAATAAACCAGCATTTTCTTTCTTATATATACCTTTAATACATATATATCTCAGAGCTCTCAAACTGCGGAAGTATGGCTCACACCGTACTATGAATTTCTCATCAACTGAGTAGTATTCATATGTTTGAATAAAGACTTTTAGCCTTTATGGCATGCTGGTGGTATAGTTTCAATTGGCAACTGCAGAAATTCCTACTAAAAAAAAGGGCCAGGATTTTTAAAAGTATTAATGTACAGCTATCAGCATAATATAGCAGAGAGATAAAAGAAAATTCTGAGCCAAATGGCTAGATATCAGCAAGTGTTTTTGGGTCAGATAAATAATCCTACAGTCCTCATGATGGGAAATGTCATCGTTGTTATTAATAAGCTAACCATCTGGCAGTTCATGCCAGTTTTATTACTAAAAGCAAAACCAAAAAGTTTCATATGAAGGAACCCGTTCTCTGAATTCTCTTTGAAGAGCAAAGCCTACTGTTTTCTAGTGAAGACCAGATGGGAGTAAAGTCTGACAGATATTAAACAATATGCCAGCTTGTATGTACCTATGAACTTTACCTTACATGCAAAATATTGGCACAAGCACATGCACGCTGATCTCACCATTCCCCCTTCCACATGTACGGGAACATGTATGTCTTGCCACTTCACTGGCAAGTCAAGAATCTTTCTCAGAGCCATAGAATCCCATAAATTCTGTCTTTCCTCCTTTCCTATATGGGCCATTCATTGCACTTATCCTGTGAAAGGCAGCAGTCTTACCCTGTCAGATGAAGTATGCCCAAGAAGCCACAAACTGTGTGTACAAATCCTTTAAAGGTTATCAGTACATCTTTGTCTTACCTAAGTGGGTAAAGAGAAGCAAGAAAATTTCTGCTCCATAATGAGCACAATTCCTATTCACAGCTTTGTGGCAGCTGTGCTTAGAAAACAGTGATGAGGAACTGGTGTTTGGCTCATGTGCCGGTGCTGAGCTAGCTTTCGTATGTCCAGCTCCACATAAGCTATTAAACAGCTCCACTGATAACACAGTTTAGTGTAGTACTCTTGTGAGACTGTGTTGTGTGAGATTTCTCTTGAATATGTGGGTGGTCTTCATACAGAAAGCAACTGGACTAACTGAAACAGAGGTAGCTAACTTTGGGGGTTACTAATACAAGTTTGCATGAACTTTTCTTTGTAAAGATTAATTTTTTATATAGCTATTTAATAATAAATACATCATAATCATCATTCTGCAAATTACGTCTGTACTAGTCCCTCATTCAGCATTTCTCATGGCATGACACTGAACATGCAGAAAATTACTGAAAGAAGTTAAATTGATGACACTTTAAAGGGAAATTTTAAGCTCACTACACAGAATGTACTTCAGGGATTGTAAACGAAATCTTTACGTGCACTGGCATCAGAGCATGTGGCTTTCAGAGATGAAAATGAAGCCTATATACATGCATAGGAGAGAATTGTTTGGTTGCAAGCTGATGGAATTCTTGTGGTCATTATTGCAATTAAACACTAATTAAACAGTTTGAGAAAATCAGTGAGGGTAGTGGCCTGGAAATAATTCTTGTTGTATGAACTTCAGGTAATTAAAAATATTTTTCTTGGATGTCACTGCTGTTACTTTGGATTTGCAAATGAGAGAAGAATTTTGCCCACAGTCCCTTTACAGATGCTCCATATTCTTGAAAAAACAAGAATGGGTCTGAATATACATATATCATAGATGTTTCTAATTCTTATTTTCATGCTCTTCGTAAACATAGTTTACAAGAATACATTAGATTAACACAGAAAAAAGTCAATGAAAATACTTATTGCAGTGCTTTCTGATTACTCTTCCAACTCACTTGTGAATAAGAAGCCACTGATAAATTTGAATTGGCCTATAAGCTAATCATCTTGTGTATAATTGTTGCTTCCTTAATTTGCACAATCAATAATTCTGTCAGTAAGAACAAAAACCTTTTCACCATTCACAAAAAAGCTTTTCACCATTTTTGCTTCTTAGAAATTTAGTACCTGTATGAGTAAATTGACATTTTCTTACACCAGAGTGCAGACTCTGTCATTTTGCCAGTGACAGCTAGAAAGGAATAAATAGATTCAATATTGTAAATAAAGTTCCTGTAATGGCCATGATTTTTAAAATATCTAAGGATTTCTAACACTTGAAACAATGCAGATAAAAATAGGACAGCCATAATCTGCTACAAGGATATTATCTTCTCATGATGTAAGTTGACATATTCCTCTTAGTGATAGACTCATGTTTAAAGAATCCTAGCTTTCAGAAGAGTTAGAAAGACTCAGCTTTACTTGTGTGAGTGGAGTAAATCTCTGTCTCTCTCTCAGATAGAGCTCTCATGACTGAGGAGAAAAAGGTCATTGTGACCATCTGTAGTGGCTTTATTATTTGCAGGTTCCACTTCACACCTGAACATTAATGGAGCAATGCCCTGCTGGTGGTATAGGCAAGTCAATGACATTAATCCATTTAAAAAAGAGTTGTGTTATTGTTTGTCTTCAGGACAGAGGAAACCCTGCTCAGAAGGAAAAGTATAGGTGTCTATGAAACTGAAGCAGAAACTGAATGTGATTGTGTGTAT
Source organism: Myiopsitta monachus (assembly GCA_017639245.1). Lineage (NCBI taxonomy): Eukaryota > Metazoa > Chordata > Aves > Psittaciformes > Psittacidae > Myiopsitta > Myiopsitta monachus. Next base: position 22,111,524 of record CM029941.1, read on the forward strand.
GTTGGTAGGGCTCCAGGACTTAAGTATTACATGAAATAAGCCATAAGTTTCAACAGCTAAATTTTGGACCTCAAGGCCAAATATGGAAACTTAAGTGAAATTCTATACTTCTAAATTGTTTTTGTAACGTCTCTGTTGGTAAGGATAGCTCAAAGGAAACTACCATATTTGTGGTCACTGGGAAAGAGCTGCAACAGTAAGTGACCGAAGGAGGTGATCCTGTCCCTCTGCTCTGCTCTCGTGAGACCTCACTTGGAGTATTGTGTGAAGTTCTGGTGTCCTCAACATTAGAAGGACATGGAACTGCTGGAGCAAGTTGAGAGGAGGCCACGAGGATGATCAGGGGGCTGGAACTCCTCCCATATGAAGACAGGCTGAGAGAGCTGGGGCTGTTCAGCCTGGAGAAGAGAAGGCTGCGTGGAGACCTCATAGCAGCCTTCCAGTGTCTGAAGGGAGCTACAAGGATGCTGGAGAGGGACTCTTCATGAGGGACTGTAGTGATAGGACAAGGGATGATGGGTTCAAACTTAAAGAAGGGAAGTTCAGGTTAGATATAAGGAAGAAGTTCTTTACTGTAAGGGTGGTGAGACACTGGCACAGGTTCCCCGAAGAAGTGGTAAATGCTCCATCCCTAGCAGTTTTTAAGGCCAGGCTGGACAGAGCCTTGAGCGACGTGGTCTAGTGGGAGGTGTTTCTGCCCATGGCAGGGGGGTTGGAACTAGTTGATCTTATTAAGGTCTTTTCCAACCTTAACGGTTCTATGATTCTATGATTTTATGTAATGCAGACTATGGAGAAAAAAGGGTACATCTACTGCAGGAATTCCATGGTGCTGAACTTGGGAAGAGTATTCAATGCACATGTAAGAGCATGTGACACAAGGGGGTATAAAAAAGTCTCATCTGTAAGCTATAAAGGTAAGATAAATCAGGATAGTAAAAGCCTCCAAGAGTATTATTTATTATGTAAATATATACCACATGGTTCTTAAATTTAGCTATCAGAGAAAGTTCAGAAATTTAAAATACTGTTCCAGAGAAAGAAAAAGTGGTATGCTTTACTTTTGCTGCATTTGTCTAGTTGCTGGTTCATGCTGTATTTGATTAGATGAATTCTATAAGGTTGCATTTATTCCTGGAACTGCCGCCTATATCAAACATCAGAAATCTCTTCGGCTTTAGGGTTCATACAGTTTTGTAGCAACTCTTTTACCGAAAAAGTTGGGATGATTAAGAGTAGTGCAAACTGAAGGACTAGAGGCTGATCTTGAAAATGCTGATATGACTTAGAAATAAGCCTATGTTTGAAGAACTGCTCCTGATTTATAATAAAACAAATTAAATTGATATCTGGATTATATGTGTTTTATTTTATTTAATTAATAAAAATATGATTACATTAAAAACCCTTCCTGCCATCTGCCAATTTGAAAAGAAATGCTGTTAAATTGATGGTTACTGTTTATGTAGAAAGAGCAGTCCATTTCTAATCAGCTAAGTGATCACAGATCTAACAGCTGCAATTCATATAACAAATAGATTGGTTAAAAATAAAAGAAAGAGCAAACACAACTGCAAAGAATGTTGAGATTCAACTCTTTTTAAACCAGGACTAGGTACTTTGGAGTAATGCAAGATAAAAGGTACTACATACTTAATTCAAGGTAAAAAAGTATAAAATATTATAAGAGCTTCAAAGTGTTTGAGGAGTCTGCAATGAAGTACAGCTTTAAAAAATCAAATTCATTTTATCTCAAACCAATTTTGTGTGCATGTATGTGTTTTGTAATGCTAAATTGTGTTCTAAGCATAATTTTCAGTATTTCAGAACTAGCATTCTTTATTTTGTTATACTACCGCTTATGCAGTCACTAAAAATACTTCTGTTTGTATACTTTGGAAAGAATGTGGGATTTGAGCACAGATCCATTTCTACGAGATACGTGTTTTCGTATGCAGTTAAGGGCTTGATTCTGCATAAACAAAAAAATCTGTCAGGTAGCTAATTTTTCAGGAAAATTATTCAGGGTCTTCAAGCTATCAAATGTTTTCTTGGTTAGAATCACTGAGAATAGGCAGAAATATGATAGGAAGCATCTGAAAAGATGTCTTCAGGGTATTGAGGGTGAACCCTTTTTGCTTTGCCACCATAGCTTTATTCTGTATTTATGATAAGATGCAAGAAATACCATACCTTGCATGGCATACTTTTCCAACAAACTTCACTTTAAAAGCAGAAAAATAGATGTGGCTTAAGAGAAATGCATATTTATAGTCTAGCCAAAAGAAATCAAGCTCCTAGGATGGGCAGATTTATTACCACATGTATGGTGTTGTTCCTGAGATAACACGGACCACAGTAATTGTAATTTGTACCCCAGTCATTTCCTGCCTTTTTTAATGAGGTCTGCTTTGTAAGGGCATGGCAGCTGGAGCTTGACTGAGTCCAGCATGATTTCAATCTTCAGTCTTTTCCTACCTTACCTTTTTTTTTTTTTTTTTAGCTGCACCTTTTCCTTGTTTAAGTATTCTTGATTGTACAATTTACTACTACTGTGATTTGCAATTTTCTTAATTTTCATTTTCATGTATTAGCACCAGTAGACCTCTTTCATATGCTGCAGAAGTGCTGAGGTTGCTCTTTCCTTTTCGGAAGGTTTTCACTAATCCATTAAAACCTTCATGGTCTCATTTGGTTTATGATGTCACTTGGAGGGACAGGAACCCTTAGGGACCTTGGAAAACCACAGTTTCTTCCTCAGTGAAAGCAGATTATGGCAAGTTCTGGAATCAAGCATTTCTTTGAGGTGGCTCTTTCTCCTGCTCACTGAGCCACATGCATCAGGGCCTACCTTATACTGGCCTTATGTTCTTAACCCAGGATATCACTAAGTATATTCTTTATTAGTATCACTGAAGTCAGTGGCAGAAGCTGCACACTTTCTAGGCAATGTATGTTTGTCTTTGTTAGAAATAATGGTGAATATCAAATATCAAGAACTATCAGGTTTTTTAATATGCAGTATTAATTTGAATTGAACTTCAGGAAAATTGTATCAGCATAAACTGATCAGATTTTCCTCAAAATAGAGGTTTTGGGCTTTGTTCTTGACAAAAGAGGTGGACGTTACATTTTGAAAGGACCCTGGATCTGGGTATAAGTAATGCCCTCTTATCTCTGAAAAGAAATAACCTAAATTATTAGTTTAGGTAAACATTGCTTGCTATAGGTTTCAAAACCTTTGGCCTAAATTGGTAGTGAGAAATCTGACTCTAGCAGTAGAATCTATTGTTGCTATGAAGAATTTATCAGCAAATAATTTATTTATAATAATTATTAAGATATAATTATTCCTTGTGATAATTTATCATCAAATCATTTATTTGCTTTGGTTTTCTTAAGGAAATCCAGAAGTCTACTTTTCTCTCATACAGAACAGGATCTTTTGAAGCATCAATTTAGCCACAGGAAACTCAATCACTGTAAAGAATGTTGGCAATCTTTTTATCATAAAAGCTTCACTTACATTATTTGTAGTCTAGAAATCTGAAAGCATGCTGAAATTTATTTTATTTTTTTATCTCTTAGCAACAGTAATCAGAAATGGCATTTTGTTCAGGTTATTTAGAAAAGCAGGTTCCTCTAGCGGTTATAAAATGCAGGTTTGAGGATTAGCTTACCATTTAACATCACTATGTAGCAAACAAATAACAGGAATGTCTGAACATGAAATGGCTGAAATCCTGACTTTTCAATCTTGCCACTTACTGCACCTTAGAAGGAGCATTGAAAATCTAATTTTTGGGTATGACTGGATAAATCACTTTGTTAGCACTTACAGAAACAGTTACATTTATAAAAAAGTATGTTTATGCATTATGCTGCATTCTTAGACTATAAAAGTGAGGTTTAATGTCTGATTTTAGAGCCAGGCATGCAAATTGATTCCTGGATCTGTATAAATTATTTTCTTAGTGTCCTAAACAATTAACTGAAGGTGCAGGATTACTCCAGATTCCATTTTTTGTTTTCAAGATAGATACTACTTTTCTGAAAAAAATTCTCCTCCTCGTACAATATTTAAACACGGGGGAGCATGAAGAAATTCAGGCAGAAACTGTAGAGCTAAAAGGCTACAGCTGACTTTTTCCTGATGAGTGTCTTCAAAGTAGGGTTGATTATGCTGATCCAGGATTTGTAACTGAACAGTGGCTGTGAAAGTGGCTGTGCAATATCCTGTCTCTGCACCAGGACCAAGGGTAACTGAAACTGGATGGCTAAAGAACATTTCAATCTACCAGAAAATACTTTTCTAAAGCTTTTAAAGAGGAAAAAAGATCTCAGCCATTTGTTTACCCCTTTTCTAAAAACAAGCAGAGGAGTAAATAAGGACATGCAATTTTACCAAAGACAACCTGCGTTTAGCTGTTTTAAGCCTAGAGCTTTGTAGAGCTAAAGAATTTTTGTAAATAAAGCTTGACATAAGGTTTATTTTTTATCATATACACATTGTTTAATGGTTTATGAAGCAGATTATGATGTGGTTGCTTGCAACAGCAGGGAAGTGGATTTGATGACCCTCACGTCCTTCCAGTCCCATTCCTAACAAAATTTTTTCTCCTTTACTGCAGCCCAGAAGATGGTGAAATTCATCCTGAAATCTGTAGACTATACATCCAGTTACAGTGTTGCTTAGAAATGTACACGACGGAAATGCTTAAGTCCATATGTCTGCTAGGATCACTGCAGTTTCATCGGAAAGGTATGGAATTGCACAAACACACAGATCTAAAGAAAAAGTAGAGTGCAGTCTTTTCAGGATACGGTTGGGTATTCCTGATAGACAAAGCACTGTGCTGGTTTTGGCTGGCATAGATTTCTTCATAGTAGCTAGTATGGTCTGGCTTAGATCTGTGCTGCCACAGTTTACTATGCAGGGATGTTTTCATTTCTGCTGAGCAGTGCATACACAGCATCAAGACTTTTTCTGCTTCTCACCCCACCCCCACCAGCAAGTAGGCTGGTGGTGCACCCGAAGTTGGGAAGGGACACAGCCAGGACAGCTGACCCCAACTGAGCACAGAGATAGTCCATACCATCATGCTCAGCATGTAAAGCTGGTGGGGAGAAGAAAGAAGTGGGGACCTTCCCTGATGATGGTGTTTGTTTTCCCAAGTAACCATCACACATGATTAAGCCCTGCTCTCCTGGGGATGGCTGAACACCTGCCTGCCCATGGGCAGTGGCGAATGAACTGTGCTTGCATGCACAGCTTTTGCTTTCCTTCTCGGCTGTCTTTAACTCAACCCATGAGTTTTCTCACTTTTACTCTTCCAGTTCTCTCTTCCATCCCACCAGGGAGGAGTGAGTGACTGGCTCATGGGGCTTATTTCTGGCTGGGGTCAAACCATGACAAGCACCAAACTGTAAAATGAACTACACCACTGAAGCTCTCCAGCTGCTGAAAAAATAGCTGTTTTTCTGCTTCATTATCATTATTCTTGCAGAAGGGTGTCATATCAGGCATGTATCACTAATATCCTTGAAGTTTAGAAGTCTGAAATAATTTTTTTAAAAGTGATCTCAAAAGTTTTAGCTGTCATTGATCAGATCAGTGGGAAAACTATCCTAGTCATTTTGTAAGAGGTATTTGTCTGGGGCATGTTTGAGGGCATGTGGTCGGTGGAGCAATATGGCATGGTTTTAACACTAAACTGATCCCTTACTGTCCCTGTTGTTACTTATCCAGAAATGACAGCTTGTAGCAAAAGACAGATAAATATGGTCAGAAAGTGGCCCATCTTCATAAAACTAGATAGAAGATTCAGAACTGAAAACTATCTCAAAGAGTACTTTTACACACAAAGGAGATGTTCTTGCTTTAGTGAAACTGCTTCTCTCTAATGATTTCATATTTGATTAGCTACATTCTAAAAGGAAGATGTAGAAATGCAGATAATTTACTGAATAGGTTACTTAGTAACCTCATTACTCATTGATGGAACACATTGATTGGGAGCATCTCTCTGCTGATTGTAACTGTTCTTTCCCCAGAGAATATCTCAGCAGAATTTATTAGGTGAAGACAAGACAAAGTTCTGTAATGAACTGTGATGTAGGTTTTGTAATGTACCTTACATATTTCCTGTCACCCTGAAATGTCTCATAATGTATTCTCCACATCTAGCTATAGGATACAGCTAAATCAAATTATTTTTTATTATTAAATTAAGAATTAGAAGTTTGTAACTGCTTATTTGAGCTTTTCAGTGATTTTCTCAGGTCAAAAAGAAATCTATAAAATAGGAAAAGACAGAATTAACAGAGCCATCATATAACAGTTGCCTGTAGCTGCTAAAATGAGTCATCATTTTTTAATGACAGATTGTACTGCATTTCCTAGTACTGGCTACAGTTGTCAAACCATCTTCTGTAATTGCAGAAAGAAAGTAGCTTGAGGTGACAGTTGAGTAACCCTGATATATCTGTGTCTCTCCTTTTTGCCTTTGGATGGAATCTACGTTAATAACTTAATATCAAGCTATTAGATGTCTAAATTGGATAAGATGAATTACAGCATTATAGTATGGGCCAGCTCAGTTCCTATTTGGCTGTACTTTTGTTAAGCATTGTTTCCTTATCTCACCATAGACAAAGTTATGGTAGGTATTCTGCCATTGCTAAATACAGTAATTTTTGTCCTGTATCCATATAGAGATAATCATAGTAGCTTGACTCTAAGTTTCTGTGACATTCCTTGAGAAAAAATCATAATAGGCAAAACATGGACAATTGCAGGGATTCAGGTAATTTGAATTTTGGAACTTAGCCAATAGAACACTGATCTTGTATAATAAATACTGGGTGTTTACAACACCTAGAAGTATTTTAAAAGTATCATGCCATGAGGGAACTTCCAGTTATATGGGGTTTTTCACAGTGCAAGTAGCCATATACTGGAACAGGCACCCAAAGAGGCTGTGAAATCTCCATCCTTGGAGATACTGGTAACTCAATTAGCTGTGAATAATGTGATGCAAGTTGACCCTCCTTTCAGTAGGGTATTAGACTAGATGGCTTTGCAAACTATTTATTCTATGTTCTGCCAAAACATACTATTTTCCAAGGAGCAGAATGAGCCCATACCTTTCTGCCTTTACTTATGGAGAATGGTACTGCAGTGTAGGCAAAGACCATAAATTTATCTTGGGGAATGAAGGAGCTGGTAACTTCACCATCATAAAATATATTGTGCTGTTTCTAATATACAGCTTTTTTACTTTTTCACCTGTTCAGTTCTTCATCATCTCAGTGACCATATTTTTAAAAGATTAATAATTTTCCTTGTATATAAAGAGTACTAACCTTAGAAAAAAATCTTTGCTTAATTCATAAATATGCATGCCTGATGTTATTGTTGCATCTTGAAGCTCATTTCTGAAGGTAGTATTTTCCATTTGGATGTAATATTTTTCATTGTCTAGTACCATTACCTGTTGAATAAGTAGTTTGTAAGGTTTTTACTCTCCCATGAGATTTCACCATTTGTGTTCTTACTTGAACAGCAGATATTCAAGTAGGATGACATGCAGGCTTTTCTCAGCAAACTTCAGTTAATAAATAGTAATGTGGGTACTAGTATCTTGACCAGACGTTATCAAGCAAACTATAGAACTGCTAAAGCTAAGGCAGTGAGCTGATGCTGATGCTCTTTTCCCAAGAGAAACTCAGTGCTCCCTACTGGAAAACAGATGCTTTTTAACAAAATACCAACTGCAATTTGAAGGGCTGAGCTTTGGGTATCTTTACTGTCTTTCGCAGCACAGATCTTCTGTTGTGGTTTAAGCCCAGCCACCAGCCATAAATCAGCCACACAGTTCGTTAGCCCCCCCCCCCCCCGCTTTCCTCTCCCTGCTCTCAGAGGGATGGGGAGAAGAATCAAAAGAATGTAACTCCCACAGGTTGAGATAAGAACAGTCCAGTAACTGAGGTATAACACAAATCACTGCTGCTACCACCAATAATAATAATGACAAGAAAAACAACAAGGGAAGAGAATACAACTGCTCACCACCTGCTGACTGATACCAAGCCCAACCCAAGCAGTGGTCTAGCCCTTCCAGGTCCCTGCCCCCAGTTTTTACATCCTGAGCATCATGTGCTGTGGTATGGAATAACCTCTTTGGACAATTTGGATCAGGTGTCCTGTCTCTGCTTCCTCCTGGCTTCCCCTCCTCCCTGGCAGAGCATGAGGCTCAGAAAGTCCTTGGTCAGCGTAAACATTACTGAGCAGTAACTAAAAACATTGGTGTTACCAGAGCTGTTCCCAGGCCGAAAGTCAAAAACACAGCACTGCACCAGCTATTAAGAAGGAGAAGAAATGACTGCTACTGCTGAACCCAGGACATCTTCTTGTCTCTCTTTCTGTCTGTTTTTTCTGTTGTACAAACAGTCCTATATATAACGTATTGTATATATCAAGCTTCCTGTACAGAAGCTTCTTGCATATTTACAGTGCTTTAGATTAACTTACTACTATCATACAAACTCTGCTAGAAAAGTTATATAGTCTGTTATTTCTTTGAGATGTAACAGTCACAGTGGGGCCAAAAGTCGTAAATATTTCCAGTTGTGTTATGCAGTAAGTAAACTGAGGTAAGTGCTCTCTATAATTTGTTTCTAATATACATACACCCAAAAAGCCAAGTGTTGAAAATACATTATGACTGTAAAGTTCAACATTCAGAAAGTCTGCAAATGATGCAATGAAACATGCCCAAGTAGCTTTAATTGAAGCTTTTTGTAGCTACTACGTGTTTGGTTAGCTGATCATATACTTTATTATTCCTCTATTCCACAATCCCAGTATTGGATTACTTAACCTTATGTTAGTATTAGATAAGTCCTTTTCCAAATTAATACTGAAGTTGTCAAGGTCCCACACTGAGACAACCCAGAATTACTTCAGAGTTCCTAATTGCACTTAAGCATATGATGCTGTATTCAGCCACAAATATTTTGCGGTCAGATGTTTTCACTGATGCCTTATAAAGAACTTCATTGCATTTTAGTTTGTAAGCATAATAGATAAAAGAGCTTTGCTGTTTCATGTGTGCACAATAATAATAAATTAATTTCATTGTGAGGAACTGTAAAATATCTTTATTATAATTGAATCATTATAGCATGTCACTGTGGAAAGGCACATTATTGAAGTTTAATGTCTATACATATTTACATAGAACCCATTAATTTCTCAGGATAATCTACAGGTATAATTGACTTGTTTGGTTATATAATTATATATTACAAAATATTTTGTGAAACTCTAAGTAGAAGATTACAATCATTCTATTAGCTAGCTGTGGAGCATGTGAGCAAGGCACTTACTTTAATAATCAAGGGAGTAAGCTCATACAACAAATCAAAGGCAAGAGGGAACAGTTGAAATGAACTGGAGGTGTTTTCCAGAGTTCAAAATATGCTGTAAAAATAGTTAAAGCTGCCTTGTCAAAGCAGTACAAGGTTTGAAACTGGTAGCTATTTGTGCTGAGTTTGAGGCAAGTAATTCCTGCATTCTTGGTACATCAAATCAGATTTGATATGAAATCACAGATAATTGTGTATCATGTACCACTCAAGAAGTTAATAGTGTAACTGTTGTTTTTCTAGTATACATGTTGTAATAACAGCATGTTATTTCCTTAAAATAGTACTTAAAAGCCTGTGATAGCTTGTGTTACAGATTAGAAAAATAAACAATTCAGTGAAGGGATTTTTGTTTGATTTGGTTTGTTTAAATTACATGCTTTTTAGGGTCTTGGAGGAAAAAGGAATGATTGTTTAATGGAATTACTGCAGTCTCAGCAATCTATTTGAAAAATGGTAGCAGATACGTATAATTACTTACACATACTACTTACACAAGAATGATAAGACATGAGACTAGCACACAGATGTGGAGAAACAAGCCCTTAAAAAATCCAGAGACTCACCCATTCTCATGTGGACACTGTGAAGAGACCAAAATGAATAGAACAGAAACAGGTATGAAAGCAGGACAACACAGATTTATTGTTCCTATTGTGTTTTCCTTCATAATAACAAGGGACAGTTTCTTGAGTTCTGCAGGTCCCATGTGTGAGTCCGGAATGAAGTTCCTCAGGCTGTTAGCCATATTTACCATGTTTCTTGTTTACTTCCGATGTGATTCTTTCCTATTCCACTTTATATGTTCTCCTTTTCATTTAGTTTAGTTGTGATCTATAACTTGTGCATTTATCCTTAATACCAGGGTAGAAGCCTGATGCAAATTCTACCTTCTTTTTGAGAGAGAGGTTCTGTCAGCTTTGTTAAATTCTGTTGTTTCCCTCAAATATCTTTCCAGTTCATCTGAAGTGAAATCTAACTAGCTCTTAGGTGCCTATGATAGGTGCTTCATTCATTACATAATTTTCTCAGCAAAGTAGGTGATGACTGAGTACATGCACAGGGTAGCATGACAAGCAGTACAGAGCAGAACAAGTGAAACACGTGAAGCACAGTGGTCGCAGATGTTGTATGTAACCTTACTGAACTGATCATTTTCTACCCTCTTATTTAGGTTCAATAAAGCTCAAATTTGATGTTCACAGTTACTTAATTCGATAAATTTAATTTTGTACCAAAGGCAAGTAAAAAAAAAAAAAAAGCTGAATTAGAGGCTAAAAGATAAAGAGTAATCATGTTTTATCTTAAAATTTCACAGTAAAAAGAGCCTCTGCCTAGTCAACGGGCAAGAACAGCAAGTGTATGTGGACACCTCTAACAACACTGTATGCATGATCAAAGTCCAACTGCAGTTAATAGAAGTCTACTCACTAAATTGAAAGTAAAATTTAGGGCTCATATCCCTATTTTAAGAATGTTTAACAGAAAAGATATCCTTACCACCACTAGGAAGATAGGAAGATTGAAGAGCTTTTGTTTCTCTACAGGCTGTGCTATGTAGTAGAAATGTTAAGCCTGAGTAATACACATTATTTAAGCAAAACCTTTATTATTAGCTGCCTCTAACTGTTTTCAAGTGGTTGAGCAGATGCTCTGAAATTCAAGAAAGGCTTCATGAATTGCTCAAAATACAACAGAATTACTGGTAAAGAGTTCTTTCCAACTGAAATCTGTGCTGTTCCTTCTCCTAAATCTGCAAGTTTTCCTTTGTGCTAACAGAAAGAATGTTACATTCTCAGTGCTTCTGTTCCCAACTTGCAAAAAATAACTTTTACTGTTATTTCATGTGGTACTACTACTGTTTCATTGAAACACCTTTCACATGCTTGAAGGATGCCCCTATAGACAGGGTTGTTCTTGACACCATGTCACCAAAAGTCAGGTCAGAGTTTCAACATAACACTTCAAAATAATGGGAGAATTAACTAATACCCAGTTTCACAAGTAATATCTTGTGATATCACTGGCAAATTAGATGGTTTTTCTGGGGCAACCCTCCTACAAAGATGTAGTAAGAAGTAATAGTATGTGGTGTAACAGGTTTCTTGTAATGGGAAAAATAATGAATAATGAAACTAACACAATTAACAATTAGACATGTACAATATGAAGTACTTCAGAAAAACAGCATAAGCTTCATTTAAGAGCTGGAAAAATTTGAAAGTTATACCTACAGGGTGATACAGAGCAAAACGTACAATGTCAGAAGTAGTCTTTGGCTGCTTTTCCACAAGCAATTGGGTCAGCATAATACCTTGTTACCACCAGAAAGATACTCAGCTCTTACTCGCTGTTAACACCCCACCCTGTATCATGCCTTCATTTCTTCATTCCTTCCACTGCTTCTGGCCACATGATCCTCCTCTGGCACTTGCTCTCGAACATGTAAGCATTCTTTACTGACCTAAAACTTTACAGACTTCAAACACTTCACCAGAAAACTTCACATTTTATTTGACCTCTTATTGCCATGATCTTCTACCATTTGATGGGTTAAAGTAGCTCACAAAGGGATCTGACAAAGCACAAGTTAGTAGTGGATGCCTGTCGTGGTTTAAGCCCCCCACCCATGCAGTTTTACTCACTCACTCATTCCCCTCTATCTTCCCCCAGTTCCTGGGGGATGGGGAGGAGAATCAAAAGAATTCAACTCACACAGGTTGAGATAAGAACAGTTTAGTAACTAAGGTATAACACAAATCACTGCTGCTACCACCAGCAATAATACAAGAGAAATACAGGGAAAGAGAATACAACTGCTCACCAAGCCTGACCCAGCCAGTGCACCGCCCCAGCAGCGAACCCCCCACTACCAAAAACCTGACCATGCCATGCACCCCCAGTCCATCACTACACCCTCACCCTTCTGGGTCTCTGCTCTCTGTCTTCACATCCTGGACATGACGTGCTGTGGTATGGAATAAGCTCTTTGGTCAGTTTGGGTCAGGTGCCCTGTCTCTGCTTCCTCCTGGCTTACCCTCCTCCCTGGCATAGCATGAGGCTCAGAAAGTCCTTGATCAAACCAAAACATTGCCAAGCAGTAACTAAAAACACTGGTGTTATCAGCGCTGTTCCCAGGCCCCAAATCAAAAACACAGTGCTGCACCAGCTACCAAGAGGAAGAAAAATGACTGCTACTGCTGAACCCATGACAATGCCAAAGTAAGGAGGAGAGAAAGGAGAGAGTACATCAGTCTGTTATAGACAGTAAACTTGTTGTATGAGGTATAAGATGACTTAGTCAATGGCAAAGCAGGAAGAAGGGATTCCTAATGACTTGAAAGAGTAATGAAAACATTAAGCAAGTATCTTCTGCAGTACAAGTAATGTCTAGTTTGACATTCAGATGAGTAGCTAAGAATATTGTCTTCTTTTTTTCAGCAAAGGAATAATTTACCTATTCCTATTAATATAATTCCTATCATTGCTATTCCTTGTCAAATGTTATAATAACTACTCAGGTTTTTACTGATGTGAATTTTTTTCAAATTTCGAAAATTGTGTGTTGAAAAAGTATTTCCTACTCAACGCCTCATATCACTGGTTTAAACACTGGCAGGTTTTTTTCTCTATTTTTAGAATTTTTTTCTTTCTTTCTCTCTGAGATTATTTATTCCATTTCATGAGAGAACTCAGAGGGGAAAAAACTAACTCTCAATAACATGTCTGGGATGCACTCCAATTTGAATTTTCTTATTTAAGTGTACTTTGTGCCAGGACTGTATTTGTATTACAGAAAGGAATAACAACAGATAGTCCAAAGGAGGTTTCGAAGGATGCCAAAAAATCCCACCAATACTTAACTCTCTCACATTCTCCACAATCATGGACCACATCCTTTTTCCCATTCTCTCCCTGACAGAGGCCATGGCAGATTTGTCATGAAGCTCCCATTTGATTCCAATGCTGCATTTCATTTCCGTATAGTGAGCACGAATTAGGCAAGTGTAAGCATGGAAATTCAAAATATGATGCTCTGAGTTGCGGCAGCTATATATTGCTTTTAAAATCACGAAGTATAAAACTAAATATTTTGTCTCTTGTTTTCCCTTAGCATTGCTGTAATAGTAGGAGACATGGCTTGCAAAGTTCTTTAGTATCAAAGTTTTTGAAGCTGCTTTCAGAATGTATGCTGTAGATTCCTTGCTTATTTTGTTCTGTTTTGCCCTCTGGCTCTTATTTCATATGACATGTGAACCACTAGAGTTTAAGTGAAACCTTTCATAATACTCACTATGTAAAATTCTAAACTCCACACATGCCTCCCTAGAGCACCTCTGACTTCGGCAGAAGTAACATATAGCAGCACTCTGATTAGCAGATGGGTGTCTTGCTCTCTTCATGAACAGTTCTTCCTCAGAATTTGCATTCACCGCTTTCTTCATTTATATTTTGCAAGACCAAGCTCAAAACATCAATTATATTATCTGAGTATACAGTTTAATTAATAAATAATGGGGATATATGTTTTCTTTAAATATTTTAAAGGAAAAGAACCTGGTGCCCAAGCCAAGATCCTAGATATTAAAGTGGAGGAGAGTTCTGAAGTACCTTTTTTAGAAGACACATCATCATCACCAACGGATATTCAACAGCATTTATGGCAGGTTTCCACAGATATTGAACACACCGAAAGGTATATGTAGCACTTCATTCCTAAACAAAGCAAATTTTCATTAGGGTTTATTTAGTCTTTTACAATTAGGAAGCCAGTGGTGCTAGTATTAAAGGTATTGATAAATTAAATCACCTGTTATCATTTCTGTTACATTTATCATACATGAGAGCAACTCCTAAAAGAAGGGCAGAGGGAGGTGACATGCTTAATTTGGCTAGTTAACAGGGGGCAATTAGTAAAAACAAAGTACGGGAAACTTTGTTGCTAATGGGCCAGGTTCTCTAAAAAAGGCAAATCTGCTGGCATGCAGTTCTGCATTCATAAGTTGAAGGCACAGAATCTAGTTCATTTCAGTTGCTTCTGCCCATAGTTATCCATGTGGAAGCCTTAGGAGGGGAACATCATCCACAGGTTTGTCAAAGTGGGCTTCTCTTACCCTCTTAACTGTGCAATTGAAAGACTGTGAGTAATCCTGATGGCCAACATTCCTTTGCAAGAAATACTTGATGTCTTTGCATATTAAGCTGATGTTGAGATTTTAATGGTTATCATGTCTGTTTTTATAAAACTGAGTTCTACTGAAAGAGTAGCCTGGAGATTAAATCTGAGATATTTCTTATTAGACATACTGCTTTATTTCTAAGAGCCATTTTGTATGTAGATGAATGAGACAAGACCAAATCCTGAAAACTTTAAGACATTACAAGCCTCCTCACAATATTGCTGGTTTGCCACTTATCTGTAAAACAGGAACATTTTTGCAGCTTTTGGCTTCTCTCAAAACGTATCCAAATGTAACTTGCTTTGTGAGATGATATTTTATTACCATTTTTTTTTTATTATTTACGGACTCAGAAAATTTCGTGCCAGATTCTCCTAAGAGGGATGAGAGTGACAGCTCTGTTTCTAAATTTTCACTTGATGTGCAGCAATACATAATAATGGGTTAGCTACGTTTATTATAATTTCCTTTTGAACAATGAAACACATTCATGGCACAAGCTACAAACTGCTGATAGGGCATATCAAGTTGACATGAGTACTAGCTTGCCCTAAAAGACGTATTGTGTTTTTTGCCACTAGGATCACATTGTGCCCTAATGTAATATGATTTAATATGGAAGTGACAGAATAGATCATAAATTTGGACCAGATGAAACTACTTAATATCAGACTAGCTTAAAAGTACTCCATTATTAAATCTACTGCCCTTTTTTGTGTGCATCTTCTGGAACATGTATGTGAACCAACTGCTTGCCCAATAGATTTTTGTCTTTATTGCTCCATTGTTTCAGCATATAAAGCTATTCTGGGCGCCATTCCCCATGCAGTCTTCAACTGCTGTTCTATTGTATCTCTTTAAACTTTTGTTTCCACAGAGATATTACAGAAATGAAAAACCTTTTAAGTAAACTCAGGGAGACTATGCCTTTACCACTGAAAAATCAAGGTAGGTTTTGTATTTTCTTCACATAAGGAAAATTAAGATAATGAAAGGGTTTGCCTTCCATTAAAAAAAAAATAGAAAATACAAGAACAAAAATCTAGGTGAAGTCTCTTCCCTACTGATTCAGTGGAGTCAGAATTTAGTATGTGAACTTCTGCCTTTCAAGTTTCACACGAGGCATCCTGGAATTTTATAGGTATGGTATCTATAGATAAAAAAATGTACTTTTCCTGGTGACTTGAGGGAAGCAGGAACTAATTCCCTGATGTAATCAGAATAAGAACATAATGATGCATAGCTCTTAGCATGAAACCTGCCTAAAGATGGCTCAAATTCAAAGTGAATTCTAAAGATTTTGCAAGATAGCTCAGTGATAGTGCACAAGTTGGCACTAATATATACATTTTGTATGAATTTTAAAGTAGTTAATATAAAAGCTTGAAAGTTAATCAGAAATAGGGAGAGCATATTGTGCTAACTTTTCCAGACAAATGCTTCTTCTCTTGATGTGCCAAGATGTTCCAGTGCTGCAGTTTTTAATGAAAATTCTCCCTGATATGCACAAATGGCCACCAAATAATGCTGGGCAGTTTTATGTTTAAATTAAGCCAGAATTGACCTTAGGAGTGACATTTCCAAACTTGCACGTCTGCATGATCTTAAGGTACTTATCTTTAGGTTTCATTTGGGACCCTAGCATTATTCATTCATGCAGGAGTATTGTGGCTTAGGTCTTGCATTTTTTGAGGTGTAATTTCCTTTATGTTTCATTAATGAACTGGTATTCTCCTTGACAAAATTTCTGTTGCATTACCATGGAGACCCAGATAATTAGCATCGCAAGACCCTTATTTACAAAATTCAGGTTATTATTTTCTCTCTGCCTAGAGCATTAGCATCTATTACTTAACCATATAGTTGCTGTTAGAATGTATAAATGATAAAAACTCTTGTGTGTGTGCATGTGTACATGCTTGTATTAAAATGTGGGGTTTTACATCCCAGATGACAGCAGCCTCCTAAACTTGACTCCGTATCCATTGGTAAGAAGACGGAAGAGAAGATTCTTCGGACTGTGCTGTCTTGTCTCAAGTTAGAAGATTAAGCCCAGAAGCACCAAGAAAATCATAACTTTGATTAAACCACTATTATTTGACCACTGAAAAGATAAACATTGCTACTCTTAATTATAAAGTACATTTTCTATACTAGCCTATTCCTTTTTCTCTTCTCATCCCCCTTTTCAAAAAAGGGTTTTAATAGTTTAAAGTTATGGTGGTCATAAACCAGCTGAGGAATAGATCTAGCATAACTAAGGATGCTTTTAAAACTTTTTAAAGTATGTTTTGCATGCTTCCTTTCAACCACTCAAAACCATGTGAATTATGGTTAATAGATAACTTTAAAGGGGATTTTTATTGTTTGAACTGCAGCTAAAAGTTTGTGCATAGTACAGTACTCTTATTAGTATCATATTAAAATACTTGATCATATTCTAAGTCTTTAAGCATAGAAAACTATTTAACAGCAAAAGTATTAAAGTTCTAAGACATTTAAACAATATTGTAACAGAATTTGCACAAAAACTCCAGTTGCTTTTTGTGCTGTTATTCGTATTTAGTCTTCCATTATATCTCAATTTAAAAACTTCATAGAAAAATACCTTAATTTATGATACACAAACCATATACGAAAACACTTAAACTTGTAAATACAGAGAAATCATAATACGTACATACTGTACAATGCATAGAAGCAACAGATTTCCTTTTAAGCTGATAGTATCTCTACAAGCTTTTTTTGAGGAGAAATAAATAATTTATTAAAAGAAGAGTATTAAAAAAAAAAACCAAAACAATGTAAAACACAACACCAACCCATTTTGTTTCCAATAGAATTAAAAGCATGGTGTCTACATATAATTAAGTACTAATTCTTATAGGGCATGCCAGAATTATCTGAGACTGTAATATATTAAATGTTTTACATTGTTAATAAAGTTTTTTATTTAACTTAAATGTTGTCTTGTTTCTAGATATATTGCCAGAATATTTTTTTTTTTCAAATTTTGAGTGCTACACAAGGTTTTGGTAATTTTTCCATTTTAAGAAGAATATTTACAAAGACAGATAAAAAAACATGATGAATATGTAAGCACTAAAATGACAGCTAGTAGCAACAGTAGGTATTAATAGGTCATACTTAGTGTAGTGATACTTTAGGATGGTAGGAAAGACACTAGAACTAATGGCGTGCTAGACTGTAATGCTATGAAGCCCATATCAATCTGTAACTACGGTATAGAGCAGGTCAGCATAACCTTGTTAGTAATACATGAAGAAGGTGACTACGAGCCTTTCTGCCATTCCACCATGACCCAGCATAATCAAGAACCAAATTCTTTCTTCCTGTGTAAGGGATTAGTGATGGATAGGCAGGTATTGTTTTCTCGCCACAGGTAACACATATACCATTAAATTCTCCATGGGAGTTTTTTTTGGTAGGATATTGGTATGCTCCCCAAAGCAGTTCAGTTCTGGATATCTATTCATTGGACCTACAAAGTTTGATCTGACCAATTTTTCTACCAAGTTTTTCTCCTGTAATGCTGTTTGTTGAGAAAGGAAGAGAACACCCACATCGTCAGAAATATTAATGTATCGTCTATAGCAAGGACCAAAAATTCAGATTTAATTCCCAATTAGGGAAGGCAGAAACTTTCTTCCTAAAAGCCACACTGCTCGTGTTACAGACATTCATGTAACCAAGCTGCCAGCATTTTTCTGGAAGGATATTTTTCTTTTCAGTCAGAGAAACCAAAGTGGTTTTTTTTTTCCAGGTTGGACTGATCTGTTCACCTTTCACCTTTCAGTATCCCAGACAGCAAATATATTTTTTTTATGCTCGGGCCCCCAAATAAATACTTTAAATGCAGCAAGGGAAAGTAAATCTAAAATTTCCTCAGGGTAATTGTGTCTTTCCATAAGCAAAATTAATTCCACCTGAGGAATGCATGACTAACTTCTTTAAATAGCACACAAAAAAGGTAACTTCAGTACCTTTTAAGATTTCAGGTCACAAACTATTCATGGCATTTAACATGGGGAGATCCCTAAAACTCAAAAAACTGTGCTTGTGAGCATGAATGCATTTTTAAGAAGAATGGAATCAAAGTCCACAGCATGACGTTTTTTCAGAGTTATTTCTTTGACATTTTCCTGATATCCCTCATAAACTATGTCCACATTAATCAGATCAAAGTTCCCTGTAAATAGTTAAAGAATGTCCAAAAGATGACAGGACTGACAGGCTTTCCTTAAAAGTCTACAAACCAATACACTTGCTCTATGGCTCCATCTCCACAGATCCACCAGGTTTTGCAAATGTTAAAACTTTGGAAAATCACTCCTGATGTCTAATGACTATTAAAAATATTGCCTGGGAAAACAATCTGTAATTGCAATTAATAAATTAATTTTGGTTTAGCATAAGTTAAAAAAACAGACTGATACTACTTTTTTGATTCTGAAGACATTAATGCCAAAAAAAACAGTGTATGAACACACAACTGAATATGCAGGGATGCTACAAGAGAAAAAAGGCAGAAGAAAATGTCACACAATATTTCTTTTAAAATCTTGTTAGATTGGTACATGCACAGAAATTTCTGTAGGAAGTCAGTACGCCTTTTTCCAGCAACCGCTTTCAAAGGAAGATGGGCAGATTAAGTAGGAAGTGCCTAGTGCAGTACCCACCACATATCATCACATGGAAGTTAACATGCCAAGTTACATGACAGCTCGTATCTCTGTATTTTTACTGCATCTATTGCAATGGAATATACATTAGTGACACAAATGTATACATGTTAATTTTGCAAAGCTGTTGACATCACAATGAGTTGCACAAATGTAGCTTATTCTGTGAAAGAAACAGGTTTACCTATGTTGTCTTTAAAGTCCCTTTTGGTTGCACTGTTTTAAAAGTGTACAGTAATATGCACATCCTTGTACCTCTTGTTATTCTGGAAACATTAGTTGTGTCTCTTCTTTCTGAACTAAAGACTAATAAAATTTCAGTCTTTGCTCATTTTGAAGACTTTCCATATTTCTAATCAATTTTACAGCTTCTCTCAAACCCCTGCTATATATTGTACCCCTTATTAATCCTAATGGACACATGCTGTAATCCCCAGGCTTTATGTCCACTTACAGCATATTGGTGATCAAGGATGAATGGAATGTCCTCCTGTTATCTTTTAGTAGATAGTGGACATGAATCAAGACCTGGTAAGCATCTGAACTGAAGAGGTGTTAAGGGATAAATTGTCTTAGGCATGCAGAAGACTGTATTTCACTAAAATTCAAAGGGAAACTAAGATTTTAAGCCCCAGCACATTATATAGGTCCAAAAAGGATAAATGTTAATGATAGTTTAATGGAATAGAGCAATGCGTGATCAAAATTCAAAAGTTCCCACAATAAAATTATTCAAAATTATTTACAAATTATTTAGAACCATTTTTTTGAGTTTTTGTTGTTTTTTTTTTATTTTCCAAAAGATAACTTTACATTGATAAATATCAGAATGCATGGAAACAATTTAGAGAAAATACTGAGGAAAACAGTACTTAATGTTCAACCAAATACTTGCATGCTCAAACCCTTAAAGGGGTTTGAATATTTTAGATGAAATGATGTAGGTTAAAGGCACTACAACTTTTTTGCTGTACCCGCGTAAAATGTCAAGTTCCACCAACTCCTATTTTTTACCAAAACTTTGTGTACCTTGCCTTTTCAGAACAAAACTAAATCCTTTTTAACACTATTCACTTGTAAAACCATTCTTCTTTTCACAGGTATTTCATGTCATAAAAATACCTGTCTAAAAATCACTTATCTGCATACAGTGTAAAGTTCTCATTTTCAGAGCAAAATACAATCATACAGAAATATAGTAAATACATAATGCAGGCTGCATGTCAACCTACCCAATATATAAAAGTTAGTATGCAAAATCCGAATGTTAACTTATGTGGTAACTTTCAGAAACTGTATTTCTTGCTCTTCTTGGACTACATTTTGATGTATAGAAAGTTTCTGCCAGTTTCCATCCTAAATCTACTCCTGGACAACTAATACCAATTTATTTATATATTTGTATGCTCTTTCAAATGCTTTCTTTGCTGTTATTTACATCTTCTCCCCTAATATTTAAGGGAGGATTACACCCTTATCAACTTGTATTTTACTAATTAAAAAGTCAAGTTTTCCTGTTTTCCTGTAAACATTCATATAGCAATATCTTCATGGTGAAAACACCTTCCTCCTCAAAGACTGAGTAAATACCAAATTTCTTCTAGTTTTGAGTTCCATCAGTAAAAGTTTACTGAAAGGAGACTTAATACAATGAAGTTACCAAATTTAAAAGCAAAAAACTGTGTAAATTAAGGCTTTGTTTAGGAATATGAAAGATCAGTTTACAGCACCTGGAAAAGAGCAAAACCATCCTTTAATAATACAAAGTGTGATTTTTTTTCACTCATATTAGGAATAGCTTATTAATCTTTAGCCATTAAAAAAAAAAGTAATCTAGACATATACTCATTTCACAACGGACAATAAATATTCCTCTTTGCTTTTCATTCCTTTAGTTTACTTAACCCCTGTATTTGCTGCCTTTACCTGGAAAATTATTTTTTTAGACATCTGGGAAAATTTAAAGAAAGAATTTCTACTGTCTGCATTGAAACACAGCTTTTTAATACTTTTTGTGCTGCAACTTTTAAGAAAAGTAATAAAGCTTCTGGAACTGTGGCAGATGGGTAGAGAAAGTTGCTGATCCCAAGAGCTACACTCTTTTAGCTGCCTTTCTCCAGATTCAAACCATTAATCTCTTTCAGTCAGCAGAAGATACAATAGCAGCAGAAACAGCAATTGCACATGGAACAGGTCCGGCAGATGTTCTAGAGAGAGAACATTATTTCAGATTCAAAACACTTAAGAGATTTGGAAAGATTTGGCAAAGCAGATTTGTAGAATTTAAATGTAATAGATTTTCTTAAGTAAGTCAAGATTATCTATCTAAAACCAATATGTCTTTCAAAGAATTAAGAATTTGCTTTTCCTCCTTTGAAAGAAATAGTCAAGTTCTCATTGGTACAAATCAACAAAAAGACTTTTTTGTTAGACTTTCTTTCATTCTTCTTCCAGTACCTTGCATTCCTAGTCTCTGGCAAAAGCAACCTAGTCTCCCAGAAAGAAAACTTCATCATCCTAGTCTTCCCTACTTCTTTTATTCTGAAGTTGGGCTTAATACCACAGGGACTTCTTTAATTTTGATAACTCACTACAGCTGGTCTTGAACTGAGGAAAAACCTCAAAGAGAAGCTTAACCAACCTGCCAGATTTGTTTGGCAAGTTAGCCTTTCTACAGCAAACCATCATGCACCGGTTATCTAAATACAGAAATTAAATCCTGGAGTCTAGTATCATATTAAGAAAGTTTTTAAGATGAATACCCAGATGCTTCTGAGGTCTGTGAAACACCTATCAGTATCTGAGGTTTTTATATTTTGTTTTAAAAAGTTTCTCTTGCATGCTATCTGAAGCCTGTTTGAGACAGCTCATTAGTGTCCACTGTTGTAGGCTTCCTGTTGTCTTCAAAAATAGATTATTCTTCCTGTAATGGTTACCTTATTTAATAATTCTGAATTTACAAATATCTTCAGACTTCTTGTATAAGCCCAAGTCAAGAGTTTAACCAATTCTCCTCTAAACATAATGTGGAAAACTCAATCCTGCATAGTGAATTTCATATACTACAAAAGTCTCATACACTCACATTTTTTACATTTACATGGAAAAGTCTGCTTTACTGCATTACCTTTTATGAGTTCAGAGCTGAATCTATTTGTTTTTCTGTAATATTTCAGGATTAATGTTCTTTAATATAATTTTTAATAATTTATTTGGATCAAATAATTAATTTTGAGCTTGCATTTTTTTTCTTAACTAGAATTAATCTACAAACCACAAAACCCTCATACTTTTCAGACTAATACAGGTCAAGTGTTTTGGAATAGATGCTTTCCTTGAAAATGGAAGAAAAGAGAGGTAAGAGTGAAAACAGTGACAGATAAAGAGGTGGGATGTTAACAGCTGAAGAAGCAGATGGGTTTTATGGACTTTGTTGAACTTCCTGTAAGATGACAAAGTAACTTACAATAGAGGAAAATAAGTGATCAGTAGGAATTATAAATAAACACTACAAGCACATACCATGGCTTAAACTTGTATTTCTGTTATATTTAAAACAGTCTTGAAACTCCTTTCCCCTCAGATCTGGGTTCAATACTAAATAAACTGTGATGAAGTATTTTGAAATAGACGTACATATAAAAAATGGTTGTCAAAGTTGATCAGCTGCTCTTGTTTGCATTATCTTAGGACCATCTGTCTTCAGCTTTAAATTACTGTAGTGAAGTTGTCCCCAAAATAAGCTACAGGTTTGGGATTTTTTATCATTAGGAGTTTTAAATAGATAGACATTGTCATTTGTAAACTGTTATCTTCAGAATATCATTATATACCAATGATGCATCAGTTATGAATAGAGGATCCATAAAAGCAGCTTGTAACAACTAAGCTTTAAAGTTCACTGGGATGAAAGAATGTTAAGGTGTTATTCATATACAGTTATTATACAGCATGCTTCTTACAGCTCAACTTAATTCTTTTGAAATTCTCTGATGCTCCAAATTCTGCCAGGATATTTTATAAACTATTACACTAAGTTAAAGCCTCAGGAATATTTATATAAAATAAAGATAAATAAGGATTAACCATTCTTCCCAGTACACTTTCTCAGTGGGACAAATATTTAGCTTACACAGAAAACTGTAAATAGCCACACTTAAAATACTGTGCTAGAGTTTAAATGAACTGTACTGAATAGCCTGTTCCTATTACAGACTCTTCTCCCTTTACTGGTATTATTTACACTCCAACATTTTAGGAAAATATTTGCATTTATAGATAAACATTTCCCTCTGATCTTATTTCTCAAGTAATATTTTTTTTCTATATGAAAATATGTTCTTGACAGGATTTTCCTGTACTGGCTAATCACTGGTTTAGACTGTTTCTGTATTTTTCATCCATGTACTTGCATTTCTCTAATCTCTTGGTTTCTTCGCTCTTGTACTTCTGCAATTGCTTATTTTCTGCTGTTACGGCCTCATCTCATATTCTTCTTTGTCCTCTATAATTGCCTTGATGATTGTTATTATAGAATTTCTTGTGAACAGTTTCAGTGTTCTGGCATTTTTATTGTAGAAACATTTCTACCAAGTTTTTTTATCCATTCTTGTTTTATTTACTATGATTTTTTCTATTCTTCCACCAATTTGATATGTATTTAAATTACATTAAAATGTGTTATACAAATCTATTTGCATGTGCTGAAAATAACTTTCAATTTCTTCAGGTACATAAAAAAGTATATATACTTTATACCAACGAAGAGACGAACAGATTTTCCATGGTGACTCACATGCTGCAGAGAATGGTGAAGTTGTAATTTTTGTGCTCTGAATGTGTATTTCCTTCAGCTATTTGTAAAACAATAGTTTTATAGAGCTTTGATTCAGTGACTCCTGCCCTTGGTGCATTTTATAGCACAGCCTGTTCCCTAGTTATTACCTGGATGGCAGATGTATGCATCTTTCTTCTGCTATCTGGGAAAGACAACTGAAGGAAACATCAGGTATCTACTTTTGTTTCCTCATGACCACTGATGGAGGCTGCTCTATGCTAGTAGCAAGCGCCAAGACATGAATAGTGAAATTCATGTCTCACGCTCTTGTACAAAATACCATTGTAACTACCATAAACAGCTGCTGTCAAGCTACATGGATGGTAATTACACTATCGGCATTTAGATAGATACGTAATCTTTTGATGTCAGCAATTAGAACTAGAATCTAAAATGGCTATTTGAAACTACACAAAAGTATAAGGAATACTACTAAAATATATACCAGTTGTTTTCCTGAACTTTAAGCCTCTATCCATTCTCTGTCATTAAATATAGTTTGATAGATAAATTACTTATCCACAGAGATATACTAACTCTCATAAGGGTTAATAAATGCTTCAGCCATCCTTGTCTTCAAATGAAGCCAATTCAGAAATCAAGAAGGGTACAAACTCCCATTCCCAGAGCTGGCATCCTGGGATGATCAGAGAGAAGATTACAGGAAGATCATGGGAGAATTACATACAACATCTGAATTCTCCTAACTCCAATAACCCTTCTAATCTCATTAAATAAGGAAAATTTTAGGGAGGGAAGGGAGGGGTGGACTACAATGAGTTGTGTCTTAAACTGTGGTCTGATTAAATATTTCCTGTGGCAACAGCACTGGCTTAGGTAGCCCACAACTCTCCTGTGCTCTCTACAGAATGACTGTCTAGAGAGTTAAGCCTGTCAAAAATAAGCTCTAACAGCCACAGCAACACTATGGAAATTAGAGTGAACAGGGTAACATAATGTGTTAGATTAGTACTTATGAAATAAGTGTTCTTTAAACAATGCACAGGTATTAGCTAATTAAGGGGTCCAGTCTCCAGTTACGTTTCCCAAGCCCATCTCAAAAATCATTATATATGACAAGAAAAATTAGACTAGAACAAAGCCAGTAGGAAGAAAAGCCGATGCAAGGACTCTTGCCATCTACTGAGAGACCTACAAAGAAGGTTACAGGTAATTCTTCTTTGCTCTTTGGCTTCTATGAGTATTTTTATTCTTAATGTTCCTAGCACAGCACCTACGACTCGAGTTGCTTGGTAATATAGAATACTAGTCTGACACATAAAAGGTTGAAAGAGTCAGATTTAGGTATCTAACTTTCAGATCAAATGCAGTAACCATTAAAATACTACAAAACATTTTTGTACTGACTCAATGCTCTAACCCACCACAGAAAACATAGGCCATGGATATTACTGTCAAGAAAGCTTAGGTGCTCTCCTTCATATTTTCACTCCCATGAGACTTAACACTGCAGCTGTATGCAAGCTGCTCAGGTGAAAACAGTTCCATGTCTAACATATTAACCCTTCCCCCCCCCAAAAAAAAAGAAACCACAGGCATGAACAGCATTTTCAAGAAGCTGTAAATGTAATCACTTTGAGGTTTAGGCATTTCTGAGGTAGAATTACACACCATCTGCTCAACTCTGAAGAATCAGTCTGTCTTGAACCAGTACCCTACCACAGTACAAGATATGAACTGGATACCCTAGAACCCAGTTATTAAATGTTGACATGCTTAACATTGCTCCTGATAGCAAATGGTAAATTTTGCTATCGACTTCAACACGATGGATTGCTGACATTCCACAAGAGTTTGGTTTTTAACTTTTCAGTGGGACTTTTATTAGAATGAATGGAGTCTTCACAATTCTTGTCAGTCTTCTAATTTCCCATTTTGATTCATGTATTAACCATCACATGCTGTATTAACGTAGTTCTTAGAACTTTGTAAACAATCTTGCTGGACAGACAACTAGTGTTAGGAAGTGGCACTTTATATCTATGCTTAAGATAAAATGGCCATAACTGTAAAATAACAAAACCTAGGCAAGAAAGACTTTGAAAAATTAATAGAATCATACAATAATAGCTTTTGTTTGCTTTTGGTTTTTTTTACAGCTTGCTTACAGTGATCCTGCCAAAAGAATATGGAATTGTGTTGTGGAACAGTTTATGACTAGATCAATTTTAGAAGATAATTTTGAAGAAGCAATCTCTTCTAGTTTCTCACTGCCTGTTCTTCCCTTCTCTGGACCCAAAGGCTATTTGCACTTACTGATTAATGTATGTAAGCAGCAAATGTTGTTCTCTGGACCCAAATGCTATTTCATATTTGCACTTACTGATTAATGTACGTAAGCAGCAAATGTTCTGAAAAACATACATTTATTTAAATGATAACATAATAGAAAATCTCATTTGAATTTCCAGGTTTGATTTACCCATTCTGTTAGTACACATATTTAAATCCACATCTTTCTATACAAAGACTTGCAAACTGAAGTTTATCATATCCTGCAGTAAAGGATTCCAAACACAACTACTCACAACTGAACTTAGAGAACTAATCAGACTTGCATGTCTTTAAGCAGAAGAACAGGCTTCTTCCCAAAAGTCTATTTAATAGTTCAAAGCACTGATATTTGCAAACAGATTTCTTAAAAAAATATAGATATAATTTTAAAACAACAGGATTGCAAAGCATAATAATTTTGATTTGAAAGGAAAATCATCTCTGCAGAAGTGAACACAAAAATAGGCCAGCACCTCAGTCACTACTAGAACTTTCTGAACTATCAGAAGGTGAACTTTTTTCCTTTCGCCTCTTCTTTTTTTCCTTTTTATGATGTTTTCCTTTCTTAGATTTATTCTTTCTTTCCTTTTCCCTTTCTTTTTTGTGTGGTTTTTGTTTTTTTGTCTTTGGCCCATCCTCTTCAGCTGCGCTTGATGAGGAAGATCTAGGAAAAAAAAATATATATATACAGATTGATATATAATTAAGGAAGAATAATGCCACAAACATAATGTGGGGAGTTTAATTTCAGTATTTATAGAATGTCACAAATTGAACATGGTGTAGAATTTGTACATCCACTGGAAAGCTTATGATATCTTGGTCTGCAAGTTCAACTGAACAATGGCTTTCCTAACTAGAATATTGTGCTAGATAATCAGACTATCTAATTAGACTATTGTGCCAGAAAAGCAGTATGTTTACATTGCATTAAGTAACAAAGGAATAGGCAAGTTGTGTTTTTCAACATTCAAGAAGACTGAGTACAGATTGACTGAAAACTGAAAGTATGATATAGCTATGATAGAGCTTCCAGCTTTTAAAATATCTTATGATCAATAACAATGCTATAGTAACATCTTTAGACAAATTTTATTGTATTTCTCTCATATAAAATCTAAGAGAAACATGTATGACAAATTTGGATGCTCCTGCAGATGCTAATATGGGTCTCTAACCAGCAGTGATGAGTGACTACATATATCCAAGCATTAAGATGACAGTAAATGAAAAGTCACGATCATTATACTCAAGAGGGCAGGTTTATGCTACTGTTTATATGATTATTAATTACTTGCCTGTAAAGACTACAGCCAGCAAACTGACTCTTTTCTACTGTCTTTGTAAGTTTAAATTAGAGCTACTTTATGTAGACAAGGAAGGAGACAAATGCCAATACAACTGATGCTAAATCCTGTTTGCTTATTTCTGAAAAACACCATACTGTAGCCTTCAAATATGTTATACATTTCCTAGCTCTCAATACCCTTCCTGGGATATTGTCTCATCAACAGTCCTAATGACTAACCAGTCTATAGTCTAATCTAAAAAGAAAAAAAATTTAAAAAATCAGTCAGCAGGCCAAAACTCAGATTCACAATAGATTTGGGTATTATGGCATTTCCCTTTGAAATTACAGTAACACTTAACTTAGGCTTCTACAGTAACAGTAACACTGAAAGTCAACACAAGTTTTCCTTTTGATAGTTATATGTTACTCAAGAGTGTGTGTGCGCCTACCCATACATGCATGCACACAGTGAATCTCAGGATCTCTGAACTGCAGAGAGGTTTCTCTAAGCTCTGGACCAACTCTGTATTCCTCCTGACTCACTGCTCTTTTCCCACCACATCTTGCCTAGCATTGAATAGCCAGCGGTAACACTGGTTTCTCAGAGCTGCAGATCTCCAGCTTGCTAGAGCTTTCTAGTCTTCCAAGGTCCTAAATCCACAGCAGGCAGCCTAGCCTATCTCAAAGAACAAAGAAATTCTCACCAGAAAACAGGAAGCTTTTTAAACCAAAGATGTACTTGCAAATAAAGTTGCATCAATAGAAACAGTGCTCTCTGAGAAACAACCCAAACATCAGAAATATTTCTGAAGATCTATTTTGAAAATAAAATAGGTATGTGAGTTACCTTTTCCTTGGTCTTTTTAATTTTGTTTTTTCTTTGTTTTTTCGTTTTTGTTTCTTTTTTTCTTCCTCCTCATTTAAATCTATGGATAAAAAGTTACAGTTTAAAAAACACTTGTCCAAGTTAAGATCAGCATTAAAAGAGTGCCTTCAATAGCAATGTAATATTACCACAAAATCCTTGTAAAAAGTTTTTCTTTCCTTTCCTCCAAATTCTGGTCTTCTACGTTTTGCAGAGTAGCAGAACTTTCCATATAACTTACATTCTAATGACTTAGATCTAAGCACTAAAAATGAAGGAAGGCAAGTAAAATGTAGCAAATTTGTGACTTTATATGTTTATATCAGCTTTGGGTTTTCATATCCACTCTTCTGTATTTTAAAAGTCTTGCCCAAGTCTGAAAACAGATCATTTAACTAGAATGTACTAAAAAAGAAAAGAAAAAAAAAAGAAAAAATATTCCCTTAGGCTTCATACATCCTCATTTCACACTGCAAAAATAGCTATGCCATAACTAAGATACACTTGAGTTAACTGTCAATACTGTCTACAAAAATTGACAGAAAAGTCACCCCTTATCTAGTCGTGTTTGTTTCCTGCCCTGACACTTCAAAGTACTGTAGAGCATCTTCATATTTCACTTACAAGCATATTATATATCAAAATTTTTTTTGATAAAAAAATATTTTTATCACCCTGGATGAAATTTTTGACTTTAGACTTTTCTATAGCAGTTCAAAAAGTACTTTTGAATTCTTTGAAATGCAAATCCACTACATAAATACATATGACAATGTCAGTTTACAGGAAAATACTGGCTTTACAAGTTATCCTGAAAACAGATAGCAACTTTTGAGCATTTAACCTTATTTCTATCATACAAATAATTTCCATAAAGTCTGCATGGTAGTGCAGTTATTCATTTGCTACCATGAATAGAAATTATTGGTACCAGTATGTTCTGGAGTGAAATTTTGAAGAATTCAATGTAAGTTACAAAAAGCAAATTACTTTTGGAGCCATTAAAAACCATGAACAAGAATGTGTGAACAAGCACTCAGTATTTTTTTTAAGAAAACAGTGCAAAAATCTTGAGATGAGGCCACTTGAAAATGGCAAAATCCTGCCTAGATAACAGAAAATTAAAGATCCGTATCTCCTTACAGTATACACAGCAGCCACAGTTCAAGAAAGAACGTGTAATAAACAGAGTTATTATAAGATCAAGTAAATAACTCTTTTTCCTGCAGATATCCATCTTCAATCAGTTTAAGGCCAAAAAAACCCCATATATCCAAAAGTACATAATGAGAACAAGTTTTTCCAAAGAGATGTGTTCCAGAAAGGAACAGAAAGGACTGTTGCAGTACCAACTCAGTACTCCTCACAAGCAGACTATCCATTTCTTTTGAAGTGTTCCAGCAAATTACAAGGTTCTATCTATCCCTTCTCCTTTCTAAATAATATGTATAGTAGGAACTGAATGTGAGCCTGGAATGTGAGAACAATAGAACAAAAAATGACATTTCAAGGGGCAGAGGGGAGGAATATTCATATATTTAAAACTTCACATGGTGGAACAACCTCCCCTAAGGAGGGAGGGGAACAGCCTCTTAGGAGTCCAAATTTGAATGAACTCAAGTTATCTGCTAAATAACGCCCCTGTTCTCTCTCTGACAAACAACTGATGCTCAGACCTTACAAAGAACAGTACTTCTCCAAATATGAATGTTTAAATTCAATTCACTAGCTGTTTTAGTCAAAACACAACTTAGAACCTGGAAACAAATTCAACTGCCATATTTGTCATTAGTTTTAAGAGTTACTATTAACTTTATGATTTTTAAACTACATGCCATAAACAACAGATTAACTCAGCATGTCCATGTCATTTTCTCCTAAGCAGCTTCTTAGTAACAGTCTTACAACCTTCTGCATTTAGAAGCCCTTTTAGAGATGTTCCAAATGGGTACAATACTAATTTGCTATGACAGGAATATAACGATAATTAAAAAAGATGTCAGTGTAGCAAATCTCTGAATCCTGAGCACATGAAGTAAAAGACCACCTTTTAAAGCACAGACTGAAAAGAACTAACAGTAGTTATAAAAAATGATAAAATGGGCATTCCAACTATCCAATGTATTTATTTAAAAATCAAAATAAAACAAATCCAACAACATCTTACTCTTTTTTTCACGCATGGCTTGCAATCTCTGTAGTTCTTCTTCCTCACTGTCTTCACTGCTAGTGCTGCTGACATCTAAAACAATATCTCTTTGTGGATCTACCCGGAGGAAGTTTCGACATTCAAATGTCAGATGACCAGCTGAACAAAACAAATAATCAGAAAGAAAAAAAAGAATTAACCAAAAAAATCAGAAACTAAAAAACATGTATTTTAGTATGATTCAGTTTTGAGAAGTGAAAAAATGCTAGGCAGCAAACTGTGAACAAGGAGGGAGAAGGCTTACTCTGAAGAAACTTCAAAGAATTTCAACAGGTTGTCCCATTAAGAGTGCTTTATGACCTCTTTCTTACACCTAATTTCGAGACTTTGTCCAACCTTTATTTTCCTTTTTTTTAATACTCTCAGATCTCTCCTGAAGAAATTACCTAAAAGCATGAAGCAAAATATTAAAAAAAAAAAAAAACATGGGAAGTGTGTTACATTGATATTTCCGTCTCCTCTAGTGTTATAGAAGAATCTTGTTCGCTTATGAGACAATTTTTAACAACCAGTACTTAATACTGATTGAGGTGCTACTTGGCTAGTATTTTTAGTTTTTTAAGTTATATCTCAATAATCATGACCACAGTTAGAAACCTCCTGGAATAGCAAAGACATACACAAAGAGTTGTGCTCAATGGCTCAGTGTCCAGCTGGAGACCAGTAATGAGTGGTGTCCCTCAGGGATCAGTGCTGGGACCGGTCTTGTTCAACATCTTTGTCTGTGGGATGACAGTGGGATTGAGTGCGCCCTCAGCAAGTTTGCCAATGACACCAAGCTATGTGGTTTGCTTTATATGGTGGAGGGAAGGAATGCCATCCAGAGGGACCTTGACATGCTTGTGAGTTGGGCTGATGCCAACCTGATGAAGTTTAACCATGACAAGTGCAAGGTCCTGCACCTGGGTTGGAGCAATCTCAGGCACAGCTACAGGCTGGGCAGGGAAGAGATTCAGAGTAGCCCAAGGAGAAGGACTTGGGGGTGTTGGTTGATGAGAAAATGAACATGAGCTGGCTGCAGTGTGCACCTGCAGCCCTGAAAGCCAAGCGTATCCTGGGCTGCATCAAAAAGAGCATGACCAGCAAGTCGAGGGAGGTGATCCTGCACCTCTACTCTGCTCTCCTGAGACCTCCCTTGGAGTATTATGTCCAATTCTGGTGTCCTCAACATAAAAAGGACATGGAACTGTTGGAACAAGTCCAGAGGAGGGCCACGAGGATGATCTGGGGATTGGAGCACCTCCTGTATGAAGATAGGCTGAGAAAGGTGGGGCTGTTCATCCTGGAGAAGAGAAGGCTGCGTGGAGACCTCATAGCAGCTTTCTAGTATCTGAAGGGGGCCTATAGGGATGCTGGGGAGGGATTCTTCATTAGGGACTGTAGTGAGAGGACAAGGGGTAACGGGTTCAAACTTAAACAGGAGAAGTTTAGATTGGATAAGAGGAAGAAATTCTTTACTGTAAGGGTGGTGAGGCACTGGAATGGGTTGCCCAGGGAAGTTGTGAATGCTCCTGGCGGCATTCAAGGCCAGGTTGGACATAGGCTTGGGTGGCACAGTTTAATGTGAGGCGTCCCTGCCCATGGCAGGTGGGGAGGAACTAGATGATCTTAAGGTCCTTTCCAACCCTAACTATTCTATGATTCTAGGATTCTATGATTTGAGAGAAACTAAGCTAGAGACATTGGAATTCAAGTCATTACTGAAATAAACTCATCTTCATATCAAAATACCTACATCTGAAGACAGAGCTTTTAGGAACATAAATACAGGATGTGTGATTTGACTTCAAGTTTTGTTATCTTCCAGAAAGCTTGATGTTTACTGCATGTCGAAATGAACCACTAAACCTATATTGATATCCATGCTATGTTGGAAGAACAGACATACAAAGCAACTCATTGAGAAAATTTTTTGAAGGCAAAGTCAGCAGTGAAATAATGAAGCAAGCTTTTCCCCCTTCACCTCACATAACACTTATTCAAAAGAAGAGATTAAATCATGCTCTTAAAAGTTCACCACAATTTATTGCTGAACACTGCCCACTGCTCCACTGTTCTAAAAGTAAGAGCTAGTGATTAACAGACTAAAATCTTCACTAAGACCTGTCTCCATTCATCAGGAGAACAGCCACAGAGATGTTTGTATGATCAGAGCATAATGCAAAGCATGAGCTAAATTTTAATTACAGAACTTATGACAGAACTGCTTCTTGAAACATAGAATACACGATTGTGTTTTCTTCACACAGAAGACCATACAGATTTAAAACAATTTTTTTCTTTTAAAACAGACCTAAGTTGAGCTGAAACACTTGCCTAAGTTTGCAGTAAGACTCAGAAGAAGTACAAATGCTAATCTCATCAGGTATTGAAGACCGTGCATTCAATTCAAAGCTTCTCAAGTAATTGCATTGCAAATGTAGCATATGTGAATAAAATAGCATACTTCGTGGGGGGTTTCTCCCCCAAGAAAACTCAAGAATTTTTGAATGCAGAAATAGGTGTATGTAGGTAGAGAATGTATAGAAAATAATTTTTTTAAAAGATGATAATTTAAACTGACAAACATCTGTGCAACAAGGGAGAACATTTCTTTTTTATTTCCTCCTCGCTCTTCAAAAGGCAGTTCCAACATCATAAACTGAAGAAAACACTGTAACTCCATATTGCTTACTACAGACTTACGGTAGCCGCACTTCTTGCATCCAGCTCTGATGTTATCCTTATTTCCACCTGAAAGGTAAAATTTCATCAGTTAGGTGATGCTAAACAGAACTGTCGAGCTTCTTGTAAACCTAGCTTGATAAAGTCAATACATGGACAGGAGTGATCCTGCCTCAGAGTATTAAGTACACTAAGATGTCTTAACAAAACTTAAAGAAAAGCAAACCAGTGCATTTCTAATGCCAATTTTCTGTGCATTAATCTACTATCAAATTCTCATTTGATTTATTCTGATCTTTCTATTATAATTTTAATAATTATTCCATGTCTCTGAAGGCTTACACATTTGCTTTGTTACAGCATGAACACGGTAATATCTATCTGATATTCCAGTGGTACCTAATTACACACTACAGGTCTACTTATTAATTCTAGTAGTGCATGGATGCTGACAAACATTCAATGGGAAGTCTGAAGTAATTTATATTTTAATTTCAAGAACTGTGTTAAAAAGCCAATTAAAAAAAAAAAGGCACTCCTAAAAAGTGGCAAAAGACAAAAAATTAATCTTGCTAAATTAATTGTTAAATTATTCTGAATCCAGACAACATGATGCCAAATTAAAAGAATTAATGGTGCAAGAAAGCAAATGTAGAATAAAGTGAAGTGAGTAACAGAAAAATCTGTAAATGCTGTGCAGGAAGGAGGACCAGAACAGCACAAATTTTAGGGACAGCAAGTGTGTGGTTTTCTCATCTGATCTCACAGCTAGTTTAAACAGATGTAGTAGGACATGACTCAGAAGAGACACCCCAGAGAGCTGCTCCCTAAAAATAGATCAATATCCATAATGAAAGTCTCAACTGAATTCTCAAAATCAAAGTGCGCCCTTCTATTTTTCAACTTAATGGAACATAAAAAAGCAACTTGAACAACTACGTACAGTTTATTTAATAACTAGGTAATTTATTCAAATAAATAATTAAGCAAATTCAAGGAGAAATGCATGACAGAAATTAATGAACCAGGAAGCAGGTACATGAGCTCCATGGATTTAAACTTCGGTTTACTGAGACAAGCATTGCCTTTAGAAAATCCTACTCAAAATAACAAGAGAAACCTTCAAACCCCAGGTTGAAAAAATAACTTAGAAACTTCAACAACTCACTGGTCTATGCCCTGAAGAGCACTGGAAAGCTAAGCAGCAAGGGTACTTACATTCTATTATGATACACAGTTTTCTGTGGATCCCAAAACCTTACTATGACATGTCACCTTCCAGGTCTATAAACTCAGCAGTGTGTAGGTGCTTGTTTTATAACTATCCTCTGAGGAAAACCCATAAGACGTAAGGAACACAGAAGAAAGTCTCAAGAACCAAGGAACAAAAGTATACCTGTGTCTTGCAATGTCATGTCAAAGAAATACTCAAAATAGCATCGTTTTGCTCACTACAACTTGTGAATAAAACACAGTATCACCCAAGCTACGTACTTTGTCTCAGCTTTCTGAAATACTCAGTAAACTTTGGTGCTACTGTGTAACTGACCTGTAGGTAAAGAAAGAGCTGGTATTCCATGGAAGACAGATCAGCACGGTCAGGCACGCACTGCAAAATCTCCCGTAATACGTGGAGGTGCCATTTGCCAGGATTTCCAAAAGAAATACCCAGCAGATAACAAGAACATTGCCACCAAATACACCAAATTCCTGAGACTGAAATTAAATTGTTAATTAATTTAAATAATTTAAACTTTAATAAATGCATAATGTTATAACAATGCCTTAATGTTAGAAGCAAGGTTTGACACTAGGTGAAGTTTTAGATTATTAAATCAGATTACTGGTACAGGTTGCCCAGAGAAGTTGTGGCTGCCCCACCCCTGAAAGTGTTCAAGACCACACTGGATGGAGCTTTTAGCAACCTGGTCTAGCAACCTGTACCTGCCCATAGCAGGAGGATTGGAACTATATGATGCTTAAGGTCCCTTCCAAACCAAACCATTCTATGATTTTATGAAGCTTCCTGTTCTCATTCTCTTCTTCCAAGACATGAATCTTCCAGAAGATTTACAACTGACACAGCAGCAACCACAACTAAGGACCTTACTCATTCAGTAGAAAGCAAGCCTGCAAAGAAATCTTTGGAAACCTCTGAATGCAAACATGAGATGCCTTCCTCAAGAGCCCCTTCCGGAATGGAAGCAAGCTTATTAAGGTCTTTTCTCTTCTCAAGAGAAGCTTACCAAGGCTCAGGCTTATTCAGCTGCTCTTTAACCAAACACTCCTCATGTTTTAGGCTCAAGAAATCTTTAAGCAGTGGCCATACATGTGGCTAACGTAGACTCAAATACCTTGCATACAGTGCAAGCCTTTCTTCCAGTTCCTGTCTCATTATTCTCGATGGGTCCATTTAAACAATAATATAGTGGAACACAAGCTTTAATCCACAACAAACGACGAGGAAGAAAACCAAGTCTAACAACCATTCTCTGGATATAACTTTTAACAAGGTGGCTTATAGTAACAGGCAACAGGAACACAGTACTTGATCGCCTCTCATTCAAAACGCTGGGCGGAGCCTCCGCAGGCCTAGAAAGAAGGAACTGCACGAAGGGCTGCGCTCCTCAGCGGCTGCCTGGAAGCGCGGCCTCCTCCAGGCCATCTCCCCCCTCCCGCTGCCCCCAGGCCGGCCGGTTTGGAATGCCGGCCGTCCAGACCAGAGCAACGCGTCTCCACCGGCAGCCCGGGCGGCCTTGAAGCAGACGCTATAAGGCACCGCCCTCCCTGCTATATGCTTCCAGCTACGACGCGCAATCGCTCGCTCTCCCCGCGTAATTTTCCAACACCCCGCCGCTTATTTCCCCTTCCCGGCACGCCGGCACCGGGGACAGTCGGTCGCTGCCCCTCCTTCCCCCGCAGATCTGGCGGGGCGCCCTTACCCGGCAGAGCCATACCGCCTCGCCCCGCTGTCCTCACCCGCCCGGCCCGCGCCGGTTCCTCTTGCCGGCCGGAAGGCTTTGCTCGGCGCACTCTCTGACCGTACCACTCGCATGGAGGACAGGGGACATCAATACCTGACGTAAGCCAAAGAGAGGGACTGCAAGGACCTAGAGAAGTCTTTCGCAAACGAATTTCTTCCTCAGTGATTCCTGTAGAGACTTTGGCAGGGCACTCATCCCTTCATTCTTCCTTCTGGCTCGGGCAGCCTCCTTCCCCACCTCCCTTCGCCGCATAAAGGCGCCCAACATGGCGAGAGATTCGCGGCGGTAGGAAGAGTTAGTGGCGAAGGGTAGCGGAGCGTCGAGCCCGAGCAGTTGGTTACCTGCCGGGGCGCTCGTTTCGCGACCATGAGCAACATCTACATCCAGGAGCCTCCCACCAACGGCAAGGTGAGACCCGCCGCGGCAGGGGGTGGGGTGGGCGAAAGGTAGGTGTAGTCAGGGCAGGCCGGGATGGGAGTAGCACTGCAGCGTAGGTGAGGGGGGTGCGAACGGGGGTCTGCTGCTGGTGTGACTGTACGTGCGTGCTTTAGAGCGAGGGGTGTGAAGAAATTGTATGTTGTGGTGGGGGGAAGGAGACAGGTGAGGAGGGTGTGCACTGTATGTGTATGGTGATGGTGGTGGTTTTCACGTCGTGGTGCTGGTTTGCTTAGAGTTGAAGTGTTACAGTCCTTAAAAACACTACCCGAGTCAAAGTACAAGGCGTGCAGTGTGGATAGGTAACGCGGAGCTGGGCTTGAAGCATTACATTTAGTTTTCTCTATTTTTGACTGTATTTTAGCAGAGGCCAAGGAGTGGTGGTAAATGGTGTCACATCGAGTTAGCGACCAGTCACCAGTGGTGTCCCTCAGGGCTCGGTGTTAGAGCTGGTGTTGTTTAATGTCTCTGTTGAGGATGTGGATGAGGGGATTGGGTGCACCCTCAGTAAATTTGTAGATGACATCAAGCTAGCTGGGCGTGTTGGTCTGCTGGAGGCTAGGAAGGCTCTGTCTCTGCTCAAAGGGATCTGGACAGGCTGAATCAATGGACTGTGGATAATGTCATCTGCACTTGGGCTACAACAACTGCAGGCAGCACTACAGGCTTGGGGAAGAGTGGCTGTAAAGCTTCTCAGTGGAAAAGGGCCAGGGGGTGCTGATTGAAGTAGCTGACCATGAGCAACTTGTGTCCAGGCAGCCAAGAAGACCAGTGGCATCCTGGCCTGTATCAGCTGGTGTTGCAGCAGGACCAGGGCAGTGATCATCCTTTGTGTACTGGGCACTGGTGAGGCTGCACCTCGAATCCTGTATTCAGTTCTGAGCCCCATAACTACAAGAAAGACATTGAGGTGCTGGAGGGGTCCAGAGAAGGGCAGTGAAGCTGCTGAAGGTTCTGGAGCACAGGTGTGATGAGGAACGCCTGAGAGATCTGGGGGGGGGTTTAGTCTTGAGAAGAGAAGGCTAAGGGGGGACCTTGTTGCTTTTTGCAACTAACTGAAATGAGGTTGTAGTGAGGTGGGGATCAGTCCTCTCCCAGGTAACAAGTGGTAGGACAAGAGATAATGGCCTCAAGTTGTGCGTGGGGAGGTTTAGTTTGGATATTGGAAAAATTTCTTCACGGAGAGGGTGGTCAGACGTTGGAACTGGCTGCCCAAGGAATGGTGGAGTCACCTTCCCTGAAAGCATTCACAAACCTTGTAGATGAGGCCGTTAGTAGCATGGGTTAGTAGTGGTCTTGTCAGTGCTGGGGTAATGGCTGGACTCGATAATCTTAAAGGTCTTTTCAAACTGAGTTGATTCTTATGATTCTGTGATTAGGTTCTTAATTTTATTATGATCTCTTGCTGCATTGAATGGTGTTACTTGTAAGAATGGCATATGGTTTTGGAGATTTATGGTGTAATTTTTTTCTTCCCCATGTTGTTTCATTATGGAAGTGCTAAAGGATATCGAGCTATCTATCCTGTCAGGTACCAGATCATTGTCCTTGAAGCCTCATTACACATATCAGTTCAGAACTGTGTCTGAATACATAATTTTTTACATACTGTAGAGGATGATAAAGTTCCTGTAATACACATAAAGAAAATGGTAGGGAAGATACTCCGTGTTATTCCTGCCTCAGGCAAAGGCAAACCCAGTCATGGAATAGCTTTTGCTCAAGGACCTGGGTGCACTTGGTGCGTAATGCAGGAAAATGGGGAAGTCTGGTGTGTACCTCAAGAGGATTCGATTGTGGGTGGAAAGTCAATTAATTGAACTTTATGATGCTGTATAATACTGACTATTATTCCATGGAGGCTATCTGAATAGATACAGTTCTGGCTAGAATTATATATTTTATATTTTTAGAATATATAGTGCTTATTATATACTATATATATACACAATATATGTAATATTCTACAATACATATATAGAGAATTATGTAGTGTTTCTAGAATAGTATTTTTTTCTAGAATAGTATTATGGCAATACAGTCTAAACTAACAGTAGCTACTTGGCACATTTAAATATCTGTTATTGTTAGGATATAATGAGTTCAGAGGTACATTTTTTAACTAGGGATTTATTCTTTGGTAAGTGACGAAGTTACAGTAAAACTAATGGTGTATTTATCTTCTCATAGGTTTTGCTGAGAACAACAGCAGGAGATATAGACATAGAATTATGGTCAAAAGAAGCACCAAAAGCATGTCGAAATTTCATCCAGCTTTGTATGGAAGGTAATGACTGAATGGGATAGGAGTTATTGAAATTATTTCATATGCAGTCTTTGTGGGTTTCTTTTGTAAAACAGAGGTCATAACTATGTTTTAAATTTAATATGTTAATCTATTTGTATTTAGAAAATATTAACAGTCAGACAACGTATTTCAAGGTTATTAGTAGACCCAGTGGGGAAAAATGGTAATTTAGATGGATTTTCTCCAGTATAGCGAATTACGAGTATTACTGAAGAATTGAATGTCAGAGGCTTGAAAAGGCTTATTTTCACCAAGTCTGTACAAATATTACTGCTTCTTTAATGTATTTATGAAATGGCAAGGATGCAGTATTGAACATGCTCCAAAATTCTCATTTCTGTGTTACCAACTTTACTACATTTTAATTTTTTTCATGAGTTCTTCTGATGTTTGCTGCAGTTTTTGTTGATGGAGGCTCTGTAGGGCTCTTCGCTGAAGCAGTGGGTACCAGAATGAGAAGCTCCCTATTGGAAAAACTGTAACAAGAATTTGTGAAGGACCCTGTGCCTTTATGTGCTCTCTAGCTGCTGCTATTATCTCATGTATGCATTTATAAAGTGGTTAAAAGTTCTTTTAACACTCCTCTATTAAGCAAAAATATTAGTCTAGGATTTGTGCCTCCAGCACATATCCAACTTGTTTCATATTCTTATACCTAATGTGGAGATCTTTTGCAATGGTGAATCAATTTCTTTGCTCTTGGTGAGTGCTAAGAATTCAGTTGTCCTCAGCGTTAAAGAGCTGGACTTTATTTCCCTTCTAAATTTGTCTGACTGCTGTGTAGGATCCTGTGCTTTGTATAATAAATTTGAGTATTTCTTTTGTGAGTATCCTAACATGTAACCATCCATTAGCAGATCTAGCTTTGCTGCAACATTTGCAGAACCTGCTTTGTCTTGCAGCACCCTGCAGATTTATTTTTAGTTGTTGAAAACCCAAACAAACAAAAAAAACAAAACC
Organism: Myiopsitta monachus; assembly: GCA_017639245.1. NCBI lineage: Eukaryota > Metazoa > Chordata > Aves > Psittaciformes > Psittacidae > Myiopsitta > Myiopsitta monachus. Next base: position 22,151,684 of record CM029941.1, read on the forward strand.
CAGAAATCTATGTCAAGTAAAGTTTTCATTCATTTGTTGTTTTATGATCTCATATCACTTATCTGGGTAGACGGATAGATGGATGGAGAGATGGATGGGTATATAGACAAAAGAAAATAACTTTGGGAGCAAAATATACCACATATTTCATTTTGTAAAAATTACCAGTTTAGGTACAATGTGGATGGTGAAAGGGATGTCACCTGTATTCCATGCTGTTGAGTTAATCATTTGGTGCATGGATATGCCTGATGATTTATGTGAGATGTTGGCTGGGACACAGCATACTGGTTTTGGCTCTTGTTTAAATTGATATACATTCGTAGTATCATTCCAGTGATAAAATTTGAAAGCTGAAAAGAAAATAATTCATTTATACCGTCTTGTTGGTGATTGGCAGTGTTTTTTGAAACAGAAACATATGATACCCCTTCTTTTTTTTTTTTTTTTTTTTTTTCTTCATAAATATCACTAGCATTACTCTATAGCTGAGATACAGTCACACTGAGTGGGACAGTGGAAGAGGAGGGAACCCAGTGGAAATAGCAGAATCCAGTTACAGTGCTTGCTTTCTGGAACTTCAGCCTCTGGACATCTCTTTATATGAAAGTCTGATTTTGAGACCACTTACATGTTTTTAATATCCTTTTCTATTATTTTTTTTTTTAGAGTATTACAGTAACACAATATTTCACAGAGTAGTGCCTGGCTTTATAGTGCAGGGAGGTGATCCCACTGGTACTGGATCAGGTGGAGATTCAATCTATGGAGCTCCCTTTAGGGTATGTATCTGTATATCTTATGCATTAGTTTTTGGTTATTCTCTATCAGTTGTTCATCCTACCATGTTAGGTTGTGAGAAAACAAATCGTACATGAGACATGCATCATTATACATGTGTAGTACTTACTTTCACATGTTTCTTTGGTATTTTTGAATATGTCTTTTTAAATTGAGAGTTCTTAACTCTGGGTGTTCTGATACACTCGTTAGGTTATACATTTATCATAGTGAGCTTCCCATGTTCATGTGAGGCGAGGAAGAGTGAAGAGTAAGTGTTGATCTGTGGGAAACTGATGCAGAAATGTGCATTGTTTACACATATTGTCTCTCATTTAGCCAAGATCTTTGAATGTTGTTTGTGTGTTCATTAATATTATTGAAACTAGCATGGCTCATCTCTTAACCAGGAGGCTGAGATCCTGAGTGAAGCTACACATACACAGCAGCTGTGTCCTGTTCTGCCTGATTGTTTTATTTCAGGTGGGGCTGACACCTTTAACTCATGATAAAAGCTGCATAGCCTGTCTTTGAGTCTTCTATTTCCCTGCTACCAGAGTAGGCTCATAACATGAATATTAAGTTTGTGGAGGGATTGGTACCTGATCAGAGAACAGAAAAAAAGTATTACCAATATTGTAGAGGCACTGCTCCTTAAAATTAATATATCTCAAGATTGCAGTTTTTGGAACCATTATATTAATGGTATTTAATGGTATTAGTATGTTACTCATCACTTCAGCTTTGCTTTGAAAGTAATAGTATTCTGTCTTTTTATAGTCCAGAAAATGTTCTTCCTATGAATTGTTGCAATACTGTACTATTGCAACCTGTTACTGAGCTTTCAATTATTCTACAGGAATTAGAATTTTTTGCCTAAATACAGTGGTTAACAAGAATAGTAGTTTTACAATGCATGTAAGAACTATAGTTGGTTTTAGAAATGCTTTGGATTTTCTAAATATTGGGGGGATAATAACTTTCAATAAAAATAATGAATAATGATTGTTATGCAGTGATTGGAAAAAGAGGAAGTTAATAAAACAGAACTTAGAGTTTTATTACTGATATCTTTCTATAATTGATATACTGATTTCTAATTTTTTTCTTTCAGTGTTGGATACATGTTTACAGTTTCTTTTGAAAGAAGATTGTTCGCTTGTTTGCATTATTATAGGCACTAAGAACAAAAAATATTGACTAAAAATAATCTCTGCTGAAAACAGAAGCTTTTAAATATAACTTTGACATGACGTTTCAGAAGACTTTGGCTTTATTACTGTCTCAAAATTAACAGCAAATATTCTGTGTGTGCATATTGATGTAAATAAGATGTAGCTAAAGAACTGGAAAAATAATTTTCATACTTAAATCAGGTTCTTTTCTCTCTCCACCAGGATGAATTCCACTCGCGATTGCGATTTAATCGAAGAGGACTTGTTGCTATGGCAAATGCTGGGCCCCATGATAATGGGAGTCAATTTTTCTTTACACTGGGTCGTGCAGATGAACTTAACAACAAGCACACAATCTTTGGAAAGGTCTGCTATATGGGTTAGAATGCCAGCTTGAGTTTCTCTGTGTTCAAAGGCTATTTTAATGTTGTCTGCTGCTACATACGTTTGAAATTTATTTCACTGCTTTTTAAGCTGTTTCTGTTCTCTGTGTCTCCCATGTCTAATAGAAATGTTTGTATAGGTTTTTCCCATAATTATGTACTTTGCTCTTGTTAATCTTCTAAATTACATTTTTGTGTTGTGCTTTCTTTGGATAATCTTTTGAATATTACTTTGGCTCTGCCTTACTAATCAGTTCATCTAATACTATTGGCATTTTAGAAAATTTTGATTGTAAATTCCAATTACCCAAGTAAACCAGGAAAATGAAAAACATGAGATGAATTTACCACTGGTGGTATAATTGAAAGAAAATAAGCCAACTCTTTTTTATTTCACAGTGTCTTTTATTTTCCTGCTTAACAGCTCACAATAACAATTCGACATCTTCACCTCCATGCACTCTTGCACATTAAGGTTTAGCTACCTGTTTTCCTTCAACTTTGGCAGTTAAATTCAAAAAAACCCAAACCTTTGTACATTTTACTTACTGTCTTGCAGAAGTCTTACATGCTTACAACATGTAAGGCAGTGATATTTCCTATATAATTTGTATTTTCAGAATTTTTTACATAATAATTGCCTAGAATTCTGCAGAATAATTAACAAAAATTATAAGCGAGACCTTTCAAACCTTTTTTTGTAAACTTAACAGGTGACAGGGGATACAATATATAACATGTTGCGCCTGGCTGAAGTAGAAGTTGACAAGGAAGAGAGACCTCTCAGTCCACACAAAATAAGAAGCACTGAGGTGAGTATGCTCTGGTATGAAATTTGAATTTTTTAAATGATTTTGTTCATTGTGTTCCAAAAGCAGTGTTCTAGTATGAAAACTTGGCATGTATTTATATATATATTGTTTTAAAATATGGAATCATTTAACAAAGCACTTACTAAAGATTACTTTTTTGTAACAGGTTTTGTTTAATCCTTTTGATGACATTGTTCCAAGACCGAATAGAAAACTGAAGAAGGACAAACCAGAGGAAGAAACTAAAAAGTCCAAAGTAAAAGGCACAAAGTAAGTATATGCAACATAAGTGGTGGTTAATTTTCTTTCACATTTAATTTGCAGCTTGGTAATTTTCTGGTCTCAAAACACAATGCTTTACCAAGATGTGCAGAGGAACATTCTGTAATTTACCAAAACCTACTTCCCTGTTTCTGAGATGATAAGGAATCTAATTGCACTGACTGAAGTTGTCACTGTTTCATCAGCTGAGCTGTACCTGTTTCATGCATGCCGATAGTTTGTTGTATAAGAGAGGAAAAGGTAGCTTAAGTGTTTCCCATGGACAAGAATACGCAATAATTCTTTTGTGACCAAGATGACGCTGAAGTTAATATGTATCAGTAACTAGGCTGTGGCTCAGTTCTTTGAGATTTTTGAACTTGTTTTATCAGCTTATCGCTTCTCTTCCACTAAAACACTTAGCAAAAAGCATTTTGACATGGGAAATTTCTGTTTCTGTGAATGAAATTTGGTAGTCATAAGCATGCAATGAATAGTGAAATTGGAACATTTAGAAGGAAAAAAGGTTTTGTTTTAAATGGCATACAGCATGAAAGCAATACATTGAAAGTTGATGGAATGGTATTAAGATAGTATGTAAAGATTTACTAGAAAATGTGTTTTCTTTCTTAAAGAAATTTTAACCTGCTTTCCTTTGGGGAAGAAGCTGAAGAAGAAGAGGAAGAAGTCAGTAGAGTTAGTCAGGTATCATATCAGATCATCCCTATTTTTCTTTTTGACTTAAAATTACCTTTTTTAGCATGTCTCTGAAAAGCTCTAAAGTTTTTAATCTTGTTTTTATGTTTGAGTTTTGAACAGTAATACTAGAAATTACGTCAGGTTTTGTGATTCTACAGTTTTAACATGTTAAAAAAATAGAGGTTTTTAACTTCTACCTTTGAAGGTGCCTTCACTTATTGTGTGATATTTTTACATTTCCATAAACATAAAGTTTCATACTTCATAATGTAGATCCACATCTGCCATTTAAAATTCATGGAGGTGATAAGTACTTCATTATTCTTCACATAATTATTCTTAATAAGAGTGTGATTTCTTGGTAAAATACCTGAGGTTTGAAATCAACTTTTTCACTGCCAGCGCATTCTTAGCTCCATCTTCTTATGTATATCCATTTTGTGTGCAAAATGAAGTGGGATTGCTGTGGGGAAAATAGTACATTGTCATAAGTAAATACTGCACTGTTGTGAACTGTCCACATTCACAGAGCTAGGGTTGCATAGGCAGTCTCTGAGTTAATTTTCCTTAACTGAATTTGCCTTTAAATATGGCTAGTTTAAAAATTTCTTTAAAAAACAGTTATTCTGATTTCTGCTGCTGAGCAAATTATTTCTTGAGAGCACTGTGGTTTGGCTACCTACCTGCTTCAGTTAATGATCAGACTACATCATAGTGAGTCTTGTACCACATGGTGGAAAAATGGTCCTCAGGATTTAGTTAAAAGTGCAAAAGGCAACAGTGAATAATGTTAGTCAATATTACAGTGAGATGGTATCAATCAGGATGATAGTAGAGGTTTATCGGAACAGTAGTTTTTAACTTGATGCTCCTCTTCCTGGAACTCCTCTGTTCTGCCATTAAAAGTGTTTATACTTACTGATTAAGCTAAAGCTAACATGAAATAAGTTATCTTTTTCTTATCATTACCTTTGTCATCATCTGTTTCCTCAAACACTGGAATTGATAATGCCTTTTTTTTTTTTTTTTTTTTTTAACAGAGTATGAAGGGAAGAAGTAAAAGTAGTCACGATCTGCTGAAGGATGATCCACATCTAAGCTCAGTTCCTGCTGTCAAAAGGTTAATATATGATTTCCAGGTTCTGGAACAGCTTTACTTTCAGGATGTTAGATCTGATTAGCTTCATGTATACTCATTTTTGTCTGTCACTGTTTAAGAAATTAAGAATTCGCAATGCTGGATCTGCCCAAATGTTCCTCCAACCCACTATGCTGTCACCAGCACTGGCAATCCATGGATGCCCAACAAAGAATAAAAGCAGGGCAAGGATAATGTTTAATTGAGTAGTCTACCCAGCCTCTATCTACTTTCAGCTCAGGGGACTGTCAGAGTTCGATGTGGTTCATCTATTTTATAATCCTTAATAGATCTCTCATCAAAGTACTTCCTCAGTCTCTCATGATATTGTTTATATTCACAGTTTTCTGTCTGCTGCAGTAAAAAGTACTCCTCTTTTTGTTCTGAAGCTGGCAGCTACTGGCATTATTTAATAAATACTAATCTTTACTGGATTGCTGCATGAGACCTTGAGCAGTCAGTCTGTTTATACTTTACCACAATCCCTACTTAGGCCATCTTTTGTAGCCTAAACTTTTGAAGCCTACTCAACTTTTCTCCCCACAGAAGTTGTTTTGTACTTTTGGTTATTGTTGCTCTTGCCAGTCTTGGTTCTGTCCTAAAATTAGGTGAATCTTAAATCTGTATGCTTGCATAAAGATAGTCTGCTTTCTTCTCTATTTCTTTTTAAACTTCTGATCTGCTTTTTTTAACCAGTGTTGAGCACTGAGCTGAGACAACTCCATGAAAATACATCAGCTCCAAGAATTTGCTTGTCATAGAATAGTTTGGGTTGGAAGGGATGTTTCAAGGTCATCTAGTCCAATTCCCCTTGTATTTGTGAGCAGGGACATCTTCAACTAGGTCAGGTTGCTTAAAGCCCTGTCCAGCTTGACCTTGGATGTTTCCAGGGATGGGGCACCTATGGCCCCTCTGGGCAACCTGTTCCAGTGTTTATACCCCCTTAATTGTGGCCACAGGTGCCACTAAAGAGTCCATCCCTATGAAAGGTCACAGTAAGGTGTCACTGGAGACTTCTCTTTTCCACACTGAAGAACCCCAACTCTCAGCCTTTCTTCATAGGAGAGGTGTTCCACCTCTCTGGTCATTTCTGTGTCCTTCCTCTGGACCTGTTCCAACAGGCCCATGTCTTTTCTGTACTGGGAACTCCAGAACTGGATGCAGTACTCCAGGTGGGGTCTCACCAGAGCAGAGTAGAGGGGAGAATCACCTGTGTTGACCTGCTAGTCACGGTTCTTTTGATGCAGCCCAGCATACATTTGGCTTTCTGATCTGCGAGCTCGTACTGCTAGCTCGTGTCCAGCTTTTCATCCACCAGTACCAGTCCTTCTCCACAGGACTGCTCTCAATCTCTTCATCCCCCAACCTGTATTGATACCAGGGAGTTACTTCACCCAGATGCAGGACCTTGCATTTTGCCTTGTTGAACCTCCTGAGGTTCGCGTGGGCCGACTTCTGTATTTCGTCCAAGTCCCCCTGGATAGCGCTTAATCCCTCAAGTATGTCAATTGCACCACTCAGCTTGGTGTCATCTGCAAACTTGCTGAGGGTGCGCTTGATCCCACTGTCTGTGTCATTACTGAATTTATTAAACAATACTGGTCCTGGTATGGACCCCTGAGGACACATTGTGATCAGTGATCATCAGCTGTAAGCAACGTGTTCTGGCTGTGGAAGTCCTTTTCTTCATGAGCATAGCTTTGCTTTTATCTCCTTCAGATTTCATCTGTCATTTTGTTATCTTCTCATGCACGTCCATCTTCAGTTCTTCAGTCCACTCTTGGCTTTGCCATCCTGCGTAACTTTATATTACCAAAACACTCAGTGACCTGGCTGTTTGCCTGTCTTGTTACTGAGCTCACTGAACAGGTTAAGCTCCCACACGGGCTACCGTGGATGTACACTAGTGATCTCCTTCAGTGCAAGAAATGATTGTTTGCTTCTTACTTTTGTTCCCTATTACCCATCTTTTTATTCATGCATAGACTTACCTAGGACTACTTGGTTTCCTAAAAAACCTTTGGTCAGAGATTCTGTGTGAGTCCAAATAGATCAGAGAGATCATCTGCAACCACATATAGTCCCTTCAAAACACTCCCAGAGGTTATTGGTAAGGCAGTTCCCTGTTTAGCCATGTCACAAGTTCCAAATAGAAGTAGGCTGTTTTACTGTGGCTTCTACTTGTTCTGGACTGATACCAGAATTACAGATCTGAATGCATTCTAAATATTTGCTTTGTAAATGGGGGAGAGGCTTGGTTTTATTTCTGTTTTGTTTGGGTTTTTTTAATTATCATCTTCTCTTAAGTAGTACTTCCTCAGAGGGTTTTCTGAATTAATTTTTAAAATTAATGTAATTGATTCCAACAAATTCATAATTTCTTTGATGATCTGGATTACTTCCTTGACTTTAGGGATTCCTTTAATATTCCTTGCTTTGTTTCTCTACTATAACTTTTTTTTTAATTATGTTATTGAAGAATTTTCAAGGTTTTCATTATTGCTTTGTTACAGTTAATAGTGGATACGTTAGCCTCAGTATATTCACATAGATTCCTTTTTTTTAATGCATTAAACTGTAGCTGTATAACAAATTAAAAATTTTAGTTTACACTTAATTATCACTGTAGTGCAAGTTAAACATGCCTATACAAAGAAGCCTTTCCAAAATATAGAACACTTGCAATGAAATACTAGAAATAGCTTGATACATGAGATCAGAAATCATCCATCTTAAGTGAGTTCGTTGTGGGTTGTTTTCCTATCTCTGTACATTTGTGTTTTCTCTGGATGGCTTAAGATATGGTTAAAATTTGTATGTTGTATGGAATGTGGTTTTATCTGTCTTTTTAAACATTTCAAATTAGAAAATACTGTAACAGTCAAATGATAAAAACTATTATCAAGTGATAATTTTAAGATGAACATGAGGATGATATAAATGACTAAGTTGACTAAAATTTCAAGAAGGTAACCAAACAATTTTTTTTAATAGAAGAACTGGGGTTTTAAAACACTATTTTAGATCTCTGGTACTTCAAAATAGTTATGATTATTTTTCTTCTTTTAGTGATACATCAAGTGAAGAAGGGGATGTGAGTGAGGTAAGTAACATCTTTTTACAATGAGGCTTGTTTTTTACACTGTGTGAATTAGATTTCCTTAGGGGAACAAATGCTACTGTAGAGGCTTCTGAAAACTAGCTCAAATCACATTTCCAGCAAAAGGCTGTGAAGGCCTTTAAGAAGTATTAGGTTTGGCTATTGTAAATATTCACAGCAGAGTAGATACTACTGCATACTATCTACTGCATTTTATAAAAACTGCTTAGCAGACAGTTCAGTCAGTAGATGAGGTATATGAGAGGTTATGTACCACAGAGTGACAAACCATTAATAAAACCCCTGAAATTGCTTCTAAAAAAAAAAATAAAAAGTTGTCCTGAATAATGATATAACTGTACCGTCTGAAGAGAAATCTGTGTTTGAGAGTCTTTTTGGAAAGATTTCTTTAAGGAGACAAAATTTCAGTGAATATTTGTATCTTAAATTGTATTGGTGAAGATGATCACATCTGAAAGGTAGGAAATGTGAGTAACAAAGCAGTAACATTCAACCAAACATGGAGGCTACTTTAATTGCAAGGAGTTTGTTATATATGGTGTGAAATAAGTTTGCTAGCTGAAGTTTGCAATGCTTTTGCCCCTAGCCATAGGTCATGCTGGTACCCTTTTGAGTTGCTGTTGAGACAAGAATGTAATATTTGACTAGGAACATAATCTCCCATTCTCCAGACTGCATCCCGAAAAGTCCTGTACTCCATATGTTCACTATGCACAGGTGATACACTATATAAATGAAGGAAAGCCAGGATCTATCCCATTCTTGTGTCTAAGCGTAGCAAAATAGAAGATTTCAGCCTCATTCCTGTTGTTTTTTACACAATTCATAGTATGGGCTCAGGTTCTTGGACTCTTCTTTATAATTCCTGCTATGCAGGAGCATTTAAATGTTAGAAGGGTTCCAGGAATGGTATTTAATTAATAATTTGTCGCATGTTCAGATAGGCCTTTGTTAAATGAACTGGATTTGGGGAATATAGAACATGGTCATGTTAGGCGTATATATTTAAATTTTTATTTTTCATCCTGAATGTTCTAATGATGTCGTGACATGGGAAATAGGAAGGCTTTTTTTTTCCCTGCAGGGGCTCTCCTTAGATTTCATTGCATTGAAAGAACTTAGCTACAATCTAGCATTTCAGGCAGTTACTTGAGCCTTGTAAAGTGGTGCTAGTATAGAATTATAGAATAGCTAGGGTTGGAAAGGACCTTAAGATCATCAAGTTCCACCCCCCCTGCCATGGGCAGGAACACCTCACACTAAACCATGCCACCAAAGGCTCTGTCCAGCCCGGCCTTGAACACTGCCAGGAATGGAGCATTCACAACTTCCCTGGGCAGCACATTCCAGTGCCTCACCACCCTTACAGTAAAGAATCTCTTCCTTATATCCAATCTAAACTTCCCCTGTTTAAGTTTGAACCCGTTACCCCATGTCCTATCACTACAGTCACTCACAAAGAGTCCCTCCCCAGCATCCCTATAGGCCCCCTTCAGATATTGGAAGTTTGCTATGAGGTCTCCATGCAGCCTTCTCTTCTGCAGGCTGAACAGCCCCAACTTTCTCAGCCTACCTTCATACAGGAGGTGCTCCAGTCCCCTCATCATCCTTGTGGCCCTCCTCTGGACTTGTTCCAACAGTTCCATGTCCTTTTGATGTTGAGGACACCGGAACTGCACACAATACTCCAAGGGAGGTCTCAGGAGAGCAGAGTAGACAGACAGGACCACCTTCTTTGACCTGCTGGTCACGCTCCTTTTGATGCAGCCCAGGATACGGTTGGCTTTCAGGGCTGCAAGTGCACACTGCCGGGTCATGTTCATTTTTTCATCGACCAACACCCCGAAGTCCTTCTCTGTAGAGCTGTTCTGAATCTCTTCTCCACCCAACCTGTAGCTGTGCTGAGATTGCTCTGCATGCAACCATGCTCGGCATGGTTAAACTTCATCAGGTTGTCATCAGCCCACCTCACAAGCGTGTCAGGGTCGCTCTGGATGGCATCCCTTCCCTCCAGTGTATCAACCAAACCACACAGCTTGGTGTCATTGGCAAACTTGCTGAGGGCACACTCAATCCCCCTCTCCATGTCACCAACAAAGATGTTGAACAAGACGGGTCCCAACACTGATCCCTGAGGGACTCATTACTGATCTCTAGCTGGACATTGAGCCATTGAGCACAACTCTCTGCATGTGGCCATCCATCCAGTTCTTTATCCACCGAGAGGTCCACCTATCAAATTGATGTCTCTCCAATGTGGAGACAAGGATGTCATGTGGGACAGTGTCAAACGCTTTGCACAAGTCCAGATAGATGACATCAACTGCTCTACCTCTGTCCATCAGTTCCACAGCCCCATCATAGAAGGCCACCAGATTGGTCAGGCAGGATTTTCCCTTAGTGAAGCCATGCTGGCTGTCACCAACCACCTTGTTGTTTTTCATGTGCCTCAGCATGCCTTCCAGGAGAATCTGCTCCAAGATTTTGCCAGGCACAGAGGTGAGACTGACTGGTCTGTAGTTCCCTGTGTCATCCATTTCCCCTTCTTGAAAATGTGGGTTATATTTCCTTTCTCCAGTCGTCAGGAACTTCACCTGACTGCCATGATTTTTCAAATGTGATGGACAGTGGCTTAGCAACTTCATTCACCAGCTCCTTCAGGACCTGCGGATGGATTTCATCAGGTCCCATGGACTTGTGTATGTTCAAGTTCTTAAGATGGTCTCAGACCAGATCCTCTCCTACAGAGGGCCCAGGGTCTCATTCTCACTGTCCCTCTTTCTGCCTTCCAAGACTTGGGTGGTGTGGTGAGAGCATTTGCTGGTGAAGACTGAGTCAAAGAAGTCATTAAGAACCTCAGCCTTCTCCAAATCCAGGGTAGCCAGTTCTCCCGATAGCTTCTGGAGAGGGCCCACATTGTCCCTAGCCTGCTTTTATTTGCAATGTACCTATAGAATCCCTTCCTGTTATCCTAGCCAAGTTTAATCCTAAGTGAGCCTTAGCTTTCCTAACTTGGTCCCTAATTTCCCGGACAACATCCCTGTATTCTTCCCAGGCCGCCTGTCCTTGCTTCTACCTTTTATAAGCCTCTTTTTTCCTTCAAATTTTCCTCAGCAGCTCCTTATCCATCCAAGGAGGTCTCCTGGCCCTCCTGCAGCACTTCCTTCTAGTAGGGGTGTATCGCTCCTGAGCTTGCAGCAGGTGATCCTTAAATGTTAACCAACAGTCTTGGACCCCCCTGCCCTCTAGGGCTATATCCCATGGAATCTTACTGAGCAGGTTCCTGAGGAGGCCAAAGTCTGTTCCCTTGAACTCCAGGGCAGTGAGCTTGCTGCACGCTCTTCTCACTGTTCTCAGGATCTCAAATTCAACCATCTCATGATCGCTGCAGTCAAGGCTGCCCTGGAGTGTCACATTTCTAACCAGCCCTTCCCTGTTGGTGAGGACGAGGTCAAGCATGGCACCTCTCCTTGTTGGCTTCCCTATTAGTTGCAGAAGGAAGTTGTCTTCCACATAATTGAGGAGCTTCCTGGATTGCTTGTGCCAGGCTGTACCATTCCTCCAACAGATATGAGGGTGGTTGAAGTCCCCCATGAGGACAAGGGCCTGTGAACATGAGGCTGTTTCTATCTGTCTATAGAGGGCTTCCTCCACAGAGTCCTCTTGGTCAGGTGGTCTGTAACAGATCCCCACAATAATGTCACCCGTCGCTGTTCTCCCTTTAACCCTGACCCACAAGCTCTCTATTGACTGCTCAGCTGTCCCCAGACAGAGTTCTATACTCTCCAGCCTATCCCTAACATAAATAGCAACTCCCCTTCCCCACCTGCTGGGCCTGTCTTTCCTAAAGAGCCTGTAACCTTCCATTCCAACACTCCAGTCATAGGAGCCATCCCACTATGTTTCTGTGATGCCTATGATATCATACCCCCATAGACGTGCACACATCTCTAATTCCTCTTGTTTGCTCCCCATGCTACAGGCATTTGTGTAGAGGCATCTGAGCTGAGCTCCAGTTGGCGCCGGCTCATTGACTGGAGCAGCTGGAATATCTCTGCATTGCTTTGAACTTTTACTATAGGTGCTAGCAAGTGATTGGGTGTGTTGGGATGGAATGATGCCCCCCTCCCCCCACACATCTAGTTTAAAGCATCCTTGACCAGCCTGGCAAGCCTCCTACCAAATCCACTCTTCCCCTTCTTTTATCAGACCAGCTCCACCAGCCCTTAGTAGACCTGGCCTACTAAATTGAGTCCCATGTTCTAGATAGCCAAGCCCCTGACTATAGCACCACCCTTCTAACCATTTATTAACCTGGCCAATCCTCCTAGCCTCTGTAAGTTCCTCCCCTGTATCCTGGAGAATTGACAAAAAGATAATGTGTGCTCCAGAGCCCCTAACTACCTCTCCCAGAGCTCTGTAGTCCTTCTTTATGTTCTCCGGGCTACTGCTATCTATACCAGCAGCACCCACATGGATCACTAGAAGTGGGTAATAATCTGTGGGACTGACTAGAGCAGGCAGCTTCTCTGCAGCATCCCTGATCTGAGCCGCTGGTAGGCAACACACCTCCCTTGAGCCTGTGTCAGGCTGACAAATGGGTGCCTCTGTTCCTTTCAGAGTAGAGTCCTCTACTACTACGACCCACTGCTTTTTCCTGGCAGCACCACTATTGATCTTCTTTACCAGTGCATCAGCCGGTTGTTCCTGGTGGGAGTGTGGTTCCTCATCAGCCCCTGCAGGACAGCAGAGCGGTTCTGGTGAGGACAACAGGTTTAGGAGGAAGCCCCTTGCTTTTAATTGTCCTCTTCCTCCTTTTTTTGTTGTTTTTTTTCTGTTACAGTTTCCCAGCTTCCTGGGTTAGCGGCCTCCTTTCCTGTATGAGCAGCAGTAGATGCTTGAGGCCCCTGCACAGTCTGGTCCTGGAGCAAGCAGCGCTGCTTCCTCTCAGCCTCCTTGACACCTTTCAGTCTAGTAACAGCTTCCCGCAGCTCAGCCACCTGCTGCAGGAGGACCTCCACCAGGGAGCACAGAGTGCAGCCCTGCCTATCGTGCACCCTCCTCTCAGGAGAGCGGTGCAGAGGCTCTCTACACCCGAGCTCTGCGCTGCATCCTCCCTTCTCATTGGCTCCTTCTGGGTGCCTACACTGGCCACTGCCAGGGCAGCCGGAGCAGAGCTCCCAGACCGAGTCCTGGTCATATGGCAAGTGCTCACTATCCTGTTTGCCTGCCCGTGCGAACTGCCGCGCAAACTGCCTTAAACCCGCCCTATTCCCCATGCACCCCAGGCAGGTTTAGGCGGCCACTCTCAAGACAGTCACCTCAGTATTTTATCATCTGTTTTGGTTTTATTTAACACATCACAGGATCACTTTTGCATTTAAATGGCTGCAATGTCTTGTAATTTCATAGCTGTACAAATAATTTTTCCAGGCCTCCCTACCCCCCCAAATAACAAGTCCTTGGTGTGTAAGAGAAGCTGTTATTATTATTCCCTATGCGTCTAACCTTGCTGTTCATGCTATGAAATACCATCCTGTTTCTCTTACTGCAGTCCTCAAGGTCATACATTTCATCCTTTGAGTGTCAGATCCTTTGTATTAACAGTACCTTGTTGCTGTTGATTAGACCTCTTTTTGTGCCTAAGTCATTAACAAACACAAGACTGGTGTTTGTCAGACAAGAGTGGTCACATGGCTGACTTTTTTTTTCTCCACCAGTGACATTCCTCCGTTTCCCTTTTCTACATAGCTTGTTTTCCTCTCCCTCTTTGCCAGTTAGCAGCTAAATGTTGTTTCGTTTAGTCTTACAAACAGATAAAGCTTGGTACCCACTCCCCAATTCAGTAATCTTCTGAAATGTCTAAATCATATTTCATGCAGTAGCCATTAGTCATGCTGACACAAAAGCTCTCATTGCATTTTTATTTCCAGAGGAAAGAGAAGAATAGGGCAATTCCACCCAGCTAACAACAGCAGCAAAAAACAGGATAGCTTCCAGGCAGGCAGTTTTGTATTTCTGTGTCACTAGGGAAACAGTGTCATCCAACTGAACAGCCACTTCCCTCCTGAATCAAGCAGCCTTCTGTGGGTGGAAATGTGTTAAATCTATTAGTTGGTAATGGGACTTCAGAAAAATGAGATTCTGTAAGTCTGAGATCAGATGGAGTTAATGAGACAGAAGAGAAACTGAAGGTGGAGACTGGGCAGAGAGAATAGTAGAGTTGCAAGAGGGACAGAGTTGAGGAGGCTTACATCCTCTTTTATCAGTGGTTTTCTAGAGAAAAAGTGAAATCCTGTGCAGTCAGGGGATTGGGAGATTTGGAAAGTAGGGAATTCAACTGAGCTGGGCAAGTAGAACCATTTTTTCTCTCCCATTTTAAAATACTGTCCTTGGAAACACTTCCTGTTAATCAGATTTCTGGGGTGGTTTTGTTTTGTTTTAATTAACTTACTCCTTAGCAATTTCAGTTTGTCTGGAGCTGTCCATTTTTATTCTGGAAATTCTCCTATCCAAGTCCATGTTTCAGTCCAATGCTCTTACCTAAGCCCTTGCCAAATCTCCACCAGGAGTCTGTCTTTATTCTTAACAGTTAAACACATTGAACACAGTCTGTCACATTCCTTTACTGGATTCTGCCCCATGCCATAGAAGTCTGTTGTCATCCCATCTCCCTGGTAATTTATCAATTAAGCAAATCCTTTGTAGATTTTCATTATCTGCTCTGTCAAGCAGTACTTCAGGAAATCAAGTGAAATGCTGATCCTGACCTACTTTTCTCTTTCCTGTATTTGAAAAAGAATAGACAAAACCTCAACAACAGCCTTTCAATTATTTCCTTGACAAAATATTCAGCTATTTTACTGTGCTGAATATTCACATATTTCATTTTTTATTCCTGACTGGTCTTCTCTTGTCTAAACCTAAAATCTTAAGTATGGTAGCCTGAAGATTCCGAAACAGTGACTAAAATACAACATCTGAAATCCAGCTCTTGATTTTTCTCTTATGTTGCCAGAATTGTCCCTATTGCTGCTTTTATATTTTCTCCTCTCTCCCCCTCCATATTTATGGACATCGTCTTCATCCTCGTTTTCCTTCTACTTGTCAGTCACACCTAGAACATGTGCATTGTCTTTAGAGTGTTCCACTCCAAGTGCTAACATCCTGACAATCTCTTGGGTAAAGGGCAGTCCTTTGGAATACCAGTTCCAAGTCTGTCCTTTCTCTCTGTAGTCAAGATTATAATTATATAGCGTCTTATGCTTTTTCTTTAACTAAGTAGCATCACTCCAAAATAAATATAAAAATATGTGCCGGCTAGGCTTTGAGCTGGCATCCTTCCTTAAGATTCATGCAGGCTTCGTCCTTTGAGGAAGGGAGTAGTCAAACTTAGCCTGCCTAGACCAAGGAATCTTCTTCATTACTGAGAGGCATGGCTTATTTATCACTCCAAATGTCCTCAAACAAGGTGGCTTATCCTCTTTGCTTCCTCTACTGGGCCTGTAAGCATAGTACCTCTGTAGCAAGTCAGGATGATAGATTACACAGGTTTTTCACAGCCTGCTTATCAATGTGATATTTGTAAATTGTCTCATGGAGGCTGATGGGCAGACCTCTTCAATACCACCACGACTGTAATACAGTCCTGTGGCAGGGGCTTCTTATACATTTTGTTTTATTCTTAGGGGAAATTGGAGGAGATGTTTAATGTATTGCCTTGGTCAGATTTTGGATTCATGAACCAGACTGATACTACATAGCTATGAGATCTTCTACAAACCTGTAAGGGTTTACAGTCTAGAATAAGTCATACAAAAGTTTTTTAAGCCTTACAAAAAAGATGTAATTTGTGTACAAAAAAATATTCAATTATCATATTTCTGATTTTTTTGTTCCCTCTAAAGAAAATGCCAAGACATTCTTTTGAAAAGTTTGCTTTGAAATCAAGTATTTTTCTTTCTTTCTTGTAACTGATTGTCTTAGAAAAACTTTCCATATTCAACAACTGTAGTAAAAAAAAATCCCTGAAGGAGCAATTTTACAATTTTAAATCCATAAAGGAGGAAGAACACGATGAAGATGCTGATAGTGTAGAAGGTGAAGCTGCCAGCGGTGAGAGACTTCAAATAAAAGAACGCATTGCCAAGAAGTTGAAAATCGATACAAGTGAAAATGCAAAACAGCAGCTTCAAGAGGAAGAAACTAAGACAGAAAAGAAGACAACCAGTCGCAGGTAAATATCATGGTGGGTTTTGTTGGATTTTTGGGTTTGGTTTGTTTTTTTCTTTTCCTTCAGATTGTTTAAAGGTAGATTTTTTTGCTCAATTTCAGTTTTGCAGTTACTACATTGATAGGTTAATGATATAATTAAGAACCCAGGACAATGTTACAATAAAATTATTCCCCTTGCCTGCCTCCAGAATGAGGTGGAAGATGAAATTGCCTACTACTTTCTCATTTCTTAGTTTCATTTGGCAGTTAAGCCAAATAGTTGTTACTTTTTTTTTTTTTTTTTTGCACTGAGCACTTACTCATACCTTGTATGGGAGTTCTATCTTTTCCTGAGTTATAAATGAAGAGTATTTATATGTATTTATCATGCTTTACTTTGTCTTTCTGCATAGTTGTAAGATTGAGTTTCGTAGCTTCTTTATCTGTGATTAACACATGGTGGTCATCCACCATTGAGATTTAGAGAAAGTAAAGGCTTCCTAGTAATCCATTCAAGTCTGGTTCAACACAGTAGTCATTCTTGCAGTTTACCAGTTTTTTAACACTGCAATTGATACCTTGAGTTGTAAATACCATCTAGGGCTGCTCTTAGAGGATTGAAGTACGCCTGTGTTTAGTAGGGTATTCAAATTTTTAAACTAGCTCTAGACAAATTATTATGTCTCTGTGGCAGTATTCAACTCTTTACAGACATAAAAGTGTGGGTTCCAGTCATGTAATATAGCTGTGCTAGCCTTGGTGAACATCTGTACTGTTTAGCACTCAATTTTCAGTGAGATAATCTGTTTTCTTGGAACTTTGTGTCTTGGCAGTCTTTCTTCCAGAGCTGGTTTTGGAATTTCTGCCTAATAATATTGCATAAAAACATTCATCATGTATGTAAGTCATATGTAGTGAACCTGATGGCAAACTTACTAGGAATCATTGTCCACTATTTCCATAAAGATGGGCTCCAGAACTTGCTGAACAACTAAGTCATCAGTTAAAAAATTTAGTGTGTAAATTTTCTTATTAAGTAAAACATACCGGGGGACAGGGGGAAAGAAGCATCAGAAAGGTAATATAGATTGTGAACTCTTACCTCTGCACCGTTGTCATAAATAACTGCCTAATGAAATTATTCAGGCTTTGCCTATACTGAATTCTGCATATATAGTAGCTGTCTTAGATTCTCTCCCACAACAGTTTACTCTAAACCTGTTTTATATGTAATGGCCAAGGCATATTGCCAACATGGAAGGACAATCTGTTTGTGACAAAAGAGTAACCAGTAGTCAATATAAATGCTTTACAAGTTCCATAGCAATTATTATCCCTATTAGTAACTGGGAGGTAAAGGATTTGGATCAGAAAACATGAAGATAAATTTGTTGTAATAATAATAATACACTCGGAGGTAAAATACATATTAAAAATTTGGTTGCAAAACAGAAGGAATAACTGAAACAAAATCAGTTGTTGTTTTACAATCATCAGAAATTGGCATGTCTGACTTGTATCCCTTGCAGGTTATTCTAGTTTTATATGACTATGTAAACCTGCTAAAAACAAAACCAGGTATATCTTATTGAAGAAGGGACTGTTGTCAGTCATGGTAAGCATTCAGTCATTATCTTAATTTTAAAAAAAACCTAATTATAAAGACGAGGGAAATCACAGCCTGACACTTGCAACTTTATGAATATCGATCTGTTTATTTTTACTGAAAAGATTCATATGATCATAAAAGCAAGATTAGTAAGTTTTGAGCATCCCACATGAGGTAGTATTTTTAACTCTGTGTTAAGCCTGTTTGCTTAGGAGCAGGCTGTGGTGGGAGCATTTGCTTTATTTTGGATAATTTTTTAATATTGGTGTATTATAATGTAGAAGCTTTTCGTATAATGTGAAAGGTTTTTGTCTGCCTGTTTTGAAGGCATGAAAAGCCCAGTGAGACCATTGCCAAGAAAACAATTCTTATTAACCACTTTGATAAGTTTGAATAGTTCCAGAAAATAAAATATTCATGGGGTTTAAGCAGAAAATTTGGTATCCTTTTCCATATCTTCTCCAGCATTGATCTGAATGTGAGAAGCACGCCAGGTGTGCTACAGTGGCAAGTTTGTAGCAGGAGGGGAATGCAAAGCTAGAGCATACCCTTAGGAATGAGATACTCTATGCCCAAGCTTATGTGATGTTTTACCATATTTTTAGAGATGTGTGTAGGCATTCTGTAAGCTGCTAGCTCTGCATGTGAATGGTTAATGTACTGTGTTTATACTTATCCAGTCTTTCAGGGCAGTAGCGGTAGTATTAGAGCCAAATGGGCTATCTTAACTCAGAAGAGGGTTTTACTGGTTGTGGTTTTAAGCAATTGAGAACCACTGCTTAGTATCACAACTAACATCAGTTTCCAGACCTTTTGTTAACCAAATAATTGTCTGGCATCCTCTGGCATGAAAATCAAAAGCACAGTAGCACTTGTTATAAATAAGATGTTGTTAACTTTGTGGTCTGATGAGATAAAGTAAGATTAACATTATCAAGTTTCATTGCCTGGAATAATGACTTTTTTGTAAGTATACTCAGGCAATTGATAATATTCTTATAGGACTTCAACATCCACTGTAGTCCAAGGGTGTGTTGATCAGAGGAGGTGGAGATATGGGAGGTGCAAATATGAAACAAAAAATTACATCCACCATATATAGTTTGAAGGGTAATGTCTACTAACATATCAGAAGGCCATGAAACATTTTATAACAATAAGAATTGTTCATCTCAGATATTTAAATGTGGTAATAGAATAATTAAACTTCTAAAAATAAGTTTTCAGAGTACCGTCTTCTAACATGCATGACTTTTTCTACAAATCTGTATTTATTTATATCACTCCTATTTCTTTTAATACAAATCTATTTACGAAGCCTGAAGTTTGCACGCATCTTTCAGAGGCTTAATATGGAAACAGTAGACACCTTCTTCAGTTCATGGTACTGAGATGCAGTACCATTTCTAAATGAAATCATACTTGAAGTGCTCAAATGGTGAAGTTAATTTTAATCATTTCAGTATGCATTTGGACCTTTTGTGTATTTTTGAAAATGCAAGTTCAAACACTTCCCACTTTTGTATTAGAAGGAGACTTTGGGAAAAAGAATTTTCCACTCATCCTGGCAAGTTGTTAGAGAAATTCTGCAAGCCTGTTGGTTTTTTTGATAGAGGGCTTAAACCTAATCTCCAAAGTACTGAACAGGTGTTTACATGAAGGAATGTATACAGATAGAAGAGTAATTTCTGTCATTGTAAGAGTAATCACATTTATCAGATTACATCGAGTTTGTAAATTGGCTGTGGTTTGAGGTGATCAAGGTGTGAAGGTTGCAGAGTAAACCTTCTAGTTTGGCAATTAAAAATACTGGGCTTACATTTGTTTTTATCCAGTAGGTGGAGCTCGGGTACTACACATTTCTGGTTACCTGCTTCAAAATTTTTCACTGGTTCTTGGTTGCAAGGCATGCAGTCAGCAAGTAAAGTGCGATTGACTGTACAGTTGCATCCTTATAATGGATGTGCTAGCAATATGAAATAGGTGTCTAGAATAGCTAAACTACTGAGGAAGGAAAGCTGACTTTTCTTTCTGAGTCATTAACATCAGTTGAATTCAACCCTGTGTTTGTATTTCATGTTGTGTATTTTTCTCCTAATCCTAGAATTGCAGTTGAACTAAGCAAGCACATTTCTTTTGGCTTATAAACCACTGCTGACTATCATAAGGAGCTGAATAGTAATAGAAATAGCTACTGTTGACTGCTTTTGTAATTAGTAGTATAGCTATATGGCTGTTGTATGTTCTTAGTTTTTCTTATATGCATGTTGCTTGTCATGGGTAAAATGAAGCTTCAGACATCTACTGTGTGTATGTATAAGAAATCACTTGCTTCATCCTCAAAGCAAAATTCTGTAACACTTTTTAAGCTGTAATTTCTCTGGCTTCTTTTTCTCCATTTGTTCAAAGACAAGATGAAAAAACTAGTTTACTTACAGATATCTGCACTTGGTCAAATGACTTGCATCCCACTGTTGTTTTGTCATCTAGTCACAGTAGTAGTACAAATAATAATGCTAGGCAACATGCTCAAGTTCATACAAAATCCATTTTAGACCATGCAGTAAAAATTCACGTAGTTAAGACACCTTAACATTTTCTTAGCATCTGAAAAAAACATTGACATACTGGGCATGCAAGATTGCTTTCCTAAAGTGCTCTCATATTAATGTGGTGTAGAACAGCCAAAGGTAATTCTGTGTGTGATCTCATGTGTGTCTTTTAAAAGATCTTTAAATCAAAACTTGTAAATCTGCAATTGTTATAAATGAAGAATTGGATAGAATATAGAAGAGGTACAGGTAAAATGTTTTGTTGTAAATGCATTTTCTGTGCACTTCATACTTTGTGCTTATAATTTAGGCATTAAAATGAAAACAGATTTTTGTAGGCATGTAATTCTACAGTGGAAGAATTTTTGTCATTCTTGTAATTGTTGAAAATCTGTAACTTCTCTGTTACTTGTAACAGTTATGTTTCTGTGCATCTATGGAATGTGTTCAGGGAGGCTAAGATGGGTGTCAGACAAGCCTGCTGTTTATAAGCTTCATTGCAAGTTGCGTGATGTCATTGCAAGATTGCTGTCTGTAATCTTTGAAATGCTGTGGAAATCCTCAGACTAAAGGATGTTGCAGATGTTGCACCTGTTTTCCAAAAAAGCAATGACCATAGGGATGATCCTGTTAGCCTCACTTTGGTCCTTGGGCAAATAATGGGGTAGGCTTTCTTGGAAGCTATTTCTGATCATGTGAAGAAGTAAAAGGTGACTGGAAATAGCCACCATACATTTAGTGAAGGCAAGGTGAGAGGGCAGTGAGTATCATCTGGTTTGAGCATGAGGCTAGAGTACACAAGTGTTAAGAGATTCATTCCAGCCTGAATGCTTCTGTGATATGGGGTTTGGGGTTTGGGCTTTTTGTTTGTTTGGGGAATTTTTTATAAATTTTTTGGGACGTGGTTGGTTGTTTTTAATTGAGCTCCCTGTCCCTCCCCCTTAGACTCTGCTGAGGTCTGTAGTAACAAGAGCAGAAGTTCTTCAGTTGTTTGGGGTGGGGTGGTTTTTAGGTACCTGTATTTAGGTGTTTTATTTATGCTTCTACTTACTTAAACTTAATCCAGTATCTCATCTTGTACTCAGGAAGCTACTTTTGTACCTTTTTGAGAATGTTGTTTGTATATAAATTGTGGCAATGTGATGTGAATACCATGTACTTAGAGCTAGCAATTCACTCTGCAGTGTGAAGTTTATCTATTTCTATCCATAACTGTTATATTATTTTTGCACAATTACTATTTCCAACTTATTAACTATATTCATAATCCTACTAGCATTTTCTTAAACTATTTATAAGTGTAACTGTCAGCCCTTGTGCAACAATGCAACTTGTCTTTTTGCTTTTCAGTTTAGCACCAGGAAATATAAATTCTGTGTTACTAGAACTGGCTTTTGAGTTCTTGAGTTTCTTAAGTTAGTTCTTACTAACTCTCTTTGCAACTGACTTTGAATTTCGCTGTATCTAAAGAACTGCTTCTGTTTTCCTATAGTAAATTCAGGTATTCTGTTAATAGTGTTTTAAGCTGAAGGAGAACATTAGATAAACTGTGTGTCTCATGCCATAATTTGCTGCCAGTTATCCCTGTATTGAGCTCACTATTTGGCTACAGCTGAGCAGGAAAGGCATTGAAATGTAATTTGTAGTTATCATGAGAGTATAGTTTGGTCCGTATTTAGTCAGTGAATGTAATCTATTCCAGTATTTAGATACCTTACCCCTAACAGTACCTCATCCAATTTTACATTTTAATTTCTCTGGGTTCAGCTTGTAGTCAATTTTTTTTTTTTTTTTTTTTTTTTTGCTGTGCCTTGTCCTGAAATTCACTGCAGTATGCTGCATTTGCTTTCACTTCAACTACTTAAATTCTAATTCAGCCCTTTCTGCCTTTTTTGAAAGCTGTGCCCGTTGAGTTCTTTCAGTCTTTCACAGTAAGACGTTTTCCAGTCCTCAAATCACTTCATGGCTTTTTTTGTTCCTTTTCCAGTTTTTCAGCATTCTTTAAAGAGCTTTGATCAGTAATCTCTTATTAGCCTTACTACCACAGTATGCAGAGAGCAACAGCTTTTTTTTAAATTTCTACCTCCCTGTTTATTCACATAGTGTTCACATCAGCCCTTCTTACTGATATTCCACTAAGACTGCTTCTGTTGCTAGGGCTTTACAGGTTATTTTCAGTCATCAGTGTCGAAGAACTACTTTCTCATTTTGTGCACTTTCTCTTGTTTTTTCGCTTCCTAGATCTTGGCAATTAGTTGCCTTCCACTTTTGTTTTATTTAGCAAGGCCCTGTTGCCCAGCAGTCCTAACAGGGGAATTTGCTACTGTAACAGTTTGTGTGATTGGCTGGTAATACATTTAGTACCAGGTTCCCTGGAGTGAAAAGATACATTTTGAGGTTAATATGTCATTGGCAACTGTTAAGTTGCCAAGGCGATAACTATTAAGTTTCCAAAGCAATAACTTTGTAACCTAATTATTACCTGATGAAGGTGTGCTTTCAGATTGGTTTGTGTTGCTGATACTTTTGAGGACTTTCTTACCTGAAAGTACCGAGAAGCAGATTTTCCTGATTTCATATAGTAAGAGGGGTTATTTGGGTTGGTGCTAAGATTAGCCAAGTTAGCAATGAATTGGGAGCTTATTTTGAATTCTGCTAAGAAATTCATAGAATCAGCTAGGTTGGAAAAGATCATTAATGTCATCCAAGTTCTTTGATAGCATTATGTCAGAATAGCTATGCTGCTCTGAAACCACTTAGTTGTATTGTAGCTTGATTTTAGAAGTACTTTTTTTTGTGTGTGTAATCCAGTACCAGATTTTTTTTAAATGACATTGCAATAAAATTAATGTGAAATTCATTTAACTCTTGAGATGAGCACATGTAAACTGATTAGTTTTCATTTTTGATGTGTAATGAGACCAATAGCTTTAGCTCCAGCTCCTCATAATATGACAAACCTGTAGAAAAATTTAAAGACAAACCTTTAGTCATGACCTCTTAACTTTGGATCCAGAAATATTTGCTAAAGTGCATAGAATGACAGGTTTTAGAATAATGATAAACACCTGCTAGGTGTTAAGAGAATAAAAGGAAAACATAAACATACCCCATCGCGCCAAAAATTAAAAAATACCCCCAAAACCAAAAAAAAAAAGCCCAACCAAAAAACCTGTCAAGTGGAAGCAAAAATCTATTACTAGATATACTATACTATTACAAAAGCTTATGGCATGCAATTGCCTTGGTATTTGCAGCCTTTCCTGCTGCTGTGTTTTTTTTATATTATGATACCTATACATCTTTGTTATTCTGCTGCCCCTACATTTTGAATTTAATTTTCTTAGAACTTTTAAATTTTTATGTATTTACAAGTCAAAATTCATAGTTAAATTATAAATTTATATAAATTTTATAGTTAAAGGTTGAGTAATGCTTATGTCTCATCCAACAGTGGAAACTTAATTGTAAATATTTGTATTTTATTCCACGTCATTCATTCTGGACTTCAGCAAAAACATGTTCCCTGTGTGATTATTATACTTCAGATGTATGGGTATTCTTTTAAAACTAGGAAACATTCATAGTTACATATCAGCAAACCAGCTTAGATTGTTTCATTTTAACTTTCTTGAAGTGGGCCATTTTGTGCTCCACACTAAAATGAGTATCCAAAACTATTTTAAACTCTTTAATAGATTAAATTGAGAAATTCCAATTTTATGTAAAAGTAATATTTACTCACATACTGGCATAGAACAATTAGTGGTGACATGAAATTAGACTTCTTCCTGTCTCTGCTTTGCTGGATACAGGACAAAAGTACATCATTCAAAGTACATTGTCTTGTCTTGAAAACAGAGTGGATAATGATGAGTGCATAGCGCACGTCAAAGGTGTACATCTATGTAGCATACTGCTATAAAACAGCAGTTATAGAGTTACAATACTTTACATTTGACTCCGTTTTGCTTTATGTAGCCTGTATTTCAAATAGGATGGTAACTAGAGTTCTGTAATCTTTTCTTAGGGCTGGGGAAAAAGTATTTTATGACCAAAAAAACCCTCAGCTTTCCTTCTGAATATTTCTGATTTGTTCTTCAGTGCTTCCTTGTATTAATATATCTGTGCTGTGCTTTGCAAAACTACCTTAAACATTAAACTTCCACTGAGTACCCTCTAGCATTCCTCACCTTGCCCTCTGCATTCTGCTTCTTAGGTATAGTGTAATCAGGAAAAGATTTGGAAATCTTGGTGGGAATTAGCTAGAGTTTTGCACCAGCATCCCCAGAGCTCCATGTGTTAGAGTACTATATCTATATTACAATACATTCTATTACTCAGTTTCTAATATTAGAGTAGAAGCTAGGTACTGAAAGGTTATCTATGCATTCTTGACCTTGTAGTTATTGTGGTTTGCAAGAGACTGGACAGTGTAATGGAAGAATCCTATACACTGAAAAGGAGGTCAAAGAAGGTACATGTTATCTTCTGTAATCTCTCTTCCATTATGCAGTTTTGTCCCATAATATGCTAACAGAAAGGTGTGAAATTATAGTCTTAGGAACAGAGCTCAAAAACCTCCCAAAGAAGTTATTTTGCTCTTCAGAACTCCTGCATAG
Organism: Myiopsitta monachus; assembly: GCA_017639245.1. Taxonomy (NCBI): domain Eukaryota; kingdom Metazoa; phylum Chordata; class Aves; order Psittaciformes; family Psittacidae; genus Myiopsitta; species Myiopsitta monachus. The sequence goes on from CM029941.1 coordinate 22,177,050, forward strand.
CTTTTCTCAAGTACGATGTGGCACCTACTTCATAATCCATAAACTTCTAACCAGTATTTCTGGAAAAGTATGAAAGCTCATATAATGCTGAATTTCAGAGGAACAGCAAATCTTTCCTGCTAGTCCTGTTTCAATGCAGAGTATCAAAATGTTTGTCTTAAATTCTAACCTTTAGTGACTTTTATTACACTAAACATACTTAGGACTGTCATAAATGCTCTTCTGGTTCTTCAGAAGTTAATAGATTTGGATTTCTGATTCTGCTCTTTCAGTATTGGGTTGAAATATCATTTGTAAAGCTCTTCGGAGAAGCAGTACCTCTCTTATGGGAAGTACTGAAAATTATGCTGGTAAGCATACAGAGCAGTATGGCAGTATTTTAGATATATAGTCTTCCTGGTTTTCTTTATCTTGATTGACCTGTGTCCTGGCAGAATTTCATTACGTTAGTCATTTGCCTTAGATACACTACATCATAAGCAGTAGCTGAATTAGCCAATTTTTGCTTGTTCCTCATATAAATTCTTGAGAAGGTAATAATTCAAGCATGTGAACTTGGCTGTGAAGACCTGGCACGGACATAGGAGTTACCATGACTATATTATGCAGATAGTACCTACCTAAATGTTTTCAGTAAGCATGAGGAAAATGCTGTCTCACTAGAAGAGCACTTTGCAGGAATCTGGACAAGAGTCAGTCCAAATAAAGAGGTAAAGAGTTTGGAGTATTAGCTGTGAGGGACGTATTATAATATTACATTAATTATGAATTGACTTTACAGCATAAATACAGAAAGCTGCTGCCACATATCAAGATCGCCAGATTTTCTGCATTTACTTCGTAAGTGTACATGCATCTACATGCAGTTCTTACCACACATACACAAACTCGGCTCAAACTCAGACTTATGACTTATTTTAAGTGGTGCACTACCTTTAAAGAGTTTTGAGGTTATGCCAGAAATTAAGTAGAAAGAATAATGATCTATCAAATATTAGTATAAAACATAATACCTAGTTGTCACTGAAAGTGCATTGCACTGGTTCTGATTTACGCATGCCACCTGTGGTTTGCAGGTGCAACTCTCTTGAATCCTAAATATTTTTAGCTCTGTGTTACCTAAGAGAACACGTCTCTTGTGCTTTATTGCCATAGCTATGGTAAGCAGATGTGTGTGAGCTGCAGCTACCTGATAGAAAAGTGAAAACTTTGGTTTTTTTTCCACTTGCTATGTTGAGAAAAAGCACAGCATTCATTTTCTAGGCATGAGGAAACAGTGGGAATGGTGTTGGTATAAGCTAAGTCAATGTTACTTTTATAGATATCTGCAATAGGGACTTATTTTGCTGTATTCTTTTAAATTAGTGCTTAGAAGAATTAATTATTTTAAGTTCCAGTTTGGTTGAGTATGTCTTATTAGTGTAGTGGCTGTTTTAATTTCTCCCTTCCGAAAAGTGTAAATGTATAAACTTCCTCATCTTTGTAAGTTAAATACTTCTTTTTTTCTCTTGGTGTCTTTATAAATTGGATCCCAAGAAAAAAAAGAATATTAAATGTTTTTCTGGTGCATTGCTTGAGTTTGACTATGACTAATGCTAAACGCAAAAATCAGAACCAAAGTTCTCTTTACATTTGAGAGTAAAAGGAAAGAAAGCCGTTTAGTCCCATGTGTTTCAAGAGTGTCTGAAAGAAGGGAGATGGTTTCTGGACTTCTTGTTTTGGTATTGATATCCTAACTTCGTAATAATTCCATACACAGACTCACCCACAGGCCATATAATATCTTACAGTCATACCTACTTACATGTCATATGCTTGTTTTGACAGACTACCAGATTAATTCTGTGTTTTGTATGCTTGGAGTAACTTATCACATGTGGATGTGACAAAGATAAATTTATGGATAATTTATAGATAAATTCAATGCGGATTTGAAACCAGAGTGCTAATTTATAAATTAACATTTATCCACAGTCATATAGAAATTGCTTCCAGCTGCAAATGTTTACATGTCTCAGTGATTCCAGTGAAACTATTAATGTAAGTAAAAATTCATAGAAATAAGCCTGAGAGCCACTGAAATTCCTTTGGACTGGAATTTGACAATCATTGTATTGTATGAAGGATAAAGGAGAGGAAGGAATATTTTGGCTAAAATGACAAAAGAAGTCCTTACCCTTGGGACTGAGTAACCTCCCCAGCTCCAGTCCCCAAGGCTGTCGTAAGAGATTATCACCTTCCTTTTGTGTCCCCTTGGCCACTTGCCATTTTTTTACTCAGTATTACAGTTGCTTATGGTGTTCCTTGTAAATCCCTTATACGATCCCAGTAAATAAGATTTTAAAAACTCAACTAGAAAACCATGGCCAAAAGTAAGCTGTCAAAGACAAGAGACTTTTAAGCAAGTTTAAGTGCTGTAGAAAGTGTACATGACCTTCTGCCCACAGCGGTCTGAATAAAAGATGCAGACATCAGTCTTACAGAGAAATGGGGACAGCATTTTGCTGGGACTAGAACCTTGAATGGTACTCACTTTTATTTTAATCCTTATGTTTTATCAGGTCTTTTGGTTACTAGGACTTTTCTCATCTTCTCAAGTAATACTGTAGTACTAATGCTTTTAAGGTACAATGAATTGATATTTTCTTTTGCTTTATGTACTTATTTCCCCGGTGCATGAGGGGTCACTCCAGCCTGACTAGCTTTCTTTATGGAAAACAATAATATTTGATTTAGCTAAGTATAATGGTTCAAATTTTACTCATTCTTCTTTAAAACTGTTGATCAGTTACTTTTACACTGACAAGGTTCTCTTTCTATTTATGTCAGATAATAAAAAGAATGATCTCTGTTTCCTTTATTAGAAATGAATCCTGAAGTTATCCATAAGTTTAAGGAGCTAGTGTGTTCCTTTTCATTCGCATTTTTATATTTTGTTCAAAAAATTCAGTATTTCAGACGTGTTAGCTGAATGACAGGAAGGAAAGATTACTTAAGAATTGAATTTAGAAATGCTTTATTTTTCTGAGTAAGACCATTTACTTAGTGCTAAGGAGTGCACGATTTATGTATTCTTTTCAAAATAATGTAGATTTTTCTGTATTCTTTACCTTAATAACATTCATTGTAAAGAAAAAATAATCCCAGACATACTGTTTGTAGAGTTAATGATTGGCAGTAACTTAAAAGCGGACTATACTATATTAAACACAAACCCAGATTGTTTGGGCACAAAACCCAGAATCCCAGCACTGAGATTTTTCTTGGCTAAGCATCAAAGCATATTAATAGGTATAGTGTTAGCCAGGGACAAAGGCAGGATTGTTACTGTGGTATATTTCATCCTGCTGCTACTTGACAAGAGTCAGTATATTTTTAGGTGAAGTTTGTGCGTGCATTTGTCTAGTCACCTGGAAAAAAGGATGCGTCTATGACCCGTGAAATTGCAGTTAGCATGATGGAAGGTGAGAATGTGTAATCCTTATTATACAATGAATTGTCAGCACTATATTGTGGGTAAGATATCATTTCAAAGGGCTGTAGTGTCTCAGTTGTTCGGCTGCACATGTGATTTTTTTTTTTTTTTTTTTTTCTTTTTTAACATAAGACAGATTTAACAGTGGTAAAGCCATGTACTTTTTAATTGCTGAATTTTCATGCTCCATTTCCTTTCTTTGTTTCAGCAAAGTTGAGTAGCATAGGAAGAGACATTTTGAGGCTTTCTTTTTTTATTATAGAATACATTTTTTGTAAATATGAGCAGTGCATCTTAAAGTGATAAAGTATTGAAGGATGACTACAGGATGTTGAAACATTTTCTCTATTCAGCACATCTGCTCTTTGTCTGGAGACAGTCAATTTGTGGTGTAATTCAATATTTTTATTATTTTACCTACCTTACTACCTAGCCAAACAGGTAATAGGTGTTTTCCATATAGTACAGAAAAGTAATTTTGGTTATCAGTTTCTGGTTGTGGAATCTTTATAATTCATAATGTTTCCTGAATATAAAAAGAAGTGAAATTAAACTCTTGCCTAAAAAGTTAAGATTCAGGTAGGTAATAGTAGTGGTTGGTAATTTGGTGATAGCAAAACAAAGTAAATAATGAGCTTTGTGAGCTGAGTAGTTTTAATTTTAAAATATTTCAGATAGGATAGGTAACTGCTACTAAACTGGTTACTGCTCTTTTTTTTTTTTTAAGTTCCAAGATTGTAGCTATTACACTAAGATTTAAAGCTGTATTTCATTATATTCTCCATCCCGTTTTATAATACTTAACATGCTGGTAATATTTTTGAGTACAGTTTTCACTGATTTGTCTGCAAGTACACCTATTATCTTTGATATTGGGTGGGGCTTTCTGCCTTTTTAAGCCCTTTTCCTCTTCAGCCTAAAATACATATTTTCTAATGCAATTGTTAGCCTTACAGTGTTATCTTAGTGATGAGTTTTATATAAATTCCTGTATAAATCAACAATGATATTCAAGGTCTCTTTTTTAACTCCACTTTGATCAACAGGGCTGCTCAGCTGTCTTCCTCTGAGAGCTGTGCAGTGTAGAGAAATTAACTTTTTCATCTTTTTTCTTTGTTGTTTTGGTTTTTTTTTTTTTTTTTTATGAAAGCACTATTTCCCTTTCCTGTGTTCTTCTTCCCCAGGTCTGTCAGCGGTCTTTACAAAGCAACCCACTGTACAGTATCTTTTCCAGGAGAACATTTCCTTTACTGCTATATATGTACAGCAGTATAATTTTCTGATTCTTTACCACTGGCTGAATTTTAATCAACAAGATTTTTAGTCCTTTCCCTACTGTTGTGAGGCCTCTACTCTGTTTTCATTCCACTGTCATTTTGCTTTAAGAGTTGGGCCTACTGAAGATGACTTATGTTATAATTTCCTTTGTAAATTTTTCATTTTCAGTTTGCTTTGATAGCTGTTCCTCACAGCAGTTTGTTATTTGGTGGGGTGATTGCTGCTGGCAGTCTATTATTAGTTTAATTTCACTGCAGAATATTTACACAGATTAAAAAATTTTTGCTTAGTAAAATGGTTGTTACTACACATATCAACTTTCTTAAATCACTTTGAAAATTTTAAGTTAAATGGTGTCTGTCCTATTACAATAATAATTAGATTTTCTGTTTACTAATATGTTTAATTTTTGTGTACAGATATGTTTGAGTTTTGTAAATACATTTGTATCTACATAATATTAATTCTTAATTATACATTTATGTTTCTTAATGGGGGCATAGAATATTTGGGAAAAAAGTTAATTTTTTTGGCAGTACACTCATACTGAAATCTGTTTTCTTTTAAAATTGTAGACGAAATAGTTTGAGAGGAACTTCAATAGCTGATGATGGTGGTTGTGTTTAGTCTGCTGCTTTTATTTAAGAGACCATTTTCAAGGTTTTTCACAGATACACACATATATGTATGTGTGTATATATGTAACAATTAAAGATTTTTAGATGCATTGCTGCCTGCATACTTCCAGTGGATATTGTGTGAATCTTACAGATGTGATTTCAAAATGTTATTTCAGAGTAAATGAAGAATCAATGTTTCTAGCAATCAAATTCATGATTTTTTTGAAAGCAGTATTTCTAGCTTAATACACATCTTAGTCTTTGTATTTTTCTTCTGTATTTTCTAGAATTGAAGACCAGAATATACTGCATTGATCCTTACTTTTCTGTGCAGATAATTTGTAAAATATGCATTCTTACTCCTAGAAATCTATTCTCTATGGTTAATATTAAAAAAAGGGGGGGGGGTGTTACAGGAAGGCTGGCAAAAGAACAAACCAAACCCTGAGGATTGCACTGCTCTTTTGGTTTTAATCCTTAACAGTGTCAAGTATTCCTGAATGGATTATTGTGGACCATATTTATAGGTTAGCATTCCTGGACTAAGTTCCGCAGTGAACTTTACAAATCTAGTCTTGCAAAAGTCTTTCAGTTCTTTCTGAATTCTTACATTAAAATGGTACTCTTTGCTCACAGTTGTGAACTCCCACAATGAGAAGGCTATAGTTGTATTATAAGTTGAAATTATGTAGGAAATTCTATGGAAGTTAAAGCAATATGTATGTTTTGTTTCTTGCATAAGCAGCCTAATTTTTGTTCTGAGTGGTAGTAGCTGCAATTTCAGTCTGAGTTTTGCTGAGATTTTATTACTGGTTGACGGATTTTCACAAATTTATTGTTAAATACGTGCTGCCGCTGCAAAATCTCTCAGAGAGAAATTCAAGTTACTCAATTAAGCTTTGTTTTATTTGGGGGTTTTTTGCATTGGCCATTTGAGTGAATGTGATTATATGACATCATGTTTAGCTTTCCATGTGAAAAAATTGAATCTTTATATAGGCTTAAGAAATAGTAATACTGTTAATAATAACCTTCAGATTCAATCCTTTTAACATTTTTTGTTAAACTTCACAGTTTTAAATCTATTTTGTATATAAATGGTGCTCTGGTTACATACTGTCCCAATTAAGATTACGTATATCAAATCATAACTGTCACTTAAGCAGTGAAGCATTTTACTTGCAAATCATATGTAACTTGCTTTTTTATTAGTTGATCAACTGTGTTTTAACCTAGGCGTGCAGCCAGTAATGATATGGATTGGTTTCTGCCTCTCTTTTTAGATCTCTTGAATTTTATATTGAATGACACTAGTGTAAATAATATTAGGTCTCAACATATGGCACTGTACATGGAGTTTATGGTCAAAAATTGCCTTATTTTGAAAACATGCCTCTATTGTACTGAAAAGCAGCCTTACTCAAAATGTTGATAGGGTAGTAAGTGTGACTAATACTCTCCTATAGTCTTGTAAAGCAATATTTTTACATTTATAAATTATATGCTCATAAACACATTTCACTGACCTGTGCGTTTATGAGTATAATCTATATTCATCATAGATATTAATGCAAAATATTTTCATAATAAAATATCAACAATTTTAAAATCTCTGTATGTGAATATATCTTTACATGCTAGATGTAATACAGGATTTGGAATTTGTTTTCCCCTCCTTTTTTTTTTCAGTGAGATTAGTTGCTTAAAATGAGTGGTAAGTTAGATAATTTCTTGCAGCTCAGTTTTAGCCTCTTTGAGGATACAGGAGTTTACTTGAGAACAAGAGACTAAAACATGGTATTTATAAGCTAGATTCTCCAACCTTTTGCTGCAGGTATCATATTTTTCTGTAAATAATAGTCTTACAAATTCACTGAGTCTGGCTAAACATGGTAATAAGTATTAAAGTAAGTTTTAGGAATTACATTTTGAGAAACAAACTTCTGAGGTTCATAGCTGGACAGACTTTTTATTGGTCAAAAGTCAAGAATATGTACAGACTGAAATACTCCCTTTTTGATCAGAATCCTTTGCACATAAATAAGGCAAAGCTATGTAAATAAAATTATTTTTTGGGGGAAAAAAAATGTGGTTTATTCAGCAACTGTAACTTTAATGAATTTCATGCAGAAAAAGTGTATGCAGACTGATTACTGTTTCTTAGATCACTTTACTTTTGAAAGTAAGTTTAAACATGGAGGACATAGTAGTTTCCTAATAATTGGAAGCATGAAAAAATATTTTAGATGTTTTATCATTAATGTGCTTCATGAAAATTATCATTGCAAGCACTTGCATTGATTATTTCTGCAAAAAGATCTAAGATGTATTAATCAGGATTCTGAACTGAATTTGTGTCAGCAGGAATAAATAAAACCTAACTTAAATCCTTATAAGGGTATATCTGTTCCTAATGAGAAGGAGCTGTTTATCTAATGAAAATGGAAAACATCCAAAAAGCCTGGACTTTGAGAGGATAAGGCAGAAAAGACTGCTAAGATCATGTAATCCAGTGATGTACCTAATAGAGCACACAAGACTCTCTTAAATTCTTTTATCTCACTTATCTCTTGGCGGGCGGGGGGGGGGGGGGGGGGAAATCCCATTTTAATGTAGATAAGTATGCTGAAAGATACCCCATTAAAATTTTCTTTGGTAAGGACTTTTCTTGTTAAGATGCCACTTTTCGATCTTTTGGCTCCTCATAGGGCCATTAGAGCCTTTTTCACTCATCTGCTAGACTTCTGTTAGGCCATTCACCTTCATTTGCAAATTTTGACCAAATCAATCTTGAACATTGCTTGATAAGTAGATTGAGCATTAACTTTCTTTTTGTAGGTTTTACTGTTGCCGCAGTCTTTGTTATGTGTAAACTTGGTCAGAAATTATGCTTTTCTTCTCACAAAGTAGTTTTACAGTCTCTCTGTAATTTGTGTTCACAAGTAGTGGAAGCATTTTTGTCATGGTTCTAAGTTAACGGTTATGCTTAATAACAGCTAATGTCAGTCTTATAATTATCTGAGTTACATTTTCTCTTTATAAATAGTGATATTACTGTTTCCCCCTCTTTTTTATCCCCATAATTCTCTAGAATTTCACTCCTCCGTTATTCAGAACCAGTGTTCCCTATGACTCAGAAATCTCTTTTCCCATCTTTTAAAAAACACTTGGATGCAAATTGCATGGCCCTGCTTGTTGTTTTGTACTGCTTAATTTTTAGTAGCTGTTCTTTGTGTTATGGGATAGCTCAAGAAGACAGGAAAATGTATCATCTTCAGACATATCTGGCTTTCTTAGAGAACAGAAAGAGCTGATGATATTTTCTTCTTTGCCTACATTGTTAGTTCTTTTCCATTTTTTTAGGCTTTAATCCCTAAGACAATAATAAAATTTAGACATTTTGTAGTTTTCTGTATATGCTCAGAGATGCATGTCTGTATAACTGTAGCAGTACCTTTTGTCGTAAATAAATGGACAATGGTTGTTTAATGATCCCTTTTCTATTTGAAAGTATTTTTACCATGTTAAAATAACATCTGAGGCAAAGTTAAAAATTTTTTTTCCCTTTTTTTTCTGACTTTTGGCAGCAAATTACAAATAGCCAGCTTCAGTCTCTTCCCTGTGCAGCTGTTTATTCTTCATATTTCCCTGGACCTTGAATATAAAATTAAAGATGCTGTTAAAGTATCAAGGCAAAATGTCATACTTTCTAATAATATTTTTGTTAATAATGCTTCTTTTGTATTCTCATATATTAGAAGTTGAAAATAGGTCTTTATGAATTTTGTAGAGAATGCCTTTATTACAGAGAAAGTGTTATAGGGCTGGACTAATGCTACAGGATGGCTATCCAGTCAGCCTGTTGCTTTCAGGATATTAGGATATTAAAGCATCTCACATGAGAGAAGAACTCTGTTAAAATATATAGTACTATTAATTACAATGGAAACAGGGGTACAAAATACATGATTTCATGGAGCTGGCTCCAGCCTTTGAGTTTGCATTTGTCAGTTACCACTGACTTCTTTCCCTGTGGTATTTTTCTCTGGTTCTTTCGGGTCCCAGAGTGCAAATAGTGGCACTGTCTGTTGTCTTTGCAATGAATTAGGGGAACTGCTTTGAGGCATCAGAGGCAGGGGTCATAAAAGCAGGCAGAAGTGAATAATGCAGCAAGCTGCAATGATGCATTGTTCTTATCTGCCCATTTTTAGCTAAGATATATCACAAAAGAAAGAAGTATTGCTAGAAGACTAGGTGAAAAGGCAGTCTGAGTTTGCACAAAATCCACTGAGTGTTACAGAAATGTACATTAGCTGTCTACAAAGGCAACTTGGTTTTAAAAGTTGTATAAACTATGTTACTGCAGTAAGTCCTGCCCAGCCTATCAGGTGACACGTGGAGACAGCTTGTGTGTTCTTGCACATGTTCTTAGAGTGATGGAGTTAACTGTTTTGGACCATATGGTGGTGTGGGGTCAGCATGGCTTATCAAGAAAATTACTGCACAGTGCTTATTAACCCCGCTAAAATATGTTATTGGAACACACTGAGCCAAATTTGGATTTATGTATTTACCAGGGGGGAAATCAAAAACTATGAGAAGCCCTCCCAGAATACTGGAAAATGTAATACCAAGGTATGCAAGCTTCTCATTGGGAGCCATTTCTGGTCCAATATATCTGATGTCAAATTAGATTGGTAGATCATAGAATCATAAAATGGTTAGGGTTGGAAAGGACCTTAAGATCCCTCTTGGTCCTTAGTTGATAACCATGAAGTTAGCTGTCTTTGCACCAGTTTGTGTGCTTGGGACACAAGGGAGGGATGACAGACCTGGCCTGAGACAGAACCAGTCATTGTTAGCATCTGTGTCTGGTTTTATGTTTCATTAAAGCAGTCTGCCCTTTTCAGACTTCATTCATCTCTGGAGATGACTGTTACAGTTGGGCCCACTGTCCTAACACTGGTATGTCTGGCTAGATGCTTTGTGATCTGCTGCTGGATTCATATGGTTCTTCAGTTCAGCAGTGGCTGATGTTGGGTTGCACTTAGCAAGTCATGCCACGCTCCCAGCTCACTCAGCATTAGTTCTCTATGTGGTCTGTGGCATCTGTGTGATAGGTAGGGGTGGATTTTGAGATACGTCTCTCCAACTAAGCCTAGACATGAAAAATACTTATCTGCAGCTTGCTGATACTATGACTTTGAGGGAGATCCCAAAACACTGTCTACCCCTCTTTGCTGAACTGATCATACCAGTCTGCATTATAACTGAGCTCCAAGTTGTTATCTGTTGGCTGCTGTGAGGTGTTGTGGAGCTACATACTTTTTTAGTGCATTCAGTTAGATGTGTGATGACAATGTATTGTAATCTACAGTTAACCTGAGGGGTTCTTCATGGTTCAGAAAATCTGTAACTGTTACCTAGGCTTTTGTATGGCAGTTTTGGGGGTTTTATGTGTGCCTGAAAAATAATGGCTGAATAAAGCAAGTGTCAAGCTTAAAGAAGTTATAGGTTAATATATATTTATCCATTAAAAACACAAAAGACAGAGCTTAAACCAGTAGTTGTTTGAATGGGCCAGTTGGATAGTGGAATACTTTCTCAGATAAGTAGACCTTTAATGTTTTCCTCCATTTTCTGCCTCAAATTGTAACAGAAAAGACAAAACCCTGGAAAAATTTCATCACTATGTGGTAACTAACATTAGGAAAGGACTATTGATAGGTTTATAGATAGATTTGATTTTCAACTTCTTCTAAAAATGGTTTGAACAGTCATGAAATTGAACACTGTATTCCAGACTATGAGCTTAAATACATTTTGTGCATACTTAATGCTTGGCTCTATTGCAGTTACTTGGTTTCTTGTATCTTTTTTTGAGAGATTTAAACTGACGTGCAGTTCTCATTGTTTTCGTTAGTTCTCATTTTGACTCACCATACTTGAAATTTTGTCATCCTCTCAGTAAAAGGATTAATGCACATTGTTTGACAACTTCCCAAGTTAGAGAACAGCAAAGCATACCATGGTCACAGTTGGATAATTTCACAGCAAAATCACTTTTTAATGAGAAGTATATCAGCAGCATGGAGCTTTTGAAGTTGCTATGAAGCTGGACTGACAAGCAGCATGCACACTGAGCTCATTGATGGAAAAGCGTCATTGATGAACAAGCCTCATGCACAAAACTGGAAGTCACGGTTACGTCATTCCTCAGTTAATTGGCTGCACCTGTCCCTTGTTAACAGCTCTAATCCACTGGTCTCTGGACCACGTGTAGAAAGGTCAGCGGGAGCAGGAAGGAGCCTAGTGCCCTGGGAAGCATTGTTAGATGTAATCTGAGTTTGGCAACCTGTTGTGCTTGTTAAATTCAAATTGTCACTTTTCAGCCCTGACATGAGCTTCTCAAAATGAGAATGTTGCAGATAACTTGGAAGTATGTGGTTCTTTTCCTTCAAGGCAATGCTTAATTAAGGACACTTTTTAAGAGTGTACAAATCTGTGGGTTTATCTTTTGGGAGGCAAAATTTGTTACAACTTTGTTCTCCTTGGAGTGTAATTAAAAAATATGATTTTAAATGCTTCTTTAGCCAGGGGAAATATATCTAGATATCCATATATATACACATGCATATATGTATGTGTTAGTATTTAGATGTCCCTTCCATGTCATAGAGTTTCAGTCCTCAGCTGTCTGAAGTGCTTCTCATTGTGTTATCTTTTTATCGTATAATCATATTTGGGGGATTGAGTTTTCAGTATACTTATGGTATATATGTTGGTGTTTCCTACTATCTGTATACTTAAACAAACTTCTAATTTTGGTATGCTTTTCCTCTAGTTAAATTGTTTGAGTTGTTCAATATGTCTTGAAAATAATTGCTTTCTACGTGCGTTCATAATGTATATGAATTTTGAAAGTACATATGAGTTCACATGGGCCCACTTTTGGAGCTTGTCCAAGTCCCTCTGGGTGGCATCCCATCCCTCAGTCATTTCAGCTGCATGTCATCTCCAAACTTGCTGATAGTGCACTTGGTCCCGCTGTCTGTGTCACTGGTGAAGGTATAACACAGTACTGTTCCCTGTATGGACCCCTGAGGGTCATCACCAGACATCTCTATCCAGACCATTGAGCCATTAACCACTACTGTCTGCATGTGATTGTCCATTCAGTTCATTATCTGCTGAACAGTCCATCCATCTAATGTGTCTCTCTGATAGAGAAAGATGTTGTGGGGGACTGTGTTTAAGGCTTTACTGAAGCCTAGACAGATGACATCCATAGCTCTTTCCTTGCCTACTGGTGTAGTCACTCCATCGTAGAAGGCCATTAGGTTGGTCAGGCAAGACAGGCCTTGATGAAGCCATGATGGCTATCTCATATCACCTCCATGTGCTTTAGCGTAGCTCCTAGGAGGATCTGTTCCATGGTCTCCCCAGGCACAGAAGGGAGGCTGACAGGTTGGTAGTTCCCAGGGTCCTCCTTTCTAATCTTTTTAAAAATAGGTGCAGTGTTTTCTTTTTTCCATTCACCAGGAACTTCACTGACTGCTGTGACTTGTCCAATATAATGGAGAGTGGCTTGGCAGCTGCAATTTCTCAGGACTCTGGGATGCACCTTGTCATGTCCCATAGACTTCTGTATGTTCACCTTGTCATGTCCCATAGATTTGTGTATGTTCAGGTTCCCAGGTAGCCTTGAACCTGATCTTTTTTGGTGAGAGGGACTTTGCTCCCCCAGACCCTGTCTTGCTGTCCATCTACTTGAGAGGTGTTGGAAGAGAGGTAGCCAGTGAAGACTGAGGCAAAAAGTTGTTGAGTATCTCAGCCTTCTCATCTGTTGTTACCAGTTTTCCGGTCTTGTTCATCAGGGGTGGTACCCTTTCTTTGACCTTCCTTTTCTGGCTTACATACCTGTAGGAGTTGTTTTTGCTATTCTTTGTGTCACTTGCCAAGTTCAGCTTCAACTGCACAACCAGGCAGCATCCTTATAGTCTTCCCAGGATACCTGGCCCTGCTTGCGCTGCTTGTGCATTTCCTTCTTGCTCTGTAGTTTGGTGAATATGTCTTGACTCATCCATGCCAAACTCTTGCTTTCCTTTCCTGGTTTCTTACACCTGCAGATCAAGAGCCTTTGCACTCTGTGGAAAGTGGCCTTAAAGATCTGCCAGCCCTGTTCCATTTCCTTACCCCTGAGGACAGTTTCCCAGGAATTCCTGTAGACTAACTCCCTGTACAACTGGAATATTGCTTTACTGAAATTCAGGGTCTTTATTCTTTGCCTATCCCATATCCCTCGGGTCTGCAAATTCCATCAGTGCATAATAGCTGCATACCAGGCTGTCTTCAATTTTGATGTCACCAGTGTTCACTCACTTGCACTGGTAACCAGCAGGTCCCGTAATGCATCTCCTTTGATAGGACCATTTATTACCTGACTTAAGAAATTGTCCTCAGTGCATTCCCCAGTGCATGGACTGCCCACAGCATAGTAGGATAGTATACATTTTAATAGATATAGTATGTTATGTCTGGCTCACTCCAGAAAGTAAGTCTGGTAAGTCCTGATTGGATTCTTATTTTTTTTTCTTCTGTTTTGGAATATATTGCTTAAATAGCTTCAGTTGGTGTGGTTCAGAAATAAAAGAAATTTTTGAAATTACGGTATATGACAACTCTTACACTTTTGAATAGATGGTCTACAGTAGATCTTTATTATTACATTTAGGTAATGTATGTTAAGTTGAATCAGAAGAGTCTTTAAATATTGTGCCCTGGCCATCTCCTGTAAAAATTTAATACAGTGCTGTTAGGCCACTAATTAGAATACTGCCTGGATGATCAGGTGAATTTTAGAGGATACGACATGATTTATTCTTTCTATAGATCCTTTCCAGAATAGAATTTTTTCTTAAGCTTTTTCACAGGAATTTAAGTGGGTTTTGTTCAAATTTGTGAAGCTTTATGGAGCAGGATTAGTTGCAACATTCTGTCATTGTAAGTAGTGTTAAAACTATAGCCTGATCTGTCAAAAACACTCCCATTTTTCTTTAATACATGTAGGTGATCGAAATCGTGATGCTTCTAGCAAAAATGTCACCCCTCTGGCTCCCCAGTGGGAGAAATTACCTCATCTTTGTCTGGAAACGAGAGAGGAGAATGGGTGGGAATGACAAGGGATGAGGGTATAGGAAGAGGCGAGGAAGGGAAGGGTCAGAAGAATGTAATAGACAAAACTGTGAAGATTGAAGACATGAAAAGAATATGGGGACCAGGTCAGCAAGGAGCACAAGAGAATGGTAAGATTAGACTATGGTGGGTAGAGGTTTGTGGGAGAATGAGAAAGGAAATTCAAGTGAGTGGCAGGAAAGAGTGCAAATGGATAGATAATGTAGAATCTGACTGAAGGCAGGAGGAGTTTGTTCTCTTTCTCACATGCACGGTCCTGAGGTGAGTCTTGTGGCCCCATGGGACACAGGAGCCATGTTTCTTCAGAGAAGGGTATAAATTAGTAGGATTTTTGTGGTAGAATTAATATTTGAATATTAATTGTGAGATCATAACATTTAATTTGGAAGTGATTGTTGTATATGGAATGGGATATATTTCTGAATGCATGTACATTAAATGCTAACTTAGTGCCAATGTTTGCAATTCACTGTGTTCAAAAAAATCCGGCAAGAAATAGCAGTGATTTTAAATATAGCATGTTATTATTACAGAAATGTCATTATGGTAATATTCTCTTGAAGACTATATGCATACTGTAATTCACTGTACATAGAATAGATGGTAGTGAAACAATCAAAATACATTTATTGCGAATTACGGTTAGCAGTTACAAAATCACCTCCTAGAAAAGAGAATGGACGTAATATGTACAGCTTACTCTGAACTGCAATATTTTATTTTTTATTTTCAATGTATGTTATCTGTGAAGCACTCAAACTGACAGCTTCTTCAAGACTTTCTCAGGCTACTTAAAACAGCTGTATTTTTTTATGTCATGGCCTCTCGTATTTTATGCTGAGGATGTTATCTTCATGATAAGTGTTTTTAATGGAAAATGTCATTAAGTAGATGTGGCAGTAATCCTCAGTTGCTGTAATAGCATAGATATTGAAGTAAAAGCAAATTATTATTTTTTAAAAACAGTGCATAATCCATTGAAAACAATCTTTTTAATTGAAGCTGTTGGGTTTTTTATTACCACCCCTGAGCAGGAAAAAGACTTATGGTTGGTAGAATTCTATCTGGGTTTTAAAGCAACATCAATGAATAACCGAATTCAGACCTCCTTGAAAGAAAGATTTATGCTTACCAAGAACACAGTATTTATACTGCTTTATGTATGAATCAAAATCCAATTATACTTTTTAAATAGTATTAGTACTGTTAAAACTGTTGTAATCTTAGTATTTTTGTTGGACATGTCTTCAGCAAAGATGATCAAAATAATACAGTCATCCTTAATCAGAGTTGGAGTTTCAGTCACACAATGTATATTCTCTCCAGGTCAGTTTTATTGCTGCCCCTCAAATCCTGTCCATAATTTGTATGATTATAAGTTTCTCCTGTGAAATTTCCAGTGGGCATTAAAATGAGGATATATAAATGCTTAACTTGTCCAAAGCCATACACATTTGTCCGTTGCAGATATATTATAAGGTTATAGCAAGCTTTAGACTTGAAGGCACTTTCTGACAGGAATTTTAAAGGATAAAGCAGCTGTTCTCATAGCTGTGTAATCAATAAGGTTGTAGAATATTGGTAGGGGAAAATGCATTCATGAGTGTCTGTTTTCATTAAAGCACTTCCTCCAGAAATTCACTGCCCAGTAAGCTTTAAGCTCACTGTATTGTTTTGTTGGGTTTTTTTTTTCATTGACTGCTGAAATGGTAGTTGCAGGCTGTTTGTATAAAAGGATGGGTTTGAATAGTGGCTATTGTTCTATTAAGGTTAGAACACTCTGGCTGGAGGATCAGCAAGAATGCCTGCTAAGATAAAGTGACAATGTTGTCCTCTGTTCCTGGCTGATAAACTATGAGAGTATGAAAAGCTCTAAGGGCTGAGGGCAAGAAAAAGCTATAATAAACTTCATGTATTACTCAGCAGAATTCTTACTTACGAGTTAATTCATCCATTAGTACAAATAGGAAGTACAAATTCTAAGTGCGTCTTGCACAATAAGTCTTACTTATTTGTACCGTTACATATTATAAAATAATTCTTGAAACAATTACAAATAATAAAGTTCTATTTTTGTCTCAGTTTTTATGCATTTTTTTTATACCAGAACGCTTAAGGCATTGTCTAATCCTTACAGGGCAAGGAGTTACGTAATGTTTATTAAATATTTCCAGTACTCTTACTCAAACTCATATTCCAAAAGGCTAAATAATAAGTTCCTCTCTCATACCTCCAAAATTTTGAGTAATTCTTAGATTCAGACTAACTGTAAACAGGGATTGGTACCATCATTGTTTCATCAGATTCTGCTAGAATACTCCACAAGATATTTAGTTTCATTTAAATTCTAGTGTAACAAATATTGCGATTAATATAGCTTTACAATGTATATGCTTTTAAATACCTCTAGAATTAAAAAGTTCTGTGCTTCTTGAAATGTTTTAGTATATACTGAAAATTAGAATTCTCAAAGACTGGTATTTCATCCTTACAGTAGTGGATGCTGTTGAAATTTTGTAACAAATGTTGAAACTGTTAACTCAGAATCATAGAATCATTTAGTTGGGAAGGACCTTTAAGATCATATAGTCCAACTATACACTTAACATTGCCAAAGTGACTACTAAACCATGTCCCTAAGTGCCACCTGTACATGTCTTGTCCATAAACACAATGATGAACAATGAGCGTGAGTTAAAAATCCAAACTCTTGCGAGTTTTAATGTAGTTCTTAAAGATGTAGTTCTAGGTCTCGTGTATTTAAAGAAGAAAATATGCTAAATATCCTTTTATTTTCCTTTTTTTCTGTCTCAAGAGATGTTTCTTAGGTAAAATCATTACATTGTAATTATTGTTCATTTATTTCTGTGATCATAAACTTTTAAGTGTCTGTTGTACTGAAATTGGTGAAGTGCAGATGTTCCCTGAACAGGCTGAACAGATTTCAAGACTGAAATTGTTATCGCATGTAATGAAAAACAAAATTAATCTTTTACATTTCAGGTTCCTACTGTGGTTTTACAATCAGTTTCATAACCTTGTATTTGGTTTCATTTCTGAAACTACATCAAATTTGTGAGGCTACCTGTTACTTTTGGGATCTAAATAATGCCTATTGTAATCTTAATAACTGGAATGAAAAAGCCCTCTTTAGAGTACTTGCAGGTGAATGCATTTTAGAGCTTCCATTGTTGCGAATATGCTGGGTTCTTGCATAACTTAGTTTTTTAGCAGAATCTTAGAACCCGCTCTTGTTGGTGCATGGGTTGCGTACCTTTATTTTATTAAATATTTTAAAAATTTCGAACTTACACCTGAAGGTTCATGTCATTCTTAAGTTTTCTGCTTGAGGGTCTGGCTAAACAGGTAAGTCAAAACCAGTATAAATATAAAGGGATCTTCAATTCCTGTGTGGTTACTCTCACTGTGGTAAAACTGCTTTTTCTGGCTTAAGTTCCTTGAAATCTATTTGAGTCCTGTCATGACATAACTTTTTTTTATTTTCTGAAAAATACGTGTATCCACATGGGGAATATTCTGCATTTTTATAATAGTAGTGGTCAGTTGTAGATTAAGTCTCTGTTCTGTGCATAATCTTTTAATTCCCTTATTCTAGCTATGTAAAAAGAAGCTCTAATACAGTCTATCTTTGCGTAAGAATCTGAATGCAGTACTAAGTAAAATGCTTTCTTCTATTCTCCCATTTATGTGCTCAAAATTACATCACCCATTCCTTCTTTCCCCAAGGAGTCGAGGAGGCCTGTTCCATGGCCCAAAACTGAACACAGTATTCAAGGTGCGGCCTTACCAGTGTCAGGTACAGGGGGATGATCACTGCTATAGTCCTTCTGGCCACACTATTTGTGTTGTAAGCGAGGATGCCATTGGATTTCTTGGCCACCTGGACACTACTGGTTCATGTTCAGCCAGCTTTCAACCTACACCTCAGATCCTTTTCCAGCTGTAGCGTTGCATTGGGTTGTTGTGACCAAGTGCAAGACCTGGTACTTTGCCTTGTTGAGTCTCGTATACTTGGCCTTGGCCCATTAACCCAGCCTGTCTAGATCCCTCTGGAAGAGCCTTCCTACCCTCCAGCATATCAACAGTCCCACCCAACTTGGTGCTGTCTTCAGATTACTGAGGGTATACTTGATCCACTGGTGAAGGATCTAGAGCACAAGTCTTACGAGGAATGGCTGAGAAAACATCTTGTTTAGCCTGGAGAAAATGAGGTTCAGGTATCACTTTCTACAGCTACCTGAAAGGTTGTAGCAAGGTGAGTGTCAGTCTCTTCTCCCACGTAACAAGTGAAATGGCCACAAGTTGTAACCAAGGAGGTTTGGATTGGATATTAGGAAAAGGTCCTTCAACAAAAGGGTTATTAAGCACTGGAACAGACTGCCTAGGGAAGTGGTTGAGTCACCATCCCTGGAGGTATTTTAAAGACATTTAGATGTGGCAGTGTTAAGTTAAGGGTTAGTGATTGGACTCAATGATCCTAAAGGTTCAGTTCTTTCCAACCTGAATGATCATGTGTTTCTGTGATCTGCCAAAAGAGTCTCTCAAAAACTGCAGTTATGGCAGCTCTGACCTGTTTTCTTCAAATCTATAGGTTTTTGCATCGCCTGAGGACAAGACTTAGAGTTGTGTAAACCTTTGCATATAAGCCAAGATTTCTTGTATAAAGCATCCTCTGTGAGGGCAGAATAAACCATCTTAAACTTTGAAAGCTCAACAATACGTACTGCCCATACCAGTCGAAATTTTTGCATGCACAGGCTCCATTCACCTCTAAGACAAAAGAGCTGGTGTCATGGGATTTTTAATCTGTCATTCCGATAGAAGACAAGAGATTTGGTACTACCATTTCCAAGCCCTTTTCTCCCTTTACTAAGTATGCTCTTTTGCACTTTTTTTTCCTGCTGTACTTCAGTCATGGTTATATTACTTTACTGTTTGAAGCCTTATAGTTGCCAAGGGAAGAAAAAACCTGTGTTCAAAATTGGTATCTAAATGGAGTTATGGAGAACTGTTGTTGTTGGAAGTGTCTGTTAAGGAGCTCTCAACAGAATTTTTAGCTTCCAGCATTCATATTTCACAGTATACCAGTGTATTTCATATCTTGATGTCTCTTTCTACAGTCCATCCTTTTTCTCCTCACATACCAGCCAAGAAACACATTTTATGCCAGCATTTATGTAAAGAGTAAAAAATCCTTATTCGTGCATTCTTAGCGATCTAAAATTAAAGGAAATTGGTTTTCCATTGACATGAGAGGTCTTTTATGTTTATTGGATAGAATATATGTTTTTTAAAATAAACTTATTTTTCACCATTAAGATAAAGATGTAAGATACATTCCCAGTAGTATGGATTCATTATATTAAGTATTAATCACGTATTTCTTATCTTTGAGTCTTGTGGTTATATGCTAAAGAAGGATATGTTCTCTCAACATATGTACTCTGAAGCTGAACAAATAACAAACCTGGGAAATTCCATAAACTACCTTGCTAATGAGTATTTTAAGAATTACCTAGAAACCTAAACCATAGAGGATGACCAGATTACTTAGTAAAAATATTTGGTAATTCCAAATAATAACAAGTGGGCCTGCAGTTTTGTAGGCAGGATTAATTTACCTATCTCTTTTTAATTACTCTTTTCTCTGTATACCCAGCTCCTGCTTACACATTTTTATCATTTACTGAGCACACGTGTTCCAACCCCTGTCAGAATCCCACTGACTTATTTTACTTTTCTGTAAGAAAATTAACTGAGCAAAAGCCATAAAAAGTATGCTTTTGGAAAGGGAGTAAGGCTGCCTAAACTAGACATCATCATCGAAGAAGGAGGTACAGATTAGGAGGTAACAGTAGTGTAATTCCTTCTGATTTCGATGTCAGCAGTCTGAAATTGGCTGAGCTGTTCATGAGACATTCATCTATGCATACAAACAGTATGCATACAAACAATATGCAAATCTCAGACAGTTCCTGTAGTATTTCATGATGTTAGTTTCCAGATGTCAAATTGTATTAAAGCATTTTCAGTATTTTTCTTATTTTCTGAACTTTACCTTTCCATTAAATTTTTGTTACAGTTACAGGTACTTAAGTTGCAGTTGTTACTTAACTGTGAATGAGAAATATGGACTGTTGTGATGTTTGGTAATATTTTTTTTTTCTTTAAAACTGTGAAATAATGTTATTTCTATGTCATTGGTACCATTGAAGCACTCGCCCTGGAACAGAAGAGGAATGGCAGACAAATACAGAAAACTGTCATGTAAGATCAGATGTATAGTTTGCTCTCCCTATTGTGTCTGCCAGTCATGCAGTAGTAGAATGTAATTGTAAGTCCTGGAAAAGACAAAACCTTAGTTTCACAATAGAAGGAGTGTGTATATGAATAATATCTTTCAATTCCTTAAAAAATTATATCCTTATTACCACTAAAATTGAGGGATATATTTGTAAGAACCTGAAAGGCCTTAGAATCTCTTCTTCCCACTGTTTCCTTGAGAACTTACTTTACTTGATGAATCCAACATGCTGAATTCAAATACATCATCAGATGCTTTCTGTCCTTCAGATGTGTTTTCTAGGACTTGAGTAGTAGTTTCTGCTCACTTTGTTGGGTTCAAGTAGACTCAAAAAAGATTTCTTCTTATTTGATTTATTTTAAGTTGATTTACCTCTCTCCCTGAAAGTTTTTTAACATAAAGCTGGAGAAATTACTGATTACTTTAAAGTTGTTTTCTGTGGGGTACCTACTGCTGTAGCAGTCTGCCACTGAGAGATCTTGTTATCCTGTTCTTCATATTCACATAGTTCATTTCCCTTTTCCAGTGTTTTCTCTTTCTTAACTTTTCTGTCTGACTGACTTTGATCTCATGTTGAACATTGTCACAAATTGGATTCTCTGCCCTTTCACCCTCTCCCCACCCATCCTTATTGCTCTTCTCTTCCCCCCTTTCCTCTCCCTCCCTTCACTCTCCCCCTTCCATGTCCCTTGTTCTCTCCTCCTTTCATGCTCCACCTTCCCTCCCACTTTAATTCTTCTCCCTCCTTTCCTCCATCTTTCTCCTTCCCTTGCCTTTTCTCTCTCCCTCCCTCCTTCTCTCTTCATCGCAGTCACCTGCTCTTACACTCACCCCCTTTTGTTCCCCTATCCTCTTGTTCTCCCATTCTCACTCTCTCTTTTCTTGTTCCCTCTTTCTTTCTATCCCTTTCTCCACTTTCCTCCCTCTTTCTCCCTTTCTTCCCCCCTGTTTCTCTCTCTGTTGCTGTCTCTCTCCATTTCCCCTTCTCTAACCTTTCCCCCTTTCTCCCTTCCTTTCTCTCTCCCGCCCATTCTTTCTCTCTCTCGCTCGCCCTTTCTCCCTCGCCCGCTCTCTCCCTTCCTTTCCCTTTTTTTTCTCTCTCCCTCTCTGTCTCCATTGTCTGTCCCCCTGACTCCCACTCTCCCTTTTTTTTCTCTTCCTCCCTTTCTCTCTCCCGCTCTCTTTTTCCCATTGTCCTCCCCTCCCTCTCCCTCTCTCACATTATCCTCCCTCTCCCCCTACCTCACTCTCTTCCTCCCTTCTTTCCTCTCTCCCTTCCTTCCTCTTTCACTTCCTCTCTCCCTCCCTCTCTCCATCTCTCCCTCTCTCCTGTTTCCTCCTGTTTCTCTGCAGTTGCTGGTAAGTTACATTATCCACTCCCTAGACTTATTTAAGATTTTAAATGTACATTTCCACAAAGTCTGAGTACTTTGGTTGTTTTAATCTAAAAACTTTGTTTTTATAGCAGGACATTTTAAACCTTATTTATTTCATATTGATTTATTGAAAAATGCCAAAATGGTATTCATGTGCATCCTATGCGGTTTTCAGGTTTTAACTGGTTCTAACTAATAAAAGAGGAAAAAATTTCCATAATGCGAAATGAACCATAGTATGCCCTCCAACTCACCCTCCACAAAAGAGTCTAGGGTTTCATAAATTTTTTGCTAACCCATCAATAAAATGCATTTTTTTCATGGCTGTCATGAGTTATGAATTCCATGATTTTCATGTATTTTAAAAAATGCCTATGACTTTTGACATTGTGGTTTTTTGCGTGTGTGTGGGAGGATGTGATGGTAAACAGTTTGAACCATTCTCAGTGAGAACTTTCAGAGCTGCCAAGTTAAGCTTTGAGCTCCATGGGAAGCAAGTAGAGAACAGGAGCTCAGCAGCAGTTCTGCAGTGACACACTGAATTAGGCATGCGAACTCTCAGTGAGAACTTCTAATTCTTCCAGAGGTAGTTATGGTTCCACTTCCTCAGCAGGGTGGGATTTTTTTTAATACTGTTACTTAGAAAGGTCAATAACTATATAGCTATTCCTGTTTGAGATCATGCTGTGGTTCTTGAAGCAGATTCCACTCTGGTTTTTGAGGGGGTTGTGCCTTTTTTTGTGGAGTCAAGTACTTAAATTTCTTGGTAGAAAAAAACATGGCTTATGATGCTTTGCAGCACATTTCTGTAATCTTCAACCTTTTACTTCAGTTCATTATCTTAGGTTTAAAAAAAAAAATACCTAAGGAAGCGCTCTTACACAATTTTTGATTATAAACACTTGAATTAATTTCAATAAATGCTATTTTCTGTTTTGCTTTGAAAATATGATAAATTAAAATAGCAAAAACACTCAGTTTGTGGTTTTTGTGGTTCCTGAATCTGGCTGGGGCTAAGGTTTGCAAATAACTTCAGGGACATAAATTAAAACTGCATTGGATTAAATAATAGTTTGGAAATTTAATATGTTTTTACCTTAAATGCCTCTGTCTTTCCCACTTGTCTGTATACGGGTGCCAGTGTCTCATAATTTGATACCTAACTCATTTTTGGATGACAGATTGACTTTCAAAAGCACAAGACCAATATGTAACTATGCTTTATATTATGGATTGGTCTCAAGGAGTGGTACTTAACATTCTTGTAGGAAATGCTTTTGTTAAACGCTGTTTGCACTTGATAAGCTGTGTCATTTTGTGATCTGTCTCAAATGGTCTAACAATATGATTGAAAAGATATGCAAAACCAGTCATCTTTAATCAGGGAGTATTTTAACCTATGCATACTTTCTGTTAATGAAGGTTTTGGTTTTTGTCTGTCTGTCTAGCTATGCCAAGTTTTGCAACTGTGTTGCACAGCAGAGTACCCCGAGCTTAGGCTAAGCAAACTTCTGCTTGATAAATAGACTCAGTATCATTGACACACCATGTCCATTCAGAGAAGACCACTGTTTTCAACTTTTAATTTTGGAGGTACATCCTTTTCTATTTAATGTATTCAATTCATGAGGGTTTGTTGGTTTGTTTTTTTTTTTCTTTCAAGTTTCTATCAGTACAACATATATACTATATGAGACTGTATTGTGTTATTGTCTGAAAAATATGGGATCTTGAGATTCTAGCAACTTGTTATTAAGGGACATGAATTAATTTTTTTGCTCTTAGATTTTGAGGGCCAGAAAGCATTATTAGATTGTGTAATCTGACTTCTTTTATACCACACATTCATTTCTACAGTTATCCAATACATAAATTATTTCATGTTTTAGTCATTAAGCAGTTATTGTTAGTAAATTATTATATTCCTAAATTGTTCTATGCCACAGCATAGAACAGAAGGTTCTAATGAAAGATCTGTTACCAGTGTGCAAACACATAGTATACCAAAGTATTAAGATTTGCCGTTATTGGTAGCAATAGGTAGCAAGAACTCCCAAAATTTCATGTTAGCTAGACCTGTGGAGAAAGCCTCTTGTGATAAGCAGTTAGACATTTTAAGTCTTTATCTCAAGATTTTACAGGTTTGTTTTTTTTAAACTACCTGTAAAGAGTGATGTAACCCCTCTGATACATTATCCCAATTCTTTTTCAGTCACTGATGCTGCAAAGAACTCCAACAAATTGCATAGAAGTAGAATAAAAATCTTTTTTATCCTTGTTTATGTAGTATCATATGATTATTATTATCATCTTAATTCATAATTACGAGTGTTATGACCACATTAGAAGAATTGCAAACCTTATAATTTCATCATAGACTGTAAAGTATGTGTAGAGTAAGTGGGAACATTTGTTTGCTAATGAGTAAAATAGATCAGACCCAAATGTCGTATTTTTGAGATCACGAAGTTTGTGTTTATTCTTTGGCACATGGGAAGTAATTTTAATAAATATATGCTTACTGCCAGCTTATTTTGGGGTAAACAAAGCCTTCCAGAGGAGCACTTAGGAGTCTAGGAAGAGACATATAAAAAGGGCTTTCGAGGGCACTCAGAACAGGCCCCTGCTGTTGCAGGTACCGGGTTATACTACCAAGTATATATATTTTCAGTGTTGGGGTGGAGTTTTTTGTTGTTTGTTTTTTGGTCGGAGTTGGTTTATTTTTTTTTTTCTTCCATCTTCTTGGAGTTTTACCTGGACATGATTTCATGGAAAAAAGACTACTCCCAGAACATAGTTATTTAGTAATTTAATCTACTTATAAATCTAGAAACATGATAAGCTGGCTGCATTCTCTTTCTGTAATGTGCTTACAGAGCTTTTATTCTGCTGCTTCTCTCTCACATTCTTTACTACATATCGTTTTCTAAATACATCCTTTACTATCATGCTGCCTGGAAGCCTACAGTTTTCTTCAGAATATCTGAAAAAGTAAACCAGGGGTTTATTCTATCCTTGTCATTATATCATTCATTTATATGACTGACATCCATAAACTAGATCAGAGATATCATAAGAATAAAAAGAAAAAAAATAAAAGCAGACATATTTTATTCTTAATTTGCTGCATACATGTTGAAGATCTTCATTCCTTTGTTTTACAAATGCCGTAATTGTTTTAGAATCAAAGAATCATAGAATAGTTAGGGTTGGAAAGGACCTTAAGATCATCTAGTTCCAACCCACCTGCCATGGGCAGAAACACCTCCCACTAAACCATGCCACCCAACGCTCTGTCCAGCCTGGCTTTGAACACCGCCAGTGATGGAGCATTCACAACTTCCCTGGGCAACCCGTTCCAGTGCCTCACCACCCTTACAGTAAAGAATTTCTTCCTCTTATCCAATCTAAACTTCCCTTTTTAAGTTTGAACCCATTACCCCTTGTCCTATCACTGCGGTCCCTAATGAAGAGTCCCTCCCCAGCATCCCTGTAGGCCCCCTTCAGATACTGGAAGGCTGCTAGGAGGTCTCCACTCAGCCTTCTCTTCTTCAGGCTCAACAGCCCCAACTTTCTCAGCCTATCTTCATAAGGGAGGTGCTCCAGTCCCCTGATCATCCTCGTGGCCCTCCTCTGGACTTGTTTCAACACTTTCATGTCCTTTTTATGTTGAGGACACCGGAACTGCACACAATACTCCAAGTGAGGTTTTCACAACGTACAGCAGTCATCTCTAATTCAGAGTTATGATTAGGCACTGCAATATTTCTGCCATCAAATATGTCAGATTTGTGTAGGAGAGGATAGGAGTTTGATCTGTTTATTAAAAAGATCATATCTGTCTTTTAAAAATTACAACATACATTCATAAAATTAGTAGATTGGGGTGAGATCTGCCCATTTAATTTAAGAAAATGAGCTTTACCTGCAGTCATTGTTACAAAGCCAAATATTTTTCACATATCCTTCATAGATTATGCAGAGACTGGGAAGAGAATTTCCATGTTGGTCTGCATGAATCTGGCATTAACTCAGGTATCCAGGGTGTTTATTAAATTTGCCCAAGTAGGTGAGCTCAAAACAGCTTTGGGAAGTGTGGCAGATCCAAAGGATTCTTACCGTGTTTTCTTTCCAGCTCTTTGTAGGTAACTGACCAAATTGCAGCAATAGAGTAGACCACACTGTTTCCATGTTTAAGTGAGCAAATGCTGCCCGATCCTGTAACCTTCATCCTAATCATTGTTCACAGAGAATAGTAGGTGATCAAGACTTTTGTCAGAAATCTACAAAGTGAACATTTCTGATTTTCATGCAGAAGTTTGTGTTCTGATCTATAAACCTTAGGTAACTTTGGGCACTATAGATTTTTGAATGCTTCTCAAGGAATTATATATATTTTGGCTAAGTGTGGAAAAATGTGAACTGGATTTTCCCATCATGTAAACCAGAAATAGAATAAAGTAGCATGGATTTTTGGAGCTATTACATCATCTAGCCCAACTTTATATACACCGTGGTTTGTGCCACTTACCCTTATTGTAAACCCAATAATCCGTGGTTTGTGAAGGCAGAATTTGTGGTCAGTGGCAGAATATATTTTGCAGAGGTGCAATGACAAGAAAATTTGAAGAATGTACTGCTTCTTTTGACGGTTTCTTCTTGTGATTAGGTATCCCTCCTATGAAACATTTGTGCCCAATTTGGTACCAGCAGATCTGTCTTTTTGCTTTTCTCTGCTAAGGTTAAGTCCTTCTTGACCATCAGTATTATTTCCTCTGATTCATTTGTTGATTTATACTGTCTGTTGTCTCGGTTGGGTTTTGGGGCTTTTTTTTCTTGGGAAGACAGAATAGGCAGTCTTGAACTCTTCATGCAAGATATTTTCTCCAGTAGCTGAGCAGGTTTTTGTCTTGTTTCTGTGCCACCTAAGAAATAGCACTTTGTTAGATAAGATCTGTTTTCCATAAACTCGTTTAATAATTGAAACATTACTACTTTTTATTTACAAAATACCTTTTTCTTTTTTCCCCCTCTCAATTTTCTTGTATTTAATTGTTTGTTGATACCAAGGTAATTGGCCAATAAAATATGTGGATAATCCTACATTCACTTTACAAAGGTTGACATTGTATTTTCAGTCTTCTAACATTCATGTGATAAATGGAAAGGTGAGGAGGCAGTCTCTCAACTAAGCCTTTTAAAAATATCAATAAAAGTTGACAGATTAAAATGTAGTTATTATTTCATTAGGTGATGTCTAGCAACTTCATTTACAACTGGTGGCCTGAACAATACTGCAGCGTTTTTGTGTGGTATGGTAAGGCAGTTTGGGGTTTTGCCAAGGAGAGAGAGTATTATGTGTTCATCTCCCTCATTATTACATGTAGTGTTTTTTAATTCTTGTTGCTGCCTTCCCTGTGACAGTGAACCTGGCTATATTGCCCTTTTTTGTTGCAGAATTGTGGTTTTGGAACTACTAAATAGCTGTCTTTAAGGACTTTCAATTGTAATCACAATTTCTTTGCATTTTAATATTCTCAGATTTGTAGTAATTCTACAATCCTTCTATAATTTTTATCAGTATTAGAAAACTAGCTCAAAGGTCACACTGTTTTCATATGGTTGTGGGCCAGTTTGCTCTTATTTTCTCTTCTATGTTGGTTTGTAATTGGTGATATCTAGGCAGTTGCTCACAAATCAGTAACCCAACTAACCTTCATCTAACATAATGAACTCCAGCATACTTTGTGTTATATGCAATAGGCATGATGTTAAAAGGTCATATGATACTCCTTAAACTTCATTTTCATTTGGACTCCCAGTACAATTCCTGATTTTTTCTCTCAGTGTCTTATTAAAAAGTAATTTTAAAATATTGCACTTCTTTTGTTTCGGTTTTTGCTCTTTTTTTGGATGTTTTGTAGAAAACATCATAAATACTCTTTTTTTTTTTTAGGATGTTCATTTTTTCTTATAGAATCATAGAATGGTTAGGAAGGGATTGTAAAGATCATCTAGTTCCAACCCTGTTGCCATGGGCAGTGATACCTGCCACTAGACTAGATTGCCCAGAGCCCCATCCAGCCTGGCCTTGAACACTGCCAGTGTTGACACAGCCAGAACTTCTCTGGGTAACCTGTTCCAGTGTCTCACCACCCTTATAGTAAAGAATTTCTCCTAATGTCTAAATCTGAATCTGCCCTCTTTCAGTTTAAAATCATTTACCCTTGTCCTGTCACTACATGACCTTGTAAAACGTCCTTCTCCAGATACCTTGTAGGTCCTCTTTAGGTACTGGAAGGCTGCTCTAAGGTCTGCCCTGAGCCTTCTCTTCTCCAGGCTGAACAAGCCCAACTCTCTCAGCCTTTCTCCATAGCAGAAATGCTCCAGCCCTCTGAGCATCTTCATGGTCCTTCTCTGGACCACTCCAACAGGTCCATGTATGAGGACTCCAGAGCTGGATGTAGTATTTTATGTGGGGTCTCGTGAGAGCAGAGGGTAAGAATCACCGTCTTTAATCTGCTGGCCATGCTCCTCTTAATTAACTGTCAGATCAGTTTGCAAACCTGAAGTTTTCTTTGGCTCCAAATATATATTAAACTAATTTGTCCTTCCTCACCTTCTTTTACTCTGCAATATCTTTCTTAAATAGATTTCTGGTTGCTAATATCTACCCAGAGTTTTCAACGCTCCAACCATGCATGTTGACCCGGTTGGTTTCAGTAATGTCACTTGTATCAGTTAGCCAGTTACACCAGCTGGTGTCATCTCACTAAGTACTTGGTATGTGGGATCATTCTTACTAGCAATAAGTTTGGTTTAAGTTGGCAGGTTTTGTGCATGGTTTTATCACTAGCTTATACCCTGGCAGCAAGTAGAAAACTGCAGCAGTATAGCTGTAGTAATTTGAGTTCTAATGGCTAGCGTAATTGTTTTTAATATTCAGTGATCTTAAATGGAAGTAGATAATGACTCAGTTTGCCTTTTTTTTTTTTTTTTAATAAAGTTGGTTCTACATGTAGTGTGTACAGTTTTCCTTTTGGTGGAGACTTAGAATGCTCTACAAACGTTTCTCTGGAAGGTAAAAGCTGCTGACTCATTGGATTCAAGAGGCTAGACTCTGGGTTATGGGATAAGAGGAGAGACTTGTTAAGACTGAAACAGGATACAGACAAAACAGTGTCCAAGTCTTAGAACTTCTTGCGAAATACATAAACATGTAACAGAGAATGGAGGTGGGAGAAGGAGTTTGGAGGTATCTCAAGGAAATGAAGTTATAGGGAAAGGATGCATTTTAATGAAAACTCACTATGTGTGCTGGAAATATCTTTTATGTGGCCCCCCAAGCAGATGAAAGGATGCTTTTTTCTTTTCATGAATTGAGACCAAAACATAACATCACTACTCCACTGGAGACTCCTGTGGGACAGGTGTGGTCAGAAAAAGATTGCTAAGCCTGTCTGAAGGGAGGGAGTCTGAGTGAGCAATGCTTTGAGACAGTTAACATTCACTTTTCTATAACAAGTTTTTGCACATATTACCAGACCATTTTTATATGAAGCAAGCATAAGGCTTTTTTGTATTTTCCCTTTTTACTAAGAAAAAAAATTAGATTAAGATTTTTAGATTTGATGTGTTTTAGACTATGAACTTGAAGTTCTTTGTATATAATTCTTGCCTCTCTGTATTGAAAGATAGTGTGAAAAAAATGTGTGATAATGAGTTAGTCTAAGGCTGGCATGAAATGGAACATGAACAACCCAGAAGTTAGAAGTAGTTTGACACAAAGAGAGGCAAAGGCACATCTACTCTTCGTACAAGAAAATAAGTATTTCAGACTTGCAGGTGGGTTGTTAAGTGCAGTGAGGTGTATGTCTGTGGTGTAATAGTGTTTGACAGAACATTATTCTGTGGAACAGTACAATAGCATTTGACTGATATGGCTTTACTTCTGTGGCCATACAGCATGTGTTACCTTAAAAAAAAAAATTGCATCAATTTTTAGCAAAGAGTAAGCCACTTTTGTATCAAATGTAAGGACAGGCATGTCTTCAGTATAAGGAGTCCTAAATTACTTGCGTATAGCTGTCTAAATTGCAGTGTTCTCAAAGGCCTCTTAATGTTATAGGAAGACAAAACCTCACGAAACATACAGATTTTATGAAATATTATATATACAAATAAAGTTGTCATTAGTTCTAATTCAGTTGCATAAGATTATTCTTTTGTGTGGGAGAAGAATTAAATTAAATTAGTGCATTAAAATGTCACTGAAACCAGCCTTTTATTTATCATTCTTCTTTCTTATCCTTCTTAAGAAAAATGGTAACTGTCAGAAAATTCTGCATTTTGGGATATAGAGCATGAGATAGGCATATCTTTTTGACCAAGTTCTATTCTTATAGTTATTTCCAGATATTTGAAATACTAAAAAAAAACCCTCAACCTTCCTTCAAAACTTACTATTCCAAGAGCAAAACTTAGAAGTTGCATTTAAAAGATCATTCCTATAAACCCCAACCAATGACACAAAACAACATAGAATTTTATTTTCATATCAAAATGCTTTTAGGTTTTGTCACTGTTTCTTGGGCCATATAATCAGATTGTTCAGTTCTAAATGCTTTAGCATCCCCAGCCCATTCATGCAGTGCTAAGAATGTCAGAGCAGGCAACATTTCTGTTTCAGTATGATACCAGAGATGCTTCTGAGTTTTAGATTTGATTTTTAGTTGGTTTTGTTTTGATTTTGGTTTGGGGTTTTGTTTTGAGCTGTGACTAGAAGAATCACCTTTACGTGCAGCAGATGAGTCTTCCTTTGATCCCAGCACTTCACATGCTACCTAATCTGTACAGTAGTGCAGCTTCACAGCTAACAACTAATCAATTTTCATATGTTCCCAATGTATCTTTGCAGGACCTTAGAATGTAGTGAACAACAGAACATAAAATGTTTTGTTGTTTCTATACTTAAAAATATTAAATATGTAATAGCAGTTTAATTCAGTTCAACAAGAGAAGACACCAAGCAGTAAAAATCAAAAGTAGTGTCATAGCTCATGAGTTATTCATGAATAAATATGTAATACCTGTAATAATACTGCTACCAAATGTGGCAAAACCCACCCAAAACAAAACCAAAACCCACCCAGACAAAGCCCTGAAACATGAGTCAAAAAGCATGCATAGCAATATTCTTAAAATGTTTTATGGAATCTGTACTCCATGCATGTTGAAAACTCAGGTTTCAATTTCAATAATAAATTTCAATTAGGAAGTACTGTTTAATGCGTTATTACCTTTTCTTCTTAAGATGGGCATTTTTTTCTGCCTACCACTTAATATGCAAACATTTGCAGGTGGTGTCTGTATTTAAGAGTTCATATATGCCATCTAGCTACTAGCCTGTCAAGCTGTTAACTAACTACCCTTGCAACTGATAGTTTTGCAAACAAAATGATTACTGAGTTTCTCAACATAGCAAGTGTCTCCACCCCTAACTCTCTTAGGACTCAGAAAAATATTCTGAAAGAAACCGGTAAGTATTTAAGATTGAAGGGAGTGTGCCTTTCAGCAAGAGTACTGCAGTTGTGCACCATCTCCACCCTTGATGCACTGTGAGAATGTTTTCCCTTCTCCAGATCTCTAGCAGTGTCATAGATCTGATCAGAATAGGATTGTGTACATCAGAATAGGAGGGAATAACTAAAGAAAGAGTACCATCAAATTGGTTTGGCTGGGGTTTAGGCAAAGCAGGTTGCACATGGGTTGGATGCATGGGTTGAATAGCTCACCGATACTGGAAAAAGAGTCAGAAGACTAGAAGGGGAGGGAATACCTAAGAATTGATATAATACATCCGATAGCATTCACAGTTTCAAACCAGTAATTAGAGTTTTCAGGTTTTGCTATTTAATTACTGGGTGTGATTGCATGCAAAAATTGCCATGGCTGAAACACGATTCTTACGTTTCAAGTGAAGAAATGCAAGGACAGAAGAGGCTCTGGGTGCTAGAAGTTAGAAATATTTTTGACACTAAAACTATAAATTGCTGTTCTTTATTTGTTGCCACTGGATGGTGTTACCCTTTTGCAAGATGGTCTTGTAATGATTTTTAAAATAATGAGTAAATATTTCTGCTGATCTTAAAGCACTCAGCAATGTTGCAATTAAAAAAATAATCCGTATTACTTTTGAAAGTCTTGTTGATTATTGACAGTGAGGGTATTGGTGACACCGTATGTAACTGGATTTAGGTCATTTCAGATGGGATTCTGTGTTAGCATGGAAAGGCTACAATCTTATCTTACTGTACTTCCAAACTATGGATGAACAGAAAAGTGGGAATTACGTGGTATAGGTACAGTATATGAATACTGAGCACCAAACCATAAAATTGTCTTTAAGAAGTAATATCATTCCTCTCTTCTTGTTTACTGTTTTAGTAAGCAGGAGTAGAGAAAGGCAGTGGGAAAAAGTAAAGAGAACAGAAAGTGGATATAGACTGATACCTGTTTACCCAGTGGTATCAACAGGGGTTTTTTGGATGTGTTTGCAGAGGATGAGCAACAGAAGAAGCTTTTGAGGAAGAAGTGTTTATCTCTGTCTGGATTTTATCACAAAATTTCAACTCAGATAAATGAAGCAGTAAGGAAGAAAGCAAAATAATATTTAGGGGAGGAGTTGACGTTTATGTACAGAGCTAGATACAGCTGTTAACAGCAACTCTGTGAAAAAGGGGTTAATGGTATAATTTTACACTGTACTAGGTACATGAAAGACAGATGCCTGAAGTCTTTTTACTTGCCTGTGCTAAACCCAAATTCTTCCATTCTTGGTGCTCATATAGTTTTATTGGAGTCAAAACACAGCAGTTGTGTAGGATTGCTCACCTGTTGTATAAATGTAAGCAACAGTGAACGTGTGCTGTTGCCATATTCAATTTATGGGTACTGAAAAAATGCTAGGGCAGCATTTTGAGCTAGTAGTTTGTATTACCTATACCCAACGCGATTGTGCATGTTTTGGTAATGCCAGTTACCATGTGCTTTGGAAGAAAAACAGTCATTATTTTCTTATTTAATTTGCTGTCCTTTTTAATACAAAGGAAGACAAGATTGTAATCATTGCATAGTATAACATTAATTTTGCAATTCTGTTACTTCTTTCAAATCTAAATTTTGTAAAGTAAGTTTTTGTACACCTCTGTAACTTCAAGGCATCAGTTGTCTCCAGAAGCAGTAAATTCCACTGTTTTAAAAATACAATTTTAATGCATTTTCTGTTTTAAGGTGACATCTCTGAAGCTTAGGTTTCAAAAAATATTCAGATTTGAATATGTCTATTCATCTTTGCCTTCCTGCATGCTCTAGAATGTGTTTCTGGAGAGGTGTGAACCTAGGTGCTAATTTTGCAGCAGATTATAAATAAATAGTCTACTGAATCTAAAGTTAGCATCTTCCCATATACTGTTAGAGATATGAGATGCAATTAATATTTGTACGTCTTTCCAAATGCATTCATTGCCTAGTTTGCATGGGGTTTTGATAGATTTGATACTTCGCTCTTAATGGGAGATTTATATGATGTCTGTTCTTGGTTTAGCCCTCGCTGCCTTCCTTTTCTTGCTAAAGAAGCTTACCTTGTAATTTTTTAAGGCAGTGTTCCCTGTTAGTAACCGAATCCTTTATCTAGAATCATAGAATCAGAGAACAGTTAGGGTTGGAAAGGACCTTAAGGTCATCTAATTGATACTTTCCAAGCCTAACTGTTCTGTGACTCTATGATCCAGTTCCAACCTCCTGCTATTGGCAGGGATGCCTCACAGTAGACCATGTTGCCCAAAGGCTCTGTCCAGCCTGGCCTTAAATACTGCAAGGGATGGAGCATTTACCACGTCTTTGGGCAACCTGTTCCAGTGCCTCACCACCCTCTCAGTAAAGAACTTCTTCCGTATATCTAACCTGAACTTCCCATGTTTAAATTTTGAACCCATTACCCTTTGTCGTATCACTGCAGTCCCTAATGAAGAGTCCCTCTCCAGCATCCTTGTAGGCCCCTTTCAGATACTGGAAGGCTGCAGTGAGGTCTCCATGCGGCCTTCTCTTTTCCAGGCTGAACACCCCCAAAATGCTGAATATCGTAAACTGCAGGAAAATGCAAAAGTAATCACAGGACTGCTTCTTTTTCTACCTCTACACTTAATAAAATATAGCAAAGAAACTATATTTAAATATCCTTCTATAAAAAGTATTTATTAATTTTGCCTTAGCTTCTTAAGCAATTTGACTGCTTTCTCCAGAAGGTTAAAGAACTTACTTTCATTTGTTTTAGGGTTCTGGCATATCTGCTGAGTGTCAGGGGTGAGTAGGATGGTTAGATGTGAAGCCTGGCAAGAGAAAGGCATGGTCATACTTCAGTAGAACTCACAACTGATTCTGCTGGTTTCAGTCTTCCACATACCTTTAGCCAGTTGTGGAAAAATTGTTCTTAATGAAATAATCCTTCTTTTTAGCCTTTAAAGTAGTTTTAGTAAAGGTATTAATAAAAGTGTAAGAAATGTGGCATTTCAGTATTTCATATACTAGTCATGAATGTTAATGCATAATCTTTTTTCTTGTATTTTATACCACACTGCAAATTATGCAATAAATTGTAAGTTTAAGATTGCAACATTCTTTGTGAAAAAGTGCTTAATCTTCATGCAAAAAAGATAAGGCAAATATACAGACAACAGTGTTTGGCAATAGTCTGTGTAAGGGTAAACTGATTAAAGGAAAAAAATAGATAGTAGAACAGTCTGAAAAGAAAAATAATTGTAAGAAATGCAGGAAGAACTGTTGCAAGAGTAACTACTGGAAAACCAATGACCCACATGCCAAAACCATGACTCATTGGTGTCAAACACATAAATGTTTGTCTGTAAATATCCAAGTATCAGGCACTTTTATACCTAAAATAAATGCTAGAACTAGATGGTGTCAGTGTTTGGGTGTTTTCCCCATGTTTTTTTAGGCTCTTAAATATTTACTTCAAAAATGGTCTGGTTGATGTTTTTCTTATCAGTGAGACAGAAGAGCTGGGCAGATTATTGCAGTTACTCTGATGCAAAAGGCAGGCTGTTGAAGACAAGACAATCAAGGTTACTTTTGTGAGGAAACAGGATAGTTCTTTTTCTGAATCTGAGCTACACAAACCTGATGTTAAGTACCTACAGAAAGAATGCATGAAAGTAGCTGGCCAGCAACCAGCTCAGTGCAGCATTCATTATCAGGAAAAAATTGACTTTCAAGGAAAGAAAGCCCGCAAAATAACATGTGAGCTAGCTTTAAAAACAAAACCAAAACAAAAACCAAGAGAAGGTGGGGGCAAGCTACATAAAAAATGGATTTACATATATATGGGATATAAGCACATCAGCTTCCATATAAGTGTACAGTTCAATTTGCTTTATTTTCTATGTACACTTTTTACATGGAGCGTACTTTCAAAATGCTCTGAGCACGCAATTCAGAATTCCATGTTTTCATGTGTTTGTAAATACTTTGTTATGCATACCAAAATCCAATCAACTGTTGTTGATTTTTAAGGGCTTGATATTACTCACAAAAATAGATGCTAGGTTTTAACTTTGAGATTTCCTGTTAGTGTTTTCTATTTAAGAAATAACTTTATGGTATCTCTTGAAAACAGTATTGGCTGTTATGCAGATCTCTTGTTGAGCAAAGTTCTGAAGCAGAGAAACTCTGTGAAAAGTAGAGTTACAAGAACATTTCTGCATATAATGTTTGCTTTCTTATTAAAATCTTGTTTAACAGAGTTTGGGTTTACTACTTGTGAAATTTCCTGCAATATAAATGTCAATAATATAAATCATTATTTATCTTTGCTGTCTATGTTTTGTTCTTGCAAGACTTATCTTAAACAAAATGTGCAATAGTTCGTGACTGGTCATTTCTGAGAACAGGTATGCAAAGTGAGATTACTCTTTTATACACAGCACTTAAAAATATGTGTAATATTTTGCTGGTGAAACCATTATAGGCCCATAGTCTGTTCATTAACACATTAGTTCAGAATACAGTCAACATTGTTTTCCTCTCCTAAATTATATGTAATATGAATACCAACCTTTTCTTGAAAATCAGAATTTTAAGGAAGTGAAAGTGTGAATAATAGACTCATTTAGGAGTATGGTATAGAAGGCATTTGTGTAAAATATTAATCAGCTACTCACAGAGTACTAGACTTAGAGATAAGTAATACTGTTTTGACTTCCAATAACTATAATCACCCAAACTTGTAGATCATAAGACTTCTCTTTTTTTTATTCACTAGAAATATTAATTGCTTTATTACCTCATGAAAACAGCAGTTTAGCTTTTCTTTATAGAAGACTTTTTTTTTTTTTCTTCTTTGAAAAGTACGATACCTACTAAGGGATAAAGAAACCTCAAAAGGAGCCATTTACTCAGTTGAATTTTTTTAATACATTTTCAGTGCTAATATGTCTAAAAATCTTTAAAGTACCTCTGCATCTTTTGGTGTCTCTTGGATTCCATTCAGCTTGAAAATACAATTTAATACAGCCTTAATCAAGAACATTCTGGCTTGGCTTACCAAAAATGTTAAGAATTGAATTGATTTGGTGCAACTATGAGATTAATTAGCTCAAGTAGTTATAATTGACACTTTAATTTAATTTTAAGGTATTACGGTTTATTTTGTACTTGGGATTGCTTGAGAGTATGTGCAGTTATAGCTGGTCAGTGGACACAAGGTCACTTCTAAAGCTTAGGTATCTACCCATGTCTGAGGGTGTAAAACAGCATGTTACATGGGAGTTTTAGAAGAACAAAACCAGAAAAGATTCAGGGTGCTGAAAGGAAGGAGTAATCAGAATTTTTGAATTTGATATTAGAAATATTTTCCAAATTGTGAAACATAAGGAAATTATTATTTCACATATTTAAACTAAGAGTACCAAAAAGTGGTATGTGTCTGGTAGAAATGAGGAAGTAGATAAACTACATGACTTTCTACGTTTTTTGCATTTTTTTCCTCCACTTTTAAAAATTGTTTGTGACGAATTTTGAAGTATCCTTTTTCAGCTGTTCCAAAAACCAATTTAACATTTGCCCTGTCATTCTTCACAGTGAAATTTCAGCCTGAGTTATTATGACCAAAATATTAATTCCACAAAATTTTTAAAGGGAACTGTGAATATAGCCACAATGCTGGCTTTAATTAGGTTTGTTTGCATTGTCTTCAGATTTCATGTTCCTATTTAGTTCTTCCCATCCACTCTCTGTACTTGTAACTATTTTTCCTAGATGTTTTTTCTAGCACTTTTCAAGACTGCCCATTTCTGCCCATATTTTAATTTTTGTAAGTCTGCTAATGCATTTCTGTTTTATTACTGGAGATAACAATTATTTAGTGTCAGCAGATTTTCTCAATGTGCTATTTACCCATGTCTGATTCATAATTTAGCCAAGACAGTTTGCCCATGTCTAATAGTGAAGATACACAGAGATGAGCAGTACCAACAAATTAGAACCACAGATGATGAAAGTTGAGATTTGTGGTACTAAAACCATGGCAGACTGTAAAATGTGAAAGAGCAAAATGAAATATTTCTGGAGTAATCTGGCCACATGGAACAAGCTTATCTCATGTGTGTTGCATCAGTATAACTCTAGCTCACTCATAATGTGAAATGAAACACTTTTTACATGAGTAGTATTTAGTCTGAGCGTAAATGTAATTCAGTTTGTGGAAGTGCAATGCATCTGTATTAGCAGACACGCAGTGATTTAAAAAAAAAATATCTGCTAGCAGATGGTGTCCAACAAAGACCACTATTGTTTCAGTGTGAGATGCTTCAAACGGTCTGGGCATTAAGCCCAGACAGAGCCATTTTTCCTATAGTATGCGACCAGGCAATAACAAAAAGAATGAAAATAGAGGTGTCAGTCCATATAAAAATATTTTTATAGCTTAGTGTATCTAACAAGTCAGTGGCAATTATTAAACCAAGTTAAATTAGCAAAACTGATAAGATCATTCTTTTTACATTTTCATGTCTCTCCAAACAGTTATTTGGCATTCTACTGTCTAATAAAAATGAGTTTGGAAAGTTAAGCTACCTGCTGGTACTGTTTAAATGCCCACAGATAACATAACTCAAGCTGCCTGGTGCCTGAAAATGAGTGCTAGGGCAATCAACAGGAACAATAAAAATCTGTTCAAACAGAAAATCCACAAATCCCAAGGATTTGGAGCCTCCCTATGGATTTTCTACAAATTTTGCTGTTTTCAGCAGAATCTAAGCTTTTATGTTAAAGGTGAATTGAATAGCTGAAAAGAAAATTGAGTTAATAAAATATGTGCTGAATCCCCTGCTGTCCTTTTGCAGCCTCCTAACTGGGGCCGTTTGTCACATATAAGTTTCTCTTTTTGTAAAATTAAAAAAAAAACCAACCCCCCCCCAAAAAAAAAAAACACACAACAACAAACTCCCTCTTTGAGTACCATCTAACGCCTACTTGTTAACTTCAAGAAAAAACTTCCATTCTTCTCGCTAGTCTAGTAACTCTGAAGTATTTCTTAAATCCATTAATTTATATTCTTCAAGACAAATGATGTATCTTTTTTAAGAAAAATAAGAGTATGTTTTTTGGGGAAATTGCAAGGCTATACAAGTTTAGGTTATGATTCTGATAGAGGTAGCTTGAATGAGGAATGGCTATTGATTTTAGCTTACAACCATCAAAGTACTTACAGTTTTAAAACAGCAACTGTTGTGAGAATTTGATTTGTGGTTAACTTAAGAGCCATGAGAGAGTTTATATAAATGTCATGGTTTAAGCTGTAAATCACGCAGCCCGTTCACTCACTTCTCCCTCTTTCTTCCCCCCGACTCCGATGTTGGGGGGGGGGGGGGGTGTTAAGGGGAGAAGAATCGAAAGGATGTAACTCCCATGGGTTGAGATAAGAGTAGTCCAGTAACTGCGGTATAACACAAATCACTACTGCTACCACCAATAATAATAATGACCAGGGAAATACAAGGGAAGAGGATACAACTGCTCACCACCTGACCGAGCCAAGAGAGAGAGAAACTTCCAGGTTCTTGCCCCCAGTTTTTTACATCCTGGGCATGATGTGCTGTGGCATGGAATACCTCTTTGGTCAGTTTGGGTCAGGTATCCTGTCTCTGCTTCCTCCCAGCTTCCCCTCCTCCCTGGCAGAGCATGAGACTCAGAAGGTCCTTGGTCAGACCAAAACATTACCCAGCAGTAACTGCAAACACTGGTGTTATCAGCGCTGTTCCCAGTCCGAAAGTCAAAAACACAGCGCTGCACCAGCTGCCAAGAAGGAGAAAAAAAATTACTGTTACTGCTGAACCCAGGACAATAAAATGTTTTTATATAAAAATGGCATTCATTTTGGCATTCAAATGGCATTCAGTTGACATTCCTTATTTGAGAATATTTAGTGATAACCATTAGTAGTTGAGTAAAAACAGAGAAAATATTTTACTGACTAATAAATAAATTAAAGCCAGATCCCAAAATTCTGGTAGTTATAAAAGCAACTAGTACTTCTGTTAGTAGCTGTGAATTTTTAAGTAAAAAGAAATCCCTGAATTATTGCACCTGTGTAATGTTTTGTTATCTGTGCATTTTATGATAGAAAGAAATCATATTAAAATTGCCTTTTTTTTTTTTTAATATAAGGAAGCTGTAATGTTGAGGTCTGTGAGACCCTTTCTTTATGTTCCAGTAACTTTTGTTATTCTAGAAGTGAATAGCAGGTGCAATGTAAAAACTAGACCAGAAGATGGACCCTAGTAAAAAGACTATTGGCAAATTTTTTTATTTCATATTGTTCCAGGAAGACTACTTCTTGCTATGATCTCTTTATCTTTTTCTTTATGGTATTTTTTTTTTTCATTGATCTTGACCTGCAATGAATGTTCTTTGCCTGTAATTTTAGTAGAGAAAATGAACACTTTTAAAAAGGAAAGGGCATTCTTTGATTTGTAAGTGCAGATATTATCATTATTTCAACTGTCTGTTTGACTTGTTGAACACTGAGTTTTATTGATTTGCTGGTGAACTTCAATATTTTTAGCTGATTAAATAAATGTGAGCTCAAAGCAGGTTAGAGATAAGATAGAGT
Organism: Myiopsitta monachus; assembly: GCA_017639245.1. Classification (NCBI taxonomy): domain Eukaryota; kingdom Metazoa; phylum Chordata; class Aves; order Psittaciformes; family Psittacidae; genus Myiopsitta; species Myiopsitta monachus. The sequence goes on from CM029941.1 coordinate 22,217,506, forward strand.
TTGATGCTAAGAGCTTTTTGGACAATCAGGCTCCTACCAACTCTGAGAATTTCTCACAAACCAAAATTCACCTGTAACATTATGTATTTAATTGAAACATTGTGGAAAGTGTTGTTCATTGTGCCACGCACCTGTTGCATTCCACAGGCAGGGTTGCACTACTCCAGTTACTTATTTATTGTTTCTTAGGCCAAATGAGCACTCTCTTTAGCAGGTCACAGAAGTATTTAATTATTATTACAGTGGAACTGGTTTTTTTATCTTTTTAATGGAACTCATTTGTACTAAGAATAATTTGCATTACTTTATAAAGTGTAAAACATGTTAAAATATTGATACTGTATGAAGAGTATTACGTAGGATGTTCATAGCATATGAGGGATATTATGTAGGATGTTGATAGTATATGAGCTATATTATGTACGTATATTATTTTGGCAATAGTGGAGCAGTTGCATTATTCAGAAGATTTCTTTTTAATCAAGTACTGTATTTGCATGTAATAAAAATATGACTTTACTTACATAATAAAATATATATATGTCGTGGTTTAAGCTAACCCAGGGCAATGTACTTGGCAGATAAGTGCCTTCGATAGTACTGATCGAATTGATGCCAGTGGTGGCATTGTTACAAGAATTGTTCTTGTGATACAAAATGTAAAAATATTATCTATGTCAGCTTCAGTATAAAATTTAGACAACTGTTCTATAATAAATTAGACCAGTCACGACATATATTTAATTGATTGAAACCTAAAAAGATGAAAATTGCGGGATACTTATTGATTAAAGTAGTTATACATGGGATAAAATGCATGTTAGCTTGCACCTGTCTTACCAGTGTTCAAATACAAGCTTAGCTTTACTTGCATGCTTACAAGTAATTGCTTGGAAGTGTTTAATCCTCAACATTTTAAGTCTATGTAATACAAAATTAATAGTCTTGCTAATTTTTTTTAACATTTTATTTCATTTTAACGTACATGTGTAAGGCGTTCCTGCCCATGGCAGGGGGGCTGGGACTAGGTGACCTTAAGGTCCTTTCCAACCCTAACTATTCTATGATTCTATGAAATTAAACTGTTCTTTGAATAACACGGTGGAATTATATGTAAAGCAAAGTATGAACGTGCTGAAATTGGAGACTGTGCTTGTAGCAGAAATAATTAACTTTATCAGTTATGCCAATCTGTTATCTCTATGTTAAAATAATGTTGAGCATCATAAAATAGATTTGATATTATTCATTATTAGTCAATTGCCTGCTTTGCTTCTTCAATCAGAATAAATGTTTCCAGTTACATCTGGGAGTGCATTGGTCATCTGAAGTGGACTTTCATTGCATCATGTGATTCAGGTCCAGTGTGAGATCTAGTGCAAAAATGAAACATCTTTGCTATTTGATTTGAATTTTTGACACTTTAGCTCAATTTAAAAATACTTTTTATTCAGTCTAAAGAGTTCTTAAAATTTTTTTCCTGGTTCACATACAGTCCATGCTTAATTGAGGTACAGATGTGAGATAATAATGTAAGAGTCATTTTGGCTTTCTTCACTTGAGAAGTAATGGGTAAAGGGAGTAGGTTAGAGATGGAGCTACTTTGTAAGAATATGAAATTCATCAGTGGTAGGGAGCAAATCAGCTTAAATATTCTTTAAAATAACCTAGAGCTCAGATTGTGCTTCTGTAACTGAGTTAATATTCTTTACTTCCCATTCTTCACAGACTTCACAGAATTTAATAGTTGCTGTAGCAACTATCACTTTAATTTGCTGAATTAGTTTTCAGTAGTCTTACTGTGAAACTATTATGTTAGTGATTGTTGTGACTAATTGTATGGTTGAAATTAAAAAATTAGTTGTACAAAATATGCTAGGCACACTGAAATACATACTTGATCATACTGTGGGAACATAGGGAAGGTTTTCTGATTTGTGCAAACATCAGTGTACTTAATTCTATAGTTTTCAGGCATTTGCTGGATAACTATATCAGCTATGGCATAATGGTCATGCATTAGCTGTTCAATATGGAAGAAGTTCACACAGGTCTTAAATGCTGAGTCAAGCTTTGATTATATTTCAAAATCCATCTAATGGTTAGTAAACTCATTCCTTTTTTAACCATTAACATAAAAATTATTAACTTTTTTCTTTTTGTTTTACCTTTATGTAACTTACAGTTTTTGCTTTCAAACTTATATCAAACTTTTCCAAATAATAAAAAAAAAATGCTCTTTCTTAGAGCTGTGAAAAATATTACTTTCCCCCCATTCAAAAGCAGAAGATGACAGATTTCTTTCTCTGAGCAATATTTTTGCATAAGAGATATTTCATCCAAAAATTAAATATATATATGTATGTATATATATATTTGTGCACCTTTAGACATGGACCTCTCCAGTATGGAAAATATCACTCCATGCTTTTGTGCTGCTAAGTCAAAGTAGTAAATGTCAGGTTTTTAGAAGTCATAATTGATTTAAGAATAAACTATGCTGGATTAGGTCAAAGATCCATTTAGCCAAAGAATCCTGATTCTGACAGGGGCCAGAAGGAGGGTAGTTCTAAGATACTACTGGGGAACTTTTCCTGCTTCAAACAGTCTGAAGTGTAACACTTTTCTAGTCTCAAAGTTCATTTGGCCTGTTGTGTTTAATGCTTTTTGGTGTATTTTTCTTCTGTAATAGCTCTGGCTGCTTTGAACTTGTTCATACCGTTTGATGTCTTGTGGCAATATATTCCTCAGTTTAATCGTAAGCAGTGTGGACAGTGTTTCCCTTTGTTTATTTTGAATCTGAAGTCTTACAGTTTTGTACCTGCAAGTTCTTGTCATATGAAACATCATGTGACACACCTGTGTCATGGGTTCAGCAGCAGCAGTCATTTTTCTCCTTCTTGGTAGCTGGTGCAGCGCTGTGGTTTTGATTTTGGGCCTGGGAGCAGCACTGATAACACCAGTGTTTTCAGTTACTGCTTGGTAATGTTTTGGTCTGACCAAGGACTTTCTGAGTCTCGTGCTCTGCCAGGGAGGATGAGAAGCCGGGAGGAAGCAGAGACAGGACACCTGACCCAAACTGACCAGAGAGGTATTCCATACCACAGCACGTCATGTCCAGGATGTAAAACCAGAGGGTAGAGACCTGGAAGGATGTGGTGGTGCAGTGGGGGGTTTGCTGCTGGGGGGTGCACTGGCTGGGTCTGGCTTGGTTGAGCAGTTGTATCCACTTCCCTTGTATTTCTCTTGTATTATTATTGGTGGTAGCAGTAGTGATTTGTGTTATACCTTAGTTACTAAACTGTTCTTATCTCAACCTGTGGGAGTTGCATTCTTTCGATTCTCCTCCCCACCCCCACCCCCGGGACTAGGGGAAGAAAGAGGGGGAGGGAGGGAGGGACGGAGGGAGAAAACTTCATGGTTGACTGGACTTAAACCACGACAACCTGTAGCTTACATTCTGTTGGAGACAGTTCTGTCTTGCATTTGTTTAGATATCATTTTCAGGCTCATTGAAATCTCTATTTATATTTTTATTTGCCTTCCATACAAAATGTCCATATCCAGGTTCTCTGATGGCATCCTGTCTGTAATGCTTGGATTCTGAATCATAAACAGACTTTGGAAGAGGTGAGACATTAGCGATCTCTTCATGCACTGGACCACCAGAGGGACTTGATGGCCCATTTTCACTGAAATCCCAACTGCAAATGGTGTGCTCTGTCTGCCAGCATATTTAGATAGAGGGGATCACAAAAATAAGGCATAGGGACTCAAAAAATCCTCTTAACCACCACTGTGTTCTGATACAGAAGCAGTTGTAGACTGAGCTATGGTGGTTGACTGGTAAGTGAACTGCATAGATTTTCCAGAGACAGAGAATTTCCAAATTATTACTTGTCTTAATTGTGAATGCATTGTTCAGTGCATCTGTGAAGATCAGTTCCCTGAAGTGATGTATTTACTGTGTGTGCTTGTGCTTTGTGCCTTAAACGAAAAGAGGGAAGCAAGGAGCAGGATACTGCTACCAGAGTGTCCAGCCCTACCTAGCAGTCTGTCTTCAGGAGCCCTTCATACCTGGATGTGAAGTATGATGTAAGCAAGAAAATTGTTCTGACAGTGGGAGTCCTGGCTTTTGACTTTTGCTGAGTCCTGCATCCCTGTCCTGTCGCATCATGTATATGTGGTCCCTTCATGTGGCAGAAGAGGGCTTATGAAAGGCAGCTTTCTAGCTAGGGTTTTTTCTTGCTGCTAGAAAAATTCTTTCCAGTCTGCTCTTTCTTGTCTGGATCTGAGGCGCTCCTAGAAAAGGGGACAGCCAGGAAGTACCCTCAGTCTGATCAAATCACCCTGTTGGATCCTTTGAGGCTCGGATAGGGCTATTGGGAAGAGAAGAATTTTGTTAGCATTGAGTGGGGCTCAGTGATTGCTTCTAGACTTGAAACATTCTGCAAATCAGTCTTTAAAGTAACATTGTTGATGACAATTTTATGTATAGAAAAGCAGTTTTATGTAATGTTGAGGTTTTAGAAGAATTAAGTTATTTTGTTTCTCTTCAGAGATCTGCTCATTTTGAGTCGTTATAAAAGAGAATCTCTACTTGCTTGTGGAGGAATACAGTAGGTAGAGGAGAATGTTTAGTTGATCTTTCAGACAATTTGGCATTGATCTTGCAAACACCTCAGCACATGCTTAACTCCCAGCCTTTTTTTTCATCATTAAAACTACTAACTACTGTGAACTCAAGAGTTCTCAGTTGTAGTTTGCAGTAGCAGAGCATTTGAATTTCATTTGTTTGTTTAAAACATGCATTATATAGAGACTGCAGAGCAGACTCACTTGGGAATAATGTTGCCATTTCGTAATAGGGAAGAATGCTGAAATTTAGAAATGTCTCAGCCAGCTAACTCTATGAAACATTTTGACAAGATTGTCTTTTTTGAATCTGGCTTTTCAGTATAATAATTACGAATCAAACAAAGTTGAATATTTGTTTTATTTCTGGCTGCTCATATGACAGAATTTACTATTTTGTATAAACAGGTGATATTGCAGGTCAGAAAAGGATTCTGTATGTCTGTGGTAACTATATTTTACAGTGTCTGATAGTTTTTTGTGGAAATCATTTTGTGATCTCATCAACAAGTCTATTGTTTCATTACTATCAGATTCAGTGTGTTTGTGATTAAATCAACAGAATGGAGAGCATGGAGGGAGTGCTGTTCCTTTGCAATCATTTCCATCTGTTATAAATTTTTATCAGATGTTGGAAAACAGCAGACAAAACTCAGAGCAAGTGTTCTAATCAATTTCCAAGAAACAGTGATATGTAATTGGCATATATTGTGCTCTGAGTTTAACCTGTCCATTTAGGCATTTAAAATCTCCTCTGGTATATTGGTATTCATAGAGTATGTAGAAAGCTATTTCCATCATTCATTGGGGTTTGGGGATTTTTTTTTGAAGGCTCTGATGCTGATGTAAGTATTTTGGTACTTAATAATTGTGAGCACTGATTACACTTCTCATAAAATGGAGAGTCAGAGTGAGACTCAGAGAGGAAAATCTCTATTAGGCATACGCAGCTGTTCTAAGTGTCTTTGCCTCCATTGGTGATGTATCAATCTGCAAGCGGAATTGGCTGCAAGTGGCCAGCACCATTTGCCTCAGAAAAGTGGAAGAGGAATCCATCAGTAATACATGTCAGTTGATTTATAATTAGAATATCCCAAGGAAGGAAATCTTATATTTCTCCTGAAATTAATTTTTAGTGTTAATTGTTGTAAATAGATGTTTCTGCTTTTCAGGTAAATGTCTGAGATACTTTTAATAATGTGAAGGCTTTTACTCCAAAGAAATTGTCTACAAAAGAATTGTGTGGTCTAACCTCAAGAGTAGAAGATTTTTTTTTTTCTTGCTGAGATTTTACTGTGTGTCTCCTTGACTCAGATATAGACATATGCAGTATTTTTTCCTACCCTTTTTCTTATTTCTTCTCTTTCATTTTCTTTCTGAAATGAATAATTCCATTTTGCTCTATATTCATGTCAGGAGCAATATTTCATGGTGGGAATAATCTTTATTATCCTTTCTGGAGTTTCCTGTATTACCGTGTTGGCCATTTTAACATGCGATATCCATTTTCGTTTATAGTACTCTAAACTAATCACTATTGTCTGTCTCTTATAGAGAATAATATTTTTTTATATTATTCTCCTCAGTAAGTGTACCTTTTATGTTACTGTTTTTCACAACTGCATATTTATAGAGGTCTTCTTCGAGCTTTTGCTAGCAATGTTCAGAGGTTTTTCATTAACTCATTCTGTTGCTATAGAGTTGTGTAAGGCGTACAAGGATTTTTCTCTACAGAGTCTCCTTCAATTTTGTAAGAGAATGGCACAGAATTTCTGAGAATCTGACTGTGGCTATTTGTTACAATCTCTATTACCGAGTTAAAACCGTGAGAAATCACTATATTTTGTCTAGGCTAGATTGACCTCCTGATTTTGGATCTTCCAGAAATGTTATCATGTACCTCACTCAGTTTTTTCATAGTATTTGACTTGAACTATGATCTTTGCCTCGCTGAAAGGTAATTGATTATTCTTGTCTCAGTGTGGCTATTTTTCTTTCACCATGTGCTTTGTTTTCAACGTTTCTCACCATTTGCTTTTTCCTTTTTAAAAAGCTCATTAAAGGCTTTTTAAACATCTAAAGCTGTTCACCTTGTCTGTTGACACATTCACCAATGCGTTGTAATGAAACTACTAGATTAGTGGGGCAACATAGAAACTCACTGTTCAAGGTGGTGTTTGTTTTATTAATTGCTTAAAACTACTTGACAGAAGCTGCCATGGTGTTTACTTTGCTTTCCTTCATCATCCCTTTTGTTCAAAAGGTACGGTGTTTGTTACTTTCGAGTCATCCAATAAATCATTGTTTTTAAGGTTCGCAGAACAGCCATTCCTAAGTTCCTTCCAGAGAATGTACTCTGGATCTTCATCATACTTTAACTGGCTGATATCTCTTCTGTTGACACCTCTATGGTCTTGTCTCATCTTTATGTCCAGATCAGATCAGGTTCTTAGAGAGTTATCTCACTAGCATCTTTAGAGAAAGTTGACACGAATCAATCATTTATATTATCAGCAGTGGTTTTATTTTACTTTATTATTCCCTTTAATCCCATATGACCTAGTGACCTCTAGCTGCTTTTATGTTTTCTTGTTTTAGTTAATTCAATCATTTTAGCATTAATACCTTCAGCTGTTTCCTCTTTAAAACTCATCATAGTTTGTTTTATAGGTCATCTAACATATGACCTTCTGCAGTCTATTGTGACAACCCTAGCTTTAGGTTTTACCTTTTAGACCTTGTTTAGTCACACAGTTTGATTCCTTGACTTTCTGTCCCTTTCTATAAGCTTTGCGTTGCATCTAATAATTTTTTTTGTTTTACAGGAAGCATCTGTGTTGTATCTAAAGCATTTAGTAGTAGCATTTAGAACTTGTCTAACTTACCTGGTGAAACCACCCTTCTAAATTTTCAGATTAATTTATGGATTTAGTTTGCTTACTCTAACATGGTAAAACAATATAAAATACAATGGTCTAGATTTGAAGGTAAGAATAATTTAAGGCAACTATTAGTGGCTAATAGAAAGATACATTGAATTGGTTTACTAGAAGAGATTCTGATAAACTAACTAACATGTCTTTAGGTATTTCCTGGGCAAAAGTAACATTTTTCTAGGGTAAATGTATATGATAAAACTTACTCTGGATTAATCTGTAGGAAATGGTTAAATGAAGGAGAGGGAAATATGGAACAAGAACTGTAAAATAGGTAAGAAGTTGCTTAAAGGAGAACATGTATTATGTTGAAAGAGCAGCTTATTGGTTTTGGTCAAACTTATTAGGATAGTTTTTACTTCAGGTTTTCAGTAAAATCTTAAATACAATAAACCAAAACAAAAAAAAAAAAAAAAAAAGGAACAAAACAAAGTTTATTAGAAAAAGCTTGCAGATAGTACAAAGTTGTACTGTTAATGAGATAGGAATGTCCGAATGGAAATTTGCATTATCCCAAAAGCTTGAGTGATAGAAATAGGCTGAAACTTAACAGTCGTAGGATCATACAGTAAAGAACTAAAACAAGAACTCATCCTGCAAGCCATTATTTGGAAGTGTCAGAGGAGGAGGAAAATCTCTTAATTACAACAGTTTTGTGGGACCATTGAGGTATACTATTACAAAAAAAAAAGAAAAAAGGCAAATGCATTTCTTACAGAATCGTAGAATAGTTGGGGTAGGAAAAGATCTTAAGATCATCTAGTTCCACCCCCCCTGCTATGGGCAGCGACACCTCACACTAAACCATGCCACCCAAGGCTATGTCCAACCCGGCCTTGAACACCGCCAGCGATGGAGCATTCACAACTTCCCTGGGCAACCCATTCCAGTGCCTCATTTTCCTCACAGTAAAGAATTTCTTCCTTATAGCCAATCTAAACTTCCCCTGTTTGAGTTTGAACCCGTTACCCCTTGTCCTATCACTACAGTCACTCATGAAGAGTCCCTCCCCAGCATCCCTATAGGGCCCCTTCAGATACTGGAAGGCTGCTATGAGGTCTCCACGCAGCGTTCTCTTCTCCAGGCTGAACAGCCGCACCTTTCTCATCCTATCTTCATCAAGGATTAAGCTAGGCATTTTCAGTCCAAATAAGCATACCATTGATCTGTATGAGAGGTGCTGTCAGTCTCCTCCAGTTTTTCTGTTTATTTGTTTTAGTTTAACAGTGTTGCCTGTCTTACATTAGCCAAAGTTATGTTCTTCTCTTACATTGGGAAAAATCTAGGTTCCCGTATCTGTTCCAGAATCTACTGTGAAAATAGAAGTACAGACAGTGCATAAAATCACCCCTAGGCTAAAACCTTGATATATACTTCTATACATGTCCCTATGCATGCATCTGTATTTTCTGGCAGTGTAACTGGTGGCTGAACAATGTAAGTGAAGAAAGTTTGTAAGGAAAGTTAATACCTTTTATTAAGCAAACTGTAGAAGAAAAATAAACTAGCTGAAGAAGAGCTCATGTGCCCTGAAACCTGTGGGGTTTTTTTCCTTCTCCATCTGTCTTAGTTACTGTAATGAATTATATTGTTTCTCCGTCAATATCTTTCTTCTTCTTGCTTAAGTTCATACTTCATGCTCAGTCTCCAGGCCCTGCTATTTTGCTAAGCTTCTCGCAGCAGAGTAAAATGGTAACATTCTTCATTAGTCTCAGCCTGTGAGAATTCATTGCCCTGTACTGAGACTGCTGACATACAATATAGTTTATAGTCCAGTATGCATAAATACATCAAAATAAAGTGCCAATTATCTGATGTTTTAATGATGTGTTACGCTTTTTTGCACTCGGGATTATGAAATGGAAAAATAGTAATGGTTGCTACTGTAGTCTTCAATAAACATGCTGGTCCTATTAGAGTTCAGCATTGAAATCTTTCAGTAGTCTTAGATAAAATACATAAATATGGCAATTCATCCCTAAACTCTTTCAGTATAGAAGGTTTTTTAAACAGTTACATACTACTTGCAAACTGTAATATTCAAAGTACTGTTAAAGTCAAAGCCAGCATTAACCGTTAGTATTAGCACAGGCGCCCAAAAAGGGTCCAGCAGCTATATTAAAGTATTTCATTTACAAGTTTCCAATGTGAAGACCTGCTGAATATGTCTTCCACCATTTTTAAATCATATCTTTATTTGAAATATGACTGTGATGTACCATTTGCAGAAGATGATGTATATGTGACTCTACAGCAAAACTAGGCTGGCAAAAAATATAAAGTCATAGTCCAAACCCATAATCTTCATTCTCATTTTCACAGTTGTAAAATTCTTGCAGTGCCAGAGATGAACAGTAATGTAATCCAGACAAAAGATTCTTGAACCCTAGGAAAGACTTAGATCTACATGCCAAATGGGGGAATTTACTACCCATCCCAAGAAGTGTATAGTATGCAGGTAACCCAAAGGCAGAAGGGGGAATAAGCTTCAAAACCAACATTATAGAGGAGACGTTTCCTTTGATTCTTGCACGCATTCTGCAAATATCTTAGTTGTACAAGCATGACACTTACATTGTTTCAATATACTTACTGTTAGAGTCCTTTGTTTGAAAATAACTATTTGTATTTTAACTTAGAATTGAAATTCTTAATCAGAATATTATGCATATTTCAAGAGCGTTCTAACAGAAACTGAAAGTGATGGTAAAGTTATCACAGAATGATTTGAGTTGGAAGGGACCTTAAAGATCATCTACTTCCAACCTCCATCCAATGGACAGGAACATCTTCTACTAGACCAGTTTGCTCAAAGCAGCATCCAGCCTGGCCTTGAACACTGCCAGGGATGGGGCAGCCACGACTTCTTTAGGCAACCTGTTCCAGTGTCTCACCACCCTCATAGTGAAGAACTTCTTCCTGATATCTAACTTGAATCTTCCCTCTTTCAGTTTAAAGCCATTTCACCTTGTCCTATCACCACATGTCCTTGTTAAAAGTCCATCTTCAGCTTCATTGTTATCCCTCTTAAGGTACTGGAAGGCTGCTCTAAGGTCTCCCCTGAGCCTCCTCTCCTGGCTGAACAACCCCTCAGCCTGTGCTGCAGCCCTTTGATCATCTTTGTGGCCCTCCTCTGGACTTGTACAATCAGGTCTATGTCCATCCTTCTGTGACCTCAGAGCTGAACACAGTAGTTCGTGTGGGGTCTCATGCCAACAAAGTAGAGGGGAAAAATCATCTCCCTCCAACTGCTGATCATGGTCTTTATGATGCAGCCCAGCATATGGCTGGCTTTCTTGGCTGAAAGCACACACTTGACAGGTCATGCTAAGCTGTCATCTGAATAGGTATTCATTTTCGTTGTCCGTAATGCTATTAAGGTGTCCAGTTGTCAGTTATAGAATGGCCTTTCCACATAAATCATGTTTGATAATGGTATAATAGGCATTAAAAATTATCATTAATAAAATTAAGATGCTTTTTATGGAATTAATATATTTGGGGAAAGAAATGTGACTGCCTATAATAAGAGGGAATTTAATCTAGGATTTTTTTCCAGGCTATTGGCTTATGTTATGAAGGGGTAATATTATACTGCAGCTTAATTTTTATCTGATTTATCTAAACTTAAATCAGAGTAATGTATTCAGCTGCAAAGCTAACATGAGCAGTGTTAAAGTATGTCAACATTCATTGTATTTTGTTAAGATGTTAAAGGATGCTGCTCATGTAAAAAATTTATGTTACAATTTTGACATGCTTTTATTAGTCATAACATTGTAAAATTACTTTGTAAAATGTGTAAGAGGTTTTTGTTTGGTTATTTTTTTTCTTCTTCTGATATTGTTTACATTGAACAATATGTACTAAATAATTTTACCATTTATGGATAGCCAGTTAGTAATTTTTTGTCTGATGCTGCTGAAGGAGAAGACAGCAGAAGCAAATGAAAGAAAATGGCCTTTAAAAAAAAAAAAAAAAAAAAAAAAAAAAACCACCTCCAACATAATCATAATATCATAAAAAGAGGAAGGGAAATTACATGCTTTGGCATGAAAAAAAATATACTCATTATTACAGAAAGCAGTGCTTCCCAAAGTTAATTGTTGTTTCAACTACAACATGCCTTTTAGAAGAAAACCAAGTCCAGTGATGCAGAATGCACTGTAATCTTTCAGTTGTTTAGTCACTGAATGATTCCTCCATTATAAATTTGCATTTATCTTGGGGAATCCTCTGACTGTGAGGCTATCTATGTTTTTTACACCACCTAATTACTTAAGTTTTGAAAGAATATGGCCTTGTTTAATATTGCTTGTACCAGGATCAGTGCATGACTATGTGCTAGGGTAACCTCAAGCAGTTTTGGCATGTTTAGGGGTCTAGGTAATGTTTAAATGGGGAGGGGTGAATACTCTGAATTGTAGTGAATTTTAGACTGGAGTTGAGATAAATTTGGAAATAAGTAGAAGGCAAAATTTTCAAGCAATCAAAATATAGATACCAAATGAATTTTAGCATCTACTAAGCTTTCTTATCACTGGATGAGGAATATCTAAATCACAGGTTTGAGTATATACAACCACTCACAGTTAAACACAACCTAAATCACAGCTGAAAATGGCACTGTGTCTCTCTATGTCTTACTTGTGGCTGTGTGTTATATGTATTTTGTTAGTTATAGCCAGTTATGCTATATATATACTCGTGTGAATGAGTATGCAACTACTTACATATATGTATGCAGAGAAAAAGCAATGGTTTTGTGTTTGTGCATAGCAAGTGTAATCATATGGCCACTTATGCCAAAGTTACAATTTGTATTTATTTCTCTTAATCAGTTCTCAAATACACTATAGTTGTAACTGATACTGGTTAGTGAGATTTTCTAGGTAGTAGACAATTACGTTGCCTTTTGGGGAAACTGGAGAGAGGGTATGACACAGGTCGAAAAAGGCTTGACTTTTTTGATTTATAAAAATAACTGACGGTACAGTGTTTTTCGTATTCTTGTCAAATCTTTGTTTAAAAGCCATTGACATTTTTAAAAAGTCATTATAAGAAAATAATAAGGTACATGAGAAGAGACTGTTGCACAGTATTTGAATTGAATACCTAAATGGCCACAATGCAATATAAAAACCCTTATAATACAACTAAATCCCAGGTTATACAATTGGAAACCAGAAATGGAGGTTGTGGCTGCATTATAGAGCAGCTGCTGAATGGTATTTTGGAAAGAAGTGACTAAGAGGTTGGTTTAGAGCCATTGTGGAAAGTAATGTGAGTGAGTGCTCAGTGCTGAAATGGATGTTCCTTGGTGAGTTAAAACTAAGGCAAGTAACCATCAGCAGAGTCTTTCAGGAATGCTGGAACCCATCATTTCCACTCAGAGACCCATTTCCAATTTTGAAGTCCACATCCATAAGGATTGTGGAAATACTGTGGGGAGTTCTGAAGCAGACAGAAGTGATTAAAGTTAGGAGAACATCCTTTTCTTTAACAAGAGCTCTTAAAAAGTATAAGTTACTTGTCTGCTGAAGAGAAGCCTGAGTGGTTACAAGGTAACAGTGTAGAGGTGTTTGTTGATCATGCATTAATAAAATATAAATATAAAATATAAAATATAAAAATATATAAAATATAAATATATATTATATATTATATAAATATAAAATAAAATATAAATATAAGATATATAAAATATTAAAATGGTTTACAATTTTACGTTACCATTCATGGTGTCTTTAGGGTGTGCTAGGTTTCATCCTGAAGTTACCCAAGTCTTCTTAGCTCCTAGATTCTGGAGTTCCTGTCAGTCCTCTCAGATTGATGCACAGACCTATCAGACCGAGCTACAGTTGATCCAAAAATTTGAAGGGATTCCTAGACTGGATTTCACTAGAAAATTTCTAGATAAAACAATTTTATTTGTTCTGAGAAAATAATCTGAAAATTCTGGAGTTACACAGTTTGTTTTGAAACAGCTTGGCTGGATTTTTTTGTTTTCTGCCAAACGAATAATCTGATTTCAGTCAACTCTGAAATACATAGAAAAAAAGAGTAATTCTTCTGATATTGCTGTTTCATTCTAGTTTTATACTTCAATAGGCAGGTTTTTTTGGCTTTCTCTCAGTGCTTCTTACAACAAAGTCGCCTAGAGAGTTTTGGCAATGTTACTTAGAGAAAAAGAATCTGATCTACAATTCTTATCTTCAGAAAGCTTCAGTATATAATTTATTGTATGCATGCATGCATATACACACATATATACAGTTATTCCTGTGCTTGATCTTCAATACGGTTGAGGTGCTTGAGACAGTTATGACTGTTGTGCTTTGCCCTAGAATCATATAAGCCTATTGGTCAAGTTGTTTAGCAACTTTTATATTTTAGGATGCTCCAACTTCAGACAGAAAAGTATACTGAAGGTTATGTTGTTAAGAGATGGTGGTAACAAGAGAAAAATAATTAGGCTAAGCTACTTCAGATAAAATGTTAAAAGCTGTTGTTCACATAAAACCTAGTGCTGTACAGTCTTTGGAATGTTACTGCCTTTTTTTACTACAAAATGTAATTTATTTTCAAAAGCTGTAAAAATACATCACTGATAGTAGGAAATTTGGTCCATGTTGTCTAGTTTTTGTTGACTAGACTTCTCTTCAAGGTGAAATCCAGCTTGGTACTTAAGCAATTTCACAGAAACTTTCCTCACAAACTTTCGAGATAGAAGATTAGCATTTTAAAGAAAAAGCTATATTTCTGTTTTCCAAATAAGAAATTTAGGAAGGAAATAATATTTTGGTTTTGTATGCAACTTGGCAATGCCATTTCAGGAAGCGAGAAGGTGGTTGCATGTTACTTGTTTGTTTTCCACTTGTGCATGACAAGTGCAAGGTCCTACACCTGGGTTGGAGCAATCCCAGCACAGCTACAACTTGGGCAGAGAAGAAATTCAAAGCAACCCTGCAAAGAAGGACTTGGGGGTGTTAGTCGATGAAAAAATGAACATGAACTGGCTGCAGTGTGCGCTTGCAACCCAAAAAGCCAGCAGTATCCTGGGCTGCATCAAAAGGAGCGTGACCAGCAGGTCGAGGGAGGTGATCCTGCCCCTCTACTCTGCTCTCCTGAGACCTCACTTGGAGTATTGTGTGCAGTTCTGGTGTCCTCAACATAAGGAGGACATGGAAGTGTTGAAACAAGTCCAGAGGAGGGCCACAAGGATGATCAGAGGACTGGAGCACCTCCCTTGCGAAGACAGGCTAAGAAAGCGAGGGCTGTTCAGCCTGCAGAAGAGAAGGCTGCATGGAGACCTCATAGCAGCCTTCCAGTATCTGAAGGGGGCCTACAGGGATGCTGGGGAGGGACTCTTCATGAGTGACTGTAGTGATAGGACAAGGGGTAACGGGTTCAAACTTAAACAGGGGAAGTTTAGATTGGATAAGAGGAAGAAATTCTTTACTGTAAGGGTGGTGAGGCACTGGAATGGGTTGCCCAGGGAAGTTGTGAATGCTCCATTGCTGGTGGTGTTCAAGGCCACGTTGGACAGAGCCTTCGGTGGCATGGTTTAATGTGAGGTGTTTCTGCCCATGGCAGGGGGGTTGGAACTAGATGATCTTAAGGTCCTTTCCAACCCTAACTATTCTATGATTCTATGATTCTATATGCAATGGTCTATGCATATATATATATTATGTCTTTGAAACTTAACAACTACATTGCCTATCTGAGAAATCCAGGAATGGCTTACTTCAGTAAATGGAATTTTATAACACGTGTAATATTTATTTGGCATTACCTCTATTTCAAGTTTTCTTTGTATGGTTCTCATGGTTAAATATTCCAATGTTAAATTAAAAATACAATGGGGGTTCTTTCACATCCTTGACATATTTATAATAGGGTTTTAAAATAAGTCATCTGTTGTGTTCTTTTGTTGTCTCTTCTAATGAAAATATGAACTTTCATAGGTTCAAATTGATTTTTAAGCCATGTTCCTAGCATCAATGAGTCAGTACTTTCTCTTTGTTTATATCAGAGATTTACTGCCCATTAACTTTGATTCTGTTTCTCTTGAGTGGCTTTACATTCCCAGAAGATTAAATTCTTGTAAATATTTTTCTCTTTGCAGTGAGGAGTTACGGAAAGAAGCGCGACAGCTGAAACGTGAACTGCTGGAAGCCAAGCAGAAAAAAGAAGCTTTAAAACCCAAAGAAAAGGAAGGTAAGAGTATGGTTTAGAAGGTGTTACATAGCTCTCCAGTTAACATTCCAGTTTTAAAGATTTTCAGTAGTTTTGGTTTTCATGTAGATAATTATGGACACTGTATTGTTGAAATGTACTTTTTTTTTCCCAAGAAAATTAATTTTCCTCAAAAATTATAATAATGTGGGGATGTCAGTATATAAATTGTACAAGTATCATTCACTCTTTCAAAGGAGATAGTATTTGTCCTTCCAAATGTTCTGCAGTTACAGCCGTGTAGTTGGGTAAGCTTCTGCATTTCGAATATCATAGCATATGATTAAATTCTTTGTTGGGGGCATACCTGTTCTGACCTCTGACTTGGAAAGTCTTCATAACATTCTGACTTGGAAATGTACTTAAATGCAGATGGTTAACTTTGAGCTCAGAGCTACTGACTTCAAACTTTTATGCACCTTTGGACACAAGTGGAATTCAAATTCAAGAAGTCACTTCTTGTCAGTCAAACTTTATATTTTTTTTTCTTGAATAACAGTTTAGCTTAATAAAAAATAAAAATAGAGTATCTGGAACTTGTATATGAAATCTGGCACCAAATTTTACAAAGTAGTGGCTCTGAAAAATTTCTAGGAATCTTGCTCAATCAGTGAATGAATATAAGCACTCATTAGTGAGAAAATGAATGCTGTCACTGGCCATATAAAAAAGAACTGCAAGCAAAAGTGTAGTAAAGGTAGAGTAGTCCATACATACAGGTGTGATAAATTCTATTGTATAGTGTCACATATGGCACTTGTAATACTATTACTTGAATATCATTCCTATTCTGGTGCCAGTTAAGCCAGAGGACTTTCTGTGGAGTAATTTGAATAAATCCACCTTTACAGTGACAGGTTAAAGTAATACTTGGGCAATACTTATAGTCACTACTGTGGTACAGTTTTGAAGGATACCTTTTATTCACGGAAAGGAAGCTTATATACTAGGGTTGTTGCTTTTTTCGGTTTCTTCGAAATAAATGACAGGTAGGAAATAAACCTGTTGAAATTCTGTAGATAACAGCTAATGGTGAAAATAATCGTGATATTCTCAGGTTTCATTTTTATGATTGCTGTCAGAAGAGGTCAGGAAGGAGTCTGTTCCAGTATGTGTTGAAAAAGATACGTAGCAGGAAAGAACCTACTCAACAAGTTGTTGGAGTGCGTACCTAAAAATTCTAAAAATGTTCTAAAATAAAAATATAATATAATAAAATGTTCTAAAATAAAGACAAAATTAAAGACATTAAATGAGATGCAAATGGAGAAGGGCAAAATGATTAATGAAAATACAGTAACAGGAAATTAATGAGTAAGAAGAGCCTTTGGTTGTCTTTGGCTAGACAAACAGGTAATAAGCTTAAATGCTTGTTTTACTCTGTATTAGTGTAGTGGTTAACTTTGATCATACAGTTACATATAATCAGGGCATAGAAGGAAGCATTCAGGTACAGAACAAGTAACTAGAGACTGCCTAGATAAATTACGTGCCTTAAAATTTGAACTTGATGTCATTCACTGAAGCATACTAGGGAGTTGGCTAAAGCAGTCCCAGAAACATTAACAAAACACTAACAAAATGCATTAAGAGAATTATTTGTGATCAGAGTAGAAAGCGAGATTACTGGGGGATCTGGGTTTTTTTTTAATTACATTTGGAGAAAACAACAGATTACCTTTATTAAATTTGCAGATTAAAAAAAAATATATGGGACAGGAATGGGAAGATGAAAGTTAAAAATAAAGAAAAACGCAAACTTACATTTGTGTTTTGTTTCACTTCCTCTAATCCATGTTGGAGCTTTTACTGATTTGATGCAGTAACAAAAGAGTTGCCATTTTTTTTGGTTGAATAGTTTTGTACTGTATTGGTAGATTGTATTAGTTAGAGTCGCAGAATCATAAAACAGTAAGGGTTGGAAAGACCTTAAGATCATCTAGTTCCAACCCCCCTGCCATGGGCAGAAACACCTCACACTAAACCATGCCACCAAAGGCTCTGTCCAACGTGGCCTTGAAAACCACCAGCAATGGAGCATTCACAACTTCCCTGGGCAACCCATTCCAGTGCCTCACCACCCTTACAGTAAAGAATTTCTTCCTCTTATCCAATCTAAACTTCCCCTGTTTAAGTTTGAACCCGTTACCCCTTGTCCTATCACTACAGTCCCTAATGAAGAATCCCTCCCCAGCATCCCTGTAGGCCCCCTTCAGATACTGGAAGGCTGCTATGAGGTCTCCATGCAGCCTTCTCTTCTGCAGGCTGAACAGCCCTCGCTTTCTTAGCCTGTCTTCGCAAGGGAGGTGCTCCAGTCCTCTGATCATCCTTGTGGCCCTCCTCTGGACTTGTTTCAACACTTCCATGTCCTCCTTATGTTGAGGACACCGGAACTGCACACAATACTCCAAGTAAGGTCTCAGGAGAGCAGAGTAGAGGGGCAGGATCACCTCCCTCAACCTGCTGGTCACGCTCCTTTTGATGCAGCCCAGGATACTGCTGGCTTTTTGGGTTGCAAGCGCACATTGCAGCCAGCTCATGTTCATTTTTTCATCGACTAACACCCCCAAGTCCTTCTTTGCAGGGTTGCTTTGAATTTCTTCTCTGCCCAAGTTGTAGCTGTGCTGGGATTGCTCCAACCCAGGTGTAGGACCTTGCACTTCACTTTGTTGAACTTCATAAGGTTGGCATCAGCCCACCTCACAAGCGTGTCAAGGTCCCTCTGGATGGCATCCCTTCCCTCCAGCATATCAACTGAACCACACAGCTTGGTGTCATTGGCAAACTTGCTGAGGGCACACTCAATCCCACTGTCCATGTCACCAACAAAGATGTTGAACAAGTCCAGTCCCAACACTGATCCCTGAGGGACACCACTCATTACTGGTCTCCAGCTGGACATTGAGCCATTGATCACAACTCTTTGTGTGCAGCCATCCAGCCAGTTCTTTATCCACCAAGTGGTCCACCTATCAAATTGATGTCTCTCCAATGTGGAGACAAGGATGTCATGTGGGACAGTGTTGAACGGTTTGCACAAGTCCAGGTAGATGACATCAACTGCTCTACCCCTGTCCATCAGTTCTGTAGCCCATCATAGAAGGCCACCGGATTGGTCAGGCAGGATTTTCCCTTAGTGAAGCCATGCAGGCTACCACCAAGCACCTTGTTGTTTTTCATGTGCATGCCTTCCAGGAGAATCTGCTCCAAGATTTTGCCAGGCACAGAGGTGAGACTGACTGGTCTGTAGTTCCCTGGGGTCATCCATTTCCCCTTCTTGAAAATGGGGGTTATATTTCCCTTTTTGCAGTCATTGGGAACTTCACCTGACTGCCATGATTTTTCAAATATGATGGACAGTGGCTTAGCAGCTTCATTAGCCAGCTCCTTCAGGACCTGCGGATGGATTTCATCAGGTCCCATGGACTTGTGTGCGTTCAGGTTCTTAAGATGGTCTTGAACCAGATCCTCTCCTACAATGGGCCTAAGGTCTTCATTCTCACTGTCCCTGCATCTGCCTTCCAAGACTTGACTTGGGTGGTGTGGTGAGAGCATTTGCCGGTGAAGACCAAGTCAAAGAAGTCATTAAGAGCCTCAGCCTTCTCCAAATCCAGGGTAGCCAGTTCTCCCGATAGCTTCTGGAGAGGGCCCACATTGTCCCTAGCCTGCCTTTATTTGCAATGTACCTATAGAATCCCTTCCTGTTATCCTAGCCAAGTTTAATCCTAAGTGAGCCTTACCTTTCCTAACTTGGTCCCTAATTTCCCGGACAACATCCCTGTATTCTTCCCAGGCCGCCTGTCCTTGCTTCTACCTCTTATAAGCCTCTTTTTTCCTTCAAATTTTCCTCAGCAGCTCCTTATCCATCCAAGGAGGTCTCCTGGCCCTCCTGCAGCACTTCCTTCTAGTAGGGGTGTATCGCTCCTGAGCTTGCAGCAGGTGATCCTTAAATGTTAACCAACAGTCTTGGACCCCCCTGCCCTCTAGGGCTATATCCCACGGAATCTTAATGAGCAGGTTCCTGAGGAGGCCAAAGTCTGCTCTCTTGAACTCCAGGGCAGTAAGCTTGCTGCATACTCTTCTCACTGTTCTCAGGATCTCGAACACGACCATCTCATGATCGCTGCAGTCAGGGCTGCCCTGGAGCGTCACATTTCCAACCAGCCCTTCCCTGTTGGTGAGGATGAGGTCAAGCATGGCACCTCTCCTTGTTGGCTCCTCTATTACTTGCAGAAGGAAGTTGTCTTCCACACAATCGAGGAACCTCCTGGATTGCTTGTGCCGGGCCGTACCGTCCCTCCAACAGGTATCAGGATGGTTGAAATCCCCCATGAGGACAAGGGCCTGTGAACATGAGGCTGTTTCTATCTGTCTATAGAGGGCTTCATCCACAGAGTCCTCTTAATCAGTGTTGTGGTTTAAGCCTCCAAGCCACGCAGTTTTTCTCACTCACTCACTCCCTTCTCTTTCTTCCCCCAGTCCCGGGGGGATGTAACAGATGTGGTCTGTAACAGATCCCCACAATAATGTCACCCATCGCTGTTCTCCCTTTAACCCTGACCCACAAGCTCTCTATTGACTGCTCAGCTGTCCCCAGACAGAGTTCCATACTCTCCAGCCTATCCCTAACATGAATAGCAACTCCCTCTCCCCACCTGCTGGGCCTGTCTTTCCTATAGAGCCTGTAACCTTCCATTCCAACACTCCAGTCATAGGAGCCATCCCACCATGTTTCTGTGATGCCTATTATGTCATACCCCCATAGACGTGCGCACATCTCTAATTCCTCTTGTTTGTTCCCCATGCTACAGGCATTTGTGTAGAGGCATCTGAGCCAAGCTCCAATTGACGCCGGCTCATTGACTGGAGCAGCTGGAATATCTCTGCATTGCTCTGAACTTTTACTATAGGTGCTAGCAAGTGATTGGGTGTGTTGGGATGGAATGATGCCCTCCTCCCCCCACACATCTAGTTTAAAGTATCCTTGACCAGTCTGGCAAGCTTCCTACCAAATCCACTCTTCCCTTTCTTTGTCAGACCAGCTCCACCAGCCCGCAGTAGACCTGGCCTGCTAAATTGAGTCCCATGTTCTAGATAGCCAAGCCCCTGACTATAGCACCACCCTTCTAACCATTTATTAACCTGGCCAATCCTCCTAGCCTCTGTAAGTTCCTCCCCTGTATCCTGGAGAATTGACGAAAAGACAGTCTGAGCCCCAAAGCCCCTAACCGCCTCTCCCAGAGCTCTGTAGTCCTTCTTTATGTTCTCCGGGCTACTGCTATCTATACCAGCAGCACCCACATGGATCACTAGAAGTGGGTAATAATCTGTGGGACTGACTAGAGCAGGCAGCTTCTCTGCAACATCCCTGATCCAAACCCCTGGCAGGCAACATACCTCCCTTGAGCCTGTGTCAGGCTGACAAATGGGTGCCTCTCTTCCTTTCAGAGTAGAGTCCCCTACTACTACAACCCACTGCTTTTTCCTGGCAGCACCACTATTGATCTTCTTTACTAGTGCATCAGCCGGTTGTTCCTGGTGGGAGTGTGGTTCCTCATCAGCCCCTGCAGGACAGCAAGGCGATTCTAGGTGAGGACAACAGGTTTAGGAGGAAGCCCCTTGCTTTTAATTGTCCTCTTCCTCCTTTTTTTGTTGTTTTTTTTCTGTTACAGTTTCCCAGCTTCCTGGGTTAGCGGCCTCCTTTCCTGTATGAGCAGCAGTAGATGCTTGAGGCCCCTGCACAGTCTGGTCCTGGAGCAAGCATTGCTGCTTCCTCTCAGCCGCCCTGACACCTTTCAGTCTAGTAACAGCTTCCCGCAGCTCAGCCCCTGCTGCAGGAGGACCTCCACCAGGGAGCACAGAGTGCAGCCCTGCCTATCGTGCACCCTCCTCTCAGGAGAGCAGTGCAGAGGCTCTCTACACCCCGAGCTCTGCACTGCATCCTCCCCTCTCATTGGCTCCTTCTGGGTGCCTACACTGGCCACTGCCAGGGCAGCCAGAGCAGAGCTCCCAGACCGAGTCCTGGTCATCTGGCAAGTGCTCACCATCCTACTCCCCTGCCTGTGAGAACTGCCGCGCAAACTGCCTCGAATATGCCCTGTTCGCTACGCTCCAGGTCGCTCGCGCTCCTTGGGCGGTTTTTTAACCAGTTAGGGCTGCTGGTTGTTGGTCTGCCAGAATCATTAAGGCTGTACTCTCTTTACTTTTGCTTTCTCTTAAAATAACTTATTCTGGTTATCTAGTAAGTTATTTTGTTTATACCCTGAAAAGAGAAAGGCAACGTCCTGATGATATTTTTCTTTTTGAGAAAGTCTTGCACAATGAAATGAAATTCACTGTATGGTCAAAGGGAGTAAAAAAAATCCTCTGCTGGTAGGTAATCAACTTTTACAAAATCCTCACCCATAGAATAAATGTAAGAACTCACCAAGCAGAATTGATATGGTCCTGAGGGAGAGGAAACTGTTCCTACATTTAGCTAGATTGAATGTGTAGTGCTTAAAGGTGATGATTGATAGGCAGATGTGAGATTTACTGTATAACTGGCATATAGTTTGGATTATAAAGGATTCTGGATTAAATATAAGAACAGCTTTAGCTAAGATATAATTTCACAACACCAGATGTTTAAAAGATATCCAAACACGATTGTGAAATATCTGAATTCACTGAGCATTACCACATCATCTTTTTATTAGACATTTAGTTGAACAATACAGAAATGGTCCTCTGTCTAGCTATGGATGCTTATTGAGACTGGTAGCATAAAATAGCTGTGAAGTTGCCATAAATACCATGTATTTTGACGACACCAATATGACAAATTTAAAAATGCTATCGCGTGAAAACATGTAAACAAAATATTTAGTTGTGATCATATTCTCTTCTTTAAATAGCTAGTTTAGCCAAAAGGGATATCTTTGTAGGATATCCACAAATAGTTCTTGGGAAGAGGTTTTGTTTATAAATAAATAATGTTTGTAATCTCCCATTCCTGCTTCTAAGGGATTTCTCTGGTGTTTAAGAAAATCCATATGTTAATAGCTAGGTAAATAGTCAAAGCTTACCTTTTTGGTTTTCTTCATCCAACCTCTAAATACTTTTCTAGCTCTCACTTTGGATACCTTTTTAGAACCAGCAGCAATTAAAAGAGCACACGGTAGAGATTCAAGCTTAAGTAAATTTTTTTAATCTGTGCTTAAAAGTTCAGGAGTCAGATTGTCTTTGCTTATTTATCAGGACAACAGCTCTCTTGGCAGTATTGCCAAAATTCAGACTAAGAGGGAGGAACTGAGCTTTTAAATAATGGATAGATTTTTAAATGTAAAGTGTCTTTTGCAGCATTTTGCAGGTTACATTTTGTATGTCATTTGAAGTCCCATTTACTGTCTTTCATAAATAGATTCTTTAATAAGGAGGTAGATATATTTAGTAAATAAACTTACTGTCAAAATTTGTTCAGTAAGAAAGCTTTCTGCCTTTTTGGTATCAAAAGACATTAGCATAATCTGTGCCTTGAAGTGCTTGATTCACATTTGTGACATATAGGAAAAACTAAGATTCTAGAAACACATTTTCAAGAATCTTAGTTCTTCTTATTTAAAAGTAAATAAAAACTTAGGTTTTCATATTTGAAAGTAGATAAACTATATCAAACTATTTAGCTACACCTGAATCCACCTGACATTCTCAGACATTAACCTGTGATGATTAAACAGCACGCTTATATTGTAATACAAAATTAATTAGGTGATGAAACTACCTAATGTTTTGCTGTTTGCTGCCTTTGTCTTGACTTCCGCTGATGTCAAAAAATATCAAAAAGCTGGTAGCATCAACTTGTATTTGCTAAATATCTCTTCCCATAATACTGTCTCTCTAATTAATTACTTTAAGTTTGTTATTATGAAGTTTAAAATCGTCAGTTTTCACTTCTGGATTTTACCTGCCACATTTTAGAAATCATTCTCCAGATGTCCTTCACAAATCTATCAATTTGTTGTCATTTGAATTATACAGAATATCTCATCTGTTGGAAAGAACAAGTACAGTTTCATGGTAGGTACATTTCTGGTGAGGGATGAAAGAACTTGCAGACTTCAAGGAAGGCTGAAATTTCAATAGGAATTTTAAAGAAAAGGTTGCATCTACATTAGTGTCTTACTGGAGACCAGATGTGCACTTTGGATGAAGCCATGCTGGCAGGACGCATTCCAGGGGCACACCCGATTAGCTTCAACTGGTAGTCTGAAATAGAATAGCCTCCAAAATATATAGCGAATATATCAGGGCCTCAGTATAATAGTTTTGCACCTATTTCATGATTTTGTTAGGTAATGTTGAAGTACCCAAAGTTTTCCTCTCTTTAATGAATTTCAGTCATATAACTAGAGGTGACCCAGAAATACAAAAGTGATCCAGAGATAACTGCCTAAATTTCTAAAGTGTTTGAATCTGTTTGCACATATGACAAAGCTTTTATTTTCATCATAGTTTGTATGGAGCTGAAAGCAGCTTTCTGAAGTTTGCCTTTTTTTGCTCTAGCCAGATACTCATATTTTTTCTCTAAAGGCTGTTGCAACATTTCAGTTCTGAATCATCAGCTTTGAAGAAGATAGAGATTAAAATTGAGACTATATATTATAAAGATTAAGTAGGTCTGACTGCTAACCTAATAATACTGCTGTTTTGTGGCGATGTTGGAGAAGTAATTAAAGCAGCATAATTTTATTGAGCAAAGGTCTCAACATTTTTAATATTAATTATGAAAACACTTAAGAGTTATAAGTATTTGTAAGTATTTATAAAATTAGCATGGTACTGTATCTTAAACTTCACTTTGACTGTCTAATGTTACCTCACTATGTTGTAATTCATGATTGCTGTGTTATCAAAATTGAAAAAGGACTGAGTATTTACACTGGATCTTACGACTATTGGAAAAACATTGTTAGAAAACCATTTATTCATAATCAAGTAACAAAAGTGAATGTCACTAAATACCAGATTAGGCTGAGACAATTGGGGCTGTTCAGCCTGGAGAAGAGAACGCTGCATGGAGACCTCATAGCAGCCTTCCAGTATCTGAAGCGGGTCTATAGGGATGCTGGGGAGGGACTTTTCATTAGGGACTGTAGTGAGAGGACAAGGGGTAACGAGTTCAAACTTAAAAAGGGAAGTTTAGATTGGATAAGAGGAAGAAATTCTTTACTGTAAGGGTGGTGAGGCACTGGAATGGTTTGCCCAGGGAAGTTGTGAATGCCCCATGCCTGGCGGTTTTCAAGGCCAAGTTGGACAGAGCGTTGGGTGACATGGTTTAGTGGGAGGTGTTTCTGCCCATGGCAGGGGGGTTGGAACTAGATGATCATAAGGTCCTTTCTATTTCAACCCTTACTATTCTATGATTCTGTGATTCTATAGTACAGGAAGTACTAGCTAGGAGGAAGAAAAGGTGTGGAAAATGTAATTTTTTATTTTTTTTTTGGTATTAAGGGAAAATAATCTAATGCACAAACTTAGAAAATAAAGGAATTAGGAAAAGATGTTTCAGGTTTGTACTAGAAAACAAACTGAACATGAATTTACTTTATTACTTGGGTATAATTCTGTGGTCATTGCTGCAAAGACGTTAACTGTACCCAAAAAAAAGATGCTGAATAATTGGATACAAATGGACAACCTCCATCCCCCAAATCTAGGAGAAGGCTGCATGAACTAATTTATTAGGAGATACTTGAAAATGTGCCTAATTTAGGTAGGGAGTGGGATGGAAAGGTGGAATCTTGAGTATTTAAAGACAGTAAATGAAAGAAATGAAGGATACCTTTACTGTGAAACAGACATTTACTTGTGAAGAGCAAGGGAAGAGGCTTTAGAAAAGCCTTAGTTTGAATATAATGAAATTTGGGTGGCATGGTTTTAGTGGGAAGTGTCCCTGCCCGTGGCAGGGTGGTTGGAGCTAGATGATCTTAGGGTCCCTTCCAACCCTAACTATTCTATGATTCTATGAAATCTAAGAGCAGTAAAAAACAGTGGCTTACCCAAGCAAGTGATTTTGCCCCAGAGTTAAAGCATTTATTGTATCTCACTTCAGAATTTTTCATTTATTGGCCTGGATTTTCACCAGTGCAGTGGAGCTGTCACCATGCAAGACAGTCTGCTAAATGTATACCAGTTTACCTATTTCCCATCAGTTTACGTATAAGAAATTGCATATATTTAAAATGGACTGCTATCAGGAAATTAATGTGCATGTAGAAAGAGATTTTTTCCATTGTTCTCTGCCCATCCTCTTGGGGAATGTGGGATGGAGAGTGGGATGTGTCATGCTGTATCAGGTATGTCTATGCAGATGGTGGAGAGACTTGCACAGTGTCTGCCTACGCCCTGAGCTGGCTACATTAGGAAAAAATGCTAGTTCAGAGGCTATGTAACTGCATTAATATGATTCTGTGCTTTATTAGTAAATACTGCATCTTGGCCAAAACTTGTGACCATAGCAGTAGAAATTCACTGAAGACCACAGAACTGTGAGAATAAGGCTGCTTAGGTCACACTGGACTTTTTTGCAGAATCAGGATCTGAAAGGACATTAATGAACATGTGGCAGCATGACACATCTATTTTACATTCATTTGCAGATCTTTATGAGTTTTTGTATCACATTTAGTATCACTACTTCTAATGTTTCATCCCATATACTATGCCTACATATTTTTTCCTCCCTGTATTCAGAGTTTAAAGTAATTAAGGGTGATTGGGGGGTGAAAATTTAAGTGTTTACATTGTTTCAACAGGACAGAGGGGGAAAAAAGCTAATTCCCCCTGTACATGTTTGATTATAACCAGCCTTCCAATTTGTGAATAAGATTGTTGACTATGCCAGACTGCTGTCAAGACCTTACTTTAAATAAGATGTTTTTCTTTTATGTGACATTTGCTGAGGTGATGCCAGAAATTACATCAAACACTATAATTTGAGTGCTGAATTACTTCAGCATTTTGAAGTACTTAATCAAATATTTGAAAAAGATACACTTTTCAAAGTTCTGTAGTGTAAACCTGTGAATATGCTTCAATGAAATTTGCTTTAGACAAATACCATCTGGCCAATTGTTTAACCATATGATGGTTTTGAATAGTTGTAGTATTTAAGAAGTAGTACTTAAATTTTTCTTGTTAAAGTTTGCAAGGTGTCTGATAATGTGTGGATGATGAAATTTAATTGTTACACGTGAAAAAAAAAAAAAAAAAACAGAGAAGCTGCAAAATACTGTCTGAGCAGAGAAACATAACCACTACTGTAGAAACCAACATCCAAGTGCAAGAACTCTACTGAGGCATGAAAAATTTTCTGCTTTGTTTTTAGTTGTGGTATGGTAACCAAATGATTGAAGTGTTTAACTCTCAAAATCTAGCAAGGATGCCAATGTAAGATTATCTTTTAATTCTGTTTTATTATTAAGTTTGCATAATGTCAGTGGCACTTTAAGTCCTGTCTTACATGGACAGATGCTTTCTTGAAGTCTGAAGCTTTAACAGAGTGTGCTCTGTTTAAACCTTTAACAAAGGTTTGAGAAGATCATGAAAATAATGAAATCCAAATTTTTGTGGTTTGGGAATTATGCAACATAAATACATTCAGCACAAAGATTTTGCAGTATGTACCATATAGCTGCATTGTACGAAAGTATGCATCTTGAGTGTGTCACTTTGTGACACACTTTGATGGCAAAACTTTGTTTTCTTGCATTATTTACACTTTTTTCCTCATTTAATCTCACTGAGTAATACCCAGCATCCCTATTCAGAATCTTCTCTGCTAAAGTGAATGCTTTTTCCCCTTGTCTCTCTGTCTGCAAAAGAAAAGAGGACAAAACCCATGGTATAAGTAAGCCAGCTTTGATTTTAGTATTAATCCTAAGCATGTGCTCAAAATCAAATGATATTAGAAAAACATGATTTAGAGTGGGACTGTGTGCCTAAACACTACCAAAGTTCAGAAAAGATTCATTAGAAATTTTTGCATATTAAAATCTACACTGTTTTACACATTGGTGGGTTCTGCTCTTTCAAATAAATGTTTTGAAGCTCTAGAAATTACTTCAAAGATTTTACTATTTGAGTTGGCTAGAAAACTAGAAAGTTTGTTCTACAATGGTTGTTTTTTCCAATGTAGCAAACTGAAAATCTAGTCATCAGTCCAACCCTGGAAGCTCATTCTGTAAGCAAATCTATTCAGTTATGCGTGGTTACTAAATATTTCCTGTCTCTTACCTAACTTGTAAGCAAACAGTGGCTCTTCAGGAACTTGGGATGGCTAGAGCTATAACAACAGTAACTGAATAGTAGTCAAAGGTGCAAAAAAACCCCACCGGCAGAACTAGTCCTAAACACAAGTATACTGAAGAGTGTGTTATGGAAGGAATTAGAGATGTGTGCCTGTCTACAGGGATATGATATCATTGGCATCATGGAAACATGATGGGATGGCTTCTATGACTGGAGTGTTGGAATAGAAGGTTATAGGCTCTTTAGGAACGACAGACCAGGAAGGCAAGGTGCGGGTGTAGCTATTTCTGTCAGTGAGAGGCTGGAGTGTATGGAGCTCTGGCTAGGGACAGGTGATCAGTCAACGGTGAGCTTGTGGATAAGGGTCACAGGGAGAACTGCAGTAGGGGCATTACCATGGGGGTCTGCTACAGTCCACCCAATCAGGGGGATTCTGTGGATGAAGCACTCTATAGACAGATAGAAACAGCCTCACAGTCGCAGGCCTTTGTCCTCATGGGGGATTTCAACCATCCTGATATCTGTTGGAGGGACGGTATGGCCCGGCACAAGCAATCCAGGATGTTCCTCAATTGTGTGGAAGACAACTTCCTTCTGCAAGTAATAGAGGAGCCAACAAGGAGAGGTGCCATGCTTGACCTCATCCTCACCAACAGGGAAGGGCTGGTTGGAAATGTGATGCTCCAGGGCAGCCTTGCCTGCAGCGATCATGAGATGGTCGTGTTCGAGATCCTGAGAACAGTGAGAAGAGTATGCAGCAAGCTTACTGCCCTGGAGTTCAAGAGAGCAGACTTTGGCCTCTTCAGGAATGTGCTCAGTAAGATTCCATGGGATATAGTGCTAGAGGGCAGGGGGCCCAAGACTGTTGGTTGATATTCAAGCATCACCTGCTCCAAGCTCGGGCATGTTGTGTCCTGACAAGATGGAAATTCAGCAGGAGGGCCAGGAGACCTCCATGGATGGATAAGGAGCTGCTAAGAAAACTTAGAAGTAAAAAAGAGGCTTACAAAAGGTGGAAGTGAGGACAGGCAGCCTGGGAGCAATAGAGGGACATTGTCTGGGAAGCTAGGTATCAGGTCAGGAAAGCTAAGGCCCAGTTAGAATTGGGTCTGGCCATGGATGTCAAGGGTAACAAGAACAGCTTCTGTAGGTAAGTTGGCACCAAAACGATGTCTGGGCCTTCTCCGGAAGGAAACGGGAGAACTGGCTGCCCTGGGTTTGGAGAAGGCTGGGGCTCTCCATGACTTCCTTGCCTCAGTCTTCATTGGCAAATGTTCTGGCCATGCTGCTCAAGTTTTGGAAGACAAATTGAGGGTCTGGGAGAATGAAGACCTTAGGCCCACTGTAGGAGAGGATCAGGTTCAAGATCATCTTAGCAACCTGAATGTGCACAAGTCCATGGGACCTGCTGAAATCCATCCGCAGGTCCTGAAGGAGCTGGCTAATGAAGTTTCTAAACCACTGTCCATCCTATTTGAAAACTCATGGCAGTCAGGTGAAGTTCCTGACAACTGGAAAAAGGGAAATATAACCCCCATTTTCAAGAAGGGGAGAATGGGTGAGCCAGGGAACTACAGACCAGCCAGTCTCACCTCTGTGCCTGCCAAAATCTTGGAGCAGGTGCTCCTGGAAAACATCCTAGGGCAAACAAAAAACAGAATGGTAATAAGTGACAGCCAGCATTTCTTCACTAAGGGGAAATCCTGCCTGACCAATTTGGTGGCCTTCTATGATGGGGCTACAGAACTGAAGTAGAGGGACAAAGCAGTTGACATCATCTGCCTGGGCTTGTGCAAGGCATATGACACTGTCCCACACAACATCCTTGTCTCTTAACTGGAGAGACATCAGTTTGATGGATAGACCACTGGCTGGGTGGCTGTATGCAAAGAATTGTGGTCAACGGCTTTCATGGGCATCAGTGTCTGTCTGGAGACCAGTAACGAGTGGTGTCCCTCAGGGGTTGGTGTTGAGACCAGTCTTGTTCAACATCTTTGTCAGCGATGTGGACAGTGGGATTGAGTGCACCCTTAGCAAGTTTGCCAGTGGCACCAAGCTGTGTGGTTCTGTTGATACGCTGGAGAGAAGGAATGCCATCCAGAGGGACCTTGACAGTCCTGTGAGATGGCCAGTGCCAACTTCATGAAGTTCAACAAAGCGAAGTGCAAGGTCCTCCACCTGGGTTGGAGCAATCCCAGGCACAGCTACAGGTTGGGTGGAGAAGAGATTCAGAGCAACCCTGCGAAGATAGACTTGGGGGTGTTGGTTGAACAGAAGCTGAACATGAGCCAGCAGTGTGTGCTCACAGCCTACAAAGCCAGCGGTATCCTGGGCTGCATCAAAAGGAGCGTGACCAGCAGGTCGAAGGAGGTGATCCTGCCCCTCTACTCTGCCCTTGTGAGACCTCACTTGGAGTACTGTTTGCAGTTCTGGTGTCCTCAACATGAAAGGGACATGGAAGTATTGGAACAAGTCCAGAGGAGGGCCACGAGGATGATCAGGTGACTGGAGCACCTCCTGTATGAAGGTAGGCTGAGGGAGTTGGGGCTGTTCAGCCTGGAGAACAGGTTGCGTGGAGACCTCATAGCAGCCTTCCAAGTATCTGAAGGGGGCCTATAGGGATGCTGTAGAGGGACTCTTCATGAGGGACTGTAGTGATAGGACAAAGGGTAATGGGTTCAAACGTAAACAGGGGACGTTTAGACTGGATATAAGGAGGAAGTTTGTTTTTGTAAGGGTGGTGAGGCACTGGAATGGATTGCCCGAAGATGTGATGCGTGCTTCATCCCTGGCAGTCTTCAGTGGCAGGTTGAACAGAGTTTTGGCTGACGTGGTCTACCATGAGGCGTCCCTGCCCATGGCAGGAGAGCTCGAACTAGATGATCTTAAGGTCCTTTCCAACCCAAACCATTCTATGGTTCTATAAATTCTTCCAAGCATAACACCATCTTGTATCTTCTAGTATCTTCTTTTTTATATTACTTTATTGTAAAATAATGTTTTTATTTTCATAGACATAGTATTTAATGCTTATTTAATTCTGGGTATTAAAATATCCTGGGTTGTTTGGTTTGTGTTTTTTCCTGGATTCTGGAAGAAGTGTTTTATCTGTCTTAGATCTTGGTTATAGAAAGGGGCTTTATATTCTCCATCTGTCACTTCTGTTAGGAATTCCATTTTAATTCATGAAATTTTAAGGCATATCAGAATTTATTTTGTATTTCGTAAGGATTTTATTTGTTTTGGAACAAAAATAGTTTTTCTTTTCAAGATCTCAATCTTATTAAGATATTTTAAACCAGTACCGCGTATCTCTATTAATTCCAGAAGAATGCAATATAAACTGAATATTGATGAATAGCTGAAAGTGGAATGTACTGCACAAATACAGGAATGTGGCTTAGATGTTTTATTTTAATGCACAAAAACATTCACTCATAACTTCTTTCATTTCAGAGAAGGGGCAGCCCAGCGTTTTTGAGGGGTTTTGTTTTCCCCATGGTATTTAGTTTAGTTATATCATGTATTTCTTGAAATTTCTATCCGGAAGGTGTTTTATCACCTGTCGTGTGAGTTGCTAAAGAATGTTCTTGAGATACTGACAAAAGTTAATGAGTCCACCACATTTCAAACATGGAAACCCTGCTAAATAAACTGGCGTGCCTTTTCCTACAGATTTCTTTGTACAGTCTCCTTGTTATCTCAGTTCTGCATGAAC
Organism: Myiopsitta monachus; assembly: GCA_017639245.1. Classification (NCBI taxonomy): domain Eukaryota; kingdom Metazoa; phylum Chordata; class Aves; order Psittaciformes; family Psittacidae; genus Myiopsitta; species Myiopsitta monachus. The sequence goes on from CM029941.1 coordinate 22,249,327, forward strand.
TCATGATGATATATGCAGAGTGCATTCTAACAGTTTATGGGATTACTTCTGTGAAATTCAGTATATCAGGAATGTTTTGTAATGTAAGATACTTAAGTCTATTTGTGTAAAAATCTTTTTGCTAGCTGTACATCATCAAAGAAAATATATAAACCAATATTCTTTCACTGATCCTTGTCAGGACTGTAGGGTATTTCTTTTTTATACTGACATTGAATCGTGTATTTTCCTCTGTCACAACATGTATTGTTTCTACCATTCTGAAGGTTGGTGTGTTTCTGTTAATACTTTGAGCAAACTGCTTCTTTTTCCAGCAAATGTTTTATGTGCAGCTTCATTATCTCTTTCTTAAAAAGAAGAAACAAAATCTTTAGATTTTATATGGATTCTATCCTTTATTACAAGGACAGTCATTATTGCAAGTTTTGTCAAAACTGATATGAAAACCAAAATGATAAAATAACAAATTTCATACTGTGGAAACTTGTATGCATACTGTCAGAAGTACCTTTGTCTCAAATTGTACCTTACCTGTACCGCAATTGGTGTACATGCTAAGCAAAAGTTACCCCATCTGCAGTACTAGAAATAAAGCACAGCCTTTAAGGCCAATATGAATGTGTGCATAAGCAGTGATCGTAGTCTCCTAAGTTGCAGGCCTAAACCTCATCCTTCTTGGTTTTCAGAAAGTGTAAAATAAAGTTCAGTTGCAGTTTCTGAAATAGAGCATGTCTGATGCAATTTTTGTTGAGTGTTTATTACGCTATTAAATTTGCCAGGTGTTTTAGGAATTAAGCTTAAAATTGTTAAGCTTTCCCTTCTGCCCCACTTCCTGTTTAGAGGTTGATCCAAACCATCCAGACTCCCATTCACTTCAGTTCAACACCCTTGGATCAAGTTCATATGTCTTTGTTATACTTCTGCAATTTTGCAGTTAAAACTTGACATAATTCGAACTGTTCCTAATTTAAGTGAGAGCAAAATAGACCCTTCAGTATATTGGGGTTTTTAATCAATCTTCCTTTCTGGTTTAAAGACTTAGGAATCTCTTCCTTAGTTTCAGGCTGTCATTGGTAGCCAAGTCCCAAAACCAAAGTTTTAGGTTAGATTACAACATCAGGTTGGCATATGTTGCTCCTTAAAGGAGTATTTTAGGGTGGAAGAATCTATTTGAAAAAAAATAAATTACTTAAATGCTAAAGTTTTTGTCACAGTAAGATGAAGGATCTCTTGGCAGTAATTCAAGCTAGCTGAGGTAAGTAGCAATGTACTTACAACTTCTGTAAGTAGAATGAAGTGTATTTTCAATAAGAAAGGTTGTATTTTTCCTTTTATTTCCCCTCCCCCCATCTTCTTTACTGACAGAATGTACACAACTTGTTCAAACTGGGAGAAAAAAAATCTTTCTTTGCCTGATGCTATTTACACTTTGTGGTGGATGAGAAGCCTCTAGGGCACAAGTCCCCTCTTACGTCAGCTAGCATCTTCTGCATCCTGCCATAATTAAATTCACTGCTATGCATCTGTGTCATGTTTAATTCAATTTTGTCTGAATAAATCCTCTTATATTAAGGTGTTAGGAGCTTAAATATTTTAATACTGATGTAATGTTCCTTTCACTTTTGCTGGATCAGCAAGCTGGACCTATGTTTGTCAAACTTGTTGTGAAGGTCAAGTCCATCATAAAATGCTTTGGATCCTCTTTTTTTCCATCTCTTCTGCAAAAGATTTGGAGGTGTTCTGGGATGATGGCTATGAGATACCAAGTGACAGCTGGCAGCCTATTTTTACATTGTAAAAGGATTTTTACATTTCTAATTTGTTCTTCCCACCAAAAAATCTCTCTTCCAGATGTTCTTTTTTGCTTGCTAATTACCTGAGTTTATTCATGCAGGCATGAAATAATTTTATGAAAGAATTGCTATTTAGTAAGACAATGTTTTATTTATGTTTTTAAAAAAAAGACACTGTGAGTTTGAAATGATTGGAGTTTTCAAAAGTTTTAAAATGTGCTAGAACCCCATTGACTTAGGGGCTCATGAAAATCCTTCCTGTTGTATTACTTGCTTTTAATATGGAGTAATAAGAGTGTAAGGCCTCATGGATGAGCAAGCATGTCTTTAAGTTATCTTAATGAAAGGTGCAGAAACACTGTGCATACAAGTGTATAACTGGTTTGTTTGTCTTACTCTGAAGTTAATTCAGGTGTATCTGATTATCTTTTGTCTGACTTATGAAAAGGCTTTCCTAGGAGGCAGAGAGAATGAAGTTGGGGATTAGAAAAACTCTGAAAGTCAAAGACCCAAGAAAACAATCATCTCAGGAGTAGGCTCAAACTGAAATTTAAATTATTTGTGTTAACAGTTTGTGGCAACCATATAAGTATGATAAAATACACAAACACACAACTGCAGGGGAATTTGACCTATATGTATGAGAATTATATTTGAGCTGCACTAGATTAAACTGAAACCTTCATCAAAAGACATCTATGACTAAGGATCACATCTTCTTTAAATTCTACATATGTATATTGAAGGTTGGATTTATGGCCAGCTTGAGACTTGCATTTTTCATAAGTTTACAAGAACACTCTTCTCAGTTCTTTTGTATGTGATGCTGAGTTACTGGGTAAATGGGATTAATTTCAAAGGAGCCTGTAAATAAATGTCACCTGAAAGTTTGTTTTCTATAAGAAAGTAGGTGATTTTGTTGTTCAAGTTATTTATCTAGAGGCTAAATGTTAGTAAAACAGGGCAGTATGTTGTTTCCACACAGTCAACAAGTCTGATTTGATACATTTATGCAAAAACAAGTGGTTTTTCTTCACAAGGTGCTGGTCTTGAATTAAGAATGGAGTTTCTTATTAGTAGAGGAGAGAGAGGGGTAACTGGGGGGGAAGTGGAGCTGAGCCATTATGCTTTGTAGATCTATTCTGTACTCTGTAACTCTCTTCAGTTCATCTGATGTTATGCTACATGAGATTTTATGGCAGATTTCATTTAATTCATTCAGCTGTTTAATCATCCCTAAATGTGTATATGTATGTATCTTTTTTGGTCATTCTGGAAGATTGCTTTTTTCTTTCTTTATCTTGCTGTAATCCTCTGTTCTTGATTATATCCAACATGTCAGCTGGAAAACAGGGAAAATAAACAACTCTGAATGGCATTGTGTATGGCTGTTTTCCCTGATATTCTTTAAATACATACATGCAACATATAAATTGGGATAAAAAGGAAACAATATGTTTTGTTTGTGGAAATATATAAAAATATATTATATGTAGATATACCATTGCAAATATATTTCTCTTTATTATAAGTTCTATGTTTCTAAATCTTATAAAAACTTCAGGTGAGAAATTTTGTTTGAAACCAGAAATATTGTCTGTATAGCTGTCAGCAGTCATCAAAAAAAACCCATTATACAGAGTTTGATTTAGGTTTACAGTTCATCAGGCTGCATATCCTGAAATTTGGTGAAACAATTTCCTCCATAAATATTTTCCTTTCATCATTTGCAGTGGACATCTAGAGGTTTTATTCTTCTGTTCCTTATCAGGAATAACAATCTCGTAAATATGTGTGCATAAATTTCAAGTATACTTAATCAATATGTGAAATGTCTTAATGCTATTCAAGGGGAAGAAAATGTGACAGGATGTTGTTGATCAGATTTCAGGTAAAGTTTTTTCCCTGTTAAATTCTTAATTTGTCATGGTAGTGGATATTCTGAAGAGAAGAAGCTGTTAAAAAAAATGAAGGAGTGTAGCTCTTGACTAGTCCAGGTATTATTATGTTGCTATAGAGTTTTTTTTTCCTGATTGACATGACAAATTTTGTTTAAAGTAAAAATGCTATGGGTTGTTTCTTTATTGCAAGATTAAGGATTTGATTTGTGGCTACTTCAGCCTACAAAACAGGAAGACTATGAATTTGTCTGTAGGCAATAGTCGTCTGTATTTGTCTCCACTGCAACAAAATTCACTTAATGTTAATGTATGTAACAGTGCAGCTGCTCCAGAAAAAGATCTTCAGAAATTAAGGTAAACTTTTTAAAGGAATTTCAACAGTTTTCATTTCTCATTCTAACATCAGAATTTTTATTGCTGTTACCCTGCTTTATCTGGCTCCACAGTAAAATAAAATTGAATCAAAAATGTTTGGACTCGTCGTCTGCCCAGTACAGTGTTGCATTTTTCATTTCAGCAAGCAGCAAATCATTCTAGTTGTTGAGAAAGCAATACAACGGAAACATTTTATGCAAGTGTTCTGCTTGCTATTTCAAAAGTCACAGATTATCTCTGAAATTATTCTAAACCATAAAACCAAATTTAGTTTGTCTAACCCGATATGTTTCCTTATTCAGAGGAGGAACCTGCTCCAAACAGAGTTGTTGAAGAGTACCTTCAGGAGAAGAGAAAATACGAAGACAAGCGCAAGCAGCAGCCAAAGAAAGGGGTTTCTCGTGAAGATCAGGTAACAATTGGAAAATCTGGGGGAAAAAAATCCAGAAAAAGTCCGAAAGAAATTCTCTCTTCATCTGTGTATAAATAAAGCTTTAAAGTCCATTATAGAATCATGGAATCATGGAACAGTTAGGGTTGGAAAGGACCTTAAGATCATCTAGTCCAGCCCCCCTACCATTATATTTCATTTTCCTTTCAAAGAATCTTATTATTTATAAAAATAAATATGTCATCATTGATCCCCTATTTTGATTGCCGAGGTAGACAGGTAAGTGAAGTGTCAATGTGCATTTGAAAGTGCTGTCAATTTAGTTGCTTGAATCTTGCAAAAGGAAATGCTACCCATACAGAGGTACCCTTGATTACACGTACGAGAGTTTTGCATTTATATACAGTGCTTTCCTTGGCTCTGCAGCATGCCATAACATTGGGACAGAGGTTTGCATACTTGGCATGTGTCCAAGATGGGCTTTTTAACATTTTAAAATATGTTTAAAGATATTAAATTCATCCATAACTTTTGGTGTTGTGAAATGAGCAGAAAAATAGTTTTTAGCTGTACTGTAAAAATAAAACCTTTTTTAAATATAAATGAAAATTATTTTTCAAAAGGAGTTACAATGTATGTAGACTTAAGTCTGCAAATAATGAGCAAAGTTACGTTTGACATAAATATTTGCTTTTTTCTAAAATAGGAAAGTTTGGAACTGTTAAATATATGAAACTGCCTGTGAAATGGAAAGTACCATTCGTTTAAAATCTGTGCAGTACGTCAAACACAGTGGTTTATAAGTGCATGTCAATTCAGCTATGAAGATGTTCATATTCAACTCTAAAAGCTAGAAAAGGTTGGAAACTCGAGGCTTAATAACTTCAAAAGAATGGTTGGCAAACCTTTATACATGTGGCAAGTGGATTTAGCTCTAAACTCAAAGTTTATGGAAACTTTGTACACTCAAAACCCATTAGCTTTGAATCAAAGAATACTAAACCTCTGTTGACAGTGTGGATCAGGGGTCTTAAAACCGCTTCTAATGAATTTATATCAGCCCTGTCCTGGACATCACAGGAAAACGAGATGACAGGGATGTATATTTTGGTAGATCTTAATTTTTATTTATGTAACCCTGCTGGGAACTGTTCAGCAATAATTAATCAACTTCTTTGTAATCCATTTCACTTGTGGAGAGCCTTTCTAGCCTTGCATCCCTCCTACTTGGTCCTACAACACAGTACCATTTTGCATCCTCTGTACAAGAGTTAAAGAAGAGGGGGAAAGGTATGTGTCTCCTTACAATACTAGATATTGGAAGTCCTAACCTTATAATTCTACAAGGGTCAATTTTACACTGTTATTTGATCCACAGTAAAGCATCTAATCACTCATTGCAAAAATGCCTACTAAGGCATTTTGAAATTATTTCGATCACCAGGTCTACTCACAAAATTGCTGGCACCAGAGATAATTATATGCATGGAATGTGTCTTTGGTTGGTCACAATTTCATGTAAAAATGGTTAGTTTTCTTCTGATGGGGTAGGCAGACATTTGCTCTCTCAGAGCAAATACAGAGTTTCTCTCATTGCAAGTACAGGGTTTGCAATACTATGGAAGGCTATAGGATTTGAATGATTTGCAGGCCAAACTATATTTGAAATTTTCCTCTCCCATCTTAAACAGAAGGTTAAACAGAAAATAAAATAAATTAATAAATGCCAAAAAAAAAAAAAAATAAGACCAAAAACCAAAACACCCCAACAACTCAAAAACCTACCTTTGGCAGTGTTAAAATATGGGTTTGAAAGAATTCAAAAGCCAGGAAACTCCTAAAGTTAAGATTGCTCCCAGAAGGAAATTTGATTCCAGCGAACACTTCTGGTATTTCCTATTTCTGTTTTCTATTCTTGTTTAGTTTTTATTCTTTTAAATTTGAAAAACTTGACCAAACAAAACTAAACAGCCATACAGAGGTGTTTTACAACATAGGTTGCCAACCTATCACCTACAGATCAAATGTAGCCTGCCACATAAATTCAGTCAAGCACTTATTCCCTCATGCTTTCCTTTCCAGGAATGTCTCAAGTATCAGCAAGAAATAAGCTGTGGGTTGTGGAAGTTATTCTTGTGGTCTGCTCTTTTTTTTTTTTTTTTGAAGAGCCCCCTCTCCATTCACAAGGTTCAGGCACACAGTTCTTGTATAATCAAAATCTTATTCCAGGTGATCAGAAACAATACCTGTGGTGCAATCTTCAGGTGTCACCTGAGATTTGGTGACTTTGTTGTAGCTGAAACACCTGGTGATTTCAGCTGGAGAATAAAATACCAAATATAAATCAGCATGAGCTTAATGTACGCTGCATAAGAACCAGTGTCTGTAGAATTAATTAAGGTGGTTCACTGTATTTGGGTCAAAAGCTTTGAATTCTTTTCAGTGTCAGTACATAACTTTAAAGATCAGTAATGTAAAGTATATAAATATCAATCAAACCAGGTCTTCAAAGCTCTAAATTCAAAGCTTGAATAAATTCTAATTTATGTAATTAATTGCTTTCCAGGAAGAAAATGGCAGGTGCAAACAATAAAATTCATTGTCGGCAGTCACTGTTGTTTAATCAGCTATTTTATTCTACAAGTAGCCATAAGTTTTTGTTCCTTTGATACACATTTTGATTTCACTAGGCAGCCAGACAAGTGCTCTCTCACACCTGTTGAGTGCTCTTGCACACCTGCAGAGTGCCCTCCCGGCTTAATTCTGCTGCCTCAATGCATTCTCACCCCAGCCCACCCCCTTGCTCTCTCACTTGCCTCTCTACAGCATTTCTTTCAAATTCATATGAACGATGTCTCCTTCATCTCATTGTACTATTTCTCAAAATAATAATAGTTTAAAGATGTTATATATACTTGTTGTTGGTATCAAATGCATATAACTTCCCTAAAGCCATGTATTTTAATTTCAGACACTGGCGCTATTGGACCGATTTAAATCAAAGTTAACCCAGGCAATTGAAGAAACTCCTGAAAATGAGGTTTCTGAACCTGAAGCAGATAATGATGAAGGATGGTGAGTTCTTTTGATTTAGATTTCTGTATTTACTGCTGGAAGTCCTGTTGGGGTAACATAGTTTTGCTGTTAAGTGTAAATTTAAGGAGTAGGAGAAAAACCGAATGTGAAGATGGCTGCTGCAGGCAGAAATCAGCTAAAATGTAGTGGTTTAGCACTCTGGAAAACAAGGTGGGAGAGTAGAAGACGTTTTGTGCAGTTTTAAGGCCCACTAAAACTTTGTGTTGGAGATGGTAAGTATGTTAAAGATTAATGAATGAGATGAAAACAAACTGATAAACTCATCTGAAATGTCAGGTGACCCCAGGGAAATAGGGTAGCACTGGAATTGATAAAGCACTGCAGAAGTTATGGCCTCAACACCTACCAGTCAAGGAGTAGCTTGTACTGTGTTTTCTCATGTTCATCTTCCATCCAAAGAACACGCCTTAGGTAGGGAAAGGGGATAAAAATCATTATGATTTGAAGTTTGATCCTGAAGTCCTCGAATACAATCTATTACGTGATAATAAAAATTTCTGCATAAAATGACCAGAAAAGATGCAAAGAAAACCATACAAAAATGTTTTGTAAGGGCAGGTCATTTTTTTCATACAGGAAGCAATATAGCTGGTGTAATGAAGTAGGCTGTCTCTGCCTACAACTTTTTTCCTTAGTTGTGTGCATGAGCCATCAAAGCTATAGCAAAACTACCACTAAAATAGAAACTTGGCAAGTGTTAAAAGACAACGAGTATTTCAGTATCTCAGATAACTGAAGTGAAAATGCATCAGGTGTACGCTTATGACCTTTCTGAAGGCTCCCTTCTTGGGGACAAATTAGAAGGAAACTAATAGGATACCTGGCTGCCCCAAAATCTGCAAACTAGCACTAGTAGCTAGACCTGAAAAAACCTGAATTATTATATTGAGAAAAACTAAAATGTACAAACATGTAGAAGAGGCACCCTTTTTAAGCAGAAATTATGTAACTAAGTGTGATTAAAGCATCCTGCATCTGTTGTGAGAGGGCTTATGCATGCATGCATAATGCTGCATTGCTGGTGGTGTTCACGGCTGGGTTGGACAGAGCCTTGGGTGGCACGGTTTAGTGGGAGATGGCCCTGCCCATGGCAGGGGGGTTGGAACTAGATAATCTTAAGGTCCTTTCCAACCCTAACTAATCTATGATTCTCTGTTAATGAGGTTGCTTTTCTCAGATGAGAAGGCAGTTAGCATTGGTTGGAAACGTGGGCTGACTAAATAACTGCTGTTTTTACTGTCATTCTACAAATGAAAAAGATTTGCAAATTAAAGTGAGAAAATACACTGTAAAAAAAAACCACCATGAGAGAAGATAATACAGGGAAGGAAAAATGCTTTTGACACCTTTACTCACATTTTTTTCTACACATCGATAAATGAAATTCTTCAATTATCTGGAAGTTGCACATCAAGTTACAGTAAACTATATTATAAAAATGTTTAACTTTTATATATTGAATCGGAATATCTTAAGGGTACTTGAAGATGCATTCCTTAAAAAAAAATTAAAATGTTGAGAAGTCATGGGTCATAAAAGGTAGGCTGAATTGCAAATTCTGAGGACAGATGTGTTGATGAGACTAAAATTTTAGGTCAGTCTTGGGTAACTGATCCTTTCTTGTTTGAATCATTGAATGTATTTTAATTTAGTAAGATAAAGCTACACAAATTCTGCAACTTTGCATTCACACCTTCTTGCTTTTCAGTGAATCAAACTGAGACTTCACAAGGGAAATTCTAGGATTGCAGAAAACTTCAGACATATGAACTGGCAGAAAGAGTAACACTAGTATAGTAGTATAGCACTTGGCTATACTACTAGTATAACTACTTGGCTATATAGAATTCTTGCCATTTTTAAAACAACATTTTTACCCAAGTAGTGTATAATGAGTGTGCTTATTTTTTCAGTGTTTCATTTGCCAGGGGGAGGGTTTGTGGGCATTAGCATAGTCTGCTTTCATCTTAACAGATAATCTTGGCATATCCGTCATTGAAAATGGACTGTATGTGTCTCTCTGCCCCTCATGCTCATCCCATTTATTGTATCCAAGAAGATTCTTAGTACTTTAAAATATAAATGCAGGTTAGGTTTCTAAAGAATAAGATTTCTTTCTACTTTTGATGTTAATGGCATTACCTGGAAATTCAGTCTTGCTTTCCTTGCTTATATTCTTTAGAAGATAATATTTTAAAAGATAAATCTAAACATAAACATCTTGGCTTCAGATTGTAATTTTTCAAACAATTGAATAATTTCCTAAATCTTGCACCTTTCTAGTTAACTCTTATTACTAACTTGCTACTATTTTAAGTTTTCACTTGTAACCATCTATGGCCTCTTCAGGAACCTGCTCAGTAAGATTCCATGGGATATAGCCCTAGAGGGCAGGGGCCCAAGACAGTTGGTTGAGATTCAAGGATCACCTGCTGCAAGCTCAGGAGCGATACACCCCTACTAGAAGGAAGTGCTGCAGGAGGGCCAGGAGACCTCCTTGGATGGATAAGGACCTGGTGAGAAAAATTTGAAGGAAAAAAGGGGCTTATAAAAGGTAGAAGCAAGGACAGGCGGCCTGGGAAGAATACAGGGATGTTATCCGGGAAGTTAGGGACCAAGTTAGGAAAGCTAAGGCCCACTTAGAATTAAACATGGCTAGGGATGTGAAAGATAACAGGAAGGGATTCTATAGGTACATTGCAAATAAAAAGCAGGCTAGGGACAACATGGGCCATCTCTGGAAGCTATCGGGAGAACTGGCTACCCTGGATTTGGAGAAGGCTGAGGTTCTTAATGACTTCTTTGACTCAGTCTTCACCAGCAAATGCTCTCACCACACCACCCAAGTCTTGGAAGGCAGATGCAGGAACTGTGAGAATGAAGTCCTTGGGCCCATTGTAGGAGAGGATCTGGTTCAAGACCATCTTAAGAACCTGAACGTTCACAAGTCCATGGGACCTGATGAAATATATCCGCAGGTCCTGAAGGAGCTGGCAAATGAAGTTGCTAAGCCACTGTCCATCACATTTGAAAAAACATGGCAGTCAGGTGAAGTTCCCGACGACTGCAAAAAGGGAAATATAACCACCATTTTCAAGAGGGGAAAAATGGATGACACAGGGAACTACAGACTAGTCAGCCTCACCTCTGTGCCTGGCAAAATCCTGCAGCGGATTCTCCTGGAAGGCATGCTGAGGCACATGAAAAACAACAAGGTGATTGGTGACAGCCAGCATGGCTTCACTAAGGGGAAATCATGCCTGACCAATCCGGTGGCCTTCTATGATGGGACTGAGGAGCTTATGGACGGGGTAGAGCAGTTGATGTCATCTATCTGGACTTGTCCAAAGCGTTCGGCACTGTGCTATACGACATCCTTGTCTCCACATTGGAGAGACATCAATTTGATAGGTGGACCACTCGGTGGATAAAGAACTGGCTGGATGGCTGCACACAAAGAGTTGTGCTCAATGGCTCAACGTCCAGCTGGAGACCAGTAATGAGTGGTGTCCCTCAGGGATCAGTGTTGGGACTGGACTTGTTCAACATCTTTGTTGGTGACATGGACAGTGGGATTGAGTGTGCCCTCAGCAAGTTTGCCAATGACACCAAGCTGTGTGGTTCAGTTGATATGCTGGAGGGAAGGGATGCCATCCAGAGGGACCTTGACACGCTTGTGAGGTGGGCTGATGCCAACCTGATGAAGCTTAACCATGACAAGTGCAAGGTTCTACACCTGGGTTGGAGCAATCTGAGGCACAGCTACAGGTTGGGTGAAGAAGAGATTCAGAGCAGCCCTGCGCAGAAGGACTTGGGGGTGTTGGTTAATGAGAAAATGAACATGAGACGGCAGTGTGTGCATGAATCCCAGAAAGCCAACATTATCCTGGGCTGCATCAAAAGAAATGTGACCAGCAGGTCGAGGGAGGTGATCCTGCCCCTCTACTCTGCCCTTGTGAGGCCTCACTTGGAGTATTGTGTGCAGTTCTGGTGTCCTCAACATAAAAAGGACGTGGAACTGTTGGAACAAGTCCAGAGGAGGGCCACGAGGATGATCAGGGGACTGGAGCACCTCCTGTATGAAGATAGGCTGAGAGAGTTGGGGCTGTTCAGCCTGGAGAACAGGTTGCGTGGAGACCTCATAGCAGCCTTCCAAGTATCTGAAGGGGGCCTATAGGGATGCTGTGGAGGGACTCTTCATGAGGGACTGTAGTGATAGGACAAGGGGTAATGGGTTCAAACGTAAACAGGGGACGTTTAGATTGGATATAAGGAAGAAATTCTTTACTGTAAGGGTGGTGAGGCACTGGAATGGTTTGCCCAGGGAAGTTGTGAATGCCCCATGCCTGGCGGTGTTCAAGGCCAAGTTGGACAGAGCGCTGGGTGACATGGTTTAGTGGAAGGTGTCCGTGCCCATGGCAGGGGGGTTGGAACTAGATGATCGTAAGGTCCTTTCCAACCCTAACTATTCTGTGGTTCTTTGATTGTATATGGTTGTTCCTTCAAACCATGTGGTCTTCCTTCATTATGTTTTTTCTGTCTCAGTCTTTGAGGATAAGGGACAACACGCAGCATAAATCTTGAGGTCCTTGGATTTCACTGATATTTTGAGCTCCTATCTGAGTTATCAATCTGTTTCTAAGTTCTCCAAGAATTATAGTATAGACTGTTTCTGTTGGAAGGGACCTACAACAGTTGTCTGGTCCAACTGCCTGACCGCTTCAAGGCTGACCAAAAGTTAACGCATGTTATTAAGGGCATTGTCCAAATGCCTCTAAAACACTGACAGGCTTGGGGCATCACCCACCTCTCTGGGAATCCTGTTTCAGGGTTTGGCCACCCTCTTGGTAAAGAAGTGCTTCTTAATGTCCAGTATAAACCTCCCATGTCCAGTATAAACCTCTCCTATGCAGCCTTTACATGAACCTGAAGGACTGGTCTTCCTTTCTGGTATTTTCTTATCACAGTAACATAACTGGTCTTTTAAAGACTTTTATAAAGTTCAGCCTCTATCCCTATTTCTTTCTTTGTAACTACTGACATCTAATTGGCAATAGTTCTTTTTTCTGTAAGTAATTCATACTGAATGGAGTGTTGCAATTTCAGCTTATGAAGTTGTATTTTTGTTTAGAAAATAATACTGCATTCAAAATTGCACTAAAATTAAGACTTAAAATAATATGAAACTACATAATAGACTAATAACATCATATTAATTTTACAACACAGTAAATGTGCATGTTAACTTTACAGACAGATGAGAGTCTTACTTTCAAAGAATTTACTTTGAAGCTACATAAATGGTAAAATGCACATATTACATAAGTTGGCTATAAACATGTAGAGCATCGGCAGTGCAGTGAAGTCTTCCAAAAGCTATTAATGATTATTACAATCACTTTGAAAGTTACACTTCATATGTTGGTATAAGGGTTTACGTTTTCAGTGTCTTTGTTGTATTGGACTATGACTATAATAACCTTAGATTTTTAAACTCTCTTAATTCAGATCCACTCCTCAAATGACAATAATTCTACTTTACTTGGTTTTTATTAAATACAATTAATGTATAGCATATGCATATATGATATGCACAAATCATGTGAGTCCTCCAGGCCATTTTGTAGGCCATGGTTGCTGTTTTTATGGGAAGTGAAAACCTGCCAATGTGCTTTGCTCTACTATCAGGGTGTGTTATCTGAGGTAAAATGATTGCCTGTAAGACATTTTTATGTGTCCACATGAGTGGCCACACATTGAGGTATAATTTTCATTCTCTGTCAAGATAGAAACCATTACCAATTTGTTATGTTTTCTTTTATTTGGCAAACTTCTCTGCATATTTGGCTGAGCTGCTGCATTGGCATGGTGTATAGCAGACGTTTGGGCACTTTTCAGCAGCATTCTACTTTTTATTCAAGAAAAAAAGAAGAAATTTGAGTCTATTGTAAACAGTGTGTATGGTGTTTGATAATTATTACCAGATTTCACTGTCTATGAAGGCATCTGAGGAAGTGTTGTGAAGAGAGCTGAAGAGAAATGCATAATATTAAGTTTTAACATGAAATACCAGAATCTTTGCTGAGACATTCTGTTGCGAATTCTACTGCTCTGTGAGCATGATTATATGTATATATCTGTCTGCAGTAATCAAAATGCAGTTTCCCCCACAGAATTCAAAAGTATAAAAATAAACATGGTATGTACTGCCAGAAAGGGTACTCATAACAATAAAAATGTCTGCAAATAAGTAGACAGACACGTTTTTACAGCATCTGGCTACCTCAGGAAGACATGACTGATCCTAGTTCTTCCAGGCACAAGCATTATTGTCCCTGTGGTTCCGTATTAAGAACTGTTGCTTACGCCTTTCTTCTCATAATTTGTCAGATGTCTTCAGTACTGTTTGATCATTTATTTGCTTGCAGTCCAAATAAGAGAGTCAGATGCATGACTTCATTCTTCGCTTTCACAAAGGGTTTTACAGAGTGCTGCAGAGGTAGGTACAGATGATCTTGCAGAACTCAGTTGCTCATTCAAGGCTTAAAGTCTTACCAGGAAGACTTTCCACCAAATTATAGATGAGGTCCATCGCAGCAGCAGTGAGGTGTCATCTGCTTAGAAACTAGTAGTATGAAAACCAAATATCATAGACTAGAATGATAGAATAGTTTGGGTTGGAAAGTACCTTAAGAACATCTTGTTCTGACCCCCCTGTCATGGGCACATTAACCGTGTCAGCCAAGACTCTGTCCTGCTTGGCCTTGAACACTGCCAGGGATGGAACACTCACAACTTCTTTGGGCAACCTGTTCCAGTGCCTCAGGACCCTCACAGTAAAAACTTCTTCTTATGTCTAACCTGAACTTTCTCCATTTAAATTTGAACCTGTAGGACGTGTCACAGCAGAAGACTCAAATGGATTAATTAATCTACTTAGTACTTCCTGTTTGGATTTCTGTATAGGTCTGAATTTGGAAGTAAAAATGCTGCACAGAGGCTACACTTTATACAGAAGACTGCTGCTCATCATCTTCTTTAGGGCTTAGACTGCTGTGTACATATAGTTGCATGCATGTGACACCCAGTGAGATTGTAGTGCCACTTCAGAGTTCTGATTATAAAACCAAATAGTTACAGCTATAGTAAAACTTGTTTCGGTCCAGAAAGTATTATGGGAACTGCAGATGATGCAACTGATGATGCACATGTTGTGAGCATGACATAAAATATTTTCCACAGAGAAATATGGCTATGGGAGAAAAAAAATCTGATGCACTTAAATATATTCAATGGTTGGTTGCTTTAGTTAATCTGTGCAAAATATTCCTCTTCAAATAGGGTAAGAGTAATGCGTAGTACTCTGAAACACCCTCCCATCAAGTAATACTGAATGGTTCATCTCTCTTTCAAATTGTGAAATCTGAGACTAGATACAACGCTCATCTAAGTCTTTGTTGTTGTTGAGTGGAAGGATTACTTTATTTGTCATTGTTTCTTTCATGCCTGGTTTCCAATCCCTTCTAAGCCACGATTTTTTTTCTACTGAATGTTTGCCTAACCTAACTCTGTCCCGTACCCATGCTGTCAATGGCTCTTACGGAAATTCAGCCACTGCACTTTCTGAATGGTATCCTATTTTTCATACTACTTTTCCTGTTTGCCAAAATCACATAAATTCTAAATACTCCAATAAACCTTCAAATACATTTTGCAAAACTTCAGATTATACACACATTGTGTCATTTGCTCTATTAAAGTCATAAATGGACGTGAACTAACTAACCCTACCAAATTCATGTTTTCAGTTTGACATTAAACTATGGCTCTCTCCTCCTAAAAACAGGGCTTTACAGCTGAATTTCTGGCAGCCTTACATCTTTATGAAGTGTATCATGGTTTAAGCCCAGCACCACACAGCCCTTCACTCACATCCCCCTTTCCTCCCACCCACTGGGTGGGATGACAAGGAGAATCAAAAGAATGAAACTATGTAAACCCCACAGGTTGAGATGAGAACAGTCTAAAAACTAAATTAATATAAATCCAGTACTAATAATACTGATAATGATAAGGGAAATAATAAGGGGAGAGAATATAAAACTTAAAGGGGAAAGGAAAAAGCCCAGCAAACACAAGTGATGCACAATACAATTGCTCACCACCCACTGCCTGATACCCAGCCTGACCCAAGCAGCAACCTAGGCCTTCTGGGTAACTCCCCCAGTTCCTATATGATCATGATGTGATGTGGTATGGAATACCCCTTTGGCTAGTTTGGGTCAGGTGTCCTACCTCTGCTTCCTCACAGCTTTTTATGTCCCTCCTCACTGGCAGAGCATGAAACACTGAAAAGTCCTTGATCAGAATCAGTGCTACTAAGCAACAACTAAAACATTGATGTGTTATCAACACTGTTCTCAGACTAAAGCCAAAACACAGCACTACACCAGCTACTAGGAAGGAAAAAATAACTGTTACAGCTGAAACCAGGACAGTATGAAATACGTATCTACACTTTTCCAGATGGAATACTGGTCTTTTTGGAAGGAACAGGTTCCCTGCTATTAAATTCCACCTGTCACATCCTTAACCAAAATTCTGGACTACCTTCCGCTCTTCTTTCTCTGATCTTTGAAAACAAGCAGAGGCTTCCTGAAACTGCTAGATTTATTGACATATTGAGGTATCTCTACTCCCGTGAGAAATTCTACAATACAGACAATTTTTTCAACTGATGGAAGTTTCTGCAAAAAAATACTCACCAATTTTCTTCATTAAAGCTCACCCGTTGCCAATTCAAGTTAAGATATTTCTGTGAGGATCCCCATTGTTTGTGCGTTCTCACAGATAAAACGCACAAGATTTACAAACCAACTCTGGTACCATTCTTGAATTTTAAGTGTAATTGCCATGGTCAAGTAACCCAAAACTTAAAAGAAGCATCACTCCTTATTACCAGGGAGAGAGGGAGAGGGGTGGAATACATTGACACTAAACCAATCATTTACAGTACCTTAAAAAACTTGGAAATGTAGGGTAGCAGATTATGGTGAATTTTTTTTTCTTGGATTGACTGAAAAGGTATACCCATCCATTCACTTCTAAGCAAGGTTCTTAGCTGAAGTACGTAATAGCTAATAGGTAGCAAATACTGGAAAAGCACCAGAAGGTATTGGTATATGAACATTGTATTGAGGTAATATTCTCTTCTTGCTTGAAAGCTGCTTCCATGCTGGTAATCTCAGTCCAAAGAAGTATGGTTTTACATGATTGTTGCTTCTTTAATTTATATTTGATGGAAGATGCCCAATTCATCCTGCTGGACCTTCAATATTCAGTGCAGAAACTGGAATATTAGCATGTGAAAGCTGTTCCTTACCAGATGAACATGATTATGTGAAGTACATTTAAACTATTGTTGCTGCTAGGGAAGCAGCCAAAGTTTGTATCATCCTCAGTAGAGGAGTTTGTTCTGTTATTAATCCCATCAATTCACAAGTCAGGGCTGCAAGTAGACCTCCAGTTGATTTTAGAGTTTGTGTTGCAGTGGAGCCCAGTAATTTTTCCTTCATTCTGCACCCAGCTAGAAGTTTAGGATTTCTTCTTCTGGATTCAGATCTCATCACTGGCTGCTATCTGCTCTCAGTAATGCACTCTACAACCATTTAGAATTTGACTGTGACTGCCAGCATGCTACATAGTTCATTTAATCAATAGCACGTGGTTCCAGTGCTTTATAACTGAACAGCTGCAGTGTTTCCTGGGTGAAATGTGAGGTGTTAAATGTGAACTACAAAGCTTCTTAATCTTTAAAAGAGATCAACTTTTTTCTTTTCCATGAAACATTGTCATAGATGTAACTAAGCAACAAATGTAAATGAGACAGTCATTTAAGTATTTTTGGGAGGATGTCTAGACTCTGAAACTTATTCTTTCTTTTTATATGAAATAACGTAAATCCATTCAGCTTAAAGTTATACTGTGGGACCAGAAAAAATGAGTAAAATGAGAATTTGGAATGAGGTTTTCACATGGTTTTTCAGTTGATAATTCTTACGGTTAGTTACCTTTGTTGAGTCTGAGCTTTTCTAAATGTTGGTTAATTTGAGGATAGGAAAAACAGGCATTTTTTAAAGCAAAAGTGAGTCAATTTACTATTAAAAGGTTCTTGTGAAAATTATGTGAGTAAAGGTCTTCCATCCCAAACAAAAAGGGATTTCACATCTTGCTTAATAGATTGTTTCATGTGCATGTTGTGTAATGCTGATGTTGGCATGACTGTTGTCATCTTAGTTATTTATGACAAACCTCATTTAAGATAGCAAGGATTAAAAGCAATTCATGTGGAAATTTGATGTCACTGTTCACTTAAATAGGTTGTTTAAAATCTTGCAGCTCTTAAAAGGCATTCAAAGATGTCTTCTTGGTCACAGAATATAATTTTGATTTGCACAGTGACATTTTGCATTGATCCGATCAGCTGATTATAGAAAAAATAAAAAGTAAAAGGAATGGATCTGAACTGATATTCAGTGGGACCCATTTTGCAGTCTGGTTTACATACATCAAACTCTGTCATCTGTTCCTAGTTCTGAATTTTGTAAAATTATCATTAAGGCCAGTTAAGTATTGTGACAACATTGGGCAGCTAAGCACTCTCTGCCAGGACATTCATTGCAATTTGACTGTGTAATTTTTTACGCAGTTTGTAGAGACAGTTATATTTTACTCCAGAACAGACAAACTAATCTGTATATTCAATGATGGTATTTTCTGTCCAGCACCAATAGCTATGATCTTGATCTTCTTCAGAAAATATTTTTGCTAATAAGACAAGGAAAACATCTCAGAATATTTAGCGCTGGTTTCCATGAGTGATCTGGTGCAGTTGGGAGTGGGAATACACAGTGTTTCATTTACTTTGCATTCCCCCAGTGAAAGGATTTGTGGCTGTGAGAGATTAAGGACTAAAAAAAGTATCAAGGCATCACCTTTCTGATGTGTGTTGGAGAGAGTAGGCTAGAATTGGTTTGAGTTTGAGGGGGTTTTGGTGTTGTTTATGTTGTTTGGGGTTTTTTTATTAAATTGCTGTTTTGGAATCAGGTAAATGTTGAAGCTTGCCAGACTGTTTTTATATTGGAAGATTCCATTTTTATCAAGAACTAAATCACAATGCACACTGTTAGTATCTATTCCAAATATATGTGAGGATGTCTTCCACATTTTGTTTCCAGGATTTCCTGTTTATTACAGCATCTACTGTTAAACTTGGCATAGTGAAATTATCCTGGATAAACACCTAAAAATACTGGATTTATTTCTTTCATAAAGCTACCTTTATACATCTTTTCTAAAATGCAGTCTGTTTCTTTGCTATAGTACCTAAGACTGAGGATTATGAAATACAGCTTCCTCAAGATTAGCACCAGTCTCTGCAGATTCAGTTGCAGAAGCTTTACTGTAACAAACATAGTAAGCTCCTGAAAACTAAGCAGCAGTCTTCACATGCCGATGCTAGCTTGGGGAATGAAAGAAAAAGTGCTGCTGTAATTTATGCCAGTGAGGCACAAAGATGGATTAAAGCCATGTTTGCTCCCCTCCTCCCATCCAGACTTGAGCCAAGCTTCCTCCACTAGTCTGGAAAAACTGGCTCTATATTAGGTCTCTCCTGCTAAGGCCATTGATTTACTCAACTACATTTTAAAAAACTTGACAAAATACTTACTTGATTGTTACAAAGGAAAATGAATGCCAAAGATCTGTATTAGAAACAGATTGTAAAGAGGGGTTTCTTTTCTGTTTGACAAAAAAAAAAAAAAAAAAAAAAAGCAAACAGCATTTGTTTGGGTTTTAGAACTGCCTTTAACATTTAAACAGAAAAAAAGCCCTTTTCCACCTTCTCTACTGCTAGAATGTGGTCAGACCTTGACATGTAAATGCTAGCTGCTAGCCTGCTGCTTCAGTCAGTAATTTTATATTAACAAATTATGCTGCTGAAGTTGTATATTTATTGCTTCTAGCTTTTCTGCAGGCCTGAGAAACTCAGAGTATTTGGGGTAGGCTTTTTTGTTTGTTTATTTTTTGTTAATTCCTCCATGTCTAAGTTTATTTGGAGTAGGCATCTGGGCCTGGAATAAACTACTGTTTGACTTAAATTCAGAGATGATCCATGCTTTACTCAAGGGATATCTAGTGTTACATTTACTGTCTGGAAATCTTACGTTTTATTTATTGCCAGCAAACCTAGTGAAGAGTGAAGAAATAATCTTTTAAATCTTTAATAGCCTAGCTTAAGCTTCCAGTGTATTTACACACCTTTTCAAGCACCCCAACTTCACCTCATTCAATGAAGTGTAAAAAGTAAAGATCTGGGCATATTCAGAATGGGGAGGGGGAGTGACAAAAAAGAAGGAAGTGTGTACAGAGAATGCTGTATAAAATTTGAGTATTTTTGTCGTAGAAAAGCTCTCCTGTCCTTCCTCTCACACTGACTCTCTGCTCTGGTGATAGAACGGTGACCGTGTTAATTTGGGAAGGTGATTTGCTGACTTCTAGATTATCAGATATTGTGCAAGCGATTAGCAGAGACAGGATGCTAGACTGGATGGATCATTGGTCTGTTCCGGTGTGATGGTTCCCATGTTCTTATAGTAAATGCCGTGTTAAGTTTTTCTACACTGGTACACTGTCTGGAACAACATCTGGAATAGGCATTATAGTCTTCCATACCAGTCTACTCTCTTAGGAGCAGCTGTCTATTTAAAGCACCCAACTTCTGTCATCAAACTACTTAACATCTTTTAGAAGGGGATAAAGATATAGTCTAAATAGTATATATGAATTGGCATGAAACAGATGTGATATAAAAATAAGGTAGCTAAATTTTTAATAGAAAAATATTTACTGCTTAGAATCATAGGTCATCATAGGTTTACGTATTTCTAATTCTGATACTATGAGAACTAATCACATTTTCCCCAGTGCTTTTGTTATCTTTTGAATTGGATGAGGTTTTTTGTAGTTAAGTTGATTTTCCCTTTCTCTTTTAAGTTTATTTACAAATCTTATTTCAAGAGGAAAAAAAATATTTAATACTATTCTTGAACAGTGGAAAGATGCTCTATTACAGTAGTCTTCATGAGGAAGAGTTTACTTTGTTGTTAGCTTTGTAAAAACTCAAGTATCTTTTTGGGTTTTATGACCTGGATATCACCTATTTAATGAAATTATTAGTTTCTTATATTTTTGCAGTTAATATTTTCAGGTAAAACTGAGCATGTAACATTCATTTGAGTTTGACATTTCAAATAGAATATGTCAATGTAGTATCATGTTAGAAATACCTGCAAAAGTTCTGTTTTGATCATTTTATGCTGTAGGTGTACACCAAGAGAAAATACAAGCAATTTATTCTTTGGCCTGTGGAGGACCCACAACTTCCTGGTTATTCTGAAGAGGTTAAATCAATTTCTTCATCCTCCAATAATTGTAATACAATCTCAAAGAGCTAGCAAAGTTAACCAAAGTGTATAGTCTGACTTTGTGTAATATTTTTTAAAGCATATTTTTATCAGTTTTGCTTGCTTAGAATTGGGGAGATTTTTGCTGTGTGCAAGAGCAGCAATAATATGTTACGTCCATTGTTAACATCCAAATGCTGGAATACTGTAGACTAATAGTACTTCATTTAGGGGTGGAAGTATTAATAGCAATGGTGAAATCTAAATTTCAATCTAAAATCTCTGCTCTGTCCTGTATTCACTAGTATGGATTGAAACTGTGTCATTTTGATGTAAAATTTAATACTTAACCTGTGAAGTTGACAGCAGTATGGCAAATATCTGTGTTTGTAGTAATTTTTGGAATACTTTTCTAAGCTTTTCTTTAAAAAAGAATAAAAATTAGAAAGTTTCATGGAATAACTAATTATTTGAATTTCGTTAGACCTGAAAAGCAAATTTTATGTCTCTTTTTAAATAGCAAGTCAATAAATTTGAAAAACAAAGTATTATGAAAGTACAAAAAAAATGGAGGGATGATTGGTCTGATCATTAGGAAAGAGATGGCAGAAGAGGAACAAAGGAATGTGGAATGGTGAAAGCAAGCAGTAAAACAAGAAAGAGTGAAATCTCTTAGTGGTAACAATCACAGCAAAAACCTATGGGCACAGATTATTACTCCTTCAGATTTCCTGTTGGTTTATAGTTTTGACATTATTTTTGTATTCTTTGTACTCTTGTTCTCTTGGCTCAAAATTTTTGCTGTTCATTTGTCATTTGACATTTTTCTTCATTTTATTTACATCTTGATCAGTCTCTTTTTCTCTGTTTTTGTTTTTCATTCTTATACTTTTGGTTTTCTAGTCTTTACCTTCCTCAAATTATTTTTCTTGTTGGTCTGTCAACTGTCTCTCAGTGTGTCTCAGCTGCTTCTCCTCCTCTGTGCCACCCACTCTCTGGTAGAGAAGAGAGTGCCAGGGAGTCCATTATTCCAGATCAGACGATTTTTTTTTTTCCTTAGGAGAGATCTCAGTTTGCTTTGTTCTGTGGATTTTCTCATCTGTTCACATAAGCTACATTTCTACCCACTGCCTACATATCATGAGGGTGTTACGGTGTTTCCTACATTAATGCTTATAGTTTAACATACCCATTTAGAATATTTAAAGGCAAATGTTAATGGCAAATATAATACAATTTAAGGAAAGCAGTAGTGCTAGAGTACCTCTCATTATTTTTCTTCTAAATATATAGGGCACTGGTGGTAATTAGATTGGGTAGCATGTTACCTGCAAGTGATGTTGAACTTGGAAGCAGATGGCAGTTATGGTCCATACTGGTCTCCCTTTTTCTTTTAGACAGTCTGTAAAATGCAAGGGAAAACAGAATTTCTTGATGCAAATACTTCTGCTCTGTTCATTTTAAGCATCCTGATGGAGAGAGCAAACTACTTTCATAAAATGTAGCAATAATTTGCAAAATTCTGATACTGTTGCTGTTTGGGGGCTTTCTAAACGAAAGACGCAAAGTCTAGTTTAGAAAGGAGATGTTTATTCTGTGCAGGGTGCTCTGTGGAAGTCTCTACGAATCGAGCACCCTGATAATCATAACTTTAAGCTATTTAAACATTTTGACAGAAAAATAAATAAGTGAACATTGGTTGAGAGTTACGCAGTTTGTTCATTAATTGGTATTCCACCCTTTATTTGGTTAAAAGTCCCTCTTGCCTCTCTTGCTAATTAGGCATGAAGGCTCAGTCTTTCCCTGTTCAGTCAGTGGGTCTTGAGTCGCTGATCCTGCTGCCCCCTGCCAAAATTACCTTTCACTACTGCCCATTTTCTTCTGGGTAAATTATCTAAGGGTTTTCCATGTTACCACTTCTGACTCATCAGCCAGAGAAGAAGGATGGATGCTCTTTTTTTAGAGAGGTCTTTGTATGTTATCTCAGTCACATAGATTAGCATCGTTATCACTTCTGAACTACTGATTGGATTACCATTGTTTCATGAGGTGCTGAAAGCATTAACACTTTAAATTTTATAGAATGTGATTAGTTGCTTAACTCAATCTGCATTTAAAAGCAGTATGTGATTTTTACCAATGTTCTTAGCACCAATTTGGGTGTACTGTCTGTAACATAGTAAAAACATAGTAACACAGTTCTACAGCTGGAAACTGAAAAGCTGTGTTACGTTTTCTTGGCCCCGACTGATTGCCGAAACAAAGCATGTATCAGCAGCTGCCATGTTTTGTGCAGGCACCTCCATATGAATCCTGCTTAAGAAGTTAACTGCCTGCCTGGCAAAAGCTGCTGCCCTCACAGCAGGGGTGTGAGAACATCACTTTTGTCCACACCTGTTGATGATTTACCAGAAAACTCAGCTGTTAAAAATGCTGGCATAGGTGAGAACAAGATGCTCTCCCAGGCTCTCCCCTGCAGTGTCAGAGGCACCAAACAGCAGGCTGTATAGAGTCACTTGTGCAAGGAAAGTTGAATGGGCAGTAGATGAGCTGGTAATAGTTTGATAAGCAAGTGTGGAATTAAGCAATGCAGCTTGGCATGGTCATTCAGTTAGTATAAAAAACACTGATACATGCAGTGCGTTTGTACCTGAAAATCCAAGCTTCATCACTAGTGGGAAAGCAGAGTGCTTACTTGCTCTTGCTGAATTTCAGAATTATTCAGTTCACTGACTCCCGCTTTAGTTTATTCCAAAGGGCAATTCTGGAAAGGACAGAGCTGTTGCGATACCAGACTTCTGTTTATGCTACACTTAACATGACTGCCACCTGTCAGCAGCTGGCATATGGTTCAGATCCAGTGCATGACTCACACATATGAACACCAGAGGCATTACTGTATATCATATCTTTTCTTACAAGTACCATCTCACTAGGGTAGTTCAAAAGAACATGATCTGTCTCCTGAATAAACTGGTTGAGTCTCCCTCGAGAGCACTGTGTAGGTGGAGTTTGTTCTTTGATGCACAGTTGGTAAATACGTTGTTGCCTATGGTAGACTATCAGGGAGACAGTTTAATCGTACTGTAAGAGCTCTTGAAAGCTTTTTGGTGTACTGAAGTTTCTTTGTTAGCTTCATTTGCAGCCAGCATTCTCCTTGTTACCTCCTAGAAGGTAACCAGACTGATCACCAAAGTAATGTATTAGTTACCACAGCTTAAGGACATACAGGAGCTGCAATTCTCATAATTGAAGAAGCAGTCTTGTTTGCTGACTGTTGCAAAAAGCATTACCTGGGAATATCAATAGGCCAGGAGAATATCCACATGCCTTTGCAATCCTGTGCTGTCTCTGAAACTGTATTAAATGTATTCAGGTATTTCAGTCTAATGTTTCAAGACATTTCATTTTTTAAATACAGAAGCGAGCCAAGTACTGAATGTCCTTTAGTAACACTGAAGGAAAGTTCAGCACAGCAGAACAGCTGCTCTGCCATTACATGGGGTATGACAGTGATTAACCTGTAGGATGCTATCATCTGGCTGGCATAAAAATCAACCCTCTCTAGCAATAAATCCATGCTAAGATTGCTGGTTCTGTTTTGCAGCACTATGTTAATAAAACAGGTTAAGAAATTAATGTTGTGGTTACTTCTTCTAAAGGAAGTCAACAGTTTTCACACCCAGATACTTTAAACCTAGAATCATCTGGTTTGGCAAGCTATTTTATTAAAACTAGTTTTAAACAAAAAAAAACCTAAACTGCAAACCCTTTTTTTTTCATTTGAGTTTTGCGTAGGAGAATTGACAAACTCAAGGACATACGGGAGCTGCAATTCTCGTAATTGAAGAAGCAGTCTTGTTTGCTGACTGCTGCAAAAAGCATTACCTGGGAATATCAATACCCTTCCAATTCTGAAAAAAAAAAAGGTGTGTTTTAAAGTTGTATGTCTCAGTCGTTTAAAATTAACTGCCCACAAGCCATGATAAGCACAAGCTAATAGGTTCCCAAAGGCAGAGATAAAGACCTGAAGTTAGAGCTTTCAGCACAGTGTCTGCAGAAGCATGGCTGGGCAGCCAGCTCCCTGCTGAACCTAGGAGCATGCAAAAGGGAAGGGAGCTATAAACTGAACATAGAAAGTCTCATGTAGCCTGTATTTGTGGAATTGCAGCCCTCACTCCACACTCGGAAAATTTTGCAAGCACAAATTTTTGTTGGAGGGCGTTGAGTCAGAATACTGTAAATTCAGATAATTCATATAGAAATTATTATTAAATACTTCCCATGTTCATTAAAAAGCAAAACAGTTTGATTTTTTTTAACATGATTAAGTAAGATTTACCATTTACATAGATGCAAACAAGCTCTACCTGTGAAAAATGTGTGACTTGCAAAAATAAGCTTTAATTCACATCAGGAAACCTTTTTTTTTTTTTAATCTCCACCACAGCCTGTGTTTATTTTGCTTTACCTATGAGATGCTGCATCTGAAATTGATTCTGGGAATATCAAAAAGTTTGTTAATATTGACTTATTTTTAATCACAGCTGGGAGCACCTCAGAGGAAAGTTATGAATAGGAGTCAGAGACTATGACTTCTTTCAGCTCTTGGAGAGAAGTAAACATTACTAAGTCTGAATCTACTGCATCTAATTTGCAAGCTACCTGGGACACAGTATGGCCTGACCCAAGATTTAGAAATTCATTTATTTTTAATTCCTATTAGTTGTGTCCTGCAGACACACTGTTGGTTGATGAAATGGCTGAATGTGACAACTTTTCTACATACACTCATGTCACACACTCTAAAATCACTCACCAAAGAATGACTCCATCTCTTTAGACCTATATTTTAATTCAGTCTCAGATAGTGTGACTTGGTATGTGTTTCTTCAAAAAATGTTCAACAGCTCATCTTTAATAAGTTGAGAAGAATATGACAAATGCAGAAAGCATGTTAACAAAAATAAATTACTTCTGTCCCTCCACTGTGAGACAATGTTTTTATAATTAAACTACAAATACGCAATCATGAGTCACTCTGATGGTACATTATGTTATTCTGAATTGTAGATATGACTAAAAAAATAAGTTTTCGTGTTAGTAGTGTGTACAGGGTTATAAAGTAATGAAGTTTTATACACTGGAAACAACTGTTAAGTGTTTCCATAGGACAGGACAGCATGCAGGCATGCTAACAATCCTGTTCAATAAAAGATTTATGAAACCCACATGTCAAGAATCAGTTCTGATGAAAAGTCTCGGTTTCTGTTTTCAAGATTTTTCTAAAG
Organism: Myiopsitta monachus; assembly: GCA_017639245.1. NCBI lineage: Eukaryota > Metazoa > Chordata > Aves > Psittaciformes > Psittacidae > Myiopsitta > Myiopsitta monachus. The sequence goes on from CM029941.1 coordinate 22,275,637, forward strand.
AATTCCAACAGATTCCCTATAATCTATAGATTTGAATTTTGTCTAGTTTCTCTAATAGTACTGTATGGTAATCTACAGTAAGTGAGCTGGTTCTTAGAATCATAGAATCAGAATAGTTAGGGTTGGAAAGGACCTTACAGTCATCTAGTTCCAACCCCCCTGCCATGGGCACGGACACCTCACACTAAACCATGCCACCAAAGGCTCTGTCCAACCTGGCCTTGAACACCGCCAGGCATGGGGCATTCACAACTTCCCTGGGCAACCCATTCCAGTGCCTCACCACCCTCACAGTAATGCATTTCTTCCTTATATCCAATCTAAACTTCCCCTGTTTAAGTTTGAACCCATTACCCCTTGTCCTCTCACTACAGTCCCTAATGAAGAGTCCCTCCCCAGCATCCCTATAGGCCCCTTCAGATACTGGAAGGCTGCTATGGGGTCTCCACGCCGCCTTCTCTTTTGCAGGCTGAACAGCCCCAACTCTCTCAGCCTATCTTCATGCTGCTCCGGTGCATGGTGCACTTCATGGTGCTCCAGTCCTCTGATCATCCTCGTGGCCCTCCTCTGGACTTGTTCCAACAGTTCCACGTCCTTTTTATGTTGAGGACACCAGAACTGCACACAATACTCCAAGTGAGGCCTCACAAGGGCAGAGTAGAGGGGCAGGATCACCTCCCTCGACCTGCTGGTCACATTCCTTTTGATGCAGCCCAGGATAATGTTGGCTTTCTGGGATTCATGCACACACTGCCATCTCATGTTCATTTTCTCATCAACCAACACCCCCAAGTCCTTCTGCGCAGGGCTGCTCTGAATCTCTTCTCCACCCAACCTGTAGCTGTGCCTGAGATTGTTCCAACCCAGGTGTAGGACCTTGCACTTGTCATGGTTAAACTTCATCAGGTTGGCATCAGCCCACCTCACAAGCGTGTCAAGGTCCCTCTGGATGGCATTCCTTCCCTCCAGCTATCAACTGAACCACACAGCTTGGTGTCATTGGCAAACTTGCTGAGGGCACACTCAATCCCACTGTCCATGTCACCAACAAAGATGTTGAACAAGACCGATCCCAACACCGATCCCTGAGGGACACCACTCGTTACTGGTCTCCAGCTGGACGTTGAGCCATTGAGCACAACTCTTTGTGTGCAGCCATCCAGCCAGTTCTTTATCCACCGAGTGGTCCACCTATCAAATTGATGTCTCTCCAATGTGGAGACAAGGATGTCATGTGGGACAGTGTCAAGCGCTTTTCACAAGTCCAGGTAGATGACATCAACTGCTCTACCCCTGTCCATCAGTTCTGTAGCCCCATTGTAGAAGGCCACCAGATTGGTCAGGCAGGATTTCCCCTTAGTGAAGCCATGCTGGCTGTCACCAACCACCTTGTTGTTTTTCATGTGCATGCCTTCCAGCAGAAACCGCTCCAAGATTTTTCCAGGCACAGAGGTGAGGCTGACTGGTCTGTAGTTCCCTGGGGTCATCCATTTCCCCTTCTTGAAAATGGTGGTTATATTTCCCTTTTTCCAGTCGTCAGGAACTTCACCTGACTGCCATGATTTTTCAGATAGGATGGACAGTGGCTTAGCAACTTCATTAGCCAGCTCCTTCAGGACCTGCAGATGGATTTCATCCGGTCCCATGGACTTGTGTATGTTCGGGTTCTTAAGATGGTCTTGAACCAGATCCTCTCCTACAGTGGGCCTAAGGTCTTCATTCTCACAGTCCCTGTGTCTGCCTTCCAAGACTTGGGTGGTGTGGTGAGAGCTTTTGCCAGTGAAGACTGAGGCAGAGAAGTTATTAAGAACCTCAGCCTTCTCCAAATCCAGGGTAGCTGGTTCTCCTGATAGCTTCCTATATCTAGTCCAAATCTATCCTCTTTTCATTTTAAACACGTGTCCTATTGCAGCAGGTCCTACTAAAAATTTTGTCCTCCTCTCTCTTGTAGGCCCCATTTAAGTGCTGGAAGGCTGCTAGAAGGTCTCTCTAGAGCCTTATCTTCTCCAGGCAGAAAAATGCAACTCTCTCAGTCCTTCCTCATAGGCATTACATTCCTCTGATCATTGTGGACCTCCTCTACACCTGCTCCAACAGGTCTATGTCTTTCTGTACTGAGGACTCCAGAGTTGGATGGAGTACTCCAGTTGGGTTCTCAGCAGAACAGAATAGAGGGGGGGACTCACCCTCTGTGACCTGCTGAGCATGCTCCTTTTGATGCAGCCTGGGATATGGTTTGCTTGTGGGCTGTGGGCACACACTGAAGCCAGCTTGTGTTCAGGTTTTCATCCACCAGTACCCTCAAGTCCTTCTCCACAGGGCTGCTCTCAATCCCTTCATCGCACAGCTTGTATTGATGCAAGTTCGCTTGCCCAACCCCCATGCAAGACTTTGCATTTGGCCTTGTTGAACCTCTTGAAATTAACATGGACCCATTTCTTAAGCTTGGTAGTGGTGATCTTTTCAGACTGCTGGAATTTGCTGAAATAGAGAAATATCTAATGGTGAGAAATTTCTGATCGACAGTGAAAAAACAGTGAATTGAGCAAAGATTTAGTTTAGTCTGGTATTCAAAGAATTGAAAAGTATGATCTGGACTACATTAACGTGGAGCAGCAGCACATGAAGCATTCCCTTTTTGATCTTCTGTATACCTACTTCAAGCATTTTCCATGCTAGCCCTTTCCCCATTTTGTAAAGCCCTAACAGTGAAAGGAACTCCGGAGTGACTAATGGGAAAACTTGAGAAACATTCACTCCCTATTTCTGTGAAAAACAGTCAGCACATTTGCGAAGATTTGTAAAATAGCAAAAGACAAGACAGAAGGGTTCATCATGTGAAAAAAAACAGCACAGCAAACTCTAGCTGTACTTTTCAAAATGGGTCTTCACAAAAGTTGTTTACACTGTAATATTTAGGGTCAACTAAGGAAAAAACCAAAAACAACAGGGAAAAAGAAACCACAGTTCAGATCTTTTGTGCTACACAAAAAAATAGGTCACAGTGCTATGATCTTCTTATGCACATCATAATTGCATATCATAACTTCCTATTCTTTCACTGAGTTTGACCTATGTTTTATTTTTGTAGGATGTCACATATACTTCAGTTTGAAGATAGAAGCAGAAAGGTGAAAGATGCAAGTATGCAGGATGAAGACACTTTTGAGATCTATGATCCACGGAATCCTGTAACTAAGAGGAGAAGAGAAGAAAGCAAGAAGATAATGAGAGAAAAAAAGGAAAGGAGATAAAAAGAATGTAAAGCTAGCCAGAGCTGCCTTGGAAAGTGACTGCAGTAAAGCACTGGCTCTTTTCTAAGCTGTAGTTCCTAAAAATATCACGGGACAAGTGTGAAAAAGAATTTCTCAAGAACCTGTCGTGCAGTTGTGAGGCACAGCTACCACTTGTTTCATAAGCTGTGCAGTCAAAGGCTCTCATTGCATTCATTGTCCAACCTCTCTGAAGGTTTGTAGAAATAGATGTTTAATAAAACATACAACATGACTTTCGTCTGTACTTCTAATTGCTATAGTCACCATCACTGTTTCATAAACATACAGCAATCAGAAAGTTTTCAAAATAATTTGTCTAAGGGTGAAACCAGAAGCCCCATCTGCAGACTTTCTTAAGATTTTCTGAAAGCATAATTATTTTTATTATTTTTTGAAGAGGCATATAAACATAAAGCAATAAACACTGCCTGCCTGAACCCCTGTTGCAGGGTTACAATGATGCACTTGCAGAAATCCCTAGAATGGTCTCAGCTTTCTTGAAACAAACCTAAGTTTAATTTGAGAATTAGGTCATATTCTGCTTCTTTGAAAGACATATTCCAAAACAGATTCCCAGTTTGGGAAGCTGGGATAATACATAATTTTAGGAGTGTTATTTCACATGAACAAAAGTTGAATCTGAATGTACTTCAGTGGCTCCTTAAATTGTCACTATACCAGAAACATCCCTCTGGTAGAATTTTCACTGTAAAGTAGCTGGTAATGAGGATTGGTTTATTAATTAGTTCAGTACAGAAACTAAAAAATTGTGACGAGTCTCATTAAAAATATAACCTGGGTTTTAACTCTTATAAAAACGAACAGCTCAAGTTTCCAGTTTATAGACTTCACACAGATTTTTTTCCCCTTGTGTGCTAGTATTTTTACAGAAAAAAAAATGGGAATTTTCAGTTTTCCTTCCTTACAGCATTTCTGCTACCACAAAAGTATGGACTACCCATATGGGCAATAGCTAAAGAAGAGTGAGCACAAGTGAGCAAGGTCATTAAAAAGTGCAACCAGAGAAGCATTTTGCTGATGTTGTTTTTAGAACAAGTTCAGTAAGGTATGGTGTCCTTATCAAGCTGCTACTGCCAAATTTCTTGATAGGGTCTGAGGTGTGAGATACATAAACCTGCATTGGTGGGTTAATATGGCCCAAATGTCAGAGGTTAGATTAATACAGACTATTGCTTTAATGCTTGGTACGGCCTTTGAGATAACAAGAAAACCTGAAGGTGTGATGTGAGATCCTGTATAAAGCTGTCATTATCCTCCTCTTAGTCTGAGTGAGTTATACTGTACCATGGTGTGAAGAAGTTAAGAGGGGTTACATTCTTAAACATGCCCATTCACAAACTAGTGAGTCAAAGTTTTTTAGCCATTAAGTCATTTTTGGTCAGGCTGCTGTTGGCAAAATCTCATGTCACATGCTGTTATCTCTATTCATTGCTTTGTGGAGAAAATTTTAGAACAGTCATTACAGAAAATGAGCATATCAAACCTCCATTCTGATGGGATGGAAGGGAAGAAGAGAGATATGTGTATGCATGTTGGCAGACATGGTCAGAATGGGGAAGTGAGGGCTACATCTCAAAAGAAATGAGATCACTTCCAGTAGACAGCTACTGCCCCTGTAATAGAAAAATGTTCAAGTTGCGTATTTTTCCTGTAAGCTAAAGTGTGATGCATGAGTCAATCAGTGGGCAAGCTGACTAACTCCCCCTTCAGCCAAATCTTTTTCCAGCTACCTGCAGCAGCTCTCTGCTGTATTAGATGATTCCTGATTTTAGGGACTATTCAAGCACAGGGAGAAATGCTTGCCTCAGGGTTTAGGGCTCTGCTCAGTAGAAGAGGTTTGAAAGGCTGGACCTTGCATACACAAGGTTGATGTTCACAAGAAGAAGAGAGTAACTATAAAGAAATTTTCTGATAAGTGAAGTGTGTGCTGAGAACCAGTAAACATTTCTCCAGAGATAATGTATCTTATGTAATTAATTGAATTAGTTAAAACCGAATGTGTGGTCTGTTTAAGCTAATTCCAAGTACTACTCTGTTATACTTTGTGCTGGCAGAGCATAAGGGCTGGTCCCAGTGGAAAGATGCTTACCTTGAGCAGCAGTCAGAAAGGCTGTTGAACATCTGAGAGTTAATGGACACTTACTGCATTAAGCGCAGGTTCCCAGTAGTAAGCTGGCATGTGCTTTGCACTAAGGCTGGCTATGTGGATACAAAAGAGGAGGGCCTTTTGGAAAGGAAGTGGGGTTTGGTTTAAGAGGGTTTTTTTAAATGAGAGTTGGGACCAATTTCCCTAGCAATTTGCATTTTTCTTTGTACCAAACACCTACATAAGGGTAAGGATATTTGGATTATAATCCTTCAATTTTATTGTGATTATGAATGGAAAATCCATTTTACCTTGATGGGACAGCTGGAAGTGCCAGACCCTGGATGTTTTTTGAAGATATTTGGACTACTTGTGTATAAAATCAGTCTTATGCCACAGGGGCTTGGCGTGGAGCTTGTGCAGGCGAAATTCACCATGAGGGAGCATCAGTAAGAAATGCTACAAACAAATTAATTCAATCTTTTTGTTTGGGTTTTTTTTTTTTTGTTTTTGTTGTCAATTCTATGGGATAAAAGTATTTCATGATAGTTACCTCCCAGTAACATAGAGCCTCTAAAGAGTTTTTAATAATTATAAGTGATTGTTACAAATTACACTGATCTTCAGGGTGAACCAGCCTTGCATAGTATTTCACATTATTCATTGAATAAGTTTCTCTCAGAGTTCTCAGTTCATCTGTATTAATGCCTCCAAGAAAAGGAGAGGGTCTGCCTTTATTTTTTCCCTAGGGAAAGAACAAAACTATGCTTGCAGGAAATAAACCACACGTATGCAGTAAAGTCACCTTCCATTTTTAAGAAAGGCAATTTTAATAGGCATCTCTGTTCCTATTCTGTCTTCATTCAACCCAGTGACAAAACTTTGCCAGCACTAGAGACTGAAATACACTACACTATGCGAACATTAGAAATGTGTTAAAAGTAGCAGACAGATGATCTCAGCTAATCAACTGAGAATAACTTAAAAATGGGCTAAGGTGTCTAAATGTTGTTTTCGCTAAGGCAAAAGTAGTCCTGGATTTCATTTAGGAGTTGTCTGGAGTACAGTTACGAAAAGCTGATTGTAGAAAGCACACTCTCGAGTAACGGTCCTTCAACTCAACACCAGAGTAAGAACCTCAAAGAAAGAGGTTGAAATGGTGACAGTTCTCTGAAGCAACTAGTTTGCAATATCCCAGCTAGCTCTCAAACTGCCAGCAACAATCCTGCCTCTTTCCCATAGTGCTAGGCTAGCAGAAGCATCTTTTAACTCACACCTGTTTCACTCATCATCTAGTGTTGCTATAGTTACATGAAATGTTGGATGCTACAGGATTGCAGTATTGTAGACTATAAAATATGTATGCTCAAAATTACACCTTTTATTTGTCAGTACTGAAAAGCAAGCAGCAAATGCGATGGAGGCAGGTGTCCCCCTCTTAGCAAAGCAGACAACTCATACTAAGCTAGTGGCTGAAAACTGAAGGAACAATTGATTTTGTGGCTGTAGAAAAAAATTTGTTCTGTGGTAGTGACATTTCCACTGAATATGTTTTCTTGAATATTTTTATTAAGCAGCTCCATGTTCCACCACACCTATTTGTAAAAAAATGTGAGCATAATTTCTACATAGCTATTATATATAGCAAGGAACATTTGTGTATGCACTACTAATACCAAAACCAGCAGTTTGACACTTCCTTGTGAAGTTTTTCTTCCTAAAAGATGCTAACTGTGTGCACAGATCACCCAGCTTGAAGGTGCGCACCATAATGCTGGTATGTAAATAGCTTCTGTGAAAAAAGCACTGTTTAAAATTGCAGGGTATGTTCTGCTTCACCACCACAACCACCTGCTTTTTTGATTGCTAATTTCAATAGCTAAAAATGGTGTCAGGTCAAACTATAAGTGAATTTTGAGCTAGAGTACCAACATCAAGACTACCTATTTTTAGTAGCAGCTAAGTTGTGATTTCAATACACTAGGGCAGGATAAAATTCTAACATCCCTGCACAGAGCATCTGTTGGTAAAGTTGACATTTTTGTTTCAAGGAGCAGCTGGATTTCAAGAAGATAAGGTCCTTCTAGGCCACATCTGGTAATAGCAAGATCCTCAAGAACAGCTTAAAGGCTTGCCTCATGAATCCTGTCGATGATGCCAACAGCTAGTACAATGTGCCCTTTCTGCTTTGGAGCTAAAAAAACCCTGACATACAACTGAAGCTGGTTTATTTCTGCCAAATAGCCACTACGCCTGGGCTGCTAGGGGTGTATAGTCTGTAATGCCACATGATGTAGCTTTCCCCACGCTGCTGGCTTGCAGCATGAGCAGGTTTTGGGAAGAGGTTGTTCCCATACTATCTTCCTTCTGCAGTAGAAGGGTGTCTGAACTCTAATAGTTAAAATAACTGCACACCAGTGTTGACTGCCTTCATCTAGGGAACCTCAAGTTTGCAGGAGACAGTTATGTTTTGGCAACATAAAACCCAGCCTCAGACAGGATCGATAGCTCCAGACTCTGCCTCATTCTGGCAGAGACATGTTTCTCTGTTGTTACTCAAATGATGACAGGCTTGGGCTGTTAGATGAGGGGACTCTTATGTGTGTATTTTCAGTAAAAGATGCTTACATCTTTCACTGTTACAAAACATGAGCTGATTACACAGTGGCTACACTTACAAGGCTCCTACTGAATTATATACGGCACAAAGGATGTAAACTGAAAAGTGAGACCACATCTCCAGATGTTTCTTATCCTGCTGTAGAGGGTTAGACCAACCAGGAATGTCTACCAAATGTCACTAGTTACACAGATAGGGCTGAGCACATTGCACAGCCAGGACGTATATTGGAAAGAGATGACACTGAAGTTCCTTGAGAATGACTGGGAGTACCGGAGACAAACACCCATCAGAACCTGGAAGTGTGGCCTCCAGCTCCCTGCTTCTCCCCGCTACTCAGAATATATGTGAAGTCATCCAGATTTGGTAGGAGGAACTGCCCTGCAATGGTACTGTTGCTGCTCCTGTGGCCTCCTCTTCCAGCAGCTACATTACCTGCTCAGATCAAGAGATTATTTACCTTCCTTCTTAGGGAGCACCTCAGACCAGAAAGTCTTCTGGTGCGTGTATGCTCATGTCTGTTCACTCTCATGCTATTTTTGAATGCAGATGATCATTCTTCAATAACACACTCCTATCCAGCCAGTTTGATGCCATAAAGTGACTCCCCATAAGTTACGCTAGTCAAACATGCTGCATTCCAGCCTTCTAGTCACAAATTCCTCATGCAGACAAACAGAAACCTCATACCCACAGTGGGGCTTTTTGATTGATAACCTCTGGTCACTTCCTGAATTAATTTTGTTTTTTACAGTATTGTGAAGCAAATACTTGTTCTTGACAGGATTTCTCTTCCACTCAGTATCCAGCACAAATGTGGTTTTCCATTTGATTTTACAGCTTTTGGGTTGTTTTCTTTTAGAGCCCTCTCACATGGCATAAGTTTCAAGCCACAGATTGGAAGAGTACGCTTAGAAATCTATTGCACACTTGAGCAGGTCTTTCTTATACATCTCAATTGCCTTTTGCCTCCCTAGACTTCACTACCACACTCTCTCCTTATCGTACCTTAACTATCAGCCACTATTACTGAAGGTAATCCCCTTTCAAAATAGATAGCTATTACATTCATAGCTAGGCTTTGCTCCTCTATCCTCTCTATTGTTGTTTCCGTGTGCTTGGCTTTCCAGTGAAGATCTGGAGAATCTGTACACCCTTAGGAAACTCACACTTAAACTGAAGCTGCATTTTAATTTTATTATGTGTATGTGTAGTTTCTGTACATAGTGCAAATGCAAAAAAGCTGAAGTCAGAGCTCCAGTGAGGAGAATTATAACTAATATTTTGACTTTGTGTTTAAAATACTTTCTCTGTATATCTCACTTTTTTTATTCCTAAAACACATACTGAATTAGCACTGCACCAAAAGTGCTTTCTGTATTCACTCTTGATCCTACCTTTAGCTCATACATAAAGGATGAAAGCTGGAAGCAGCTAGAAATACCTAGTATGCCAGACTAGTACACTAAACTGACATTACTTGATAAAAAGTATGAAGTGTCTGCTACTCAGAAAAATCTGACCACAGAATAAGGATCTTCTCCTAATTGCAACCTACAATAGGTACCTGGTACTCCTCCAAAGCAATAAGAAAGTCTAAAAGCTAATTTTGGGGGAAAAAAATATTCAAGCCTCTCCTTTTCCATTTTTTTTGGTAGTAGTAACCTCCTACTCCTAAAGCACCATTAAAAAGAACCACAGGACCCTACCTTCACAACTCTCAATTTATAGACATTAAAGGAGACTGCAAACAAAAAAACCTTCCCCAAACTGTTCTTGAACCTCAATGCATCTGGAAAAAAATGTTGTATTTTTATAAATAAGCTCTCCAAATCTAAATGAAAGAATTTTGTAGTATGGAGAAGGTAGATGGAAAATCTACTGTTCTTGTCTTAAAAGATCACATGGAAAAGAAAACAACTGATATAAAGAGCTTCTACCATGGTTCTTTTTTTAATTTATGAAATGCATTGGCTGGCTGTGGAACAAAACAAGATACAGCAGTAGTATTCCTCAGCCAATGAAGTCATGAAGTTGAAAGTCCAGTCCAATATTCATAAGGCTATTTAAGCTGTACACTTTCTCCCCTTTTTGAATTGTTTGTAGCAGCAAGACAGGACAGTTACAGAATAGCCCTAGGATAGCTTCTAGTTTTGGCAGCTTCATTTTGGCAGCAACAAAGAATTAAAAGCTGAAACTCTTTATGTTGAACACAGTCTGAAAGATCATGTTTTTGCATCAGATTGAAAACTTGGCTTCAAAGTCATGTATGCTCTTCTTCAGAAGTAACTTCTGAGTCAAACAGATTTTAACATAGCACTGCACTCGAAGGATAGTTCTTTCACCTGCTTGGACTGAGTACCTCTACATTCTTGGCAAGCAGTGAGAGACCCTGATTCACAAGTGATCTTCCATTTTTCCCATTTCTTCTTTTTTGCAGATTCTCTGTATGAATAGCCTGTATGATGTGTGCTCTACTATCAGGTATTACACACTTCCATCTGTAAAGTTATTTCACTGGAATAACATTGTTCTGGCAGAGAACAACAGTGTATGTATAGTCATTTTAAAGAATCACAGAATCACAGAAGCATAGGTGGTTAGGCTTAGAAAGGACCTTAAGATCTAGTTCCAACCTCCAAAAGAAGATTTCCCTTTGTCCTGGGTTCAGCTATACTTACTCTCCCTTATGTTTACAGTATACACAAATAAAAAAGTTTACACACTGAGCACAAAAATCATTTCAAATGATAGAGCATGGATTGGTCCCATTTGTTATTACGAACTGGAATAGACTTGGCAGCAATATCATGTTATTTTCATACTATACCATGTGAGCATGGACATCTGATAACAATTCAAGGGCATGAGCTGGAAAATGTGATGGATAGTCAATTATAATACCTGCCCCTGCCCTACAGACTGAGAAGACAGTTTTTAGGATGACTGACCTTTGAAGGAAAACAGAAATAGGAGTGTTTTAATAGAAAGCAAGATGCTGTCATCTAGAGCACCCAAACAATAAAAGTATGCTTGAATGACACAGAGGAATATTTGAATGAGCTGTCAAAGAGAGAGGAAAAAATAATTCCAGCCCAACTATTCCAGATTTATTTATAATGTAGGCAAAATAGTCTCCTTCCAATATTTCATATCATTTTATTCTATGAAGACAAAAATCATCAGACAGAAAAACCACAGTAAGCAATGTTTGCTTTTGCCAAATAAAGAGTTTACATAAATGTCTGCAACTAAAAAAAAACCCAAACAGCTTACTTCAACATCTAAATCAGATGGACACTACTGGTTTTTGTTTAATTTTGGGTGGTTTCACTGCTACAAAGATGAGACCTCATATACTGGAGGGACCAGAATATACTGCCTCACTGTCATATAATTTAGGCGCAGTCATACCTCAGACAATATTTTTACAAGGTCACTTTGCAAAAGTATGTCTAGCCTATCCAAATGACAGTATTATTTATGCCAAAGGGTTCACTTTAGGGATGGAAGTATTCCAACTACTGTTTAATAGGCTATATGGAGAGGCTAAGAAAACATAATTTGTTGCACACACAGAGCTTGTGTATATAATATAGAGCTGAAGAGTACAGACTGATCATTGGCAATTTGGCCTAAAACTGGCCTCAGTGCGAAAAGCCACAAAAGCAATGAGCTTTTGAGTTTTCCTTTCTGATATTATTTTTTGAGTTCCTGAGCTTAACCAGAATATGAATGCATAAGTGAGAAATACATCTGAATTCAGTAGCAACCTGGATATTCAAAATGCAAAGGATAGTTGTCCCTGCCCATGGTAGGGACAATTGAACTAGATGATCTTAAGGTCCTGTCCAACCCTAACCATTCTATGATTCTATGATAGTTTTCAAGAGTTTTTACAAGTAGGCATGACAGCATATTCTCAGCTACAGTCGTACAATGGAATGGAGAGGAGTGGCAGGAACTCTGATAAAAAGCTTTTCAGAAATACTAAGGTGAACACAATACTCTCTTCATAGCCAAAGTAATTAGCACCAGATGAAGTGTTTCAGAAGGTGATTAGAAGGTAAAGCAAAACAAGCACATTTCTTTCTTCTCAAGCTCTGTTCTTAAATGGCAGGCTTCCTCCATGGACTTTATTTCAAGTCAATTTCTAACACTATTCCTGGTGAATTTCTGCAGAGACTGAAACCCGCACTGCAAATTCATCATTATTGACAAAATTTTTTATGAGAATGTGATATATTTTTATGGCATGAAATCTGTGTAGATATTAGTACTGATTCTTGTAAAATGTGCTGTTTAAAAGGCTAATATATCCAGAAAGCAGTATGGTTTATTGCAATAACAGATCTCGTTGAATAGTTCACTATTCATGAAGTTCAGCACTCAAAAACTGGAAAAGGTGTTTGTTCTCATGTCTCTATCGTTCTTATCAAGGACACTAGCATTATTCCTTAAAGAAAGCCAGTTGCCCACTGTCAGAATCTCTTCAGTGCACCAAGCAGGAAGCTGATTCTCATGCTGTGAATGACTGAGATTACAAAATCAAGTAAACAAGTACTGTCATATGCACCAGAATATTACAGCACTTGAAAATCATGTGGCATCCAATTTCAGTGCACCAGATTCATTAGGATAGACTAAGTAAGATTTGGAGACACAGAAGCACAAGCAGAGACTCCACAGGCTGAGCAAGGAGCTGGAAAAATACTGCACCATGCAAGAATCTTAGCCAGGGAACAGTGGTTCATAGGATTAGGAAATCCCAATCCATCATTTCGAGTTAAAGTTTATGGCATAAGAGACTTCACAATACATAATATATTCACTACATAATATTTTATGATACCTGTCTTTTCAATATAGAAAATTAAAGAATTAAAGTTTATTTACTCTACAGAATGGTGCATTTAAGGTCACACTTTCTGACAGCACCAAAATATGCAGAAATGTGTAGGGTTTTACCTTGAGAGAAAAAATGCAGAAGGTTAAGTAACTTTGTTTGTTTGTTTTGTGAATGCTTTTTGTGAACTGTTTGTCGCAGTGTTCTGTGCAGTATTGCACAGAAATTAATTTTGAACTGCAAGATGTATGGATGTTTTTCTCTGAAGTGAAATAAAAGCATGTTTAATAAAATAAAAACGGTTTTAAAAGCTAATGGTACAGAAAAATCCCGCCAAGAGCTCATACAATGTGTCCTGTTGTAAATCAAACCTCCAGCTGTATTTGTACTAGAAAAAAAAATATTGCTCATGTAGAAAAAAAGTCATTCTCTCTATTGATCTTATTAGAAACTGTTGAGTGAAAAATCGGCTCCTCTCCGAGGAGTTACTGAAGGAAAAAATTTCATTCCTAGCCTTCAAACGTAATTACTGCATGAAATAATAAAAAAAAAATATTAAATAAGCTTTAGTCATTCTTTCAAAATAATTTTCATCAAACCTTCAATTTTTGAATTCTTGGCATCTTCAGTGCCATCATGCAGCAGGTACAGGATCACCAGGTGATCAGGCCCAGTCAGCGTGGGTTTATGGTCCTGCTTGACCAACCTGATCTCCTTCTGTGGCAAGGTAATGAACTTAATGATGAGGGAAAGGCTGTGGTTGTTGTCCGCCTATACTTTAGCAAAGCCTTTGACACTTTCCTACAGCATTCTGCTGGAGAAATCAGCTCCTCATGGGTTGCAGGGATGTACATTTTGCTTGATGGCTGGCCAGGCCCAAAGAGTGGTGGTGAATGGAGTTACATCCAGTTGGCAGCCAGTCACAAGTGGTGTTGCCCAGGGCTCAATAGTGGGGCCAGCGTAGTGTAATATCTTCACCGATGATCTGGATGAGGGCATCGAGTGCAACCTCTCAAGTTTGCGGATGACACCAAGTTGGGCAGGAGTGTTGATCTGCTTGAGGGTATGAAGGTTCTGCAGAGGGATCTGGACAGGCTGGATCAATGGGCCAAGGCCAGTGGTATGAGGCAAAGTGCTGGGTCCTGTGATTGGGCCACAACCACCCCAATCTAAACTTCCCCTGGCACCGCTTGAGTCTCTGTAGTATCTGGTGGTCAGTAACCCATACCAAAACCACCTAATTAAATGGAAGAGCACCATCCTACCACCACCACCACAGAATAGTCTTAACACACAACCAGATTATCGACCTGGCTAAGAGGCAACAGCCAATCTCACCGTTATCCATGTTGGATGCAGTGGAAGGGAGGAGACATAGGTGTCCACTTTGAAATGCTTTTCCTTCCCTCCCCATCAGAAGACAAGGGATTTTTCTGTTAGTATGATATTAACCAAAGAAAAGTGTCTGCATTATGTCTGTGCTACTAACAAGGTGTATTATGAAGTGCCAGCAACACAACACGCAAGTAAACTAGTGTAACCAGCACATGCTGTACACCAGAGTGCATGTGGGTATACTCACTAAGCTCATCCTGCTTGACAAGGCTTCATCCTTGCCCCATCCAACCATACAAGCGCTCTCACAGTGTCCTGTGTTGGGACAGGATAAACAGACAGAAAGATTAAACCTCTGGAAGGCCATGTCAGTGGCCTCGCAGGACAGCTCACCCATGGTCAAACTCCAGTCTCTCTTGGGGAAGAGGATCGGGATCTTAGGATGTCAGGCCAAACAGGACTACAATTAAACAAAATCCAATAAAGCCTGGAAAAGAGAATTATGAAAAGGTTCAGAATATACGCAGATGCTTATGAAAGGGGATATATTACTGAAAGTGTCTGGAAATAGTTTTTTTTCATCTGCAAGTAACAGATTGCTATTCGTCATTTGATAGATCTCAGAGGGAAAAGGCAAGTATAACTAAACCTTCTACAATTCATGCTTTTCCCTGTAGTTAATTTTCAAATGCCTAAATCAAATCTGATCATTTAGATTGATTTTACATTATCCAGTCTGCTGTGGGATTCATTTGCACTCAGCCGATTTTCATTCCATCCCACTTCCCAGAACAGGTAATATGCTACCATGCATACAAAAAAAAAATAGCACCAATGCCATTGTAAAATTAAAAAGCAAGTGGAAAAAAAAACAAACTAAACTGAACCAAAATACACCATACACCAATTTTAGAGCATACAATAAGAACTTTGAAAATTGCAAGCAATGCAATTGTCTTTTTGTTTGGATGGTGATAGGAACAGTAGGTATTTTGGCTAAGCCCTAAAATTCTAGGCAATTAGTAAAGAGAGGTGTTGAAACATAGCAACAACATCGACTTAGCAAGGAAATGCATATTTAGAATTACTGAAATCGCTACAGGTGGAATTTCATAGATCTCCATTTAATTGCAGGAGGAGAAGTTGCCTTTATGGTGCTATTTTACAAGAAAACAGCAGCAGTAAAACATAAAATTCCTGGGGAAAGGTGGAATCTGCAGGATGAGTAAGGATGAAGTGGAGCAGGTTGACAGAAATTCAGATTTTTCAGAGAAGTTAATAAAGAGAGACAGGACAAAACCAGAACAATGAAACATGTAGATAAAGACAGGGTCTAAATGGAAAAACAACAGAGAAACAAGGCAGGGGGTGGGGAAGGTGCAGCATGCTATCTAAGCAGAAAGAAAATATACAGGAGGAATCCTAGAGGATCAAAGAAAACCAGTGATTCTAGTTTGAATCTCACATCTGTGAGCTAGATTGTTAATATGCTGCAGGTCTAAATTACTTTTTCACAACAGTACACACAGAAGAAAAGAAGATAACATCCTAGGGACTGAGGCATGTTTTCCTAGGCCTGGGGGAGTGAATCGTTGAAAGCCTTTACACTCATCATAAAACAGATAAGAAGGCAATTAGAGCTACTGAAAGCCAACAAAGCACTAGACCCAGATGACTTAAATCCCCAGAAGAAAAGGGAACTGAAACCAGTATAGAAAATACTTATGACAGCTTGCTGAGAACAGGGTATTCTCAGTGAAGGCTGGAGAAAGAATTGATAGAGTTACCACATGTAATAGAGGAAGGAAGGAGGCAGGGAAAAAATGTGTTCAGCTGTAGGCACAGATATAGGAAATACTCACTAGGAAAGATAAAAAAATTGCTTGAGGTTGAGGTGAGATATAGAAATAATGAGGAGAAAAGAAAGACAGTGAACACACATTTGCAAAACTCATTACTTTTTTTTCCCTTTGGATATCTGTGTGTCATGGGTATTGATCCCCTAACCCTAGGAAAGGACGTATGCAGTAATGGTCATTTTTCTGAGTTTGAGGCAAGAATGTAATGTGCGGTCTCCCCCAGATCTGCATTCGTAGGCTGTTAGTCAAAGAGAGCAGTTCTTCCTGATAAAGGATCCAGCACAGGCAGCTGCATCGGTCAGTGGACCATAAACATGCTCACTCCAGTAGCAGACTCCAACCTTGCAGGAGCAGAAGTTAATTGAATAACCTGGCTGACACATCTGACCACTTCAGAGCAATTTCAAAACAGCCACAAGGCATGAAGATATGTAAATAATCCTTCAGAGGCTACAGAGCAGCAGCAGAACAACACTAAAAGACTTACGAGTCACAACTCAGCACTGAAGGGACACTTTCAGCAGTGCCCTTAATAAGTGCAGACACGCAGTTTGAAATTATTTGCATGGTGAAGGCAAGATATAAGGAGAAAACATTAAAGAGATTGATTTTATTTCAAGTCAAAACAGAAAAAGCAGGAAGGGGATGCTTGTAATCCCTTCCATTTCTTCTCCAAAACACTCTCATAATTCATTCCTCTAAATTATGTAGTTAATTTACTCTGAACATTAATTTGTATGTTTAATTTGTATTTTGGATTTATAAAGAATTAATATCTTCAGAAAAAGCAAACCCTCTAAGATCAGAAGGTCAAAAATGCCTAGACATCTTTCTATTTGTGCACTTAGGTTCTTGAGGATAAAATTAGAGCTGCCAAATTTTAAACTACTCCAAACTCTAATTTTCTTGCCATAGTGTGATTTGGAACATGGAGAGTCAGGTACTCAATTAGCCCATTAACTCCTTTAAAGAACTTCACACATACCACTTCACATTACAAGTTGAGAAAAGTACTATACAATCAATACACTGAGAATATTTGTCAAAACCAAAGTATTTTCAACAAAATATAGCCTATAAAAGCATAGCATCAGTTATGGGAAGAGACAGAGCCATGAGACAGCCTTATACTTAAATAAATGTACAATCGTCAAATCGTCTTTCTTATCAGGGAGGCTGTGCACACTCTTGTTCAGAGTTTGTCACACAATTTATCTTTTCTAAGGGGGGAAGGCGTTTCTGTGGGAAGTGTTAAAAAACTGGCACACTTCATTGGTGTGAAACAGCTTAAAGAAATAATACTATTTTTAGTTTCAGTGAGATGTTTAGTTCATTAAGTGGCACTTCTAGCTGTCCTAAGCACCATGTCTACCTGTTCTTATGGCCAGCATTTCTGATCATCAGAAAACTAAAACAAGCTTGCATTTCAGAAATTAACAAAAAAAAAAAAAAAAAGCAGCATTGGGGAAAAGATTAAATGCACCAAATTAGGAAAGTTGGGACACCTGGATAAAAAGAATGCTGGAAGTTCAAAACCACTAACTTTTAAATGTAAAGACTTTGAGAAGGTAAAAAAATCTAACTATATTAACAACCCAAGTACTTTATAAGGACAGATCTGTTCTGAATAGCCATCTGTCATTTAATATCTGCATATTCGACCACACAGTTACACTTACTCGATGCTAAGAATATAAAAACTGGCTCACTACGCTTTATTCATACAATTTTCTCACTGCCTTGCAAAACACTGATTGGATGAAGAAACTAACAGAGATGCCATTAGAAGTGCTACACAACAATCAGAAGCACACTTGCTAGTTTTTTGCAGTAAGATCAAAACCAAAGTAGAGCTGGGATGGTTTTTGGCTCAAAAGGTAGCTGCTAATTCAACTTCTGACACACCTGTTTTTACCTGATATTTTGACTTTTCGTTTTACCAGGTCAGGCCATATCATTTTGGACAGCCTCAGGGGCCTCTGAGCAGTCAATGGCACAGAATAGAAAAGTTGAAAAAGAGATTGCAGGTGCAGACTCTGCTATCTCTGATCCCATTTGGCACACTGTTATCATCCTTTGCTTAGGGCTTCAGAAACTCCAAAGCTGACCCTGTGCTTTATAAATCATGCTACTTTTACAGCATTATCCCCTTCAGCTATTTAATGCATTGTTTTGTATAAGCATGCATCAAATCTTATTGTTGCTTTCCAAGCTTCCAAAACTCATAGATTAGTTTGCCCCAGAGGGGAGAGAGGCTGAGAGAGATTTGGAATATCATAACAGCAGCAAAAAAAGGAAACAAAAGGAAAAAAACCCTTGCTACTATATTCTGCTTATACTCAGGATTTATCCCTGTTAAAATGGTTTCTGGCATTACTGGAATGCTACTTCAGTTTCCCAAGAACATGCAGCTCTCCAAAACTGTAAACCAGATTTTTTTTTTTCCATTCGTAATCTCATTGAATTAGCATAAACACCAGAAATGTTGTCAGGCTGACCTTCAGGCAAACAAACAGAAGTATTTTATGGCTACTATCAGTGCAGGGGAAGTGAGTATATTAGGCTCGTAAGGAAGCTCAAGACTTTCATCCATTTAGATGCCCATCAAAACATAGTTCCTGAAACCCTCCAGCTGTGCGTTTCAGTAACTACTCAGCAGAGTTACTAAGAAACTACACTTAGTTTTAGGTACTTACCTAAACGCATAACACTTTAGATGCACTAGGCAGAGAGGGGCTAAATTATTCGTTTTTCATAGATGTTGAACCTTTCCCACTTGTGGGTGTATGTGCTCAGACCACATATATGTCATAACAGCAAGCAAAGGAAATATTGCCATTAACTCCTATCTTGTGATTAAGACATTCAGGATGCAGGAGATCTGGGTTCAGTGCCCTTATCTGCCTTGGGGAGATACCTCACCTATGTTTTTAAATTATCTCTTTTGCCAAACACCAAGCTACATATCTTAAGCAAGGCATGAAGACATATGCCACTAAAGGGGGATATCCCATTACACTGACACAACATCCTGTTGTGCATCTAGTGGTTACAGCTCTTGGAAATTCCCCTCACAGCATTTGTTTACATGGCATTTTGCAGGCAGGCACATGAAAATTCCACCCAAATTGAGCCAGCAGGACATGTGCCAGCTCTGAATGAAAAGACATATTGTTGCATTTAGCACATCATTGAGCCTCAAATGATAAACTCCTCTCAGCAATATGCAACTTTAAATCCTGGCATTTCTTAACTTTTCACTGTTTAATTTTATTAAAACCAAAAATGCCTGCTTTCAATATATTAAGTAGCAGGATTAGGAGTATTCCTCTGTAGCACTTCCCTAGGACTTGAGCTAATTGTAGTAATAAAAGTCTGGCTTTCATTTTGTCGCCCTATCTGTAGAGGGAAAAGACACACACCTTACCAATTTGTTTTATAGCTTTTTGCAAGATAGTAATGCCAGCTGAGATCTGGGAGGAGCAGCTCCACAGGCCAATACTTAATGTGCCAGTTAAAATGACCTAGCTGTTTCTGTGAAAAATGTTAGAAAAAATCCAAAGCTTAAAAAATTCCACGATATTAATGAAAATATCATCTTTGACTTCCTTGTTCCCTTGTTAACAACAGGATCTATGAAAATCACTGCTAAAATGTCCAAGATTCACACAGAGGACAGCAACATACTGTAGCTGCCAATACTTCAAAAGATTTGCTTTGATAGACCAAAGACTTCAGTCTATTTAGAACTAAAAGCGCACCTTAAGGAAAACAGCACAAATTTTAAAATCAAGCTCTCAAGAGTAACAAAGTAAGGAAACTAGGACTGGTTATGCAACATTAATTCAACCACATGTGCTCAGGTCAGATCTAACATGGAATGGAGCTAAAAGCATGCCAACCTTTTACAAATAACACTTCTCAAAGCTAGCGCTAGTAATAGTCACTGAAGAATTACTATCATACAGAAAATTACTTACAACAATCCTGTCTAGATTCAGTTAAGAAGTAGCAATGGTTTGTGCATGCTTTTGGAATTTTCAGTTTGCCTATATGAAAAGTAGATTTTAGTGTGTAAAGGAATTACATGTGCAATGAGAGCCAGATCCCAAACCACCAGTCCAACATTCCCCTCACAACGGGTTAACAATCTGTATATGTTTCAGCAGCAGGGCAGTCACTAAAAATTGCTGCTTACTGTTAGGATTTTGAGCCTTCCGCAAGGGTTCTACTAGTTTAAGGCAGGTAGGGGTTGTGAAAAATCTGCCATCAGAAGTATGAAGCCTAACATTAAATTCAGAATGTGCTTGTATTAGTAAGAGTAATTAGTAAGCTGAATCTGAACAAAACTTCAGGAGAAGTCAAATATGACATACGTTATTTCATATCCAAGACAGATTTTGCAGGAGTATTTATTCTTAGTTCTGATGTGAAGTATGAAAGTCCTCACCAGATGAAAGAGGAAAAAGTCCTTCAGGGGTTCATTCAAGTTAACCTCGTAACTATGGAGTTAATACCAAGTTAATACTGAGGTTGGGTAAATAGCTATTTACTTACTTGTCTAACGTTTTCTTGTGTAAATGTTGATTCCAGTCTAAGAGACCAAACACCACTACATTCCTTTCCTGTGAGCATGGCAATTCCTAAAACTGAGAAAAGTGCAGCATTTCAGCAGGGAGAGCCTGAACCTCAGGACACTCCCAATGAGTCTGCAACACTCCCTCACTCCCTTCATCTGTCCATGATGTTATATTGCATACTTTAATGATCACAAAACAATTTTTCTTGAATAACCTCTGCCCCATTCTGTATGTTCCAGACTTGAAGGGTGAATCAAGGCTGCATATGCAGCACAAAAGGCTGTCTTCTGCGAGTGCTCAGTTTGGACACAAATCTCGAAGAAAAGTGTGAATGAAGCCAGAACTGCAGAAGGAAGAGCCTGGTTTCATAGTCAGGGCTGATAAGCGATAATATGGAGCATTTTCCTCTGCCCCTCCATAACCCTTTTGTTTAATTTTAGTTACTGTTATATAATGTCAAGTACATGGAGAGAGAAGGGAAGAGAATAACCTAGGAGAAACATCATTCCAAGGCTTCTGAAGCTGGATACCAGAAGTGGGTTAAAGCATTGAATTGTTTGATTTAATTCTAATCTATTAAATTGTAAAATATGGCATACTTTTAACCTGCTAAAAGTGTTTTGAAGATATTAGTCATACCTGACTAATATTTGAGAATGCTTACATACCATTGCCACATAAGAAACCATCAGAAAATTAATAGAACAGTTTACTTAGCATAGTTTCAAGAAAGCACAGTAAACAGGGACAAATTTAAACACTATTGCTTATTATTTCATCATCAGTTAGGATATGCAGAAGTAGCAGAGCAAATAAAGGCAACATAATATATTTGGCCCTATATGCAAAATGCTACACATTTCATTAAGAACCTGTTTAAAAATCACGAGTTTTGTTAACAACAATCCAGAATTCTGAACAGTTTTGCTGTTGCCACAGTCACTCTGGTTAGGCAAGATTAAATTTCAGAAATAGAAAAGCAACAGCAGATCCGAGGAGGAAGTCCTTATTTTTTATACTGTCATTAGCAAAGTGTTAGAGGAAGATGAGAAAGAGACCACTTTCTCTTATTCTGTGCAAAGCTTCTGAAACTCTAAGATTGTCTAAGGTGATCTTTATCTTAAACACAGAAAACTACATTTAAATCTTACAGGTTGTTCTAGAACTTCATTAATGAGGTTGCTCACCTTAAGGAAATACTACTTAGAGGCCTGTTTCTTTTCCAAGGATTCAAAGAAAATGAACTGCCTTCAGCTGATACTGGTTTGACCACAGAACGTCAGGCCTCAAATCTTCCAAATTCATTGCAAAATACTAATCAATTAATTTGTGATTTCTCTCCTCTTCACAGACAAACTGTGAGCTTCCTGTTGCTCCTTTTTTTTTTTTTTTAACTAGATATGAGATAAGGAAAGTTTACTCTCTAACACTAAACTCCAGTCAGCCTAAAATTTGAGAGAAATTGAAGTGTGTCTAGTTTGGTTTTGTTACTATGCGTGCTTGTTACAAAATGCCTAAGATGCAGAGAAGCTTCTTACTGAGTCTAGACTGAAGTACATCATAATCACCATTATTGTATCAGGCAGTAAAAAAAAATCAAGCCCCCATGCAAATCTTCAAGAGGAACAATTTGGTACATTTAAGGTATGTAAATTATTATTTCAGGGTGAATCTCTATGGCTTAGACTAAGAGAAAAAGTTTCTTTTAGTCTGCACATATACGTTATAAAGTTCATGAGATTATTTACTATTTAGTGTCTTTCTTCATTGCTCTGAACTTATTATATGCTCAGAGGTCTTTGAGCATATGCTTAAATAGGACATTTAGCATGATAGTATTTAACTGGCATATATCCATACTTCATATTTAAAAGTATCTTATTTGTCTTCTTTTGAAGGTCTCAGGTTAGGTCAGACTTTCTAGGCAAATGACAATGTACACCATTATATATATATGTATTTTATTTTAATTTAAGAAAAATCCATTACTAATTCCATGTTACATATGAGTTTGCTTTAAAAAAGCAAATCCATTGTGTTTGTACAGATAAACTATGCACAAATCTTTGATACTGTTCCATGCTTGAAAAAGTAGGTATTTCAACCATAGCATGGAAATATTTTCAGGTGCTGAAAATCGAATATAATGGAATAGTTAAACTGTTGGAAAGATCCCATTAAAAATACAAGAAAATTAATACTAAGAAAAGCAACCTTCAGTCACATTTAAGATTTTGAACAACCCTTTTAGCTTTGTCTAAATGTGTTGTCAGGAGAGGATTCCTACCATTACACAGAAAGATACTATCAGCTTCTTCAAACTTCTTTCCATTTACTGAGTAGCGAGTATAGTCAGGAATTCAAGAAGGTAACCTGTGTGGCATATTTTGACCGACATACCCTGAGGCTGCAATTCTGCAAGTGATTAACAGTAAGGAAATAAATGACTCATTGTCATCTATTGACTGAAGTAATCACCACCATGGATGTCAAAAAAAGCGCCAGAAGTTACTGAAAGGAAAAAATTAACATCTCTCTGGGCATGAAGTTTATAGCGCTAAGCTATTTCACTGCAATATATAGAGAAATTCAAAGACAGATAATTTTCCAGAGCATGAACAACTGTAAAGAATAACTTTGCACACTAAAAGGATATTAACATTTTCCATAAAGTATTATTTAATCATTTATTTTTTCTAAAATAAAACTGTTGAAGAGAGTCTATAATTAACTAGCAGGTGATCACACACATGTTCTTTTGTGAGTGTTGACAATTGAAAGGAAATGCAATTTTTAATGTATTAATCAAAATATTGTTCTAGTTATTGCTACTGATCCCTTAAAAAATATTGAACAATCAAATGAAATATCAAAAAAAAAACCAGTCTGAAAGGAGTTCACTTTGTGAGGGAAGATTAGAACAGCTACAGATTGCAACCTCTCTTCCCACACCTCTCAAATAGATGAGCTGCGAGATGGAGACTGGGGAAGGAAAGTCACTCCACTCTGGTGAGACCCCACGTGCAGTACTGTGTCCAGCCCTGGAGTCCCCAGTGTAGGAAAGACATGGACCTGTTTGAGCTGGTCCAGATGAGGGCCACAAAAATGATCAGAGGAATAGAGCACCTCCTCTGTGAGGAAAGGCTGAGATTGTTGGGCTTGTTCAGCATGGAGAAGAGAAAGCTCTGGAGAGACCTTATAGCAGCCTGCTACTACCTAAAGGGAGCTTATGAGAAAGGTTAGGGCAGACTTTTTAGTTGGGTGTGTTGTGATAGGACAAGGTGGTTTTAAACTAAAAGAGGGTAGATTTAGATTAGATATAAGGAAGAACTTTTTTTCATTATGAGGGTAGTGAAATATTAGAACAGAGAGATGGTGGATGCCCCATCCCTTTAAACAGCCAAGGTCAGGTTGGACTGAGCTCTGAGCAACCTCATCTAGTTGAATCATAGTATCATAGAGTCAACTAGGTTGGAGATCTGTTCCTGCTCATTGCAGGGGGTCTGGACTAGATGACCTTTAATGATCCCTTTCAATCCAAACTATTCTATGATTCTATGTCCCAGGCAGCAGAGTCAAATCATTGCTAAAGAAAGAAAGACTGTAAATACTTTGTAATTATTTGTGATACAAAATTATAACCATTCACTTTAGCCAGCCCATAAGCATTTACGTTCTTGCTTTTTCCTTCTTTCACATCCTTTTCTTCAGAAATCCCCATATGGCCATTTATCCAATATGGATCCTAGCTGTTCATTAAATATCTGTATTAGTCTAGCCCCACAGCTTGGATAATGTAAATAGCTTCTGTGACAACAAAATCCCAATTAAATAGAATTATAGGAGCAACAAAACATAAAGGCTGGTGATGTTGCTTCAGGAGCTGGAAGGTCCTTTTTACAGATGTTAGTTCAAAATCTGAGTTGTTGGGTCTCTCCAGCCAAAATAGGGGGAGATTTCCATGAAGTATCAGTTGTAACCAAGATCTTTCAGGTCCTCAAGGGATCTTTGGCAACTTTTTCCACATGTTGGAATACAGTGAGATTTCTAAACATCCCACAGCAATAATTAATGTTTTTCTAACTTCCTGCCCCCAAGACTCTGCTTATCAAGGATTAGATACAGACCGCAATATGCAATTAAGTGGAACAGACATGCTCATCAAATGGAGGAGGAACTGTAGGTAAACATCTGTTACTGTTTTACAACTATTTCCACTCCTACTCCTCCTTTCCCACTTTCTCAATTAATAGCAGAAGTAGAATAGGAAAAGTTTGTCATACATTCAGTAATCTCCAGCGGCTTACACAGGACAGCATCTAGCAAATGAGCAGGTAAACATTTTTGCCTGTATTCTCGAGCTCTCTGAAGGTAATAATAAGAAAGTTTGTTCTTAAATGTTTCTTCTTTTTTATTTAGCTTAATTATTACCTAAATCCTCTTACTGAAGAGACATGACTACCTAATCATCTCAGAGGTGACAGTAAGAGTCAAGCTGATATACCAATAAACAAATCTGGATCCAGGATTTTTTCTCCTTTTTAAAAATAGCAAATGATTGATTATTTGAATTAGACCTGAAATTCAGGTTTCATTTAAACAAAAGGTAAAATAAATAGTTTCTTTAAAACGTGAAAGTTTGGCCACACAACTACAGCATCATTTGCTAATCCAAGAACAGGAGGGTAGACCTGTTCAAAAAGTGAAAATTGATAAGTCTCGAAGTATGGAATAGTTTGGATCTAGACTTTGAGAAAAAATAATAAATCAAATAATAAGTTTGTTCTTGGTTTGGGCTGCTTACAGCTCAAATTTTGTATAACCATTGAAAGTGCAACCTGATGCATGCTTAAAGCACATATTTCCAAAAATAGTATTTTTATATGACTCCACTTAACAGAGCTTTAAAAGCTGCTTAATTACAAAGAAAGACCCTTCCTGACTCACTGTAATCTCACTGATGGACACATAGTATTATTTTCTTTCTTAGGCAAAACCTCATATTGCTAGAATGGTTACATATGACCAAAGCCAGGGCAAAGAAACATAAGAGATGGGTCAAGACTGTTTAAAGAGGAACAGAGAAATCTCTACATTGTTGTTTAATCAGACCAGGTGGGATATACAGAAGACCTTTAAGGTCATTTGGGAGAGGAGTGTTCATGGCCATTTTAGGTGCTGATACTGTTTTTCCACTAACAAGGTGATTGAGATTGGTTGCTAGAGTACTGAAGAGTTTCAGTAAAGAGCTAAATAAATGTAATATGCTTTGATTACACCTTAAGAACTAAGAGCCATCTAATCTGCAACTCTAAATGCTTTCTAATCTGCATAGAGCTTGAAAGTAATTGGGTATTGATTTTTTAGTCATGACCTTTACATCACAAGACAGGTAAAAACTGGGATGTTTTACTGGAATGGGCTTGGGTGCCCTAAGTCTCTGGGTTAAAGTACAGGTTAGTTCTTCAATTTTGGTGGCATAAGAAACTTGTACAAAACATCCCTAAGACATGGCTCTTCATCTCTCAATTTTGCATTCTTTGGTAGCTGGTTTTAATCACAGGACTGTGTTTTATCTGCAGATGTCACTTCATAGCATGGAGCTAAACATCTGGCTAATAAGGTTGTACTGGACTCCTTTTTTGTTCTTTCCCATTCCTCAGAACCTACATATCTGTGTTTGACAGTGGCCTGCGTCCCTTCCTCAAGGCATATAAAGGAAATACAGTAAACCAATACAAAAAATCCAAGTGGTTAATTCTGAATGTAGAAAGCTGTATTTCAGCAAATACTCCTTAAATGTAAGCTTTCTCCATGTTGCAACAACAGCACTACCACTTGCTTTAACTTAGGGAGAACAGTTCAACAATATATGTTAGACAAATCATTTACAGATGTTCAGTCCCAAAATTTGTTTTGATTTATAACACAGTGTAGTATGTTACAGAAGTATTCATCTTGGTCCAAGGTAAACAAGAAATATGAAAGAGGTGCAATATTTGTCACCAGAGTATCTGCATATATTAATCACATGGTAAAGAGAAATAAAATAATTTTAACTAAATTTTGGTCTCTCATTTACAAGTGAAGTAATAATATTGCTACATCATTGTCCCTTTTCTGGGCATATCTGCACAGCTTGTTTCTTCCAAAATTAGAAGTCAAATATCAAGAGACAATGCTAGACCTGGATTTACAGAGATTAAATCCCAGTTAAATTTTTGTGATGAATTTCTTACTGGCTAGGTGACTACCAAGGCCACAGCAGTTAATCAAAGGCTGTACAAGCACCAGGTACAGGCATCTAGGTGGAATCCTTAAGCAGAACACTGGGTAGGCATGTTGGCTTTTAGGTAGATGACAGACGAATCTGCGATCAAGAATCATATTCAAACAGACCTCATCTGTCAAGGTAGACAACTTTTTTTTGAGACAGCTGCTGGGTGCACACCTTTATCTAATTTTCACAGATGCGAAAGAAAAACCTTTCCCTCCGATTTTAAGTAATGTAAGAGAATTTCAATTTAGCACAGTCTTATTAAGAGTGCAGATTTCCACTTCATCAGGAATAATCCAGAAAAGTCCTGTTTTTCTGCCGGCCATGTCTGAACATAGAAAAGTGTATCAAGCCAAACCACACTGTGAGACTGCTCCTTACATAGTTCTGGTCCTCGCCTTCCTCTTAATTATCTCCATTTTTTGGGAGGGGATCAGGCAAGGTGGTCATTCCTCAAGAGTCCTAGATTTGGGTTCCTGCCTGTGATTGATCATGTGTCTCTGAACTCCTCTGCAGATTGGCCTTGAGTGAGCTACTGGCTCTCGTGATGGGCTTGGCAGGATAGTATTTGGTTTCTCCCTTGTGTCATTTCCTCTGTGAGCTCCTTTGTGAGTCTTTTATCATATTACTGACTATGTAGATTTAAAAATAAAGAAATAGGCAAATAATTGTGGGGAAAAAAAAGAAAAACAAAAAATATTTAAAGGATGCTATTCAGAGTGATAAGACATCTAGAAAATGGTTATTTATGATTTAAGCTTTCCATTTATCCTTACAGTCTCAAATGACTGACAGTTACAAAGCACTGGTGGAACTAAAGGAAGTAAACTGGAGAAAAAGTAGTACTTACAACCTAAAGTTGCATCTGGTTTTCTATCTTTCTTTCTTTTCATTTTTTTGGTCTCATTGATAGTTCTACCTTGCTGAGCAGATTTTGAAATACTTATATTTTGAACACACTCTGAACTATATTTTTCCTGAACTTATCTTATGTTTAGCTTCAACTTTTCATAAAACTTCTGCCTCTTTCAAGACACTTTCATAGCAAGTGACAGATACAGGGTGATAAGTACTAGCATTAGATCGAATAAATGCACATTCTGACTGCGGGTTTAAATACTGCCATTGTGAAACAACACTTGGACATGAAGTGTCTGATTAGAGCCAGTTCAATTTTTGCTAGAGCTCACAAGTTCTGGCACAACCAACCAGGTACCTCAGTTTCTTCCACCACTTTTAGAATAAGACAGAGTTCAGTAACACTGCATAAATATAATATCAAAGAATTTTTGGCTTCATACAAATAGGGAGGCCAAAGAACAGAATAACAGGTAAGGAGGCCTAAGACTCCCTTGAGATAGGGAAAAGATGATACAATATTTTTTTCTAACCAACACAGCATAAGCTTGACTGGTAGCAATGCTTGTTATTGAGATTACTAGATTTTCTCTTTTATAAAATCCTGCTCCTCAAGCAATTAGCTACTCAGAGAGAGGGCAGCTTTAAGTACTTCTCAGTTTCTTTTTACCACCTGGGTTTATAGCATCTACAATTCTTTGATCACTAGGGATCCAACAACTGAGATTAAATCTAGCAACATTCAAGCTGCTGTGGTTTCAGTTTGTTACCAGCTGCTTAAAACCCTCCCCCCCAATATAATATCTATATGAAAGGAAATTATTAATAGAGTTTTTCTATATATATCCCTGCTAACATGGCTCAAAATAGCTAATCACATGAATGCAAGGTCTACTAGACTGTAACAAATCTCAGTGATGACTATTTGAATTGCCTCTTAATGTGCACACATGCCAGAGCATTGCTTGATTTCAAAGCAAAGACTCAGTCAGATTGACACCCTATCTTCTGAAAGCAGGCATGCACCATCAGACCTCGTTAGTCAGGTCAAGAGATCAGATCTCTACTTATTCTTACCCTGCTAGTGTCTGCATGGGCTACAACCTCCGAAAGCTACATTTACAAATTACCAGACACCAAATACTTGCTGCCTCTCACAACAGTGAAGTGATCTCCCTTGCCACCCTGCAAAGCAAATTAGGTAAAACTGCATTGACTACCTGAAAAACAAGAGTATCTCAGCTCTAATCATTGTAGTGCCAAAGGAGTTGTTGGCTCTGTTTAGGCGCCATCTGCACTGAAGTTCTTCTGATTGCTGGCGGGCATAGTAATGAGTTCCCAGTACTAGGGCATTATCAGAACAGGCCTGGTTTACTACCTCTTTGTTCTAAGCAGAGATCTAAGAAATAATTAACTTGCTAGGGAAAAAAGTATTACTCTCCATCAGTGATAAAGAACCTTTTCTTCTAACCTTTGAAAGGGATTACAAACAGCAACTATCTCCTATATCTTAACCCTTTACTGATTGCCCCACAGGGCATATATGTTTATATATGTATAAATCATAGTTTATAAGAATCTCTGACACCATGGTGAGCCTGGCATCTGCCTATGTGCTTTCCTATTTGCCCTCATGCAACTTTATTGAGTAAGACAGAATGTCTAGAACTGATTAAAAGTGGTCAGTAGCTCCAAACAAATCCCCATTTAGCTCCATAGATTTGCTGCTCTTCACAGTTCTAGATATTGGACATCCCCTGGGAAATCCAAACATCCCTATGGACCACTTTATCACTTCAAGAAATCAGCTGATAAAAGCAGTGCCATGACTCCCTGAATAAGATTGGGGGAGCAATTTCCTATTCATTAGAATTGTATGTTCCAGCCCTAAGTCACAGGAACACCATTAGTAACTTCAGCTTGCATTCATACAGAATTGCCCCAGCAGCAATTCCAAAAACTCCATTCCAAACCACAAAGAAAGCGTCAAAAAAGCTTACCGACAACCCTCCTTAACCTCCTCTTCAGAAGCCTCCCAAGGCGGATAGCCACCTAAAGGCAGTTTTGAGAGAAACTATGAGAGCCATGGATCAACCCACTTCACAGCCTGACAGCTACTTCTATCAGTTTTAGAAAGTGCCTGTGTTTGCCTAGGACTAATGCTTTCTCAAAACTCTCAGCAAAAGGTCCACAGACAATTTCCAAATTCTTTCAAACTTTTCTGTGTTTCCAGGGCCTAGCTGGAGGATGAGTGATAATGAAGAAATCTGTTCCCTAATACACCCAAAGTAGCAGGAGCAGTCACCTACAGGACCTCTAGGGGAAGAAATTCTAACTTGCACAAGCATTTTGGAGTGTCTTATTTCCAAATGTACAAGTACTTGACTTTGTTTGTATATAATCCAAGATCTATCTGTATATGGCATTTCTCACAGCTGCGATGATAGCACCAGACCAGAGAAAAACATCAGAGAGACTATTTCAGTGCAACATTTTGTTTGTCAATTAAGCAAAAACAGTACTGCATCTCATAAATATTATCCACTTACTTCCCGTAAGCCTTTAGGGTTTGTTACACAGAATTACTGTCTCAGGTCTTTATTAAACAGGAAAAAAATTTTTGTGCTGAAACCCCTCTGCTACAAGCCAATACAGAAATCTCATTCTCTCCTTCTGTGGCATCACTGCCCCTTGTGTCTGACTATGCTCACTTCCATGCATAAGGAACGTGGCACAAATATATGAATTATGCCTGGCCTAGAGGAGGTTCTTCATAAAGGTAACAGGTGAGTTGCTGTGGATTAGGAACAGGAAGGTAAGCTCAGTATTGACAGAGACCTTTTAAAGCTGCATCAGGAGTGGGATTTGTTTCTTTTGGGGAGAAGGGATGATCCAAAGTAGAACTTGAAAGCAGACAGCAAAACACTCCCTGGATGTAAGAACAGGGAGTCAAGTGTGAGACCCAGGCTGAACACTTTTATTTGAGTGCCTTGAAATACATCATGGGCATAAAGCCCAGAATGGGTAAAGGACTACTTTAAAATTAGCTCATTCTGTGACAAATGAGTTATCTTAAAAAATATTTGTAAAAAAAAATCACATTAACTAAAAAGCAATGTAAACATACCTTATGCCACTGTATTGGTTCTTGTTAATAACCAGGAAACTTTAACTACTCTGAAGAACAGAGAATGTTAAATAAATGCCATTAGTTGCACAGCATGCAACTAACATAATTTGGCACTTGGCTGAGCATTCCAATGCAATTACTTGTAACTCTTAAGGTTTAAATATGACAACTAGTGGCCAGTTTTCAAAAAGGGACAGGTAACTTCTGGCACAAAGTCATTTCCAAGCTTCTTTTGAAGAAATTCTCCTTTAACAGAAAAATATCCATGTGGCAAGGTAGCATAAGATACAGCTGAAAATTCCTTGAAGTTGCGTATTACATGTATGTAATGCTTATGACATTATCAGTGAATAAATACCTTGGCGTGCGGTTTTAAGATCACATGTAAATGTGATCTCAGTGAACTTTTTGAAGCATTAACTGATTTCTGTAAAATTCATCAAGCTCCACTAAAGAACAGAGCTAGCTAAGAGCAGAATCAGTCAAGGAGGAAAGAACGGGGGACTGAGGAGAGAACCTATGTAGATTTTATTTTTTTGTTGTTGTCAGTAAACTGCGACTGCATGTCAGTTATGCAAATGTACGGGTCATGGTGAAAGTTTTTTTCCAAATTCTTCCTCCAAACAATGTTTTGTGATTTTTTTTCCTCCCCAGTGCATATATGTATTTTTAAAGGAGGCTGCTAACAGCTTTTAAAGACTTCCTTGTAATATTAGCTCTGAGTTAGAAGTGTTGTTTGTACTCCCTTTTTTTGAAATTTGAATTCCAAGACATTCTTCAAGTCTCCTTAGCCTCATCATTTCTTCAGCTGCTGCCTATCAGAAAAGTATATTCACTCTGTAACCACAGGGTAGGTTGTAAAAGAATCTTAAGCAGAAGAAAAAGGAAGCAAAATAATCTGGGAAAAATCTCTGCCAGTTTGTAACTAACAACACGATAAAGGAAACGCTGTCATTTATCAACAAACACATTCACATATAAGATGAAGAGTTCAATATGTTTATTTTTGTTAAAAGTAAATAAGCTTTCTAAGCATTTGTAAATCATCCTGGGTAAATCACAGGAGCACACAGATACTGTCATATCAGCAGAGTCCTGCATCAAATACTTATGAAAATAGGTCAGACTATCCACCCAGAAAAATCATACTCTTCCTTGTATGTTTGTTTCAACATTGTTATGTACTTATATGGGATTGTTAAAGTAATTGTATTTTTGCCAGACTGGCTATAACATAATCCACCTACAACTGACCAACTACAGAACAAAAATTAAACAAACATTTTGCTGTTGTTAAACATTTTTTGTGTGGGTCTGAGCTTCTGAAGCCAGATCACTTGGATTATGTATACAATGTTGGTAATTGCATTCCTTAAATCGACAAAATGACACGAAGCTCACTATTTTCCAAAATAGCTTTGCAAACAATGACAATTACTGCCCAGACATTTTCAAACACAGCAGGTTATTGGCTTAGGCAGTGATTGAAACCCTAAAAAGAAGATAAATATTTTGAAACTCATTGTAAATCAAATTTGTGCACTGGAGTAAGAATGGATTATCTGCTTCTAAACAGCAAAAGATGTTTTAGTTTGGGGGGCTTTTTCCATGCTTATTTACTAAGAATTATTTTTAATTTTCTCTGTGATTTATATATTTTTTTTTATTTTCTCAAGAATTTTAGTTGTTGCATTGTGATAAGTGCTCTAATTAGTTATACATACTTTACTCATTATATTTTACTGATGTCCAAGAATTTACTGTTTCTCAATCTTTTAATAAAAAGTACATTTTTCAGATTAAAAATTCATAGGGAACAATGCTATGTTGGCTTCATGCTGATCTGCAAGTATTTATAGCAGATGCATCTACAGTCTCAGCTGGGCAAATTTCTCCGATGTAATTAACTGAGCCCTTGACTAAAAATGAGTCTATGATGAGGATTATTATATTGTGATGTTCCATATCCTGATCCTGTGGTACCAAGACAAAGGCAGCCATCTATTTCATCCTTTGTTTCAGAAAGTAAGTATCTGGAAAAGTTAAAAAGGCAGCCCAAATTGGAATTCATACACTTGACTGTACGAGCAGCTTTGACTATTATCAACAGAGAGGCAATATCAGGACACCAAAGGCACTGGTTTTATGTATGTGCACTCAAAGCTGGTTATGAATTACAAGGTTTCTGACTTAGAGCCAGATTCACATTCTCTGGCAGATCAAGACTGTTGTAGGATGAAGGCATTACCTTTGAACTCTCCAAGGAGTTCTTTGGCAGATCACAAGTTCAGGTTTACCCCGCATCTTCATGAAAGAAGTAATTTAAGTAAGACAGGATGTTGCTAGACTGTTGTTGAGCATTTATTAATTAATATAGAGTTGTTATTGCATCCTTCTCTTTCTCAGCAGATCACAGATGTTAGAGACAAATTAAATGAGTGCAGAATATCCCTGGGCTCCGGCAGTTTCCAGATGGAAGACAGTACCTTTAAATGACCCAGAAGGAAGCAGCATTTCACTAAGTCAGGTCATTATTTCTATAAAATGAGGATCAGAGCTTAAAATTTTCTAAAGCAGTTGCTTTCACTGTGAAAGATAACTGATATTTTGTAAAGAGTATACTTAATGAGAACGGGATATTTGTGCCACTAGACCTTGCAATTTTTGGAGGTCTGAAAGTGCTGGTTGTTTTCCACTGAAAGACTACTGCAATGATATGAATCACCTGTTGAGTTTCCTACCCTTCCTCTCAATCTTAAAAATAATTTTCTAGCTTTCATCAGCATAGAAAGGGGGGAAATTGTGAAACAAACCATAAAGCTTAAAGAGGGGTTAATAAGAGGAGAGTAACTCACAAGTTTGGAGTTCATTTGGTGGGGATTTTTCCCCTAAAGACAATTTCATGATTTTTTTTCAAATCTTGACTCAAGATTTTGAGCAGCAGAGCTGGCTGTTTATCTGTGCATCCTTTTTGAAACTTCCACAGGTTAAGTTCAGGTAAGTACGGGCCATTAAAAACAACCTCAAAGAACACCACGAACTTGATTGATATAAAAATAAGCATGTACTATTGAATGACACACATAGCATAATAAAGAAAACACAAGCAAAACCAAGCTGACATTTTACATTTAACCACAGCACTCTATTGCACAATTCTGGACACCCTATGCAAGGTGACTGCTTTTGTAATCAAGTTGCTCAAGCCACAGAGGAATGATCAAAATTTCAGTCCAAAGGTTACCAAAACATGTTAGCACTCTCTTACCCTTTTATTTTGAAAGGCAATTCAAGGTTTATTGTTTTGAAGGATGTAAGTCTCAGACTGTTAACAAGCAACATACCTCTTGGCAGCTCTTCACTACCCTGATGACCAGCTGAGAGACAACACACACTGTAAGCATTTGTTCATCAGCTCAGCAAAATTACATGGGACTCAGCGAGAATCTGGCATTCAAGAACTCTGCTGTCTTTGTGGCAGGCAGATTTATGGACATTATTTTTGCAACTGCTACTTTTCGTGATCATTTACAGTTCACTCATCTGCTAAATACAGCATAGCCAATTAAATCAGGCTATCCAAAGATGTATAGAGTTCAGCTCACTGCTGAGAGTCACCGAGAGTCATGGCTTCTTTCTTTTTAGAGTATATATAGCATTTCAGGAGTTCACTGAAGGGACCAAGGTCTCTCTATCTCCATGGCCCTCCGTGGGCCCCCCATTTTTCCTCCTGTGGACTGAACTTCTGCAAGAACCGAACGTCCCTTTGACTTCTCTGACTCCAGGATTTTCTACAAGTTTCTCACACCCTCTGCCTACCCACAGGAGCTATAGCCCTCTGCTTATAGGGGCACCTGGGGCTGGGACCTGTGATCTCCACCAATTCATCCAATCCTTGCCTTGGAATCCCCTTGCTAGCTTGGATTTCCTTAGCCCCTCGTGCTCTCCCAGCCTTCCTGTGCCATCTCATAGCACATTCTTCCTCTACTCCCCCTTGCCTCTCTGCAGTTTCCCCCAGTCCCACAGCATCTCTCCTTCACTGAGCAGCTCTGCCCATGTGCTTGCTCCAGAGCCGGGGCTTCACCATGGCTCCCCAACCCCACCCTCAGCCTTCCTCCTCAGCTTGAGCCCTCGTGCTCTCATGCAATGACTTCTCTTTTTGGAGGTGCTCACTGTGGCATCCCCTTCACCTCTCCAGGTGGGGAGGGAGCTGCCATGAACATGAGGCTGGGTGGCGGCTGTTGCTCAGCCTGGCTCAGGCAGCCACTGAAGGCCATGGGTGCTTCTCACCTATGGTGCTCCCCAGACCTGGTGTGAAGCTGACCCACACCCAGCTCTTGGCCTCCTCTCTCGTGCCAGCTGCCATCAGAGGAGACAGGCAGCAGCTCAGAGCTCAGCAGCTCTCCACACCACACAAAAGTGACCAGGGCAACCCGCAGCCCCAGCCCCAGCCCCAGCCCGGCCCCAGCCAGTCTTGCACACACCAGCACCCTGTCCTGACCAGGGCTCCGAGCTGCCACAGGCTACGGCGGGTTCCTGGAATGGGTGGAGGGACACCAGGTGCTGGAGACAGGGAGCTAAGAGGCCAAATGTGAAAGATGCCCTGGGGAGAGCAGGTTTCCCAAGTGCAGCCTGTCCTTCCCATGTGTGCCAGGTGACAGAAAGACCATGTGCCACTGGAAACTGATTTGATGCAAGGCACCACAGGCAGAGGCACCTGCAGTGTCTGAAACCACATCCACCCGTTTCACTGAGTGCCCACCTTCCAGGAGTGCCAAAGAGCACAAGTCTGTGATGCCAGAAATGTGTTTTGCTCATACTAGGGGAAAAAGGAACATATGGCAGAGTTTACCATCTAGAGGTAAAAGGGAGTGAGGGGACATATCCAGGGCCATTAGACCAAGGTCCCAAACCTGTTCTCAGTGTTTTTTCTTTCAGTAACATTTGTGATCATCATGACTGCAAGAAGTGGCAAAACCAGCATAGCAACTTCACAAATCGGCGGGGGAGGGAAGGATACTTTACAGAAGGATGTTATCTTAATGCTTTAGACCTATCTTAGGCTGATTGGGATAAGAAATGAAAAAAAAAAATCATGTAATAGAATTCAGGCCATCTGCCTTCAGCTTTACAAATATTTTAGCAAGGTTTGCAGTGAGCAGCTGAAGCTGAGCCAACTTCTTTAAACCCACTGCAAAGCCTGAGATAGAGTATTCCTCTTGTATCTTCCTTTTGCGTCTGATGCAAAATGTAACTGAAGTTATTTTCCCCTTTTATTTAAATAGACTGTTCTCTATTTCACAAGGATTTTGAGCAAGATATAGTTAATTGATGCATACAATTATAGCTGTCATACCTCCTCTCCTCCTAGAAACTCAGTTACCAGCTCTATCCTTGACAAAATGCTTGTGAAGAATATGTCTGAAGTCAAATGTTATCTGCTAATTGACAGGATGTTTTCAACAGTGTAACCTTATCTTAAGTAAATAAACTTCTAAGGAAACTTTGAGCCAGAAAGGCCAAATAAGAAGTTTGAGATCCCTTTTTGCTGCAGAAGGTCTTGTTTTGATACTGCATTTCAACAGCAAAGGCTAAATGTGAAAAAGAATCTGAGAGACAAGAAGAGAGTCTCAGTTCACTCTGTTCATATTTGCTACTAAGTCAGTGGTTTTCCTAACACAAAAAAGCATCTTGAGGGGTCTTTAATTATTGTGGTAAAAAAAAATTTAAAAATATGTTTATCTGGTATCTTATTTGGAAAAAAGAAAGAAAATATGTATTTCTAGTATGTTTTTAAAGTCTTATAGAGATTTTATAAAGTTTTTACACTTCAATAAGTAATTAAAAAAACACCCAAAAATTAACATTTCTAACATGTAACAGTGTTAGTCTACAGATGTGAAAACTCTTAATAACATTCACATTAAAACATTAGATCAAAGACACCAATACAATACACAAAATAAATAGGAGATCCACAGATGTGTCAAAGCAGTGAGAAAAAGAAGCAGTCACTCGGGGGAAGGAGCTGATGGAGGGCTGTGAACTCCTGTCCCAGTGTGTGGATTTTGAGGAATGAAAGGGAGTGTCCTGGAAATGACTGCAAACTTCCAACACACATCGTGCCTATGCAAGGCCCTGTCTGTCTCTGATCAGCACTCAAAGATGTTAGAAGGCAGTGAACCTACTTAAGTGCACTGCACTCCTGTGAAATTACTTGCTTTATAAAAGCACAGCTGACCTCAGAACAAATGTGTCAATAACCTAAAATGCACTCTGAACTTAAGTTTGTTCTCAGAAATTCCAGTTAAATTGAGGGTCCGTGTCTTTCCATGAAGATATAACTGGAAGATGTGCCCACATGTGCAGAACAGTTACCACAGCTTTCTTGCACACAAAGCTTTACTCAGCACCAAGCTGCTTCTAAGGGAAAAGAGATCTTGAATCCCCACAGAAGACTGATCTTCACTGCAAAACATAAATCATATTGGAAGATGGGCTTTCAAACAGTACGAATGATAATTTTGTTATGTTATAAACATTGCAAGAGCATGTACAGTTATGAAGACTTTGATGGGGGTGTGGGGAGAAGAGTAAACAAACACAGATTTTGATGTGCTTAGCATTGACAATATCCAATTTCCAAAAGCCATGGCTCATCTCTTATCAGGCAGGCCAAATCCGATCCCTCTGGGTGGTCATAACAACTGAAGCCTGGAACACTCTCTGGCTGAGCCTTCACTTCTAGTGTCCAAAACACTTCCTCTTCTATCTCAAGCTGTGATCCGATGAATTTGTTCCAAACAGGACTACTAAAGGAGTGAGATTATTTGTCTAGCGATCTTGCTAGGTCTTCTCTGAAAAGGCTTTCCTGTTTACAGGAATGGCATCCTCCCACTCTGAAAGCAGAAATGCATACGTACATGCTTTCCAGGTCAGATTTCAGTCATTGTCTTACTGGCAGCTATACAACCTCTGAGCTTAAACTATGTGTCCTATAGTCTGTCCAGCTCTATGAAAATGTCAGAAATAGAAGAAAATAAATGACATGTGGTGCTTAGGTGATACGCCAATTTAAGGGATGCAGTATCCTTCAATGCACACCATACCGCATTCTGAGCGGCTCGGTTTCCTAAACTGGGCATGAACTCCCCCTTTAGCTGGGCCAGATATACTTGGGAGACTACCAAGTTGCTAGTGCTGTAGTAAACCTTGTTCTGTGGTGGACTGAGCGCTTATAAATCTATTTGGGATTCCATCCTGGTTACTGCATGCAAATGCTCTTACACCATTCTGTCTAGGAGAAAGAGTGGAGGGACCACACAGAAGCAATGATCCATCCCTTCCACCTAATTGTTGCTTGTGGTGAAGGGAAGACAGCCAGATAGAGTGTCACTTCTCACAGAATGATGGTCTCAGCTTAGTAATGGTCTTAAGACTCTTAGATTGATGACTGACTGACTCCAGATGAGGCTCACAGGACTCATGCAGTAAACCTCCACAGAATAGTCCTGGATCTTAGTTCCTAGTAATAATAAATAACAATAATAAAAAAGTCAGCAAAATAACCAAGGCCTATTCAACATGCTACAGAAGATACTTAAAAATGCTACTTGTAGATCAGAAAATTTCAGAGACAACAGGGAGTTTGCTGATGAAGCAATCATGGGGTATAGCAAAGCAAAACAGAGAAAGGAAACCCAAGTATCTCAGGTAAAAATTTTTGTGGCCATTTCCTTAAGAAATAAACTGAAAAAGTGTAACAGAGAGTTGTAATAGCAGGGTTGGCTCCAGAAAGAAGTTCAGGTGCAGGAAGAGTGGATTTTAAGAAGACTGAAGGAAATTTTGTGCGCCAGGAAATCTACAGTCAAGATAGGCAATATTAGTTTTAAGGTAGCAGGAGGAGGAAAACAGAGGGAAACACAACCACCATTTCAATTTACCCAATTTGTCATCATAATCTAAACCACAAATGCTCCAGGGGGGACGGATAATACTTTAAACTGAACAATAGTGGGAAACTTATTGGATAAAACCTGTAGTGTGAGTATATGGGAGGAAAGTGAACACAGTTTTGGAATGACAGAGAAACTGCTATTAGAATGCATTATTTACTAAGACTACTCCACCTTCAGCTTCTGACCTGAAGGGCAATAAAAGCTTGTGACAGAGCACAGGCAGAAATACCCATACCTTTAAAACAGGTAATTGTTTTTTGAATCATTCGTAAATAGAATAAAAGAGAATAACCATTTCAAAATATTTAAGGTTCTCTGTACTTTCTTTTGCATTTTACTCACAATAATAGAATTATTATTTTCATTAAACCAGAACTGAGATTTTAACTGAGAAGCAAGAAAAAATTCATAGGACTTGATCAGAGATTTCCATACAAGATATTTTTATCATACCAGGTAAGAAAAGCAGCACCTTGGTTTGCAGCCCAGAAAGTGCGCTCGCAGCCCAGAGAGCCAACTGTATAATGGCCTGCATCAAAAGGAGCATGACCAGCAGGTCAAAGGAGGTGATCCTGCCCCTCCACTCTGCTCTCCTGAGACCTTACTTGGAGTATTGCGTGCAGTTCTGGTGTCCTCAACATAAGTACATGGAGCTGTTGGAGCAAGTCCAG
The DNA here is from genome assembly GCA_017639245.1 of Myiopsitta monachus. NCBI lineage: Eukaryota > Metazoa > Chordata > Aves > Psittaciformes > Psittacidae > Myiopsitta > Myiopsitta monachus. The sequence goes on from CM029941.1 coordinate 22,315,153, forward strand.
AGGAGGGCCACAAGGACGATCAGGGGACTGGAGCACCTCCTGTATGAAGATAGGCTGAGAAAGTTGGGGCTTTTCAGCCTGCAGAAGAGAAGGCTGCGTGGAGACCTCAGAGCAGCCTTCCACTATCTGAAGAGGGCCCATAAGGATGCTGGAGAGGGACTCTTCATTAGGGGCTGTAGTGACAGGACAAGGGTAACGGGTTCAAACCTAACCAGAGGAAGTTCAGGTTAGATATAAGGCAGAAGTTCTTTTCTGTGAGGGTGGTGAGGCACTGGAACAGGTTTCCCAAAGAAGTGGTAAATGCCCCATCCCTTGCAGTGTTCAAGGCCAGACTGGACAGGGCCTTGAACAACCTGTTCTAGTGGGAGGTGTCCCTGCCCATGGCAGGGGGGTTGGAACTACATGATCTTCAGGTCCTTTCCAACCCAAACCACTCTGATACACTGGAGGAAAGGGATGCCATCCAGAGGGACCTTGACATGCTTGAGGGTTGGCCAATGCCAACCTCATGAAGTTCAACAATGCGAAGTGCGGCATCCTACACCTGGGTCGGGCAATCCCAGGCACAGCTACAGGTTGGGTGAAGTGATTCAGAGCAGCCCTGCAGAGAAGGGCTTGGGGGTGCTGGTCAATCAGAAACTGAATATGATGTTACAGTCCTTTCCAACCCTAACCATTCTATGATTCTATAATGCTTTGATTTTATCTCTTAGCAACAGTGACCTAAGAACCATATCTTCTGAAATTACTTTCTTCTTTATACATAAAACCATTATGGCTTCAGATAAACTTCAGATAAAACTTTAGGAGCTCAATGCAAAAAGGACATTTTATTTTTATTATTGACTGGCTGTTAATGAAATCATTCCAAGAAGTACAGGATATTCTTGCTGTCATTAATTTCATTCTTGATCTACGTTACTGCTTAGGCTAAGATATTATCTAATAATGTACATAACCACCTTCTTGACTTTTTTTTTTCTTATTGTTTTTCTTATATATGACAAACATCACCTATACCAAGGACAGTATTCTAGCACAACATACAGATGTTACTTGAAAAAAACCCCTTACATATATTTTGATGTATTTGATGAAGCGAATGTTAAGCATACAGAATTATAGTAAGTCAGGGAATAAACAATCGTACCATGGGTATCATTCTTAAAAGCTGCAGTTTTATTTTACTAAATTATCTATGTTAAAAACAAATCTGTGCCTGGTGTGGAATTTCACTGCATCGTGTGTTACAATATTTTTGTTTTCATTACAAGCAGAAGAATGCATGTAGAACAAGTGTTAACAAACATGACAATAAATTAGAATATAATTTACAAAAGCAAAAATATAATAAAGTAACAGTGTACCACATTAATACTGAGTATAAAATAATAAGCAACTAATCACAATAATACAAAGGTAATTTCGGTCTGTATTATTAAGGATATCTATGTGACATTCACTCCATTACAAAGTTCCTAATGAAATGGACTATTTTTGGGTGAATATACCTTGAGGGGTTAATCTCTAGATTTTTATTTCTGTTTTGATCTTCTTCAGCTGATAGTATTGCTCAGTGGAACTACTGGCACCAGATTGATTTCTGCATGTCATATTCTATTTGATTCTAGGCCTGTTATATTTATAGCCTATACAAATAGCCCTTTTGTCACTATTTAGGAATATAACATTATTTATCTTAGATTATATAGATTGCTACAGTGACACAGCAGCAGTGAACTGTGCTGTCAAAACCAATTACTTTTCTTTGAATTAGGTTTAATTTTCCGGTGTTAGTCTGAAGCGTTGCTTAAGTTTGTAAATCCACATACATTCTGCGTTTTGTTCCCTTTAACAATACAATTCAATGTTGCTCTAGGGAGTTCTTTAAATTCCAACCTCAGTGCTGTTATGTTGCAGAGTAAACATCAGACTCCCTAGTGTTCTAGCACCAGTAAGAGAGCAAAATGTGCCTTTGGAAACTCTCCTTACAATTTTAATGTCCCAAGTGAGGTAAAAAAAAGAAAAGGTTTACTTTGAATGCATAGAAAACCTTTTTCTTATTAGATGAAAAGACACATTAGCTGATAAACAAACTCACGCTCTGGAGAAAACTAGACCCTGATACAAAGAGGTCTCTTGCTTAGGGAATTGTGTAGCAACCCCCTTCCCTTTCATCATATTTTTGACCTAGCCAGGGCATGCTAGCACCAAGGTGTTTTGTCAAAAGGACATAGCAAGTCAATTCATTTAACAGAGAAGGACTGCATACTGCCCTTAATCCCTATGTGCAACTCCCAAAGATTGGAGGGGGTTTATCTACTGGTGTCAGCTTTAACAGGAATTGTTTACATGGTGATAAGAGCAGCAGAGAAGCATATGTGAATACACACAAGCCAACTGAAAATGAATTCCCCTGGTCACAGGCATACGGAAGTGGAAATACTGCACGAGGTAGCAGATGACAGGAATTTGATGGTCACAAATACGTGGGCTGCACAAAATCCCACAGATAGATTGTCAATATGTTGGGGGGTTTCATAGTATGAGTTCTGTTGACAGTATCTATTGTTCCATGTTAATTCACATTAGGAAACAGTGTGCAACACATTTTGCCTGTTATTGGTAAAATACACTGGTACGCTTCAAACCCATTATATTTTGAAATTATTTTTCACTGAAAAGAGGTGTTTTTTTTTCTGAAAGTGCTATTTGAGCTAGAATTTGTAACATATTGTTCACTTAATTTTAATTGCAGTACAACAAAGGAGGCATAGTTGGACACAAAAGCACATTCATCAAGTACCTGTTGCAAAATGCAAGTGTTCAAGTACAATATATTAAAATAAACAAGTACCTATTTTCCTTATCTCCTTGTTGAGTCTGTTATTGAAAAGTGAAGGGCAAGAGAAGCACAACAATTAACTCTTTTATGGTAGATTCTTGAATGTGACTTGCCTAAGTAGTTTGGTTTCACATTTGAAAATGGAAAGTATTTGGTGAATATTAAAAGTAGGGTCATATGAAATAAATGGAGTACGGCAGCAGCATAGTTAAGGCATCTAACTACTAACCTAGAGGCATGACTTTGTTCCAGTCTCATGCTGGAAGCTGCCCCTAGTTTTAAATATGGTCCAGCTTTAAATATGTACCTGCCCATTTAGGTGAAGGTAGCTAGACTTCATTCTATCCCCTTTTTTACAGTGTGCTTTACTCCTGATAGTCCAAGAGGCCTCTTGGCTCAAGCACACTTTTGACTTCTCATTTGAACAGAACCTAGATACCTCCATGAGCCATTTAATTCTTTGGTCGTAATCCTTGCCCACTCAGATGTGGTCTCCTGAACTGCACATTCACATATTCTTCCTCATAAACAAATGCCCTTCTGCTATGGTATCAAAGAAAGGAACATCTGGAATCCATTTTAACTTCCAGCCTTGCAAAGGATTGTTGCTGTTACACAGTAGGCTTACCTTTCGCAGTGGAATTCCCTAGTTTTGGAGAATCCAAAGTAACATGTAAACCAGATCTAGATGCTCACAAAGTTGTTTCTTCTTTGTGGCTGGTGTTGTAAACAGAAGTGAGCTGGAGTCCAAGTCTAAGTTCTAAGTAACCTGTACGGTAGTAGTGAAGAAGCTGGCAACACAGTCTTCACCGCTGTTGGGAGTCTGCTTCTTCCATGAGACTAAAATACGCTCCCTTTCAGTGGAAATCTCAGCCTCACTTGTACAATCATAAGATGGCTATAAATCTGCAACACAGATTGCATTTCATAGCACATTTGTATTTCATGCACCACTGCAATAACTATTGGACCTCTTAAAACTAAGTCCCTCATGCTTGTTCTATTTAGTGTAGCTTTATATATGGCTCACAGCAGTGTTCAGGAAATACGGATTACTTCAAAGGGAATTAGGTGGAATGAAGGAAAAGTACCTTTTTTTTTTTTTTTTTTTTTTTTTAAATTTCTGCTCCTTAAATAACATTTCCAAGCTCATTTTATAATTTAAATTGTGGTGCTGTGTCGTGAGATAAAATAGTTAACATTTTTAAGCTATGACTTAACATTTTTTTGATTCTTCTTTACTTCCATTGTAGACCAAGTCATAACAGCTACATTTTAAACAGTTTTAAATACAAATGGATTCAGTGTCATTGCTAAGTCCATAATAAAAATTATTTTAATGGTCCAAGGAGGTAAACAGACTATTTGATTTAGTCAAAGTAACACAAATGTTCCACTGTAAGCTATTCTATATGTGTTGTGTGGATCTTTCCAATTTGGCATGCCCTCCTTATACTGTGTCCAGCACTTTGGATTAATAAATCCCACTTCACAGAAGTTAAAATAATATTGAAATCCTGTCAGCTGGGGCTGACCAGTGGTTACGTTTTCCACAGGGTAATGCATTAGCAAGGACGTCAATCTCATTCCGCTGTGTGGCTCTCTTCGATGGACACTCTTCCACAATGATAATAACAAGGCACATTCTTGTGCTTTCTGTGGGTCAGTGTCCTTGGCAGGTCTTGCAGCACATCTGTCTGAAGTATGCTCGACTGCAGAACTTGAACTTCAGCACCAGTGGGCAATATGCCACTTTGTTCACATCTTTGCATTCTAATAATTAAGAGCATTGAAGAGAAAAAAATCAGAAATAAAAATCAAAGTATGAAGAAAATTCAACATTTAACATGCTTCTCTGTCCATCACCTTGCCCTCTTTATAACTACTCTTTTTAGTCCAGCCTGGTGCATACAATATATTTAAAAAGTCATAAAAATATTTGTAGGGCTTCTCTCCCAGACATTTAAAAGTGTGCCCACTTTGTCTTGGAAGAGTTATCATTTATTGGGATAAATGATCACTGTATACAGTTAGGAAATGTGAGTCATTTTTATTACAATACTTTTATAGCTTCTTTCTCAGGAGTTATTTTATCCATCCATGAAAGGTTATTCGAAATCTAACACGATTCACACTATTTGATACCATGCCTCTGCATTTGTAAGAATCCTTGAAATCGAATGTGCATTTCAACTAACAGGGATCTAGAAAACAATGGGTGTTATGAATAAAGGCACCAGCAGAATGAGTTCAGTGACTGGACTGAATGGTGGATCGTATTATAGGCTTAGTTCCACACAGGCACTTAATTCCACAGTTTCTTTTATGCAGGAGGAAAAGCCATTTTTATGCCTGCAGCAGACATGTAAGAGCTTTCATAGTTATGCTTTCCCTATATGCTGGGCTTTGTGTTTCAGCAGCCCTTGTTGGCAGGTATCTCTCCCTGGAAGGGAGAAAAAGAGCTCTGCCATGTGGAGGAAGGATTTCTTCTTTTCCACCCCCCACAGGTTGCTTCTAAAGTGACTGTGGGGGTACACTACAGAAGCACTGCTAGAATATGCTATGGTAGAAAAAAAGTGGGAAGAGAGAATGGAATAGTTTGGTCCACACCCAATTCTTATTCTGATACAGCTGTATCTGAGAGTACATTCAGGTTCCAGATCTCAGATGTTGCTGCTGTAGATTTCCTTTGCATTGGAGTGAATATTGTGATATATGCCTGATAGGGGATTTGTAGTTAAAAGCATTTGCACAGTTCCTTCCAGACTGGTATTAAAACAGGACTTTGGCAAGGAGCTTTGCTTCATGTGTAGAAAGATGGAAAAGATGTGTACACAGAAAAAGTAAACCACACAAGATTGAAATATAAAAATTAAGTGATGAGAAGAATGAAACAAGGTTAATTTCTCAGAAAATTATTAGTCTGACAAGAACACTGTAAGTTTTTACACTTTTAAGGTTGTATTTTAAGGTTGCATCTAGTGTGAGGTGTCCCTGCCCATGGCAGGGGAGTTGGCACTGGATGATTTTAAGGTCCTTTCCGACCCTAACCATTCTATGATTCCATAATTCTGTGATTTGATACTGTCTTCCTCCTATAATCTTTATCAAATTACAACAGCTATGGAGAAAAAGAGAATAAAAAGGAGATGAACTAGCAGTACTTTGACTATCTTTTTTTTTGTATTGATTTGGTATCTGTAAGTGGAGACGAGGCCAGGATGCTGCTGCTTAGAGGCCTGACAGAACAACAGTCTTCCACTCTCAGATGTCTGCAAGCCAAACACGAAAGAGACAACAGACACACCAGTTAATAAAAAATAATAGTGAAACAAACACAAGCAGCAGGTATGATCAATGAGCTACTCCTATTTGTCTCCCTTCTACATACAATCACCTAGTACATTAGTTTTGATCAGGAACAGGTAATTATGGAGAGTGCAGTCATGTTGCAAGCATACTGTAGTAGCAAGTTAAGTCCAGATGAGAATTTTTAGTATTTGAACCTAGGAACTCATTAGCAAGGTTGAACTTCAGGGTCTGTACTGAACAGGATCTCTGATAATGGCAGGATGCATGGTTTTAGCAAGGTAAGTAGAGGTCATGAAATGAATAAAACTTTCATTAACATGGATATAGTGCTTTCATTGCCACTTTTTATTCCATCTACCCAATGTTTTGCGTATTACTTTTCTAAATTTTTAAGTCTCAAGTTGGAAATAAAGTTGGATACCAGGAGAAAAGGCACTGGGGTAGCTGGTTTAAGTAGACGTATTTCTCTATCAGCAACCACACATGGTGACTGTGTCTTACTGAGTTTCAAAAACTCTTCCCAAAAGAGGCCAAATACCTTTCAGATATATTTCAGCTCTTTGTGTTTGTGAAGACTGGGAATACAGGAGAGACAGATGGTGAATTACAAATGAAGTGAGGAATAAGAAGGTTCACTTGATCTTGAGCATAAGCAAAAAGTTCACTCAACCTCAAGAATAACCCTCATACACATTGCATTCAGTTAAACACAGGTAAAAGCCACTAATTGCATTTTTGCTAAAAGTTGGATTTTAAATTATTGTATTTCATATTTCTTTACATTATTCTTCCTCTTGACTAAAACTGGACTGTGTTCAGGCAATGCCATTTGGACAGCAGTGAGACATTATTCTGGAAGTTGCCCACAACTTCTGTTTTAAAAATCAGTTTTGAAACAGATACGGTGGCTGATGAAGTAATCTGCTCTTCACAGGACTGTGGTTGAATGGAAGAGGTTTAGCAGAGCCTTTTTGTTCCTAGTAACTACCGTTACTAAGTTCCAGTAAGCTACATGTATCAAGCTCTCTCTTCCTGACCTTTGTGGCTTAGACAATATTATTATATTAGACAATTGTTATTAGACAATAGTATGACATTAATTATCACGTTACAGTAATAAAATCACAGAATGTCACTGTGCCTTCACCTGAAGACACTGCAAAGAAATACCTCACAAAACACAAGGAAAACTAAAATGACATAAAAATAGAATAGCTTTTCAGGTGAAATTTCACATGGCCTTTAGCAGTCTAGATTCAGCATCTAGAGAATAAAATAATTCTGAATACATTTGAGATCATGTGGTACATGCTGCCTGTAGTTCACTTCCAGCAAATGCAATGTTATCCTCATCAGAGGCAGCCCATCAAAACCCCATTTGCAATATTCTTAATCACCAACGAAGAGTTTAAAGAAAACAAAGACCTAAAGTAGATGTAAAATGTGAGAAGATACATCATAACTTTCAATTACTGTATCTGTATCCCCCAAATTTTTACTCTTATTTTATGTAAAAACCTGTACTGATCCCCAGAAAGTGCTTCCGTACTTCAGCAACATGATCCTTGTGCAGAAGTTGTTGAAATGGTTCTATAGGTTGCTAGCACTGGAGCTGGACAAATGAAGCCAATCGGGAGGTTTGCTGGGGTTTGAAATAGGAGAGGAATCTCCTCAGCTAGACTCACTGTTGCTAATGCTGCTTTTGCTCCACAGTGGGGCCCAAAGCACAAGGCAGTTTGAGCTGGGCAAAGTCTCCACGTGAGAGCGGGCATGCTCTGCTACACAGATGCACTCCCAAGGTGCAGAACCCTCTCTCTGAGAAATCTGATTCAGTCCCTGAAACCCAAATACTGATACACACTTCACATTCCACAGCACCTGGAAAGAGACAGAAGCGAGCGTACAGGCACAGTACACCCCTCTCACAAACACATTCACAAGGAAATACCAGAACACAAGTATTTCTTTCTCAGAAAGTATTACCTTTCCAAAAATAGTTCTGCTCTTTTAGGATTAGTTAGTTCTTGAAATCTGACAAGCTTTTTATTATCTATAGTATATTTAAAAAGACAGGCCTCTGTTTAAAAGCCAACACTTTACTAACACATGAGATGCCAGCTTAATCATAGAATCATAGAATAGTTAGGGTTGGAAAGGACCTTAAGATCATCTGCTTCCCAACCCCCTGCCATGGGCAGGGACACCTCCCACTAAACCATGCCATCCCAGGCTCTGTCCAACCCGGCCTTGAACACTGCCAGCAATGGAGCATTCATAACTTCCCAGCTTCTCTTGCATCTAATAAGATTTTAAGGCAGAAATGTGCAATATATACACATTATTCTGCAAATCATCAGTCTGAGCTTCTTGTATTTAGTATTTAATAGCAGCTCTGAAATATGTATAAATTAGAGTATATATTTCAGAAATACCTGCAAAAGTATTGATAAAATACCCTGAAGTCAAAATATTTTTTCTAATTTTGGAATAGTATTTCATGAACTGCAGCAAGGTTCTTCTGAAAGGATGTAGGTATTTTAGATTGTTAAATGAACTTTGAGATTGTATTTACTTCTGAGCTGAGTCACTTAATCACTTACAAATAATTACAGGTTTCCAGTAAATACCTTCTATGCGGGACACAAGCAAAAATGGGATATTAAGTGGCAACATGTTGGGAACTGCTTCTATTGGAAAAGCTTGTGCTCTTTTTCTCCTCAGTTCTTTCTAACCACACTGAGGAGGCTGCATGGCTGTCAGTAAGGAGCTGGCTCAGTCTAACCCACTTGGAGTGCAGGCCAAAGGCTGCATTCACCTGGAATACTATGAAGTGATTTTCAACATTTTCTATTTGTGGATCCCAAAAATTTTCCAGTGAAGGTACAGGTCCCTGAAAAATACTATTACTGAATGGATTACTTTTCAAAATTACTCTGCATGGTTACACCGTAAGGAAATCCATGGCCACCAAGTGTACTTAGATGACACACAGAAACTCCCTGACTGTATTAATTTATAGGAGATTAGCATATTTTTCTGATAATATTGAAGAATTACTAATGCAACGTGAATACAAAAAGCCAACATGACCACGCCATCCTGAAATTAAGAGGAAACTGGGACTAAATCATGCTTACTTGTAAGTACTTTATTACCATCCTTACTTTCAGAAAAGTCAACATCTGTGTTTGGAAATAAAATATCATTTAGCCTTTAAGCTTTAAAGGGCAGAATGTTTGCTAGATTCATAATCTTCACGTAAAGATACTTGAGAGCACTAAACATAAAAAAGATTAAAATAACCAATAATAACCAAAGAAAATTTTATTATGAAGATGCTTTTCAAACAACAACATGGGATTATAAGCCTCTATTTAAAATTAAAATTTCCAAGCCATAAATTATGGTGCTTGCACACCGAATCATTAGTACACTTCTGGGATGATTTTAGTATGCTCCCATTTTATCACAGACCTCTCCATTTGACAGTTTTATGACAACTCTGAATCTGTGGTGTGGATCTGAATGGACACAGTAGATACTGAAGAACACCAAATCCAGGTAGACCGCAGCACAAATTAGCCTTTTTTTTTTTTTTTTTTTAAATTTAAAATCAGAGTATTTGTTCACTATAAACAGGTTACTAAACTCCAGGGTAGTTGGGGCACCTGTGTAAAAGATACTCCATTATATACTGTGCAGAGATTTGTTATGTTAAAAGGTGCAGTGCTAGTGACCTTGTGGTCAAGTACCCACAATTTAGAAAATAACTATTCCAGAAGAAGTGCTGTGCAATCTTTCTTGGGTTTTGGACATGTGTGTTTGGTAATTTTTTCTTTCTTTTCCCCTTCCACACAAAATCAAATGTGCTCATCTGGTGAGAAACTATTCTAAATTTTCATAATCAAGGAGGAAACTTCTTTCTTTTTTACTGCCTGCCACTCCAATTCTACTTCAATGACAGCATTTCCTAATAGGTTGGCTTTGACAATTTATGAGATGGAGCATTTCATAAACATTAGTAAGCTTATATTGACATTATTATCTAAGATATCCTCTAGCAAAAATATCTTATGATTAAGCTAATAGTCTAATTAATTAGACTATTATGTAAAAATATTATTTCAAATGTGCATTATAAATCCAAGAAATTAAAAGTTAATTAGAAGAAACTGATGAATAAATAGAAGTAGATTCACAAAAACAGGCTTGTAGCACTGTGTGGCATGAAGTCTGTGGTCCCAGACTTTCAATGAACTTGTAATCAATTATTTTTGCCACAACGTTATGTTAACCACTGACGGAAATGGTAGAAGGTCAGAGGATGAGAATTATATCATGCTGCCTCTACTATAATTGACTTTTCTAATGAACCAATAAAGAGACTGGAAAATAATGATACAGAACAATAGTATTTTGTCCATGACCTAGGCTATATATTTTTAAGGGTGGTTTTCTAAACAAAGAACCTGTATTTAGGCTTTTATTAAGTTCACCTTTGAGCTACAATGATTAATTAGAAAATAATTGTAAAAAATTCTTTAACAGTCTCAGAGATGATGTCATGTAGACTTTTACCAATAAATTAATGCAGTAATACTTGTCCATATCACTTTCAAGATGGCAAACTTACCTTCTGTGTTGGAAATGGGAGCACTGTCACATTTACTTTCACACTGCTGCATGGATGGAGGTCTAAGTGTTTCTGAACACTCGCTGGATGCTTGTCCGGTGTATGAGAGGCACTGTACTGTTCTCATCTGTTGCCCAAGACCACACTGTGCAGAACACTAGAAATAAGGAAGATAGAAAGCAAAAAAACCCTGGATCCAACTTTTAAATATAAACAAGGTAACAGGAAAGCAGTCAGGAACAATAAGCATGAACAAATTTTAAGGACAACAGGCATCTGAAGATAATGGGTTAATAGAGAAAATGTTTTTATAAAATAGTTTAGCACTTATCTTTCAAAGAAAACAAACCACAATGCAATGCTGGCTCCCTGCACAGTTCAGATTGGGGGTATAAGAATATAATTTACACTATTTCATGTACCATGTCTGAGTGTAGGTTCTTGTTTTTCAAGGGAGAAATAATGACTTTAGAAATACAGAATTAAAAACTGTATTAATCTCTCAGATTCTAGAGAATTTGAATCTGCTAGAGGACCTTTTTTAAAGAAAAAGGAAACAATCTTTCAAAAAAAAAAAAAGTCCCCAACTTCACTGTTTCAAAACATTTTTTAATTTCCAGAACTAAACAGTGATTTTAGTTCAACCTCAATATAAGATAAATGTGCATCTGAACAACTTCCATCAAAGAAAAGATCAGGCTGCAATACCACAAATTACTGTTCCCTGGTTAATTAAGCTGAAGTGGTTTATTTTCATGAGTGGCAAATTACTCTGCAAACTTAAAAACTGAAATATCCATTTATTATTTTAAAAACAGGCCATTGATCTTAACTGAGATCCAGAACATAAAGAAAGAAGGAAACTCAGTATATCATATTTAAAGCACTGCATAATGGCAGCAGTATTCAGCCTATCCTGTAACAATTTAGGTAGCCCTGTTTGGTAATTCAGTACATTTTACGTAAAATTGTATAAATTTCAAAGGGGTTTTGGCATATATATAAAAAAATGCTACTAAAATAAGAATTGGCTTTGTAGCTCCATTATGTTTCTCAAGGAATTAAAACATGTTTTAAAAATGCTAAACCTTGTAATGTCGTATCCCAAAATCCCTTCAAAAAAACTGTAATAGGGTTATTTTTTCCAAAATGCATACAGAAATTCATCCAGTAGAAACCAGACTGCTGTCAGCAAATGCTTTCTAGTGCAGCAAACACTATAACTCAGAATTACATTTCAACCTGAGACAAATAGGAAAGCAGCTTTTGTTTCAGTTATGGGAAGCATCTCTTACCTATTTTCAGACATGTCTTATTCTTAGAAGGATACTCTTATCTTTATCCATGTCCTTCTGAGGCGTAAGAGAATAACAGCAATAAATACCTGTATGAACTATCTCACCTGTCCCCAGTCTCCAGTAACCCAGCGAGGAGGAGGACATCGGCCTAAACTACAGCGTATGCGGACTGGTGGCTTGCTTTCTTCTTGGCACTGTGCAGCTGGGAAAGTCTTTAGAAGATCACTGCTTTTGCACAGAACAATTCGGTGTTTGAATCCTGGGCCACACTTTGGTGTGCACTGAAAAAGTATTGATGTAAGTAATGAAAACCCCACTACCAAGCCAGTAAAATGTGTCAGAAATGTTATTATGGAATTCAGGAGAATATATTTATGGTCTTATTACCATACAATTTTACCAAGATGATATTTTTTAAAATGCTTAGAAACAAAACCAAGGTGACTGATGATTGCTTTATCAAGTTTTTATAAGTTTTAATTCAATAAAAGTATATTTGCTGTTTACATTTAGGGTATGGTGTTACTATTTACTTTTATAGCTTACAGCTTTTAAGTTAGGTTTAAGAAAAGCACTTTGCTGAAAAGCAGAATGGTCTGCCACATGTAGCACTACCGTGAAACAAACTTCAGTGGGCATTTCACGGATGAGAAGAACTCCCTGTTCTTAATATGACCTTAGTACAGTCTTTCTCCATCTCGCATACAGACTGCTAAGCTACAATAAACACATTTTTCCTGAATCAACAAGTGGAAGATAAATGCTTTACTGGACTCCATAGAAAATAGACTATTCAGATAGAAATACTGTACCCTTTCTCCTACAATGCATGCTTTTCTCTTGTTTCCTATTTAAATTCTGGTTTCACACAGTTCTTCTTTTTCCTCTTTTTATCACCCCTCTACTCATTTTAATGGCAAGTAGCTAATAAAACAGTAATTTGAAAAGAAGCCAGTCCAATGACTTCTACTTTTCCTTCTCCTTCTTTGCATTGGTTTCCCTTTCTCCTTCCTTTTTGCTACTGACAATTAACTGTCATTTACATTAGCACAACTGCAGAATGGGGAAGAGACAAGCGCTAACAAAATTAAAACTCAAGATCTACTTCAAATCAGTCCCTCTAACAGCTGACCAGGAGATTTTGCAAGTACAGTTTTAGAATTTCCTATTTGCAAATTAACCTTTATCCCACAAGAATATCTGTAGTATTTGGATCAGAATCAGTTTCTGATAGCATAAATCTTACCTACAAATTAACCTAAACCTGTCAAGAGTGGAACTCCCTTTCAAATGAAAGCAGCTGTAAAGTTTTCTGGGAAATAATACCACGTGGAACTAAAGTAATATGTGATCACATACCAAAGGCTTTCTGTATATCCAGGATAGGTCAGCATATAGCTAGGGAAAAAAGAAAAGCCCCTAGGATTCATTTAAAAAAAAAAAAAAGACTTCAGTAATCCAAACTTTACTATTGTATGCCTAATTCAAAATCATCTCTTCCTAGCTTAAATAAATTCTAAAGCAGTTCCACAGTGCTATGAATCAATATGCCCCAGACATACATACATAAAGGTGCGTGTATATATATATATATATATATGGACATGACCTTCAACACTTGATTTTTCAAACATGACCTTTGAGAAAAATGTCTCAGTGGGACTCACCTAAAGTAGTTGATACAGAATGAAGTGGCTTAGATTTATAATCTTAAACTGGACAGCAAAGAGATGAGTACTCCATTTTTGGATTTTGTAATCCAGAACTGAAAAAAGGGCATATAATCAATGCCTGCTTCAAAAATTTAATCTTTCTTCTCCTAACCTATTCTATCCTTTTCTATCAAGATACGGCCTACTTATCTACAGTAGTTCAGTGTTCAGAATTGTGATACATAATAGCTAGGTTCAATCATCCTCATACTGAAGGGGCTTTAACCCCAAATCCTGTGCATCCTAAGTATCTGCCTACTAGAAAACCAGGAGAAGGAGAGAAGTAAGAGAAGAAAGATCTCTGTCTCTCCAGCTAAACTTCAAAAAGAATATTAAAGCTAAATGGAGACCAAACAAGAATGAGAATGAATATGTGAGATCATCATTATGATAACGCTTGTCAGTTCTGATCCAAATTCCATGGAATGTTGCATTTATTTTCTCCCATAAATATTTCACATAAAATGCATGACTTTTAAGCAGAAACTAGAAGCAAGAGCCCCTTCCTAGCTGAGTGCTTAAAAATCACTTGCACTCAATTTGTTCTTTTCAGTGACTGAGCATTCTGTCAAAAACAAACAGAAAAGAGACAAGGCTGAAAGGATCTTGTAAAAAAAGTCAAAACCCAATGTATCTATGCTTTTTCACAATCTCTAGATTGCGTTAGGAAATAAGCAAAAGTTTGAGCATCAAAATTTGAGTTTAGGTAATTCCATTTTCTAGTCCTGCTTACAGACACATTCTTTTACCTAAGCGGCCATTGGAGAAAAATATTCATTCTGCTACTAGCTCTGTGGAAAAAAACAACATTGCTTAAAAAATAAAAACCACTTTTTTTGAGTCACAGTCAAAATTCCATAAGATGAACTACACTGGTCCCCAGAAATGAAAGCAATGTATGGAAATAGTTTGCCTACAATAATAGTGAATCACCCAAACCAAAAAACATCACTAGAATTTAACAAAAATTCCATCTCCAAAGCAAATTCAAGACAAAATACCCAAACAAAACCAGGAAAAGGTGTCTTCCATTACTAAGTGTTTCTAGAATTTTTGACGCAGTGGAAGTCATGACTAACGGTAATATGAATGCAAAGTAAATATGCTTGTCTGATAACGCTCTTCTCAAGAAATTCTTAGGGTTTTTTTGCTGGTTTAGTATATTATCTGGATAAGTATAAAAGAAGGAATTCAGACAGGGCAAAATAATTCAAAGCTCAACTACTGCTAGGAGTGTGTAATTTTATGGCAAAATTGATTTAACCTGAGCATGACTATATTATACTGTTTTAATTACTATTTTTAGTTTTAATTACTATTTTATAAAAGCAGTTTTACACTATCCTGAGGACTTGATTTAATGTTTATAAAATGTTTTTTTTTATTCTGACCAAAAAGACACAGAATTTCTCGTTAATTATCACTGAGGAGTAAAAAAATGTGCATGCTCAACAAGTATATTAGCTTAGAACAGATTTGTATAATTAATTTGTATCACATATTGAATGTTTTGAGTATGAAAAGAAAACTTTAGGATTTGCATTCGGGAGAAAAGTAGCAAGATTTGCCACTGGTTTCAGTGGAAGCAGTATTTAACTCTTCACTTTTTGAGTTCATTCTTGTTTTCATTTTCATGTTTCTATTGGAAAACTAAAAAATGCATATATATAAAAAAATGTATGTTAAAATGCTTATATGCATACTACTATAGGGATTTTGATACATTATATTTCTAGAAGCTCTGAACAGAAAAAAAGAAAGCTATTTTTCTCATTATATTAAAACTGTACCTCATCAGTCAAGTCAGTTTGCCAAGCTACACCTAGCAAAATTCATTCCAGAGCAAAGCTGGCACTTTTCCACAATCCTGATTAAATACCATGACAAGCAGAAGCTTAGTCAAGATTGAACCTTTAAATTAGAATGATTTTGCTCAAAATTACAATTCCTGCTGCACAAAAGGCTGGATATGAAGGCCTTAAGAAATTGTTGAAGCTTCTTATGAGGGTGGCAATGTCAACACCTTTGATGATGTATTAGTGAGCAGTTAGTCTTGAAGAGGTAGCTAAAGGGCAATAGTATATAGACAAGCATACTTCCGTGGCTGTGTAACTTGCCATATGGATACTATTTGTTAGTACTGAGATGATGCCTAGATATTCCAATTAAAAAAAAAGAAATAAAGTACTGTGATAATGGATGTAAAGTGCTTACAAACTATCAATGCTACAGTAGTATGATAAGAGACTTCAGCTGAACATCCCCTCCCATTCTTTCCTTCTCACTCCTGTCTGTTCTAAGTCAGATTCATTTTGAAAGGGCTGGAATACACTGTACCTTTTCAGGTAGGGACAAGGACCATTTAATGTCTTTTCTGCCTTGATTTTGGTGACCTACTTCTTGTGTGAAATGCAAACTAACAGTGGGGTACAAAATACTCCTCTGCATGTAGAACAACAAAAGAACTGACAATATAGAATAAAAAAAAAAAAAAGAAAATGCTCAAATACTAAACCTATGAGGTTTTGAATTCCTTATTAATCCTTTACTTAGCACAAAGTGACAGAAAATGTACTAACGCTCAGCGGTCAGAGCTTTTGTCTCTGCTATTACCAGTGACCTGAAACAACAAAATGTCCTTACTTCTGACCAGTCCAAAGCAACCCACTGTGGGGGACAGGACTGATTATTACAGGGCTCTTTTTCAATAGGCCGGTGTGTTAAACAGTTGGTATTGTCCAGTGTCTCCTCCTCAGAAGGTCCAATCTTTCTGATACAGAGAACTGTTCGTGAACGCATTCCTCCATCACAGGTCTTACTGCATTCTGACCAATCCCCTATAAACCATCTGGATAGAAAAAGTTAGGAGATTCAGTTAATGCATTTCAGAAGCAGAGCAGATAATTGCACAAACCCAGAATCCAAATAGCCTAAATTACTAAATCTAGATCACTGTTAACAACACATGCATCCATAATGAAATAAAGTAGCAAGTCAAGGGTCTTTTTATTGAAACGAAATATTCCAATAATACTACTATGTTGCATTTTTATAGAGCAGCAATTTCCAGCCTAGACTATAGTAGTTAGAAAGGAGTGTTGAGGCTGACAAGATTGCAGCTATTTAAGTGGACTTGTACTGTAGTTGCCTGAAGTTATTTATCTGGAAAGGATTTGTAACTGGAAATATCTGGGAACCACTATTGTAGGTTACAGCACAAGCTAAAAGCCAAAATGGCTGCCTCCCTGGTAGAAGTCAGGACTTGTACATTTTATTTAGATCACTTTGGGTTGTCATAGAGAATACAGCAGCTGTTATCTGTAATATTTTTTCTCTTCTTTTTTTTCCCCCTACTGATGAATGGTTAATGCAGCTAGAAATATTTCATCACATTGTTGAGCACATTTGGTCTTCAGAATATCGTATGTTGATTAGATACATTTGCCTGAATTACCCTTGCAAAGGATGAAGGTGAATTCCAGCATGCTATCACGTTGTCAAGACGCCAAAAATGCCAGACATGTCAGTCATTGTGGATGTTCCTGGAGGTACGGTTGGAGCTGCCCCATAAGATTTGTCATTTTCTGAAGGTTGTGTGTGGCAAAAAAACCACACATGCTGCTATCTTGTTGTGTGTTACAGAACGTGTCATGTATGTTAAAGACAAACTAATCAATGCACAGATGCAAACAAATGTGCCTTGTTCTGTCATTAATTTCCCAGCAAAAGAGCATTAATTCATGATTCTTTGCCATCAAACATGTTTTACCACAGCAGGGAGAATTAGAAGCTCTTCAGAGCTTTAGGGAGGCTGAAGTGTTACTTTTTAGTTGGTATTATGATTTCCTCATGTATATTCTCACATACCTTTTATGTTTCTACTGTAAAAGACAGTACTATGAGAACTATGAGTTACCTGTATCAGTTCCTAAAACCTGGAACTTTAAGAGTTTGTAATAACAAACAAAATATTGTGAACAAACATAGGCTTTGCTGTGGCTCAGGGACGTCAAGTACAAGGTAACTGCATTCAGTTAGAAAGAGTGACATTTTCATAACTTTTCGTATGTACACCACAAGGAAAGTAGAACTGTGTTAATTAAAAAGGGAAACATTTGGCCACTCTGTGTAAAGAGTAAATCTTACTGTGATAAACGTTCCAGCCAAAGAGGTCGAACTTCTCTAAGTAACTATCTGTTACCTGAACAGATTTCTTCTAGACTACTTACAGGATCAGGAATCAAGAACCCTTCCTTACCAGTCTGGCACCTGTATTCACCTTGTGGGGAATATCAGAATGGAGGCAGATGTGGACTGAACTGCTCTGACATACTCAAGCAGATGCTGATTAATACACACTATCCACTTTATCTTGATGACTTGAATTACACCATGCTCATCAATGTCTCTGCTGAGTACTGGATGGAGAATCCAGAAGTACCCTGCTTTGAAGGCTGTATCCCACCACCCCACATTTTGGGGTTTATTTTTCATTATTAGGGCTTGTTGTTTTGTTTTCGTTAAATAATGTCAGTACAAAAAAAATTAGCTAGTTTGGAATAACTATGTTAATGCTACTTATTAGAGTGCTAATTTGTTAATAGTTACACTGCACAAAGAAAAGGATAGGGATGCACTTGGTAAAAAGTAACAGACCGAACATGAACACTTCCCAAGTTCTGCTCTTAAGTAATGGTGGAGAGTTTAGTTAGTGCACTTATAGCCATACTAAACTGTGTTATTCAAACAGAATGCAAGTGCATACCCTTGCAGGGTAAACATGTACTTACAGACAGACTGTGAGAACAATGACTTAGTCTAAGTTTAGACCTGTATGTGAGAGCACATTCATTCAAACACACTCAAGGTATGAAGAGTGTAATGGCTTCACTTTTCTTTATGTCAAATGACTAAGGTACATGACACAGGGGGAGTAAGTATAGAAGATATTGCTCTGCCACTCTGCAAGAAGTCACCATACCAGGGAAGCAGTTGACACTCTAGGAAGAAACTGGCTTCGTGAAGATCTGTTGGGATTTTACTGCATTATAATCTTGTCTCATTTCTGCCGGTGTCCCTCAAGCTACAATTTTACAATTTCTAAGAGACATTTAAGAGATCTCAGTATTTCTTTGTTGTGCATTTAATCAGTATTTATGATTTTTATACCTAATTCAAATATAGCTACAGATTAACACCAAACTTAAACTAATCAGAGCTTGTGAATTGAGAAACTGGGTTTTTTTTTCCACAAGTTTTGCCTCAAAATGTAAGGAACTGTTGCGCGCATGCTGAAACTATCTTCTAGTGCAAAATATCACAACTGTTTCTAAACAGCTTTTGTAGTAAGACTAAGTTATGCTATAGGTCCTTGCCAAATCTCATTTTTGTACAAATGAGCTGCTGTGGTTTTAATTAACTTTTCAATATCTAGGATACAGCTATCTTTAAAAATAAAACTAAACAGATCTAATGAGGTAGGCATCTAATCTTAAAGGCACACAGCATTACTGTACAACACTGAGTATCCTGGAGATCAAGTTGTCTGATGAAATTATTATCAGTAAATGGTTTGGTCTACTAAGCAGTTTCCATGTTTACAATATTTCACATGTGAAAATTTAAACCCAAATTTTAATATAATATACTTTAAAATATGGCAATAATTTAGTACATGCATGTAAATACTCATGGCATTGGATAACATTTATGTCATGCATGACATTCTTCAGTCACTCTTGCCTTAAGAATGGTCCCCAGTTCTACTCTGAGCAGTATTTACCCCATCTGACACTCAGACCCTAAAAAGCTGCTTTGCTAAGTATGTTTTTACTTATCTGAGCTGCTTTGTGTAGTTTAAAAACTGGTACTCCTCAGTCAAATCAGACCTCCTCTACATCAAAGTATGTATCTTCCACAACTAATTTCAGAGAAATAAGGAACCATAACTTAAGCCCCAAACCAAATACCCTGTCTGATAAGACAGGACCCTAACAGTCGGTTAAAATTTTATATACATTTGGTCAACAGGATTTATAATAGATTACAAAGATTTTTCTATCTATGCAAAACACATCCATCTTAATGATTATGACTTACTCGGGAGGGCAAGGCTCAGTGTTGCAGGCTCTTTGGTTTTCTGGAGGCTTACTGTCAGGGTCACAGTAATTGTTTTGTACAATGGAGTTGTCATCCAGTCTTTTACACACTACCTCTTGTTTCTGCACACCTTGAGATGAAATGAAACACATTTAATTAATCATTCTTGCTCTTCTACTTGTGTAAACTCAAAAGTGGATTTTACCTATTGAATATTAACCCTACTACCCCACTTTTAAGTGGCCGAATGCTGTAGGGGTATGAATTCCAATTGCCTGAATTGCCCCCTGACTACAATAAATCTTTCATTTTCCTTCAATTTTAGGCCACCCCTAAGACAGAGAATTTAAAACTGCTGTTGTTTTCCAAAACAAAAGGAATATATTTATAGATTTACTAACACATTGTTTTTATTTGTATATTGCACAAAATCAATTTTCTGCCTACCCTCCTCTCCTAGTAAAATACACTTAAATTTCTGAAGAAAACATCAACAAATAGAATGTGGTCACACTTTAATGCAGAATTATTGTTTATGTGCTCTGGTTTAAAATAACCCAGCAATACTGGGAAACAGTGTTGCATTTTTATACATGTTATTCTATAAACATTTTCTTCATTAAAATAGTAGAAGAATTATTAATTCTGAAAGATGCAGTTTGTTTCTGTGAACACTCATTTTGTATGGCGTTCTCAGCTCCTCTTTCACCATTAACCATCAACAGGACAGTTCAGACTTGATTATTATTCCCAAAACATAACAACCTATCAATGCCAAGGCTACATCATAAGGTAGAATATTGAGCATTTTCTGATTTTTAAAAAAACAGGATCTGAAGAAAGGCATTAAACGCCACTGATATGACAACAGTGCAGCTCAGAGTACTGCTGTAGAGAGTAGTACATATGAACTCCTCCTCTCTTGTTAAAACAAGCCATATGATGTTTGCTAGCATAAAAACGCTGTGGATCTGCAGTTCATATGCAGGTCTTATTGAATATGAGTAGTCATAATACTGATGCAATAGGATTATCTGCATGATAAAAGTTGCAAAAATCCCTGATCCTTTCTTAAAAAGAGAAGCAATTACTTAACTTTTCCACCATGTGAAATGCATACAATTAAATAGGGATTAAACCATTGTGGCTTCAAATATCTGCCAACTTTACTTTACAGCCCTCTCTTCATTTTAAGACAAGCTTTTTATAGGAGATGGCTGTGCAGTAATAAAAATAATTATATATGTATGTTTTTCAGACACTAAATATCCCACTAAAAACATGAAATTTCTTTCACCAGGTATTTGTAGTCCTTTGCTCACTTTAAGCAAGCTAAACAACTTATCTTGCAATTGCTTCTTTTATTATTCGTTATGGACAAGAATAAAATCTCCTATTTTGGTTCCTAAAACATGACCTATATGAAATTCAGGTATTTAATTCCAACAGTGAGTCAAGTCTAGCCTTGAGATCCCTGAAGTTTGGCCCACAAAGCATCCTGCTTGGCTATGAACAGAAGTCTCCCAGTGTATAAACAAATGAAATGTCTTCATGATGTAATGTGCAAAGGACACTGTTCCCAATGGTCATGAGTTTTGAGGATGGCATGCACTCCCCCAGGGGGCTGCAGATGCAGACGTAGGTACGAACCCTTCTCACTCTAAGGGGATTTCAAATTCCCATGAGCACATCATAATTTCTGAGACCTGGTGGTTACTTAGCTAAAGTGGCAAGACTGTGTTTTCTAGTCCATAGATTATTTCTAGGTTTTTTATTTGCTTAGAGCCTGATATAAAATCCCTAAAACACCCTGAAGACAAGGATGAAAATTCATACCTGCCTGTGCTAGACAAGTGTCTTATTTTCTGGTTGCAGATCAAACCCCTTGTCTTCCTGCCGTGAGCTCCTCTTGAAGCTTGCCCTGGCTGCACTGTTGCCCAGAATGCGTATTAAAGATATCTTCTCTTTCCCTGCCCTCTTAGACCCCTCAACTTTCTACGGCACACAGCTAAGAGTACTCTTCTGGAGATGTACTTCCAGTGGAAATCTCCTCGCACTGCAATAGCAACTTGCTAATGTCATGGCATCCCACAAAACATGTTTATTATCCCTCATATAAAATCAACCTTATTAATTCAAATACTCTCAGGCAAACCCATCAGTCTGGATTCTAAGCAAGTAAAAATGTCCCATGTGCCCTCAACTCTAATGTTGACATTCCTGACAAGCAGGAGGGAAATTAGATTCATCATTCAACATACCGTTTCTTACAGGATGCCTGTTTAGCAGGTGAGAACTTTGTATCAGCCCTCAAAATCACCTGCCTCATCACCTCACTACAAAATCATTAACAATGTTGAGACCAAAAATGCTTAATGCTAGAGTCTTCACTCTACTGCAGTACCTAAAGCCAGTGTCTGGAGCTTTGCTCCTGGGATATGTGCTTTTTGATTACAGCTACATGTAACCGTCACAAAGTAAGCACTTTAAATAAAGTTGTAAATAATTTCACACTTCTGATATCTTAGGTTAACCATAAACATCACAGTCATTTTAAAGTAAGTTTTATTTATGAAAAAGATATTAATGAGACACATCTTGCAGGTGAGCCAGGTAAACCAATCAGGTTCTTTCTGCAGGTATCAAACAGCAGAGAAGGCTATCAGAGTATTTTCCAAGTGTATCCTACATAACAAACCTACATGAAAAAGCTAAAAAAACCAACCATTTTTGAATACTATTCAACCTACATTTTTTTGCTAACTTTCAATTTATGTACTTTACATGTTGGAAAAAAAATAATTTTGCTAGATAGTTAGGCCCAGTTGGAATTGAGAAACAACTCAAATCATTAGCATGGGGGACCCTCAAGGGCCTGAAGAACAAGCTTCCACAGCTGTTGGTTGATTATGTTAACATACAGGCGTTCTCTGTCAGGTATTCATGTATCAGATATCAAAGACTTAAGAGCTTCACATCAAGATGTTCAATTTATAGCATTCTCAGCACCTAATATTTCAATTACATGAACTGATATAAAGCTGAAATTCAGTGAGATCTTGCACTGTAAGGGCAATTAAATAACCTTGAACAAAGGAGTTTGGAATATACACCTAGAAGCAATGCCTTTCTATCATTCGGAGTCAATCTGTGTAACCCATTTCATAAACTGATCAAGGTCCACTTCAATCCCAAATACATCTTTCTTTTCTGAACTTCTCACTTGTGACTACTAAAAGCATTCCAATTTCCATTCTAGATGTATTAATTGCCAAGTTAGGGGGTTTTTAATTGAAAACATTCTTTCAGTTTAAGTAACTTTATTGTGTTAACCAACTCAACTCTTGCAGTCTCTGTGTTGTCAGGTAGACCGCTCCTTTGATCAGCCTCACAACACTTCCACAAACCTGCTCACATCTGAGTTTACTACAGCCACAATAGAGTTCCGTTTAAGTAACTTTACTGTGTTAACCAACTCAACTCTTGCAGTATCTGTGTTGTTAGGTAGACCATTGCTTTGATCATGACCAGCCTCACAACACTTCCACAAACCTCCTCACACGAGTTTACTACAGCTACAACAGAAACTGCGCCTAGTACTCCAACGTGATTTTACTACTGACTTATGCAGTGTCATTTATACTTCTAAACAAATATACCCTAAAATCAAATCTGCCTTTATCAGGGTTACAACATATCCCAGTCTTCCCTATGTCTTCTAGCACTGCACTGTCAGCAAATTTCTACTTTTTATGCTGCCCTATTTGTCACTTATTTCTACGTCTTTATACTTCTTCAAAACTTCAAATCCTTTAGTAGTTTTATCTCTCTAAATACATATACGTACACAGAAATGCAGAGTGACAAGTTATTTTTCTTTGGTTATGTACTCCTTTAGTGCTATTTTAGCAGAGAAAACAGATCAATTGCAGCATGAGACAGAAAAACGTTGGGTTTATCTCTTTCTTTGGTTCTTAACAGATAAGTGGAAGATCTAAGTATTTGAGAAGCTGTGAAAAGATTTTTTCACTTCAAATTCCATAATCTATGCAAACACTGCCAACAGATGAATATTATTAAAATCAGCTATGACAACCTTAATAGAAGTATTTCTTTTGCAATTTTCTACTCAAACATCACTATGACAAGAAATACTATTTTAAAGGTCTAGCCAAACAGCAATGCTACTAACATGGCGCTGTTAGCTGACATAGAATTAATGTTCAGCTCAGCTGCTGAATATTCATTTATCCTTTCTATCACAAGCTGCCTTAGTTCTCTTGGTGGCTGATGAAATAGGCCAAATGCTGCCTTCATAATGATATTTCTCTCAAACATAATTATTTAAAAATAATTTATATGTATTTTAGAATAAAGCATTTTAATAATGTGTACCATTCTTGCAAAGACATTTATGGGATAGCATAGATAGTAATGTTTTGACTGAATTTCCTACCGGCATCACACACATTTCCTTCTAGGCTTTGGCAAAAAAATGGCAGCCTCAGTAAATAAATTTCTGAGGAGCTATGTAGTAAGAAAGTGTTCTGAAGTACTATGAACACAAAGTATCATTGTGCTCATTTAAAAAAAAATGCAAGCCAGATATGTTATTTATTGAATCTGCCAGGTAGCATGTCATCTATAAGACAGTATTCTCCACTGATCACTCACACAGTGAAGAACTTTCAATCCATGCTAGGAGACATATTAATACTGTTTTAAAATATTCTTCAGCATCTTCCCACACAGTATGTATACTTTGCATCTTTCCATACTAATTACAGTGTTTTTAAAAATAAAATCTCATAAACAAAATTTAGATTCTAACTTAGACAACAAAAAGAAATGGAAAAAACTAGAAGTTCAGCTTTTATCCAGACAACAGCTACAACCTGGTTAAGCCCCTGGGCCTTGAAAAAACTCTTTTTAGGTAATCGACTCTTCCTTGAGTAAACGCTCTCTCTTAAAATAATCAAAAAAGCACCACTAAACA
Source organism: Myiopsitta monachus (assembly GCA_017639245.1). Taxonomy (NCBI): domain Eukaryota; kingdom Metazoa; phylum Chordata; class Aves; order Psittaciformes; family Psittacidae; genus Myiopsitta; species Myiopsitta monachus. Next base: position 22,340,048 of record CM029941.1, read on the forward strand.
AGTTCATTTAAACTCTTGGGGGACTAATTACAAGCAGTTAGACAGAAACATTCTCCTTTCAAATCTACAGATTTATAGTTTATGATAAAATGCCCTCATGACTGGTCAATGCAATTCTAATAGAAAACAAAACTCCAGTGGTTTAGTGACCATAATCTCCAGAGAACTGAGATGTTTTGCAGATTTCAATTCACAAATAGTCTGCATGACTTTCAGCAGCCAACTTCAAAATTACATGAAACACATTTTATTCTTAAATTAAAACTGCAGGCATGTAAATGATATATCTATTTTTAAAAGCAATCCCAAAAATCGTGGTTTGCTACTGCAACAGTTAATTATAAAGATGCCAATACCAATACATGGTGAATCCTGTATCGCTAAAACTAGTGCATGCTGGTTAACCCAGACATACTTTCTGAGCTCACTCATCAGATCACAAGATGTTCATCACAGAGCCAAACTTACATTTTACTTGATGATGACAAGTATGTTTTATTTGTCTAAAGACAGTTTCATAATTCATTTAATGACATGAAAGGAAAACATAGTAGGCACCACTCTACAAAAGTGATAAGCAACAAAGAAAACTGGATGGCAATCAGTTTACTTATAATAGCATACTGACTATGTTATAAAACCCCATGAATATTTAAGACATTTAACCCATCTGGAGATAAACTCTAACAGAATGAATGATCAAAAACAATGCTTAGGACACCCGGTAAATTCCAGATAACAACTACTGTCATTTGTTCCCATTTACTCCTAGAATTATTAAGTATGGAAGAAATTTCAAAAAGGGGGGCATGCACTTATTGGAGTTTATTTTTAAATGCATACAGAAGTAAAAACACAGAAAAGGATTTCTTTCTTTCACTGGATTTTTTTTTGAACAATAGCACCAGCAGTCACTTCCTTATTAAGCATACTTATGGATACATTTGCTACAAGATAACATATACAGTAAGACAGGCATGACAGTAAATAAACTACAACTCTATTATCTGTAAGCGATATATATCACCCTTTCCTATTTTAGTACTTCCTTCTTCTCTTTCCAGCCATCATTTTATTGATTCATATGCTGTTTCTATGTATTCTACTTTTTCCTTTCTCAGACTTTCACATTACATAATACTCAGCTTCTTAAGGAAAATATACTGTTGTCATGATTTTTTCTGAATTCCAGTGAACTGTTCAACTGCTCACCTATTCACCCTCCCACCTATCCATCCACCCACCCATCCATCCATCCATCCATCCATCCATCCATCCATCCATCCATCCATCCATCCATCCATCCATCCATCCACACTGTGGTTGCCCCATCCCTGGCAGTGTTTGAGGCCAGGCTGGCCAGGCCTTTGAGCAACCCACTTTAGTGGAAGGTATCTCTGACAGCGGCAGGACAGTGAGGGCTGGAAAAGATGATCTTTAAGGTCCCTTCCAACTCAAACCATTCCCTGATCCTATGATTCTGAATTCCCTGTTCTCTCCTCCCTCTGGACATTCTGGTGTTCTCTGGCATAGCTTTCGTATAGTTATGTCTAAGTCTGACACACCTATAAAGACCTATATAAGATAGTAACAAATTTCCTTCTGAAAACTCTTGACTCAGAGTAGAACAGTTATCAGTAAACTTTCAGGAAAAAGGGAATTAATATTGAGAATATATGTAGTTCAGTTTAATGTAATGTCCCCAGACAGGAAGAACTAGCTCAGATACTCTAAATTTGTATTGTAAAGAAATGTTTTTCAATATAGAAAATACTGGTTGTTGTCTTCAAAAAGAAGAGCTGCAGTTCTAGATTTCCAAGCCTATGAACAGACTCTAAGATGTAATAAAAATGAATGAAATTGTATTCTCATCCTACGAGCACATGAATATAAGGAAAAAAAAAGTTGTCTGTTACCAGGCAAATTTACTTAACTACCAAGAAAATCTGAAAGACCTATTTTTAGGAAAACATAAGAAAATACCAAAATAAACTTCAGACTTTGGAGACTTGATTCTGCTTGGTTCACTGTACAGAAGGTGATGTTCACTGGGAGAGAAAACTACAGAATATTTTGTTCTTTTCCCTTTTAACTTGAATGACAGTACGAAATACACAGTTTGCAATCTCTCATGAAAGAAATTCTTACTTCCTTCCACTTTTTAGAGGCAATCTAAATATGTAACTGTTTCACAAACTTTATCACCTAGACCACTTTATGAATACTACAGGGGAAGAGGAGGCACAATGTTTGTAGTGGAAAGAGTCCATCGATTTCACGTGCTTGGCTGAGTTTGAGAATACTTTGTTTTATACGCAGTTCATGAAGTGATGAATGATGAACTGATAATTAACAAGACTGTAATGTATGTTTGAGTTGCTCAGTATCACATCAGAACTACAGATGGAAGGCAGGAATACAATCCAGAGCTCTCACACTGTCCTAATCCGGAAACCTTCCTCCTCCTCCTCCCTACCATTCCATTTATACCATGCTCTTCCTATTCTGCAAAACTGAAACAAGCCTTAGAACAGAGGTCCTGTTTGAAAAGTTAAAACACTTCTACTGTTCAGATATGACTTGTCAGCACAGCAGAGATGAACAAAATAGAGAAATCCAGTGGAAAAGGCATCACATTATCATCTAACGAAAGACTGTAGGCTGTTCCTAGCCTGCTGTTGGCTCCTGACAGCTCTACAATCTTCTCCAAGACAAGACTTACAAGCGACTTTAGGAACAGCTGAATGCAGTAAATTGCTCTCAAAATACTACAACGAGACTGCACAAAATTGGACACTTCTGCAACATCAAATACTCCAAAACTACTTAAACTTTGCACTGCCAAAATACTGTTCTTGCTTTTGTGCTCTGCTTTGTGACGTTCAGCACACACCCTCAGGTTCACAATACAGAAATACCAATTTGGTGGGCTGTAACGCAGTCCTTAGTATTTTTTTAGATTCTTTGAATTAAAAAAATACATCAACTTTTTTAAGCATCACAGACTTAGTCAAATAGTATGCAATGCAGACACAGTCAGTCCAATTTAGAGAGCATTAGACTGGAGTAGTGAGAAGTGTACAGGAACTAGGCCGGTGACACAGCCTCAGAGAATGGTCACTGCTCAACTGGTCTCTGTTTCACTAACAGCCACAACCTCAGAAAACATAACTGTCATTCCCTGGCTTCTAAATACTTGTTATTTTTATACTCTTTTAAGGCACCTTTTGAAGTGTTGCATATATCTACAATTGTGACATAATGTTAATATACAGGCATGCTCAGAGATGAACAAAGAAATGTGTTAACTAGAACGCACATCTTCCTACAACCTGGATATGAAGGCATATCTGGCTCTACATCATCTAGAGCTTTGGATCAAGACATCATCAAGATATACCAGAAACCACAGCCAATGGGGACAAGTTATTAATGAATGAATTCCTGAGACATGCAGGAGGTATAGGAATAGGTGTGATGTTCCCACCAAGAGCATTGGATGCGATGGGGTAAATGCCAAAAGAGTCTCCTTCAAAAAGAACAACTACTCTATCAACTTCTGACCCCAAAGTCCATGGTTTCAATCCCAAGAAATGGGCAGAAGAAATGACAAAAGCCAAAGTATTGGGACAGATCATATGATCACCCTTGATCAGTGTATGCACTACAGGGAGCTACATCAACTACATAACAGGCAGGAAGACGTTGATGCCCTAACTTTTTTGTAGTTTGTCCCAAAGCCACTATATTTTTTTTTTAACTTCATGAGTAAAAAAATAATTTCCATACTAATACTCCTTGCTTATTGCCTTTTTTTTTTTACTTTGTCAGAAATTCTTTAACCGTTTAATATTTTGTTCTCCTCTGATACAGAGCAAAATGTCTCTCCTAGAGCTCAAAAAACCAGAATTTCAATAACAGTCTTCATAATGAACCTACAGAAATAAGCAAAGCCATGCAGAGGTTTCGTTTCTAAGTTTTCTCAACACCCCATATTTGTATTAGCCAGATTTTCCAGTTATGGTCCCTGTCTCTACCACCTTTGTCTCCCTTTTCTTTTTCCCTCACTCAGTTCCTTTTTAGAATTTTGTCTTCTTTTGGCACATGGAGAAAGGTGTTTCATAAACTGCAGGGAATAGCGAGTACTCATATGGAGAAAGCAGATACAGTTTGTAACAAGAATTACAGCTACAATGAAATATTTATTCCCTGAGCACAGAGAGCAGTGAAAATACATGACCACAGTATATCCTCATACTAAGCTGAAAGGAAGGAAAGACAAGTGCCTTACGGTTTATCCACTATAAATTACTGAAAATAATACCTCCCCAAAAAATTTTGAAATTAATAAACATATACAGTTTTCAGGGATGCACACATCTTCCATTAAAAGTTAATTAAGTCAAAATATTTTAACCTAGAGAAGTGCCTCTTCCTTCAGAGCGAATTATTTGTTCCCATTGTATACTGCCAAATCTGTGAAATGACAATAATCCACATGACAGAAGACACATGGCTAAAATTCTGTCTCTACCTAAATCAATGGGAGTTCTCCTATTGACTTCAAAAAGATCACTAACTCATTGCTACCACAGAAATATGATCTGGCAGTACTTGTGAGGTTCTATTACTTGGAACTGTCTTTTGCTATAAGCTAGGTACTTCCCATCTTTATACTACGTCTTTAAAACGTTCCTTTGCCTACCAGACTCACCATTACTAGAACAGTAGTTAAAGAAGCAATCTGTCACCCAGGATTCCAAAAATGAACAATAAAAAATATAGGAGAAAGTTAGTACCTTCCTCTATTTTGTTTTGAGACTTTCTCTAGTGGCACAGAAAACAATTAGTGATGTCCTCTGCGTATTACACATGGCAAAGCAAAGAGCTGTATTCAAAAAAGCGAACAACTAGTAACAGCCACAGCAGGTTCCAGCAGAAAAAATGAGTCACAATGGCTCCAAACATGAATACCTCCAGTAGCCACAAAAAAACCCAGAAAAGGACAAATATGTGGTCCAAAGGTTTAAAAAACCATGGTGTCTTCCTCTTGCTATCAGCAGTGAACAGTACAGTAGAAAAATGAAATTCTGAGGTGGACTTAGAGTGCTCTCCCAGACCTTCTGAAACAGAGTTATGTTGGTGAGATGATGCATTCAGTCTTCAGACAGAAGAAAGATACTATTCACACAGCACTTCTCACTAGTCCATGCAACAGCAACGGCGCTGGCTTTGAATGAACCCAACTGTCCTGCATTCCCAGAGATAAAGAATTGCATTGGTGGCCACTAGAGGGAGGATTAGGAATATAGTAAATTAAGGGTAAAAGGCACCCAGGATGAACCACATGGGACAACCTACAAATCAAGGGCAACAATTCTTAAGATACTGCTATGGGCTGGGAAGTATTATCCAGTTATTATCATCTGCTACAGAGGACCTGCCAGTCCATCCTGGACTTCGGTAGCTGGAGGATAAGAAGACTGACTAGGATCATATGAAGCAATACCTACAAACCCACGAAGATACAACCCTTTATATACAGGTGCCATATTTACCTCCTGGTTTTTAATCTTCTTATTTAAAACTTCTGATGTCCTTTATCAAGAAAGCTTCTGCTAAATGCAAACATACCAGCTTCAAGACAAACTCAGAAGAAGCATCACCAGAAAAACACACTGCCAAGATACATTGTATGTAACAAAAACATCTGAACATAGAAGTACTTGAAACCAACAAAAACCCATTGTGATGAAATAAACGTTCTTACACTAAATTCAGGTTTGAGGCATGTCTGAAAGAAATGTCTTCAACTAGTTACCTAGATAACTATGTAGTAAACTGTATCTTGCAATTCATTTTACCATGTAGCTCGACTGTCTGGTGTCTTACCTCCAGCACAAGTAGAAGAACATTCTGACCAAGGCAGATGATTCCATGCAAAGCCAACTTCATTGTCTCCACTGCCAGTGCGAGAGATGGGAACATTGAATTTATACCTTATACCCAAATTTTGTTCCTGCAGCAGAATCTGTAGTTGAAAACAACTGGTTATACCATTAAAACAGGCAAGCAGAGGGCAACTACAGTGACATTTAATCTAGGTTTGTGTTATGTTCTAAGGAAGGGAAAAAAGTAATAAAGGAAGCCATAGTAGTTCTTTAAGGTATTCCCAAAAGAACCTGGACTAACTTCCAACATATACAAAAGTATTATTGTCTAAGGTGAGCTTGGTCTTTCTTCCCCTTTACCAACTTAATAACTTATGTCAGTTCTTTATTCTTAACAAAATTGTTCGAAAAAACCCAGTTTTCATTAGATTACTGTCTTAATGGAAATTGACAGCTGAATAATTATGTCAGGTCAAAGTTGGTTAAGGATATTACCGTGCAAACATACAGCAGTCCTCACTGAAATCCTGTAAGGAGCAACTCACCAGCAGTTATGAACCTAGCTCTGCCCTTGTTTGCACTTCCAGTGACTACAATAATAGTAAAAATAGTAACAGCAGCAGGCTGTAGCCGAGGTCGTTGTTTTCCCCTAATTCAACAGCCAACAGCATTAGCTTGGTGGAATCTCACTGTTCTGTGATATTTTGCAGTCATATCTGCCTAGCTTCTTTGCACAAAAGACCAGAGAACTTTCAGTAAGAAAGTCAGTGGCACTGACTGATTGAGAAAGGCACTATAATCATTGCATAACTCATTCTATATAGACTTTCTAGCTGATCCACACCTACAGAAGAAGAAACAGGATTCATGTGTTTGAAAATGCTGCCTAAAATGTGAATATCCACGCAACAATCACTCTATACAAGAAAATATCCTGCATGGCTCAAACAATCCCTGAATTGCAAGTCTGGCAGCTGACAGAACATAGAGGGCAAGAGTCACCTTGTTCTACTTCTCGTCAATGTAGTAATGCAACAGAAGGCTCACTACTGCTTCCTGTCAGAGACAGGATCCTGGTCACATCTGTTACTTTCTTGTATTTTGTACCATCTGTTCAGAACAATGCATGTCACAGGAACATAAACACGGGACAAATCATGATACTCTTTCTGTGGTCAGAGTATACCTCACATTCAGGCCAGGCTTAAAACCACTGACATCTACAGAACTGTCAAGAACTGCCATGCTGTATTCTCAACACTTACATGTATCAGCAACATGCAAAGGTGCAATATATGCCCCATTTAGAATTTCCAGCTACCATTATTCTGAACTTAAGGTCTTTTCCAACCCTAACTAGTCTATGATTCTATGATTCTAACTGTATTTAAAAGAGATGAGGCATTTTCTGTGAGATTTCTTTGGGGTACAACTTATTTTGATTTCATTCATGGCCTTGTCTTTTCCCAGCACACAAATACATTTTTTAAATTCCAGAAATATATTAATTATAACTTTACCATGACTATGAGATTTTCTGAAGTAGGGCCTAGTGCTTCCAAAGATTCTGGTTCATCTGTTGGCCTCTTGTAATGGAAAGCTGTTCCAGCAACATCAAACTTTCTTGGCCAGTCAATAGTCCAGGCACCATTAATATAGTAGTCATCCTCTTCAGATTTTAAAGCTTAAAAAAAAATACAAGCCACCTAAAAATTGGAAGCAGCATTTATAATGGAGAAGCCGTTTCAAATTTATCTACTAATCTGCTAGAAGTTTGGAGTTTCAACACAATATAACTATTTTTAAAGCAATATAAAGCCATTTCTTTAACCCTGTCAAAACAATATTGCTTCTGCACTAATCTTCAATGTGCAGGTATACTTTGAAGATTTCTATGTGCACACGCTATATGGAACAAAACAGAATTCCTATTGCGACTTGCAATGCATCTTCAACTCTAAAACTGAACCCATGTGCAATGCATGCAGTTTTTAGTAAGATATATGTAGGTCTCGAATGCATAATCAATTACCAATCTCATCTTTAGATTAAGAAGTTGGAGCATGGAATAGGTATTTCACGTAGTGTGTAGAGGAAGAAAAGAGAAATAGCATTGAGTCTGATGCATGGTGTCAATTAGTTCTTGTTCTGTTGCCTCTGTCCACTGTGAGTTTTTTTCCCCATATCCAAATCCAAGATATTTGTATTACCAACCCAACTACTAGCTATTTAATCAGATAAAATATTTCATTATTCCTAATTGAAAACCTTAAACCAGAAAAGTAATATAGATACAACATAAATTTTTTTAGCTAAGCAAAAAATTAGGCTGGACAAACATGCATTAGTCAGGGATTTGTATTTAATGTTTTATTAATAAAATGAGGTTAAGTTTCTAAATATGAAACTGACTGTGTATCTTAAGGTGAATATTCTGTTAATTAGATACTGACTTCTTGACTTAAGGTCATTCGCAAGTTATTCAGCATTCATATTTACTTTAAATAAAACATGTTCTTAAAGGCAAAATGATGGTTGGAAATACATGATCAAAAAGGCATGTCATTTTTCATTGAGATTAGTAAGTGACTTCACTAGATAGAGAGAGAAATCATATCACAATCATAAGACATAGGCCAGCTTACGATCCAGTTTTACAGACAGTTTACCTAAAACAGTTAGGGAAAATGCCTCAGTGATGCTTTGAGTAAAGAAACTAGCTCTGACAAACTTATCTGGAATTCTCAAAGTAATTCAGATGCCTTATTGTTTATATAGGCTTTGCAGCACAAGAAGGAGATGGTTAAAAGAAGTGAGTATAAGAGAAGAATTAATAAAAATGCAAGCAAGTACTGTACTTAAAGAAAGGAACAGTATTCACTATTTCACGTGCTACATGAAAAAACTATGTTACAGCTGAACACCAGTATTTTATCAGTGGTCTTATTTTTACACAGTCAAAATTTCTATCCATCCCACTTTTATAAAATCTAGCTTAATCAGAAGAAGAATCAATATGTATGCTATATACACTTTAATGTATATCCAGAAGCAAAGCAGATCATTTTTCACCTGTCTTACTGCCAATGAAAAATGCATTTACATTCTGTAAATAGATTAACCCAACGTCAGTTGTTACACATATGTGAAGGCCACACAGTTGTGAACAGCATTCCAGTAATATAATTACATGACAATGATGACAAGGTCACATAATGCTACTAGCGTATGAGACGGAAGGAACAAGTTCAATATCCTTATCAAATCTTCCATGAGAACTTGAGAATGCAGAAAGCCCACAAAAAATAAGCACACAAGACCTTGTTGCATATGAGGAATAAAAGGGAAGATACCACCCTGCCTCAAGCCATTTAAGGGAAGACAACCCCATTACTAAAACATTTTTCCATCATCTCTGAAATCAGGCAGTTTTGTTGTTGCTGGGTTATTTGTTGGACAGATCAGTTTAAAACACTGAATTCTTTATGCAGCTGTAGAAACATGTTTTTGCTGTTACACCAGGAGCAATATTGGTGCAGAAATGATCAGGGGAGGAGGAAGAGAATTGATCAGAGAAGGGTGAGGACAGGTGCTGACTGAGCTAACTGAGTTCCTAAATGTCTAACTGTAGCCTAAATTTGAGGCCATGGCTAGCAAAAGAACTGGATCTTAAGTTAAGGAACCATGGGATGCGTGTTAGTTAGTTTGAAAGACTGCGAACTGAAATGAACAAAGAAGAAACTTTGAAGCCAGCATGACAGCTACAGAGGAAGAGTTTAACTTTTTCCTTTTTTTGCGTACTTCCAAATGGATAAATTGATTTCTTAGACTGTTGTCTTGTATTTGGCAGCAGTGCATGTAAAAGAAAATACAGTAATATGCATAAATGGTAATTTTCATCTGAGTCAGTTTTCTAATGGTTCATGGCATGGCCACACAAACAGCTGCCCTGCAACAACAGAGGGAACTCCATAAAGACAGGGAAGTAGCTGTGAAGTTGCCAATGTCACTAAAGAAATATCCCTAAAACGATACCCTTGAGATATGTATTTTAACAGAATAAACCCATTTTTAACTACCTTTTTGCTCTAACAGTTCTTTCAAGGGAGCAGACAGATTTAAAACCTCCCTATCCCCAGAAATTTCTCATCCTAAAATAGCGGTCTCGTTCACACTCACAGATCAAAACATCCCATCACAAAATCTAATAGCCCCTGAGACCTTGATTATCTTTCACTAGGGTATAATGGAACTTTTGAAAGTTGGAAACGCAAGAAACCAGTGTAGGAGAGAAAGCCCCTATTTGTGTAGTCAGGGCTCAGGAAACTCCTTGAAATTGTGACAAGGGCATATAAAAGTGTTTATGTAATACGTTATATTTTTAGACCTGTGGCCAGATTAAATACCAACTACACTGTATTTTTTATTTATGCAAAGAAAAAAATACATTTTTCTTTCATTTTAGACAGATAGTGCCATGAACTGAGGTGCTTTTGCAGATCACCTTCCTCTGCTTATAAAAGAGAAGAATTACAAGCTGAATTGTACTAGCTAAGAGTTACCCTCTTTGTTCGGTTTTTCACCTCTCCATGAAATAGTTCTTAACTGTAGATGACCATGACAGGATGAATGGTACACCTTTCTCCCACTACCTCTGTTCGAATGTCAGTACAGGACATATGAACAACCTCACCCACAGTATATTCTGACTTGGGGGAAGGGCCATGGGCAGTGCGATGTTGGAAAGATAATAATTAGCACTGTAGTGCCGGAATACTGGTGTTATTACTCCTGTAGAATGGAGGAAGGTTGATTATATGCTGGATTACAGAAGGGTGGAGGCAGGCAGAAAGAAAATCAGGCATCCAAAAGTAAAAGGTACCATCATTATCAATACAATCAATTTAGGAATTCATGTACCTAGGAGGACAACTGCCCTTATAACTCACACTTTAAGGCATCATAATCCTTTCCGACATGTTAGTGTTATACACATCAACTACATGGAGTGCAGATTGACAAAAGCGGCCTCTGACGTATTACCTGTAAATTGCTGTTTAGCCTAACATGTAATAACTTTGGGTTGTGTTAATCTGTTAGTCTGCTGTATAACTAATAAGCTCTCTAATCTGTTCTTGACTAATAGGTGTTCTTGCACTGCTGTGAATGGACTGCCATGCAAATCAGGGTACAGAGACTTTATGGTTTTTGTGCTGTCTTGAGTTTAATGAAGCCAGATTTGTATGTATTGGTATTAAAAAAACAGAAGGCAAGTTTAACACAGTCTTTAAAGAAATTAATAACAATCAGGGAATATGAATTTAATTCTATGCTTTACAACAGGCTTCCTGAATTATCTCAAGCAAGCATCTAGTTTTTCTGAGTCTCATTTTCCTTATCTATAAAACAGGGATGGCATCTACACCATACAGCACCTCAGTAACACTGTATAACTGATACTTTAAATTGCCTTAAGATAAGGAGACAGTATTGTTAGCATTTAAGTAACTATTGCTGTTGATTAATAATCATTGCAAGAATAAAATCATGTTTTAAACCAGTTTAATCCCACAAGATCAGAGACTTCCCTGATGGAAGATGCTACTTCAGCATGGGACAGTACATCATTTGGATACTCTTCGTGTACTTCAGCTGGAGTCTGACATTATAACTATAGTGAATTGATCTGATTTTGCATCGAGTGGACAAGGAGGAATCACAGGATGTAACTCATTAGCTCCATTCAAGAAAATACATCCTAACCAACTACTGCAACTGCCTGACCACAACCAAATATTAACAGCTAACAATTCCCTCTGCTGCTTCTGATATGCCTATGGTTTAGCCGAACCAGAAAATATACCTTCAATTCACAACATTAACCAACCTCATAATAGCCTGCTATTCAAACCATGTTCTTACCAATGTAGTTCTTTGACATTGCAACTTCTCTTACTTCTATGTGCACAGAACCTCTTGGAATTCGAATCACTTCCATATAGCCTGTACGACAAAGGTAAACTTTATTTATTGTTGCTTACACTAATCACACTAGTCATGAAACTAACCATTATGAATAATTTACTACTAAAAATTAGTATGAGATATGGATTCAAATGTACTTGAAAATTTTCTTTCACGTGATAAAAAGAAAAACGCTTTAAATGTCATACAGAAATGGGACAGTGATAGCAAGAACTTGTCATGTAGTCAGGAACTCCTTTTTTTAAGTGCTAATGAAGTATTTTCGACAGCGTATTATGAATAATTAACATACAAAATGACCTTAAGATCACACAAAAATTCAGTTTGGAGAGGACCTCAGACAGTGATTTAGCCCAACTTTCTGCCATAAGCAGGGTCTGCTAGGAGATCAGACCAAGTTACTCAGTGCTTTATCCTGCTGTGTGGTGGAAGATCTCCAATGATGGAACTATACAACCTTTCTGGACAACTTGATCTGCTGCTGGACTCCCTTTCTGGGGAAGAATTTTTTTTCTTACATTCAGTCAAGCACCTCTTTTGTTTTAATTTATAGCCATTGTCTCTTCTCCCAGCATGTACCCACCACTGTGAAAAGCCTGGCTCTGCCTTATTCAAAACCTCTTCTTAGGTATTGGAAGGGTGATACTAAGTCCCCACAAATCTCCTCTTTTCCAGGCTAAATAAGCTCAGTTGTCTCAGCCTCTCCTCAGAGAGGCAAGCACACCAGAGCCCAGTAATCTTAGTGGACCCTCACTGAACTGAACTCACTCCAGCGTACCAATCCTTTTCCTGTATTTGGGAGCTCAAAACTGAAAACACTAAGATTGCAACACTGTAACTGTCTTTTTTGAGTTAGCTTTAAGCTAATTGCCCATATACATTTTCTGAGTTCTTAATAAGATGAACTTAAAGAGACATTTCTGGATTCTTTCCATTCTAAAATTTCATGTATGACTAAATATCAGATTCTACCATACACATTAAAATCATACACATTACTCTTACTATACCACCTAACTAGATAATAATAATAAAAAAAAACAACCAAACAAAAAACCCACATTTTTTAAGTACATTAAAGACCATGAGAACTAGGTATTCAGTAATGAAACATATTGCATGTGGCGTAAATCTAAACTAATACAGAAAAAGGCAAAAGGACTCAAAGTGAATGACTAGCAGAAATGCCATTCTGGAAATGAATGCAGCACTGTTATTTGCTAAAGGGACATCTAAATGCATTGTGCAATAAAATGGGCATATATGTACATACCTCCTCTTGGCAGTGAACCATTGAAGAAACCTTCAATGGCTTCACATGTACTGCCATCTCCGCCACAAACACGGCATCTATCTTCCTTAGCATCAGACCCCAAAATATTATCACAACCTACATGCTGAGAACAGATAAGAATAAATATTTTAACAGGATGATGGCCTTACACCACCATCTTCTTTTTTTTTTTCTTTTTTTTTTTGTTTTTGAAGTGTTTGTCTCAGGTTTGAGATACTCAGTTCTTTTTATCTACCCTGGTTTTGATAGCTGTTACTGTAAGTGGGTTTTCATTTACCAGGGAAAGAAAACAAAGAACAAGTCACATTTGGGTTGTTACCAAATCTTGATTAATAAGTACTTTGCACTTATATGGTGACTTTCAGGAAGGGATCTCACAGTATTTTACAAACAATTTAATTATTACAGTTATCAATAAATGATTATATTTTTATGTAATATTACTACAGTTAACTGTGTTCCATCTACATTGCTTTGTTAAGGCAAACATTTGCTGTGTTCCTTAAACATTTATATAGCATAAAAATTAATCCCAGAGACATTTACAGCTTCATGAACCACATTTCCGCATTATTCAGGCAAAACTTAAGATCATTTTCGTAATTTTGAATGTAAAGTGTAAATTACTGTAAGAATGAATGCAGAATGAAACTTCGCGAAAGGCTTAATTAAAGGCTGTATTAGATAGCATTAAACAGCCTTTGGAAAAAAGAGATGTCTATAACTGATCATAAAAAAATACATCACATTTCTGATTATCTACTTGAGAAATATAGTGAACAATGATTAACTCCTTACAACTTATTGATTCAATCCTATTACAAAGCTGACGAAAATAGAGACAGTTGGATCCTTAAAACACAACAAAAAGGAGAATGAAAAAGTAGGATTTAAACAGAATGAACACTGAAGCTTGCCAATTTTTTCTGGGATTTATACAAAAAAGAAGGCAGCTACACAACTTTGTTTACTGTCTAGCAATACCATCTTGTGTCTCATAAACACATAATTCATAGGCCGTAAGAGAAATTAGATCACTTAAAAAAATTGACAAAATGGTACTATTCTAACCATTAACATTTCAACTTTCTGATTCACCAAGACAGAGACCCAACTTTATTACATAGCTCATTCTCAATTTGAAATTTTGTTTTAAAAGACTTTTCAAAACTATTAAAATATGCACAAAGAACACCAGAATTCCACAGGTTATTTCTTAGGTCTTTTTTGATGTTATCATGCTATTCAATAAACATACATCCTCAGCCCTCAATTTAGCAAAGAACTTTAGCACTGGGTTAAGCTTTAGTTATGTTAGTAGTTTCAATGAAATCAAATACTTTTTAGAGTCATTAGCACAGTTCAGATGTTTAGACTTAAGCACGGAATTAAACACATTGCTAAACTGAAGCAGCAGTGGGATGTACATAACCAAAAATATGGCACAGACCTTCAATTCTATTCAAATGTATGTAATGAAATTCTATAGGAATCTTACAAGATAATCAGAGTTTCAGTAAATGGAAAATAATTGCATTGTTATACGCTTTTTCCTAGAACTACAGAGCAATAATGACAACTTTGTTTCAATGACATTAATAGCAAAATTGTTTGCAACAGGATGAACTAGTTAGAGAGAAACAAATTAATACGTTCACAATTACTGTTTTTCAGTCAGAGTGGTGCTCTAATTGGAATGATGGAACAGGCCTTGGAACAGTGCAAGTATTCTGTTCATCTCCTGTTGCCCTTTCCACCAATTCTTCAACAGAAAACATAAAGCAAGAGAAAAAAAGACAAAATGAAGGATTCTATGAATGTCTGTAAAGAGCTACAGAAATTTAAGTGATTTGTTTAATTTATGCAAGACTTTTTTTTATCTTTTTGTCTCAATCTTACTTTCTCATTAACAATTTGACCAGTCAACACTTGCATTCCATATAAGTAAGAACCATAATTAAATGTAGGAGATAGCAGACACAACAAATTAATCCTTAAGTACTTTATAAAACATTTTTAACCTTGCATTCTCCATTGATACAGATATCCAGTGAATCAGCATTGCACTGAGTCCCATCTATTACTGC
This sequence comes from Myiopsitta monachus, assembly GCA_017639245.1. Lineage (NCBI taxonomy): Eukaryota > Metazoa > Chordata > Aves > Psittaciformes > Psittacidae > Myiopsitta > Myiopsitta monachus. The sequence continues at coordinate 22,355,305 of CM029941.1, forward strand.
AGGAGCACGTTCAGTGTAAAAATTATAACCTTCAGCCAAGCAGTTTAATGCACACGGTTTAACCCCACCTGGACAACAAAAATGAATAAAAAAAAAAAAAACCAAACAGAAGTCTTGAAAAGTTAACAGCTGGTTAAAGGTATATATGCATAAACAGATCTGAAATTTATAATCTACTCTCATACCTGACACATATAATGTATACACTTTATTTAACATCCCTTTATTGATTTCTCTACTTGACTCTTCTTTCTTGCAAAAAAGATTATTTGCATAGTAAGATATAGCAAGGTTGGCTGGCTCCATAACAATTCCATTATGTTAATACAACCCTAATGATTATTGAACAATTTAAAACAATAGGGATACCATTTCACCATTTGAAAAACAAGAATAACAAAAGAATGTAGTGCTAGAAGTACATCAATGTAAATTTCAAAGCAAAGATAAGACTATTTTAGTTAAGAATTTAGTCCTACAGAATTACATTATACCTCAGACCACATGATCACAATGATCCTTTTTAGGCATTTTATCTAAAAAAACTAAGAGTAAAACTATCCACATCAGTAAAATAAAAAAAAACACAAGCAGAAACACGGACTTGATCACTATAGAACAGGAAAAAAATTAAAATAATACAAGGACAATCTACAAACTTAGAATGACAGAAACATAAACTTGATTAAACTGTCCCAAAAAGAAATTATATCCTTCTTCCCTGCAAAAGACCGTTTTATTGCACATCGCAATTTTTTATAAACTTACTGCATTAGTAATTGAATTAGAGTTTTATAAATTCTGTTTCCTTTTCCTAGCATTCTTACCTTAAGAAAGGAAAAATGATTGTGAGATTTTTTTTATACTGAACTCATCACTGTGGCATAAAATGCACTTAGAGATCATCTACAGCATCTCTACATCTCACCTACAACTGCAGGTAGAGAAGGGCTCCTTACTTTTAAATTGGGAGTCCCTACAAAAGTGCTCACTCTCCTTCATAGTAAAAACAAAACTGTGTCAGAATACAGACAGCTCTTCTGCAATATCTTCAGCAACTGACAAAAGTACTAGTAAACTTAGCTCATTATATTTTAATCAAAATATTCTATTTACAAACATTACTCTGTATATAACATTTATATAATTTTTAAGACTTCACATATGGAAACATTTTTGTGAAGATGACCATTACCTCCAGTGTAGGGTTTCCAGTTATAATACTTTCCCCGGAAAGGCATATTGTCAAAATCTGCACATTGCTTTTCTCGAAAATCACGGGCCCCTGAAGGACATGGCTAAAATAATAAAGACAAAAAAAGGTTAATTTCTTCCAAATATCAACATAAAAGGAATGCTCATAAGCTTACATCGCAAACATAATCAGTCAAGAGACTAGGAGGTGGCTCCTTGCTTTGACTTGTGGCTCTGCTTCTGGAACTTGCTTTACTGTCTTACAGCGCCTATTTTGTAATCATAGCCTGTCATGAAGTAACTGAAGTAATTTAAGCAAAGGTAACTTATATAACAGTTTCCATAAAACAGGACAATCAGAATCACATCAAACTATGCCATCAGCTACCTCCTTATAAAGAGCTGAAAAAATTAAACCAAAATAATTTGGTAAGAGCTATCGGCTCAGTTACACTGTATTGAGCAGCAGCACTGAGAAATGCTACTAACAGATCAAGAAAAAAAGACCCAAACACTTTCAAAAGTTGTATCACCTCTTGTTACTTGTAACCTTGACAAAAGCATTGTGTTAAGGCTGAGAACACATACCATGCTTGGCTCTGAGTTTTACCAGTCTCCAAGTGACGAAATAAAAACAGCTTTCATTTGAACTTTCATTACTTTACATTACTGATAACAAAACCATAAAGTATCTTTCTTACTGGAATAAGGGTAGATATAAGTGAAATTCATCTTGGAAAGAATTACGGGAGAGAGAATTCTTTGCTGTTTCTCACATTTTTCATCAGCAGGTTCACAATAATAATCATGACTAATCTTGAATACACCCAGAATTTAGATAGAACATTAAACATTGTTATCAATGTTTAAGTACCTGCTGAAAGTGCAAACTTCATCAGACAAAGTATTTGAAATACAGATGAAAATAATTTTTAAACTGAAAAAGAATTTGTTTGACAGAAAACAGAGGTGTCAATAAATACTACTATTTTCTGAGCAACAGAAGTGTCCATTTTATGATTGTTTTACTTATCTTCCTATGTATCTAAGTCACTTAGCAGGGTTCAGGAATGTGAAATGCACTGAAGTGAAAGGGTTTCTATAAACTTGGATGATAAAAATTTGCTGCACAATGCAAATATTAATAATGATGATTCTCAGTATACATGAATCAAGCTCGTTTAACAGCCAGTCTATTGCAATATAATTCAGAAACTAGAATTTGTTTTTGCAATTTTGAAACTGTTGCCATATAGATTAAAACCCATCAGACAGTATGTAACGTTTTTGCCCTATAAATCACTATTATCTCCCTCCAAATAAAAGTACATTTTCAAATATAATACATTTACTGATAAAAAAAACAACTAAGGTGACTTACTTAAATTCAGTAATCCTTCAGATGATAACACTGAGAATAAAACATAGCTATGTAAATAAAGTACCAAGTTTTTTTATTGGCAACACAAATAAAATTTGCCTTTTTTTGCCATGCTCTCCAAACAGCAGAGGGATCAGCCTTGACCTGCCTAAAAGCTTGAGTCTAAATCCTTCTCATACTCACCTGGCAGGGGAGACACCATGACCAAGGAGGTGGTTTTCCCAGAGCGAGGCTCATCCTTTGCACTCCAGGTGCGCTGTTTTTTGTTTCTTTTTTCTAGAGAGCAGACACTGGCCTCTTCAGGAACCTGCTCAGTAAGGTTCCATGGGATATAGCCCTAGAGGGCAGGAGGCCCAAGGCTTTTGGTTGATATTCAAGGATCACCTGCTGCAAGCTCAGGAGTGATACATCCCTACTAGAAGGAAGTGCTGCAGGAGGTCCAGGAGACCTCCTCGGATGGATAAGGAGCTGCTGAGGAAAATTCAAAGGAAAAAAGAGGCTTATAATAGGTGGAAACAAGGACAGGCAGCCTGGGAAGAATACAGGGATGCTGTCCGGGAAGCTTGGGACCACGTTAGGATACCAAAGGCCCACTTAGAATTAAACATGGCTAGGGATGTGAAAGATAACAGGAAAGGATTCCATAGGTACATTGCGAATAGAAGACAGACTACGGACAACATGGGCCCTCTCCGGAAGCTATCAGGAGAACTGGCTACCCTAGACTGGGAGAAGGCTGAGGCTCTTAATAACTTCTTTGCCTCAGTCTTCACCGGCAAATGCTCTGACCACACCACCCAAGTCTTGGAAGGCAGATGCAGGGACTGTGAGAACGAAGACCTTAGACCCACTGTAGGAGAGGATCTGGTTCAAGACCATCTTAAGAACCTGAACGTGCACAAGTCCATGGGACCTGATGAAATCCATCTGTGAGTCCTGAAAGAGCTGGTGAATGAAGTTGCTAAGCCACTGGCCATCATATTTGAAAAATGATGGCAGTCAGGTAAAGTTCCTGATGACTGGAAAAAGGGAAATATAACCCCCATTTTTAAGAGGGGAAAAATAGGGAACTACAGACCAGTCAGTCTCACCTCTGTGCCTGGCAAAACCTTGGAGCAGATTCTCCTGGAAGGCATGCTAAGGCACATGAAAAACAATAAGGTACTTGGTGACAGCCAGCATGGCTTCAGTAAAGGGAAATCCTCTCTGACCGATTTGGTGGCCTTATATGATGGGGCTACGGAACAGATGGACAGGGGTAGAGCAGTTGATGTCATCTACTTGGACTTCTGCAAAGCATTCAACACTGTCCCATACGACATCCTTGTCTCCACATTGGAGAGACATCAATTTGATAGGTGGACCACTCGGTGGATAAAGAACTGGCTGGATGGCCGCATGCACCGAGTTGTGGTCAATGGCTCAGTGTCCAGCTGAAGACCAGTAAAGAGTGGTGTCCCTCAGGGATCAGTGTTGGGACCGGTCTTGTTCAACATCTTTGTCGGTGACACGGACAGTGGGATTGAGTGCGTCCTCAGCAAGTTTCCCAATGACACCTAGCTGTGTGGTTTGGTTGATATGCTGGAAGGAAGGGATGCCATCCAGAGGGACCTTGACATGCTGATGCCAACCTGATGAAATTTAACCATGACAAGTGCAAGGTCCTACACCTGGGTTGGAGCAATCTCAGGCACAGCTACAGGTTGGGCAGAGAGGAGATTCAGAGCAGCCCTACAGAGAAGGACTTCGGGGTGTTGGTCGATGAAAAAATGAACATGAGCCTGCTGCAGTGTGCACTTGCAGCCCTGAAAGCCAACATTATCCTGGGCTGCATCAAAAGGAGCATGACCAGAAGGTCAAAGAAGGTGGTACTGCCTGTCTACTCTGCTCTCATGAGACGTCACTTGGAGTATTGTGTGCAGTTCTGGTGCCCTCAACATAAAAAGGACGTGGAAGTGTTGGAACAAGTCCAGAGGAGGGCCACGAGGATGATCAGAGGACTGGAGCACCTCCCGTATGAAGACAAGCTGAGAAAGTTGGGGCTGTTCAGCCTGCAGAAGAGAAGGCTGCGTGGAGACCTCATAGCAGCCTTCCAGTATCTGAAGGGGCCTATAGGGATGCTGGAGAGAGACTCTTTGTTACGGACTGTAGTGAGAGGACAAGGGGTAACGGGTTCAAACTTAAACAGGGGAAGTTTAGATTGGATATAAGGAAGAAGTTCTTTACCGGGAGGGTGGTGAGGCACTGGAACGGGCTGTCCAAGGAAGTTGTGAATGCTCCATTCCTGGCAGTGTTCAAGGCCAGGTTGGACAGAGCGTTGGGTGACATGGTTTAGTGTGAGGTGTCCGTGCCCATGGCAGGGGGGCTGGAACTAGATGATCTGAAGGTAATTTCCAACCCTAACTATTCTATGATTCTATGAGCGTATTAAATCATATATTAAATTTATGAATTACTGACTGAGAGATTTCAATAAGGAATTCTCAGTTGGTGAACTTGTACACATATTTCCTACCAGTTGTAAGAACAAGAAACACACTCAAGTTGTTACTCAAAATTCTCTTTTGTGAATTGGAACTCTGAAAAAAAATCTTGCTTATGAAGTCTTCCAATTACAAAAACACTGAGTGAAAATAAAGAGGAAGGTAAATTAATTACAGGAAAAAATCTGAAAAGCTGGACCCATTAAATGAAAATTGCACAAGGACAGCCAAATGTAAAGATACGCATTTACAGAAAAAAGTAAGATGATCAGAGTTTCAGAATGATGCACTGCAATTTGGAAGGCTTTATGACTACAAAAGTTTTACAGCTCCTACAAGACAAGCAGTTCAGCTTCAACCTCTTTCACTGTGGCTAAAGACCTAACACTCTAGCCAAAAGGCCTAACACACTTCTTGGCTGTGTGAACAGAGGACCTGCAATTAGCAATAGGAAACTAATTTTTGATCTGGAAATTTGTAATACAGCTTAATAATAACCTCCATAGAGAAGTCTGCAGAACTGACATTTCCGGTAATTAGTCATGATCATAATTGCCAGAGCTTTTTTTCAAGGAATCAGCATATTAGCTACTGAGTTTTTTTCCTGAAAAATGTCAAAAGATAAACAGGTGAAACAACACCTTTGGGTACAGACTCTTCCACTGAAATGAACTTACTTAAGAAAAATTAAGACAAATTTGAGGCTGAAATAATATGAAATCCTGTTTATGTTTGTAGTGGTACTGACTTGGTATCTGACTACTGAAATTCATTATTGGCGGGTATTCTATTTCTAGTTCAATTTTTAACTCAATTGAATTTGTAATTTAGTTTTACAATTTGATTTTATACTTTTAGCCTCTTCCCCATCCTCTCTATGGGTTGTTCATTACTTCATTAGCTCAGCTCTAAAATAAACCTGCATGATCATTCTACTAATAAAAGAAGCAGAAGATCTGTGTTTTAAATCAGCAGAGAGGTGTGATTTAAACCTGTCATTTTGTCAAATAGCTTAAAACACGAAGAAATACATTTTCACAGATTGTGTAAGGTGATTGTGTAGCACATTGGCATTGGAAGTTATAAAGGTATAAAAAGTGTAAGAACGTTTAAAAGTGGATTCATGTAGTCCAACTCCCCTGCCATGGTCAGGACACCTACCACTAAACCAGGTTGCTCAAAGCTCATCCAATCTGGCTTTGAATATTGCCAGGGATGGGGCATCCACAACTTCTCTGGGCAATCTGCTCCAGTGCCTCACCACTGATACTGAAAAATATTTTCCTAGTATCTAATCTAAATCTGCCCTCTTTCAGTTTAAAGCCACTCCCCCTTTTCCTACGCATTTTTTTGTGGCAGTTAATATAGTTCAGACATGATGTGTAACTCAAGAATTGTATTTAGAGACACTCAGAGTTACTGGCCACTGCTGGGGGACAAGACACTGGGCTAGAGAGACCCTTGCTCTGACATGGAATGCTCCTTGTTGACTTTTAAACATTGATGCTCACGTTGAACTCACTCCAGTCCTTAATGTGAATGCATGAGCTGGGCATCACGTTGAGCCAAGTATCCTAATATTTAGCAGAACTCATAGGGTGCCTGCAATATGCAAGCACCCTACAGGACTCTGTGCCAATAAAATGCAGAATTCAAGGCTTTTCTGAAGTGAAAGAAAGCATCCATTACTGCTAAAACGTAAAGCAAACAAGTTAATTATGCTTTCACAGTGGAATAAAATTTACTTACATCAGTATTACAAGAGCGATACCGCTTCCTTTCCCCAAGACAATATTTGCCTCCGCCTGAAGGCCTGAAAAACATGTTTATGTGTTAGTATATCCATTATTAGTCTAAACACAAGTCTAAGACATATATATTAAATGAAAAAAATTAAAAGTACATGGAAGTTTTAAAGCGAGATTTTGAAATTTTTTATTTAATAAGAATTGCAGAACTGACTTGAATTGGAGCAGATAAAAAAATAGTGGGTATCTGAAAATCATCACTTATATAATGACTATTCATCTAGTTTGCATATATGGTTTAATTGTATTTTGAACATACTAAAAAGGCATTGTTTTTAAATAATTTGATTGCTTTGTAAAACTGAGAAATATGAAAACAAGCCATATGAGAAGCTTTTTTTTTTTTTTTAATCTTCTCATATTACACCTGAAAATATTACAAAATTAAGAGACACTGTCTGCTAAATACTGGAGCCAGAAAAGGCTGCATTTTCTAGTCCAAAATCTGATTCTGATTTGAATTAAGCAGTATTAAGGCTGAGGAAACTCCAGAGTAAGCAGGTTTCTATTAGTGTGAATAACATATTGGCTCTTAAATTCCCAAACTGTTCAAAAACCTCATCTATCTTTCAAAGATAGATTTGACACAGGTCAAATAATCAATTCACATTGACTTAAGATTAATCAGACATCAGCTCTTTGGCTCATAACTTGAAAGCAGAAATGAAAAAACTTTGTGTCTGTTTTATAATAAAGAAATGGAAGAATTTACAATCAACCAGAAAGAAAATCAATATTGCTTTTCACATTACAGCTATTTAACCAAGCAATACTATCCTCAAAACAAAAGGTTTTTTTTTTCCTAATACAGACATCCTCCCCACCCATCACAAATGCATTTGCTTGATGTACTGTTAAACATTTAAAATTTAATCACCTTTCAACATACCAACCTATATACATGGTAACAGGAGTAGTTAAAAAAATCGTAGGAAATTACTCATGCTCAGAACAAATATTCCACTCGCATTTTTACACGCTGCTTTGAAAAACAGTTAATTTATTATTCTCTCAGTAACATAGTCTGACATGTTATCAATGCATATGGATAATTTTTGCCTTTGAATTCATTGCATAAGTAGTGCTATTTGCCAGATTTGATAGTTATTGCTATCAATAGTTATTGACATTGATATTGATATTATTAAATAGTTATTGACAGGAGGTGAACAGAATACCTGAAGCAGTAGTAATATGACATTACAGCGCCTTGGTGTCTTGCAGAGCGCACTGGAAAGCTGATGTGCAGCCCGGCTTGCAAAACATGGGTACAAAGCAACAAAGAACTTAGGTGTACAGACAGGAGATGATATGGAAGGAGCGATAACATGCCACAGAATGCATTTCAATTAAAAAAAGCACAAAAGCTTAATGTCTTCAAGACAAAGTGGTCTTAAAAACTAATGATGGCTATGGAAAAAGTGATTATGGGACATTATAAGAACAAAGTATGGAGTAATAAAACTATCCTTCTGCAAAGACTTATCGCTGTGATGAGGTAAGCAGAACAGAAAAAGCAGCAACAGATAAAAGCAGTGATTCATTTAGCAAAGAACAGCAATGGAAACAAGCAAGCACTCCTAATTTGAGAAGCAGTAGTGACTGAGAAGTTACCTGACAGACAATGGAACAGTGGTCAGGACACTGGAAAGCAGGCAGATGACAGGACAAGTACAGATACACACAACAGATCAAACTGTAGCACAGAAGCTGGCCCCTCTTGAGAGAGTATAAGGACCAACTGGGAGTAGAGCAGGGAGTGAAGCTGATGAATTGTTTTAAGAGTCAGTGGGAAGTCACAACTAAGTGCTGGACATGACTGCATATAAATGTATTGTATGCAACCTAATATTACTAAGTATGGTTTATATGTAAGCAGTTGTATGCAAAAGCTTGGAAATACTGTGTTGTGATTTTAATAAGTAACTGGCAATAGCTATTTTATATCCTAGGCAAGCACTAGAGGTAACATGTTTCAAGAAAGAAATCTAAGACATAATTTAAATATATTCTGCATGAACAGCAAGATGTAGAAAGAAAACCATTCTGGTTATTGCTAAATAAAAATCCAGCTATCTTTACAATAGAGAACATAGATTAAAAACGTTAGAAGTATGTCTAGGGAACTTCTCCTGTTTAAGTATTTCTGTCTGCAATTTTGAAGACGAATGCTGGCAAACTAGCAAAACATTTTTACAGATAACATGTGAAACCACAGTTTTGAATCATTTCCAAATGTGTCTTTTTGTTGGCTCCGGCTTACTTTAGCTACTTACGCTGGACTGTCACAGTGTCTTATAGATGAGGAGACTCCTCCCCCGCAGGTCCTGCTGCACTCTCCCCATATAGACCACGGACCCCAACCCCCATCTATGCTCTGGGGCCAAGTGCCAAAAGGTGCGCACTCTCCCTGATAACACCACTGAAAGATTTCACAAAAAAACACAGAATTAGCTTCCAGGCTGACAAGAGTTATCAGGACAGAAAAATATAAGGGTCAGGCAACGACCAATTATAGGCATTAGCATTCTCTGTATAGATAACATGACTAATATTTTACTTTTTCTAGCCATGTTTAGACATTGGTGAGGGTGTGTGTGATTTGTTAATTGTCTTCACCAAGTACTAAATTATGGGTTCCTATCACACACCAGAAGTTAAAGCAAGCTTAAAAAGAAAGATTTTTTTTTTATTCATACATCCTCCTTAGTGTTTCTTATTAAAGGAACTGCAAGTTGCTTACATCCCTTTAAACACTAAGATTCATCTCCAAGATTAGTTTCATAAAACACCCTCTGCTTAGGATTCATGTAGAGGCTCCATTATGCAAAATGAAAAATTCCCCTGACAGTATTTTTAAGAAAGTATTCAGTTACATTTTAAAAAAGAAAACCTGGATGAGGTTACAATGGAAGAAGAATTTGTTGCACTACTTCGCTTACACTAGCCCTACAGACATAACAAAAGCAGTGCCAAAGTATTAGACATAGTACAGAAAATTATTATATAATAGCGAGTGGCCGCTTGTTCAGTGACAGAATGAACATGTGTACCGCACTCATGCAAAAACTTAAACTTTGCAATATTGTTACTTACGCTGGATGCACAAAAAGACACACAATTCACACAAATGGCTCATTGTTAAATTAAGTTTATAATTCCCTTAATCAGAAACCTTTTTTAAACCATTCAGAAACAATCCTGGAGCCCGTAGTTTGATCCACATTCTGGTGCATCACTAAGAATCTGGAGTACCTCAGTTAGATAACCCTTTCCCACCACTACAGGCTTAGATCACAGTAAATTACAGGTTTACTGTGACCTGAATCTGCACATTTCACTTCAAAAAGGTGGGCATCTGCTGTTCAACTTCCTTGAATTTCCCAAACAGACACAATATTGACCCTTTCCAATAACAAACCCAGACAACTTCTCCATCCAAAATCAGTCACGCGAATTTGATAAAAATTTGACTGAGACTTGAACAGAAGACATGGACAGACACATGTCGGTCTGTCCAGAAGAACTACTGGAAGACTCAGTGTTGACTTTATACATTACACCTATACAAGTGTATAACAAGCAAAGCAAAGTTTTCTAAGTCCTAAGGCTCACCTAAAACCTCAGTCCCAGCAATGTGGGACATACACAAACAAGTAAATACAGCCATCCACAACGACCTGATCTACTCCAGATTTTTCTGAAGGAAAAAGAAAAGAGAATTTAACCTACTGTCATTAGACAGGGAAAAAAAACCCAAACAAAACTAAAATCTGATGTGAACAAGGATTGTACAGAGTGTTAAATAAATAAAAATCCTTTTTTTCATCAGAAATTTCATTTTTAATAAAAGGTACTTCTAGACTGTCAAACGTGTTAGTGTTTAGCTCTTCGTGTACATTAAAATGACAGACTACTGTTAAAATTTGTAGCTTATCATAAGCAGACACCTAAATACAACTCTTCTGCATAGATATGAACACGTTACCATTTAATATAGTATTTCCTTGTTACAATATTTCCTTGTTATTTCCACATTAATAAATGAAAACTGTAGCATTATTTTTCTAGCCACATTAGTTTGTTTCCTCTCCCAAAACACTTTTTATCCTTCATGCCCTCTTTCTTCTCTGTATGTGCTGTACCTGTTTTGAAACACACCTGTTACAATCCAGCACATTTCTGTTTCTAAACCTCTTCCTGCTATCAGTTGGAAAAACAAAAGAAAAAAAAAATAAGCATTCCGTGTCCGTAGAAAAAATAAGGCATAATATTTTAAATCTCAAGTTCAACATACATTGCCTTTTCTACCACATATGTCCAGGGCAGAGTCTTCCTCATAGCAGCCAGTATGGTTCTGTTTTTGGTTTGTGACCAGTGTGGATGACACACTGACGTCTTAGCTGCTGCTCAACAATGCTTGCACTCCATCAAGGCCCTCCTGGTTTCTCAACCTGCCCCTCAAGTGAGTAGACTAGGAGTAGGCAAGAGGTTAGGAGGGAACGCAGCAGGGGCAGCTGATCCCAAATGACCACAGGGATATCATACGCTATAAAAATCAAACTCACCAGTAAAACAAGCAGTTGGGATGCTTTCAAAGCAGCTGCTGCTCAGACTAGCTGGGCAAAAGGCTGCTGGTGGGAGGTAGTGAGCAACTGCCTTTGAACTCCTGTTTGCCTTTTCTTTCACTTAGTGTCTATCTCAGCCCATTAATTTTTCTCACTTTTTTCCTCCTTATTCTCTCCTCCATTGCTGGCGGCAGTAGGCAAGGGACTGGGTGGACTTAGCTGCTGGATAGGGTCAACCCACCACAACCTTCTTCAGACAAAAAACCCAAAGACACAGAGTTTCATGGATTTTTACTGAGGAAAGGAGGGTTTAATCTAAATTTGCAAATCAGAGGTTTATGTCAATGAGTAGGCATTCATCAGAAGAATATACCTTTCATATACAGCTTGTCTTAAATCCAGACTATCACTGCATGTCTGCATAACACACAATGCAGTCCTGTAGTGAACCCACATTTTTTGCTACTGTAGATAAATCCATTCAGCAGTGCTTTACAACGCCTCTAATAGTGCCATTATGATCACAAATGAAGTAGTTATGTGAGCCACAGAATTCAAAAGCTAAAAATTTAAATGCTTCTAAGCGTAAAAATCACAGAATCGTAGAAACATAGAACAGTTAGGGTTGGAAAGGACCTTAAGATCACCTAGTTCCAACCCGCCTGCCATGGGCAGGGACACCTCACACTAAACCATGCCACCCAAGACTGCCCAAATGTGTGTAAAAATTTATGTTAAAAATTTATAATTCAATTTAAAATACATTTTATTTAGGTTTATTACATAAACATGTCAAAATCAGTTATGAAAGACACTTAGAATTAAATCACAAGAATATCACACAAGTCAAACAACATGCAAATCATCCTAACTGCATACTATTAGGACTGTATATAATTGGCAGGTGCATTCTACCTGCTTTATTTCTCCAAAGCTATGTAAAATCACTATACTCTGCAATTTTCTTGGTCATGCAAACACTGCCTTGCACATTCCACATTTCTCTGTAAAAACTGCTTAAATGCTGTGTTTCCTACTCTACCAAAGTTAAATCTGAAGACTTACTCCTCACTTTGATGTCTTTTCCTTATTTTCTAGTGAAAATTATCTCTCACCAGAAACTAGTGATGGATAGAATCTCTGACAGAGTAATTAAAAATTACCAAAATCTTCATTATTTCTAATGAGACTACAGAAATATGCTTCCTCCAGAAACTATAGCAACCTTGTCTGTTATAATGAGGCAATGAGTATTGAGTAAATAAACATTCCAATCAATTTTGTCTTACTGTTTTACCTGCACCATTTCCTCATCAGAGTATATTTTTAAAGTCTATCAATTACTTTACCTTCACAAACACATCTCTGTGTATACCAGAGAGAAACTTCATGTATATTCAGAATTATTATTACAAATTAGGAAAAAGTGTACCTTTTTGAACCCAGCCAATACATAAAACCCTTCACCAAAGCTTCATAACATATTAAAGCTTCAAAACAGAACAGATGTACAAATTCCATCAGTAGCAAGAAACCACTCTATTCTCTTTCCCTATACACAGAAAACAGCTGAGTAACTTTCATGGAAAACATTCTAAAAACCTTCAGGAGCAGGCAGACATTTACTGTGGAAAATTTCAACCCAGACAGTTAAATGTTTGGCAGGTTTATATAAGCAACTGGAAGAAGGTTTTATAATGGTGTGTTAGGCCATTTTAATTGTAGAAATCCCTCCCACCTCTGCCAATAAGATATTAGTGCACATTGCCTCATACTTGTTTTGCGTTGACAGTTACATGGTATTTACATTAGCATAACTAAGAGCAGAAATTGACCCTTCAAAAATGATAAAGTATTCTGAGATCTTGCTGGGTCTTTACAGAAGAGCACATTATTTATTATATATTTGGATAGAGCCCCGCAAAGTAGGGCCTAATTTGGTTGTGGCTTTTAGGCATGACTGCAATATAAATGTAATAATAATAAAAATAATAATAACTGTACCCTGTGATTTTCTCCTTAGCATGTGGCAAAGAGAACTAAAGATTTGGAAAAAACTTGTGTTTTATGGGTTTGTTTGCTATCAGGAATTATTAATTTAAGGAAATCTTTGAAGCCACAGTTTACAGACACAATTCTCTGCTAACAGACATGAACAGTCTACCACTGTAAAAAAATACAGATTCTCTCATTTCCATCTTGGAAGGACCACAATACTGATGACTGGAAAAAGATGTTTTGTAGAGAGCAAATTGATTAAAGCCTCAGGCAAGTGGACAAGGCAACAGTATCTTAAAGCATCTCAACTTGTTCACTATTGTATCACAGTTTAAAAATATAAACTGAGGTAAATTGCTCCTTGTCATTGACAAGGAGTGATGGTTCCAAAATAAACCTAGACTGTTGATTTAAGAGTAGGGCTTCTACTTTTTTCTATTACTGTAATAAAAGGTAACATTTTTGGTAGAATGTAAAGGTGTCTCTATTTCCACTGGCTAACTCTAAGCAGTCTTTTTTTTCAAAATTACTTCTTCAATGAATTTATTTAAAATGGTTTACCAATATTTCCAAAATCAGCACGGAAAAGCCATCAAAAACGATGCTAGGTCATATGGCCTGAATGAAGCCGTCAACTGGCATTAATAAACTGTGACAGCTGCCCAAAAGCTTTCATTCTATTGGTTTAAACATCAGATTGCAATCAAAATGCAGTGTAATCTTTGTTGAAACCAGTTGAGCTAGCATGGCAAAAGTCAGAACAAAAATGGATATTTTCCTAAAAACGACTGACACCTAATCTGGGGGAGTAGCAGATCTTACGCACAGATGCAACAACTCTCAGACAGTACTGGAAATATATAATCAGCATTCTTCACTCTGTACAAACTTGCATAAAATAAATTATCTTGAAAAAAAAGGCTTATAAATTCATTTTTTTCCCCAGTATATGTCCTATAAATCCATAATTAAAACTTTTTCTCCCATCTTTAAAATCTGTATAGATTTTGCCTTGTAATTGAGGAACTTTCGTCTACTATTAAAAGTAAGTTTCAGAACTTTCTCTGAAACTACTGATACACAGACATTGTTTTAAAATAGAAATTCACATGTTCAAACAGACACGGTAGAATTAGACTTTCTGTGCTTTTCTGTTAGGTATAAGAGTTTATTAAACTCCACACTGAAGTCCTTTAAAGCTAAACAGTTATGTAAGAATTACTGAATAACAAAAGAATAATTAAAAGTCAAAACAGAAAGGTCACTTTGAAATACGAGCTTTTAGAAAAGCCTTTTATTAAGGCAAGATTTTTTTTTTTATACGTTTGTATGATTCAGCTGAAGGAATAAAGGTTTTATCTCCTAACAATGCAGAGTTCAGGCTCTAGATCTGTGTTACACATATCCAAAGCCTATGCCAGACCTAGATTTGTAGGAGTCCTTTATGGAAGAGTGCTATAAATTTAATGAAGATTAAACAAAAGAGTTTTTACCAAAATTACACAGAAAATGGTACAGAGTATCTAACAGGTTGGGTTTTTTTGATCCATCCCATATAATTTTATAGTGAGGATAAATCTTTTATTAAATCACATATATAAATAATTGTGAAATAATTCACAATTTATAATTGACATTTCCATTACAATTCAAACGTATTCTGAAATAATAATTTGTTTACATCTTATATTAGCATGTAAGTACTGAAATTTACTAATTCCTTCTACCTGTGACAATAAATAGCTTTTTCAAACAAAAAAATTAATTGTACTCACCCCCTTTTCAATGCTCCCTGTTTGGCAAAGAGTACCTTCAGCTGCTGGAATGCTGTTGGTAACACAGCGATTACTTTTGCTGAGGCACCAGAGCTCTCTACACACTTCCTAGGAAAGAAGGCAGAAGCAAGTTGATCAGAATGGAAGCCTAAAATTGTTTTCATTCCTCATACACAAACATATACACATATTTGTTTTGAACAGAGACTATTAAGAAATGGACTGAAGAGATAAATCTATATTGGGATTGGGTTGGGAAATTTTCTGAAGCAATTCCAAAGCCACCACATTTTACCTAAGAATATTCTGCCAAAAAATATCTGGAAGCATCAAATTGCAGAAGTATGTGTTTTTCACACCTGCCATTCAAATGATGCTCTATAGTTGCTTTTTTCCTGACCAGTGCTAATACTGGGCTTAGTATATTTCAGCATGGCTGTAAAAGCGGTTTTCAGATGTGCTCTAGCACCTCCATTACTGCTGTTATCTGACTCAAAATTACACAGTAAAAGGATACTACTAATTCTGAAAGACAAAACAGAAACCATTATTTTTGTTTTCTTTAGTTAAAACCAAAGGTTCTGAGCTCAGACGACTTGCACTCCCCTTCTGTAACACTTGCTAAAAGAGTGCACATGTGTCTAGTACTGAGCTATATACTGAATTAAATTCCTTTAGGCTTTTTAAGATTTGCAGCTGATATTTCATAACTGATTTAGCCTATATTGTCACTGTTAAACAAACACAGGTTTTCAAATCCTCTTTTTTTTCTACCATATTTTCTCTTCCGTTTTTGCATGTTTACTCATTTAAATTAAGCTAGTTTTCTTGATATTGGAGATTCATTGTTAAAACTAAGGGTTGAAATTCATAATGTGGGCATGAGTCAAAGTTGGCTAATACTGAAAATCTTAAAAAGATGCTTCAGTTGCCCTTGGATTAGGTATGTATGCAGGAAGGAATCAGAAGTGGTTTGCTTTTACAGTAGATGACTTACATGATAATCTTTGTAGTATTACTTTGAGATCCATGAAAGAGTTCACAATCTGCTTATAGATATTTTCTATTTTTTGGTATTTTTTTAAATTTAAAAGATAGTAGAATCTTAAAAATGACTTTATGATAGTCATTACTATTTAATTTTATTTAACTGCATCTTGAAATTATATACTACAAACAGTCCTTGTATAGATTCTATGGCTGAACCTTCGTACAAAGAGCAAAAAGAAAAAGACAGTGTGAGTATATTAAAGTTAATAGGTAGCCTCCCTGAAAATTCACTGTTTCTCAGAGGAAATTAATGAGTATCTGGCCCCAGGCTATCTTTTCTATACATACCAAAAGGAACAAAACATTCAGTTTTACCCTAAGATTCATGTTTCTCACACTGTACTGCATATATAAATTATTTATACATTATTCACTAGCAGCTGCAGCAACAGTTCAAAAGTACCAGCTTTTCTTGAATAATGCAAAATTATTTTGCAAGTTTAAAATCAGTTGGTGCCATCCTTTCAGGATTAATACAGTGTATTTTGTTTCATGATTGGTAGAAACAAGGTATCTTTTTAGAAATCCATTAACAAAATATACCACATTAGGATGGTCTGAAATGATGAGGAATGAGTACAGATGATTGCTGGAGCTTCCATCCAATTTTTGAAAATTAGTCCTAAGCTATTGTGTCTTATTTGGTGGGTTGCTCCATGAAAGCTTTAATAAATTGATGAGCCTCATTTTAGGACAAATACTGACACATGTAAAAGCATACCTGCGGCCAATATAGAACTATCTTATTTTCAGATTCAAATTTTTTGTTGAAGAAATGCAAACGGTATAAATATTTACTTACTTAAGTCTCTGAATAAACACTTGCTTTTGCCACTCATCAGATAAAATTTTCAGATTAAGATATACACAAATAAGTATACGGTTTAAAAAAATCAAATAGAACAGGGAAAGAATAGAAAATACACCACAAAGATTCTTGAAAAATCTAACTAGATTACAAATTTCCCAGTCATTAAGGTGCCAAAATTTAGCATTAAATAAAATTCACATCTAAATCAATCATGCATCCAAACATCAATATAGCATGTATTTCAAAAGTGAAAGCCTAAAATTGGTTCCTTACAGACACAACATAAGGTGCTTCTATCATAATCCTGCCTTATATACTTTTACAGTTATTTACTTCCTCATTTTGTTGACCAGAATTAATGTCATTTACTTGCTCATGTTTCGTGTGTGGTTTACATTGTCAAATCATAATTAGAAGTGTTAGACTGTGATGATTCTACTTATGACCTGGTGTTTATTTTGCATCGGATTTAATTTAAACATTAAATTAACAGCTGTACTGCAATTTGGTTCAATTTGGCTGAAAAGCCAAAAATTCAACTGCATTGAGAAACACAAAGACTTCAACCATTCCAACATAGACAGAAAAAAAAAAAAAAAAAAAAAAGGAAATCAGATCTGGATAACACTCTGGAATTTGAAAACATCTATATTTCAGGGCAATTTGAATCCAGAATTCTGCTTTGTGATCCACAGTTTAGATGCTCGATTTCACTTCTGATAGGCCTACACAGGTATGCCGTCTATATATTAACTTATAGGGGGATGTAATAATCAAAACGTGTATTTGGTGCCAGGCTAATGTATCCACAAATGGGAATCTTTAACAATTTGCTTCTGGTAAGATTCTTTGTGTATACTAAGACTTCTTTACGGCACTAGACTCCTCTGAATTCACGGAACTAAGATCATCCAAATAATCAGCTGAACTATGTGAATTAATGGATACAGCACTCCAAAACTATTTCAGTCATTCACCTGTTTGCAGAATAATTCTAAGCATGTCAGGTCACATCCTTACTTCAAAAAATGAGAAAAAAAAATTTCATTCTTCCTAAGTTGCTTTGAAAGATAGAAAGAAAAGCACTGTATCCAAACTAGGTATTATTACTGACATAGTCTTATTCAGACCTTAATTTCAGCAGGAGTTTGCCTCAGTAAGTTCCTAAAGACAAAACCAAAGTAATGTAAAATTACTATGGGCTGTACCATACTATTAATATTTGAACAAAAACCTCTGCTTAAATCAGAAAGGAGTTCTGTTTAACACAGACATACAATATCCCCAAATCAACAGAGTATTTCCTTATGGAAAACTAAGTGAAACACAGAGGATTTATAAATTAAAATAATACAATGAATCAATCTGTAAAAGTAATTTACATAAAACCTGAGAAATTATATTTTGGCAATTTCTTTTAAATACAGCCAAAACCTATTTAAGAAGATGTTTGCCTTCTGCTGTTTTGCATTTAAAAGAAAAAGTAGAATCTGAAGTACATTCTCCACCACCCTGCACATGAAATGAAAAATAACATTAACAGTAATTTGAAAACAAATCATATACCTACAAGAAAATGGAAAATCCATATGTGCTGTTATTTCATTAAACGAAACCAGAATTATACCAGGTACCAAAATGGCTGTCTCGTCTCTATTTTCGACTGATTTTGGAAAGTTAACAGTGAAATTATGACTAAGATGCTTATATATAGCTTTCTGTTCTCCAGCTCAACCCTAATCCTGTTACTACTTTAGTTTCATAGTTATTTATTTGAGCTATTTCCTTACTACTACTACCTGTAATATCTCTAAGCAACTGATTTTAATAATCCAGCCTTAAAAACATACAAGGAACTGCGTGAAAGGACAGGCACAAATTCAGTAGTAGAAAGTACAATGCTTTTTTTCACACACTAACACACACACACCCCAACATAACATGACCCCTTAGGGGAACCTTTTCTTCAGTGGCAGACACAGGATGAAGCTAATACATCTTTTTCCAACAATAAATTTGTGTGAGTAATTTACCGAAACTAAGAGAAAGAAGCATAATCTGAAATGTAATCAGTGACCTCAAAGCCTTCTCCAAATGTGTAGATTTAGTAACTGCTGATTTGTAAAGCAAACATGGGAAAATGTTTTAAGAATCCAGGAAACATAAACTGAAGCTGAGGCCTTTCACAAGATCAAGACAAGACAGATGACAACCTGTAACAGTGTATCTTAGGGCTCCATGACTTCAGTTTGGAATTTGAATGCTTGTATTTGCAGTAAGTTAAACAAAGCTGAACCCATCGAGAGAAAAAAATCCCACCAGATCTATTTATCTTCTTTTTGCCTAAGTGAAATCAATGATGGAGCCTCCTTCTGTTTTGTCATGCAGAGTTACATATAGGCATTTCAAATTACGTAACATTTAAGCATCCTATATCATAATCATCATAAACAGTAACAATTCAGCACAATGAAAACCCAGCAATATGAGCAAAGATCATATTGCTGTGTTGTTCTTAATATTTTCAACATTATTGAAAGCCTCCAATGAATGTTAGCAATTTGGCCTACAATATTAAAAAAAAATTATATGGGAAATATTAACTATGATGATTTGGGAATTTCAGTATTTGTTTATAAAATTTTAAAATATTTATTAGGATTTTATCTTACTTCAGCCTGCTTAATCTGTAATATGCTGAACCTCTTGATGAGCATTTGATAAAATAAAGCATATACATAATTAACTTGAATTGTAACTTACAATTCAGACCTGAAAAGCATCAACCTAGCTAGAGTACTTTCAGCTTCACTGCTGAAATACTGCTGCAACACAGTTAAAACTAGAAGACCGTAATTTTGGGTGAACTTCAGAAGGTTCACTGTTTAGTTCAAATAACTACCCAAAAGTTACCATTTTAGTGCTTCGCTACCAAATGCTCATTAAGCGGTGCAGCATGTTATGAATCAAAACATGTGGAAAGAATGTGGAACAGAATCCGAACCTTAAGTTGTACATTTGTATTATGTTACCAGCATTCTTTCCTAAACATTGGGTGCTTATGTGAACAGTATGGAAACTACAGAAGCCTCAAAAGGTCCATCATCTCTAAGTAGCATCTTCCCTTTCAAATCCATGCAAGGTACCCCCTCCATATTCAATCCACATTCTAGTATCTGGAATCTCATTATTGCTTCTACTATCACCTAATGCACTTCTGCTTTGATCACTAGCTTCTTCCCCTTTTCACTTTTTAAACAGCTTTTGTAAGATCCAGGCACATTTATGTTAAGTCTGTGTCTTCTGGGAAAGAGAAAGCTAAGGAGAGAGAGAAAAGGGGGCTGGTGACAAGATAGTCCTAGGAAAGAATAAAGGGGTCTATGGTAACTTGTTAGAAAAAGATACAAAAAGGTATATATATATATAAAGGTATATATACTAAAAGATACTTTAGGATTCAGAAAGGGGAAAACTTCTGGGATTTTCTGTGGCTACACACATCCTAATCTTAAAAAAAAGAGAGAAGAAAATTTAAGTACAAAGCCAAAGTTGTTTCAAATGTTCTTAATTAGAGCACAGTCCTGTAAGTCCTTACACAAGAAAAGCTCGAAAGTTTAATCATTCTAAACACAAAAGGCCAGCACAATAGCGATGACAGGTTTCACACTTGACCAGGAAGACCTTACGAAATAGAAAATAATGTAAAGTTTGATAAAAAGTCATAGTAAAATACCAGTACCTTCAATTCTTCTCTTTGCCTACATGTACTTTGAACACCAGTTTGTGAGCAACGTAATGTAAAAACATCTGATTGAATTATTTGTGCTCTGCTAACAAACACAAAGTATAAAGCGACTTAGCCATGATATGACATATGAAGCTGGGGAAAAAAGAGTCGCATTTCAGTGAGTTACTAACTACTGTGTATAATTCAACTGAATGCACAATCATAGTATCAACAGATGAGAGAACTAAAGGGAACCAGCACTTTCAGTGCAATGATACATGAGTTGCTTCTCCGCCTCTCCTTCTGATAAAATAGCTTCTAGAACCTGCTTCCACCTGCATCAAATTTAATACCTCTCTTTATCAATTTGGAGTAAGTAATATCACTGCTTAATGAAAGAAGTGACAGTTTAATCCTCTAACATTAAAGTTTGTATCACCTGACTACAAAGGTCAATTGTAATTCAGGCTATTTTAGAACCACTGCGTATAGCAAATTGGTTACTCTTCTGGATTTGAAATGATGTTTTGTTTTGGTCATTACTAATTCAGTTAAACTATTTTGTCTCTAAACTGGTATGTGGGAAACTAGTAAGCAGTGAAGGTATGGCAACTGTGTCCTGTATTTCTGTAGTCAAGCCTTTCCAGCAAACTTCCATCAACAGTAATTAACTTTATGGCCACTCCCCATAACTCATTAAAACTCCCTACAGACTACTAAACACAAGGGAGCTCTGGGAGGCAGCAGGAGGTCTCCTTATCCTGAGAATATATCGTCATTCTGTCTGTTTACAAGCATAAGTTCATACCTTGAACTCTTTCTGTCCTCCAGAATGCACTAACAAAATGTGAATAAAAA
Organism: Myiopsitta monachus; assembly: GCA_017639245.1. Taxonomy (NCBI): domain Eukaryota; kingdom Metazoa; phylum Chordata; class Aves; order Psittaciformes; family Psittacidae; genus Myiopsitta; species Myiopsitta monachus. Next base: position 22,376,958 of record CM029941.1, read on the forward strand.
CTGGTATTTGAGTTTAAAGTTATTTTCATTGGCAAACTAACTGGAGAACTTAATTGCAAACATAAGACCATGACAAAGAAAAAGAGCTACCTGTCATCAGCTAAAATACATTACCTGATGTGTTAAACTCTAGTGTGAAATAAAAAGAATGGTCTTGCTGTTTTCAGTGAAGCTATGCATGCAAAGGAAAGGAGAGTCTGCCCCCCTGTCCTCCTACTCAAAATATTTACTGACACTGATGATGGTGGAAAAGCATCAAACAAAAAACAATATTAAAAAAAATTGTAAAACACTATCTCTGAAACCCATGCTAGCAGCCAACAGCTTTGCAGATCATAAAATGCACCACATCAATATCAACCATATGTATAAAGTATTAACTGCTATTAAAATGCCTGAGGTTTTAGCCTCTGTCCTAAAAATATAGAGACCAGCTCTAAAGGAAAGCATTATTTTGAACCACGAAATCCGAAAGTTATCAGGCATATTCCAGGTACTATTTAAAGTCATAAAACAGAGAAATTCAAAGTCAAGAGTGGAATTCTTTCCTGAGTTCACCCAGAGACAGCCAACAGCCAACTGTAATTAGGCAGACGCTCAAAGGTTAAGGAGATACGGAGTCAATGAAAAAAGTTCTCCTTACACTCACCTAACAAAAGGACTGAAAAATGTTATGAACTGGCATAGAGCCAGAGCAAAGAACTGAGACACATTTGACAATCAACAGAAGAGAATTCACACTGCATCACCATAGCAGATGTAGCATATACAGGAACTACACAAATGAATGGAAACTGCCTTGTTCCTAGTAACCTCAAGGTCTTCCACTGCACTGAACCCAGTAAGATACCTGGAAGCACACACTGCCTTTAGGGAAAAGCTATGTAACAGTATTATATGGTAGAATTTCCACTATTACAATTTGACTCACTGTATGTCATAAATTTAACATTCTCCTGAATCTGAACATGTACACTAAAAATTAAGCGTATTAAGTAGCTTGAGACATTGCCTCTCAATTCTTTATTCAAAGTATCTATTTCTTCACTTAAATTCTCTAAAATTGCCCATGTCAGAAATGGTAAAAAGCATAGTGAGAAGAACAATGCATATGTAACACAGAAGAATCACTGTCTACTTGCTAATCTGTAGGGCTTACTTAAAGACCTAAGGCATCTCTGAATTCTTGTCTGACAATGTGCTGAACAATAGAGGGAAATCTGACCAATAGCCACAAGGCTTTTGCTGAAACAGTCCTGTCCATAAGTGACTAAACAGTTTAATTAGGTCTAGTACTTAAAATAGTATCAAAACAACTACAAAAGAACTCCTTTTAAGGTCAAACTGTCTCCTTGTCAGTAAACACACACACAGAAAGTCAGGAACTTGCAGCCCCTTTAGTACTTTAGTTCTGATGCCTTAATTGTTCGAACACCTCTCCATGTATTTAACTTCAAATCTGTAAGTAAGAAAGGCTTCAGGCACATAAATGTGCGACATTCTTTGCAGGATTAGAATGTGATCTATGATCAAAAGCAATAAACAGTTTAAAATAAACATGCAAAGGGATGGGATAAGGTAATATGGGAGAAAAGACAATGAACACAGATTAACATAAAGGCTAAAAGGTTGAAGAAGGTATTTTTCCTAAATGTCAACAAGACATTACCACATGATTCCAAAGCAGAAATAACATCAAGATTTTCCAAATTCCTTTAAAAGACAGATGCAGCAGACCCAGAAGACTTGTAATTTTTTGGCAATTTGACTTGAGACTTTTACTGTTTCTCTTGTTATGTCTTCCTATTACAATTCAGTAAAGAACATGAGCAAGAGATTTTAAATTTGTTTAGAATTTATTTGTTTCTGGGTCGCTGAACTCCATGTTGGAAAACCTGCTCTACTCCCTTTTTACCAGGCACTTCAAATAAAAACGGCTAAAAGAAGTGCTAGAAAGAAATCACGTGTAAACTAGGTCTACTTTTAATTAAGGATTTTCACTATGCTTTTCTATCCACAGTTGCACACGTCTCTTAGAATAAAATCAATGAAATGTTAATTGCATATTCATGGGAATAATACAACAAACAGGAACATTCAAAGCACTGACTGTTTACTTTTGATAAGGAACAAGTTAAGCAGAGTATTCAACTTAGATTTTTCTGGTATTTAGATATAATTCCACTACTCAGTTCTAGAAACCCTTTCATAAACGAATAGGTCCTTCTTGTGTGAATATTTTCTATCTGCACTTCCAAAGACTTTTTATCTTTCAAAATTATCACTCAAAATCTGTACAATCATAATAACCATGATCGCATTTTCAGAGCATTATGGCCATGGCTGATAATAATCTTAAATGTAGATGCTATTTTAAATGCTAATCTTCTCTTAGAGTGGATTTTACCAGACTTCCACAATAACCTGTTATGTTAATATCCACAGTCTGAAGCTTATTATTAAAAATAGTGGGTTTTTTCTGAGATATTTACGCTTCTGAGACACGCTCACATTGATGCAACACAATGTACTGTATCAGTTCAGAGGACTGGGGATGTCACATGAAGACATTCTTTTAACTATTGCCTCACTTAAGTATCAACCTTTTTTTATAAGTAAAAAGAATCAAACAAAAAACTTTAAAATCAAAAGGAGAAGTCAGAAAGACAAGATTATCTACACATCTTCACTACTTTCAATTGCTTGTGGTTTACAAACTGGTTTAAGAAAGAAAGAGTACCAGGCAGTGTGATCATCATAGCAATGATTACATAGTTTAATAGTTTGGAAAAAAGAAAAAAATACATGTGGAAAACCCAGGTTTTGCACATCATTAACTTTCCAGTTTAATTTAAAATGCAATATATCTCCAAAGGCTGTGCTATAAATCATAGATTATATACCTGTAGATTCCCTTAGTCTGAAAATAAAGGAGTGTGTGTGGTAACAATTTGTAAGAAAAAAGAAAAAAAAAAAAAAAAAGATATGACTTATACGTAGTGACAGGAAATGGGGCCCTTCAATAACAGTGGTGGGAAGTGAGAACTTAAAGAGGTACAATAAAGGCCAAAAGAGGTTTGACGAGGGATCAGCAGTAGAAGACCCAGTGAGCTAGTCAGCCAGCTACATAGAGCAATGTGATCTGTCAAAGAGGCATCCCAAGAATAATATTGTATTTATCCCACCAGGGATATTAAAAATGGAGTTTCTTTGCAGCTAGCCTTTAGAGAAGTAAATAGAGTATAAATTCAGAGATTACATGGTTTTATTTGAATAATCTAAGAACTAAAATATTATTAAAACTATTTAATTTTAAATCACTATATACATTTTTGAGATATATTTAATTTAGTCTCAGCTGATTATTTGATAACAAGCACTACAGAATGCATCCTTTTGCTACATACTTTGGGCTGCAAGATTTTATGCAAATATTTATAAATTTATTGCATGGTGGCCTAAGTGTGCAGGTTTTTATTTCTATTTTGAATTTATTTACCTTCATGATTATACACTGGTACTTGCAGCCAAAGCTTTGCTAGTACTTATCTATTCAGTATTCTATTTAGCTATGTAGCTTCATGTTCCTCTCTTCCCAAAACCGCAAGTCATCTAACCAAAAAGAGATCTGAACAATGTGAGAAACAATAAACTCAATGTTGGGGAAGGGAGGAAGGAAGAGGAAAGAAAACCAGACCTGACAAATCAACACAATTAATATAACATGAACCTGGCTTTACATAACCAAAATCAGGGAAAATTCTGTTGTGCACTTTACAAGGAGCAAGGAACAAGTGTTCTAGGCTCCCTTTTTCCCCCTAAAATTACAGAATGCTTTTCCCCGCTCATTTTTATCCCCATATTTTGGTGTACAGAACCCACAATTGACTCAAGAAAAGATGCAGCATAAGGACTAAAATGCACCCTTTGCTTACGTATGATGGCACCAGACATGCTACTGGAAATCTGTAGTCCACTGCTGCATCTAACTAAAAATTTATGTTACAAAGGAATATATACAAATGACTAAGCAGAACACTCAGCATAAGGATTAAGACTTCTTACCCCATATTTACATTGGCGGGATGTTGCTCCATACTGGAAGCGACACTGTTCATCAGCATCATACACCTGACCTGGGGCCACAGCTGGATAAAGAAAGTCACGCTTGGGAGGCTCATTATCAAGGCAAGTACCACGGCCCGAACTGTTCAACATAAAGGACCAAATCAATTAGGAATTCTCCTGACTGTAAATCACAGCAATGATATTCATGTATCTAGGTCTTACTTTTAACAGCACTGGGTGTGAAACAAATATGACTGCAATAAACAAACAGTAAGATGGTACACCCATAGTAAAAAGAAAAAAAATAGAGGGAATTAAGATTTTAATATAATTTTTCATCATTATTATTAACAAAAGTGCTTATTTCAGATCATGAAATGGATTTCATAAATCATTATTTTTAAAAGTGTGATAATTTCTGAGCCACACAAGACTGATTTTCATTTTTGTTTTAAGATTCCTATTTGTTTTCACTGAAGAATAGCTACATTTGGTCATAGAATGGAAAATAAACAAATTAAGCAAATAAAAGAAATTCAGTTTGCAATTCTTAATGACCCTTCTCATCCTTCAAAGAGCTAAGTACAACTTTATAGATATAAGCAGCTTGATAGATAAGAGTAAAACACATTTAAATGTCAATATGACTAAATGTTTATTGGATTAGGATCTCAACATGCATGCTTTTCTTCCATTTGAGTGAGTGAAACAGTTAATGTGGTAAAGGTTTTGAAGGACCTTCAAACTTGTCTAATTTGTATGGATCAAAGATATTTTTTATTGTATAAATAATATTTAGTCTTAAAAATTTCATGTTAGAAAGAAGTTCATCTTCTTTGCAAACTGTAATATCTTCTTCTTTTATATTCACTCTTTTGGTTAGGGATTGGTGTTTTCTTTCCAAAATATGTCCATATTCAACCACAATATTTTAGTGTAGCGGAATAAATAACAAAGTCAAATGCAGACAGAACTCAGTTTAAAAAACTCTGTACTTTGCTAAATATAATTATTCAGTTTTATTAGTCAGTGCGCATAAAAGAGGACAGATGCTTTTTAACTTTTATTTCACATGTGAATAAGTGAGGATTTTTAAAGAAATCTTATGCCAACATTTAAAATATTTTTCCAACATTCCTACAAATTTTTGCCAGCACTTATGGGTTTTTTTCTCAAATCTTTTCCATGCGCCTTGCCAAAGGAACATAATTTCAGAAGTGAATATACTACACTGTGTTTTGGAGATCTCCAATTTTCTATACTTTTCATTTGCAGATAAAAAAAGAGCAAAAATCCTCCTTTAACTACACATTTTATATTCTCATTTTAACCCTATCCTATTCAATCCTTTGAAATACTGCAATAAGCATTTTCGAAAAACAACGAAACAAAGAACAGCTGACCATTTCAGAGGAAGGCAAACAGCAACTAATGCAATAAACCGGTAAACACAAGAAATAAAAAGGTATTTGATTACTAATCCAAATTAATTCACTGTGATTTAACTACACAAACACTACCTCAGCTGAAATCTGCCTTTAATATATCAACTGGTATAAGAAATAATGTTGTTGCCCCTTTCATTCCAGTTTACATTATTGCAAGCATATACATTTTCTAATAACAGAGGTTGGAAACTATCCTACATACTTTTGAAATATTTCAGTGTTGTATTTTGTGTGTATGAGGAATACATGTTAATAATTTCAAGATGAAAATAACTCAAATACAATCTGATTTTTCTGCATTGTCTGGACCAAATTGCACGTAAGAACATTGCTAAAACAAGCAGTGGGGAGTTTAGCATTTTACATCAGCTTGAGCTAGTATTGTATACAATGGGAACATTTCCATAGATTTGGTAAACTGTGGTCCTGTAAACAGACAGCCATAGGCACAGCATTTAAAAAACCTTAAAACCTTTGGTGACCCTCTCCATAGGCATATGTATCCCTTCATGGATTAGATTAAACAATCAGATCTAAATTTTTAAATTCACTGAACCTGAAAATTAGAACACAGTTATTCTTACAGACAAAGAGTTGCAGAAAGTCAAAATCCTTGTAGAAAATAGAAAAATATACCTCTTCTGCTCTAATGCCAGAATTTCCATCATAATAAAATAGTTGTAGTAGCAAAAAAGAAAGAAAATGACTACTAAGCAGTAGTTCACTTACTAGCTGCATTGCATCACCACCTCTCAGACTGAAAATATGTTTCTTTCCTTCTGCTTCAGTCCTATTATTTCCGTCAAGCATTAAACAAAATTGACACATTATACAAACTTAGTGTGAGAACCTGATACTGTATTCTTTGAACTGAAAGGTTTTGGAAAAGAAATAGCATGTGCTGTAAAACACCCGGATAAAACAAGGGACTTTCCATTGGTAACAAAAGGTCCCACTAAAGCTCTGTAAGTGATGAATACAGGCTGGGAACCATGTACGCTTTTCACATAACTTCTACTGGTAATACTCGAGTCTATATCCTTCTTCTCTCTTTCCCTTTGCTCCACCAAAACAAAACTCAAGATACTTGAGAAAAGTAATCCAATAAATCTAGAGAAATAAACCAAACGGGTGCAAGAACAATGGTATCAGAGCACTTTAAAAACAGGGATCTTAGTTGTTATCAATCTGGCCTAGAAAAGTGAAAATAGCCCTTTGTGCAGATGTGAGAAAAGATAACAGGATGGGAAAGAATGCTCAAATACCTTAATCTCTGCCATTTTAGAACATTACTACTCACAAACACTTTTGAGCTTTGTGATTTTATCTTCTATAAGAAGCATACACAAGGATAAAAAAACATATGGAGCATTTGCATTTTTGAACAGGGAGTGGATAAACCTTTAGTGTCTACAATAGAAATAAGATTATCTCAAACTCATCCTTTCGTCTATTTACTCCACAAGATACTACTAGTACTTGAAAGACTTTCCGATTTTCATAATTTTAGGTTGATTTCATGAGGTTTTATGTAACATAGTAGGAGTGGTTTCAGTTATAAAATAGCTAAGCTTGATGTCATTCATCCAGTATTACAGTGTAGTCGCAAGAGATAGTTGTAATGTAATTTAAACATTATTGTATATTTTCATATCACAGGATAGCAAATTAATCCTCTGTCTGGAAGAATATCAAGGATTCTAGAGCACTCCGAAAGCCTAAGATCTCAGACATGCTATCACTGCTAATTGTTTGATCAAAATAACAGGAAGCAGGGTTTCTATGATAAAAACTTTACAAACTGAACAATGCAAAACTGAGGGTCATCATCTGTATACAGACATCACTATTGTATCCAAAGCCAATAAAGAGAAAAAGCAAAAACCATAGATGCTGACCTTTCAGGGTATATGCTCCTATTACAGTACCTATTCCAAAATATCTCAGCAACATACACAGTACAACACAACTCCTTCAATGGTTGAAGAAAAGATCCCCAAACACTGGCAATGAAAGTAGGCTTTGAATGTTGGCTTATTCATAATAATGATGTAGACTATAATAAAAGCTATGATTACCCATCATAAATTAAATGTATTATAAATATTTCATTACCTATGATAAACAATCATGTACATAAATATATTGATAGTATTTATAATAGTTTACTCAATTCTGTTACCAAATTACCCATAAAATATAGTGAAAAAAGTAAAATTTACTAACTATAAACACTGTGCATTTTATACACATACATATAAATCTATGAATTATTTATACACCTACATATAACATTTGGCGCCTGACAGAATCCTTACCTCATATCTTTAACATATGTTATTAGAGAGCACCAGAATGTATTTCTGTACAGGTTACAAAAACTGCTTAACTTGACATTAATGAATAAACTCTGCAAACTCAAGCTCAAGAGTCTATAGATACTAGCATAAATATTTGCAGAATCAGGGCATAAGTAATGGAAGTGTGATTTGGAGTGGAATGTTTAAAATGAACCAGAGCACGATTACTAAATGAAAATATTCTTGAATGATAGGGAAATTAATATATTGATGTCAATTTATCACTCACTCTCATAACAGATTCTACTACTTTCCAATCTTTTATGCAAGGCTGAATCTCTAACTATATATTTCATAGGAAAGACTCTAATTTTGCACAATCTTTTCATAATACTCGATTTTTCTTCCGTTTGGTAGTAGAAAATTAGCCATTTCCTTAATGTATACTTTACTCCACAGTATGGTCTGTGTTCAAAGTGTTCTTCTATTCATGCGAGTAATTACTAAGCAGTCATACCAGGAAAAAATCTACTGGTCCATCTATCAAAATCATCCACCTGCCAAAATTTATCTGGCCTTGAAAGTATGGGATTATACTGAACCACAAAATATTGCACCGATTTATTGTTCTATATTTATTTCATCAAACATTCAACAAATAAGTTAATGAGAATATGCTGTTGATTCTGTCCTTCACAATTCTTTAAATATTGTCTACCTGGATGTGCTTGGACCGAGGTTCTTTTGGCTCCTGTCCAGAGTTAGAAAGGTGTAGCCTCAGACATAAATCCTGCTGCATGGCACCCCTAGAGACTCTCTCAAGACTTTCCTGTGATGTATATTACTTATTCAAACAGCTTGAAGACTCTCTGTTCTTCTCCAATCATCTTCTAAAAACAATCCTGCCTTTGAAAGACAAAAGTTGGCCATATGGCTTCTTCTAACAACTTCTCCTATCTGATCCTGACATAATTAACAAACTACAATTCTAGAAAGCACCATATTTTGTCATTACAAAACATAAAAAAAAACTGAGTGAAAAATTCGAAGCAAAAAGTTCTCTTCTTTGTATCTAGCTATCTGCATGGCTCTACAGACAAACTGTATAAACATATGCCAGATACAATGCAACTTGCACATTATATAAATATTATATATATACACCTATGTACACACACTGCACAGAATGAAATAACTATTTGATTTCCAGGCACAAACAGTATTTTTAGGCTTGGTTCATTTCTCCGATAAATAGTTAATAAGGGCTTCTATTCCTCTCACAGAGGTATCCATTTTCAGACACTGCTCTCAAAGCTTTCAATCCTCTGTATTTTTGCATTTAATTCCATAAAAGGTTAGTGAAATTTAAAGCCATTGTAAAGCACTTATGAACAATTCAGGTGATAAACTGAATTCAGTCAAATTTTCACTCTAAAATAAAGCTTAAGACAACAGCTATTATGTGCTAGAAGGAACGTTCGCCCCAGAACAAAATTATTTTTTTTGGCCATTTCAGAACCTGGCTGGCCATCCTTCTTGAGGTCCTAATAGATCTATTTGCAATATATAGCTTTCCTTTGCCTTACTGGCATCCTTTGAGTCATATTTATCCTCTGCCCACAACTCTGCAAAATTAATTGCTTTCCCAACTAGTGCCTGACTGCACTGATACCTTGCAAGTGATCCTTAATGGCTAGTCATCAGTAGCCTCAGTCTGGAAAATTTGTTTCTGGGTGCAGATTTAAGAAAGTTGTGAGGAAGAGAAGAATGAAGGTGAGGCTCTACTTTGACTGCCACCAGGATGACTTCTGCTTCAAAATACTTTTGTTTGATCATAAAGGACAAGGGGGTATCTACACTATAAAATGGCACACAGTGCAAAACTGCTGTAACAAGTGGTGACCCAACCTGGTTAACTGGTAAATCCACATTAATATATCTTACCATGTTATACTGTGAACATGTGATTTCTAGCAAAATTCATTCCAGCTGCATTATCTTCATGCCAAAACAGCCCTGCCCAAACCTGTATCCAGACCCTAGCTGATAAATCTTGGCGTTGTGGAATGTCACACAGACTCACAGCCTCAGTTTTCTTCTTTAGTATCTGCATTTCATTCCATCATGTTCTATCTTTCTTGTTAGACACAGCTAAATGTATCCTAAACTAGCTATACGCATACAGCACAGAAGAAAAAAACAACCAAACAAACAACAAAAAAACCCGAGAACAAACACTTGTTTTCTTGTTTGCAGTCTACAGGGTCCTGTCCAAGCTGTTTTCCCACTCTTGAGGTGAAATAGAAAGAAAGGCAGAAGAGTCTAATCTATGTGGAGACACAGATGACAACATCTTGAGGCTTTGCCTCTACAGCATTTTCCTCATCTGTTGCTAAGTTATGAAGAATCATAAAAAAAACCTGAATCATTTTTCCTGTCTGGATGTAGACTGTTCTGTTTTTATAGGAGCAGTCAGGGAATTGCTACCACATGAAACTTGCTATTTTAATTTGCTTCTTCCTCACTGATAATTACCTGGAACAGAAAAGCATCTGCTCTTAAAGCCGTTCTGTCTTGCATAAAGGTGTGAATGGGTAAAGAGAAGTGATAAAGGTTTCTGACAGCTGTCCTGCAGGTACATGTGTAAATATCTCAACAGCTTCCCGCTGCCATTGAGGAGATGACACGAAAAGCTAGGAGAAAACTAGAAACTGAAAAGCTAGGAGAAAACTAGAAACTGGAGAAAAACCCTACAATTTTACAGGCTACTCTACTTTATGAAAGAAAAAAACAACCATTTTAAGGAAAAAATATCAACTCATTTATAGATTATTAGAACCATAAACAGTAAGAAGCATAGACTCAAATTAATACATCATGTTTGAGATATCTGACATTTTAAAAAACAGATTACAAAGTAAGTAGATGAAGACATTATCTTTGGCTCTTAGTTATTTAACACAATATCCTATACAATGTGGAAAGCTAATCTTAATTGCAATATATAAAATAATGTTTAGCCAAAGTGGCTTTGAAAAAAATAACATCTACAACAAAGTTAAAAATATATAGCTAAAATACTATAAACAATAATTTATTATTGATGCTGCCATGTGTAATCACTCAGGCTGAAACTGTGCGGGAACTTCATGTACAAATATTCAGTTCTATTTTATCTGCAGCATAACACAAGCCACAGAATTTTACCATGTTTCCTTCTCTAAACCCATAAATAAGAAATGACTTCTTAAATACCTGTTGAATTATGTCTTCACAAATAGACAACTTATAATGAGGACAATTATGAGATCAAAATGGACCTCAAAGGAAAGCAACAAATAGAAGTAAATGAGACAGAGAATGAGAGAACTCTAACAGTAAGAAACCAAACCCCAAATGTTACAAGAAAATACCTGAACTGTAATATCACAGTTAGAACTACAAAGCTGTGAAATAATCTCTCGGAAGTGAAGTGAAAACCATTTTCTTTGTCAGAGTTGGAAATAGGCTGCATGATATATTAGAAATACTACTAATGGGAAGTGTTGAATTAACACAGCTAACTGGAAACCACTGGTGAATGATTGTGGTGAAAAGATAAAACAAAACTACCCTGTACATTTATTTTCATAATGGTAGTGTTAAATATATATATATATATATATAAAAAAATAAATTATTAAATTAATACAGATATAGACCTCCAGAGAAAATACATTTATATAGTGAGAAATGTGCATCACGCATACATATAAGTATGTCTTTACCCAGTATGCTTTATTTTATTCAACCCTCATTTTAAAACACTTTGATACAGAAATTGTGTGGGTGCACAGTTCGGCAGGGTGATACAAAATGCCTTTACCTGATACAATAACTGAAGAGATGCTTTTTTCCTCTGAACAGCACCAACATTAAACATTTACCTCTGCTCACTGACTTTACAGGAGCTCCAACACCTCTTCAGACCAATTCAGTGACCCTCTATACTGCGTGGGAAACTACATTTGAACCAACCTAAAGAAAATGCATTAGTCTGGATGGCTCCACTTAGGTAAGATTCAGAATACAGCACCTTATTGCGAGGTTAGATCCCTTAAAGAGGAGGAGAAACTAATTTTGCTCTCAGTAGCCTCATCGTTAGACAACTTCAGTGATTTAAGTCTGTCTCCTAAAATAGTTATGCGTCTTCATTAATGAACGACCTTTATTTTTTGAAGGAATTATTGCATTGATGACACTGAACCTACCAACCAACTGCCATTTGACCCACAAAGCCTGTATTATGCTGTTTAAAAAAAATACTGTTATTAATCTGTTCTCAGTGAACTCACAGTTCTGTGTTTGTCTTCTACAAGTGAAAATACATATGAAGGCTTCATTGTGTATCATATATACCAATGCATACATTGGTATGAGCATGGTGTCACGACCAAAGTATTTTGACTGTTTAATTTTTTTTCATGCAGAAGTAAAATTACAGGTAGTAATGAACTTGACAAAAACTGCCACAGAAGTATAGGTCAGCACAATTTTAAAGTATTAATATCAAGATCTATGACATCCTCCCATACAATCTTTTTATAGTCTCACCGATGGTACCAAAGGACATTGACAGATAAAAACACCACAAGCTGCATGAAAAAAATCTGGAGAATGAAACGTACAAGTAACAGGGCAACAGGGCTATGACCTTGTTCCCTTCTTCAGATTGCCTCACATTTGCGTATTTTTAAAAAATGCCCATAATTTACAGACAAATTCCACCTTTCTCTGTTTCTCACCCTCAGATTAATGAAGTAATGAGATACAATCAGCACTTCAAAATGTTTTGCACAGATTAATAATGAGAACTGCAAGGTGGGAATGGAGCAGAAACTTTTGCCGTTACACAGAAAAGGTGGTTTACAAAATAAAAATCTTAAGTGACTTGCTGTATTTATGTCACTTCATTCTATAAATGTAAACCATAAGAATAGGTCACTGAATCTCAACTATTTATTCTGAAAAGTGACAAATTTCTGAAAACTCATGATTTTTCTTGAGAGGTTACTTACTCTAAAAAGCTGGTGATGTAATCCCGACTACAGGCTGACCAAGAGAAAGGGTTGGTGTTTGCTGTAATATGAGCTGCCATTAGCTTTGCTGCTTCATGACCTTTGGTCCCACAGGAATTTCCAATTCCATCATGATTCATACCAAAACTGCCCAAAAGAAGAGAGAAATAACTTGTTACTTTTCTGTAGCATCAGACACCTCTTAAAACTTAGTCACCTTTATAGAAACCACTTTAGATCAAAAAGAACACACTTAGTACAGGGGATGTCTTTAGCAGAGAATCAGAACCAGTTAAGTTCTGTTTAGTTTGTTCAAATCTCTGAATACTGCACAATTACATAACTTCTGTTCTCCCACAGAGTTTTGGAAGCATTTTACTTATTTTATAAATCTTTAAAAGAAAATTAACAATACTCTTGCAAGATAAATACAGAGCGCTCAGTCCTTATTTGGTATTGTACCTAGATAAGCAGCATACATTGTGGCACTGGCACTTGGATTGGTAAACAAGCACAAATACAGAACAGGTGATGTTGCTCTAACAGTACAGTATAGGCACACAGCAGTCAATGGTAATTCAAGCAGAACATGGGGTTTGCAATTTCCAGTGACACGTTGTATGCGCACTCCCTCTCTCTATCCACTCACACAGTGACTTGGAGCACTTCTATTAGAGTTCTGCTTTGGCATGGAACATTGGAAACAAGATGACTAAAAATCAGCAAAAAATACGGTTAGAAACCTCTGGGTGGCATTTGGCCAACAGAGATTTCCAGGCAACAAATTAGTTAAGCTTCAGCAGAGATGATATGACTCCAGAAAATGACATAGGGCGAAAGAATTCTCACATCTTATAAATCCTGCACTACTTATACACTTGGATATATAAACTACTGATATATTTACATACTTATATACTGCACTACTATATACATAGAGCTACAGCTTTAATAATCTTTATTATTAGCTATTAGCTATAGCTTTAATTAATCTTAATTATCTTAATTATCAACCACAAAATTAAAACTAGAAGTCATAGAGCATCTTCTTGGAAAGACTTTCACTACAGAGACTATCCTTAATTAAATTATTACTCTTCTTCCTAAAAACAACAATATATACCTGATTAGTCTGACATAAACCAAGCAAATGAACAGAATATTTCTTAATAGCATACACCTCCCTAAAAATCCATTTTCTTAGTCTGCCTTTTATTTCCATTCAATCACCTGGGGGGAAAAAATGGATTGAGTGAGCCCTCAGCAAGTTTGCCAATGACACCAAGCTGTACAGTTCAGTTGACATGCTGGAGGGAAGGAATGCCATCCAAAGGGACCTTGATAGGCTCGAGAGGTGGCCAATGTCAACTTCATGAAGTTCATTCAACAATGTGAAGTGCAAGGTTCTGCAATCCCAGGCACAGCAACAGGTTGGGCAGAGAAGTAATTCGGAGCAGCCCTGTGGAGAAGGACTTGGGGGTCCAAGAAACTGAACATGAGCCAGCAGTATGCACTCGGAACCCAGAAACCAACCATATGCTGGGCTGCATCAAAAGCAGTGTGACCAGCAGGTCAAAGGAGGTGATCCTGCCCCTCTACTCTGCTCTCAGAGAGAGACCTCACTTGGGAGTATTGTGCACAGTTCTGGTGTCCTCAACATAAGAAGGACAAGGATCTGCTGGAGCAAGTCCAGAGGAGGGCCATGAGAATGATCAGGGGACTGGAGCACCTCCCGTATGAAGACAGGCTGAGAGAGTTGGGGCTGTTCAGGCTGGAGAAGAGAAGGCTGCGTGGAGACCTCATAGAAGCCTTCCAGTATCTGAAAGAGGGCCGACAAGGATGCTGGAGAGGGACTCTTCATTGGGGACTTTAGTGATAGGACAAGGGGTAGTGGTCTAAACTCAAACACGGGAAGTTCAAGTTAGATATAAGGAAGAAGCTCTTTACTGTGAGGGTGGTGAGTCCCTGGAACTGATTGCCCAGAGAAGTGGTGAATGCTCCATCCCTGGCAGTGTTCAAGGCCAGGCTGGACAGAGCCTTGGATGACACAGTGTACTGTGAAGCACTCCTGCCCATGGCAGGGGGGTTGGAACTAGATGATCTTAAGGTCCTTTCCAACCCTAACCTTTTTATAATTTTATAATTATCAAAAAGGCACCACTTCATTGCCTGTGGGATGTCTCTTTACGGAATACCTAGTCTGTAGCAATGCCTGAATGTACATAGTTCAACATATGATATTTCATAAATGCAGAAAGCTGTATGCTACATTAGAGACAGGGAAGGTCTAACTGAAACCTTGGATTATTACATAAACAAAGTATTTTTTAATATCACGTATAAAAAATACAGCTTCATAAACAATGTCTAAGTAATGTATATACTATAATGAAACTTCCAGACCGCTGTTAATTATTATGATCAGTCTTCAATATTAACACATATTTTGGCAGTGAAGAACTTAGATGTGCAATGCAACAAACTGAATTTTGCAATGAAAGATATGCTTTACCGACCTAGTTCTCAATTGCCATAAATTCGTAGAATTAGGGAATTTTTTTAATTTCCTCTGTCCAATTTCTTAAAATAGAAACCCTTATTTTTTTGTAATTTCTATGAATAACTCCTTTATAGAAATGGGCATTTGGGTATGTGGGAAAGAGGTGAATTGGGTAATTCTTTCTATATCTGATATCCAGCTTATCCCTAGTTAGTTTATTTCATTTGTCAAAGCAATGACTGACTTCAACTGTTTGGGAACTAGAATTTTCCGGTCTGGGGCCTAAAAAAAGGGGAAAAAAAGAACAAATTTTGCAGACAAATAGATTTTCTTCTTCTACTAGTTCTCCTTGTGAAAAAGATGACGTTGCTGATGGTGGCAGCAGTATACATGATAAAAAGCATCTCAGTACATAAAAGCTGCAGTTCCTGATGCACTCAGGAACTAAATGTCCTTTCATGAGCTGATGGTATTCTTATTTTTTAAACGAATATTCATTCATCTAAATCATCTATTCCTTTCCAAGAAGGCTCTTCTACTTGCCCCTGCTTCTGAATTAGGAGGAAACTGATCATTAGGTACAAGTAATTTTTTCTGATGCTTGGAAACTAATTTTGCAATTACTGTCATCTATATCCAAAGACGGTAGTGGCAGCATGCCATTATGGCCCAGTAATCTGCACTCCTATGGCCAGGATTGCAGATGAAAACACATTTTTGTCCAAAGTATCAGTTTTATTTCCATCACAGCATGTTGGTTATGTTTGGCATTCATTATGTTAAAGCTATGTCTTTTACAAAAGCATGTTTGCAATTAGATTGGGATGGGAAGACAGGGAAAAAAGGAAGGAACATAAAATACTTTTTGTGGAGCCACTCTTATAATTTACTTACGTTTTTCAAACTCACTAAAAAGATGCAGACTGTATTTCTTTCACTGGCTTAAAGAGCTTGTTAAAAGCTACCAGTATAATTTTGTCTCAGCCAGATTAGTGAAGGAAGAGTATGAAGTGTTGTCAGGTGACACAACAGTTTTACTATGAAGTTACCTTTCCATATACTGTCTCAAAGAGAGATGTTTAACTCAGCAGTTCTTTTTTTCCAACCATTATGGTTCCTCACTTCCAAAGAGAGCACCTACATTACACTTAAGAACTGTGCAAACAGCAACACAAAGAACTTTAAAATCATAACTAAAACTGTCCTGCAATTTCTCTATAGTCTGTACACATCTTAAAAAATACTAAGAAGGCAGGACATCTGGCTTGTTCTATGTTCCTGTTTCATTTACTAATATCTGTAATGGAACAGATTCTTTTTTCCTTGGAAATCTATTTTTCCTTATATCTGGGGGAAAAAAAAAGAACCAACCCAAAAATTATCTGATGGAATTATCTGTAATACACATCCAACTTCATATTTGACCCCAAAAATGACAGAGGAGATAACTACGTCTCAGGTGCACTGAATAAACACAATAGATAACCAGAAAACAGATAAGCATGGAAATCAAAACCTCTTGTCTGCCCTTCCTTTATCTTGCAATGGGACAATACTGAAGGTCTCTACAATTTCACTTGTATTTCAGATGAGTTTACTGATTTGTTGGGTGGTTCTGAACTATGATGTTTATGGTTGCCAGAACACTTGTTGCTTATGTTTCTGAAATGTCACCTTATTTTTGTGAAACAGCCAGCATGCCCCATCCTGATTTATTTCACAAACACTTAAGGTGCAGAGAAGACAGAGCCAAACTAACCTGAATGCTCCCAAGTACTGTTCACTGAGGTTTATTTTGTAGATCATGTACTTTCACAGCACTGAAGTTACCTCAAATGCGCTACTCAAGTGAACTGCTTTTTCTCAATAACAATCAATTATCTCTGCTTTCCAACTGTAGCACTAATGATGTGCATATCAATTTCCTAGCTTTGCTAGGGTTTAGAACCTTCAGAACTACAGAGAATGCTAATGTTTCGTTTCTCTAAATACAACAGGGTATATGTTTAGTCACTTGCTGATTCATGAATTTTATGAATTTGACTTGATTCTTTTAAAGCAGTGGCTCCTATTTGTTCTGCACTTGTTTAACAGCATAAGGAAGAAGCAGAGAATCTTGAGTCAGGTGAGGCAACAAAGTTACAGGAACACCAGCAATAAAAACACTATAAAATCAAGACTTGATCATCTTGTCTATCATCTAAGGCTGACTTACAGCTGCATAACTACTTGTAATTCTTTAGGAAAAAGAAACATTTTTAAGAGAGAAAAGAAACTTTAACCTTAAGAAGCGTTATTATACTAATTGTTTGCACTAGGAGAGACAGAATAAACATACATACCAGGAGTGAAATAGGTCATTTTCCAGATAAATATCTTTGACCAAGGTTCATTACTAGAACTTCCTCCAGTGCCTCAGTGTGTTGGTTAGACACACTGCTCTCATAACTTTTATGGAGAATGAAACAAAGGGCAGAGAAGGGTCATAAAGTGCACAAGAGAAGTATACACTAAAAATGTCTAACAATATATCCTTACTACAGTGATGGAAGATGGAAGGCATGCTTGAACAAGTATTCTTGCATTAGAAGACTGTCGTGGTTTAAGCACTGCACCAGCTACTAAGAAGGAGAAAAATGACTGCAACAGCTGAATCCAGAACAAAGACCTAAAGGGTGAATCATAATTTCCTTGTAAAACTCGACAGTTTACTTTATTAGATACCAACTTTTTAATAAACTTTGTGTTCATTTATTTTTGTAGTATTTTGTACTTATAATTATTAAAAAAGTGTCATTTAAATTGTTATATGTATTTCATATAGTTTAGAATATCTGTTTACAGCCTGTTTTTCTTATTTATTGAAAAAGTAAGAAAATTGTCAGCTTCCCTGTATCTGTAAATGTTACCATAGCTTTAAATTGCCTTTTCTTAGTGATACTGGAATGTGTACACCGAGTTAAGAGGAAAAATAAGAATGCCTTGGCATTGTTTTGTTCAACAAAAGTGCATGAATGTAAACATAATATACTATTCAAAATATTTGGTTTTTTTTCTTCTACAATATCAGAGCTATGAGCTATGTGTAAAAAAGTGCAATTTCTGTGTGGGCATAGTAATTTTCTTAATTATTCTCACATCTACTAGCAATGAAATATTTGTCACTTTATATGATTTTATGGTGAATTTTTCAAGAAGACGTAATATTCATATTTTACTGTCTTACAGTGATAGAAGGTGGGCAACTTTTTCTGTACTTTTTTAAGCATATCCCCTGTGCCACGTCATAAGAGAAAGTTCTCTTTCTATGTAGCCCTCTGAATATTTCTAAGCCAATGTTAAGAAAAAGTACTGGCTATAGCTTCACAACAGCATGCAAATTGCAACTCACCCTTAAATGACATTAAAAATAAAGAATAATGCAGAATTTAAAACTTTGAAGAAACATACTACTTCCCTGAAAACTTGGGAAATAAATCAATTGAATAATTGGAGCTTTATAACAAACATATCTGCCATGAAATTAAATACAAGTCTTAGCATACTTTTATCATAACATTTTTCCTATTTAATTCCTAAGCATCAATCTTCGAGTTATGGGTGATGATCAAACATCCCATCAAATACCATTTTTATGTATCAGCATAATTTTGTATTAAATAACATATGAAACTCAAAATAGCACAGGAATTTACTAAATAAAACACAGCCTACTCAGAAACCTGAACTTACATATGGGGAAATGACAGGCTTCTATGGGAATATTAGAAAATTTCAAGCATAAACTTATCCTCCTGGCTTACACTACTATAGCTAGCCAGCTTTAATGCCACAAGAGTAACATCAAGTAAGGTTTGTGTGCTACACTAAGCCAGCATATGACTGCATCAAGTCTCTACACCATAAGAGAAATGGGAAAACACTGGCTCTACTAAGCAAGCCAACTTCTCAGCTCAGATTTCCTTTGGAAATTCATGATGCCTTGAAGGTTATGATAACCTTCCTATTCACCCCCATTCTATTTACACTTTTGTTAAGATCTGTGAAGTATTAGTACATTCCTTTTCCTTGATTAGAATGCTTTAATGTTAGATG
This sequence comes from Myiopsitta monachus, assembly GCA_017639245.1. Classification (NCBI taxonomy): domain Eukaryota; kingdom Metazoa; phylum Chordata; class Aves; order Psittaciformes; family Psittacidae; genus Myiopsitta; species Myiopsitta monachus. Next base: position 22,396,426 of record CM029941.1, read on the forward strand.
AATTATTTTAGTATCGTACACTCTAAACTTCAAGCAGTATTTTATATATATTTAGACATAAGCCTTTTTCATATTGTAAATACGTCACAGAAACCAGAATTGTTTTTCTAGGCTTATGTTTACAACATTTCATTTTATATGCACAAAACACCATTAAACTTGAAGTCCCAAAGAAGATGCTTTAATAGAATTTGCAAGCTTTTATACCTGCAATATTAGAAAGGCAGACATAAAAGTGTTCCTTTAACGGAGAAGACCAGAGCAGGGGGCAAGAATATGGTTTTGCAAGAGAGCAAGAATATGACCTTCCATGGCTTGTCCAGCCAAAACCTGGAAGCATCTTGTTGTGTTTTGATTTTTTTAACTAAAAGAAGTTACTTAAACTGCACCTAAAAATCACTGCCATTGTTCTCAATCCTAGGCACCTAGCAGGACCCTAGGCATCTAGCAGGGACAAATTTTAACTTGTTCTGGCTGCCGGTGATCATACACTGTAGATTGGAGACAGTCTGACAGCCCTGCTACAGTTGAAAATGGAACATGTCATCATCACAGATGAACAATGCTGAGAGCATCAACTGGAGATCTGTTCACGGAAGAGCTGACAGGAAGAGGTGTGAGTACAATCCATCCTAGTTGTGTTTCAACTATTTTTGAAAGCTTCTTAAATTTTAAGTATCTGTCCCTATTACCTCAGATTGGAGTATTTTTCTTCGAGTTGTACAATACATACATTCCTTCAGACACATTTCTTCTAGGAAACATCTACTCAAACTCAGGTCCTATAATGCAGATGAGGTCTGACTGATCATAGTGGGTTGACCCGGCTGGGCACCAGATGTCTACCGAAGCTGCCCTGTCACTCCTCCTCCTCAAGTGAACAGAGGAGAGAAAATACAACAAAAGGATTGTGGTCTAGATAAGGACAGAGACAGATCACTCAAGCGATTAGTGAGGCAAAACAGACGACCTACGGAAATGAATTATTACCAATTAAATCAGAGTACGATAATGAGAAATAAACCCAAACCTTAAAATATCTTCTCCCCGCACCTCCCTTCTTCCTGGGCTCAACTTCACTCCCAATTTTCTCTACCTCCTCCCACCAAGCAGTGGAACAGGGAATGGGGGTTGTGGTCAGTACATCACATGCTGTCTCTGCTGCTCCTTCCTCCTCAGGGGAAGAATCCTTACACTCTTCCCCTGCTTCATGATGGGATCCCTCGCACAGGAGACAATCCTCCATAAATTTCTTCATTGTGAGTCCTTCACACAGGCTGCAGTTCTTAATGAACTGCTTCAGTGTGGGTCCCTTCCTTTGGGTAGAGCACTTCAGGAACAGACTGCTCCAGTCAGGTCCCCCGTGGGGTCATAGGTCCTGCAGCAAACCTGCTCCAGCATGCCATCCTCCATGGGCTGCAGATGGAGATCTCCTCCTCCATGGACCTCCATGGGCTGCAGGGGCACAGCTGCCTCACCACGGGCTGCAGGGGAATCTCTGCTTCTGTGCCTGGAGCATGTCCTCCCTTCTTTCCGGCCCTGGGGTCTGCAGAACATTTTTTTCTCATGTAGCCTTATTCCTCTCTTCAGCTGCAGTTGTTGTGCAGTCTTTATGCCTCTTCATAAATATGTTCTCTCAGAAGTACTGCCACCATCACTGATAGGTGGTAGTGCCTTGGACAACAGCAGGCCCATCTTAGAGCCGGCAGGCATTGGCTCTATTGGACACATGGGAAGCTTCTTACAGAAGCCACCCCTGCACTTCCCTGAATCCCTTGCTCCCACTATCAAAACCTTGCCACACGAACCCAATATGCTGGTCAAACACAAAGGTCAGTAATCACTGAAGAATGAGGAAAAAGAAAACCAGCTTCTGAAAGCAGCCCTAGGATTTTATAGATTAGAAATTCATATTACAGCACTGAAGACCAACTTTCTCAGGTGGAGGAGAGGTATTTAAACTATTTTTCTACTTTGCATGCAGACAAAAAAAAAAAAGACTTCAAAAAAAGTTCTAGAATTGCGTGCAAATTTTAAGTTACAACTAAGTATGTGTTTGAAAATACTGTGGTTCTCCATCTTGAAGCCAATTTACTTCCATAGTCTATAATCTATCTTTCTATCATTTCTTAAACTTTTCTTCCACCAAGATACAACTGCCAAACTCCTCTGAATTTCAATTCATTACATCTTCTGTAAATCATGACAATTTTGACTTTAGCCACCAGCCCTTTCTTCCTGCTCCTCGTGTACAGCCCTCAATAGCTGTCTCTCACTAGTAAACTCTTTTCTTACTCTAAGTTTTACGGGCAGTTCTCTCTTCAAAGCCTAGACCACTATCCTGATTTCTTCTTTTCTACTTTGTTGTTTAGTTTCTGGATCTCAGCAAAGTCCATAGGACTGCAATAATGAATGGCACAACACCTTCCTTTTAGGGATATATGCCTTTCAATGGAAGCTGGGATTCTCTATCAGTTCCACTAAGCACCCCACACAGCATGCATGAGGCAAGCTAAGCATGTTAGAAAGTATCCAAATTAAAAATCACAGAGCAGAAAGCAACCCAACCCAGCCAGTAGGGAAACAGAAAATGGGGCTGGATCTTACATCTTACTTGTCTAAGAAAAACAGCATATTCAAGACTGCAAATAGTTTCTTTATTCACTAAGAAAAAGTCAAACTTTTCTTGACAATGCAGGGCAAACACATTCAATTCTCACTCCTGCCATGAGAAATCACTGGCTGTGATTTTTGCTTACCAGAAACGTAAGCATTTTTTGGTGTGAAACATGCAACAATAGGAAAGAAAGCATTCTGTAACTCCAGCATCACAAATCATATCTGTAGAAACACTATTCTGAAAGCTAAAGGGCCCACTCTGAATTTTATCTGGTTCACAGAAGTATTAAGAGTAACACAAAGATGTCCTCAGAACTGTTAGTCTAGCACAGTTCTTTATAAACCCAATAAAGAAACAGAGTTAATCACAGTGCATTGTTGCCTCCAGTAAACAACACTCTCTATGAGTCTCAACTGCACGTGCCTTATCTGCACCAAAACGGGGTTATACTCATAGAAAACTGCAAGTGGTATGAAATAGAAGCCAAAAATGCCTTTTTAAAAATACTTACAAATATTTAAGAAAAGTTATGACTGACCATAATAATCACACTCCCTTTACACCTTCAAGACCCAGTGCTTTCATGGGTAATTGAACTGCTGAGGCGAGCAGCTCGAGAGAGGCCGCCTCCAACACCCGATCGGGGGAAGCTCAGCCTCCACAGCCTCAACTCAGAGCGGCGACAGCCACCGAGGGCGCCTCAAGTCCTCGCCAGGGCCCGCCCAGGAGCCGGCAGCTCGGCGGACGCGAGCGGCTGACTCAGAGGGGGCGGCGCCAGGAGGAGCGGCACCGCCCTGACCGGGGAAAAACCCGCCCGGGGTGCGCGGCGAGCGGGGCGGGTTCGAGGCGGCTCGCGCGGGCAGGCGGGGGGGATGGTGAGCGCTGCCCGTATGAGCAGGGCCCGGTCCGGGAGCTCCGCTCCGGCTGCCCCAGCTGGGACCGTTCTTGTTCAACGTCTTTGCCGTTGACATGGACAGTGGGATTGAGCGCGCTCTCAGCAAGTTTGCCAATGACACCAAGCTGTGTGGTTCGGTTGATATGTTGGAGGGAAGGGATGACATCCAGAGGGACCTTGACACACTTGTGAGGTGGGCTGATGCCAACCTGATGAAGTTTAATCATGACAAGTGCAAGGTCCTACACCTGGGTTGGAGCAATCCCAGGCACAGCTACAGGTTGGGCAGGGAAGAGATTCAGTCCTGAGCAGAAGGACTTGGGGGTGTTGGTCGATGAGAAAATGAACATGAGCCAGCTTCAGTGTGTGCTCACAACCCAGACAGCCAACCGTATCCTGGGCTTCATCAAAAGGAGCATGACCAGCAAGGTTGAAGGAAGTGATCCTGCCCCTCTATTTATTCTACTCTTGGGAGATCCCACTTGGAGTATTGTGTGCAGTTCTGGTGTCCTCAACACAAAAAAGACATGGAAGTGTTGGAACAAGTCCAGAGGAGGGCCACGAGGATGATCAGGGGGCTGGAGCACTTTGTGTATGAAGACAGGCTGAGAAAGTTGGGGCTGTTCACTCTGGAGAAGAGAAGGCTGCGTGGAGACCTCATAGCAGCCTTACAGTATCGGAAGGGGGGCTACAGGGATGCTGGGGAGGGACTCTTCATAGGGACTGTAGTGAGAGGACAAGGGGTAATGGGTTCAAACTTAAACAAGGGAAGCTTATATTGGATATAAGGAAGAAATTCTTTACTGTAAGGGTGGTGAGGCACTGGAATGGGTTGCCCAAGGAAGTTGTGAATGCTCCATTCCTGGCAGTGTTCAAGGCTGCGCTTGACAGAGCCTTGGGTGACATGGTTTAGTGTGAGGTGTCCCTGGCTGTGGCAGGGGATTGGAACTAGATGATCTTAAGGTCCTTTCCAGCCCTAACTATTCTGTGATTCTATGATAATATTCTTCAACCAAATGTAAGGTACTTGGATCAAAATAAGATTAAATGAGTTAAATTTAATACACTATGATACACAGAAAGTCAAAGTGAGTGATCTAATGATTTCTCATCACTCTAATTTAATAAATTACTAGAACCTAACAATAAGTTGAGCCATGCTTCCATCAGGGAATCTTACAAACCCAATTTTAGAGAAAAAGTGAATAATCTATCAAAATATAGGCATTATAATTACTGTTCTCTTTAATCACAAGGGAATCTTATTCCTCAGTTTAATATTTATTTAAAAAAATTAATTAGTATTACATGGCAACTACACAATTAATAAAAACATGGTCTTTCAAAGTACAGTCCTGCCATTCTAATTTAATTGAGAGGTTTTGTTTTTGTTTGGTTGGGTTTTTTTGGTTGGTTTTTTTTTGTGGTATGTTATATATTCAGTGTAGACATATCCTTTAAATGCTTCTGGTTTTCATTCGACAATTTCCTATTTCACACATATGTCTGAAAAGAAAAGCAATCATCATAGTACAGAGGAAAGATGTTTAAAAGGCTTTCTGAAACAATTATTTTACTCACATATCCAAGTACTTCTAGTAGGTATACTAGGAAGCAAGAAGTTAGGAGTAAATAACTTCTTTGATTTAGTTGTAGAGGCATTCAGTCACAGCGTGGATGAATGGGAGGTGATAGCATAAAACATTATAAACTTCAAAGATCATTTTAACTACTTTTGCCCAGCTTTTCCTAAAGTTACCTACATAGGATGTTAAACACCAAGCTTTCAGTGCAACTCTCTTTAGTGACTGTGCATTGGACAGAAGCTAAAGGATTATTGTTTCTACTTCCTTTTTCAAACCAGCATTTAACATATCATGCCAGCTGTAGGACAAGATAAAAGCCTCAAAGAACTGAGATTTCAGAATTTTAAAAGGCCTTACATATAAGAAGCCAGAATATACAGAATGCAGAAAACACAGATGGTTAAAAAAAAAAATAAATCCTGAGATCACAGACTATATGCTATTGCTATATTGTTTTTCTTGGATTCTAACCAAAGCCTAAGCTCTTCAAATCAATTCTTGTCATTGTGCCAGCTTCGCATGATAAAATGACTGCATATATTTGATTTTCATTGTCTGTGGAATAACCTGCATAAAATACATAGTTGCATGACATATGGATCAGAATGAAGAAGTGGTATTGGAATATTGTTTTTCTTGTTAAACGTGATGAATTCATGGCAAGGTCACCTATTACTGTACGAGACATTATTAAAAAGAATTTCAAAATTTCTTGTTAATCTGAAATATCTTCTTGCTTCAGAAAATGAATTATTTGGAGTACATCTTTCGTCAACGGTGGAAATATAATTTCCTCTACCCTACCTTTTTCAACTTATGCAGGGAAGGAAGGAAAAGAAGGAAAGAAATGATGATGAGGGGAATTGAATGTATTTTATTTTTGTTCAGATCCTATACAATTGCTTTTGGATTCTAAAATTCATCTACTTCAGTGCAACTAGAGTGGGTTTTTTCACACAAAATATAAATGAGATCATACTTCCCCAACGATTTATCTAGCATGATAGGTGGGCTGGAAATAACTGCTTACTTCCAACTCCTTTTTTTGACCAGCAGATTGATAGCTTCCATTTCAGTCTGTATTGGAACTTTTAGCTATATCAGCTAATGATTGGAAAAACATACTATCCATAACTTAGTCTCTGTCAGCCCATGTCAACAAAGAAGGAAACCTCTTGATAACAGAAGATGCCTAGTCTTCTCAGAGTCATCACAATGTACTAACAATGCTGTCTTCTGAAGAAAGACCTGAAATGTTTCCAGACCAAACACTACTCAGGTTTTACCAGTCTCACAACATCATGAATTTTAAAATTATATGCTGATGCTTAAAATGTAACAAGTGATGCTATGACAGGTCTATGGCTGTTTGATATACTTCATGCTTGAGTGACAGATTGCTAACAGCATATGAATATTGACAACTGAATCAGTATGTTTTAATAATAATATTTTGAGTTATATATAAGACAAAATAACACAATATTTAAGAATACGAAACAGTACAAAGATTGTGAGCCAAATCTCCAAAGGAACAGATTTAATTGGAATCTGCAATCAAAGTATAAACCATGAGTCTTCGGCTCTAAATTTAAAGCCCTTGATAACATACAGTAAATAACATGTACTGCCATTCATGAATACTGTATACAGAAACATGGAGCACCAGAATAGAGATGGCACAGCCATGCATGGGGAAAAAAAAATAATCTATAATTAATCTGATATTTAAAAAGGTGATACATTAAAACATATTCTTTTTTTAAACTCACTCACTTGTGACCAATCTCATGTGCAATGGTAAAAGCTGAACCTAGGCCAATGTCTTCATTAATGCTGCAGCTCCTTTCAGGCTCACACATTCCAGCCACAGAGGCCAAGCCTGAATAAACAGAAGGAGACACAAAGGGTCATGCCAAGGTGTTTCAGTCTTAAAAGTGCTAGTTATAAATGCCTGGATTCTTTTTAATAACCTCTATGCACAGAAGGAGCAGTTGGCAAAAGGTTAACTTTCTAGTCATTTGCAAAATCACTGGGGGGAATTTCACTTTGCCGGCTAGACATTAATATTTTTTGAACTGCAGTCAGTGCTGGAAAATGTCTAGACTAGGGGTTAGATTTATAAATTTTACTTCTGGTAACTTGGGACCACCTAGTAACTTGAGCCAGGAGAGGGAATTTAAGAAAGCATTTCTATTTTAACATTCTTGAGCCTGAAGAAAGCAAAATGTATCCACATTATTTTTCTAATGAAATCTGTTTAAGTTTAGTGGGTTCATAAAAACATACAAGCAACTTTTTTAGCTACAAAAAGTCCCACATGGTAGGTTAAAAAAATTAAAGAAACAAAACTGAACGCATCAATGAAGAGAGAAGAGACACATTAATAGCAAGCATTCATTTAACCATGGAAGTCTTTTCCATTTATCACCCATCATCTTCTGAAATTAAAACCTTACTGTGTTACATGCACTTTTAAAAATTTTACTTAGCAAGAGAATGCCACTGGCATTTATAGGATATGGTTCTTCTGATCTTACATGTTCTTCAGCAACAGAGTCTGAAGAATCATACAACATACTGCAGTCATAATCCAGTGCCACTAGAGAAGGCTCTAAACATCAGATTTATTTAATTTATTTCTCCCTTGAGTTTCTTATCTGAAAGAAGCAGTAACCCTTTCTTTTAAGAAATTACATGCCTAGTGAACTACACTGTAATAAAAATTACCGGTAAAAGTGTAAGTTTGGTTGAGGGGTAGAGGGAAAGGAGCAGGGAGAATGGAAGAGAGAAATCATATTCTTTATACGAGCAGGCACTGCAAATTATTCTGTTTGGACTAACAGTAAGCCACTAGTGAAATGACAATTGGTTCCTGGCTGTGCCCACATTAACAAATAATTTGGAGCCATAGGAGAGCATCAGCAGAGCAAAGAACTGATACTGAGGCTCCTCACATAAGTTTGTTATGTGGGTTGAACACTGTACTCTGGTCTAGTTTACTCTCAGAGGGTGAACATATCCACTACACATGCCATTTAAAGCTTTGAAAAAGAAAAAATGTTACAGAATGTCAGGAGAATACAAGCCTTGTGATTATTTAGATCCTAACATCTCCTGTTGGTATATATAGAGCATTTTGGGAAATATGCATTCTGACTTAGTTTTCTCCATAACAAAACTAGTTTGCACACATTCAAATTACTCTGATAACAAAAGTGACAAGGGCAAAGGGTGACAATACAGAAGTTGCAACAAAACAGCATATTACTGCTATAAAAACCCCCAAAACATCAATGTAGACACAGCCCCTGAGAACAGTGTAGAATATCAGAAGAAGACTATCCATAGAGAAAAATCTGTGTATTTTTTGCAGTACGCAGCTTGCAGAAAATACAATAATAGCAGTTCACTTATGCTACTGTAATTGAGTAGGACATTCTGGAAACACCATGGTAATATTAACATGCCAACTGTCATGTTCCCCTGGAAAGTTCACCACATCTGAGCAATGAAGTCATCTCCATCTTCAGATCATACAACTGAGCCCTTGCTTCATTAACTAAAAGGATCAGATTAACATAATCCCGTACTACACTTGCAGAAAGTGACAGATACCAAGTTAAGAACCCAATCTGTGGCTCAGATTGAAAAAAGAAGCTGTCCTTCACTGGAGCCACAGATCTGCTACAAAAACATCTATCTTTTCTAAAGAGTTCCATGAAAGATTCTCTGGTTTAGAAACTGGAATAGTATCAAACCTCTCTGAGGCTTCTCTTCATAGACTCCTTAAATATATACTTAACTTCAGTTACTACAGGTCAGTGGGACTTTAGCATATTAAATGCCTAGCAAAAGAGGACCACAGAGCCTTGTCTCTTCCCCAGTTCAATACCTATAAGCAAAAAAAATATCTTGGTGGTGTTGCCAAGGGTTTTGTAACACTGAGTTGGAACTGACAATACACGTGATTTTTATTTTGAAATAAAATAAAAATCAAGCCTTTTGTTTAACAGAACATTTGCCAGAGTCAGTCCTCTGTTATGCTGGATTCAAGTGAAGCAGAATTTGCCTTTATGCCAAAGTCTGATGCAGTAAGAACTAGTACACTAATGATCTGCGTTAAAAATATCACACAAAAATATCAAATACTTCATGCGTGAATGAATGCTCTTCCAAATTTTACTCCTTTAACTCTTGCGAAGACAATTCTATGACATGAATATGGACAGTCTCTTCAGCTCTGTCTCCTCCACACAGATGTTAATCAATTACATTAAGAAATTCATCAGCATCATCTGCCTTTTACTAAAACATGCCATGGATATTGTTTATATTTATAGCAGGCAAAATTCTAGTACCTTTCTCCATGTGAACTACATCCCTGTGCCAGAAGCGTCATGCTGACTTGAGCAGGACTTGCGGAAAAATTAACATGAGTTAAGGCTATCAAAGCGTACACTAATAGTACATAGAAAGACAAAGCAAGTTATGAACTCTGACTGGGAAAAATATTAATCATCTGAACTAGTCAAATTAGAATTCTGTCTTTACTTCTGAGAAAGAGCCTTATGCAAGAATGTGAATTGAAAAAAAAAGTATATGAATGTTACATTATTCTTCGAATAATGTTTCTTGCATGTATCAAAACACGATCAAAGTTAGTAACCACAGTACAGTAAATAACTTCTGGTGACAAATCAAGGTATGGAGAGAACAACAGCTCTCCATCCTGCACCTAAGGTTGCTATGTGGTTCTCCATTGTCAAAGTGTTGTTTTAAGGAGTTTCAATGTTACTGTAATTTATATCACTGTAATTTATACATCTTGGTATTTTTCTCTTAAGTCTGTGAAAGGAACAATCTGAAGATGTACTCCCTGTGTACAACAGAGAGACAGTGTAAACCTCTAAGCTTGTTTCTTTTGTAAGGCTTTTTTTTCATTATTTGGTGTTTGAATTTTCTGAAGCCTTTTACTTGTTTTTTTAACTAGACCATGGAGAAATGTCAAATGGAAATAAACAGCAAGTTCTCTTCTATAAGAAGTAAGTTTGAGTCATTTGCTATGTTTTACCAGAACTACAGCTACCACAGAAGAAATACATAGCAGCAGCTCACTTTAAACTTCCAGCAGTGTATCAAAGCCAAGACCCACCCAGGTTACCTATCACTGTTCATATTTATAAATCAGCAAAATTTTGAAAGCATGAATTTTAAAATATCAGTCAATAAATCAATAGCTGAGTAAAAAGCAAGGAAACAGCAACTAAAAGCTGAAATTTCTCTTTATAATCTTACCCAGCGTTCCACAAGGCTTGTTTTTATAAGTGCAGATATCGTATCTGTTAAGGAATAGAAAGTAGATAAAATATGTCAGAGAATCAAATTTTTAAGATATTTTGCATACTTATCACATATCTGTATCATAGTTCAAGTTGTCAGACCGCAATCAGCTTAATTATGTGCAGGCAGCTGGTGTCGGCATTTTCTACACTCTGGTGTAAACAACAAGTTGCAGTATACTCACAGCCGCTGGCCTCAGGCCAGTGGGACACCTGCCAGTAAGAAAAAAATGGTTAAAGTGGATCTTTGTAATCACCAGCTCCATAATGCAGTCTACCATGCTATTAGGAAGTCACAGCAGCATGTGTATAGACTGCTACTGATTCAAAACAGCTAACTTTTACTGTGTGAACATAACTGGAATCCTCTTACAGTCTCAGACTTATCAACTAAACAATATTAATTATAAGTCCTACTGCTTAAGCTTTGATTCTAATTAAAAACTATAACTCTGAATTGTTACACCAACAATTAGATTTGAAATAAGTCATGTTAGGAACTGCCATTATATTTTCCTTCTCATTATTTTGTAATGATTACATAAGTCTTAAAGAGTACACTACAGCAATCTAAAATGAAAAAAAACTTTTGCTAAAAGATAAATACTGTCTTCAAAGGACAATTTTCATAATTTTAGATACAATCCTTCAAATACAGAAGCTCAATGAGTTTGTGTGTAGTTGAAAAAAAAAGTACCTGAAACTGAAAATGGAATTAAAATGTTTTCAACAAATAAGTATCTGAAACTGAAAAGGAATTAAAATGTTTTCTGCAGCAGAGCTGATACTAACAGCAACGGTCATGCAGCAGTCGATTCATTAATTACATCATTATATTTTGAATATACAATCCTGTGACAGGGCTAGTGATATGACAACATTCTTACAGCAACTTTGATTTTCAAAGATTTATACTAATTTCCTTGCTCTATATTTCAGAATAATTTCTATTCTTCTCATGTATTTCAAACATTTCCATTCTTTTGAATGGTGAGTGGAAACAAAGATGAAAAGATACTATCTTTATATTTTGTTTTTTAACCCAAACTGTTACTCATTTCAGGCCGCCAGACATTTCTGTTAAAAGTAATCTAGGGATTGTTATCACATCAAAGTCTGATCACAAGACATATATCTTTCAGTGCTAAAAAGGTTAAGGTCTGTCTGTAAGCCAAATCCATGGACAAGAAAACAAAGTTTAAAATTTTGAACAAACCCAGCAAACTCTCTCTATGCATGTAGACCGCTGTGACCACATGGAATTCCTGTGATTTTTAAAGGTTGTGAGTGTGGAGCAGTTTGTGGGATTCAGCTCCAGTTTTGAACTCGAGTGTTCATATGCACTGATCTCATTCAGGTGGACCAAACTCTGCCATCCTACCTGTACATAAAACTCTCAATTTGCCATCTGCAGTTTGGAGAGGGGAGGTAATCAAACCAGCAGGTTTTGTACGTCATAAACAGATACAGATAGGCAAAAAGATCTTTACTATTTCCCACCTTTGACATGTTTAAGGAAGCAAACTTATTTCTGCATTTAGGACAAAGTGTGAATGTAAACCTATTGAAATTCATGCAAAATTATTCCCCAAAAAAAGCAGACAGAGTTCAGGATTATTTAGTGCGAAAATACAAAATTGCTCCAATTCTTTAAAATGTAGTTTAGAACTGAACACAAGGAAGTCTATGAAGTACACAGGAAGTACTGGTTTTCTAATGTTTTTCAATATCCAGTGGGAATCCATAGATCCTTACACAAAATGGATCTTTAAGAAGAAAGCCAGTTCCACTAAACTCAAGTAAAATGTCATCAATTTAAGCAGAGCTAAAAAGTTGCCCTTATATATCCTGAACATGCTTACCCTTATATAGGTGTGAACCTGAAGTCACTTCTCAGCTTCAGTTAATGAAAGAGTTTAAGAAGCAAAAGATATAATCACAGGAAACTGCTGAGAAAAAGCCTACAAGGATGGCTGGAATATAAATGTAAAATGTACATGAATATAAGAAAATTCAGGCTAGACAAAAAAAAACAGAAAGGTATGACTGGACATAAAGCTCTTCATACGTAGGAAATACTAAAGGATTTGACAACTGATCTGCTTGAAAAGGTTGTCAGAAACCAAAATAAAGCCTAAGAAACTGGTTCTATCCTGTCTATGAGGAAATACAGCTAACTACCACAAACTATTAAGAGTTCATTTTTAGGGAACATTTCCAAATATGTTGTCTCTGAAAGGAAGGTTTTATTTTTCATTTGCTGTAAACCAAATTATACTTTTTGACACTTGCTTTTTATTATTGTAGGTTTCAACAACAAGCTATTCAAATAATGACTGTTCATTTCTTACACCCTTGCTCAACAATAAAAACATTCATTAGAATTTGATCTTTTTTACTTTCTCTTCTTCATGCTACACAACACGATTTACCTACATACTCCAACACGTATCTCATATTTGAAGAACTGTTAAGAGACTAGGCAAAAATCCCAAAACAAACAAACAAAACATAAAAACACAAAACAAAACCCTTCACAAAAATAAATAAATAAATAAATAAATAAATAAAAGTTCACTTAGTTGCAACACCTAGAACTATACTGCTGAATTAAACTGAAACCTCAGGCTTCCCTTAAAGGGATCAAAAATCTCAAGCTATCTGACAATTCCAACTCCTATTTAAAAAGTTATGAAAAAAAAACCAACAAAATAACCCCAGTTAGTAGATTATAGTTTCATCCTATACTTTTGCATGCATATACTTAGCGATGAGTAAAAGGAAGTTATTTTGCAAGTGCAGACAATGCCACTAATGCTAGAGAACCACGTGGAAAGATAAGTCGTAAGTGCTAAATTTTGGCATTTTTATATGAATTTTATATGGATTTGTATGAAATTTTTTATGATATTTTTAATAAAAAGCTTTGCATCATAATTCTTTAACAGTTCACCATTCTTAAGACAATTTGGTAATTGATTAGATTTGCACAGGTTGCAAACTGCAGTACTCTTTATAACACAATACTTGTTAATGTCTTTCTAAAAGCTTTACTGCAGTATATCCTTAGCCTTACAGAAAGTGGTATACCACAACAGCATTCTGCCTTAAAATAAAGTACACGTCTTATTTGGTTTCTTCCTCAAAAACCACAAACCAAAAAGAGTTATTCAAACCAAGGAAGTAAAAGAATAATATACATGTTACACATCAGTCAACAGGAATAACTTTTTTCTATTATTAGTTTTCCATGTCTTTAAAACTGCCATAGGCAACCAAAGTCTGGCTCTACTGGACTTTCTTCTGATACTTAGCTTGGGTGGATAAAAAGAAATTCTGAGTTTCAGCTAGAAAAACTTAAGTGCTCTAAGTTCTAATTCCCCTGATTTATATGAAAAGATAAATTTTTAATAACTGCAATGTAGATAAAACATCTCCATATTACTTTTTCTAAACTGCAGATGTAGTCATGAAAGTGAAAATAAACTCCATTCTGAAACAGATTTTTTAATGCTGTCATTTATCTTCATCAATTTTGGCAATGTTAACATTAGAATAGCAGTTGCAAATTTACTATGATCAGCAGTGTTACTGGTGTACTTAGGATAGATATAAAAAGCTGATTTTGAGATTATGATTTAATAAAAGATTCCTCAATGTAAATTGCACTCCTCAAGTGTCTAAATGAATTTTTACTTATTAATTAAAAAAACATATCAACAGAGAGGTTTCTCTTCAACACTGTTGATGTGCCATGCAAGCATACGGCAGAGATACTGCAAAAGATACTAATTACATGAAAACGGAACACTTCATAGGTGAGTTTGTAAACAAAAATATTTCTAAAGACAAGATGAAGACCCAGAGACTGTTCTCAGCTTGAGCTATACCCTAGGCCATGATACACCATTTCAAATCACTGATAAAAAGTCATCGAAAGTCAGAGGACTAACTTTAAATTCTTATTATTTTGAGGAAACAATACATTCAGGTTTTTTAGTCATCTTCTGCTTTCTAAGACTAGCTGTATCAATATACATGGTTGGTGCTTTTCAGGGTTTATTCTACAGCCATCCACACTAACAGCTTCCTTTTCCAGTGTTAGCCATGATCCTCACATAGAAATATGTTCCTACCAGCTACAGCAATGAGAAGACAATAAAGTAAGTATAGAATAACAAGAGCTACAAGCTGTTAGATCACAACCTAGTTAAGTATTCAGCCAGACACTTATAGAAACTCAAAAACAGGAGCCAGTACTCTGCTAGCGTTAAAAAAAAGCAGAAAAAAAAACCAAAAACAAACAAAAAAAAACCTAACTAAAACCCCACCAAACCAAAACCCAAACATCTCCCTCACTCTCCCTCCCTACAAAAAAGCCAAACCCAACACAACTCAAACAGCATCAATACTGCTGACTGATTCAGGTATTACATTTATTGTAAAGCAATCTTTGCTCCTATGAAAGTACTATTCAATGGATTAAAACCAGCATAAATATACAGGTAATTCCTTGCTGTCTGCTGACATTGGTATCATCTGAAACTCTGGAAAAGACTAAATACTTCCCTTCCCTACGTTCTTCTAATCAGAACCTTCCTGTAGATCATACATTACTATACAAAGTAAGAAATTATCAGCTCAATCACAATATCGTGACACCAAATTAACATTGTACAAACTCATTAGACTATTTTAGTTGCCCAAGTAGACTCTAAAACTACTCCAGAGACAGCTTTATAAGCAAGTCCAGCACTGAAGAAACAGCCAGGCACTTGCAGGCCTTGGACTACCAACATCACTTGACTCTATGCACTGCCTTGATTTCTCCACCATTAGACTTTTTCTCTTCCTTTTTTCTTTACTGCATCAAACATGTATAGGCTTGCTGCTCTCTCTCATTCACCCCTTCTCTTTGTATTTTATTTTGGGATCTGCAGTGAACACAGGTTCCCGCAGAGTTCCCTCTCTACAGCATTACCAGAGATTGACTGATGGCTCAAGCTGCTGTCAACTAGCAAATAGGCTAATCCTGCTATAAACATAATTTTGAGAGATATCCTGATGGCAGTCATAACAGCATCAATAGGCTCAGCCTAGGGCTGCTACCCAAAGACCCACCTTGTTTCTTTCCATTTCAAACCCTGCACCAAGTTCTGTGCTTCTGCATTTAACATCAGCATCCAAGCTGAAGAGGTTTGAGAGTCTTCAGTATTTTGCAATCACTTTACTGACAGCAGTACAGACAACATAAGCCAACATACAGAAGGGGCTCCCGATCTTCTAGCAGTTATAGCACAAACTTAAATGAATCCATCCTTCTTCTCCAGAACATTTTAATTCTATTTCACACCAGGCTTTAGGTCTCCTTCAATACTGAGACTCTTCAACCAGGCATTTTTCAGCAGAATCATTAAAAAAACCCCACAATTATCTGGATAAACCATATTTAGATTTCAAAATTGTATAAATTTGAAAAATAGCTATGATAGGCACAAAGTTTGCAAGCTGCAGACTGTGAACCCATAAAAATCCCCAGAGTTTAAATCTAGCAGAACTACAAGAAGTATTTCTAAACTTTTCTGTGGTGCATCTAATTTTCTTTCCATGGGACTGCTCCTGATCCATAGTAAAGGCTTTTATTCTAGAGTCCCAGAAATGCAGAGCTACCTATATAGGGCAATTGTAACTTCCTTACCAGAAACAATTGATATTCAGCATTTTCACTATCACCAGAATGCAGGGTAATACTTAACTTGCGGTATTCATTCTTCACAAGGGATTTCACAGTTTTACTGCACTGCCAGTACTGAACCAAAATTTAGACGGAGTTTCATGGATGTAATTAGCTAAACTGGCCTACAGAACAGAACAGCAATTTCTGCTTATCTATTCCAAGTACACTGCTAGTAATTTTTCTACTAGTGCATATGGGAAAAGCCTGGCAACTAACACATAAAGCTTTTGCTCAAAGGACATCAACTGGGAGCAGCTCAAGCAGCTTGTAGGGCAATGCTTTTTAGAGCTTGCTACTGCAACAATGTCTTGGAAAAAGGAAGACTAGCAAAACTAATTACATAGGTGTGGCTGGGGGCATTCTGCCACACAGCAGAAAATATTGGGCTAAACCATTTATAGGAAGCCACTAGTCTAGACCTTTGGCAGGAGGGAAAAACAGCTAGCAGCTATGATTACTAGCCGAATTTTATTTCTGTTGTACAGAAATAAATAAGATAAATAATAGCAATAACATATTGAAGATATACTTATAAGCTTTTGCCTACCCTCCATTTCTAACTTCCTGAATATTGTAAATGATTAGTTTACAAGTTCCTGTGAAGATGGCACGTCTTTATACACAGAATGTCCACTATATCAGCCCTTACTGACACTATATTGTGTGAGTACAAGCTTAGTACTTGAGTAGCAGTTTGTCAGGGTACCAGGTAAACAGATCACATCTGGTACAAAAACAAGAATACAGAAACTGCAACATGGGCCAGACCAAAGATTCCACTATCCTGATATCCTGCCTACATGATGGTCTACAAGAACGTCCCAGAAAGAATAACACCAGGGCAAGCATAAAATGGCATCTATCCTAAAGCTCCCCCATATTCAACTATTTTCAGCTCCAATTTTTTGAGACACATGTGCTTCTGGATATTTAGTAACTCTCAATGGATTTTTTCTTCTGTAAACTTTCCTAGCCAGCCTTTCAACCTATGCATGTACACAGCTTCTATAGTGACCTGCCAAGGAGTTTTAACATCAGCTAACTCTTGCACAAAGGGTTGCCTCCCTTCTTGTTTTAAGCCTTTCTCCTGCCAGGTTAACAGGTCAGCCTCTAATTCTTGTACTGAGAGACGCAATTAATAGTGTTTCTTGTTTACACACTTCATACAACCTGTAACTTTGTAGATCACTGGAATAATCTCTCAAATTCTACTTTTCCAAAATTCGGTTCTTCCAAGGAATCCTCAACTGAAGTCATTCTTTGTAAAGAAATTTCTGTATTTTTTAATCATCCTTCTCTTTTCCAATCCTTCTAAAACTTTTTGAGATTAGAAGGCCAGAATGACATGAACTATTCAAGACAAAGGCATATCATGTCCAGTTTATTTAACAGCATAATAAGGTTCTTTATTCTTTTCCGAACAATTGTTAACACTTAATTTTCTTGATTAACAATGTATATTTTACAAGTAGCCCAAATCTTCTCTGTAAAAATCATAATATTATCAAATAAAAGAATCAAAAGAGGAAAGGCCACCAGGATTCCCCTCGACCCCATAACTTCTGGTTGGTATTTTTACAAAATTGCTCTGAAAGGACTGAAACTCTTAAGCGTATATTATTATGATTTATTTTTCATGAACATGATGAGAACAATAAGCCCTGTTCCTGGGCCCAAATAAACAATCACAAGGAATTTGGGTAATGGCAGAGTTGTGTTTACACAGAGAGCTAAATTTCAGTAGCTTAGTGCAGTAATTAAAAGCTTCAGTGAATGGAATAAAACCTATTTGCTGACTTCTTAAGGTCAGAAAGAAAGACAATGACTCCATTCAGATATTTTTTAACTCTGACTAGCATCAAAAGGAATTTTTGTTCTAATGACAAACTCAAAACAATCTATTGTACAAGTTCAGTGTTTGTTTCTGTAAAACAATGAAGGGTTCCTCCTCATCCAGAAATGACAGCAATGAATTTGATTGCCAGTACTTAAAGAATAAAAAATCAATCAAGTGCTTGACATCTGTGACAGTTCTCCAGATTGCATGCATAAATACCACCAAATAGGCTGCTGCTGAGTTCTATAGCTAACAAATTTTGAAGACTGCCTGTGAACTGAGAGGAAGAGAATGCAGAATGACAGAATGTTGCCAAAGTTTATGAGAAAGCATCATCCCAAACAGTACCCAAAAGTCACGGTAAGACCAAAAGGAACTTCATTTGGGTTGGGTTTTTTTTTTTGAGGGGGAAGGGAGAGGGTGTTGTTTGGTTTTGTTTTTTTTTTAATGTGCTGATAAATGGAAATAATGCGCTTGAGACTGACCTCTGAAGTCTTTCTGTAACAAAAAGTTGAATCCATGCATCCACTCCAGAACTTCATGTAAATCTTTGATTCATCTTCTTCTCCAAACTATACACAGCAAGGAAGAAATACTTCTTCCAGTCAAGACAAAAGAAGTCTATGTTGCATATCTGCAACATATATCTGCAATTTACCATTTTCTGTCTAGCTTATTTTTTACAAATCATTTCAATGACAATAGCAACTAGCTGTTCTAAATGAATGGCTGAGTACTATGAGAACAATAACTTACTTTACAACAGTGGCTCTTCACAAAGCATGTTACTCTTAATGCATACAAGTTGTGATTAGTCTACAGTGCCTATCCAGACTGTCTGTATGCATACATACTTAGTTCCCCATACCTTAATGAATGTAAGAGTGAAGCAGGTGCAAAGTATTTTAGTACTTCTACCAATAAGGAATGACAGAAGGCTTAGTACTAGCTAAGAAAGAAAATGGGCTGCAGCAACAGTGATCCATCTTGTAACGGGATGCATCTGGCAGATTCCTTTTCCTGTGTATAAATTCTTCAAACCAAGCTTCCATATTCAAACTACCACTTGTCAAAAAGAATTCCTCACCAGTTCTTTCATTTTAATCTTTTTGCATTATTCAAATCTTAATTTCGTAAATTAGTCTTCTTAAGCTAACTTATCTTGAAGTGGGAAAATAAATACTTCTTCAGTACTTTTATTAAGCCCACTAACCATTTACACACAAACCTCTTTTTTTTTCCTTTTGTACAAACACTTGTAGTTGTATTTCCAAAACCAGTTTAGTTTCCTTTACAGATGTCATTAAAAGAATAATAGATCTCATAGCTCACCCTGCTTAGAGGAGGACATTGGATCAAAGACCTCCAAAAGTCCCTTCCAAACTGAACCCCACAGAATCAAAATAGTTGTTATCTGAAAATCTTTGAAATGTTTATTTAATAATTATGAAATAGTAAAAATCACAAGTCTTCAGAATATTCATTGAAAATGAAAGCCAATTACATACTCAAAATGGAAATTTCATTACAGCCATAGTCACTGTAGTTTGAATATTTTACCAACATAGAAAATGGGGAGGAGGGGGAAGTCAGTCTCCCTCCCATTCCACATTGAGCTGGAACAATCCTGTATCTTACTAACAACTACATATGAAACCCCTTGAACCACAGTCTCCCAATTAATTGACTCTTGTTAAACCACCTAACACTGCCCTGCAAGACACTCTTTGGCAAACACAACTGCATAAAACACTAACTATAAAAAATCCAAGAAGTTCAAGCTGAAAGAAAATAAACATGCTTTACCTTTTCCAACTCAGTAATTTTTTTTTTCAATTAAGGTAGTTAATCCATTACAAACAGATGCAAGTAAGTACCACAAGGTCTGCAAACAAGAAAAGTTAATATCCAATAAAGCATTTATCTCCATTGTGACTGAAAAATATGGAGAATTTCACTGTTTTAAATTTACAAAATTATCTTATTATTTTGATTTACGTAAAATTAGTGAATTGAAATGCTTCCATCCAAATAATACAGAAATAAGGATCAACACAGAAGCTTAATAAATTAAGGATGCTTGGAAAGAGGTTTGATAACATGCAGAAAATGACAGTTTTTTTTTTTTTTTCTTCAACATATTAACTGTAATTTCTGGTGCACAAAATAGCCTTGTTCTTAATTTGTTAAGTCACAATTACTTTAGTGTTGATATTAACGTGAAGTGTGGCTTTACTCAAGAAATACAAGTCATTCATGAATGTAAATATTTTAATCAAAATGCCTTCTTTTTTCTTTGAAGAACTTCTAATTGCCTACAGCAAAAAAATCTGAAATAAAAATTATTAAAAATATAATTATTTTAAAATGTAGAGATTAATAAATGTATTTAAGCTCTAAAGCTACTTAAAAGAATGTACAAAACCAGTTTCAAACCAGTCTTGATCAAAGACACATAAACACTTCCATGGCTTAACAGATTGCATTTTGCACATCTAAAGAATTCCTTCATTTTGCTAGTGTCTGGAGTACAATTTTTCTTTAGTGTTTCCAAACATCCTGTTCAGAATTGCATAGTGTATTCCACTCCACTTTGGCAGGTGGTTGAAATTGCTCATAGGATACACATGTCTTCCGAAAGAATCTGGACAATGAATATTTGTCAGCACTACTTATGACCTTGCAAATTTTAAGCAGAACTAACTGTCCTAAAATTACAATGAAAGCAAATACCTTTCATTACAGCTAAATTAATGTGCAAGCAAAGGAACTACTTGTACCTCTTCTTCCCTATTTATCCAATCACTTTAGCACTCCCTTTCTCAAGCTGCCGAGAATAATAAGTGAGAGATTTGCCATGGCTCTGGCTAAGGCAGTGTGAAGGCCATCCAAACGCAACTTCAGTGCTATCCAAAGAACCATCTAAAGAGGTCTGGAAAACAATCATGCTCATCTGGAAGCTGAATGCAATCAGCTCTATGAAACACCAAGTTCCACAGTTTTCAGAACACAACCTGAACAAAATGTTCACAAATAACTAAAATAATGATAATACTAGATTTAATAATAAAAATCTGATGCCTAACGTAGTATTACAAATACCTACAACAGAGACTTTACTCCAGCAGCAGCACCGGATAGTCCATGAATCATCCCTTGAGCAATTCAGTACAAAGCTAATTTTAAATTAGATTTGTAAGTGGCCATATGGGAAAGAAAGACTTAATTTTAGAAGTTTCTATCCTTCTAGTTCTGACATTAAAGCAGTTTTTCCTTCAATATCATAACTCTGAGCTTATTGATAATGAAAGATTAACTGAGTGAGCTTAGTGTGTGACAAAATATAACTAAGCCAACTTCTTTGTATTTTGCTGGTGCTTTGTTGTGAGTTGCTCATGCATCTAAACTGTTGCACAGACTCTCACATGTCCCTGGTATAAGTGTTACTCTATGTAGGTGTAGGATTCTTTCCACAGAAATCAATCGGGTCAACATGTTCTTAAAACACCAAAACATACCAACTATAGGTCATTTAAGAACTACATCTCAATTCTGGAAAAAATCTAAACAATTAAACACATGAAAAAATACTTTAGTTACATGATCCAAGTATTTTTCCTTCAGTAATGCCATGATCTGACACTCCAGTTAGCCTTACACAGAATCTAAAACCATTACTAAGGAGCAATAAGCCTCATCGTTTTTGAGTAACTAGTAAGGTTCCAGACTACCAAAATTCCACCTCATTGTGAAACAGAAAATCTTACTGACAAAGTTCTGGAACTAATTAAAGTGACAACAGATCAGAATTTATCTCAACTTTTTCCAAATCACTTCCTGCTTTCCCCCACACACACACCCAGAATTAAAACAGGGGAGGAAAAAAATCAAAGAAGTATTTAATTTGAAACAATGCATTTTGGTTTCTACATTTTTAAGTATTCTTAATGAATCAATTATTCATAAGAACTAATCAGAACTTCATTTTACAAGGGAAAAAAGTCTCCCCATTTAAACACAGACCAGATTCAGTACCTTTAATGCCAGAGCAAGGGTTTTCTTAACACCCATCGAAAACTGGTATAAGACTTGGGTATCAAAGATCATTATGCCTGTTCAGCATAAACTACCATTCTTTCCTGCTTTGAGGATGCTCTCACTAAACACTGTAAAACGCCTAAGATGGACTTGCCTGTTTTTTTGTCTTCTCAAACAAAAAAGAAAACATTATTTAGGATGTGTCCAATAACACCACTTCAAATCTGTATCGTAAAATGGGATGAGCTCCATCAGGGGCAAAAAGGGCAGATTTCAAAACAGCAGATAAGAAGTCATGGCAGGAGATGCTGTTTTGATATTATGAGTGCAGAGTACTGGCATAACTACACACCTCACATAAAATTCTACTTGAAAGGTAACTAATGGATGTTTTACACTGGGAATTTTCATCTTAGTACGAAAAAAACTCTACTGAAGTCATAAGACATAGTTATGGGAGTAAAGATTTGATAACCAGGCTCTGTTAAGTGCAAGCTGGGAAGTGGGGGTTGGAGGAATCTATGTATGGGGGTGTGCTAAAACAATTTTAACACTAACACACACAGCAGTCCAGAAAAAAAAAGAAAGTTATCCAGCAGCAACACTAATGAAGATTGAAACAAGCAAGAATGTAATACTTAAACAGAAATTTTGTCAGGATATGACAACTGATATTCTTGTTTTAATGAGCAGAAGTAGTCGGCATCAAGTCTATACTGTATTTAAAAAAGGGAACCTTGAATACAGATGACCTAGGCACCTTAGTGACTCAGAGGGAAGAGTGCCATCTACTGAGTCAATAACTTCATTATAATAAAACCAACAAATCACATATTTGTCATGAAACAGAAATGGAAGTTTTCAGTGATATTTAAAGAGTTTTCTAGCTCCTGTCAAAATTTTTTTAGATAATTTTTTAATAAAATTTGATAAATTTTGATTAATTTTTTATATTTCTACAAGTTAAAAAAAAAGATTTTTTTTTTATTTTGAAATGTCACTGCAATTTATATGATAGCGATTCTGTTTCTATACAAGTGAGGCTACTGGTTTAGCCAAATTAAAACTTATGCCTAAAATACTTTGAAAGGCTTCTGATGCCTCTATTTATAAGTAATTTAAGAGTGTTAGCTTCCAAAGGGAAGATGGCACTTTCTGAATATTCTGTCTCTTTAAAATTCCTCACAGTTGAACACAGAAACATGATGATATGAAAATCACACATCAAATTACATTTAGAAAAGCAGGCTTATCTTTTTTTTTTTTTTTTTTTTAAGATTCTAGTATACGCATTTAATTGTGTTGGAGGGCAAAATATTGAATAATATGAAGAATCAATTACAGAAGATATTCTTAATATATTTGACCTTTGGAATAACAAACTTATTGATAATCAACCTGCAACATATGAAAGCATACTTCTGCAGAAAAATTAACTACTTCAAGAAGTATTACAGTTGTCAAAGAATGTGGTCATTAAGTGTGTTCTGTGTCTCACTCTTTGCCAAGTACAGAAAAACCTTTTGAAATCTACAGATTCCAAATCCTTTAATTTAAATTGCAGAACATAAGTTATTAGTTCTGGATGTCTGTGAACCAATTCCTGCTGTGACCTTTACGCATGCACACAGTATACAACATACAGCTCAAATCTATTCAGTAAAAATTATTAGAAATGGAGCATAACCTTCATTGCCAGAACCTTTATGAAAGGCACAGGTAGAGCTTAAATTCTGTTTTAAGTTTACCCTGAGAAATTATCCCCTCTTCAAAAAAATACCTGTTGATACCCTACCATGGAAGCTCTAAAAAAAGAACATCTCCATGATGTTTGTAAAGGCAATATATACAAGGAGTGAACTAATACTATGCTTCCTATTCTGAAATATTTATGAGTATATATAGAAAATGCGATTTTGTCACTAAGTGCCCTCAGCTGCTATACTACACAAAAATCAAACTTTTATTTCCACCCAATACTCAGCAGTTAACAAGCAATACAAGGGAAAACAAAAAAAAAACCCAAAACACTACAAACTCATTCATAATTTAGATTCTGCAAGCTTCTAGACATTAAGAAATAGCTTTCATATGGACAGTCTTTCCTTGTAGATAGTTTGCCTTCCACAAAGAACTCACATTACAATAACTGGAAGATCTGATCAATGAGCTGGATATGGAGCTTTGATACCAGTACCTCTGCCAAAATCTTCTGTCAGATTTGACAATTTTAACTACTGCATATTTGTCAGAATCTCAATCTTACTTATTTGCCAATAGTTTTTCTGAGAATAAGAACTCTTAAAACAAAACAACTTTCCACACTGTCAATTTAAAAAGCAGAAGCAGTCTTCAAAAGAGCCCTAAGGGGCTTTCATCAAGTTCAATGGAGGTGGAAACATTGAAAAATTTTACAAAACAGCATGGTATAAAGATACTTTATTATTAAAAGCTCAGCTAGAAATTTTCATGTATTTACTACAAATATAGCATAGTAAAACAATAGGAAACTGCCTTACTGGAACCCCTGCAGAACCTAAAGGCTGTGCAAAGACTGTTACAGTACTTGCATAGTGTTTCCTTTTGAGTCCCTTAGCATGCTCATTACATTTTTCAACCAAATAACTCAGCCATACTTGTGTTTTACTGTCTTAGGGACAAAGCACATTCAAACACTTACAGATCACAGTTTACCCAAGTATAATCAAGAGCAGATTTATGATAGGTGTTTAAAAAAAAAAAAAAAAAAAAAAAAAAGGTGGAAGAAAAAAAAAATAAGAAAAGAAAATCAGCTTTGTTTCCAAAGCTTCATCTGTGGAAAACGAAACTTCAGACACCTCTGACCTTGTTTCTAAAGTTTGCTCCACAAAGCGCTGCTTGCAAATATGTAGCAATCATGAGCTGGCAGTCTTGGATTTGACCTCACCACATGTAACAGGAAATTACTTGGTAACTATTTGGGAAAAATAGATGTGCGGAGCAGAAGACCATCAAGATTTTGCGAGCAACTATAAAATTATGTCTCATGTAGCATTAAGGGTGTCTGTACTATTGAAAAACAAGGGTCTTTCAGGCTTGGTTTCAGCATATAAAACTGAAATAATCCCTAAGAACAATACATCCTGAAACAGCTTTAAAGGCAAATGACAGTCAGAAAAGTGTAAGGAATTTTGGTTGATTGTACAAATGAAATTACTTACCGACAGATTACGTTCTCCAAGATATATTGCCCAAATGTACCTTTTCATAAAAATCATACAACCAAAACAATTATTGACAACCATTCTCCCTCTTCCTGCTCTGCACTAACACGGAATGATTTCCACACCCCTCCAAACACACACTCACACTGACCCACACCATTTCTCTCATCTTCAAAACCCAGGGTATACATAGTGAAGAAGAAGAAAGAAGAGTGGGAAAACATAGTGCATCAGGATGACGCCCAGAAAATACCAGCAGTCATTTTGCTTCTGTTTTGTAGTACTGTCAATACACACCGCCTTTATCATAGAGGACTCCAGCGCAGCACAAAGCTGCTGGAGACTGTTCCTGGGATCCAGGGCAATAGAGATAGCAGACAGGGATGCATTCATTCAATCCATCCCACACAATCACTCAGTGCTCACCAGGAATGCTGATACCCATCCCAAAGTGGTCCAGCATTGAAATATTTTTCAACAAAGCTGCCACAGCAAGCATGGTAGAATTGGCTCTGAAGATTCAGGCAAGGCCTTCCGTAGCCTTGCAATATTTTTGGCAATTTTTTACTAAACTGCTGCCACTTAAGATTTTTCAGCTATAAAGGCAATTAGCAGTGAAGCAGTTTGTTTTTAATGAGGAGTTTAGTCTTATGAAAGTGAAACTCTTTACACCGATTAAGTGAAGAAGGTTGTAACAAAATAGGTAGCAGGCTAGGAGGAGGGAGGTTTGGCCTAGTGAGAGAAGAAAATGGTCCACCTCAACCTATTGTAATCAAGGAGGAAGGAGAGAGCCTGTGTTCATGAATGGGAAGGTCTTAGTCATACAATACTGACACACCTAGGGCAAGATGTCTTTAACTGGAGTCCTTAAGGTATCTAGATTTTATGTAAACATGCACAGGCAAGAATAATTAGCTAAACCTGTCACTTTCAAATTACACTACTCTAAGTGAGCTGGTTACTGCAGATCAAGCACTTTTATTTGATAATAATTCAATCAGGAAAGGGCAGATTGTTTGAAATGTTCAAAGAGACTTGGGTCAAGATGACCTGGAGCTTTCTATGTTAACAGCATAAACATCCGTATGAAAAGAGAACCACCCTGTGCCAAGAAAGAGAACTGAAAAAAAACTTACATATTTTAAAATACTATATTAGTACAACAGTCAACAGAAAAGCAAAAGTGAACATATCCCAGACAAGTGATTTAAGAAGCATTCTCTTCTCCACAAAGTTCAAGTATACATGTATACATGCTTAACAGCTGAAAAAAACACCCACAAACACAGCATCTGTAAACTACATAAGCATTTCTACTGACATCGAGGTTTCAATACCATTTTCCTCCTGATTTTGCAGAGTTGCACCAGCCTTCACTGTGTGAGACAATAATGGTCTTTGCTCTGTTATGACTTTTTCCTCCAATTACATTAAACTGCCACCTCACATATGCAAGCATCTTTGGTATTGTGGTTATCAGACACAAAATAGCGGGTGTTTTTTTTTTAATACTCTTTTCCTTAGCTTGTATCCAGTTTTTAATCTGACATGGTACAAAGTACTTCATCTACAAAAATCACAGTATTTGTTACACTGGAAACACTAATTCCAGAAAGAAAGTATTTTGCTGTGAGCTGGAAGAAACTACACTGACACAGTAATGCTAAAAGGCAACTCGGGGATATAGCTCATTTCAACCTATTATCTAAAAATACTCAGAGATAAATTCCACCATATGCTTGCCATAAATATAGTGCTGTGCATAAAATACAAAATACAATGTACATACATGAAGAAGGACTGACTGTACATTGTCTAAGTATGAAAATGTTTTCCCTCTGAGCTTCTCAACCAACTTTACAGACTGCACACTTTCTAACTACATCAAATCAAGGGACACCAGTATTTCCAAAGGTGAAGACAATGGCCTAGAAAGACAAAGGTTGGATTTCCTTAATGAAATACTCCATGGGGATGGAAAGAAATTTGAATGAGAAAAATCCTTAACAGTGGAGCACAAGTCCCCAGTGCCAAGTCTTCCACAACACTAGAGTAGCACAGGAACTAAACTCTCAGCCAAAGGGCCTAGATGAACCTTCAGCAATGTTAGCTTGATATATAAGTAAGAGGTACCTTTGGAATTAAGTCAAGTAGTACTTATTATATATCTATTGTCTCAGAATTTAAAAAATAAAAATTCTTAATGTACAAATTTATTTTACACTGCTATAGGTCTGTTTAACAATGGGACATTCTATTTCTACAGGCTAAGTGATTTTAGAAAGAGAATACTAAAACACACTTGTATTACCAGTCACACAAAACATTCCTCTAGACCATCATACAGAAAATACTTTCATACAGCCGCACCAGACACTTGGGGAACAAGTGAGTCAAGACCTGTACAGAAGAAGAAACTCTTTAACATGCAACAGGGTAGCAGAGGATGCACCTGAACCTCAGGGATAATAGAATAGCTTATGGCACACATGATTTGCAACATAAATATATCAGCAATGGTGACGTTTACCAGCTCAAAGTTAGATCACTGAAGTAGCAAAAATAATTTTGCAGGCTCAAAGAACATACAATTAACGTTCTTATTTTCCTTCCTACTTTTACAAGTTGTATTCCGTGAACCAAAGCCACAACATCGACAAGGCAGGAAAAAACAGCAACCAGTCAGAAGAAATGCCTTTAAAAAAATGACCATCATGACATTGCAAAATAAATCCCAGGCAGGCACAAAAGTTTTAGAGTGACACTCTGGTGTTTCAAGCTGAGGAATCCACAGAGGTTTGTTTGTTTGTTTGCTTGCTTACTTTGAAGTCTGGATAGTAAAAGAGGTTTGGCTGTTGTTCCCCACTTACACATACATACACACACAATGGTCTCTTGCTCCTTCCTCTCCCCCTCATACATTAGATCTAGTTGTTATCACCCATAAGCAACAGTAAGAATGTAATCTGCCCTCAGTATGGCCTAAATCCTTCAATATGATATACTAATGTACAGTTGTTTTTTTAATACATATAATTGTGCGTAGCCAAGTTAATATTTAAGGCACTTGGCATGAGGATTTGACTTATAGATCAAAATGCAGGACTGCAGGCTCAGTAAATCCTCTTTCTGACAACTCACTAAGCAGAACGGCTTCAAAAGAAGACAAAGGTCACAGACAAAGGAAGATAAAATTATATGTTATTCTGATGGCAGTATGGTCTTCTGGATGAGGTGGAGGAAGATGAGTGTTTTACAGCCAGTGAAGCCACACTGTAAAATAAGTCTTATATCTAAAAGCTAAATGTTCTTAGATTTTGTTTAGAATTTTTTCTAATGGTCAGAACACTAGCAGTTTTCCCATTACACATAAATAAACAACTAATTTATTGAAATAAAACTGCTATATGGGGACTCGATTTGCAGGGCCAGGTCTACTGGATGCTACTGGAGCTGGTCTGACAATGAAGGGGAAGACCTGTTTTGGTTGGAGGCTTGCCAAGCTGGTCAAAAAAGCTTTAAACTACATGTATTGGGGGAGGATGACATCATTCCATTCCAACACACCCAGTCACTTGCCAGCACCTATAATAAATGCTCGGAGCAATGAAGAGATATTCCAGCAACTCCAGCCAATGAGTCGGCGTCAATTGGAGCTCAGCTCAGATACCTCTATACAAACACCTGTAGCATGGGGAAAAAAGCAAGAGGAATTAGAGAGGTGTGTATGTCTATGGGGATATAATAGGTATCACAGAAACGTGGTGGGATGGCTCCTATGACTGGTGTGTTGGAAGAGAAGGTTACAGGCTCTTTAGAAAAGACAGGCCCAGCAGATGGGGAGGGGGAATTGCTATTTATGTTAGGGGTAGGCTGGAGAGTATGGAACTCTGTCTCGGGACAGGTGATGAGTCAACAGAAAGTTATAGGTCAGGGTTAAAGGGAGAACAGCGATGGGGGACATTATTGTGGGGATCTGTTACAGACCTTCTGATCAAGAGGACTCTGTGGATGAAGCACTCCACAGACAGATACGAACAGCCACACGCTCACAGGTCCTTGTTCTCATGGGGGACTTCACCCTGATATCTGTTGGAGGGATGGGACAGCCTGGCACAAGCAATCCAGGAGGTTCCTCAATTGTGTGGAAGACAACTTCCTTCTGCAAGTAATAGAGGAGCCAACAAGGAGAGGTGCCATGCTTGACCTCATCCTCACCAACAGGGAGGGGCTGGTTGGAAATGTGACACTCCAGGGCAGCCCTGACTGCAGCGATCATGAGATGGTCGAATTCGAGATCCTCAGGACAGTGAGAAGAGCGTGCAGCAAGCTCACTGCCCTGGAGTTCAAGAGAGCAGACTTTGGACTCTTCAGGAGCCTGCTCAGTAAGGTTCCATGGGATATGAGGAGGGCAGAGGGCCCAAGACTGTTGGTTGGTATTCAAGGATCACTTCCTACAAGCTCAGGAGTGCTGCATCCCAACAAGAAGGAAGTGAAGCAGGAAGGCTAGGAGACCTCCTTGGATGGATAAGGAGCTGCTGAGGAAAATTCAAAGGAAAAAAGAGGCTTATAATAGGTGGAAGCAAGGACAGACAGCCTGGGAAGAATACAGGGATGTTGTCCAGGAAGCTAGGCACCAGGTTAGGAAAGCTAAGGCCCATTGAGAATTAAACTTGGCTAGGGATGTGAAAGATAACAGGAAGGGATTCTATAGGCACATTGTGAATAGAAGACAGACTAGGGACAACATGGGCCCTCTCTGGAAGCTATCAAAACTGGCTACCCTGGATTTGGAGAAGGCTGAGGCTCCTAATGACTTCTTTGACTCAGTCTTCACCAGCAAATGCTCTCACCACACCACCCAAGTCTTGGAAGGCAAATGCAGGGACTCTGAGAACAAAGTCCTTGGGCCCTCTGTAGGAGAGGATCTGTTTCAGGACCATCTTAAGAACCTGAACGTTCACAAGTCCATGGACCTGATGAAATCCATCCACGGGTCCTGAAGGAGCTGGCAAATGAAGTTGCTAAGACACTGTCCATCATATTTGAAAAAACATGGCAGTCAGGTGAAGTTCCCGACGACTGGAAAAAGGGAAATATAACCCCCATTTTCAAGAGGGGAAAAATGGATGACCCCAGGGAACTACAGACCAGTCAGCCTCAACTCTGTGCCTGGCAAAATCTTGGAGCGGATTCTCCTGGAAGGCATGCTGAGGCACATGAAAAACAACAAGGTGGTTGGTGACAGCCAGCATGGCTTCACTAAGGGGAAATCCTGCCTGACCAATCTGGTGGCCTTCTATGATGGGACTGAGGAGCTGATGGACGGGGTAGAGCAGTTGATGTCATCTATCTGGACTTGTCCAAAGCGTTCGGCACTGTCCCATACGACATCCTTGTCTCCAAATTGGAGAGACACCAATTTGATAGGTGGACCACTCGGTAGATAAAGAACTGGATGGACGGCCGCATGCAAAGAGTTGTGGTCAATGGCTCAATGTCCAGCTGGAGACCAGTAACGAGTGGTGTCCCTCAGGGATCAGTGTTGGGACCGTTCTTGTTGAACATCTTTGCCGTTGACATGGACAGTGGGATTGAGTGCACCCTCAGCAGGTTTGCCAAATGACACCAAGCTGTGTGGTTCAGTTGACAGGCTGGAGGGAAGGAATGCCATCCAGATGGACCTTGACAGACTTCTGAGGTGGGCTGACGCCAACCTGATCAAGTTTAACCATGACAAGTGAAGGTCCTACACCTGGGCTGGAGCAATCTCAGGCACAGCTACAGGGTGGGCAGGGAAGAGATTGAGAGCAGCCCTGCGCAGAAGGACTTGGGGGTGTTGGTCGATGAGAAAATGAACATGAGCCATCAGTGTGCACTTGCAGCCCTGAAAGCCAACGGCATCCTGGGCTGCATCAAAAGGAGCATGACCAGCAGGTCAAAGGAGGTGATCCTGCCTCTACTCTGCTCTCATGAGACATCCCTTGGAGTATTGTGTGCAGTTCTGGGGTCTTCAACATAGAAAGGACATGGAACTGTTGGAACAAGT
Organism: Myiopsitta monachus; assembly: GCA_017639245.1. Lineage (NCBI taxonomy): Eukaryota > Metazoa > Chordata > Aves > Psittaciformes > Psittacidae > Myiopsitta > Myiopsitta monachus. Next base: position 22,427,733 of record CM029941.1, read on the forward strand.
GCAGAGGAGGGCCACGAGGATGATCAGAGGACTGGAGCACCTCCCGTATGAAGACAAGCTGAGAAAGTTGGGGCTGTTCAGCCTGGAGAAGAGAAGGCTGCGTGGAGACCTCATAGCAAACTTCCAATATCTGAAGGGGCCTATAGGAATGATGGGGAGGGACTCTTCATTAGGGATGGTAGTGATAGGACAAGGGGTAAGGAGTTCAGACGTAAACAGGGGAAGTTTAGATTGGATATAAGGAAGAAATGCTTTACTGTAAGGGTGGTGAGGCACTGGAATGGGTTGCCCAGGGAAGTTGTAAATGCTCCATCGCTGGAGGTGCTCAAGGCCGGGCTAGACAGAGCCTTGGGTGGCATGGTTTAGTGTGAGGTGTCCCTGCCCATGGCAGGGGGCTTGGAATTTGATGATCTTAAGGACCTTTCCAACCCTAATTATTCTATAATTCTATGATTTTATATGTAACAAATAATGACTTTGCTGCAATTATAATGCTGCACTAGGCTACCACTTAAAAAAAAAAAAAGTCATATTGTGGTATAAAGAGTATTAGTGGAAATATTAATTTTCAGGAAGCCAAGTGCATACTGAAAAGAAATACTTCCCTCTCTAAAAGAATGCAGGTTCACCACTACATACTTCTATCTTAAAACACTTGGTATATTCAGTGCTTGCCCGGATAAACTGTTTCAACTTAATGCTTCTATAAACCATTAATAATAGAATATTTCAGTTTGAAGGGACTTACAATAATCATCTAGTCCAAAACAGAGAAGAAATAGAGAAGAAGGTAAAAAGGGGAGGTACAGAAGGACTTCTGGTCCAATTTGAAGAACACTTTCACCATGGACAATGAAAAGCAGATGAGAAGAGACAGATGCAAAGGTGACCAAAAAAAAAAAATTAAAAAAAAAATGTTCTGTGGTTTTAGCTAGTTAGGAGTGGTCTTTGTAGGAGATCACTTGCTTTCTATATAAAAGTACAGTATACTTGAGGACTTACTCTGAGGTTACAAGTCAGGTATTTAAAACATATAAAATAATTTTTAATCATGATTTTCAGCTTTCTTCCACTAAACAGACAAAAACACACAACCCTGAGATAAGATTATATTAAGAAAATTCACTATTGTAACGTGTTCAAAACTTAGGGACTGCTGGTACAATTTTGCAAGTCAAATTATCAACAACAGCATATGTGGCAATGAGTTGACAATACCCAGTAGCCCCCCTCACTGGGTCCAGTGCTTTCTGTTGTTAACATCATGTTGCTGGAATTTACCTTCCTATCTATATATGATAATACATGTTAAAATAAAAGATCCATGGCCCTAACCATTTTCCAATTCTTTGCACTTACATAAAGCTACATGTTTATACATAATATGCAAAACCTAAACATAAAAAAAGGCTTCTTTAACATAAAAATAGTTTTTACACAGAAGAGTATTTTTCTGATTGTGATAAACACATTAAACTGATCTTGACCATTGGTCCAATCTAGTTCCACAGCATTTATAATCGAAAGCCACTTTTCTCTTGCTATATAATAGTTACAAAATGCAAGGGAGGAAAAGCAGGTGAAATATTCAGTACGAAGGATCTACACACTCTACTGAGCCAAAGCATCAAACACTAGAATACCTATCGCTATTGACAAACTAACAATTTGACTCACTGAATGATACAAAATTTCTCGAGCAAGAGTATTGACTATTAAAGACATGATCAGCCATTACTCAAACTAAGACAACTGCAAATAAATTTGGGAGAGGGGAGGGAGAGGAAATTTTTATTACATTTATTAGCTTGAGGTACCACTACTGCTTGCATTCCATGGTGGTACACCCTAGCCATGCACACACAACAGCTTTTGGCTATGCGCATGGGCTACGTTGATATTGTCTTGAAATACTATAAAAAGCAGTATGTGTATCAAAGAGTTTAAATTAGGAGTATCTAGGAATTCATGTAGTGCCTGTGTGGACAATTAAGGACCAGTGATCTAAGAGATATTTATTATGCAGTATTAGAATAGATTTTTTTTCAATTTGCACTGTTAATGTTGTAATTGCTGGCTGTAACAACTTAGCCAGCAGACATACAGCTAGTACAGGCAAAATCACTAGAAGTATGAAAAGTTTCAAGCATGGAAATAAGCACAAGATAAAGCATAATAAAACAGAAATTGATACATTTGCTAAGTATATTCCCATTAGCAGTACTTCCACATGCTACAGTTTTCACCTGCTAATTAACAGTTCAGTGTGACAGCAGAGAACAGAAAAGAAACAATGGTATAAAACAGCATATAAAAGAGCAAATTTACAGACAGTAAAGACTTGCTAGTTATTGAACTAGTTTTCAATTTCATGTTATATCCTTTACAGTTGTCCAAACCACTGTTCCTTCACATGCTGTTGTGATACATGGTTTGACCAGAATTTCAGTTAGTTCTCAGTGTTATCTCTGTGTGTGTATTTCAGCAACAATATTTTCCAGTGTTTACTTCATAAAAGAAGGACTGTGAAACACATCTTCAAAGAAGTAAAAGTGTTAGTTTAGAAAATAATTAAGAATACAACATGGGTGGTAATCTGAATATACCATATGTAAACCAATGTGATTTCTTAATTTTCCTCACCAAATTTCTTACTCTTCACAAAGGTTTCATTTTTAGTTGAAACACAGAGCTTTATCTGAGTTTACATCAAAATTTTATCTGTTGTTTAGCAGATCCAATTTCAAAATCAACTTTAGTACCAATTAACCAAGTACATGAGACCAAGCCAGCATGGTAATTACAAAACATTCAGGTACGGTGTTTTTAACTTGGGATTTTTACTTTACCTCCCTTCATCCAGTTCTGTCAGAATTTTAATAGCCTTTTAAGCTACATTTCATCACATATTATGAAACTGAACAGCTACAACTGCAGAAATGAACTACAACGTACTTTCTTTTTTACTTGGGACAGTTCTGTAACACTCTGCTCCTGCCTATTCAGCTATTCAACACCTGCTCTTTAACTGGAAGATTTCCAGAGATTTCCTCTCAAGTGTCACATATTTGCTTCAAATTCACTAACAAAACACAAAAATTAAAAAAACTAAACAAAACCAAATCATCAACTTTTAGTGCTAATTACTTTGGAAAGTACTTTCAACATGCTGAATAGGGTAAAAATGAGTTAGGAAGAGATCTCTATGCAAAGTGGCTGTTTATAAAAGCAGTAAACTTAATACAGAAATAGGTGCAAGTTCAGAGAATATACCATCTCCAATCTAAAAAAGGCTAAGATTCTCGTGCACCTAACTTCATTAATTGACATTTCAAAGCAGAGAGGTATTACAAAAAGTTATTAAGAAGCATGGAACCAACAGTGCTCACTTTAGGTTTTACATGAGTATTTGCATAATTAAAATGAACAAGCTATGAACTCAAGATCCTAGATCTCTAGATTCTCTAGATCCTAGATTCTCTAGATGCTACTGAAATAATGGGCATGCTGCCCTTGACCTCAAAGCACAAAACAATCATGACTTTCATTAGGACAGATTGGTGTAAACTAGCAGAAACTGAAGAATACTGAATACTAAAATTAAACAGATATGACGTTGCGCCACTAAAAGAATTAATTTACAACCTGTGTCCTAATTAAAAGCACATTTGATACATTCTTATACATAAACAATCTAATAAAATATAACTATGAAGTTGAGCTAGTAGTCCAGATAGAAGTTTAAAATACAAAGAAAACGTGAAAATGTAGTACATACCCATGTGTGGTGAGAGATGGAATTTATGTAATAGATCACAGACAAAATTCCAAATCCAAAATTGGTGAAAATCCAGGCTAAAAATTGGCCTAATATGCTTTTCTGGATTGTTAAGCGGAGCAGCAGAGCTACTCCTTTGTGTATGTATTGTTCTGCTGGTCATTGTAATTTGTGAAAATAAGAACAGCCCTGATACTGTACTTGAGGCGGGGAGGGGAGGGGGGGATAACCACTAAACAAAACCAAGAAGAATGCTAGGATTCTACTCAGACTACTAAGAAAAATTAGAAATGCGAGATTTTTAAACAACTCTAATTTTTTTTTATACAAAAAAAAAAAAAAAAGGCAAAATATGACATTTCAAACTGTTAGAAAGCCCTTCCTCAGATATCTGGCCAAGCAGTAACTGAGCGTTCTAACAGATATCCCAAAGTATTACCACCAAACATTTCCTGGAAAAACTATCATTTGAATAGTTTTATGATCCTTTGTGCAACTCAAAGGTAAATGCTTGGAGAACAAAAAAAAAAAATTAGAAAAAACAGAGCATACAAACGTATTTTTCATTGATATTTTTTTTCTTCTGTAGTAAGACTAGTGTGCAAAAGGAAGCACTTTATTTGTAAACTATAGGCATTAATATATCTTTACTATCAACAGCAAATGTAGTTTTATGTTTTATGGATTTATTAAAACGTATTTTTAATTACTGAAGGTCCCTTTCTCCCATTTAAAGGAAACCTTTAACTGGGGGCAGTAAGGAGTTGCACAGCCCACATTGTGTGCTGGTAGATTCAAGTTTTCCAGTCCAGGAAATCATTAGGTGGGTAATCAGTGAGCACATCCTAAGAGATGTTTCTGAGATTACCCTAAAAATTTCTGTGTTCAACTGAGATAGGAGAAGGTTATTTGTCTTTTCACTCAGTATCAAGCATTTCAATCAATCTACCAAAAAAAAAAAATTAAGAAAAATAAAACAGCTTTCAGACTTGAAGTCTCCAGTCAGATCATGAAAGTCTCAGCTCTAGTGCATGACACTCGTCACTCTTCTGGATTTGGTATAATATAAAACATTTTGAACACATTTTGTGCATCTGGAATGGATTAGTAACTCTGGGTATACCTTATACCTTTTCCACCCTTCCACCCTCACAGACTCCAGTTGTATAAACTGAATCAGAATATGTATCTTCTAACTAACCAACTGTAAAATGAGAGTCAACTAATGGCATCAGAAATTAAAAATAACAGCCTTTTTATTGATTAGAAAACATTCCACTCACACAGTGTGCTTGTTAATTAGCTGCAAATCACCTGCTGGTTGACATTTGCCATGCAATAAGCAGTTTTTCAGATTCACATTTGAGGTACTTTACTGTTCTATGTGAGTTTCCTCAAATCCCACAGAGTCTATTTGATTCCTTTCAGCTACAAAATCTAGGTATAAATTTTAAAGATATAATTTACACTATCCTCCTCCCCCCAGAAGCCCAGAAAATTCACAGCCAAGAGTAGAAACCTGAACATTTCAGGCCTTACTCTGATAATGTGGAGTGGAGGAACAAAAAATCCCATCCAACCAGTAAGAGTCCGATTGTCACATAAAGGGGAATTAAGCAATATAACAACTGATTTTATATTTTTCTCTACTGGCTGTGTTATCTAATTTGATTTTTCTACCACCTTTTCACAGCTTACAGCCTGTCACCTCACAGAAAGACACACAAAATCAATGAGGGAGAATCCTCTACTGAAATCTTTGTATACGTTTTCCCCAACACAGCTCTAGACCCATATGTACCTAAAATCATCTACACAGAGACCCTCTATTGCTGTAATGGCTCGCAGTTGTTACACTGAATTTCTCAGGCACAGCTCCTCTTTTATCAGTCTTCGGGTTGTCATTCCAAAGAATATGCCTTAGGATAGTGAACACCCACAAAATGTTTTTGACACAACAGTAGCAACTGTGGTACCTGTGCCAACCTAGAAATATACTGATTTTGTCAGTGGTCAGTAGCAGGTCTCTAAAAAGAAGTGTAAGGAACATGACACATAAAGGAACCCTGATACAAATATCCCTATTATGCAAAGCATTGTGCAAAAATATTAAATACCTTACTTTCCTCAACCTGCTGAGGCAGAGTCCTAGTACATTTCAAACTTGGTTGGTGGGGTTTTTTTCCATATACGTTCTTTTGAACATGCAGACAGATTTTTCATTTATACCCCTCCAATTCCCTGAAAACAAAGAGCCATGGGGAATTTAGTGCTACTATTTGCTTTGTGGGTTCCTTGAATTTTAAGTATCTGCAGACTGCAGAGATTATCTGCAGAGATTAAGGGCAACATATGTATCTCAGCTTTTCTGCGCACCCTCTCAGAGAAGTAATCTCATACTCGGTCTCCAGAACATTAAGTCAACAGACAATCTTGCGATTTCTGCACAAAAATCAACTCAGGAATACCAGCCTCCTGACAGGGGCTTAAATTCACTGCAAGGAACTCCAGCAGAAGAAGTTGAAGGGCTGCGTAAAAAAAGAGAGGGTGAAAACTGCTTAAATGATTGAACATCAAGAAAGTAAGGAGCAAACAGATACAACTGACATTGGAATTACTTCTTGAGATCAGAGCCCTTCTTACTAACGGAGGGAAAAAACACAGGATGAGGATCAAAGACAGCGTTTCGCAGGAACAGAAATGCCCTGGATGTCCAGATTGATTGGACAAGGCCAGGAAATTGTCCTGACAGAGCAGCACGAGTGCCTTGTATAGAAAAGAAATCTTTGCAACAAGTTAAGAAGCCCAGAAAAAAGTGGAAAAGTGCCTCAAGAGAAGAAGCACAACAATCTTGGAGCTGCAGGAGGAAAGGAATGTGCAGAGCTCTGGCTAGCCCTACCTCACTACCAAATGCCTTAACTAGTACAGAACCTAATTGGCGCTTGTTATTAGAGTAACAGTGTATTACTACACTATGAGCAACTGACACAAAAATGGGCAACTATGTCCACAAAACATATAATACAGCTTATATATAAAATATAAACAAAATTTTTTATTTATTAATTTTTTAATTTATTTATTTAATTTATTTATTAATTTTTTATTTATTAATTTTAGATTACAAAACCTTATAATACAGCTATAGGGACCGTGCAACTACCTAATCATCCCTTGCTGCCTAAAACCCCTTTATGTTATAAAAAAAAATTGAAGCCATGATTGTGGTCAGCTCTACGCAGGTATGTAAAATAAAACAAGAAACTTTTTGCCCCTCTCGAGTATCTACAGCAATGCCAGAAACTTTGCAGTTCTTTAGATTACAAACCACAAGACTTACAGGAGTTTAGAATTGTTGCCACATACATACACCTTCTGCCCCCTTAGAAAAACTGGCAGTACTACCCTGCATAGGGGATACATACCTCAAAGATACATGAAAGAGTATACCTTGCCCATGAGGGCACATGTATGAGGGAAAGACTAACCAAAGTATTGTGAAGTTAATCTTGCATATATACAATAAACACAAAGGAGTTCTGTAAAATTTCTCTCCTTGAAAGATTTGAAAAATCCACCAATTGTGTAATAATGCTAATGCCTCCCATATGGGCTTCAGCCGTGTTGCTACAGACATGCTGCATACTAAGACCAGGGTTAATGCTAACAACAGCCATACCACACTGCTTAGCAATACACTTACTGAATTACAAGTATGGTCGTACCTGGCAAAAATACAAGAGCCTGTATTAAAACAGAGCTCATTCACTGTCTCACAAAATTTAATACATACAAGCGCATTTAAAACCCAGAGAAACAGAAATATAATACCATCTGAGGTACTGAACATTTTTACTGACACCAGTCTAACCTACCAATCAAGGCTTAATTAGTAAAAACATCTTACAGTCCTGATTCTTCATTCAAGCAAAAAAAGACTCTTCTAGAGTACATTAGTTCAGTAGGGCTGTGGAATAAATTGTTGCTAAAGCAGTAAACCACTCATAAAATTAGCTCAAGCAGTCTCCAAGCCAAATGGAACATCTTCAAATGCAAATATCTTTTAATTTCAGCTAATTTCAGAACCGGTATCTAAATAAGTGCATCTCTAACAGTATATCAGGGGAAAAGGTGTTACAGCCTCAAACCCAAAACTTAATAATTTTTTTTGCCATATATTCCTAAAAAAGCACTGTAGATGCACCAAAGAGATCTTAATGTTTTTGACAAACACAGTTGTCCTGGGTTCAGCAGTAGCAGTCATTTTTCTCCTTGGTAGCTAGTGGAACGCTGTGGTTTTGATTTTGGGCCTGGGAACAGCGCTGATAACACCAGTGTGTTCAGTTACTGCTGGGTAATGTTTTGGTCTGACCAAGGACTTTCTGAGCCTCATGCTCTACCAGGGAGGAGGGGAAGCTGGAAGAAAGCAGAGACAGGACACCTGACCCAAACTAACCACAGAGGTTATTCCATACCACAGCACATCATATCCAGGATGTGAAACGGAGGGCAGAGACATGGAAGGGTGGGGGTGCACTGCTTGGGCGGGCTTGATATCAGGTGGTAAGCAGTTGTATTCACTTTCCTTGTATTTCTCTTGTATTGTTACTAGTGGTAGCAGCAGTGATTTGTGTCATACCTTAGTTACTAAACTGTTCTTATCTCAACATGTGGGAATTGCATTCTTTCGATTCTCCTCCCCGTTCCCCTGGGACTGGGGGAAGAAAGAGAGAGTGAGTGAGTGAGTGAGAGAGAAAACTTCGTGGTTGACTGGGCTCAAACCACGACAATAGTAAATTTTATCTTCTTTTTTAAAAAACATAAACCAAATTCTTGGTATATGATGCTACCAACCAGAGAGAACATTTCATGCAATGACTTTTGAGAAGTATTATTTAAGTGCGAAAGGTTTCAAATGTTTCTCTGTTTAAAACATTTGGATCTCAGAGATAAAGTTCTGCCCCATTAGAGATACACACACATATATATATAGGGGCATCTCAACTTCCCCCTGAAGCTTTACCCTCCATGGGCTGTCTGGTACGCTTTTTGCTTCACCTACTGACACACCAGGAAGCAAATTAATAGCTCTGGATCTTCCCTCTCAGCACGAAAAGACAGTTACTGCAAAGTCTAGTGAGTCAGTCACATGTCATTCAGAAAAACAACTATTTAGTACCCGAAAAAAATCAAAATTCCAGAGCTATAAAAAAAAAAAAAAATACAGTACCAGAGAGCTCTTAGGGTGTAAAACAGAAAGAAAAAAAAAAAATTTTTTTTTAATTATTTTCTCCTTTTCTTCACCCCTGATACAAAGTAAAAACTAGAATGCAACTCTCAGGCCATTACCACTCTGTGTGGATGCCCAGGACAAGAAATAGTTTTGTTCATACTGTATATACTTCCAAATTAACCAAGGTATTGCTGAGGAATTCTGCAATTCCTACTTTATGATTCATAAGATCAAGAGAAGGAAACAACTGACTGAAATGGAAGTGAAGCTTCAAAAATAAGTATTGATACCATAGTGTACGTTGTGACCTCTGAAGTTTTGCATTTTTATAGGTGAACTATGAAGAATATTTCTTAAGGTGTTTCTGAAGAAACAAAAAGAGGAAGTAGGCTACCAATACAGGTTAAACAAGCAAACAAACAGATAAACTGAATGTGGGATTCACAAGGAAGAATATACAGAGACTCTCAAAACTTACACTGAATTAAAATGACAAATCTGAGAATCTGACCTGAGATTATCACATAACTGATGCAGGAATACAGAAACCAAAAGCAAAGACAATTTTCTGTCTACAAAAAGACTTGAGATAAGAGAATCATTGAAATTTTTAATCCTCCTTTTATTAATTTGCAATATGAAAAAATTTTAAGGATCCACTTGAAGAAGACACTTCACAGAAAAAAAGAAGACACTCCTTTATCAGCATTAGGATGTTAAACGACTTCATAATGAAAACCTGTGTGCTTAGTATTTTGTTTTCACCTGCCCTCAAGAACTCGATTTAGACAATTACAGGATAAAATATTAAAATCTGAGACTTAAATATAGTCTCAAACAGAACAACTCTAAGTGAAATTTCAAAGAGCAAGCACTAAAAAAAGTCTCATTATTTTAGAACATTATTTCAGTCACAGCTTTATCTTGAAATAACATTAAGCACTTAAGATTCAGAAAATACAAACAAAAGTTCCACAAATGAATAAAAGGAGGCAAAACACAGCAACACACATAGAAGTATTATCAGTGTCCTGGTAACTGCTGGTTTTTTACACAAAGCCACCAGATCATAGAATCATAGAATAGTTAGGGTTGGAAAGGACCTTAAGATCATCTAGTTCCAACCCCCCTGCCATGGGCAGGGACACCTCACACTAAACCATGCCACCCAAGGCTGTGTCCAACCCAGCCTTGAACACCACCAGCGATGGAGTATTCACAACTTCCCTGGGCAACCCATTCCAGTGCCTCACCACCCTTACAGTAAAGAATTTCTTCCTTATATCCAGTATCCCAAGACTCTTTAATAAGCCCTCTGTATAATGTCTATTACCTACCCTTGGGTTCCCATTATCAGAAGCTCCCCAGTGAAACTGAAGGAAGATGCTTCTGCTGACAACAGTACCGGGAAATGTTTCTGCTAATTATAATTTTTATGCCTTTAGCGTAAGCCTGGCAACATTAAAGAAGCTAAATCAGTCACAATGCTCACCATTGTGAGCTGAGTACCAACATTATTTTTGTTACCATGTGTGGAAGTAATACCCTATTTCCATCACCACAATTTTGCTCTTCTGACTGGGAGTAGGCCTCTTACTTGAGCCACACTCTTACCTGCCTTAATTATTTTTATCAGCAAAAAGGTTTTCTACAATACTCTATACACTTCATAAAATAAGCACTCTGCAGGGTGCCTGCAGGGCCACAACAGAGAAACCCATACATCAGGCACTCTGAACACAGGCAGGCTCTTGTCCAAAGACCAGGAGCTGAGCAGGCACAGCAATGTCTCCACAGGACTTAGTAGATTAGCCTGGCACACCTCCATGCCAGGGAGGCTACTTGGTTTTAGCAGACAACTAGTTTAGGGTACAGAAGTCTGCCTGCTTATCCATTACTTCTGGAAAAACCTGGTTTTAATCAACACAGAACTACTCATAGTGTTGAACTGAAACTTTCCTACTTTCCCTAATACCAACAATGACCAAAAATGGTTTTGGTGTCATAGAATCATAGAATAGTTAGGTTTGGAAAGGACCTTAAGACCATCTAGTTCCAAAACCCTGCCACTGGCAGGGACACCTCCCACTAAACCATGTCACCCAAGTCTCTGTCCAACCTGGCCTTGAACACCACCAGGGATGGAGCATTCAATGAAAACGTAATTACCACACACACAATAGAGCAGCATCAGTGGGACTGATACAGGAAACTGCTTTCAAAAAAATATTACAGTGACTAAGAAATAATTTAATATTTGGTAGTATAGGTTCAAATTCCTTCAAGAAGAGGTTGCTGAAGACCTCTCCAACATGCTGCGAGTTTAAAGCACTGTAGCTACACCCTTCTTTTTCACATATAATGCATCAACTCTAGTTCATCCGATGAGAGATCAAAACCAGAAAGAAAATAAGCATGTTAACACTTCAGTAATTCATGTATAATTATTTAAAAAAAAAAAAAAAATCTATTCTTCACATATGTTGATATATTTTGTTAGTAAGAGCCAGGATAGCTAGCAGTTTCAGTAAAAGACTGATTGACTGATTCAAATTTATTAGTTTAGCCTTTCGAATTATTATTAGACACTACAATTATTATAGGAAATAAATGAACACAAGCACTCTATTATGAAACCATATATAACTAAACTTAAATGTGCAGTGATGCTTTATAAAGGTAGCATTACTAGCCTACAGATACTACACTAGGACATTTTATTGATTCAAATATAGGTAAATACTTAGAAGTGTAAAGTTCTTAAAAATAAACTTTGAACTTATCGTTATAATAGATACATACTTTATAATTATGTCCTTTTTAAAAGATAGCATAGAATCACAGTATGGTTTGGGCCGGAAAGGACCTTAAGATCATCTGATTCCAACCCCCCTGTCATGGGCAGGGACACCTCACACTAGACCATGCTGTCCAAGGCCTTATACAAGTCCTAAAGAAACTGCAGTATACTTGAATGATTATTAGAAATAAAGAATAAAGTAAGTCCTTAATATTTACTACTTCTTGCTGAAAAAAAAAAATCTCAATTTTCAATGGGTATTATTCATATTCCCTGAAAACTTGCTCCTTTTGCAGTTTAAAGCCTGCATGTTAGCATTGACTTAAGCCCTTGTCTAAAACACTGAACTGTTTATAACTACACTGGGAACATCCTACCAGAACAGGGGAGCCAATACAGAATATACAGTAATAAAGCATATTAAAGCACAACAGTGAAAGAAAATAAACAACTGTGCTTTGCAGTGGCAGAATAACACTAACAAAACATCAAGTTATTCAGCTGTAACAGTAAAATATAGTGTTGCCAACACAGCTTGCACATATATTTTGGGGAACTTCAACTGCCACATGCCAACATACCACCTATGGATTACACTTTTTCACTGACTGCCTAAATTATAACAGTGAAAGCTTGATGTGTGTAGTACAGCTGTAAAGAAGTATTTAATTTCATGTGTGAGCAGCCCTAGTGAAGGAATTCCTTGTATGCAAAAAATGAAGCATAAATGAAGGTCTTCCTGAAAAATCAAGATCTTTGAATAGAACCATATTTTGTTTTGAATTTCATTCTATTTATTTCTATTAGGGACTTTAATATTATTTTCTAAAAATTCTTGGACTGTAACAGCTCTCCATATCACTCTGGCATTTCATTATTTTAATTGGTACTATGTAGTATTAATGACCACATATAACAATTATATTTGAAAAACACATGCAAAAATACGTGCAAGTGATTAATTACCTTTCTGTTCCTCTCAAAATTAATTACCTTTTTGTTCCTTTTTGCAAAGAAAAACCAACAAAAGCCACCCATCCCTCCACCCCAAAAAAGCCACTTTTCTACCTTTTGCTCAAAATTACAGAAAAGATACATTATTTAAATCACTATTTAAAACTTCCTGCAGTGAACACAATGTTTCCACAAAAAGGTCACACTGTCCTGGAAAGCAGAAACTATTCTATAAAGATCCTAATTCAAATATGAGCTGCTGCACCTGCTGCTATTTAAACAAAACAGAAAAGAATAAATAGTATCCTTAAACAACAGGAAACCGATCTCCTAATAAAGTATAGTTGCCTACCCATAACCACAAAGGACAAACACATTTATCAGGACTACAAGATTACAGTGCAAGCTTTGCTGAACTGATCACAGTAACAGTGGCACAGAAGCAGACAAACGGGAATATATGCAGGCTTTGAAACTACCTAATAAAACTGCCGGTTCTCACCTTAATTAAGCATTATAAATCGAAACAGCTACAAAGCAGATTCTCACATTGCCTGAATCTGCAAGAACCTGTTTTTCAGCAGGAATACTGTTACAGCAATTGAGGCTCTTGCTTGAAATTCTTACAAAAAGCATTACATGTGGTTAACAAATATATTCCATACTGTTTTGTTCTCCATAACCTTATGAATTCTTTTTAATTATGAAAGTATAAAATGTTCAATAGGATCCATCTGTTCTACTGGAATACTCTGCATTGGCAATTATGAATAATGAAAAATACTTTCCAAACTCTTAATCTATAGTTTAATAGTCTGATATAGTTAAGACAAGCCATCTATTAGTTTTTCTCCTCTTAAGATTACCTACCAATTATATTATTTTACAACTAGCCTACATATATATATGCGCTAAGAACAAGAAAGCTACAGAAATAAAATAGAATAAAATAAACACAATACTTTAATGACCATACCTAGTAATAAGAACCGCATTATCATGGTGGGCAATCCCATTTTCTGGAATGGTGTTTCCATCACTTTGGTGAGAGAGAATGGATTTCTGCCACTTACAGAAGCTATCGAGGGACTTGTCTGCATGGTGGTTTATCTCCAAGTTTGGCTGCAATACAACATGCATACCAGAAATGTTCCAAACAAATTACTAAGGTCAGTTGTTAAGCCTTCTGAAAACTAAAATGGGACTATAATTAGAAGCAGTGGTTTCTAGGAATAAACTCTTCTTGCCAAATTTTATCTCTGTAAAATATGACCCCAAGTTCAGCTGTGTATTACCGAACAGCCATTCCTTCTGCTCCAATTTTGATGATTATGTCAATACAAAAAGAAGGAAAAAAAAAAAAAAAGAGTATCAAAATAAAAATTAAAAAAAAAAACAACAAAAAAAAACCAACCTGGCATCCCCAAAAGTGTATTAATATTCACCTGAAGTAGAACAGATATCTGAGATGATACATGAGGAATATTCCTTCGAATTGTTTCATCTTGATTAAAGTAGCAAAAGATTACAAGATAGATTTTGTACTCAGATGCAGCCATTTCAAGAAATAATTAAATGAAATCTATATTAAACAATAATGTAACTTTTATTTTAGGGATATAAAGCTTAACGAAACGTCTCTTACCTGATCTTCAGTGAGGACAATTAAACGTGTCACTATAATATTCACAACGTTTCCTAGACTGGAATCACGATAAAGTTTGGCAACCTGACCTCCAGAAAATAAGAAAAGGCACAAAGTCAGACAAGAAACACTACTTGTTTCCTAAACAGCTAAAAATTAACCTATTTCCTCACTCAATGTAATTTCATAATGTTAATTATCACCTGTTAATTTTGGACCAAAAAAAATGACCAGTGAAACAAACTTACTGGGTCACACTTTTCAATCAAAACTGTTTATACCTTGTTTCATAATTCATCCAGCACAAGGATCACTCAGACTTTTGACTTGAACAGAATATAAATGTATAATCTAAATGTATCATATGAATTTAAAACTGAAGACAGTAATTTAAAAATTACCAGTGTACTTCTTGACAGAAACAGTAATGCATTTTCCCCACAATGCTAACATTTTCCATATTTAATTATTAATTCCTGCAAGCTGATATATTTTAAAGAATTAGTCATGCCAATACATAAATACCCTACAGTTGCTTTATCATTTCAATACATGCATATTCATATGAACACAGAGCGGGATGAAACTTACAATATTCATTACACTCAAAATGTAGTGTTCAATATCTTTGCGACCATGGTATCCCACCATCATTTTGTCTGCTACTACCAGCGTTTCCACAAACCGTTCAAGGCTCACTGATCTCTTCTGTCGACTATGACTACTTAACGTGTCGTTGACTGGAAGCGAAGCTGGAAAAGCAGATGCATCACTCATCCACCATGGTTTACCACTTCTTGTCAGGTCTTCTAGGAACGAAAATAATTAGACACTTCAGAGAGGTCTCTAGGAAAACTCATTCAAATGCAGCTGGTTTACATTGAAATTACAATCTTCAAGCTTCTAAAGAAATATTTCTTGAGGCAAAGCAAAATTAATTATTTTTTTCTACTGTAAAATAATTTAGGTAATAGAAAACCAACTTTGAGTTCCAATGTTCTCAACTCTCCTTAACCTGGCTTAGTACACTAAATTATCAGTCTTCTCCTAAAGGATCTGATTCTACATTATCTATGTTAATACTAGAGATTAGTTGTAATTAAACACAAGCACACTTCACAATTTTAAGGCTAAGAACAAGACAGCTATAACATTTGGAAAAAAAAAAAAAAACACAAATAAACATACTGGGAAACAAAAATTCAAGATCAAGGTAAAAAGTACCAATACATACTAAGGAAATAAACACGCTGGTTAGACACTAAAAAAAGCTTTTTCTCTCCTGTGAAACTCTGTAATTATTAGGCAATTATGCTTATCTGCCTAATAGTTTTCAGGCCAAATCTTTTTCTCTTCAGAAAGCTATCAGGCTATGCTTTATCTACCTTGTGAATTAACTATAATGGGAAGTTTAAAATAGCCTGACATGGGATAATTGCTACAGTTATTTTGAATACTCATTTTGAATCAAACAGGTTGATTCTTGTACTTGTTTCACATAAATACACAGAAAAAATACTTCTTGCATGCAAGAGACTGATTATTAAAAATCTAAAACAAACACTACAAACTTATTTTGAATTTGAATTCCTGTCCTAGGAACAAAAATTGAACCCACCTTTCCATGCAAAACTGGCATTTTTGTGCGTATTAAATATCCCTCTTCCACAAAGATCCACATAGATCTCAACCTTAATTTTATTAAAGTATATTATTAGTCTGCTTTTACCTAAGATTTCAAAATACCTAAGGAATTCTTGCTAGTTATGAATGAACATGAGAATGTTAACAGATACATTTATAATTGTCTGAACTGTACTACTAAAGTGAGTAATTTCTGTGATGCAGCCTTATCTCTACTAAAACAGGTTCAGCTAAGGATGAGTTAATACCAGTACCTTCCATGAAAAAGCAATTCTTTCTGCAATTTAACCAAGCATGCTGTTTTCAAAGAGCATTAACTACACATCAAAGGATGTATGTTCAGGTCAAACCCACAAATACAAAGCTTCAACATTCCCAGTATTACAGTGTTTTGTAATTTCTGAGGACACAATGTTGCTTTTAAAAAGTTGCATATTTTAGAAAAATAAAAAAATTAAAATAAACCTAGAAGTTGGAAAAATAACAGTAACAAAATTGTCCTTATTCTGCAAGTATAATCCATTCTGCATGCATAACCTATTCTAAAAAAAACGCATCAGGTATTAAAGCCTTTTTAAGGCTTCTATAATGAATGCTAAGCTTTTTTCCTAGTTCTCATGTCTATTGAGGAAATTTGAAGTTGGTTTAATTGCCTGAAGATTTTCATCTCACTTAAGCAAAAATAAACTATATACTGCCGGAAGGCAGCTAGAGGTTTGTTACAACTGCATTCTAAAACACAAAATTGGACTCCTCTAAACTTTCAAAACCAGTCAAATGCCCTGAAGACTACTGTAAACCTGGCTTGGGTCCTAGAGTCTGAAAGCTGTGAAACTAAAAATTAAGATTTGATTTTACTTTTTGAATATTTTAGAGAAGCTTTGGATGCAATGTCACTTTGGGATAAAGCTGCAACAGTGCTCAGAAAACAAGTTTAAGAGGTTTTGGTACCCATGAGGAGAACATCAAAATAACACATCATCTGGAAAATATAACCTGTCATTTTGGGGAGAGCAAATTTTTTCAGAAATTTTCATGGACTGAAAGTAATATACAGGAACAAAATGTAAAGGAATAATTGAGATGAACAAGCATGATAGTAGGCCCAGGGTTGTAAAAAGTAGTGCTTTAGTATTTGAATAATTAAGTAATTCAGGATGTGACAGATACAAAACCTCAGGAAATGCACAGGAGCTTCCAAGAACAAAGGCAGCATCAAATAGGCAAAGGACCAAATGCTACAGATTTCTATATGCTTCACAAAAAATGCACACAAGATGCATAGCTCCAAGCAACCTATGATCCATACAACAGATGGAACAACCACCAGAATGACCGAATGCAACGTGACCAAACCTGCTGACAGCGTTTCATCACCACTTGAGGTAAAATGACTTCCTAAGCATTGATCTTGAAGATAACATCTGACAGATGCAAACAGCCTTTCTTTTGCTAGAGATATAATAATGCTAAAAATTACACCATCCTATGTTTCATAATCCTTCCACTTATTTCAAGAGTCTTAAGTGACAGCTTTCCCTACAATATGAACATACTTTAGTAATCTCACTTTACAACTGATTAGCAGATAGTAATAATTAGACTAGTTCTGCAATATCAGAAAAAGTAGATGGAATAATGCTTCCAAACTAAAACAAAAGTTACATACATAAAATCTGATATTCCCTAAACACAATTAAGTGGAACACTCAGGAAAAAACTGTCTCCCAAGCATGGGCCTTTGTAGACGGTACTGGAAATTTAGTCAACTGGTGCTATTAAAAATTACAACCTCCAAAAGAAGCTGAAGTAAGTTACATAAATGTATATTGATACTATTTTATTGTAAAATTAGTATTTGTCAGCCTACCCTGTGCACTGAATCTCATGGAATACAACTGTCCAGGACTCAACTCCTAAGAACAAGCTATTTTTGAAATATAAATAAATGACAAGGTTAGCACATTTTTATATTATTCAAAAAAAGCATTATTTTAATGCTCTAAAATAGCTTGTCAGATTTACTTCATGCTGCCTTCAAGAAATTAGCATTCAGCTTCACTTGAACCAAGTGAAAACTGTGTCAAAAAGTATACGAAAGTGTATTTGTTGAAGTTAAAACTGCTTCACATGGAAATATTTCTAGAGTCAAAACTTTATAATCCTTCCTTTAAGGTACCTGTAAATGGGATACCTGACTATTATGGAACAATGTTAACCCACTGAACCAAAAGCCAGTATAAAAACACCCTAAGCCTCCCTAAAAAAGAAAGTTCCAATGTGTTATTAATCATAATACTAACACATTTATTGCATGTCCAGTTTTCTCAAATGAGATAGAACACTTACTAAACATTGAGCTGTAATACACAGTCAACCAATTACGCTTTCTAGTTGTGGAATAAAGTGTATTTATAGCACATTTTGAGGAAGCCTGTGCTCTGCTCATTACTACCATAGCACACAACACGGGCATAAAACACGGCTTCTTCCACTATCTCAGTTTTTGAAAGAGACTCTACTCCAGACCTGAATCTGGGAAGAAAAAAAAAAAAAAAAAAGGCAAACTCACTTTTCAGCAGGACACATTGCATCACCCAAAAGGAGGAGGATTCCCATTGCTACATTCTCCACCGTGTCTTACATGTAGACCAAACAGGATTTTAAAATACATTTTAAGTTATAATGTTTTAAATGAATGATGCTAATATTCATTTACCTGAGACTCCACAACGAACGTGATCATAGAGATGCTGCTGGTGCATGGTAGATTTTTTGTATATAACATGAGGATGACCGTTCTCATAATTAAAGTTACTAGAATCTTCTGTTATATTCCTTAACGGCTCAATAAAATACTCTTCATCTTCTGTAGCAATCACTCCATGCTTAAAGAAGAAAATAAGAAAATAAACACTTGAAAAAGACACTATAAAACTCCTACTGAAAGCTTAACTTTAAAAAACATTTGACAATCATTTATCTCTGAAGAAATCTGCATCTATAAGCCAACACGGAAATCAATATATTCCTACTGATTTTATTGGGAACAAAATAAAGCACCTATAAGCAACACAATAAGAAAAATAAAAATATCATTGCCCTATTTCTGCCGTTCTTTCTCATTATTTTTGGTGGATGTGATAAAAAAGCAAGGGATATTCTTGGTAAACGATAAAAAATTTCTTCAGAGATGTTCCAAAACTACAATTCATATCTATTAAAATGCCAAGCCAAAATGGCCTTCCTCAAATGGCAAGAGCAATTTCCCTCTATGATGCTGCACTGGTCAATGCTAAAGCCACATATTGCATCAAAGCAAAACAGCAAAAAGAATTAATTTTAGAACATATATTCAGGGAAACCATTCAGCATTTTACATCCAGATGTTTAATCCTTAAAAGGAGCTTGTTATTACAATTAAATGTATTAATACTAACCTGGGATACACTGTCTACAAAGCATTTATTCCTTAAAAAGTCTTGCCACAAATCTGGCAAATCCAAGTTGTTGCAGACTGCACGCTAGACCTCACTCTCCATAATAAATGAAGATTTTTTCCCTCATACTGCAGTGCAGAATAGTAGATACTCTATTCTCATCACTTCCACATTTGTGAACTCAGCTTCTTCCAAACAGGAAGTGGTTTATGGAAGAAAGAGGAGATTTCAGGCCAACTATGCAATTTCCTGAAACTCCAGCAATTAAAACAGAACTTCAGCAGAAAATCCAGTTTGGGGATACTTGTGAATACAGAAAGACTGTGGAATAAGCATTGACAGACTCCTACACCCATATTTGCTGAATAAAAAGTTCTGGTACCTATATGTAGAAAATTCTGAATGTATGAACTTTCTACAAAGCAAGAGCTACTCATCAGGTAGGAGAGTGGTAAGCAGGAACTCCTGCATTCACACACTGATTTGATGAGTCACAAATTTCTACCACATCTTTGATCCATAAAGTGCTAGGCATGAACCTTTTTTTAAAGGGTTTAGCTTCTTTCCTCCAACGAGACTCCTGTGATCAGCCATAAGACCACTTGCTACATTATTTGCTCTCAATATCCTAAAGCTGCTTCTAAGATCAGGGCTTGCCAACATCCTTCTAGTCAAAGCTCTAATTCCTGCTGCTGTTTTGTACATCAAATGCCTCCTGTTCTTCACTCCAGGAATAACCAGGTTTCAGTAACAACATAGAACTTCAGAAAAAAATACTGTGTAACACATCAGAAAGAACAGTTTTCCAAATATAACCCTATTACCAGTTTCAAAAATATGTGTATGAACACACTACAGCTTTCAATAATATATTCCTTGTACAGATAATGTATAGTAACTATAACAGTAATTGTTCCTCTTCAGTGGCATTTTTCATTATGAACTCAATTATTTTCTCAAGAAGGTAACATCGGAGCCTATATTAATCTGGAAGATGTCGATATCAAATTCCTCTCACAATGTCTTTTTGTTACTTAAGGTCTTAGATTTTACGAGAAAATAAATCATTTACTAGTACACTGCTGCTTAAATAGTATTGAAAATATAAACCAAATTGTAGCTGGGTTTGCCAGATGTGCAGAAAGAACCTTGACAGTCTGGACTGCATCCAGTCTGGATGTCAGACATCTGGGTTCAAGCGAATCCTGAGCCATTATAAGCTCTGTTATGTTCCCATAGGAAAAGAGTCCCGCAGAGTGGTTCTGGCCAACACCATCAGGCTGTCTGCTTTATGCCAAGTCTGAGAGGCCAGAGGTACCATGCAACCTGTGGCTCTGTCTCTGCAACAGAGCAGGTCTGAAACTAAATCTGATTACTCCGAAGCATACATCCTTCATGTCTGTATTCAAGTCCAGCAAGGTTAACAAGCCTAAGCATGAATGAGATTTATATCAGAAACTGATAGCTTTAAGCAGCAAGATGACCTCAGCGGGAGTCAGTTCAGATGCCATAAATAACACCTAATTGCAGCATTAATCCTCTACACAAATCGCACATTTGCAAGAGCAAATATGCAAAAAACTATTATTAATGTCTGCAAACTATGATCCTTCCTTCAGGTACCAGCAGTGAAAAAGGTTAGCAGAGTATTACTAATTTTCCCTATGCCTAGTCGACATCTGATCTCATCTGCCCAGGCACTATGGTGATTTTGATAACATTTAGCTGAGAACAGCAAATAAATTTTGCTTTACACCTACTACCAGATATTTGGAACACGTATGAAGACAGTTGCTGCAGCTAGGCAAATGATTTGATAAATATTGGAAACGAACTTGCTTTTCATATGCCCTTCACATAAACCAGGTTTCAAATGGTATACATGTACCAAATGTACTAATTTTGTTTGCAAACTAAACCGTTCTTCCAGTATTAACCTGACACAAGTGGTCTTGTTGAATTGAAGTAACTAATTTTTAAGAAGCACTCTCAATCCTGTACACAAAAAGTACTTATGTCAGTGACAACCAGCATTTATTCCAACTACAAATTTAGAAAATTCCTGTGACTAGAGATACTTCAATTGTTCATGCATTCAGCAATGCCAGATTAATAGTGGGAATTATGCTATTATATCCAAACCAACATTCTAAACACCATTTTTGGCTTATAATCTACTAGAGCAGAATACAATTTCAGTTGAAAAAGATGACTGAAATAACGCCCTTTTAGAGCATTAAAAGGATTTTTTCTTTTTTAGTTTTGTTATTGGTTTTGGACAGTTTGTAAATCAGACTTCTGCTCCAGAACATAAGAAAAACCATTAAAACAGAAGAATGACCAGCAAAAGGTTTTAACAAATGACCATGAATTTAAGAAACAAGCTGAATGTCCCAAGTTACTGCAAGTAACATTCCCAAGATTATTATCTAAAACAGATTGTTTGAGGTTCTGTGTTATCCAATCCCACTATAGTCTGCCAACTCCTCCTAACATATATAAGGTCTGGATCCAGCAGTTTGACATGCTTAGGCAAATCTGTGAATCCACATGGAGTTCCCCTGAATTTGTGAAAAGGAATCTTTTTCTGTTAGGCTGTCCAGATGGGGCCTTAACTTTCTTCAGATGGGGGATGTCCATCAGCCGCAGAAGCAAAGTGCATTATGAAGGACAAGTAAATATGTGTCTTTTCCAGACAGTACTACTGTTTCACAATTTCTCCATGCCTTAAACATTACTAGACTTTATGCTTTACCCATTTTTAATAAAAAGTAGTAGTAATGGAAATATCTGAAAACATGTCTATTTTGTTCAGTATGTCTATAGCTAGTTATACACTGCCAGCTGAGGAAAAAGATTGCATTAGGTTACTGTGTTCTTGAAGACAAAAAAAATAATAAATTAATAATCTGGCCTGAGACAGTATATCATGAAATCTAATGAGACACCTTAAATTAGGACAGCAAGAGTTTATATATAATTTTCGGAATACTGTCTATGCTGCAAATACATACTAGTACCAGAGAGCTCCAAATACCCTGATTGAGAAAACCAAATCTCTACAAAGATTAAAAATTTCAATGTAATTTCTAATTTTTATGAATTATTGTACATATGATTCAAAAATGCCATACTATATTCAATTTATAATCTATGAAAGGAGATGAAGTTGGACCAGATGCTGGGGAGGGACTCTTCATAGGACAGTAGTGATAGGACAAAGAGTTAACGGGTTAAAACTTTAACAGGGGAAGTGGAGATTGGATATAAGGAAGAAGTTCTTTACTTTATGGGTAGTGAGGCACTGGAATGGGTTGCCCAGGGAAGTTGTGAATGCTCCATCCCTGGCAGTGTTCAAAGCCAGGTTGGACAGAGCCTTGGGTGACATGGCTTAGTGTGAAGTGTCCCTGCCCATGGCAGGGGGCTGGAACTAGATGATCTTAAGGTCCTTTCCAACCCTAACTATTCTATGATTCCAATTCCTGTTCAGATGATCTCTGAGGTCCCTTCCAACCCCATATTCTATGATTCTATTACTTCTTTATGGTAGAATGAGCTCTGAAATATGCTAATTTAAGAATAATATGAGTAATTTATACATAAATTTAAGAAAACGTGAAACAAATGTGAAGTCTTCCAGCACAATAATTCCTCCTTTAACCAACTAAGGTCATGCTTTTAGCCACATCCTACTTCTTGTGCTTTCTTTATCGTTTCTGTTTGGATAGACATCTGTGCTACCCAGCACGAATGTTATTTAGTGTATGGAATTTCACATGCCATGGAAATATCTAGCTTTTTCCATTATCCTTGGAATCACAGTAACCTCAAAATGTGATTTAACTTCTCAAACACCTTCCTAGTAATAATCGCTTTCTGCACATTTTAAACTATTTCTCACTACTGGGCTTTTCAGCTCAAAATGAGAACAGCCGCTACTGCGAAAAACTTGTTTAAGCACTCACTTAAGAGCTTTGACACTAGGCAGAGAACAGAGGTGGGTCAGAATGCAAAAAGTCTGATTTCTGGTCAAGTCCACTACTATGAGCTCTAAAGCTTTTCTTCTTTAATATCCCCAGAATTAGACAATCTTTCCCTTGAGGTGAAGTTCTCTCTTCAGCCAGTCTAATACCATTTCTTCTCTCCTTTCCTTCAAGATGTCATACTCAGCTTCAGCAATGCCTCAGGCTTGTTGCCTTGCACCCAACATCCAAAGCCCCTAAAATGCTGCTCATTGCAGGTTCTTTCATGAGAAGGCCAAGCCTGCAATCCATCCACAAATGTAACATACACTAAATACGAGTTTAGAAGCCAGCAAGCCTGCCGGACAAGACCTTCAATTTCCTCACATGACTGCTCACTGGATTATAGAGCTTTCCTCAGAACTTCAGACAATTTATAGCATAATCAGGGCCTCGCAGATGGAAATTGCTGGAATGAAACTTCAGTAAGCAGCAGCCTGTAATTCTGGAGCACTTGGTAATGAGAAATATAGAGGGAGAGGCTGAAGCAGAAAACAAAGACAGTGAAGTGAAATGACTGCTCATCACTTTAATTATAATTCCACTGACAGAAAGCCCTCCTTGCACTAGAACTCATCTCAGATACAAGTATTCTTCAAAGTCATACTATTTACATTAACTAGATCATGGTCTCACCTGACCACCCTGAATAACTAAACAGAGTTAACACAAAACATTGACTACGAGGAAGAAATCTGACTCATTTGGCAATTCTGAAGCCTAACAAGACAACAGAAAAAAATGGAATGCTTAAATTGTGCTTGCGAGGAACACTCACTGTTAAACATTCCTCCATGTTTTAAACTTAAAATGACAGGCTTTGAGACAGATGTCAACCAAGGACCATACAGAATGCGACTGGCAGTTTCTTGCAGACCAACAATCAGACTGGAAAACACAATTAATGCCTTAAGCATGACATATTCTAAACTATCACTAATTCTAAAACAAGTAATATTGTCTCCAATATTTACTGCTAATTGCCTTATTAACCATGTTCTAACCAGCAGCTCTATTACAAAATATTTGTCAGTGGGAATCATCATTTAGAAATAACTGTAATGGATTTATCTGAATGGAGTGGCAACTCCCATACTCAGTTATCTAAAAGGCTCTGCCAACATTGGATGACAGAGGTGTTTCTATAAGGTAGGGGATGACACTGAGTAGAGCCTACCATTGCACCCCTCTGCAGACGTTCTTGGCTCACTCCCCAGCCAGGGTCAGAGAGGAACTGAAAGGGGACCACCATGGCAGGTGCATGACTACAGGCTACAAGGGAGCCAAACACTCTCTGCCTCAGCAGGCAGAAACCCTGGAGATTAAAAGATGCTGCATGCATCTGTGTAAGAAGCAAGTCCTGAAAGCGGGGATTTGGTCTCCACAGAGCATTTAGCTGCAAAGAACCCAAAAGCAAAATGACTGAATATATAACTTTAAGAGCTTAAATAACTGTGACAAAAAGAGTTATTATATGCGAACTGCAAAACCAAACTGAAATTGCACTAAATTTAGACCTATCCACTACATACCTGCATTAACCAAACTCTCATACCACGTTCAGTGGAACATCATTTTAACTACACTTCTCAGAAAGTGTTCACTTAACCCTGGAAATCCCCATTAAATTCTTTTTCCTCAAGAGTACTCCAAAATGTTAACCTGGACTGAATCAGGGATACCACAAGTAGCTGGATGTAACGCAACCTATCTAGGTCTGAAGCAGCTGGCTTTTATTTGTAAATAACATACCAAGATACACTACTCAATAGCATTTCCAAGGACAAACAGGAATTAGTATAGCAAGTCTACAAAATCTTTATTTTTTTCCTTAGCAATTAGTTAGATCTGCCTATTCCTAATAAGAAGATTGACCAGTGGTCTACTATAATTAAAACAGAATGAATAACTGTTATACATACATTCATGTTTACTAGAGAAATTACTGGCTCTTGATTTAGTATTTCCTAGTCATGCTCTTCTATCTTAGTATTTTGTTACCCAATAGTATGGTTTTAAAGTTTTTTGCATTTGATTCCTGATTTCTGTTGGGAATAAAAGAAGCTTTACCCCATGCAAGATCCCATGACCAAGAGATGAACAGTAAAAGAAGAATGAAAGAGATGAGAATTTCTAGTCCTAGTTTTAAATACAACTGTTTACAATTTGCAAACGAAGTATTTCTAAAGAAGGTAAATAATTACTTTCCGATGCTGGTACTTGCAAAGTACCTACTTTCTTCTTCACTCCTTGATTTTATAGCAATGACAACTTCTACCGCAAGCAATTTCTCTTCTCTGTTATTTACTCTAGGTTTCTAAACCCAAATTCTCACAGACAACAAGCAGGTGTTTCGTTCAATCAATGTCTTTGTGGAGAGATTTGGCATCCTAAAGGATCCACTATTTCCTCCTTCCCCCCCTTTGATCTTGCAACACTTTTATAACCTGTAAGGATCCCAGCACAGACCTAATCTCACAGCCCTAGTGCAGACACTGTAAACACTGCCTGTCAAAGGACTACAGAATTGGGTCTTAGTACTTAAAATTAAGCTTGAAAAACTAATGGCTACTTTTCTCTGGGACCCAGATCAGGTTTTAGGGGATTTCTGCGTCCTTCTGTCTGTCTGCTTCTTGCAGGGACTCAGAAAACTGAAAAATATGCCAATTAAGCTGTTCTCCTGTAATCTGAAAGAGACAAACAGACTATTATACAGAAAAGTAATGCGCACTTACCAGACCATTGCAGTTGCTTAAGGCCACTTTAGTTGTACTGTGTTGGTCTTGTAAATATCCTGTGTAGTAACAGTGGTCTAAAAAATCGTGCTTCCATTGCGGTCCATCTTTCCCCCAGTACTCTACTGTAAAATGTCTGGACACCAAATCTGTGTTGAGAGTCAGGTTTAAATGAAAGTGCTTGCCATAGGCAGAAAGTTTAAAAAATAATTTAGATGCTGCCAGTTCTTGATCATAAGGGTCTGTACTCCTCCTCCTTCTTGAGGGTTTATCATTTTTCACAGTAAAGCTGAGGAAGGCTCCATTCTGATCAACCCTTATTGGGACTGTTAGTTGGTAATGTTCAAGGTAAGACAGGAATTCCTCTTTGTAATCACAAGGTAAGACAGTCCAAGGAGTAGACATAGAAGAGAAGAAAATATAACAATGGTATCATAAGCATAAACCA
Organism: Myiopsitta monachus; assembly: GCA_017639245.1. Classification (NCBI taxonomy): domain Eukaryota; kingdom Metazoa; phylum Chordata; class Aves; order Psittaciformes; family Psittacidae; genus Myiopsitta; species Myiopsitta monachus. The sequence continues at coordinate 22,454,432 of CM029941.1, forward strand.
TACTTGGTTAAATCTTATCATTGTCACGAGTAAAAGTAATTTTTGTCACTCTTTCAAATGCAAAATGTAGCATTTTACTAAATGAAATATTTCTTTTCTTTTTAAGTCAAGAAAATGTGTTCAGCTTCCTACTTATTTGATATAACTGGAAATACACGAGTTCTTGACTAAATATGTTTTCCCATTTACCCAAAATACATAAATATTTGGGGCTAAATTCTAACCTAAAAACATGTAAAAACATGTAAACAGCTCTTCATTTTATTAAAAAACTACAAATGCTAATGGATCAACATAAGACTAGATCCTTACTTAATAGTTTAAAAACATGTTATTATTATGGCAAGCCTCTAAACTACTATCATTACAACATTTTACTGGATTTAATTTGCAAGGCTTTCCTACAGTTAAAAGTAGATAGAAAGAAATTAAAATTAAAAATTTAATCAGATTTGCTGCGTATAAAACTCAATGAATCATGATAAACCTAAGAGCAGAGCCCACATGATCTCATGAATTATATAAACATGGTTTAGAAAATACTACCCACATGCAATGCAAAAATAGATGCTTCTTATCAACTAGAGGTTGAACCCCTACCTTGAGAACTATATGAAAGCTTGGTGTCACTGTGAAATTCCGATGAAACCATGACTAGGCTCAAAATCCATGTCCACGTCTTCCAAAAAATTTCCATAATTTAGAAAAAAAAAACCAAAAAACAGAAAGCACCTTTTTTTTTTTTTTTTTTTCTCCTCAGGGAGCTACCCGCATGCTACAGAGTTAACTCCACTCCAGAATCACACCATAACAGGTCAGGTATATTTATTTTATATGACTTCAAATTAACTATTGGATGTTCCACCTTTTGACAGGCATTCTTTTCCAACAACCTGTACTTTCTTCTATATCTGCAGTCATTTTCTCAACTCAGAATAAGTATTTGTAAGATTCCTTAAGATATCAGACTGGACAGTTATTGAACTTGCTCCATTTCTTTTCCTGAAAATAAAAAAAAAAGAATAGGAAAAAAAAAAAAGGAAAGGAAGAAAGAAAGAAAATTAGTCATATAAGCCAAATTCTTTTTTATTAAAACAGATCTATATTACAGAACACTAAGCCTTTACAGTGAACAAGCAAGGCACTTTTTTGAAACAATATTCAACCACTATTACTCATGGTCCAAGGTCACAATCTTACAAAAATTATGCATTACCATTAACCTTGAGCAGCAGAGCTATACAGCTTAAGGTGCACACATTGACTTTATACTAAATAGGCATAAGGATTCATAAAATTAAGGTTTCTTCTTGCTGAAATGCTGTGTTCAGACTTGTTCCAGGTATAACCAATGCTGTGTACTCACTGATTTCAGTGTTGAACAACTATACCATACACACTGGTTGACAGAGGAAGACCCTGGAAAAGAACCCGGAGTACAGTTATCTGATCTTTCTGCAGCATGTATTTTGTTATTACTTGGGCCTGGGTTCTGCTTATGTAGGCAGAATTCTCATTCACTTAAATGGAAATGCTGCACATTCTAATACCAAAGATCACATTTCAGTATCTGAAACTATCACACACATTCTAAATTTCAAGTATCTGTTGTCAAAAAGTTTTGCGTGTATCTTACAAATTTTGAAGAGACATAATCAACCCTACACTCTTCAGCTACATTAGTACACTAAATAACATGCCTTACTCCTAATCTGCAAATGTCCAAACTCCCGTCACTGAATCTTGCTTTACCCTATCTAATGAGCTGCTTTCTTCTCCTTGCATGGGTAGTTATAATCTGATACAAGCACCTCCCTAAACTTCCTGATAAGCAGCTCAACGTATTGGGTTTACCTCACTCTGTACAATCCAGTTTCCAGATGTCTAAATACTTCTGCAGTTATTTTCTGAACTCTTTCCAATTCATCAGCATCCCTTTCCACGCACAGACACCACCAGAACTGGACACTGCAGACCAGTAATGATTGGTTACTGCCATATATAGAGGTAACATTGTCTCACAGCTTTTACTTCACTGAAAAAAATCGTAACACGGAGCTCGTGTTCGGCCTAATAGGCTGATAAGTTATTCTAACATTAAGCTCTCCCAAAACTGCAGTACCTAAAGGGCTAGGTAGCTCACAATACCAGATGTGAATTACTGTGTCCATTATTCCGACACTCAATGCCCACATGGTGGGTGTTGGTCAACAGTGTCCAACAGTCACCCTCCCTCTACTGTTGTTGCAGGTGGCTGTCTGAAACGGTGTCCCACATTCCAAGCTTCTCACAAGAAAAATCTCCTTTAATCTTAGGCTTGCTGGAAACTTTAGCAAGGTTTTTAACCTCCTTTCCAAAAGTATTACAGCCAACTTGAGCAGTGATACAGGCAGACTACACATAGCTACACTAACGCTCTGAATTAAGGAGTAGGCATGGACATGAAGAATGAAACACACAGGTAACTCCAGAAACAGTACTTCTAGTATGAAGTTTGAGGTAAGCACATATTCAGTATTCCACTTCTAATTGTTGACAGAACAGCACATTCAGTCATCATCAAGGTTACAGTAAAGCATTTCATCTCATGGCTGAACTACACATTCACCCACCTGTCAGGGCAGGAGTGGCTCCATGTCCTGAACCATCACCTAAAGCCACAGGTCCTGCCTAATTATAAAACACAAGCAGCAAAGAAGAAGTACAAGATGTTTTTCAGAATCCAGGGTGTGGATGACAAAGCCGTGTGGCACTGCCATTTCTGTGGAGGCACGGACAAGATTGGCAGACCTGTCACCAGCACCAGGAGCTTCCTACCCATTGAAACTCAGCGAGTAGAAAAAGGGGCATAAACACATACCAGAAGACTTTAGGGCAGAGACTGGACTATGGCGAGGTGACTTCCCAAACTACTCAGATCAAGTCACCCCTGGGTTGCATGGGGAGCCTCCATCCAACCAAAGGTGCCTTTCGGCAACTAAAGCATCCCTTAAACTGAAGTAGCTCAAGTCTTAGGGCATGCAAGCTATCAGGAGAGCATTAGTCCAACAGCATCCCCACACGGGCCTAGAGTGCCACACACCCGTGGGGACCACCACGGCTTCGAGGTCTTCACACCCAGGGTGCTCACCACAGAACCGTCAGGCTCCGGCGCGTTTCGCGGCGGCGGCGGCGACGGCAGCAGCAGCAGCAACAGCAGCAGCGAGGTCTCCCGGTCGCAGACGAGCTGCCGAAACAACGCGACACCACCACGCCAGACCGGAGTGACCAAGCGGGGGTGACGCTTCGAGGCAGAATGAACGGGTCGAGCTCCGCGGCGAGCGGGAAATAGCCCCGCTCCCGGAGGGCGAAGGGCGGGGGGGGTCACCACGCCTCCACCGCCCGTTCTCCCCGCCGTCGCCCTGAGGTGCCCGCCGCCTTCCCGCCCTCTCCAGCCCGGGCGGTCGGCGGGGAGCGCCGCGGTGAGGGGAGGCGCGGCCAGGGCCGGCTGTCCCGCCGCGCCGGCAGTACGAGTGGTTGCTAAGGAAATGATGAGTGAGGGCGGGAGGGGACGGCCGGGGGGCGGGCGGCATCAATCACACAAATTCAATTACAGGTACCGGGGCTGGCCCTGAAAAGCGTCGCAGGGCTTCAAAAGCCGGGGATTAGCCGTGCCCCCGGGAGCTCCATAGGCGAAAACAGTGGCGCGCACACCGCGCCGTGAACAGCTCGGTGAAAAGAGACGGGGGCCGGGGAGCGGCGCGGAGCGGGACACGTACAAAGGGGACGGACAGATCCTTCCTCCCCGGGAATTAACCAGAAACCCAGGCGTGAGGAACAGAACTGCCGCTGCGCGAGCCACGATGTGCAGCGGGGCCAGTCGGCTGGCCCCCGGGGCGATGGGGTCGCGAACGGCACACCCCGCCCCACTGACTCCCGCTGTCGAGGAGTTAGGGGGATATGCAAAGAAAGCACTCACACCCCTCAAAAAAAAAAGTCGACTGGAAAAATACACGGCTACACACACAGCCCAACACGTTTACAGATGAGTACTACACACGTCTGCACGCACAGAAAGTAAAAAGAAAAATAATAATAAAAACCAAACTAGTGTTAAATCAAGTTGGAGGTCACCAGACACACATATTCCTCAAAGAAAATCCAGAAGGAAAAAAATTTTTAAAAAGGGAAAAAAAAAAAAAAGAAAAAGAAAAAAAAAAAAAAAGCCCTCCTCCCTAGGGAGGCTGAAGGGAAGAATCTGGTTGCTGCGGTGGAGTTGATCCTAAAGTTAACTTTCAGCAGCCCATTTCCAGACAGCAGCGCTGAATCTATTTGGATAAAACGCGTGTGACCCAGACACTTGGCGTTTGGCCCAAACGCGTTGCACCGGCAGCCCAAATAAAAACAAGAGTCTGACTCTCCCTCCCTCCCTCCTCTCTTGTACAACAATGAAAGAAAATCCCGAAGCCAAAACCCGCACACACATCGCCACGGAGCGAAAAGCCCACTTACCTCCTCCCACCAGACAAAGTCCCTATGAGCCCCAGGCCGTGGCGCAGACAGGCACACAACGACAAACGCCCCTCCGCGGACTTGGAAGTCTGGCAAATCCTAAACGGCTCGAAGTAAATCAAAACCACACGCTTCCATCTTCCTAACGAGCCCGGCGAGAGCCCGGCATCCCCGCCGGCACCGGGCTGCGGGACAGCGGCGGCACCGCCCCCCCTCCCTTCCCCCCCCCCCCGGGCACGGAACGTGCACTTGTCTGACCACCGCGGCTGGCGGCGGGAGCGAGCGCGGAGACACCCCAGAAGCGGCTGCGAGTCGTCCCCGGGGCTTGGGGGCTCCTCTGGAGTTCATCTGTTGCTTGGTTCTCGGTGGGGTTCCCCCCGTCCGCCCCCTCTACCAACAGCTCAGTATCAGAAGTGTGAAGAAAAAAAAATATATATGTAAAAAAATTGCACTGAGACCGTTCTCCATAAATCACTGCTCTTTACAGCTGAAAATCCTTGCACCCGCTTCCCCCATCCTCAAAGACTTCTCTCTGAAATTACTTCAAATGCACCTCGCCTAACACTATATAAACCTCCCCCCGCTCCCTAAAGCCCTGCACGCACCATCGCTCAGGACAGAAGAAAAGCAAAAAGTTTCATTGAATATCGTGAAATCTTCCTTACCGTTTTCATCTTCAATTTCTGATATAAAGTAAGTTTCAAACAATAGGGATTGCACAGGACGGTTCCCGTATTCCTCTCTGCTTTTCCCCCTCTGTGCAAGCAACCATCAGGGTTCTATTCTCCAACTGAATAAGATTCTCTAGCCTTCCTTCCTAAAAGGGTTTTTTAGAAACCGGGCTGGTTTGGCAGGAGGAAGGATGCCATCAATTCACCCAACCTATCACCCTGCACATTTTGTCTTTCCAACAAAAAAAAAAGGGGGGTGGGGGGGAAGAAAGGAAGGAAAAACAGGCTTATATTGGGGTGGGGGTGGGTGCCCTCCTCTTGAGCAGCCTCCTCTGTGCAAAATACCATGTGAATATCATCTGAGTTTCGGGGGGAGAGGGGGGAGCGAGAGACAGAGCGGGGGGGGAGAGTGGGGTGGGTAGAGGAGGAGAGAGGAGGCAGACAGAGCAGGGAGGGCTCAGGAAAGTTTGGTTGAAGTAGCCTCAGACCTCCTCCAGCTGCGGCCGCCGGCCAAGCCGAGCGCGGCAGCAACGGGGAGCTTGGCAGCCTCGCCCGGGGGACGGCGCGGAGCAAGCTGACGTCAGCCGCAGATGTGCCTCGGGACGGCGGCACAGCCGCCGCGCATGCGCGCCGCGTCACGTGGCGGCGGGGGGGGTGGCAGGGGTACCGTCGGGGTAACGAAAAACGGCCCGGGGGGGGGGGGAGGGACTGGGGTAAGGTCCTCGGTGCGACCGCTTTGCCCGGTGCTGCTGGCGGGGAGCCCTGCCTGGCCGTGGAGAGGCGGCGGGGAGGCCGTGCCGCCGCAGCAGCCTCCGCGGGCGGGCGGCTGCCAGCGGGCGGCGGGCCCGGGGCGGCCTCTCCCATACCGGTGCCCCTTCCCTCCCGGCCGGCAGGTCCCTTCTCGCGCCCCTTAACGGGCCTTATTTAAAGAAGTAACGCCGGTTCATCTGCGGGGGGGGCGGGGGTTGCGGTCCGTTATCCGAGCTCGGAGGGGGTTCGCCTGTGCCCGCGCAAGGCGCGTTCGCTTTGTTTTGGGGCGGGGCGGGGGTCGGGGCGGCGAGGCCCCGCTGGGTAGCAGGGCGACGGCCGGGTGTTGGACCATGGCCCCGGGACCCGCTGTACTCTGCGGAGCTAGGGGTGGCTGAGGATGGTAACCCGAGACCTGCCCTCCTGCCCGCCAAGTTAATTTCCATAGCCAAAAAAAGGAGAAAAAAATTAAAAATCCTTCCTAAATCTAGGTTCTAAGGCTTCAAGCCTCTGCCAACATAATTTCCCGAATGGTGCGGTGCGCGCTCCTCTCCCGAGCTGGAGGTAGTAGGTGTAATTCTTCTGGTGAACCTACAATAGCTGGCTGGGCTGTGGAATGATTCGCAGGGAAAGGAACAGGTACTCGGGAACTCCTCCGAGGGTCGAAAGGACAGGACCGGCCTGCAGGGTCAGCCATGAGGCTGCATTACTACCGAGGGCAGTGAGTAACCCTCGGTGCTGACCGTGGTCACTGCGGGACGGCTGTGTGAGCTGCGCGATAGGCAAGCCGGAGCTGTGCTTGGCGCTCCAAGCTTCAAATAAACTCCGCACACCCACCTTTGAACGTGAGGCACTGCGATACCGGGGTTACACTCTGCACAGAAGCATGTGAAATAACAGCAGCATTAGCAAAATAAGCACGTACTCCCTAAAAGGCACTCGCATTTGTCATCATTCACGCTGAACTCCACACTAAACGCAGTAGATGCCGATTTGTGAGACCCTGTTACTTTGGGCAAATTAATATTTCAGTGGTTCGAGGAGTAGCAGAGTGTAGCAGCGCACGGAAAAGAGGAGCTGTGAAAGCAGTGCTCCCTCGGAACATGGGCATTTAGAGAGAGAAACGCTCTGATGCTGGAGGTGCGCCGCCAGCCTGCGCCCCCAAGGTTAATTGCTCATACCGAGGGCGCCATCCTGCGTCGGACCTTCTTTTACTCGCCCTGTACCTGCCTAGGCAGCTGATGCTGTAATGGGTACGGCTGGGCAATTAAAACAGGTGTCTCTGACGTTGAAAATTTTTTTCTTGTTAATATTTCAAAGTTCATGTTTGTGCAGCAAATTAATGCATAAGATGATCACTTGGATAAATCACGGTCACCTCGGAAGCCCTGCAGCAAGATGCAGCTAGATGTACCTTAGCCACATCAGCTGTTTCCACTGGCAGGCACAGTGACAGGTTCTGCTCAGCCTTCTCTGCAAATGGAGCCATACACATGGAGAACAGGGTGAGTCTATTCTTTTGAAAGGACAGATTGTGAAGAGAGAGTTTTTTTCCCATTCTTCATTAGAACCAAAAATAACCTTTTGAACAGACAGACATGTATCACGGCCAATAGCCTCTTGCTTATGGTATCCTCATGGGATTTGGGAGACCTGCTTTCAAATCAGACCCTTCCCAAATCAGACTCGGGAATGCTCATGTCGCTGTCTGACAGCTAGCCTGAGGACTATTCTGGTGTGGAAGACGGGTCTCTCCGTGGCTGGAGCTGCTCCACCATATATAACTGATTAAATACTAAGCAAGCTAAAAAGAAAGACAGCTTATCACTGTCTGGTTAGGGTCCTCACATGAGTTCAACTCCCCTGCTCTAAATCAAGCAAAGCAAAGATACATGGAATCTGCAAAACCCAGCTGTTTGCTCAGACCAACAAGTTATTTATTCCCTGTCCCAGACAACCACATTTTCTTGCCTGCAGCCACTAGTATATATATACCAGTCAAAACTGGCATATACCAGAAAAAGCTTTGGCTGCAGTAAAAGAATTTCAACCTTCTGTGATTAGAATTTCTGACAGAATTCTCAGTACAGTCTGACTTACCTGTTTTGCTTTATCACATAAAATAATTTTCAGAGAGAAACCTTATTCAGATAAGAATAGCGATCTTATTTGATTATTTTATTTTTGTTTCATCAGCCCAAATAGTATCTATATACATTTTTTTTGTGATCTGGGATTTTTAGAAAAGAAAGATGCATAGGAAGTAGTATACAGATTGTGAGCATAAATTTTTCTTTGCTGCAAGTAGAAGGCTTTGTAGCAGGAACAGGAATTCTACTGTGAATTCTGGTAATATATATAAACCATTTGGGCAAATGTGTCTCAGAAGCTCTGAACAGGATTACACGTTTGTTGAGCACAGAATATATTACCCTGTTTCTTAACCAGTTTGTTAGACTTTGCTGGCCATGGAAGTAGTTAGCTACAGCGCTCTTGACTTTAGGCCTTTGAACCCTTTAATATGTCAGTCAACAACTGATAAGTTTTGCAAGCATGTTTTTTTTATTTAAATAAATATTTATATTAAATTTCAGTTTAACATTGCTAGGTGTATCAGAGGTATTTGAGGTGGTACCGGGAATCTTCCTTTTGGGTGAAATAAATATCGAAGAGAAAGCTACAAGTCTTTGGGGAGCAGTGCATTTATGTAAGAAAGATGAGGGTGTCGTTGCTTGTACATTTGGATGGACATGCTTGAAAGCACAGAACTTTTTTTCCAAGGTGTCACTGAAGACCTGAGGATAATAACCTATCATCTTCAGAAATATACTAGCAGTGTTTGGGGAGATAATAAGCATTAAAAATATGTGTCTAAAGTTTTAAATTACATAAATATACTTGCTAGAATACTTCAGTTGACCATATAGTTGAAAAAATAATACAATATAACCTTGCATCTATATGTGCTATAGGTTCAGTGCTTTATCTGTGCATATAGGGAGAAAAATTCTTGATGTGCATATGGGCTTCATTTTTAGTCCTCCAAAGTAAAAGATTCTACTGGTGCTTGAATGTAATAGTGCTGTTGTATCTTGATCACTGACGTTTCCTTACAGATATCCTGAATTCAGATGGCTTCTAAATCTCATCTTCCCTGCAGGGAGAGATCTAAAAACATCTCTAGAAATTACCCTGAGCCAGGTATTCAGCCTAATACCAACTACTTGCTGTCAGGAGTAGAATCTATTGTGCCTGGCACATTGTATTTCAGGGAGAGAATGCATATGAAGGTGTACCTTCAATTGGAAAAGGAATCTCTTTTGAGTTGAGCTGTCATTGATAGCCCTCTAAAACAAAGCTCACAGCCATGCATTAAGCTTCAAGTATGGCTTTGAGGCTACTTCTGCCCAGCAATGCGGATATGGCCAAGAATACCTTCATTTAAATATGAAGAGCCTTAGCCAAGTCAGGATGGTAGACCGTCCTTTCCTAGGATGCTCCCTGTAACCAGCTGTGTGTGTTATGCTGATGCAGGGCTTATTGTCACCCAAGCCTCATTGTTTCTGCAATACCCTGTGAACCTGCCCAACCCAATTATTTTAGTATAAGATTTGGAAATAAAACTGGAAAACTTCATGTAAGCTTGTCCCAACATATCCTGGCCAGATTCCTTCCTGGTGGAACACAGATGAGGCAGGGCAGAGAGAAAATCAGAGAATGTGAATGTGGTGAGAGTAACACTGAAAACATGGTAGGGGTGAAATTAAGTGAAATTAAGGATCTCTCTTGTAAACCTGAAATGAGGCATCTTACACTACTCAAGATGATTAGGGGATCCCTATAGCTGAACAGATGTTGGTCTCAAATTTTGCAGGCAAATAAGATGGAACTGATCCTATCCTCATTAAGATTAAAATAGAAAGTATAGTAAAAACAGTGCAGTTCCATACAAGAATAGGAATAGTAGCAAGAAAAAAAAAAGAGGTAACTCAGATCAGGGAGTTGTTTTATTTTGGAGGTAGCATATTTTTTCCTGCTGTGTCTGTTTCCAGCCTTTCAAATCAAGAGAGAGATACCAAGAAAGAAGATTAGGTAGTAAGCATGACAGTTTGTTTAGAGGGAGCGTTTTCCATTGTATGTATTATAGTTCTTCTGTGTGTTCTCATTTTGTTGTTTTCCTATTTGAGAAGATAGTTGTTCATAAGACCTGAACAATCGGTGAGGCTTATGGAGAAAAAAGCTGAGACAAATTGTACTGTACGTGGAAAATGTGTACGGAAAATCTCTATGGAAAAAATTGGCAAATGGTATTCCTCAAAAGATTAGTGTACACAGAAACATATGAAAGCTATGCAGAAAATCCTAGCAAATACAGAATAATTCAGTTATTTTGATTGTAGAATGAAAAATCTGGAATTAAGTCACAAGAAGACTTGGCTATTGCCATGCAGAGCACTGCAGTGTTTTGCAGTCTGGCACTCAGCTGTAGAAATGGAGCTCCCAGGGCAGAATAAAGAACCTCGGTCTCAGGTGCCTGGGTGACTTGTTTAGTTTCTGAACTGAAGTAGAATAGCGGTAGTTGTACTGACGAGCACTACAGACTGTTCATTTAGCATCTGCTAAGCTATGTGGTGATTCCCCTTTTCTTGGTATGCTTTATATAAAAGCATGAACACATACACTAATGTCAGAGATTGTGAAATTGGATCGTGAAATGAGCACAGATTTATTTTGAATGGAAAGAATTGGACTTTCCATATTCCTGGACTGTGTATCTGGAAAAGATTTATTAAAGACTCCAGAGCATACAGTGCATACTGCTTTGGACACAGATTACAACTTTGTGTAATTTAGATGGGTTTCTGGCATTCTTTCTACCACACTGTCTTGCAACAGCTTATAAATAGAGCTATAATAGAAGCTGTTAAGCCACTGGTTTGAAGAAGAATTGGGGGAAAGACAAAAAAAAAACAAAACCAACAAAAACACCCAAACAAATCACAATGCTCACCTTTGCCCTTTGAAGTTTTGCCTATCCCTCCAAAGTGTAAAGGTTTATTGTGAATTGCAGTAAGGTGTTATGTGAATGTGGTTAATACATTCCTTCCCTCTTATCTCACAAGTAACCTAGTTGTTAGTTTTCTTACAGGATTATCACAGCACTAAGGGCTCCTAGTTTAGGGAAGACAATGTTCTGCTTTGAAGGGGCTTATTAAGGCCCCTTTAAAAAGCCCAATGTTTCCCTTTTCCACTTACTTAGGACTGTCTGTTTTTTTGTGAAGATGTTTGCACAGCAGTAAGGGCTCTGACCATCATACACGTCTCTCACCTGGAACTGGTTATACAGCAGAGAGATGAAGGGGGAACTGCTGTGTCTACTTGCCCTATTCTTCACCCAGTTAACCCTAGTTACCCTCCCGTGGCATACCTTGGAGGAAAAAATCCAGGGCCAGATGAGCCTTTTGGTATGACTTGGCAGCTGTTTTTATGTTCAGAGCAGTCTGCAACTTCTGTTCCAGTTGTAAGGGGCTTAACTTACAAGCACTTCAAACTTCACACTGATTTCCACTGTAATCCATTGGCAATCACAGGCATCCGTGAAAGTCAACAACACTGCTGGATTTCAGACTGAGGCAGCTCAGGAGCATCCATATATTGCATTTAGGTGCTCTGCTGTGAGACCAGTGGTCCCCCATGAAAGAAGAGAAATAAAAAGAAATCCCAAAAAAGAAGTTACTGTTCCCCTTGTAATGACTGCAGCTATTTCTCAAGCGAACCTCTTAAAGCCCTCTGCCACATACACAAAGCCAGGGAACAGGAGCAAATACCATGACAGTTGAAATTTATATAACCTTTTCTCAGGACTTAATCCTATGAATCTTCTGTTATTCCACTAAATATTTTTGAAACACATTGTCTTGCATATATTTTTGTTTGTTACATTAAACGGATACCTTTAAAGTCTAAAGATAAAACTAAAATTAAAGACTTTCAATCAAAGACCAAAGGTCACAACACAGCAGCCTTATAGCAGCCTGGTAGTACCTAAAGGGGCCTATAAGAAATCTGGAGAGGGGCTTTTTACAAGGACATGTAGTGATAGGAAAAGGGAAAATAGCTTTGAAGTAAAAGAAGATAGATTCAGATTAGCTACTAGGAAGAAGTTCCTAACAGCTAATTCCTAATAGCTAATAGCAGAGGGGTTGGAACATGATGATCTTTAAGGTCCCTTCCAACCTAAACCATTCTATGAGTCTATGAACATAAGTTTTCCAACACCAAAAATGTCTTTTTCACATTTTGCTGAAACTCATCTGTGCATTAAAATCACAAACAACTTTTTGTTTCTAAGGAGTGAGAACATTACATTTCTTAGTTATGGGTTTATATTCTGGCCACAATCTGTGAACTGAAATATGAACTGGGTTTAGCGTATTTCTGTTCCTGTTATAGCCATTAAGTAATTATTTGCATCAATATGCAAGTTATACTGGAAAAGGATAAAACCCAGTTTTTCTCAAAAACTTGCAGGATGCTTAATACTATGGTTCAGCAGACTTGTGCAGTATACGCTAGCAGTTTTTCATTCTGACATGACATAACCATAAAACCATCCAGGGATATGAAGGCGATGGTGTGTGACTATTAAGAGATGTTTAAAGGCAACTTGTTCCTGTGTTTGTACTTATGTGATGAGCCAGGATCAAAAGAGGCCTCATCCTTTGTGTGGTCATCGCTGAAAACTGTTGTGATTCAAGCTGGTTCTAGCAGCAATCTGAACTTCTGAAAGTCTAGCTTCAAATAAATAACTTTAGGTTTTGGTTGATTGGTCGGTTGGTTTGCTTTTTAACCCACCCACTCTCTGTATTCCCACCATGCCTGAAACTCAGTTAGTGGTAATAACATTTGTATATAATTTTTGTAAACTTTGTAATTATTAACATACCAAGAGATTTCTGAGCCAAAATAAAAGTATTCAAAGCAAGTGGAGTAACAGGTAGGGAAATCTACATGCTTGCAGCAAAGGCTGGACATTTATTTTTAGCTCGTTGCATCCACAGTTCCAGCCATCTAGAAATCTACACAATTTCATCCACAGATTACGTTATTTGGCAATAAATAAAGTCCTATATAAATTATTGCATGAACAGAACTCTCCCAGTACTGCCAGTCTGTATAGTTTGGCTAACAGTAAGTACCTACAGCCATCTTAATTTAACAGCATATTTACAAGGGCAATCAGGTACACAAAGAGTACAAACACAGATGGACATACCCCACCTACAAATATGTACCTACAGTGATTTTTTTCATCTGTCTTTGAAAGAAGGACTTAAAGGTTTGCTTGCAAGTTAATGCTCATCCTGAGGAGTGCAGAAGTTGAAAGTTCAGTTTTGCGTTTTACCAGATATGGTTGGTATTTGCTAAGAGGTCAAATGGGAGTACAAAAGACCTAGTGTCATTAAACATTAATTATTTCATAATTTAAGGATCTGCATTACTCATATAATTTAAATTTGCGTCCCATCACACCTTCAGTTCAGCTGGCAAAAATTTTGAATCAGGCTGATATGCATTTTAGTAATTATAAAAATCAGGTAATTCACAGCTACTTCCTCCATGGCAAGACTGCTTATTTCCCTAGCAAAGGCTTATAGCTCTTCTAAAGTATAATTAGTATCATGCACCACCTGTGGGCATAGCCTGTCATTTCTGTTCAAAGTCTAAACGTGGGACATTTTTATTTCTCATTTTCCAATAGCTGTCCCCTGGCCATTCTCTTTCTCTGTTCCCTGATACAATGTCTGACTTTCAGAGGAGAGAAACAAATTGGGATTCTCTCTTGAATAGGCTTGGGGAGGGGTACAGGGGTAACCTTTGCTCTTGTTCTGCCCCAGATTCTCGGCTTTGCCACAGGAATGGATATTCTTCTATTGGGGTCTTTCTTTTGGGGGATGAAACAAAATAACTGCAAAAGAATACCAGGGAGTTCACTTCGTTCACTATCTCTGCAAAGTTTCTTTCTGAGACTCCATGGAAAAAAGAAATTCAGAAGTTTGAAATGCCGGATACAAAACTTTCAGAATAGACAGGGCAACCCAGCAGTCCTCGAGCTCTGCTCTGCGGTAAAGCTACACGCAAATCTCTGAACAGCTGCCAAAGATGGACCATAAAATATATTACTGTAATTCTTCTGAAGTCCAACTGTAGTTTTGAAGATAAAAGGTTTTACACTTCTTTGTGTAATCATTGCTCTCTAAGAAGGACAGAGACCAGGTGGGTTTGGTTTTTTGTTGTTTTGGTTCTGTTTTTTTTAATTTTTTTTTCTAGTTCAGAAATCTGGGGAATTTGATGAAATATGATGTGCAGAAAAGAATTCTTTCATCTTGAGAACTGAACTCTGAGTGACAAAATACCCATATTTTCTATAAAGTATGATTAGATAGTATGATAGCATTTCTCAAAAAAAAAAAAAAACCCTCATTATTCTTGTCCTGTTAAACCTGACATATGTTGTAGTAAATGTGCCTGGGTGAACACTTTGCTACCAAAGTGTGTTCTGCTGCTTGCTCACATTTTTGCCTTTAAGCATCTCAGAAGTTTTTCTAGTTGTTTCACATATGTTTTTTACATGGAATACAGGAATGAATCTTGCATATCTCAATATGAAATAGCCGTTGGAAAAGATGATCATCACTACTTTTCCTGTTTTCTCAGTTATGAAGCACTGAAGTATGCAGTCTTCACTTACTGAACTTTACAGTGTTATCACGTGAGACAATGGCACCATGATCAACAATAATGAATGCTGTGTCTTCTCCATCAACAACAACCTACCATCAGCATTGGGATCAACGATATACTAGAGCTATCCTAATTCTGTCTCTGTCCCTGATCCTATTGAGGGAGAACATGAATTCTCCCCCTGACCGCTGAGATGCACAATGAATATTAACAGTAAATATGTGCAATATTAATGGTGTGTGCAATCCAGTGGTCATTACCTCTTAGCTTATTAAAGAGCTTCTCACAAGCAAGAAACAGTTTGCTGTAGATTAGTTGGCAAGGTCACACTTGGGGCGTAGTGTCTTCACTGTACAATAAAAAATTTAAGTGATTTTATTCAGGCCTGTTTATATAGATCTATATATATAATTGTTTCATAAAACAGCATGTATGTATAAAAATATGCATACAAGCGTATACTGGTATTGAGAGGGTGGACAGGGCTACTATTTAACTATTTAAATTAATATTTTGTAATTTCTGTAAAATAGTGCTTTGCTATTAAAAACCAAAACTGGTCCTGTCTTACTGGTTAGAGTATTGTGTTTAAACCCATATCCTTAGCTTTTTCTCATCTTTGGTTTTGAATAAGCATTTTCTGAAACATTCAGATGATTTGATAGTAGTACAAGTATATATTCACAATTAAGCAGTCCTTATAGATGAGAATGGGGAAAAGGCTCTGCTATTTCTGATTATCTGGTTGAGATTCAGCATTTCAGACAGGTGTACAGGCCCTCACAGCAAGTTATTCTGATTTTGAGGCTGAATTAAAACGATCTAGATCATAGAATCATGGAATGGTTTGGGTTGGAAAGGAACTTAAAGATCATCTAGTTCCACCCCCTGCCATGGGCAGGGACACCTCCCACTAGACGAGGTTGCTCAAAACAACATCCAACCCAGCCTTGAGCTCTGGCAGACACAACTTCTCTAGGCAACCTGTTCCAATGTCTCACCACCCTCATGGTAAAGAGCTTCTTCCTAATATCTAATCTAAATCTCCCCTCTTTCATCTTAAATCCATTCCCACTTGTTGCATCCCTGCATGCCCTTGTAAAAAGCCCCTCTCCAGATCTCTTGTAGCCTCCCTTTATGTACTGGAAGCTGCTCTAAGATCTCACCTTAGCCTTCTCTTCTCCAGCCTGAACAGGATCACCAAAATGATTTGTTTTAACTAAAAAATCAAGTTGGACTAATTAACTGTATAAGTTAGAAGGTAATTCGCATGATTAACAAACACTGCTTTTTACCTCTTTGGAAAAAAATGAAAGGAAATAAAAGGAAACTCCTTTTAAAATACAGATTATGTTGGATACACTTCTTATCCATCTTTCTTCCTATTATTTTACTAAAATGAACATACTTAACTGTTTTTTTTATTACTGGTAACAAGATCAGAATCTCCCTACAAATATTACAGCTCCATTGGAGTAGGTAGTTTGTATTTCCCAACTTCACACTTGGTCATCAGGAAATCATCCCGCATCAGGCAGCATAATGCTTTAAACCCCTGAGCTATAGAGTCATAGTCTGGCCAGCTGGAATCAAAATCAGTTTCCCCTTACCCATTGCCAATGTGCTGGACTCAACCAATTCCCTGAAGAAAAATGACTATATACTTGGCACGCAGCAGCTACTAAATTTAAATTCCTCCTGCCCCTATATACTAAACTTTCTATCTGGTTCAGCACTGAACTCCTATGATTTGGCCAGCTTGGATTCAGAAAGGGATCTTAGCCATCAATACGTTTACTGAAAATGATGCTTTGCTTTCCTTTCCTTTACAGTACTAAAAGGAAGTTCAAGTGAGATGGAAAAAGTGGCAGATAAAGCCAATCTAATATGCCATCAACAATCATTTTGGCTCTGTTACCTGTGCCACTCCACATATGATTGCACTGCTTCCTTTCTCTCATGAATTACTCTCATCTGTAGCAATGTGCATATTTAACCAGCAAATCTGAACTGAACACATTTTCTAGGAATGGAATAGAAAAATAGTCTGAACAGTCACTTTCACTTAATGAAAACAGATTTTAATCAGGGCTCTCAACTGTTCCTGCGACTACGTAAGATTCATCCAGCATAGTATGGATGAATAATTGTGTCCTTCTCTTATGATTGTTTTAAGGGCCACTAAGATGAACAGACATTGGCTGTGTGACTTGGCAGACTTTCATTTAACCCCCGTTTATGAGTTCTCAAATGTTCATTTTTTGTAGGCAAAACTTAACTGCAGAATTAGTATCTTTATCTCAGATTAGATTATGTTGCAAACTAGCCTTATGTGTTGTAAGCCTGATACTTATAGGAGATGAATACTGGATAGGAGATAAATAAATATCTATAGCTTTGGCTTAAGAGATCAATACTAAAATGCAACTATTACAGAAGCAGAGTCATGATTCTCTGGTTCTGTAAACAATTAACTCAAGGTAATTTTTGTTTGAAATAGGATTGGTTTCTTTATTTTTACTGATCTAATTTTGTCACATAGAGCCCTGTAACTGTTTCCAGTTGCATTATTCCTACTAACCCTTTTTATGTTGAAGCAAGATAGAATGACCCACTAAAACATCTTATAGACAGCCTCAGCATGTATACTAACATTGAGATTAATGTATACTAACTTGACAGAATAAGAAAATTGTCAGATGTTCATGATCTTTATGCATATACCTGAAATTATATAGAAAATCAAAAGATTTTTTTATGCTGTTTTTAGACCAAGAACTTGGAATTTTTTCAGTGTAACATTCATATTCTAATGTCTTATGCATATTAAAACAGAGACAATACACATCACAAGTTTTCTTGAATTTTCTCTAATTTCTGCTTGCTAATGGTTGAGCAGAAATGAGCTTTACCCAAGCCCAAATGTTTTTCAATTTGCACTGCCTTCACTGCTCTTTCATTCATCTCCCGTTTGTGTTTGAGGCCATAAAGACTCCTCAGATTTGTGCTTATCCACCTGTGATTAGTCTCTTACAATGGTCACAGTTTTCATCCCCTTTCTTTGGGTTGAAGGGTTTAGGAATAGTGACACTGAAGTTGAGAAGGAACAAATTCATTCTTGAACAAATTCATGCATGCTCCCATTTAACAATGAGACAAAATATAATCTGTTAAACTGTATATCCAGAGCACTTAGCTGACATGTGAGAGACCCAGTTGCATGACCCCACTTCAAACAAGTCAATATTATTTAGAATAACTGGAATTGGTTTAACATGAGACTGGGGGGAGGTCTACTGCTTGACTGGGAAATTGATTTATTGTCCTGGCATTTAATAACACAAATCAAGGCTCTCACCTTTGGTTTCCCCTACAGTTTTACACACCCTGTCTAGGAGCCCTTTATTGATAGACACGGGGAATCATTCTTTCTCTGTAGTCTGTAACCTGGATTTTAACTTCCATAAAAATTAAGAAAAAAAAAAGAAGAAAAAGAAAAAAAAATCCTTATTGGTTCCACCTACAGTTGCATATAACTATTACAAGGAGAGAAAGAAGTCAGTTAAATGGCACACCTGACACTGAAAGATTTCCAACTATTCCATCACTACATTTACAGAAACTTGTTCTAAATTCAACTTTTTGAAAAGTTGCTCTTTTCCACTTTCTTACTTTTCATAAAGCTTCAGAGAGGGAGTACAATTTGGACTATGCTCCTAAAAATTGGTCTGCCAAGACTGAAGAATGCCAGCAACCAGCAAGCAAAGTACAAAAACTTTGTAAAATAAAGATGTTCCCTTCCAAACTCTTACTGGTAACAGTTATTTTAAAAATAAGTAAGGATAGATAACAGTAATAAATGAACAGCAAACAGAAATGTAGTATCTAGCATGTGCTTGATTTTGATCCATAATTTCCAGGTATAAAAAGTGTAATGGAAGCTCTAGACATTCACCATGCTTAAAAATCTGGTCACTTTGGCTAGAAACTACATACAGAACTAAGTGCACAGCACCAACTTATAAATGCCGTTTGTCAACCTCCTTCAACAAAATGTTACTTGGTTTTGTGACTGCAATTCTTTTTTCCACCTTCCCAGTTTTGTGTGTGGTAGTTTGCCTCATACCAAAATCTGTTGTTGAGAAAATTATGTCCTTTTCTGACAGAAATTCTTACATTCTGGGGATGAAGAACCTGAAGGCCCAATAAACGTTGTGACCTGGGTCCCTATGGCCTGTTTGCATGATCTTTTATTGAAATACTTTCATTATCAGGGGACTGGCATCAAGCAGTAGACTAGTAGGAAGGAAAGCATAAGTGTCTGAAGCCACCTAGAAGAGAGGTCCACAGCTTTCCTCTGCGGGAATAATTTTTGTAGTATTTTAGCATTTTCCAGCCAGGCCTGTCATGCAGGTTAACTCACATTTTCAGACTTCCCCCACAGGGTCAAGATTCTTGACGCTGAGATTACCAGGGTCAGTTGTCACTCGTATTTTATTTTGTTGATATAAGAACCCAAGGCAGACTTTCGTGTAATACTAAATATCTTTTCTCCAGAGAAAGTTGTGCCACAAAGAAAGCAACTGGATAGAGCCTCAGAACCAAAGACAGGTCTGTTTTGTGTTACAGTAGGGTTAGGGAACACTCCTTTATGAATACAGCTTGATCTAGAAGGTACTGATTTTGGAAGGAGAAACGGGAGAAGAAATGAAATAGAAAACACAAAAGAGAAAGTAACAAAATAAGGAGAGAAAAAACTTAAAATGTGTGTGAAGGAGGATGGAAAAAGATATAGACACAGAATCACTCAATAAAATCTATTGTACAAACTTTTTTAATAGTATGAAGTGGCATGAACATGATAGAAGCACTTTTCCAAAATAAAATGTTAATTCTTACTCCAGAATTACTCTATGTGCATTACATGGGCTGAGATTCTAACATCATAGCATGCAACTTAACAACTTTTGTTTATTTTACTTTAGGCTACTAAAGGATATATAAGTGCTTAGTATATTGAGTAGTATACAAAAATGGTAGCATGCTGTTTGTACTACTGTACAAACAGTGCTACTGTTTGTACTACTATGCCAAAATGGGAAAACAACTTCCTAGAACTGATCGCATTTTGTCTTATCCATTAATTATCAAATATTTTGAAATAAATACTGATTAGAAACAAACAAAAATCTATTTTAATATCTAGCTGCCATATATGGTGTTAATAAAGTATTACTTACTGCTTAAATTTAGTTGAAATATACTCTCAACGAGCAATGAAATTTTGAACAGTATTACTGTTGTCAGTAGTTTTATGCCAGTGATTTCCTTAACCATCCAAAAAGTAGGCATAGATCCTTGAAATAAAACATTTTCATGGGAAAATATCGCACTAATTAATATACTAAAAATATTCCATTTGGTCTGATTCATACTGATATGTTGGTTACGGACAGTTGTGTACTTTGCTAATAATTCGCTGAACATCCATATATGATAATGTTTTTCCACATAAGCCTGATCCCTGACATACATATGCATGTTTGTTGGAAAACCCTATGCTAATGTTACTTCAATACTATTTACTTCTTAAATTGAGTTCTGAACTGCATCAGATTAGATTTTTGAAAATGAAACACATCAACTGCTGTTTGATTATTTCAGTTTCTAATTTTCTCTAAGTACTCCTGCTTTTTAAAATCAGCACTGGGTTCATGTCCTCACAGAATTATGTGCATGTTGACTACCTTCCAGATTGCATTTTTGAATAATAGCAGCTTGAAAACAGCCTTGCTAAAATGTAAAGATAACTTTGCTCAAAAGTCATGATAATGCTTCTTTGTAAACACCGATGCTGCAGAAAATCCAGTGGGACAGTTTGATCCCTGGTGCAGCTCCACGGGTCATCTTAACCCTAGTGGAAAAGAACTTCAGCAGGAGTTAATTTGACTAAAATAACTCTTTTGATATAAGGTGAAGGTTTATATCTAACTCCTGTTAGTTATATAAAGAGTTAGCTGATTTGTTTCTGGATGTTTCTGGCATGGTATAGGAGATCTCTCATTTTAAGTACTATTCCTATCATACATCCTACTGGGGCTCTGTCTATCCTCTACCAATTTTGTTCGGTTTACATGACTCTTGGCTCTCTAAAAGGTGCTGCTTCTCTTACAGTATTCACAATTGATGTAGAGATGTAGTATTTCACAAAATTTGTATCTGTGTTACATTATAAAATTTGAATGCTTTTGCAGCTACAGTTTTCTTGATGTAGAACAGTCACTGTTTGACTAACCCAGTCAAGACACAGTTGTTATTTGCAACTTCAGTGTTCCTGGACTGTAACCCATATGTGAGAGCTTTCTTTCTGAGTTAATCATCTCATAGTTAGCAGCCCAGACACTCACAAATGTTTCTGAAATTCAGCTTTGTTGTTACTGCCCACATCAGCCCTAGCTGTAGGAGGAAATTTACTTTTGGATTTGTGTGTTGTTCTTAGCAGAATTCTGCTGAGATACTCACATATGCAGTTACGTTATTATTTTCATACCTTTGGCAGTTCTTCAATATTTCATCTTCCTAAATAATAAACTATGTTCAATGTTGCCAGATTCCCATCATGTACAAGGGACTTTCATCAGATTACACAAATTTTGTCAAGCTTGCATACAGTTAAAGAATGTATTGACTGCACAGCCTTAGCCTTCATGTGCGAAGAGCATAAAAACTAAGCTCCTGTTTGCAGTCAGGAGGTGTTCTGCAAATTTAGAGCCATCTGGGATCTACTTGATAAAGTCTAGTTGAATTTCTGATTTGCAAAACAGGCAGGAGCATTATTCTGAACAGACTGACTAACTTTAAATTCAGTTCAGTTGAACAGTTTCACCTTTCCATGATGAAACACAGATCTGCTCCCTTTATATTAAGCAACTTGGTTCACATTGACCTCAGCTCTTGGATTCTTCTCTTAAATACAGCAAATTAATTACCTAATTTTCCAGGGTTGCAGTTCAGTGTTGCAGGACTATAACCAATATATTCCTGGATCTAATTAAGATACAACTTTCAGTGCAGTGACTTTCGCAAAACAAAACCCTCTAACAGTGAAATAGACACAAGTCCAAAAAGGAATGACACTGAAATAACCAACATGCTGCAAATTCAAACAAAAACCTGCATCAGGTTGTGCATACACAGTAGTGTTGTAAGCTAACATTTGTTCTTTGGCAGCATTTATTAATATAAGTCAATAATTTAACCATTTAAAGCTTTAAAGTCAGTGCAAGTAGACATAAAATTAAGCAGTTCTGTTAAATAAAATAAAAAGAAAGAACTAAAGATGAACTACTATTAGAGATACTGATTTTAAGTATGGTAATTTGTTTCTGTGGGTACTTTAATGTTCTGGCAAAGATGTCTCTAGATCATGACACCAAGAATAATGACTTGCCTTGTCACCAATCAAAATCCACCAGTGCTCTGTTAAATGGAAAAAAAAAAGAAAAAAAGCCACTTTATAATCTTAAGGAAATTTGAGCAACTGGTTGTCACAGAAATTATTTATTATAAATAGTAAAGGACTGGTTATTTACCAAGTAAATGGCAACATTAATCTAGTTTAAGTCTATGAATTCTTATGATTCTAATTTGTATTTTAATCTTTCTGCCTGAAGCAGTGTCCAGCAACTCATTAAATGCAACCTAATTTACAATTAGATTAGGAATACCACCAAAATTACATTTGTCTTGGCTAACTATAATTCATAAGCTCATTTGGAAGCACCTGCAAGCAGCATTTGTTGCCAAATAGAGAAGGCAAGATTATGTTTCGTTTGACATGATAAATTTCCTAAAGTACAGAACTTGAAACATTTGCAGAACAAAGAACTTCTTGTAACCATGGCTAATTATAATTATGAGTAGTTCAGCACTGCTGAGGTACCTTGGAGTACTCATTGTTTAACCTGGAAACTATCTGAAATAAAGCATACTGTTAGTACTGCCTGAGAATATGCATGAAATAGAGAGTCTTCCTGGTCTAATCACTAGAATTTCACCTTTGGGAATAAATGAAAGTATTGTGACCAGAAAGTTGTTATGCTAAAACAATTGGAAGCAAAGTAAATAAATAAGCAAATAAAATAAAAGCCAACAACAAAAATGCAAACCAAAACACCTCACAGTAGCCTAAATCCAGCAAACCAAACCAAAGCACTGAAGAAAAAGCAGTGTCTCTCAAAACTCATGAAAGATGGAATTCAGATTTTAAGTAAACAGGCTCAATGCGGCAATACCTTCCCAGACTGTTTTATATGCTGGTTATTGAACTTTTTTTTTCCTAATAGCTTCAAATACATTATTAAATACAGAAAGTCTGGTGTCATTTTACCAAAATACTGAAGCATACTCAAGGTTTCAAGACAGACTTATTTTCCCAAGGTTATATGCCTGTAACTAGCCATAGCAGCCTTCCTTAGCATCACCCAATCTCTCTCAAAAACACAAAGTGCATTTGTTTTTCTGCCCAAACTTTACATCCATAAACTCTTTTTACACCAGTCTTTCAAAACCACAGTTCTTTCATCTGCCGCAAAATCCAGGTAAACACAACAGTTAATGCCATCTTCAAAACTTGCAAAACTATTCGCAAAAGTGTTCAGTTAATTTGCTAGGAAATAGCAGTAATTTTTACCAATCTCAGTCTTTTGTAGAGTTGAGTTTGTGAGGGCAGCTGTGGTCTGCTCTTCCTTGTAACCTTCTAATACTGCCTGTAACAAAGTGTTCATGTTGCTGAATCAATTAGCTCACAATATGAAGTTTGCTGTACCTGTGTATTCTGAAAATTGACGAGTCTCAGGGGCTCTGCACAGCCCAGAAGTATCGCTACTGCCATTTTCCCTCTTCACATATGTGCCAGTTTGGATCCCATCATATCTGAATGGCAAGTAGCGCTCCGTCAGATTGAGATTTTCTACTGAGTCAGTCACAACTGAAAGCACCATTCTCCCAGATTTGACCTGATTCCGCATGTTATATTTTATCCATGAATTATGCCATGTATGGTAACAGGCTTGTGACTGACACCTTTTTCTTGACTGAATTAAAGCCACCTGCTCAATACTGGGAGAATCTGACGGAAAAGCCTCCTGCTTATCTGATGTGCAGCAGAGTCAGAACTGTGAGGTGCTTTAAGCTGCACGAGTACTCCACAGATATGGGCCTAATCAAATAAGCGCAGCCAAGTACAACATTACTTTATTTAGCAACAGTCAAAGACAAAGAAATCTGTCCTTACTGATAGTTGCTGTCATGGCATTTATTTTAATCACCACTGGTTATTACAGAGAACGCAAAGACTTATTGAGGTTTACCAAGAAGCCTGATGGACACTGCTCAAGATTGTCATGTTATGACAATCACACAATAGAATTGTCTATATATGAATTAACAGACAAGGTTTTAATTAAGATCTAGAAGTCCAAGGGCAGTTTTGCATTTCAGGAAAACTGGCTCAGCTATGAATCTTAGGTACGCTTCTCAAAGCTCATATAGACAACAGTATGATGTAGACAATCTCTAATTCTAAAACATGACTCTGAAGTGATAGAAATGAGTAATGACATCCAGAAGCCATAGTAACGTAGGGATTGTTCAGTTTCTTCTGTTCTAGGATATTATGAAGTTTCCTCTTCTTCAGAAAAAGGAAGTAAGAATGTTAGCTTATGCTTCTGCCTGATCCCTTCTACAACTCCAAAGCACATCAAAGCAACCACTTCTTTTTAGAAAAATTACTGAAGAGTGAGGTGCAAAAATTGCCATGCAAGCATAAAATGAGATATTTCGCATTGCTGACAATGTCTGCAGTTCAAGTGTCAGGTGTAGACTCTGATCATGTCCAGTGGAACTTGAGTTCCCAAAACTCAGCTCCAGGATGGTTAAGTGATCCATGCTCAGGACACGAAACTGAAGACTAGGCTACTAGTTCTTTGAAGAACAGACAGATGAGATTCTGTCATCAGCTAGAACCACAGGCACCTTTAAGTAGATGTCTGAATTTTGACTCCTGCAGCCACAGATGAAACATGCTAAAAACACTTTAATTACACAAACAAGGCATGTGAACCCTAAAGAGCTGATGATTAAGATATGAATATATGAAGATATGAATAACCTGGGTACATTCTTTTGGATCACTGTTGCATTAATTTTAAGCCCTAAATTATTTGTAACAGCTGCTTTTAAAGGATCTAGAGGTTACCAGCAGCCTGACAAACTGTATTTCCTAAAATGATGGGAAGGAATTAATTTTCTCCTGCACTTCTCTCAAGCAGGAAATACGTCTAAATACAATAAAAACTCTCTGAATAATCATCATCCACAGGTAGAGGGAAACATGTTTTGTTGTTTTGAGTGGTTGGATTTTTGGGTGAGGGTTGGTTTGATGCGTGTGTCTCCCCCCACAGGCTGTGTGTCAGAGCCTCAGTTCAGGACTTCTCAAAAGTAAAACCTCAAGGATGTCAACAGTTTCAGCAATACACAGTTTGCCATCACTCATGTGTTGGACCCCACTATAGGATGCTTTGTGGGTTTTAGCTTTTTGATTACTACTGCTATATCTGGTTTGTCAAGGTGGACAGTGTTTTCAAAGGCATGCTCTGTACCAGGAAGAACTTGCTTGTATAGGCTGACATATTGGTTCCAGCAGTGACCATTTTGTTATTATCCCAGCCTTCTGTTACTGTTCCACAATGTTTTAATGAATTGGCTTTGCTTGACTCTTCATTAGAAGTTGGATGCATTTGTACTGGTTTATAAATATAGCACTAAGTATGTGAAACTGAATATGTGATCACTTGGTTACAGAGCTGATGCTGATGAAATAAATGTCAAAGTCATAGACTCCAAAGTGCAGCTAATTATAAATGTGCTGGTATCAACAGTTACAATGCTTTTTATAATTTTTCCATTTGGAATTACAGATGTCCTATTTTGAAGTAAGGGTAACTATTAAGGCTTCTTAAATTTTGGCTGAAGGACTTCAACAGATAAGAATAGCTCAAGTTATGTATCTGAGTATTCAGGTGTGGGATGCAAGAGAGCCTGAGCAGTGGCTGTAGCATTTTTCAGGATTGTGTGCTCTTTTGGGGGCAGATTTACCTGCTGTATTTGTTGATTAATCGTGTGAAACCATTATGACAGACTAATTTCAGTCATTAACAATAGCCAAAGGCAGGAATGAGGGGAATATCTGTGTCTCTGCCTGGGTGGTCTCTGACTTATTTAGAATCGTAGAATCATAGAATAGTTGTGGTTGGAAAGGACCTTAAGATCATCTAGCTCCAACCCCCCTGCCATGGGCAGGGACACCTCCCACTAAATTGTGTCACCCAAGGCTCTGTCCAACCTGGCCTTGAACACTGCCAGCTATGGAGCATTCCCAACTTCCCTGGGCAACCCATTCCAGTGCCTCACCACCCTCACAGAACAGGACTTCTGCCTTATAGCTAATCTGCCTTATATCTAATCTGAACTTCCCCTGTTTGTCTGAATCTGTTACCCCTTGTCCTATCACTACTGTCCCTAATGAAGGGTCCCTCCCCAGCTTCCCTATAGGCCCCCTTCAGATACTGGAAGGCTGCTATGAGGTCTCCACGCAGCCTTCTCTTCTCCAGGCTGAACAGCCCCAACCTTCGCAGCCTATCTTCATACAGGAGCTGCTCCAGTCCTCTGATCATCCTTGTGGCCCTCCTCTGCACTTGTTCCAACAGTTCCATGTCCTTTTTGTGTTGAGGACACCAGAACTGTATACAATACTCCAAGTGAGGTCTCATGAGAGCAGAGTAGAGGGGCAGCATCACCTCCTTTGACCTG
This sequence comes from Myiopsitta monachus, assembly GCA_017639245.1. Classification (NCBI taxonomy): domain Eukaryota; kingdom Metazoa; phylum Chordata; class Aves; order Psittaciformes; family Psittacidae; genus Myiopsitta; species Myiopsitta monachus. The sequence continues at coordinate 22,480,957 of CM029941.1, forward strand.
CTGGTCACGCTCCTTTTGATGAAGCCCAGGATACGGTTGATTTCTGGGCTGTGAGCACACACTGAATCCGCCTCATGTTAAATTTCTCATCAGCCAACACCCCCAAGCCCTTCTCCACAGGGCTGCTCTCCATCTCTTCTCTGCCCAGCCTGTAGGTTAGGGGAACAAGGCTCTAGCATATCCAGAAAAAAATGGTTTTGAAAGAAACATTACTTTTTTTCTTTCAAAGTCAGGATTTGAACTTATACTGATCCAGACTGCTGCTTCTTGCCACGAGCAGTAAGAGTGAAAGTTTCAATGCCTCCTGACCTTTCCCTTGCACTAACGTACAAGGTATGCATACATAGCCCTAAGAAAAAGCTATTTAAGAGTTTATGAACTTGTGTACGTAAAGTAGAAGCTATGTACAATGGAATCTACACCAAACCACATCCAAAATAGATTTTTTTTTCCATGAAGCATACTCAAGTGACAGATTTAATACTCAGTATTAGATTTAAACCCACTGTACATGTCTTTTCCTTTCTACTGGTGTTTCTCATCAAGACAATTTATCCTGAATAGCAAGAAATGAGAAGCCTGGATAACACTGAGTAGGGAGGATCAGGGTACACAGCATTCATTATCACTTGTGTAAGGCAGGAACAAAGGAATAAAGTGCACCCTAAAGCAGATTTACTGTGTAGACCTCTATAGTGCAAGGTGTTCAATGTAATTCATCTATGTGAAAATACGTCCTAACAGAAAATGTCTGCTGATATCATCCAGAACAGGTCAGTATAATGTCGGGTAAAAACTGGGTATTCTAATTTGAAACCATCTGTTACAGGACATTTTGGATATCGAAAGAAGTACTTGGATTCAAAAAGTGAATATACGGGAATTTCACTTAAGGACTTCACTCTGGTGGGTATGAAACAACTTGGCTGTCTTCGGGGCCCATGCAGCTGAAACGGTACACACAGGCTCATTTTGAAAATAACACATTAGATGCTAAGCACCCACTAAGTTGTTCTAGTGCCATAGCTTTATCATGAGCTTTCTAGCTCACCTCTTCCTCTGATCCTTTGTGGCTTTTTCACCAGGAAGTGTTTCATAACTATGTATCAATGTACCTTGTGTAATGTAGCAAATGTACTTTGTGTACTTTTCTAAAGAAAGTAAATGCAGGTTGTTCATTTTTGGCTCTTGACTTGGGACCAGTCTAGTGACAGAAGGGTCCACTTAGTTGAAAGTAGTTTTGGCATTATCTCTCCTCCAAGAAAGGTTGTAACTCTCCGTGCCTACACTATCCATTATAGAGTGACTGTGGGTTAGATCAGATTTTTTTCATCGTACTCAGACTGGTAGCACTTAGTGTTCTTTCCCATATGTTTTTAATGTTAGCTTTGTACAGTTAAAATTTGACATGAAGCTCAACAAATTCTTATTTCGTAGCATGCACATAGATAGAGTCCCAATATTAGCTTTTATGGATGTGTTAATTCCAATTAAACAGCTCTCGTTTAGACGTGTATGGAGAAAAAAACCAACTCTGTCTTTAGATGACCTGCACAACCTCCCTAATTATTGAGAACTTACTCCCTTTGCTTGCTAGGATTTTTCTAGGAGCTACAGCTTCCAGTTAGCTCTATTTCAGTCTGAACCAGTTTCCCTTAAAAACTGATAAGGCATTTTAGGCCATGAAAGAAAAATTATTTCCTCTTTCTACAGCTTTTCTTTTGCTGTGGTGTGTGGCTTAACTGAGCAGAAGGAGAAAGCTCTACATTCAGGTTTGGGCTCCTGAGCATGTCCCAAGCCTAAGCCGAAAGGCTTTAGGGAATGCAGTAGGATACTGTGGAGCTGCAGGAAGGTATCAAGGATATCTATGTATATCTCCTCAGAGTCCAGTGATTAGCAGGATAGGGTTTTCTGACTGCCAGTTTTCTTTAATAACAACTTGTGAATCTAAGTTCTGCAAACTTGCATTTTTTTAAATTTCTACTTAACCTTTACAACACATTTTATGGTGGCAAATCCCATAATTTAATACAAAGCTTTATATGAAGTGTTTTCTTTTAAATCTATTCTGATTATTTACTTGGATGAGATTTGATTTTGTGCTATGAAAATTAACATTGCATCTTCTCTAGAGCACCCATTTATAGACTATCCTAACTTTTTCTCAGTGATTTGGGGATTTTGGGAGGTGGGGTAGTGTAGGCTGTTGGGTCTTTTTTTTTCCTTTTAGAACTAGAAAAGCTAGTTAATGTTAACATTTTTTCTTCAACTTAATGATGTCACAACAGAAGGAGGCATCCAGGGTCAGTGAAGTATTTGAGCTTCGTAATGTTAGTAGTAAGGTGAAAGGATGGCAGTATACAAAGTATTTATAAACAAGTGAAGGAAAAAGATCTAATGGGACAATGGTAGAGAGCAAAGCCAAGAAACTTCACTATTTGAATAGTTAAAAATACTGTAAGGTAAATGTGCATAGATTAGTCAAACATTAGAGCTACACTTTGAATAACAGAGGGCAGTTGAGCAAGCAGTGTGAAATAAAAGGTCAATGTTCATGCACAACAGCGCACACTGGGACCTATACTTACACCTAATAACCAATTATGTGGGTAAAATTAACAGCATTCGCTCAAAACCACACAAGACTTGATTTTATTTTTCTTGGCTAAAAAAGACAACTATGCTAGAATTTATATTAGTTTGGTTCTGTTTTCTTCCCCCATGCATCCTTGTATCATCTCATAAAATCATTACGTGAAATACTTTGTTGAGTCCAGTTCAGGACTTCCATCATAACTTTAAGTAGCTGTAAGACTTAAGTGCAAAAAATAGCCCAGTTTCAGTCATCACGCTTAGTTTCTTCATCTAAGAGGCTGAGGACAACTTCCTAGTACAGGAGATGAAGAGCCTAACCAGAGGAGAGGCATTGCTGGACCTGTTGCTCACTAATGCAGAACTTACTGGAGAAGTCAAGATTGGAGGTAGCCTGGGCTGCAGTGATCATGTCCTGGTGAATTTCTTGGTCTTGAGGGGTACAGCATGAGCAAAAAGTAGAGGAAGGACCTCAAACCTCAGAAAAACAACCCTTTGGCTGTTTGGAGCACTAGAGCACTAGGTTTGAGACCATCTAAGGAACCTGAATGTGCCTAAGTCCATGGAACCTGTTGTGATGTGTATTTGGTTTGCTTGGTGAGCTTTTGGTAGCTGCCAGAAGCTTCCCCTCTGTCTGGCAGAGCCAAAGCCAGCCAGCTCCAGGATGGACTCACTGTGCACTGAGGCTGAGCCCATCAGCAGTGGTGGTAGTGGCTCTGAGATAACACAGTTAAGGAGGGAGAAAAGAGCTGCTGCAGAGCAGCAGCCAAAACCAGGAGTGAGAATATGTGAGAGCAACATCTCTGCAGACACCAAGGTCAGTGCAGGAGTGGAGGAGGTGCTCCAGTCCTGGAGCAGAGATTTCCCTGCAGCCTGTGGTGCAGTCCATGGTGACGCAACTGTGCCCCGGCAGCCCATGGAGGTCCATGGAGGAGCAGAGCTCCACCTGCAGTCCATGCAGGACCCCATGCCTGAGCAGGGGGATGCCCAAAGGAGGCTGTGACCCTGTGGGAAGCCTGCATGGAGCAGGCTTCTGGCAGGAGCTGTGGCCCCCTGGAGAGAGGAGCCCGCACTGGAGCAGGTTTGCTGCGGGAATTGTGACCCTGTGGGGATCCACACTGGAGCAGACTGTTCGTGAAGGACTGCACCCATGGAAGGGACCCCACACTGGAGCAGGGGGAGAGTGGCAGAAGTCCTCCCCTGAGGAGGAAGGAGCAGCAGAGACAACGTGTGATGAACCTACCACAACCCCCATTCCCTGTTCCCCTGCTTGGTGGAAGGAGGTTGAGAAATCGGGAGTGAAGTTGAGCCCAGGAAGAAGGGAGGTGCGGGGAGAAGGTATTTTAAGGTTTGGGTTTATTTCTCATTTCCTACTCTGATTTCATTAGCAATAAACTACTTTCTTTAGGCCAGGTTTGCCCATAATGGTAATTTACAAATGATCTCTCCCTGCCCTCACCTACATCCACAGTCCTTTTGTTGTATTTTTTCTCCTTGGTTCAGCTGAGGAGGGGGAGTTACAGAGCAGCATTGGTGGGCACCTGGAATCCAGCCAGGGACAGCCCACCACAGATGCGGGTGAAGTGGCTCAGCCACTATCCATCATATTTGAGAAGTTGTGGCAGTCCAGTGAAGTTCCCCGTGACTGGAAAGGGGAAATATAATCCCATTTCTAAAAGGCAAAAAAGGAAGACCCAAGGAACTACAAACCAGTCAGTCTCACCTCAGTGCCTGGCAGTATCATGGAGTAAATCCTTCTGGAAACTATGCTAAGGCACATGGAAAATAAGGTGACTGCTGACGGGCAGCGTGGCTTCACAGAGGGCAAACATGCCTGACCAATCTGGTGGATTTCTATGATGGGGACACAGCACTGGCCCATATGGGAACAGCAACAGGCATATTCTCCCTGGACTTGTGCAAAGTGTTCAACACTGTCCCGCATGACATCCTTGTCTCTAAATTGGCGAGACATCAATTTGATAGGTAGACCGCTCGGTGGATAAAGAACTGGCTGGATGGCCGCATGCAAAGGTTGCGTTCAACAGCTCAATGTCCAACAGGATACCAGTGACAAAAGGCGTCCCTCAGGGGTTGGTGCTGGGACGGAACCTGTTCAACACCTTTGTCAGTGGCACGGACAGTGGGATTGAGTGCGCCCTCAGCAAATTTGCCGATGACACCAAGCTGTGTGGTTCAGTTGATCCGCTGGAGGGAAGGAATGCCATCCAGAGGGACCTTGACATGCTTGAGATGTGGCCAATGCCAACCTGATGAAGTTCAACCAAGCCAAGTGCAAGGTCCTAAACCTGGGTCAGGGCAGTCCCAGGCACAAATACAGGCTGGGCAGAAAATAACTCGAGAGCAGCCCTGCAGAGGACTTGGGGGTGTTGACAAGAAGCTCAGCATGACCCAGAAGTTTGTGCCTGCAGCCCAGAAAGCTGACCATGTGCTGGGCTGCACCAAAAGGACCGTGGATCAGAAGGTCAAGGGAGCTGATTCTTCCCCTCTACTCTGCTCTCACGAGGCCCCACCTGCAGTACTGGGTCCAGTTCTGGGGCCCCAATACAAGAAGGACATGGATCACTTGAGGAGGTCCACAAAAATGATCAGGGATGCAGCACCACCTATATGAGGAAAGGCTGAGATAGTTGGGTTTGTTTAACCTGGACAAGAGAAGGCTCCAGACTTCTCTAACACATAGAGAATCTATAGCAGCCTGCCAGTACTGTAAAGAGGAAATACAGGAAATATGGGGAGGAACTCTTTATCTGAAAGCACAGTGATAGGACAACAGTAACAGTTTCAAACTGGAGGAGGGTAGATTTAAATTATATTTTAGGAAGAAATTCTTTACTGTGATGGTGGAGAGGCATTGGAGCAGGGTGCCCAGAGAAGCTGTGGCTGCCCCATCCCTGGCAGTGTGCAAGGCCAGGATGGACGCGGCTTGGAGCAATCTGGTCTAGCAGAAGGCGTCCCTGCCTGTGGCAGGTGGGGTTGGAATTGGATGGTTTTTAAGATCCCTTCCACTGGAAACCAGTCTATGATTTTATTAAACCTTTATTTTTCCATGAACTGAGAAACCACTGAAGTTACTACATCAATAAACAAACCTGTTTAAATAAAAAGCGTATCTTATTCTCCAAGATTATAATTATTAATTCAGATCAGTAAAATTTTGTGAAGCCATGGACTACACTGAGAGCTTTAGAAAAGCAGGTTAGGATTAATTCAGAAGGTAACTGCTACTGGTATTAAAAAAACTCATCATGGAACATAAGTATGTCAGCCTCCAGATAAGAGTAGTTTTATTTCAAGATAAAGATGTAGGCCGCACTACCCATGAAACGGTTCTAGACGCATTCTGTCTGGACTTTCTGGATGTCTCTGAGCAATTCCATGTCGCAGCAGCAACTCAAGATAAGGTGGCCAAAATGAGTCATCAATTGATACATAGGGTTCATGTGGTGTGTTCACTGATTTGTCTATAAGAATCTGGAACAGCAAAAGAATAAGACTTAGGAAATGAACAGAACAGCTATATTTTTATCTCCTTTAACTGAATTTATACAAATTATTGTAATAAGATACTTACATAGGCAACATAAGAAATACAAGACTGCAGAATTCTCCTTTATTGAGACCAAGTTTTCCACTGTCAAAAATTATCAGAGTAATTTACAGAGGTATAACTGTAAATGCCTAAAAAACCTGAACATGAAGGTGGTAAATCCTTACATCATTAATCCTTAAATCAGTGTCCAATAATTTAAGATTAAAAACATAAAATAAGAGGGAAAACTAGATTTCATCACTTCCCCAAAACCATAATGACTTCCTGTCAACAAATGGTATTTCTCCATGATCCTTTTGTATGTTAGCAGATAAGAATGTTATACAATTTTTCTAAATTTCACTATAAAGATAAAAGTCATTTTAGACTAGGAAAAATTCTTTTTCCTGTATTTTGTGCCCTTCTGTGCATAGTGTTAGAAAGAAATACATTTGCAGCTGTGAAAAGTTAAACATCATAGTCCTACTTTAACTTCTTTATATTTACACATCAAATCTTCCTCCTCATTTCATAAATGGATTATCCAAATTCATAATATCACTACTTCTTAGGGCAGGACAAGCACTTTACAACTCATCTCCTCCTGACCATTCTTTACTCCATTGTTCCCATCTAAATAGAGTGTTAGTTAATGAAGTTAAAAACAAAGATGAGTTTTGACATTTTTTTTTCTGTTCCTAGAGACCATGTTTATGCCCCCATAATATTGCTCATGGGGAATATTGCACACATTAGATTAAATAATCTTACCCATCCCATAGTGCTCTCCCTATTAATCCCATTAAATTAATCATTGCACTCACAGCTTCTAAATGTTATAGCTTCTCCAATTTCAGTATGTACAAAAGATTCAGTCTGCCTTTCTAAACTCACTCTTGGACATAACTTTTTTTTTTTTGCCCATTACTATTAAACAAGAAAAACACTTCCTTTTCAGAACATTCTAAAGAATTGTACAGTTCATATCTTTTCTATTTATCTGCTCTGAGTATTTACTCCAAATGCATTATTTTAGATTAATTATCAGAAAAGACATCTGATACTCCAAAACAGCCTTTATGGCTGTAACTTGACATATGTTTCTATTGTAAACTGTTTTTCAAATCCTAAACAAGTTCACTAAATTCTCAACCAGAAAGGACTACTCCTCAAACTGTTAAAAATAACAGCTCATTACTGGAATAAAAAGTAATATAACAGAAATTCTGAAGTTTGCATGAGAAAAGAGGTTACTGCTTGCTTACGACTTACACTAACTTGATAAAGTAGGTACTGATATATCTAAATAATATAAACATATATACCTAGCTTGTCAAAACAGATTTATTAAAAATGTACACTTACTGTGTAACAAACACACACATGGAGATTGAGGAGACATGGTTAGGAACACATGCACTGATTAGAATGCTGTGAATGAATTATGGTTGTACAACAGCAAATCCTAAATCTGTAATTATTATACAAAGGTGAATTTGTATTTGTCTCTTTAAGAAAGCATTATCTATATCTAAGATGACGCTTTTGAAATTTAACAGGGACTTGAAGCTAAAACCAAGTTGCTCAACGGAAAAAAACCCAACCTCCGATAAAATAAAGATAAGAGACATTGATAAATTATGCCAAGACAGTCAAAATTAAAAGAAGTCGGAATTTTTGGAACTATGATTTTCCCAAATGTAAATCCGACATTACTTGGGTGTGCTCACATTTTGAGGAGATTAACAATATCAGAAAAATATGAAGGGCAATTTTAAAACATTAGAAGAGCTTTAAATTTTCAATTCCCCAGGGAACGTGGCTATTTTAAATTCTGTTTTCAAACTCTACCTAATTTGGAATTAACAGACATGCTGAGATACTTGAAGCATGTAAAACTATTTTGATGATGTAAGTCCAAAGTCAGGGCTTTAAAGTAAAACAATGTCATAGTGACCAGATCATAGCATCTTAATACCAGAACACTGTTATTAATCAAGTTTTCCATTGGGCGGGTGGAATGAAGAAACCAAAACAATTTCCCCCAGGGAGGTCTTACATATAGGTGCTTACAACTGCCTGAAGAATTAGGATGGGGGAAGAATAGGAAAATTCACTTCAAATAATACACTTGGAACAAGGTTAGTGAAACGATTATTAATGCTCCTTCAAAATCATGCTTTGGAGTTCAAACTCATTTTAATGAATTTGCAATGGGATTAAAATGTGCGATGGGATTAAAAATACTAAGAAATCCTGGCATATGTATATGCCAGCATATATGGCATATATGTAAGGCATACATATAAAATCGATTAGAAATGGATGAATCTGATTGATTTCCTCATTTGAGAGGATAATTCAGTTAATACATACAATAACACATTAAATAGTCCTTTTATAACTATTATCCAAGGACTGGAAAAAGAGAAATATAACGCCCATTTTTAAAAAGGGGAAAGTGGAAGACCCAGGGAACTACAGACCAGTCAGTCTCACCTTAGTGCTTCACAACATCATGGAGCAGATTCTCTTAGAAACCATGCTAGGACACATGAAAAACAACGAAGCAATTCATGACAGCCAACTTGGCCTCACCAAGGACAAATCATGCCTGACCAGTGTGGTGGACCTCTATGATGGGGGCACAGCATTGGTCTATGAGGGAAGAGCAACTGACCTTGACTTGTGCAAGGCACTTGACACTTACCTCTAAACCAGGATGTCTCTATGTCTATGGAGAGACATAAATTTGATGTATCTATCTCTTGGGGGATAAAGAACTGCCTGGACGGCTACACACAGAAAGTCAATGGCTAAATGTCCAGCTGGAGACCACTAATGAGAGGCGTCCCTCAGGGGCTGGTGTTGGGACGGATCCATCTTCGTCAGTGATATGGACAGTGGGATTGAGTGCGCCCTCAGCAACTTTGCTGATGACACCAAGCTGTGTGGTTCAGTTGACATGCTGAAGGAAAGGGATTACATCCAGAGGGCCTTTGCACACCTTGATGGGCTTGAGGTGGCCAATGCCAACCTCATGAAGTTCAACAAAGTGAAGTGCAAGGTCCTACACCTGGGTCAGGGCAATCCCAGGGACAGCTACAGGTTGGGCAGAGAAGAGATTCAGAGCAGCCCTGTGGAGAAGGATTTGGGGGTGTTGGTTGATGAGAAAATGAACATGAATCGGATTCAGTGTACACTCACAGCCCAGAAATCAACCATATCCTGGGCTCAATCAAAAGGAGCGTGACCAGCAGGTCGAGGGAGGTGATCCTGCCCCTCTACTCTGCTCTCATGAGACCTCACTTGGAGTATTGTATACAGTTCTGGTGTCCTCAGCATAAAAACGACATGGAATTATTGGAACAAGTGTAGAGGAGGGCCACGAGGATGATCAGGGGACTGGAGCACCTCCTGTATGAAGGCGGGTTGAGAAAGTTGGGGCTGTTCAGCCTGGAGAAGAGAAGGCTGCGTGGAGACCTCATAGCAGCCTTCCAGTATCTGAAGGGGGCCTATAGGGATGCTGGGGAGGGACTCTTCATGAGGGACTGTAGCAATAGGACAAGGGGTAATGGGTTTATAGTAAAACAAGGGAAGCTCAGATTAGCTATAAGGCAGAAGTCCTGTACTGTGAGAGTGGTGAGGCACTGGAATAGGTTGCCCAGAGAAGCTGTGGATGCCCCATCCTTGGCAGTGTTCACGGCCGGGTGGACAGGGCCTGAGTAATCTGGTCTAATGGGAGATGTCCCTGCTCATGGCATAGTAGGTTGAAACTAGATGATCTTTAAGATCCTTTACAACCCTAAACATTCTATGATTAATATTTTTTTATTTTTTATGAAAAATGATTTTTCCATATGATTTTTACTGAAACAGTACAAAATATATAATGAAATCAAAGAAATCAGTTTAGTTGTTAAGCATAGCACCTGTTTCCCTTAATATGAGCCAGTATGGCTCATAAAACTCGTTGAAATAATTACTATAAAATTAAGATATATGGGATAATCATACTCCGTATTAAGCTGAAGATTTAGTTACCTAAACTATTACTGCATTTTTTTTTAATGGGAGTTTAATTTGGTAGGAATTATAACAGAAATCTGACATAACATTCTTAAACATTCTACTTTTCAATTAAATATCTTAACTGTATATCATATGATGTTATTGTATATCATATGATGTATATATATCATATGATGTTATTTATCATATGATGTATATCATATGATGTATATATTATGGTCAGATCTGAGTACTGGAAAATCCCCCAGAACTCTATATAACAAAGCCAACTCACCTCTAATATGTCTTTCAGTGGTTTCAGTTGTACAACCGGCTCTCCTTGAGAATTCTGCAATGATAACCACCCCCCAGATGGATTAGCAAAACCCAAACCTAAAGTCAGGAAAAATGTTAACTGGCAAATAAAAATAATCACACAATTATTTGATAGCATCATACACATCATATGAAGAATTTTACTTAGGTTTAGTCATGACAGAAATAACAAGGTAGTACTTAAATCTACCAGCTCAATATAATTATAAAAGAGATTAACCTTAAATGATCAATGTATACCTATCAGGGTTTATGTTTAAATAAAACCAAGTACATTGTGTTCATAATGTAGTACAGTGCAGAACATATTCATATGACCTGTTAGGAAAAAAATGGCTTTTTGTGAACTTTAGGAAAATGTTTATAATAAACATTTTGACACAGCTCAGGACTTCACTTCATAGTGCCTAAATATATTTAATGATTTGCTGATGACTGTTTGCTTAGTCTGATTTCAATTTTGGGGGAAAAAAAGTCTGTAATAAAATGCCATTAGAAAATTACTTGTTTTAATAGCAAGCAAATCATTCCATTTCTCTATGAACTGATATGGATTCCTTAGGCAGCAACACCAACGAAACTGCTTGTGGTGCTGCGTGGTGAACCTGATTCTTTTTCTATTTTATCTTTCCTCACCCCCATCCATGTCACATTCAAGAAAACAAGAGGTAATACAGCACTGGCAGGGCAGGGCTGCTCACTCAGTTGTGAGAGACGGATCTGAAATCAGACTCCACTGTCCATTGCTTCAAAGATTGCTAGGAGAAGCTGAGATGGGATTCCATGGCCCATTGTCTGAGAGACTGGTGTGAGGAGCTGAAATGGGACTCCACTGACCATCGTCTCAGAGATGGGTGAGAGGAGCTAAGACTCCAGTGTTCATTGCCTGAGAGAAGGGTGTGAGGAACTGAAATGGGACTCCATCATCCATTGCCTCAGAGATGGGTGGGAAGAGCTAAGACTCTTCCGTCCATTACCTCGAGGTTTGGTGTGAGGAATTGCTGCCCATTATCCCAAGAATTGCTACAGACATCTGTGTGTGTGCAGACATGTGCAATTGAAGAGCTGGGTGCAAGGCCAGCAAAACCAGTCCACAAAGAACATGCAGTATGCGACATTAAGAACAGAGGTACTCCCTCCAACCCATTATAAAAGGGGGAAAAGGTAATCACCAAAAAAAAAAAAGAAACCAAAAAACCATCACAATGAGGGCAAATCCAGAAAGCACACCTTCAGGAGGACTGCTCCAGAAGGACACCTCCACAAGGACACCCACTCGACACCTACCTCCGACAACTATTATGGACTGTTGGGGACACTCTGCTCAGATACTATGAAACCTGAAAGACTCGCACCACCTCCGATAATGACTACGGACCCTGGAGGACTCCCACCACCTCTGATACCAACTACAGACCGTGGAGGACTCCCACCACCTCCAGCGATACAACGGAGGTCCAGGACACAGCTGGATCCACAGTGGTGACTACCTCTCTCTCTCTGCACCCCAAATTCTTCCTTCATTTCTAGCTTTTTTTCCAATCTGTCCTATTGCTATCCCCTTTTTGTAATGATTTCCCTTTTTATAATAATTGCCTTTTTGTAATAAACCAACTGCTCAATTATGGTATTTGGCCTCATTTATGTCTTAATTTCACTCTTAGGATCATGAATGAAATGAGTCCAACACTGGGGTTTTCTCCAGACAGATCCTGACATCAGCACTGCTATTTCATATGTCAAGGTAAGCCCTAAGACATTAGCAGCTGCACAGCACTTTATGCAAACTCTATTTCTGGAAAAGATGAATACAAGTGAAAAAGAAGAGTTTGTGAAAGGCAAGTTCTGGCTCCTTCTTTCCAGTCTGAGTTCTTACTATTCTCGCCTTCAGAAAGCCACAAGAGGGGCATACTGCCTGCTCCAGGGAAACCTTGCAAACCACAGAGCTAGGGCTCCAGACTATCTTTGAGCCTCTGTCTTGATAATAGGCTGAAGAAATAAGACTGCAAAAGGTTCCTTAGAACAATCATGAAGAATTTCCCTGGCCAAAATACTATTTTGTAACTTATTTAATGAGTTCAGTATTCATGTTGCAAAGTTTAAATTAGGTTATGACTACAGTAATTACTAGAAGGGATATACAAAGAGTAAGATCCTAAGGATGTAAGTGTAGAGAGGTTTGCACTCTCACAGAGCTAGAAAACTTACTTTGCTAAGTTTATACGTTGTATATATTGTTTTGTAAAATTACATTGCTTACATATTTTTAAGTGCCACCAATGTAATAACTACGTCTAATTAATGTTTATAAAGTCACTTTAAAGCAGGAAGCTCAGCAGTTATTTAACTTCAAAGGCACTTTCTCCATTCCAAGGAGATTCTTGACATATTCTTCTTGACATAAAGAATATTTGTTTACATACGACTTTTCATACATTTTAACTTAGAGAAAAAAAAAAAAGGCTTTTTATCTGAGATTTAAAATGCAAGATAATTCTTACTGCAACCACTACCTATAGAAAAAGTGTTGGGCCACAGCAACAGAACCTAACCTTGGTTGCTGTGATTCTGTCTCCCTTCCCACTCCCAAACCTAGATGCAGGCACCTGGTGAAAGGAGGGTGGAACCAAAATAGCATTATAAGCAAAATATAATACTCTGTTTGAAAGTGATTGAAAAAGACTATTAAAATGGACATCATGCCTTGAAGACTCTGTGTGGTATTTTCCATGCAATACAAATACTTCTGTGAAAATCTAAGATTTAATTTAACAATGACAGCAACAAAAAGCTCAAGGTTCACCAGTTGAGATTAACAGGAAGAAAAAAACCACAGGAGTGTAATTAGCTGCTTTTGTGATGACTGTAAGTTGTCAGGTTTTTTTTATAATATTGGTTTTCACCAGGTTCTAAAAAAGATGAATCCAAGTGGAAGAAAATACAGAAAATTGGTCTCACTAGGATAACCCAGAGGAAAAAATAATAAAAAAAAAATCCTCACAGAAGAAGAATAAAAGAGCTTTTCCAGTACAATTCACAAAACAAAAAACCAGGATGTATAAGATTGCTGTCTGTAAATATACAGGAGGAATAAACACAAGTAATAGCTATTCTAAGGACAATACTGCTTCAGAATGTATGGATCTGTGTTAGACATTAATAAATTTAGACTGGAAGTTAGGAGACAGTTCCTAAGGTACTACAATAAACCTCAGTGGAAGCAGTAGTAACAAAAATAATTAGTTTTAAAATAGAGTGCAATCATATTAAAGAAATTATATTATGTGGTTGTCTGAAATAGTAGGGGAGTGGATTGAAGAGAGCTCTCTATTTCTGTATTACACATGGCTGAATATCAAAAATCAACCCCTACTATTTTCCTAGCTTTTTTGGTAACTAATCTTTCACATAGTAATGGTAAAAGCCTATTTTTACTGCAGACTTTAAATTTATTGTGCAAAATACTTCCTATTTTCCCTAAAGTTTTAAGGTAATTTTTGGTCCAGTTTGCCTGAACAGAAACTGGCGGTTAACATTCCAGACTGCACTGTAATTATAAACACTTGTCCTTATTATTGTTCCAAAAACACTGTTAGACAATTAAAATTTACTTTGCCAATGAAAACATGAATCCACTTGCCGAGTCCAGTAAAAGAAAATGGAACAATTTGGAGTGAACCCCTCACCAATTCCAAATTTGGCACAGCTTGCAGTTCAGTAAGAAGTGCAGTACATTGCTATGCATCAAATTGGGTAAAGGATATATGAATTAAAAGGAAAATATCCAGCTGGGAACAGCCTTAAATAATATAAACCAACCTGAAGAATATTGGTATCAAAACTAGAAAATATAAAATATCAAACCTAAATGATCAGCTATAAGAACTATACTTACTTCAAAATATAACTGCAGATTCTATGCTACTGACCTTAAAAAGATCTTGCATCTAATTGAACATTCAAAATTTAATACTTCTTAAGAAAATCTTACCTTCTTTTCAGCACTTCCACCTTTCTCTGGAGAAGGAAAATGTTCTTCCACGAAATCCTCCAGAGCAGTCAGTATTTTTCTCTTATATACCGTTAGTTGCAACATTTTCTTTTTCTGTTCATGAAATGCTCTAGTATTCATAATACTAATAGAAACATAGCAGTAGAATATGAAATTTAATAAATAAGAAGTTCTTCAGTAAAAAAAACCCTTGCTTTCTATTGTTATAAGTTCAACATTTGAATCACAGGATATAAGCAGATAATAGCAATATTTTCTGTTTCAAATATGGATTACTGAGTAATTTTTGATCTATTTAACAAAAGGAGAATATTTAAGTCCGCTTGCTCATTTGCTCTTGTTGATATTTAATTTTTTTAATATAAAATAATGCGGAAATACCTTTCCTTGGAAACTTTTTCAACTTTGTTTTGTGCCTCTTCTTCAGTTCTAGTAAGAGTATCTATTAACTGCTTCTGTTCTTCATACCACTGCTGCTCTCTTTGAAACACGAAAAGTAGGAGATGTTGCAACAAATGTAACAGTTTCGTTGAACAGCCAAAAAAGATAATGTGTTGTAACAAAGCTCACAGCATTTTCGAGTTCACATTATTATATTACCTTTTCAGGTCTTCTTCGAGGTTTTTATTCTTTAACTGAACTGTTGACAGCACACTTTCAAGATCATCCTTTACATTCTGCAACTATAAAAAAAGATACAAGTAAACCTACAGTTTGCAGGTAGCCCAGTTGGTAAGATTCTTTCTAGGTAAACTTACTTTCGTAAACCTTCTAGAGAGCCAAAATTATCTGTAATTTCTTAAATACAACTACAGAGTGACACACTACCTTTAAATCCAGTTGAGCTATTGAAAATTATACTGCCACCAGCTGCTTATTTGTGCCTTGAAGCTCTGACCTGAAGCAGATTATAAAGCACATACATGAACTGCTCATCTGATGAAAGACTGAGAAGAAAACATCTGCAGTACCAGGCCTGTATTGTCTCAATCACTGCAGCTGTTTACACGAATAAATTCATGCATGTTAATTGCAGCAACATAAAATATATAGCACTCAAAAAACAAAGATGCTGCAAAGACTAACTGCACCCATGAATTAAATGGTCCTCAGTGATATGGACATTCCTGGGAGATGCAAAAGGGAGAAATAAGACTACTTCAGCCAGAAGCTATATGCGCTGCTGAAGATAGGGAAGAGCAGACTCACAGTGGACTTTTTCGTTACTGCATTATATTCTACAAAGCAGTATTTCTAATAGTTTATGTGTTTTGTTTAATACATGACTTGGATATATTCTGCCTCCTTCCACAGGAGGAATTTTCATATTTATCTCAAAGAAATAAAAATTTTGAGAATATTTTACAGAAGCAAATATGCTCCATCTATGAAACATCTGAAAAAAAAAATCAGAATCCTAAATACAGCACAAAATGTGATATGATATCAAATATTCCATACCAATACAATCAAATGAAAGAGTGTAACCAAAGAACTTGTTAATAATGACTCTGAACTGTGGTTGAGTTTCCTATTATGACTGACACTAGAGAAAGGAAAGCGGCTAGGAAGAAGAAAACCAAAAAATAGTGGTGTGGGGTTTGGGGTTTTTCTTGGGAGGGAGGGGATGTTTTCGTTGGTTTTTTTTTTAAGCCGTAAGCACAGCAATATTCTCAGGTCAAGCTGCATACCAATGTCCAGTCAATATAGTGTCATGACACCCCTAAGACATTCTTGATTTGCTCTTTCTTCCAAGGCTGGAAGATCTCAGTAAGTTATTTGCAAATTATTGCCACAGAAATCTAAATCTAAGAATACTGACTTCTGTATAATACATAATGTTACATTATTCTATATCAAGTATGAAATTAATATATAAAAACCTTTATGTTAAAAATATTCACTACAACTAGGAAAGTTTTGTAGTTATAATACAGAGGGAGGGAGGAAAAAACATTGTAACAATGCCTAAAGAAACATACACTGTATCCTAGTAGTAGTGCACCACAGGAATAGTTATAGGAAAATGCAGCAATTATGTACATATCTTTTTCCAAAGAAAAAGTTATTATCTTTCGACAAACAAAAAGACTTACCTCTTTTTTTCCTAATGACAACAGTATATCTGGATTGGTAGAAATCACTGAAAAAGAAAATGATTTTTTTTTTTGCATTAGATGATACAGACTTGGTTATACTGAAAAGCAGTCTGGCTGGAGAAAATCTGGTGTAGCCGCTAAAGAACTAGTTTGGCTGTAAACAGCAGTTTAACAAAATCTTGTGGTGTCCTGCTGGGCTAACCTACTGTCACTTTTCAGCAAGTTAAATTAGACTGAAAAAAGTGCGGTGTTAATGCTTCCATGTTATTTTTTACACTTGAATTAGCTCAGGTATATAGGTATATAATACTGAATGCGAACTACAGTCATACTTCAAGATAAGTATGCCTATTTTTTTCAGTGGAAAGGATTCTATCAACATTACCAATGTGGGCAATCAAATTCTTTCAGTCTTTAAATTCCTTGTTAAACAGATTCCAGAAGGCTTTACAGTCCTAGTCAAGCACATCAAAGAACTTAACAAGAATTTCACCATTGATACTGTTTAAAAAACCAGCTCTATGTAGGGAGAGAAAAGGCCCAGCAAGGCTAATATCCCAATTCCAACCCTGAGCAACAGCAATATTTAATGGAAAGTACTGTGCTATTGGAAGGATGTGGCAACATTTCCAATACTTCTGCAAAACACAGCTCTTGAATTTTCTGAATACTGAATTGTATTTGATAGCCTTCAATGGACTCCAATCAATTCTCAGTTCCATATCAACTTGCAGCACTGCATAAACATATGACTTCTGAAAAAGTGAAGAATGTGAATCTCTTAACAGTAGAAATGAAAGCTACTGTAACAGATTTAAATCTTAATATGACAGTAATGTTTTTTGTCCAGGCTTGGGCTCCAAATCTCTCATCTTAAAAATAATACTCCAATCAAAGCTTTTCCTAAACAAAAAGAAAAACCCTTAATCCTCCCATAGAATCATAGAATAGTTAGAGTTGGAAAGGACCTTAAGATCATCTAGTTCCAACCTCCATGCCATGAGCAGGGACACCTCACACTAAACCATGTCACCCAAGGTTCTGTCCAACCTGGCCTTGAACACCACCAGCGATGGAGCATTCACAACTTCCCTGGGCAGCCCGTTCCAGTGCCTTTACCCTCCCGGTAAAGAACTTCTTCCTTACACCCAGTCTAAACTTCCCCTGTTTAAATTTGAACCCATTACCCCTTGTCCTATCACTATTGCCCCTAATGAAGAGTCCCTTCCCAGCATCCCTATAGGGCCCCTTCAGATACTGGAAGGCTGCTATGAGGTCTCCACGCAGCCTTCTCTTCTCCAGGCTGAACAGCCCCAACTTTCTCACCCCGCCTTCATATGGGAGGCGCTCCAGTCCCCTGATAATCCTCGTGGCCCTCCTCTGCACTTGTTCCAATAGTTCCATGTCCTTTTTATGCTGAGGACACCAGAACTGTATACAATACTCCAAGTGAGGTCTCAGGAGAGCAGAGGGGCAGGATCACCTCCTTCGACCTGCTGGTCATGCTCCTTTTGAGGAATTAAATATCTACCAAATACAGTTGATTTCATAAGTGCATAGAAGTACATTTTCAGATAATTTTATAGCTTTTATCTCCACAAACTTTGAGAAGCCTTAGATCAGTAGTTTTAAAAGCAGTGTTATTTCCTAGATGAAAATCAGCAGAACTACTGAATGTCACAATAAAACCCCTCTTACCTGGAGAATTACTGTCACTAAATCTTGACACAAAAATTTGAGCAGAGCGGTCCCAAATTAAGCTTATGTTTAAGAACTGTGGAGGTAATGTTTTGTGCTATTATTAGGGCAAGATTTCTTTAATGAAATGAATACCCTACATACCTACATACACGTGATAATATTAACCGGTATGCTTTTATTCACATTCACTGGCGCATTTGAAGGAACCCATATAGATCCGATTATAGTGAGCCCTCACTACCTGGAATAATCAATTTCTACTATTGGTTTCTAACCCTTCTTTTAAAACTTAAAAAAAAAAAACCAACCCACTGTTTTTAGATACCTAATCCCAAGTATGTGCTCCCTATTCAATATTCATATTCATTGACATTTAAGTATCACAATAGAAGGCCATATCTTGCTAGGAAAGAAATTGGTAACTCAGTGAAGTAACAGTGCAGATCTAAGACACTGGGACAACATATTTATGGCAGAAAGAACACTGGTTGCTTTATCTATTATCAGGCAAAGCTTTTTCAGTTATGAATTACTATATTGCAAAAATAAAATGTCAAACAGAATTGACTAGTGATACACAGAACAATTACTAAGCAAAACACTACCAGATGCTATGAATATAAAAGCAACTACTATACACGTTTACACAGAAACTCCTATTAAAATAAAAGGAATTTGACATAATACTAACATTTTCCAGAGAAAAACAGAAATTATGCAGACACCACAATTGTTTTATATAGTTTAACATATGATTGCTTCCACTTCCTTATTTTGCAAAGGTACAAGTTAAAGTCTATTTTCATAAGCCAAATGCTTGTTAAAAAGTTTTAATTCAGCTGATTTTGCAGCTCTCGAACTACATATATAGTACCAGAAATTTAGAAAGACACTAAAGTAAAAGCTTTGAGCAAAAAATTTGCATTATGGATTCAAGTCTGTGTGCCAATATTGTGCCCAAAGA
The DNA here is from genome assembly GCA_017639245.1 of Myiopsitta monachus. Classification (NCBI taxonomy): domain Eukaryota; kingdom Metazoa; phylum Chordata; class Aves; order Psittaciformes; family Psittacidae; genus Myiopsitta; species Myiopsitta monachus. The sequence continues at coordinate 22,500,225 of CM029941.1, forward strand.
AATGTAGAACTGCCAAGCCATAACATCTGAAAATAAGGTTTAAAATTGAAATGCTGTCAGGCCCTCATTTACAAGAAATGACCTGGCCACTACTAAAAGCAGAAACCAAAGTAACAAGACAACATGCCATTCATGCTCTATTAATAAATTGTATGAAATTAGTATTTCTGCTATTCCTAGTTGAAAACATTGAATTTACCTAAGTAATTCTTCCTTCAAAACAAATAGTAGAAAGAAGCCAAGATGGACAGAGAAGATGTAAATATACAGAGTCCTCATTTTTATACAAGAATTGTAACTCTATTTGAATTCTTAGCAGCAACTTCTTTTTTCTCCCCTCAGAAAGTTAGCCAAAAAGACAAAGCTTTGGCTGCAAAATATTATTTGCATTATAATGTGCATAAATCATTTTTCCAGCACAAAATTAAGATTTCTAATAATAAATCTTATCACCTGGGAACAAGTAAGAAAGATTGAGCAAAGCAAGTCAGCAAGCCAATAAAAACGGGTCAAGCCCCAAGAATATTTTTAAGCAAACAGCTTAAAATTTAAATTTATTATATATTTAAATAAGAAACCCTAACATCTCTAGGTATTCTACCCAGTTAAAAAACTGTAAGTACTCCCAATTAATTTGCTTTAAGCCAGCAGCTTATTCATGAGCAGCAGCCAAGAACCAGTATTTCCCAAATTCAATGTCATACGTTTGGTCTACTGAACTTCAAAAGAAGCTGGACCATTACTTCAACGGTCATCTGAAAATGCATTCCAATTTGGACAAATTACAAAGATACTAGAAGTCACTATCTGCGGTCTAAAACGCATTCTTGCTATTTTCTGAACACTAAAAAACCCAAGCCTCTTCTTTCATAAGAAATAGTCAAATAACTAGTGAGTTTTACTAATAAGATGAGTAGAAAGACGCTAACAAGGCCTTGAGAGGAGACATAAGACTGAGTGCTAACAGAATACTAACGATAGTCTAGTGTGAACTATTTCTGGAGTTTCCAAATGGGACATCTGAAAAACAGACTACTTCACTCACACTCAGATTCTGAACGGTTTTCTTTTCAGTGTCTGACCATATCAGCCTTGCAACAGAATGAAATCAGTCAGCACTGACGCTTACGCACAAAAAATATTTTGAAGAACTGAGGAATTTATATCTTTTGACTGATAATGCCTAACAAACTTAAGAGCTACTACTTGTCTCAGTGATTTTTCCTTCTCAGGATCAATAAGTGATCTGGATTCCTATGTTAAAATAAACTGAAATTTCTTTTACCGTCTTTTCTTGACTCGAAATCTCTGACCTTTGTTAAATCCAAGATAAGACATTTTGTTACTATGTAATGGCCCTACCACTGAAGGCTTACTTCAGAGTTCCAGCTAGTACATCATAATAAGACATACTGTTTTTAAGTATTAAAACAAAAATAAAAAATCAAATGTGTTATGGTTAAAAATATGTATAGGCAAATTATCTTAAGTTTATTAGCAATACTTGCAAAGATAAAAAATTTGTCCAGTTCTTAAAAGACAATGAACACAATTATTTGCCAAAGTAGTTTTCTCCTAAAACAAAAATACAAATGAAAGAAAGAAAATCACAGAATGGAGAAACCTGCTGGAGGGTAACAGCATAATGGACTTCTGTGATTTTGTTAGGAGGCCTAACAGTTATTTTTTCCATTTGACTGACTGATGAATGATGATACGAATCATGTATTTATTTGTTCAGAAACATAAGATTAAGTTATAGTAGAATTCAAAGTGAATTCTAAGTTCACTTAGAACAGAAGTGCAAAACAAGTATAAAAATAAAACATACATGCTAGTGTGGGAAAAACTTAAGTAGTTATAGTATGAAAATACAATCAGTATATTCAATACACAGTTTAAGATGCCTAGATGAAAGAGACTTCTCAGATGTTTATATGAGTATATCTTACATGGAAGCTATTACTTACCTTCAGGACTTCTTTTTTGCCACTGATTATATTCTGCTCTCAAAGCTTTAATTTGCATGACAGACAAGGAAAACTGTATAAAAAGAAAAGAAACACCTCTTGAAGTGTGTTGAGTTACACTGGAGTAAAATGAGATACAATAGTGTAGAAATTAGATTATTAAGTTTATACAACGGAGGACATCAAACAAGCACCCCAGATTCCTTGGGCTGCCCTCCAGCCACTACTCTCTGAGTTTATACTTGTGCCTGGTGTTACTCTGTCCCATATGCAAAATCTGACATTTGTTCATTAAACGTCATGCCATTGATGACTGTCCAACGCCGCAATCTATCTAGATCTCTCTGCAAAGCCTCTTGCCCTTGAAAGTGTCAACAGTATTTCTGTGTTTGGCATCATTAGCAAACTCACTAATGGTGCATTAAACTCTGGCATCCAGATTGCTGATAAAAATATTGAACAGAAGAACTGAACCCTGAGGAACACTGGTGGTGACTGGTTGTCAACCAGACATATCCCCATTCAATACAATCATTTGAGCCCTGCCCTTCAGCTGGTTCTTTGTCAAGTGCACATCGTGCACTGTTCATCCCACAGCTGGGACAACTGTCCAGAAAGATGCTGTGATGAACATTATCAAAGACCTTACTAAAATCCAGAAAAACTACAATCACCACCTTGTGTTTGCCCACTAGATGGATGAGCTTATCCCGGAAGGATATCAAATTAGTTAAACAGGACTTTTCCCTCTGTGAACCCATGTTGACTGCGCCTGATGATTACAATCTTCTTTAATTGCCTTTCAATAGCACCCAGCGTGATCTTCTCCACAATATTTCCAGGTACTGAAGTCAGACTAACAGATCTGTAGGTTCCTGGGTTCAGTGTAAGTGCCTATATTGGCAAGGACTGCAGTAAGATTCTATGGAAGTTCCTGACAAAGGATATAACATGACCTTTTCCTCTCCTCTCTATTTGCTATCATGACACATAATTTTAATTTGATCTTTATTTTTGCAACTCCATTTAATAATTGTCTTAAGAAAAAGCCTATCAAGAAAAACTTTTCAAGAAAAGCCTCTCTCAGAAGTTTAAGTGTTAATTACAAAGGTATGATGTGCTTCAGCAAAGTTGCAAAGAAACACAGAAACCTCACTCTATACCCAATTAAAAGTGCACAAAATTTATTTCTAAAGATAGGATTTTATCCGAAATAAAGAAAATAACTGTATTTTATGTATTTAAATATGAACATTTATTTATTCTGATTAAATAGGTTAGAACATAGTTTATCACAAACAAGAGATTAATGTTAGCAATTAAATAATAATTACAGATCTGGATGTATTTAACAGATACCAGAACAGTTCTTTTTGTTAATTATTCAGTCAAGTGTATTGAATTTGACTCTGAATTCTCTTACTGAAATCATGTAAGATGGAGATTTGCAAGACCTGCATATTTCATACTTCCCAAATTTGGAGTCCTCATATAAATTCTGTTTTAAAGGTTCCTATTTAGAATTTTAAAATAACTATATTGTGAGCCAGCATTGCCTTTTTGCACACTCCCGAAAACCTGTGGGCTACAGGAGCTCATGTTCATGCTTTCAGTATCACACAGTTTGTTTCCAATTCAAGCACATCAGTTTCCTAATGATATCCACAACAGGAGAACTACAATTTGCAAATACAAAGCTTCAGAGTAAAACTAAAGGGATGCATAAAGAGTTTCACAAATTACATACGCAATGATTAGGAAATAGTCCAAATGGGTATTGAAGTTACACAGCCCTCCTTGCTTGTGTTAGTCATTTATCAGTTGTATGTAAGGACTGCATGCAACCTTTTTGCTATGCATAAATGTAACTTTTCAGTATTTGCTAGACACATACTTCATAATACAGTTTCAAAGCTAGCAACAATAAAGTTGTCATCTTTAGAGAGTAAGTGAAGATACTTTAATTTCCTTCTTTAGGATACACAGCACATCTTTACAGAAAACTGAGTATTTTGTGAAGCATAAAAAAAAAATACTGTCTTACCTTGGCATTTGATTTTGGCAGTGTTTCTTTTTCTAGAAACTTTAGCTTGCTCTGACACTTGGTAGAAAAAAAGAACCAACAACAAAACAATGTTTATTTACTCTTCCCTTTTGTAAGAAAGGGACATGATGCTTACAAACCACAAAATTTGTTTAATATTGGAATAAAAGTTTTGAGTTGACTCCCACATGCCCCAGAGCCTGCCCCAGAACAGCAAAGGAAGAAATATTTTGAAATCATACCACAATAAGAGAGTAGAATTTCAATTAATTTAAAATTAACTTTTTAGCAGCTAACAGATGCATCATTTGAGGAAAAAGGCAAGTTGCAAGGGAAAAGGTGATACAGGGAAAGATACTGAACAGAAGAAAAACCTGAGAAACTAGGAAAACAGAGTAAAGAACAAGGCTGAACAGGGAAGCTGCCAAGAAACTGACACACTTCCTGCTACTATCCTGACTTTCCAAGCAAAGCAACCATATTAGGGTACACATTTTTAGTTTAAACTCATTTAGGACAACATACTATACATTTCAAGTATGATTTTCAGAAGTGTACTACATCAGCTCCCAGGACTGCAACGGGATGTGTATCAAGTCTGAAAATTCTAGACCAACACAGATATCCAAGGCTTCAGCAGGAGGCACCTGCTAACCTTGTTTTATAGCTGTCAGCAAGCTAACCTGCCCCATGAGGGAGCAGGATGTATTCCACCAAGCAGTAAAACTACTAAGCAGTACATTAGAAACCCTGCTGTTAATGTTTCAGAAAGAAAACACAATATATAGGATTTCTCCAATAAAAACCGCTAATGTTGACAAAATCATTGGAACATTACATTGTAAACCACATAACCTAGGAGCTAATTTAATGGCTATTAGTTTTTGAAAACTTTTTGCTAAAAATGCATGCATCCAGGAAGCAACAAACACAAAGCAATAAAAAACATTGTTTTCTCAGCTTGCTAAAATACCACGTATTAGCACTTCCTGTATTATTTTGGGGATGCTGAGAATGAAGAACAAGATAGCAAAGATTTTCAACTGAATTTAAAAGTATTCAAATATTCTAACTTCCCTTCTAACCTGAAAATTTTGAATGAAGTTCATATCCTCTGAAGTGGTGTCAAACAAAACTTCTGTTGATAATTTCTTACAATACTTCATAAACCTAGACACAGGATTCCCTGCCACTTGTTCAATATTAAGACAAGTTTACATGTAAAACCAAATTTAAAAAAATAGCATTAGTCTTTAGATGTAATTTTGTAAAATTGTATTTTTACAAAATCTGTAAAAGAACCCCTGCACTATGGGTTGTCTATAGTTTGGTCTATAGTAAGTTCGGAAGTATTTTTATTTCAGTTTTAGATAATTTTATTGCTTTGAGTCTAAAATCCAGAGCTTGCACAAATAGCATATAAAACCCACATAAAATTGTGTGAAACAGTTAAGACTCTCAACATTCAAATTTAGAACTTGAGTCATCAGACTCAGCAGAATCTTACAGGATGGACAGCATTTCCTCAGACCTGTTTAAAGTTTATCTTTCCTGGGATTCTTGTAAATAAAAATAACTAGCCTTACAATGTTTTATTAACATAGTGAACCATATATCTAGTGAGATAAATCTTATTCTCGAGGATGTGAGTTTGCATGAGCATATGGTATCAACACAATCCTTCAAAGCCTCTTTATCATCCCTTTCTCTCTCTCCCTTAAGATCCAAATAACTTGTGAACAGCTATTCAATCCCATCTTGCATGAGGAGAAAGAGAGAAGGATCACTATTCTCAGTGTGTTGGTAGTACCAGAAATAGTAAATTGTTTGATTTTTCTAGTTTTAACATATACTCCCACTCTAACTAAATCAAAGCATTAGCATACTCAGCATTCTTCATCCCTGCCAGCACTTCTGCCTTTGGCCTGTCTGAAAATCTTTCTGCTCCCTGCTCACCCCCACACCTCTTCACCCCCTTCTTCTTTACTGATTTTGTTTCTTTGCAGGGTTGAGGTAAAGACCCAGTGAAGGATGGGGAGATGAACATAAAATGCTGAGAAAGGTTTGCAAACAATCTAGTCTATCCGCTGTGATTTGCATACCTCTTCCATCTGCTTCCAAACAGCTTCACAATCATCCAAGATTTCTTCCTTGGCATTTGCATAAGAAATTGAGTCATCAGAGATTTCTTGTAAATTTTCAGCCTAATTGACAAGCAAACAGAACAATTATCATTGCCTACAGTAATTATTAACAGGTTACTGAATCATATGTGATGGACCTGAAGTAGCAGGTAACAGAGCAATCCCTCTGGATACAAAACTTTCAGTTAACTCCCCTGTATTTCTAGATAGCACCCAATCATTCAGTAAACCTAGCTAACTATATTACTATAGTAAAATCTGAAGATCCTAATCATGTTTTTAAAACTGAATCACAAAGACCTAAATATTCAAAATTGCTTTCATTATTTGTAATGGCAGTTTTTATTTCCTGATAACTTTATTAAAGAAACAATAAGAGAATCTCACATCTATAAAGCCATGCTTTTCTTTCATATATTCGCAAAGTTCTTAAACATAGTTATTTCTGCTCTGTCTTCCAGTAAACGACCTAATCTATATATCCTTGTGACAACTTGAATTCAGAGCATTTTTGACAAATAAGATTGAAGTGTTCAGCAGGTTACTCAAAAAAAAACCAAACAAAAGAACCTGAAAGATATGCAGGCAACCAATGAAAGAGGGCACAAGGACAACCAAGAGAAAAAAAAAAATCAATGCAAGTTAAATTAAAAAGTTTGCAAAACTGTTGGGTCAGATAGAAACATATACAAATTCAGGAATTTAATCCTAGTTAAATCTTTAGAGATATCAGAATGAAAACAGCAATTAAGAGGGAAAACCAAGAAGGGCCAAAATGGTACTTAAAGGAAGATTTCTGTAAGGTAGAACTACTAACAGGAATCTCCTAAATGTACAAGATGCAGGAAGCCTTTAAAGATACTTAAATGGGTTGCGAAACCACCAAATACTTTGAGATTAGAAAGAAACATTAAAAAAGATAAATATCTAAAGAAGAAATAAACATCTCCGCCTTCTTAATGATGCACAAATTCCTGACTCAACCTTTCCTAATTTTCAGAAAAAAAGCCGCAAGTTATGTTGAAAGCCCGAATAATTTAAGATGAATGAAATATTCAATTAGTACCTCCAAAGTTCAAATATGCCACAGCAGAATGGCTAGAGAAAAAAATCAGAATGTCTTACTGAACACTGGAAGCATTCTAGAGGACTGAAAGGGAGCAATACTTAGCCTTCCTGGCAAGTTTGTTGTATTAATAATTAAAAACAGAGCACTAGAAAATCTGGACTGTGATGATCTGATAAGGTCTAACAAGCAGAGATTTTGCAAAGAAAAAACATTATCATCTTAAGTTTAGGAATGTCTCCATAACATCACAAACAACTAGTTCACATTATTTATTAAGACTTCTGAAATGCCTCCAGTAAGGTTCCCCACAGGGGTCTAATAAAGAAACTAAGCTGGCATGAGATGCAACATACTTTTCTCAGACCAAATAACTACCAAGGACACAAACAAATTAATAATAAGCCCTGAAAAGATAATTTTCAGCAAAGCAAAAAAGCTCAGCAGCAGAGCCAAGGAGTGAATGGGAAAAAAAAAAAGGAGAGGAGAGCTAAAAAAAAAAGACGGGGAAGGTGGGAAGACGGGGGGGGGGGGAGGGGGAGAGGGGGGAAAAGAGATGGGGAGAGGGGGGAAAAAGGAGGGGAGGAAAGGTGAAAAAAAAAAAGAAAAAATAAAGAGGGGGGGGAAGAAAAAAGTGGCAGAGGGAAGATACAGCCTTTGGAAATGTGAAAGGTGTCTTGGGGTGGAATATAATAGTCCTAATCCTACGCTTCCCTGCAAAAAATAATCCATAAACATGAAAGCCTTGTATGAAATAAGACTCTGAATACACAGACAAAACCTCACCCCAAATGCTAAAATGATCACAATGATTTTATTATTGCATATATATTAGCAGGAGATACTACAGGCCTCTATAGCACAAGCCAACCTGACTTGTGGTCACCGAAATGCTAATTACACTAATAAAGTACATACAACAGAGTGTCACGTTCAGATATTTTTCTTTGCAGCTTGCAGTTTTCCCTACTTCTGTATGGTAAAATTAAGTTTTTACTTGTACACCATAACAGAAAACTGACGTACTTTTTCTTTTGCATGTCTTTACTATTTTTGCAATCCAGTTTCAAGATGTTATTCCCTCTTACTTACTTTAGAGCTATGCAATTTGGTAAAAAAAATACATGTCGGGCCAAGCCTGTACTGCAGGCTCCACGTGAATAGACAAGCCTTATAAAAAACGTTTCACGCCAATAAATACAAAACTACACGAAGAAATTCAGAAATGGGAAAGTAAACTAACAGAAGCCCTAAGAAAACCGATAGGAAGAACAGTGACAAACAAACAATAAACCCACAAACAAACCAACACAGAACTCCACAAAGCCGGAAGCTCGCTTCAGGAAGAAGGGCAAAAGCAGAATACAAACATCACACAAAGAGGTCAGGCCGGGAGCTCCCATTCTCCCCGGCACAAACCCCAGAGCTACACCGGCGTCAGAAAGACCCGAGAAGGGCGGTCGCTGAGCGCAGCCCTCCACCACCGCACCACGGCCCTAACAGCTGAGACACACCGCCCTCCCTTTCTCAGCGCCGCGGCTGCCCCGCCTCCACGGAGCTGCTCCGCTCGGCCCCCAAAGCCAAAGCAGCAGAGCCGCGCGGCTCGGTAGCGGGCCGAGGGGCAGCCGGGCTCCCGCGGGGCAGGGGCAGGGGCAGGACCCCCCACAACCCAGCTCCGCCCGTTACCATAACGGCTCCGCTCCGCTCGACTCTCCTCGCGCGCTTCTCTGCGCGCGCTTCGAGCTCATTGGCTGCGCCCCGTGGAGTCACTCTTAAGGCGCCCGTCACGGGCTGTGACGGCGAAGGCCGCGGAAAAGTGACGTTCGGCAACACGGTGTTCGGGAGCTCCGGGCTGCGAGGAACGCGGTACAATGAAGAATCGCGGCTAGTTTATTAATACAGGGAAATACAGAGGTAACAAGAGAGGCGGTACAGGATCGCTCTGATGTCTGGTTATCTTACCGACCCCAAAGACCGCGGGATGACGACCAGGAAACCAGCTCCGAGAAGCAGCACCGCCGCGCGAGGCGGCTGGCTCAGCCCTAGCGGCCGTCCCCGCGGAGACACCACTGACCTGGGTGATAGGAGTTTCTGCCTCCCCGCATCGCATGAGGCTTTTACACTACCAAACATGCGCACTCATTCTGATGTAGGGAGCCAGCCTACGTCGGAAGTAAGTGGCCGGCAATATCTAGAAAGGTATCCAAGGGTCGGGACTTTTCCGGGGAGTTCTAAAGCGGAACTTTTCCCGGTAGAAACCAAAGCTGGGCTTTCCGGGGAGCAGCCAAAGCGGGACCTTCCGGGGAGGAGCTACCACGGACGAACACTACTTCTGTATTTTTGAGCGTTCCACTACGGACCATTACCTAGTGTCAGTGACACATGCCACCCCGTGGTCCGTAGTTGAAACACGCAAGTATTTTACCATCTGTACTACATTTTTATGTGATATACTGTATATAAGGGAACGGATTAGCGCTAAAAGACAAGGAACACAAAATACATAAACTCAATACCTATTACCACTTAATAATACAACAGCTTTTTGCAGCTAGTCTCACCCCCCATGTCCAACTGTCCTGGGTTCAGCAGTAGCAGTCATTTTTCTCCTTCTTGGTAGCTGGTGCAGCACTGTGTTTTTGATTTTGGGCCTCGGAACTGCACTGATAACACCAGTGTTTTCAGTTACTGCTTGGTAGTGTTTTGGTCTGACCAAGGACTTTCTGAGCCTCATGCTATGCCAGGGAGGAGGGGAAGCCGGGAGGAAGCAGAGACAGGACACCTGACCCAAACTGACCAAAGAGGTTATTCCATACCACAGCACGTCATGCCCAGGATGTGAAAACGGAGAGCAGAGACCTGGAAGGGTGTGGTGGTGCACACCAGGGGGTTTGCTGCTGGGGGGTGCACTGGCTGGGTCGGGCTGGGTGAGCAGTTGTATTCTCTTTCCTTGTATTTCTCTTGTATTATTATTGGTGGTAGCAGTAGTGATTTGTGTTATACCTCAGTTACTAAACTGTTCTTATCTCAACCTGTGGGAGTTGCATTCTTTCGATTCTCCTTCCCATCCCCTGGGAGCAGGGGGAAGAAAGAGAGGGGAGTGAGTGAGCAAACTGCGTGGCTGACAGGACTTAAACCACGACATGCACATATTGAACTGGACTGGTCACTTAAATTCATGCATCGTAACCTGTCAAAGTCTTCATACCCGTGCTTACGTACTAAAAGCAAAAAAAAAAAATCAATCGCTGTCCTATTTTGTTTTGCACGATCAAGGTGGCAAGCACTTTGGCTTCGGTTCTTTGCAAACTGGTAAAAAGTCTCTAGATGACATGGAGGAAAAGCAAAGCAAAGTGGTGATGTCCAGGCTCCAAAAACAAGGTTTCACCAATGCAACCGTCAGATATATTGGGAGTCTTCGGAACTTGGAGATAGATGCTGTTACTTCCGAAGACACAGTCCTTGGCTTTCTTTATCCCCTTATCTGCTTAAGGAATCCTCAATCACACAAGAGCAGCTTCTTGACATTAGCCTTTGAAAATAGAAGATTCAAATACAATAGTTATTTATTATATTATTATTACATGTAATAGTTACTTATGTTAATGATAAAATCTGCTTTAGGTGACCCTGCTTGAGCAGGGGATTTGGGCTAGATCATCTCTCATGCCATCCACAGGCTGCTTGGCCTGCCTTTCCCTCCTGGATGGCCATTTTATAACAGAGGAGGCCATCCCTCACATCAAGGTCTGACATGGCATGTGTCCCCACTGCTCAGCCCATGCTGAGTTGCAGCCAGCAGCGGAGCTAAAAGTTGGTGGCAAATGCAGAGGCTAACCCAGTCTTGCCCTTGACTATGGTAGGAGGCATTCGGCCAGCCTCAGTCCTTGTACCTCATTGTCAATGCAGAGTTTTACCTGCCTCACCCGGTAACAAGTCACGAGTATGGCAAAGCACACACGAATTTTCATTAGCAGTACAACTACTACAGGGTGCAGAAGCACTTTGAAGATGCTGGTGGTGGTGGAAGACCAGCCAAAAAAGATTTCCCACCAGTGGGTTTCTCCCACCCTCTTAATTGGTTCCATTCCCTGCTTTATAACTCTACCATCGTATCAGAATCTTTCTAGCTTCTGCCTTAGCATTTTCTAGCAGCTGCTGTGAATTTGCATGCTCTAACATCTCTTTAACAAGTGACAAATCCATATGAGGTGTAGTTTCTTATTAGCAACTGGCTAGTAAATACAGGTAGTTTATACACAAAATCACAGCCTCTAATAACAGCTACATTGCAAGCACGCATATTCAAGTAATTACTTTTCAGTTGCCCCCAAGTGATGTTTTACAAATCATTCCTTTTTCTCTTCCTCTGTCACATTCTGCTCAGCATCTTCAAGGTCAGCTCCTGCAGCCGAGGCATTAGGTCCTCCAGCTTGTCTGTCCAGCTCACAGTATGGCTTGACAGACTCTGCAGGCGGCCACTGCGGACCCGTAGGTAGGAGGATACAAACATACCCCCTTCCCCAGGTTATCAGTTCTACTGGCCCTTCCCATTTCTGCGGGCCCAAAGGATCACAATACCACATTTGACTTTGAGCCACAAGGATTTACACACATGGCAAATGAGGATTTTGCTGCTGACTGACAGGGCAAGACCTGAAAAAATTCTGCTTTGCTTGAAGACAGGTTAAACTGTCTCCTTAAAGCAGAGACATTCTGATGAAAAAAAGGAATGTGAAGCAGCTGCAGAGTTAAAGGGCCACGCAGGTTGGAATGCAACCCAATATGACCAATAAAAACAGAATAATTAGTGCAGCAGCCAATACAGAAGCCCTACAAGCCTCTGCTCCAACATCTTGACAGCAGATAAAGAGGAGCTTTGGTGCTGCTGGAGGGCAGAGGTGACTGGCACGTTATGTTCACTGATGTACACACAAAATCAAAAGCAATACTTACTAACCCCTATGGCTTAGACCATACTGTTACATTATAAGGGGGGTTTCCTTGAACCCTTTGTATTTGATCAGACTGCCAGTGTCCCAAGAAGGATGAGACCCTTGTGTCTGACCAGCTTGTCTGCATCCCATTGTGGGAATCCTACTGGACAGTCCACTGTATCAGAGAGTAATTTGACTAACTTTTCAGGGATCCACACTGCCAGCATCACTGAATCAAATCCCTTATGTACTGTTGGTAGCACACTGGCTGCAAAACAAGCTTGAAGCAATACACAAAAAAATGAAAGGGTTAATATCAATAAAACAGGATGAAACACTCTTTAGAATTCCTGTAGCTGTGGGTGACCATCTGAAGGAATTGTCCCACCACTGATGTTCTCTTTCTTCACTCTTTCCAGAATTTGGTGTATCTTTTTTGCATCATTATGGATAGAAATCAGAGTCTTTCATCCATTTTCTTGAGTTTGCTTCAATAGTCATTTCAGATATTCATGTTGCAGCAAATTTCTTGTGAAGTTGGGATTCATTCCAGTGGGGTAGGCAGCAAATCTCAAATCAGCATGTAATTACACTGTAACAATTGGTCAGTCATAATAGGAGCAGAATAATTAGAATCACATGCCATAGGCCCCAACCAACTGTTGCGTTAAAGGGGGAAGATAAACCCCTCACTTTATAAAAGGGGACCAGGAACAGCCCAAATACACAACTATCAGTCCGAGCGCGTCTGATACCGGATTCACTGATAGTACACAAGCAGTTATAACTATCAGTCCAAGCGCGTCTGATTTCGGATTCACTGATAGTACACACTCAGTTATAACTCTCAGTCTGGGCGCGTCTGGTATCGGATTCACTGATAATGCACCACACCACAGGTTGCTCACAAACCCTCACAGCCACATTGAGAGAGATGAGGTCGCAATTTATTGATGCAACAGGTACAGGTTCTTATGGACTGCCGGTGATAAATACTGTCTGCAAAGCACGTGCAAGTAATAGTTACGTGAATACAAGCGCTTGATAAAGTTAACACAGCATAGCTCTAAAATATACAGGTGATAGTAAAAGTAACTCTATAGATTGTCTAAGTTTTCCCAGGGAAGCACTGGATACAGTGCAAGTCTTACCCACAGGCATCCCTATGGGGGGGGAAGAGAGGTCCAGCCTGTTGACTGGTTCCAGGAGTCTGTTGATGTTATCTTCCTTCGCTCGTCCACGATGGTGTCTTCCCCCAATATCCCCCTCTCTCGGGTCATTTTATATTATTTTTACCGTCAAGGTGGAGCTTGAGTGACTCTAGTCATACAAACCTTTATTACTATTGGTGCAAATTTCTCTGGCTTCGATTTAAAGGTAGATGACACCGAAAATTCAGAGCGCATGCTCAGAGAGGGGTGGTCTCATTTTGGAGGGGGGTCGCATTGGAGATGGGTGTGTATTTTAGCATGTAAATGCATTATAATGACATTATAATGAAGCAAAGTTCACACTGAGGACGGCATTCCATCAAAAGACGACAGGCTGCTGGCTCAGGGTAGCAAGTGTGCAGCTTATCAGTTTCTTGAACCACCTAGTTCCCATCTTTTTGCTGAAGTTAAGACAAAGCATAACTGCGAGATCTCCACCTCGCTCTACCCTCCGTCTGTGTTACGGAACCGCTGTGAAGTGCACATTCCTGGCATGCCAGGTGCGGCTGCATCTCGCCCAGAGAGGCCCTGGAAGTCCGTTTTATGGGTGGACAATGCTGCATTTCAAATACAAATTTAAAATTATCCTACATTTCCTAATTATTCCACACCAACTCGTCAATGTCTGTAAATTTTCCTCTGACTGGGGCTAACACAGTCCAGCAATCCCCACACTTGCACCTTCATATGCTAGCTGAAATACAAGTGCAAGAGCAGCCCCATGACCATCAATTTGCCTTTGTATCACATTGGCCAGTCAGTCTATAAAAGACACATAGGGTTCCTGAGAGCCCCCTGCCCCAGCAAAAACCCATGAAAGTAGTCTCTCCACCCACCCAGGCACCTGCCTCCAGGCCTGAACAGCCACATGGAGGGCCTGCTGGAATACTGAGGGTATAGATCTGAGCTATGAAGCCAAACAGAAACCACATCAACCACAGTGACTGTCTTCAGTCCCTATAATTTCCATTCTATAAACAACCACTCCTCAGGCTGTTTCCCAGCCCAACCTTGCACCCTGCATGCAAACACTCCCTGGCTTCTTCCAGGCCCAGGCACACTATCAGCAATTACTAGTCATCTTCTGTAGTTATCTATGCTGCAGGAACAGGACAGCTTTCAGTTCCCACATCTCCCCCTTTCCTACTCTCCCCTGGTTATGAGCTGCTTTGCCCAAGCCCAGTCCTGGTAAACACCCTAACTGGCTTTGCTTCCCAGTCCTGGTAAATACCCTAACTGGCTTAGCTTTTCAATCACATGTTCAATGGGCCTTCCTTTTTCTGATAGTAGTATGCGGGTTTTGTTTGGTTTTTTCTTCTTCCGATCTGCCCCATCTAGCAATACCGTATCTGCTCCTTCCTCCATGAGGCGAACTGGCCAGTTCTGGGGTTTCTCCCCTGGCCTCTGCTTGTATTTATCCAGTACGTTACTAATCTCCTTGGGACTACAGTGTGTCAGTTTGTCTGTTCTTACTTGTCTGTTTGCCCTGGTAACCATCTTACTTTTAAACATAGGAGCTGCACCGGCTCCTTCCTTTTTCACGTCTGCCTTGTCTGTGGTATTTAATTCTGACTCACTGCTACCCTAAATATCTCCATTCCATCTCTCTGGGTCCCAATCTGGTTGAGTTCCCACAGTACCATATCTGCACCGGGCTTTGGGTGTCTCCGCCACCGCCTTGCAGCTCACAGGGCATACAATGGTGCTAATTTCTCTAGTGTTTTTTTCCTGCCACCCTGATGGTGCTTGGGTGGTGGCTAATAAAGCTTGTGGCTGCACTACCCCTCTCGCTTCTTCAGTTAGCAGTTCTTGTTTCAACCAGTCTCTCTGTTCCTCAAAGTCTTGGATTCACCCCCGGGTTAATTTAAACACACTATGCAGGGCTCCTCCCACGCGCTCAGCGTGCTGCAGGCGCTTTTTAGGCGTTGTTTGTGGTTTCTCTACAAACGGCCCCAATACAATAGATGGAAAGGGCATTTTTCACCCCATGGCTCCGGCCACATCCGAGTACGAGTTTCCCACCTATCCCACAAAGCCACGGCTCCGGAGTCCATCTTGGCCGCTCCACGGGTGGAGCACTGGGACCGAAACAGAGGGCATCTTCCTCTTGAACATGATTACCCAATTCTATCGAGTAGCTACAGGGGCCTCACTGCCTTCTTTTGCTTTTTTCAGTCGCTCACCCTGCTTTGCGGCGGCTACAAACGCCTGCGTGCCCAGCAGCAGCTACAAGTGCCTGCCCGCAACCGCACTCCTGCTTTAACCCTTTCTAGCTCGGAATGTTAATCTATTACCCATTAAAAACTATTACGCGAGACCGCCAACAAAAATACACGGAATACCGTCTCTTGGTGCAGCTACACACTCCACTGACCAAGCCCTGCCCTCAATGCACACACACACAAAGGATCCCACAAGCACACTCCACACAACTACAATACTCGAAACACAAACAACCATTACCCGCTACGCGGCCCCGCGTACGGAACGCGGCGCAAGCCGGCAGCTGCGCCCCCACTTCGTAGCAATACGTGGCATAACCTGGTAGCAGTGCACTCTGCCCCACTAATTCTTGTTATACCCAACTATTTCACGTTCTCTCAGGCCCGGAATCCCACCCTCGTCGTCATTTATGTTCCGGAGCTCGAGACCTCCGGGTTGAGAAGAAACGCGATACAATGAAGAATCGCGGCTAGTTTATTAATACAGGGAAATACAGAGGTAACAAGAGAGGCGGTACAGGATCGCTCTGGTGTCTGGTTATCTTACCGACCCCAAAGACCGCGGGATGACGACCAGGAAACCAGCTCCGAGAAGCAGCACCGCCGCGCGAGGCGGCTGGCTCAGCCCTAGCGGCCGTCCCCGCGGAGACACCACTGACCTGGCTAGCACAACGTTCCACCTCTCCGCATAGCCTGAGGCTCGCACTTTCACACTAGCAAACAGGCGCACCCGTTCTGCCGCAGGGAGCCAGCCTACACCAGCAGCAGCACCGAGCCGCCTCGGGAAAGGCACGCAAGGGTCCCGATTCTTCCGGGGAGGAGCCACAGCAGTAAGTTCCGGGGAGGAGCCATAGCGGTAAGTTCCGGGGTAGAGCTGCTCCGGACACGCAGTGCTTCCATTTTTCCTGTGTGTCTCTCCGCGGACCGTTATCCGGTGTCCCTGGCACACATGGCTTCGTCCGACTTGGAGCGCAAGCGGAAGGAGCCCGAAGCAGAGGCAGAGGCCGGCAGCGAGGAAGCGGCGGCGGGAGACGTGGAGTATGAGGAGGAGGGCTGGGTCGGGCCGCACCCGGGGGAAGCTGCACAGGCGAAAAAGAGGAGAGGTAAGAAGCGGAGGGGAGTCTTCACCCGCCTGCCTCTCCCCTGAGGAGCGGCCCGGGAGGCGTCCGCGGCGCTGCCCGGGCCCGGTCCGGAGCACAGGGATCCGTCGTCTCCGGGCCCCGGCGGGAGCGGTCCCAGCCTCTGGTGACTGGTAGTTGGGCGGCTATCGGGGGATGCCCCGGGGGGGTGGTGAAGGAGAGCTCGTGGCCTGAAGCCGTGTCTCGTACTAAAAACTACCGGGCCGTGGGGGCACTCTTCGGTTGCAGAATTACTGGCCGGGGACGCTGTATTTCTGCGTCTTCCAGAGGACACCGTCAGGCTAAGAGTTCCTGCTTGCAGTACTAGCATCGATGAAGCTGTGCTGCTGTCAGCGGTGGGGTTAACTCTTGTCTGGGTCACTGCCCTAAGCTGGGGAAGCAGGAAAAGCCTAGGTACTGATTTGCCTGGCAATTAACAGCTCTCTGCGTATCACTGTAAAGTAAATTTGAGTTTGACGGTGCTCAGCAGATGCAGACCTACAGGTTGAGCACACAATGCCATTGCGCACGTATTAATGGTTAGAATGTAAAAATCAGAGTCAAAAGCAGAAAATGAGATAATTTTAGGTGGGCCAGTTAAACAATTAAGTAGGTAAGTGCTGCAACTTAAAATTTAAGCTATGATACCTCTGTGGAATCTTGAATCTCTTAAAAACCACAGAGATACATTTGGGTTTGGGAAAAGTGAGGTGTGGATGGCCATCTGTGAGTAATTTAAGAATTTTTATGTTCTCTGATACTATATTCTATGATTTTTTTGTGACACTAGATCTTTTTTCTTTTTTTTTTTTTTGTATATTTTCAGACAAGGTAATAGTTGCTTTAAATGGGGGTGTCTGTTTGGGTTAAAGCAGAGTTTGAGTAGCCTTAGTCTGACAAGTATCAGTATGTCCAAGTACAAAGCCACAGTGTAAACCGCTTTTATTATAGCGCATTCTTGATTAAGATAGGAGTAACCAATTCAAGGTGAAAAGTGAGAGAAAAGACAAGCTATGTACACCTGTATAAAAAAAAATACATCTTGATTTTTTTTATTCTGTTTAGTTCTTGAATTTGAACATGTTTATCTTGCAAATCTGCCATGTGCTTCGATGTATGAACGCAGCTACATGCACAGAGATGTTATTACACATGTTGCATGTACTAAGTAAGTAGTCCTTTTTTTCCCCCCACTGTATTGCATTGTCATAGATGTGGTTTTGTGTATGCTAAGAGGCTTTTGTTACAGAATTTTAACAGTGGAAATTTTCTGTGTCCAGAGGAACTATTTTAAAGTGTTTTGGGTTTGTTGATTTTTTTTTTTTTAAATTCAAGTTCAAAAGAAAGTGCTTACTGAAAAGCAAGATAAAAATTGTTTGAATAGACTAAAAGAGGCTCTTAAAGTTCTTATTGCAATGTGCAGGATATACAGGAATAAGAGTAACCTGCATCTGAACAAAACATTCGTCAGAACTGCATGGATTGAGGAGATAGCCTTCTTCCCTTTTGTATACACATGCACACGTTAGTTAATAGTAACTATTGTGAAACCAGACATAAAATAGGAGTAAAATCTACATAGTTAAAAAGGATAGTATTATATATTTCTTCAGGTTGTTGACTTTTCAGAGATCAATAATTTTGGTTGTTATTTTCTTTTGCAATTGTAGGACAGATTTTATTATAACAGCCAGTCATGATGGACATGTGAAATTCTGGAAAAAAATAGAAGAAGGAATTGAGTTTGTTAAACACTTTCGGAGTCACCTGGGTGAGAAGTTGCTTTTTGTTCTTTAAAGGACCTTACTTTCCCCCAACCCTTGCTCTTAGTATGAAGAGGGAGTGTAAATAAAGAGGTGAGGAGTTCTGGGATTCATTTACTGCAGTCAGTGATTAGATGGTGTCTGCCTATCTTCATCCATTCCCCTGTCCTGTTACGTTTTGGTCCCAGACTTCAGGAGGAATAAGGTGAGAATAAAATATGTGGGACTTCTGCACAGATCTCGTACACCCTTTGCATTGCCTTGTGACCTGTCTGTGGGAGGAATTTCTAATACGTGAATAAGTGAACAAGGTACATAACAGAGTTCATAAATCACAGAGTTTAAAAGTATGTTGCTTTAAGTAAGGCTACCTTCATTCCGTATTTTGTATGTTTTTTTTGTTTTTAATGGTTATTTTCATGTCACATTATTGTAACTCTAAATTCTGCATCATTGTTATGAATATCATCTGCATTGCTATTAAGCATTAATAATTTTAATTCCATTTTCTGAGTTAGTAAGTACACATAGCTGTTCTATAATATGCTAAACATTAGGTAGGCTGTACGGGAAATGAGGTTATCATTGCTGTTAGAAATGATAGCCTGATGGAAAAAGTTGCAGTCAACAAAATATCCGCTTAATAGGTAGGGAAAGTACCATTTCTTTTTAGAGTTATAAAAAAATGTTATGGTAGGTTCTTGATCTTAACTATTAGCTTCTCACTGCATACAGAAACAAAATGTGAGAGCGAAGTCTACCAAGCAGAAATAAGTATTGTGTAAAATTTGTGGAAAGTGCAATTGCTGAGTAACTTTGAGTATTATGTGTGTAATAGTCTATAGAGTTCTGCTGCTTTTTATCTTTTGACAGATGCAAGCTGAAGAACATAATTTTTAACATACTTTATTTTCGGTTTTTTTTAAACTAATATCTTAGATGAAGATAGTTGCTGTTACAAGCTCTTGTTTTTGTATATGATAAATAGTTCATTATCATGTATCTGATTCTAAACAGTGATAGGATACAATGTGTTGTAGTCTTGGGGTTTGGGTTTTTTTCTTGTTTGTCTACTGCTTTTTTTTATGATTAAAGTCAGGTAGCTATTTAATCAAAAAAAGGGGAGAAACAGCTGCCAAACAGGCTTATACCTCTGTAGTTTTGTTTGGTTTTATTTCCTGTGGTATATTGAAATGAAGAATGTTCCTTTCCTGTGTGTTAATAGTATGTTAACTTTTTAAATAGGTGTTATTGAGAGTATTGCTGTTAGTTCAGAGGGGGCATTATTCTGTTCAGTTGGAGATGACAAAGCAATGAAAGTGTTTGATGTGGTCAACTTTGATATGATCAACATGCTGAAACTTAGGTAAGTGACTTAGTTCTTGAAAATGTTTTATTGATATTATAAATGGGAGCTATTATAAATGGGAGTAGGTCAATAATTTGGCCAGTTCTTGCCCATATCTTAGCCATTTCCTTATCTCTATAGTTGCTAACAAAGCCTTTACGCCCTTGAAGTTAACTTATTTACAACCTCATTGTTCAGTTAACCCCATTCTTCAATAGTGTCCCTCAGCTCCGCCCCTCCTGCAGGAGGGCCTCCACCAGGGAGCACCGAGTGCAGCCCTGCCCATTGCACACCCTCCCCTCAGGAGAGCAGTGCAGGCGCTCTCTGCACCCCGAGCTCTGCTCTGCATCCTCCCCTCTCATCGGCTCTGCCTGGGTGCCTACGCTGCCACCGCCGGGGCAGCCGGAGCGGAGCTCCCGGGCCGGGCCCTGCTCGTACGGGCAGCGCTCACCATCCCTCCCGCCTGCCCGCGCGAGCCGCCTCGAACCCGCGCCGCTCGCCGCGCGCCCCGGGCGGGTTTTTCCCCGGTCAGGGCGGTGCCGCTCCTCCTGG
Source organism: Myiopsitta monachus (assembly GCA_017639245.1). Taxonomy (NCBI): domain Eukaryota; kingdom Metazoa; phylum Chordata; class Aves; order Psittaciformes; family Psittacidae; genus Myiopsitta; species Myiopsitta monachus. Next base: position 22,520,600 of record CM029941.1, read on the forward strand.
CGCCGCCCCCTCTGAGTCAGCCGCTCGCGTCCGCCGAGCTGCCGGCTCCTGGGCGGGCCCTGGCGAGGACTTGAGGCGCCCTCGGTGGCTGTCGCCGCTCTGAGTTGAGGCTGTGGACGCTGAGCTTCCCCCGATCGGGTGTTGGAGGCGGCCTCTCTGGCGCTGCTCGCCTCAGCAGTTGAAGTCATAAAAGTTACTGAATCGTAAAAGCTGGGTACTAGTCATTAATGCCACTTGTGCTGTCTGGCTGGATTTCCATCCTTATTCTTCTTTTATTCCCACATCCTTCCTTCACTTTCTGTCACATCCTCTTTTATAAAATGAAATGTGGGCAACAGCAGTGGGTTGAGCCATCCACTGAACTGTGTTTTTTGGAAAAGCTTGGTTGTAACACTTGAATTTTGGGAAGACAAATATTAGCAAGACTAGTAAATACAGTTTAAAATTTGCTTCTGATTATTTGATTTCAAGTTTGTAGTGTAAATGGATTCTTATCTAAATAACGCCATTCCTTATTTGTTTTGTTTTGTTTTCTCCTTCCACTCTTCATTGCAGCTACCACCCTGGTCAATGTGAATGGGTATATTGCCCTGGAGATGCCATATCTTCTGTTGCAACATCAGAGAAAAGCACAGGAAAAATATTCATATATGATGGACGAGGAAATAACCAGCCACTTCATGTTTTTGATAAACTCCATACATCTCCTCTTACTCAGATACGGTTGAACCCTGTTTACAAAGTAGTAGTGTCTTCTGACAAGTCTGGAATGATTGAGTACTGGACTGGTACTCCTCATGACTACAGATTTCCCAAGAATGTGAACTGGGAGTATAAAACAGATACTGATCTATATGAATTTGCCAAATGCAAGGCTTACCCATCCAGTATAAGTTTTTCACCTGATGGCAAGAAAATGGCCACTCTTGGGTCTGACAGAAAAGTTAGAATTTTCCGGTTTTTGACAGGGAAGCTCATGAGAGTCTTCGATGAATCTCTGAGTGTGAGTTTGGTTTTGCTTCTCTTCGAGGTGTTTTTGCTACTTGAATTTATTTACTAGCACATTCACCTAAGTTGTCTGTTTCTGAAGCTGAGCTTCCTTGCTATGTTTTTCTTCCAGAAAAGGTTTTCCATGTTTTCTTCCTTGCCTCTTTTATTGCTTTGCCCCAGATTAATTCTTACCGGTTTATGTTAGTTATGTAATGAAACAGGTGCTGATTTTCTCTGTGCTTTCTTACTGCTAGATTACTTTTACTAAAAAGCAATTGCAGAAAATTCCCATTTCAGATAACATCATCATAATGGATTTTTCATCTTCTAAGAAATTTGTTAGCCGTACGATTTTCTTTCTTTGCCTAAGCCTAGTACTACAACATGCCTATTGGCTTGTTAAAGTAGAGTATTACTTGTATTTATGTTAATTCCTCAGTCAACTTGAGTGGGGTCAGTTGAATTCTGTGTTTTCTAAGGGTGTGATCAGTGTTTTGCTGGATCAAAGGTTTAAAATACATTTACAAAGTAGTGTTGAGATTTTTTTTTTTCTCCTTTTTTTCCATAGATGTTTACTGAACTTCAGCAGATGAGACAGCAACTTCCAGACATGGAGTTTGGCCGACGAATGGCAGTTGAGCGTGAGCTAGAGAAAGTGGATGCAGTAAGATTAGTTAATATAATTTTTGATGAAACTGGACATTTCGTTCTCTATGGAACAATGTTGGGCATTAAGGTCATAAATGTAGAGACTAACAGGTAAGCTCCAACGCGACACTGACATAAATGTGTCTGTTTCAAAGTCTATATTCAGTCAAACTTGGTATGACTGTGTGGGTCTTCAGTTGTTCTCTCTGTTTTATTTAGGCTCTTTACATTAGACTGTAGATAATATACTGCCCTGCTTCATCATGAGTTGTTGCAGCTTAAAACTTAGTAAAATGAAGAGAAAACATTGCAAGAGTATTTATATTAAAATCATAACCAATTAATCTCTGGCTAAGTGGATGTGGTAATGTAAAGTAAATATGGATCATGCCATTGGGATTTTATCATGTAAGGAACCTGAATAGTAAACAATCAGTAAAATATTTTGAAAAGGGTTTGGAATTTTGCGTTGAGTCTTGCAGCCAAAAAGAAGAATTTCTCTGACTGTGAGCAGCTAACAGTAGTTGCACCTTTTACCATCTTGTGCTTCAGGTGTATTCGTATCTTGGGAAAACAAGAGAACATCAGAATGATGCAACTAGCATTGTTCCAAGGAGTAGCAAGGAAACATCACGCTGCAATCACTATAGAGATGAAGGCATCTGAAAATCCTGTGCTCCAGAATAACCAGACAGATCCGACAATAATCTGCACAGCTTTTAAAAAAAATAGGTTTTACATGGTATGTGTGGTTTCTATTTAAATAACTCAATTCATTTATTGATGTTTTGTCTGCATTATTTTGTATTTTTCCCCTTGCACCTTTCCAGTGATTTTTGGCTTGAGTATGTACAAATGCAACTTTTCCAGAGGAGTTGCTTCATATTGCAAGTATATTCTAGAATTTTTAGCTTGAACTATCTATAAATTGACTAGAAACAGCTTTAATTCTTTTTTTTTTTTTTTTTCATTATTGCTCAAGCAGTTAGATAAACTTGGATGGTTTGGGATGTGTAAATTACAGTTCTCCAAGAAAGTTACATGGTTTTGTTCTAGTTGAAAAAAACCGTAGATCTGTGCTGATAAAGAAACAATAATTAACTGTGTGTATAAAATAAGTCATAAAAAATAAATCCAGAGCACCATCAGGACTTGATAGCACAAAGGACATTATGAGCAGCTAACGATGACAGGAGTCATCTTTCTGATCACAGTTTAAAATGAGATGCAATGAATAAGCCAAAACAGACAAACAGTTCCAGAGTCCTTAGTAGCTGATCTGGGATGTGATCACCTTAGAAGTTAGATTTTGACGTCTGTTGTCTTTCTCTAAATGTGCTTGAATTTGATTGTGTTTTATGTTTGAGTAAGAGAGTATACTTTCTAAAGCTTTATGTGGTTAATCTGTAGTATATAGTGGAATATACTACTCTGATTTTACAAGCAAGGAAAAAAGTTTAGACGACATCTGGAAACATTACTCACTTAGAGAAAACCTGACTCTGTGCATGCAGGAAGATGTAGTGATTGTGACTTGATATGTAAGTCTGCTACTCAAGCAGCTGCTTTTGTACTTGTATATTTATTCTGTGTTTTTTCTGTAAGTAATATAACACATTTCTGAGACATTTCCTATTTTCCATAAAATTAACTTTTATTTTTTCCTGTAGTTTTTTTTCATGCAGTATTGGAGTAAGAGGATTTAGTTTGATTTTGTAGTGAAACTGAAAGTTTTGGGATGAAACCTGCCAGTTTGAATATAAAGAAACAACTTTATATTCTCCACTCTTTTTACAGAAAAGATGCTGAAGTATGGCTGGCTTTCTATTTAAAAGGGGAAGAAATTTAAAGATAACAGCTTAGAAAGAGTTACTTGGATTTGCATGTAGTTATACTGAAATTTGTGACTGTGGAAATGTTGGTGACGCACAACACTGAAATGGAAGGATAGACTGTCCAAGAATTTTCTTCCTACATTTCAAATATACTTGGGTGTTCAACAGGTTGAATAATTGCATTGATGTCTTGGGTCCAGAGCGCTGCTTAAGATAAGGGGGAAAAAGAGAAAGCCAAACAATTAACCTTCTGTTCTTTTGTTCCTCAGTTTACTAAACGTGAACCAGAAGATACAAAGAGTGCAGAGTCTGACAGAGATGTGTTTAATGAGAAACCTTCTAAAGAAGAGGTTATGGCAGCCACTCAGGCAGAAGGTCCCAAAAGAGTTTCAGACAGTGCCATTATCCACACAAGCATGGGAGATATTCATGTCAAGCTTTTTCCTGTTGAGTAGGTATTTGGTAACTTTTCTGTTATTCCATTTATTTTCTTCCTTCTGCATTTTTTGGTGGCAGTATTCAAAACTTAAAATTCAAGCTAGGAGTAATTATTTTCTTCCCCTTTTTCTACTGTCCTTGTTTACAAACAGTTTTTTAATACATAAAGCTGCCATGTGATGCTTGACAAACAAACACGAAGTAGTGTAAACAGTGTTTTGGTTTTGTTTGTTTAGGTTTTTTTAATTATTTTTGCCTTTATTATAGGTTAAAAGGATTTATTTCTTTCCTAACTTTTGTTCTTTTTCTAAACTGCGTATGTGGAAAGGCTATGATACCCTTCTTTGTAAGCTACATGTTATTGTAAGGCACTGCTGTTTGATTCTGACTTGGAAAAAAACCAAGATGATACTGGCAGCAGCAGTAGATTTGGGAGGTCTGTGTAAGCCACAGGAATAATTTGCAACTCCCAATCTTGACCATTGTGCTACATTTTATGTTATTGCAGCTCCGTCAAGAGCAACATAAAATCTATGCCAGCATATAATGTTAGTGTAGTATATATCCAAAACTGGCATATAATTGGATGAGTTTTATGCATGACAATTGCTAAGAGTTATCATTATGCTTCTCCAAAAACAAGTTCATGTTTTGTCATAAGCATAGGTAGGGCAACACAACCTCAGTTCTGTCATGTAGGACTGCTAGTCTTATGCTGTTTTCTTCATTAATGTCTTCTGGCATCAGGCCTTAGTTTCTGGAATTTGTAACTACAACATACAGTTGCAGTAATGATACAGCCCTTACCAGTGAATGACAGGCCAAGCTACATTATTTCTGACCTTTCAGTTTAATTCTCATGCCTGTGTGATACTGTATTTGCATGCACAGTATTGCTAGGTATTTCACAGCAATTTATGTATGTAATTTTATAAACACACAATTACCAGGCTTGGGTATTGTTAGGTTTGTCCTTTCTTGTTCTAGTATTTTCTCCCAGCTGAGCTTTGAATATAGTATCTCTTTTAAAATGAATGTGGTTAAACTAAAGAAGAGCATGTGGCTTTGTATGCCCTTTAAGTCTTTGGCCACGTGCTTGTGGAATGAAGTTGTGAATAACTGTGTACGGCTCAGGAGAAGCTGGGGCCATAATCTTGTCTGTTCTATCAGTTATGTCACTGGTGCTTTGTTCACAAGATAGTTTAGAGTATCACTAAGCCTAAGCTAATGTTCACGTCACAGCTAGAGTAACTCCATAGCTATGAACCCAACTTGGCTATTTTCTCATTTGCTGGAAAGCATGTGTGACTGTGTAAAACTGTCAGTGTAGACTTACCCTGGCTGCTAATCCATTTCATAAAATCACTGAAATTGCTATTGCGAAGAATTTTTATTCTGGTAGCCAATCTCTTGAAAGGAAAAAAATTGAGTCACAGAGGTGAAGGGGTTGGGTGTTTGAGGGTTTGGGGTTTTTTTTTTTCCCCTTGTTAATCCATCAACAGTAGTATTCCACCTCTTCATCCTGCTTCCAAACAATGTTTGCAGATATCCTCATCTGAAGCAGAATAGAACTGACTTAACTGACTAAAAGTTCTGTAATACCAGAAAATTTATTTTTCCATTTCATTTTTTGTATGCAACACTGGACACCTTGCATATATAGCTGAATAGAATTATAAAGGTAAAAGTGAACAACTTTATGCTTATGGAGCATTTACTGCTTGCTTGATTTATGTAAGTAAACTATGTAAGTAGAAGCTGGGAATGCACATCTCATCAGTGGTGCCTTGAATCAGGCTTTGAGGAAAGACGTCTTTTCTGACTGTTGTGGTTTAACCCCAGCCAGCAACTAAGCCCTGCAGAACTGCTCACTCCCTCCTCCCCAGTGGAAGAAGGGAGAGAACTGGAAGAGCAAAAGTGAGAAAGGTTGTGCATTGAGGTAAAAGTTTAAGAGGTAAAGAAAAGCTGCACACACAAGCAAAGCAAAACAAGGAATTTATTCACCACTGCCCATGGGCAGGCAGGTGTTCAGCCATCCCCATTAGAGCAGGGCTCTATCATGTGTGATGGTTACTTGGGAAGACAGACACCATCACTCTGAATGTAAAAGAATCTTAGGCTCACTTGAAATCTTGATGACCTTGCCACAATAATTTTATATTTACCATAGCCTGTGTTTTCTGTTACACGATTTTAGATGCCCCAAAACAGTGGAAAACTTCTGTGTGCACAGCAGAAATGGTTATTACAATGGACATGTATTTCACCGTATCATCAAGGTAACGTGTAAAACTTTTTGGGTTTTATCGTTGGTTTAGATAATGTACCTTTGTGGTCAGTCCCCTCTGTTAACCCCTTCATTTCCCTTTTGCATAAAGGATTTCTGGAATGGCTTCAGAGTTACCTCTAAAGTCTTTACCACTCACTGAAGTTTAATAGTTGTTGTGTAACTGGCAAGGTGGAAGAAAAATGAAAATTGAAAGACAGTTCAGAAATCCTGCTTAAGACTTAGTTTCATGTCGGAGGCATTTCTTGTGAGGCTTATTACTTCTGTTGCACCAGAATTAAGCTGATACAGCCTAAATGTTTGCAGAAGGTGCAGGTAGTCAGATTTCTGTTCCTTCAAAGGAACAGCAAGTAAGCTTATTTTTTCACAAGTACTCAGTTGTCATGTCAGAAGCCTGAATGCTTTGTCCCTTATCCACAGCAACTTAACACTTAGGTTGTTTTGAAAAGATTGCAGTAAGTCACCAATGTCACCTGGTGTTAACCACTTTTTTTATTTATTCTATGTGATGAGGTAATAATATTTCATTTCTTTACAGGGGTTCATGATTCAGACTGGTGACCCAACTGGTACAGGAATGGGAGGTGAAAGTATTTGGGGAGGTGAATTTGAAGATGAATTTCATTCAACTTTACGACATGACAGGCCATACACACTTAGCATGGCTAACGCAGGACCAAATACCAATGGATCCCAGTTTTTTATAACAGTAGTGCCAACAGTAAGTAATATTATAAGCTCAGTTGAAGGGCTGATAAGCTAACTAGCTAGTTAGCTTCTATCTACATACATTCTCTCTACACACATTTAGTTGTAGAACGTATTTTTTTTTTCCTGATGGAAAAAGGAACACAGTAGTAGTATCAAAATAATACTTCGTTATTTTGCAAATAAATGCTGCACAAAATAATGTGTATACTATGTAGGCTTCACTGAAACAGTCCTGTAAGCAGAAGTATTTTGTCAGCTGTGATCAAGATGCCTTTTGCCTTTAAGTAAGCGCAATACGAAATTCTTAGTAAATCAGGCGTGTTTGCAATTCAATACTACTGGAGTATTTAATATGAAACTAAAATCTAGCTCTTACTTACGTTGTTTGGTTGGTTTTTTTTTTTTTTTACATGGTGCCAGGATGACTGTAATATTGCCTTATTGTAGCTATAAAAGAAGACAATATTCAGGTTTGAAGATTTCCTTTGGCCTGTGTACAGTTTCAGTGGCAAAATCCAGAAATTCTGGTATGTGAATCATACAGGTACAAAACAAATCCTTAAACATAACACTTACAGAAACTGCATTCCTAGAACACTTATTTCAAAATCATGTGTCTCTTTTAAAAAAGCACCCATCTACCATAATTTTGAGGCTTATTAAGTTATATCGATGCCTATATTCACATTGCTAATAGGGAAAACTCTGTGAACATGATTTTGAATTAAGTACTATTCTGGACTGGCAGTTACAATTCAGCTGTGAAAATACCATGAAACAGACTATAGAGAACCAGCATTTTTCTGAACTGACAGTACACTTTGAACTAAGCTATGAAATCCTCCTGCATTGCTGGAATTCCACCTCTGTAGTACTTTAAGAAAACAATTGCAAAGGTGAGTTAAAATGCATATAAATATGTATTAGCTGCACTCTGGTATTTATTTACATGGTAATACTTACATAGTGTTAAGTTTCAGAATCTGAACATATAAGTGTATATGGATACATTCTATTGTAGGTCAGTCTCTTTCTGGTTTGGTGCCTAACCTACATCTGCATTCTATTTTAATATGTTTTTTCTTTTTCCTCTTGTGCTTTCAGCCGTGGCTGGACAACAAGCACAGTGTGTTTGGACGGGTGACTAAAGGAATGGAAGTTGTTCAGAGAATCTCAAACGTCAAAGTCAATCCCAAAACTGACAAACCGTATGAGGATATCAGCATCATTAATATCACAGTGAAGTGAGACTCAATACAGGAACTAGAAATTTTTATTAATTTCTAGATGTAATAAATGCCAGGACAGAGCAATCATAGAATACTTATGGTCCTTTCCAACCCTAAAATCATCTCATTGGTTTTACTATTTTTAATGTACCTAAAGTGCCCTAAATCTGTATTTCTTGTAATTTTGTATTTTAAAGTAAAAACAGCTGCATGTTTTGTACAAAGTCTGCTGTTTTCCTTTTATCTCTTCTATGCAAAACTGAAGAATAAAAACACACACCATGCCTCATATAAGTATTTATAAAATAGGATCAGGGTATAGTTTGTGATTTTTTTTTTTCATGTTTATTTGCATTTTTCAAATCTAACATTCCTTTTCACAGTATTCAGATCTTTGAAAAGGGAAAGCTTTGGAAAAATCCCAAGCTCTTCAGTCAATGTACACGTATCTCAGGTTAAATTTGATACAGCTTGTTATGACAAGGTATATAATCTACCTTAGTCCTTTAAGAATGGATGTGTATGTGTCTTCTGTGGCCAAGAGCAAGGATCAGCTCTTGGAATGCCAGCATATGGAATCATGTGCAACATGTTTGTCAATGCCAATGTTACTTTCTTTCAATGTGTGCTTTTTCATTATTTTAGCCTCGAGTGTCTGGTTCTGGCTTCATTTTTACCCAGTTCTACAAATATTACTTCTACTGAAATGCTTAACTTAAAATGGTAATCATTTCAAACTTCTGTCAAGTGTTTCTGATGCAGTCTTCAATGAAAGCCCAGACACCTTCTCAAGCTGTTGTGAATCTGTGGCTATATTCTGTCCTGTTACTATGTTGGACAGCTAAATCTACTCTGAATACAGAAACTTTAACTTTAGTTGTTGAGATTCACATAACACCACTGCACTCAGGATTTTACAGTTCTGGTAACTTTGTTGATGAAGTGATGGATGCTGATCAAATTCAGTCCCTCAAAAGCTGCTAGAACTAGGAAGTTTATCTTCACTGAGGTAAGGGGATAGATATCATTAGGGATCAGTGAGAAAATGCTACATTAAGTTAAATAGAGCACACCTTTATTCTGAAATGACCGTAACAAAACGAACAAAAAAGGCAAGTTCATTGACATTTGTTCTCAAAGTTTTAGACACTTTTATTGAAAATAATTGTTTTTCTGGGCAACACAAATGGCAGCAGCTCATGAAGTGTTTCGACTGGAAGATGCCTTTCTTCTAAGAACTTTTTACATAACACCTCCTCCACCAGTTCAGAGTAAGAACTCAGAATAAAACCCGCATGTACCATATAGTCCACAATAAATCTGAAGGTAACATAGAATAAGACCGTATCAAAAAAGAAAACATTTTTCACTTAGCCTAGACATACTGGTTTTGAGCTGAGATTCTTTAAAGAAAGCCACAACACAGTCACTGGATGTTATATTTTTCAATTTCACAATTAAGTCAAAATCCTACAAAAAAGTTAACTTAGTCTTTTCAAATAATCCTCATAGTAATGCTTCAAGTGAGTTCTAGTCGAGGAAATACTCTAGTTACATACCACGTAAGTAAGTCAGTACGCTAAACCTAAAGTTCAGTAAAACTGGTGAAACAAGCTTAAATTTATAACTGAAGCAGTTTATATGTAGTATTAATGTATAATCATTGGAAATAAACCTCTTAGTGTACCTTACACTGAAGAGTTCACAGCCGGATGCAACAATTTCACAGTTACTTCAAGTCATCTTAAATTCCATTTAAGAACACTTTTATGGTAGCATTCCATGTGACACAAGCAATCCTTTGAACTCAAAAGTACAAGTGAGAATTTTTCATCTGCCCTCAAATGTAATGTTACAAAAAATCCAAACTAGTCACCTTGAACATTTTGAAGTAGAACTATACTGAGAGGCATGTGTAACTGCAGCATAAGCCAGCTCAAATAAAATTACAGAATCAGGATTTTTCTAAAGAACGCATGTCTTCTCTGTTGAAAATATTCCAGGAAAAGGCATCTACCATGCTTAGCAGAACTTGTTCGTATTTAAAAAAAAAGAGGTGCGAGGGGACAGCCAGCCCTACCTAGATCTGGGTCTGCTTGCAGTACAGTCTAAGCAGACACTCAAGTCAGAGCAGCCAACTGTCTGTTGTGCAAGAAGTTACAAGCTCAGAAGCATCAATAATTTTTTGTTCATTTTGTGCAAGAAAAAACACCTTTCACTCTTCTGTAAACCTTTTCCAAATTGATAAGGTTGTCTGAAGAAAGAGTGAATACCCCTTCTCAGTACCTACATATGTAGGCATTGAAGCTCATTTCTCAAACATTTACTTATAAAGCTTAGTGTTCTTCCAACTACTATTCAAGTAATTAGACTTGCTGAACCATTTACACAACATTTAAGAAACAAAACTACAAATAAGTGTCATTTTGAGGAAGTAGTTAACTGCGTTATCTTGAAGAGAAGTGGAAATGTACTAAATTATTTGTTCATACATTCTTGGCTTTACCTAAGGTATGTAGTGGGAAGATGTAAAATTGATATTACAACAGAAGCCGTAGCCACAGATAATGGTACACATTTTTGCCTGGTGAGGTTCAGAGCACTCACAGATAAACACATGCTTCTCACTGTGGCAAAATACCTACCCTCATCTAGGAAATAACACTACTCACTTCCACTGTGTGGTTCTCATGGTTCACCTCTACTCCAGTTAACAGGTGATGATAACGCTGTTTTGATCTATTGGCCATATTCTCTGTAGCCCCTCCTGTGACATGAAGAGGTTCATGGCCTGGCATCTTCAATTGGCAATGGCTGTGTACATAAAGAGGAGGGCAGAAGATCCTGATGCACATACCAGACAGGTAAAAGTGTTAGCAAAGTTGAATGTGCAGCAGGAAAAAAAAAGAGTCATCACTAAGTCATTGCAACCTTCTCTAAACAGTGCTACACCCATATTTTATGGGTTTGTGAATGAGTAATCCTTGAAAATAGAGGCATTGGTGACAGTTCCATGTAGAAGACACAGTAAGAACAGAAAATCTAATTATGGAAGGTTTATATCATATTTTACCATCTGCTCCTCTAAGTGAGAGTTACATGTAGTCTATACCGCTTTCACATTGTGTTATTTCATATTTTAAGGCCACTACCTTAATCAGGAAGCATGACTTCTACATAACAGTACATAGTTGGATTCACGTTACATCACACTACTTCTCTGAGAAGTTTGTTTGGCTTTTTTTAACTTGACTTCTTGAGGAGCAAGCTTAATCTCTAAAAGCAGATGATGTCCTCAAGCATGCACGAAACACTTTCACCTCAATGTCACTATCTGTCCATAAATAATATAGCATATGTACAATTAACCAAAACCCCCACCCAACCCCTCTGCCACACCCTGCAACTAGAAAACTAGTAGCTAAACAAAGCCACAGCCCCCTCACCCTGCAATACTGTTCCCCATTTGCAGGTTAATTTGCCCTGTTATGCTGCCTTCCAGTAACAAATGGTGAAGCTATTAAGGGGGAAGACATTTGCTTTTTGTGGTGTATTTGCCTGTAATTTTCAATGCCACCTTTAGACACATGCATTCCTTATATATTAAAGAGTAGCACCATTTATTTCTGACTAACAGACAGAGCTGGCTATTCCAATAACTTGAGATGGATTTTGGAATAGTTTCCTGGTGTTTCTTCCTCTTAAAATTTTTCTGACACCAATTAAGTACTGCAACTTTGTTACAACTATTAGATGGACTCCAATGCATATTTTAGCAGGGAATAATTTTAAGTTAAACAACCTAGTTTCACCAAAGCAGAGTCTGAAGGCACCCTTGTAACCAGCCCACTCCATTATTTATAAATGTATCAAGTTTCAAAAACACTGTAATGGCACATGTTTAATGAACCAATTATTCAACCTCAGATAAAGGTTTATATTTTTTCTGTAACCACCAAGTTAAATAAGGTCCCCTCTTCAGGCAGTAGACCTGGCTATAACATCCCACATTGTGCAAACAAAACAAACCACAATTTTAAATTGCAGCTGCTGTAAAATTAAGCCACATCAAGGACACCAGCAGCCACTAACTGCCTTGAAAGCCAGTCCAGCCCCTCATAAAGTCCTGTACCACTTCGGGCATCACAGCCCTGAATATACCAGCTACGGCCACAGCAGAGTTTGTGGAGACTGAGCAGCTCTGTGATTTCTTCCACTGAAAGTGCACCTGCTACATCCTGCAACAGAATCAGATACAAATAATTCCTCCGTGTTGTGTTTGAAACATTTTGTTTTTAACTGATGGTTCAGCAGAAGCTACAGATCATATAAAAACTTTCCAAGCACAAAAGCCAAATCAAATCCTTACGCATTTACTATTTCTTACCATAAAACAAAAAATGGCTGTTGAATCTACTAAGCACCCTAGCATCACTTATTTTACCAGTGTTAAGGAAAACATGTGTTTTATGCTTACCACAATACCATTCCCTAACCATAGCATAGGGTTCAGAAAGTAGAATTTGATACAGAAACTGAGGAAAAAGAGTAACAGAGAGAAAAAAAAAATTACAAGTACCTGTTTATTAGCAAAGATCAAGAGCAAAGCATCCCTCAATTCCTTCTCTGTTAGCAATTTTGCAAGTTCACTGTGTGCTTCACTGACTCTGTCTCTGTGACTGCTATCAACAACAAACACCACCGCTATGAAAGAAAGAGAGAAAACTTTCACGTACGTTCAAATATAAACCCTGTAAAATTACTTTCAACTTACAAAATTATTTTTTCTTTTTTATTTCTGTGAAACTCCTGTCCCGGGTTCAGCAGTAGCAGTCGTTTTTCTCCTTCTTGGTAGCTGGTGCAGCACTATGTTTTTGATTTTGGGCCTGGGAACAGCGCTGACAACACCAGTGTTTTCAGTTACTGCTTAGTAATGTTTTGGTCTGATCAAGGACTTTCTGAGTCTCATGCTATGCCAGGGAGGAGGGGAAACCAGGAGGAAGCAGAGACAGGACACCTGACCCAAACTGACCAAAGAGGTTATTCCATACCACAGCACGTCATGCCCAGGATGTGAAAACGGAGAGCAGAGACCTGGAAGGGTGCGGTGGTGCACACCAGGGGGTTCACTGCTGGGGGGTGCACTGGCTGGGTCAGGCTTAGTGAGCAGTTGTGTTCTCTTCCCTTGTATTTCTCTTGTATTATTATTGGTGGTAGCAGTAGTGATTTGTGTCATACCTTAGTTACTAAACTGTTCTTAACCTGTGGAAATTGCATTCTTTCGATTCTCCTCCCCATTCCCCAGGGACTGGGGTAAGAAAAAGAGAGGGGTTTAAACCACAACAACTCCTCAGCAGAACACAACTGCAATTTCAAATCCAGGAGGACCAAGAAATGTCTTACATACCTCCATACCTTTGACAAAAAAACTAGAATTCATCCTAAGACTGGGAAAAAAAAAAGTCTCCAGTTTTCTGCCTAGTCAAGCATAAAGGCTGTGATAGTTTACTCAGGTCTAAAACCAGTTTTACTATGTGTGGAATTGAGTATCTCAGTTTAAACCATTTCTTGATCCATTTATGCTCACCTCCCACACAACTGTTCCAGTTTCCATTAACCAGCTGTAAAATTTACAGATTCAGCCAAATACCACAGCTGCCTCCAGCTACTGACTACACAATCCAGAGAAGATTGTCACGGACCCAACACAGCAGCAGTAGATTTAACTATCCACTACAGAGGGTGACCAAGATACCAGAAATACTGGAGTCAGGGAGGGAAAAGCTAGTAGACAGAATTTAAACTCACAGTTTTTTGCAACAAAAACATCAACACCAAAATGAAACAAAGCTTACTGCAGGTATGCAGCAGTTTAACTGCTTGGATTTCTCTCCAACATACTGCTTTTTGCAGCAGACATGATTCCATGCTACAGCCATTCACTCAGCAGTTTTGAGAGGACACAGGAATCCCAAATTACAATTTTCACAAGCTTGAAAAGGTGAACAATTTAAAATGTTAAAGTTTGCAATGAAGGCTGAAATAATGAATGAAATGGAGCACATAAAATATATGTCATTCCCAGGTATTTCAGATAATTCTGAATGAACTGATGAAGAGGAACCCTTTTCTAAATCAGAAGACAACTATGGACAGCATAAATTTCTAAGCTGGCACCATTCAGATCAGTGTTTTCAGAATCTGTAATTCAGGCTATGATGAGATATTACACTGCAATACCAAGTCAGAAGTTACAGAACTTTGTAGATTTTTTTTTAAGTTGCTAACTAGAGGCTCCTAAAGGCTGAGTATTTTCATTTCAAATGCAATATAAATTTCACACCTGGCAAGTACTACTTCTCACTATGCAAACTCTGGAACACAGCACCTTGCCTGCTGTCAGATAGAATCACTTTAATAGAGATTCTAATTTTGTTTGGCTCCATGAACTGTCTGATGGATTTATGGAGAATGCACACCTTTATCATGCAGCAGATACTATTACGAACTGGATTAAAATTTCTTAGCTCATGAATCCAGCAGCTGTACTTCGCATTAGGTGAACAATTTTCTACAGTTATAAATGATTTCTATTAATAATCTTTGTGGCTCTGAAATACAAGCTAGAAGACAAAATACATTTTAAAAGTTGCGTTAGTCTCACCTTGCGTATTGAGATAATAATGTTTCCACAATGGCCTCAATTTGTGTTTCCCTCCTACATCCCAAATAGTAAACTTCAAATTCTTGTATTCTACTGTTTCAACATTAAAGCCTACAATAAAAATATTGAGGTTTTACAGTCTTGTTCTGCATGAATATAAAATAAGCAAATTCTACAGATAAGTCAAACATTCAGAAAAATAATTACATTTTAATTGTTGCTACTAACCTATTGTTGGAATTGGCTGCATGAATTCATCTTGCTTTAACTTAAACAAAATAGTTGTTTTCCCAGCTCCATCTAATCCCAGAGTTACAACCCGAATTTCCATTTTTGGTCCAATATGTACCCTGTTGTCCTGGAGGAAACAGCATACACAAAACAAGAGCAAGTTCAACAAACTCGACTTAGACAACCCATACGCTTAAGTGCTATCTTAATATATAAAATAAATAAGTATATAAAATAGTGACTTATTTTGTCACTATTTTTCCAACCCATTTGATTCTATGATTCCATTTATAAAGTGATTAAGTGGATGGATCTCAAAAATCCATGAGGAGCTGTTTATAGCAATTAGACTTCTCTGACTGGAGAACTCTGTTGGTTTTGTAGCTTTTCCACTACATTTTGTTACGCCTCTTCACCTCAAGCCACTTCCAATTCATTACTACATTACAACAGCAACATTATTAGCATTAAGCAGTAATCTGAAATAGTACAGAAAAACAAACAAACAAAACAAATCCCCAAGTCCGGCTAGGAGGCAAGGAAAGAGAATCAACTTCCTACCTGTAGTTTAGACCAAGCTATTGTGAGTATTGAATGAGCCAGTGCTAACAATGTGATCAAGCTCTATTACTAATACAAAGCAGCAAGCTGTATATCATAAAATAAACAACATAGGCTAAGATTACTATTTACCCCTGAAGTACTTAGAAATGCTACCCTGATGACATACGACAGTTTCCATCATACGTACATGGGGAATTAGAGATGTGTGCACGTCTACAGGGATATGATATAATAGGTATCACAGAAACATGGTGGGATGGCTCCTATGACTGGTGTGTTAGAAGGGAAGGTTACAGGCTCTTCAGGACAGACAGGCCCAGCAGACGGGGAGGGGGAGTTGCTATTTATGTTAGGGATATGCTGGAGAGTATGGAACTCTGTCTGGGGACAGTTGAGCGTTGAGATCACAAAACAGTTTGTGGGTCAGGGTTAAAGGGAGAACAGCAATGGGGGACATTATTGTGGGGATCTGTTACAGACCTTCTGATCAAGAGGACTCTGTGGATGAGGCACTCTATAGACAGACAGGAACAGCCTCACGCTTGCAGGCCCTTCTCCTCATGGAGGACTTCAACCACCCTGATATCTGTTGGAGGGATGGTATGGCCCGGCACAAGCAATCCAGGAGGTTCCTCGATTGTGTGGAAGACAACTTCCTTCTGCAAGTAACAGAGGAGCCAACAAGGAGAGTTGCCATACTTGACCTCATCCTCACCAACAGAGAAGGGCTGGTTGGAAATGTGACGCTCCAGGGCAGCCTTAATTGCAGCGATCATGAGATGGTCGAATTCGAGATCCTGAGGACAGTGAGAAGAGCGTGCAGCAAGCTTACTGCCCTGGAGTTCAAGAGAGCAGACTTTGGCCTCCTCAGGAACCTGCTCAGTAAGGTTCCGTGGGATATAGCCCTAGAGGGCAGGGGGGCCGAGGACTGTTACTTGATATTCAAGGATCACCTGCTGCAAGCTCAGGAGTGTTGCGTCCCAACTAGAAGGAAGAGCAGCAGGAGGGCCAGGAGACCTCCTCAGATGGATAAGGAGCTGCTGAGGAAAATTCGAAGGAAAAAAAGAGGCTTATAAAAGGTGGAAGCAAGGACAGGCGGTTTGGGAAGAATACAGGGATGTTGTCTGGGAAGGTAGGGACCAGGTTAGGAAAGAATTAAACTTGGCTAGGGATGCCAAAGATAACAGGAAGGGATTCTACAGGTACACTGTGAATAAAAGACTAGGAACAATGTGAGCCCCCTCCAGAAGCTATCAGGAGAACTGGCTACCCTGGATTTGGAGAAGGCTGAGGTTCTTAATGACTTCTTTGCCTCAGTTTTCACTGGCAAACGCCCTAACCACGCTACCCAAGTCATGGAAGGCAAACGCAGGGACTGTGAGAATGAAGACCTTGGGCCCACTGTAGGAAAGGATCTGGTTTGATACCATCTTAAGAACCTGAAGGTGCACAAGTCCATGGGACCTGATGAAATCCATCCACGGGTCCTGAAGGAGCTGGCAAATGAAGTTGCTAAGCCACTGTCCATCATATTTGAAAAATCATGGCAGTCAGGTGAAGTTCCCAATGACTGCAAAAAGGGAAATATAACCCCCATTTTCAAGAAGGGGAAATGGATGACACAGGGAACTACAGACCAGTCAGTCTCACCTCTGTGCCTGGCAAAATCTTGGAGCAAATTCTCCTGGAAGGCATGCTGAGGCACATGAAAAACAACAAGGTGCTTGGTGACAGCCAGCATGACTTCACTAAGGGGAAATCCTGCCTGACCAATCTGGTGGCCTTCTATGATGGGCTACAGAACTGATGGACGGGGTAGAGCAGTTGATGTCATCTACCTGGACTTGTGAAAAGCGCTTGACACTGTCCCACATGACATCCTTGTCTCCACATTGGAGACACATCAATTTGATAGGTGGACCACTCTGTGGATAAAGAACTGGCTGGATGGCTGCACACAAAGAGTTGTGCTCAATGGCTCAATGTCCAGCTGGAGACCAGTAACAAGTGGTGTCCCTCAGGGATCAGTGTTGGGACCGGTCTTGTTCAACATCTTTGTCTGTGACACAGACAGTGGGATTGAGTGCGCCTTCAGCAAGTTTGCCGATGACACCAAGCTGTGTGGTTCAGTTGATACGCTAGAGGGAAGGAATGCCATCCAGAGGGACCTTGACATGCTTGTGAGGTGGGCTGATGCCAACCTCATGAAGTTTAACCATGACAAGTGCAAGGTCCTACACCTGGATCACAGCAATCCCAGGCACAGCTACAGGTTGGGCAGAGAAGAGATTGAGAGCAGCCCTGCGGAGAAGGACTTGGGAGTGATGGTTGATGAGAAAAGGAACATGAGCCGGCTGCAGTGTGCACTCACAGCCCAGAAAGCCAACGGCATCCTGGGCTGCATCAAAAGGAGCATGACCAGCAGGTCGAGGGAAGTGATCCTGCCCCTCTACTCTGCTCTCCTGAGACCTCGCTTGGAGTATCGTGTGCAGTTCTGGTGCCCTCAACACAAAAAGGACATGGAACTGTTGGAACAAGTCCAGAGGAGGGCCATGAGGATGATCAGGGGACTGGAGCAGCTCCCATATGAAGACAGGCTGAGAAAGTTGGGGCTGTTCACTCTGGAGAAGAGAAGGCTGCATGGAAACCTCATAGCAGCCTTCCAGTATCTGAAGGGGGCCTACAGGGATGCTGGGGAGGGACTCTTCATTAGGGACTGTAGCAATAGGACAAGGGGTAATGGGTTTAAACTTAAACAGGGGAAGTTTAGATTGGATATAAGGAAGAAATTCATTGCTGTAAAGTTGGTGAGGCACTGGAATGGGTTGCCCAGGGAAGCTGTGAATTCTCCATCCTTGGTGGTGTTCAAGGCCAGGCTGGACAGAGCCTTGGGTGGCATGGTTTAGTGTGAGGTGTCCCTGTCCATGGCAGGCATGTTGGAACTAGATGATCTTAAGGTCGTTTACAACCCTAACTATCCTATGATTTCATGATTTTAACTATGTGGCAGTAGATTATTCTTGCAAAATCCAGACATTAACAACATCTGGGATAAGAATGATTACATACTAACATATTTCTTTAAAAAGATTTAGCATCTTGTCCTGGAATTCTTCAAATCCTTCATTCAGAGCCTTATATGTAGCATTTCCCTTCATGGGTTAAAAGGAGGAAACAGTGCTATCCATGTTATTCATGTCAACAGTGAAACAAAAAACATGAATAAATCTTACTTTCAACAGTGAAATGGATTTGTCCCTCCTTAAATCTCCACAACCTTTGCTAGATATGGAAAGTCCCTTTGATCTGCTACTGTTTGAAATGCTTTTTTAAGCTTAGAATGGATGCAGCCTTCAGCTCATGAGACATACCAAAACTTAAAAGAATTTAAAATTGCCAGAAGTGAGGAAACACAAGAAGTAAGATACTGAAGTAATTATTTTCACTTTACTTTTTCATTGCTGTTGTGCTGTTCTTGTGAAAAATTACATCTGCTTTGGCACCTTTGAAATTCAAAATCTAGGCTTCAGAATATTTCATAAAAATACCAATTTGTCACAGGAGAAAATCAATAGAAGCCCCATTTCTTTCTAAAGAAAGGTGATGTGTAGTGACATACTAAAGACTTCTGGGTCCCAAGGCATGACCTATTTCAGATCTCCTATTACAGCTTAGCTGGCTGCAACAATTCTGTTTCCAAATGCTCAGAAATTTTCACTCAGAACTTTCTGAGCCAGATTAACAGCTCCTAAATGCCAAACCTGACATCCAAAATCCCTCTCTAACTCAGCCTTCTGAGATGGAGGCATCTATCAACTCTGAATACACAGAATGTGATTTACCATCTGTGGAATGTGAATGCTGCTTCATTCATAGAACAATGGGTGCTTGCAGAAGAAGTCTTCCTGACCCTACTAACTTCGGTCTCTGCTGAGTAGGGAAGGGAAGGGCAGTAGTGAGAATGTTGCATTTATTAATCTGACAGAGCAGTTATTACGTGAAAATTCATATATACAAAAATTATTTGGAAGAAATTGCATTTTTGACCTCGAGAATGACTGGGACAGAATCCCCATGGAAGCACTTACTTCCTTATAGTAAAAGCTTCAACAGTAACAGCTAAATTTTCAGTTTCACTCAGGAATAATAGATCCTATTCCTCTTTTATCCACTCAGAACCAAAAACCCCTACATAAATCAAAGTATTTCTTGTTTTTTAGAGTTTCAACCTTATTTACTCTCCTACATGAAAGGTATCACCATTATCAAACTCCAAAAAATTTCATCCCTTTCAAAGAATGGGTAGTATTCAAATGATATTAAAGGAACAACAAAACCCCCCAGAACTTAGACGTACTGTGTCTACGGTACCAGTGAATAACAACTATAGGCCAAATTAGAAGTTAACAAATTGAAAGAAATACATAATTTTTAGTACTATAAACCAAAAGTTATAATAGTATTATTGCATTTAAAAATAAGTGTGTAATTTTCAGGAACTAAAATAACAAACATTGTAGAAGTTATGTTGTTCTCAAGAACAAGCCAAAAAAGCACAGAAAAACAAGGGTAGATTCCTGCTCTAAGTTAAATGTATGACAATCAGGGATGTTTCCAAATAAAAG
This sequence comes from Myiopsitta monachus, assembly GCA_017639245.1. Lineage (NCBI taxonomy): Eukaryota > Metazoa > Chordata > Aves > Psittaciformes > Psittacidae > Myiopsitta > Myiopsitta monachus. Next base: position 22,540,822 of record CM029941.1, read on the forward strand.
TGCCGCTAGAATGCACTATCTTACATATTTAAAAGAAAGCAGCTAATGTTCAAAGCTACTGATGTAGTCAAATAAATGTTTCTCACACTAATTATAACAGCACAATGCTTTTGTTGCTCAAACACCAGATCGCATTCATCATGTGACAAGACACTGTGGGTCAAACTGATACCTAACTGCTTAAATTAGCTGCAACAAATACGGCATCACAATGAACATATATTATTCCTGTTTTCTTTTTAATTACACTTGGGACTTCATTAAGTGGACAGCTGTCCTTTCACAAGACTAAGAATACCTTTGTAAAAGTGACAGGTATGCTAGCATCCAGCTGTATGTGATCTGCAAGTTCCGTAAACTGCTGCTGCTGTTTCTGTAAGGTCTCTAGCAATCTTGTAATTTCTTGTTTGGCCAATACTACTCTGCAGTCATCCTAAACAGACAAAGAAAACAAAAGCGTATCTTTCCTGTGCTAACTTACTCAGAATAACCAAACACAATGTAAATATGATTACTAGAAATAAAAATTTTAAGCATAAATACTCTAGTTAAAAACTCACATTTACAAAATAGTTATTAAAAACATCAATAAAAATGTGAAGGCCTTGTTGTTTTTCCTTAATACTAATAAACACTAAACAGTTCTGCAGTCTTAAAACACTTTCTTTGACCCCTCTTATTCCTGTAGGAATAAGAATTCTTATTCTTAATAAATAATTCTTAAGAATTATTCTTGTAGGAATAGAATTCTTATTCCTGTAGGAATAAGAAAATAAATTATAAGAGGCAGTAAGATATCTATACGGAATATTTATCATTCATATATCACTCAAACAGCTGGAATAGAGCAGCTGTTTTGCAGCATACAGCAACACGCTTAGCTCAGAAAGTTTAATATCCGTCCATTAAGGATGGGAACATTGCATAGTTAAAAGTACATCTGAGTAAGCATTCAGACAATAGCTCTAAACAAATAAAAGTATCAATAACACATTAATGAAGTTATTTCTTACACTCACTTTACTGTTTGCTACATATACTACTTACTTCTATCCACTAATAGGAGTGAACAATGGACCAACCAGATTTCTTAGCCAGCTTCTTACACACATTTAAGATTTTGAATTACTTGTGTTAAAACTGCTATGGAAAATTATTTAGTCCTAAAATAATTTTTCCTACCAGTCAAGTATGCCAGCTACCTTCAAACACCTATGTTGGTAATTGCAGCTATAAAATACTTCTCATGAGTCTTGTTGGGTTTTTAATTTTTATCTTTCCTTCCCACTAACCTCACAAATAACCAGAACCTACTCCAGAGAAGAGAATCATGCCACAGCATGACTTCCAGCAACTGGAGAATTTAATGGTTTTGTATCTATTATCATTGTCTAACACCCCCTTGAAAGGAATACTTCAATCTCATGTTGCATGATTATTGCTTTAACATTGTAAAGGAAATAAAAATGCAGCCTACCATCTAACCTTTCCATTTGTAACCTAGACTTAATTTGAAGTTTCATGTATCTTGTCATATGTTACAGCTCACTTGTTGACAGCCAACCCACCTGCTGTAAAGTCTTCTCACAATGGAGGCAAGCTGTTGAAACCTGTGACAAGAGGATGGTCATGTCTTCTTGCTGTTGCCTAAGCCAAATCAACTTCTCTCTCACGTGAGCATCAACAACACTAAGAGCCATTTCTTCCTGACGACAAAGGGTTTCATGAAGATCAGAAAAATAGGCTCGGACACATGAGCGCGCGTTCTCTGCAGTCCCTGGTACCTACAGTGGTGCAGTCAGGACATCCAGAGGATTAAGAACACCAGTTGATTCCAGAATTACATTTTTCATTCTATTCCAGTTTCTAACTTGTATTCACATCTGCTTGGCTACATCATAGTTCAAGTCTCAGATATACAGAAAGTCTTATCCACCCTAAGCCAAAGATTGTCCAAAAAGTTACTACAATAATCATGCAGCTTACTTGTATGTATACACACCTTACTAAAATCGACCAGGGAAGAAAGCCTCACAGCACCTGAGAATAGATGCAACCTGTCACAGTACCTCAATAATGTACTAGCAGTTACAGAGCTTTCCCTATTGCCTCCCTGTTTTCACGTAGCGCAAACACATTTTAATGGACTACAACTTCCCCTCTATCTGCTGGCTTAAGCCTCAATACCAACTTGGTAGAGATTAGAACTTAAGGTCTTGTCTTATAAAAACCTATGTTAAATTTTTCAAAGAAATTCCTTATCTTGGTTACTGCAAAAAGCAAGTATTCTGCGCATGCAGAGGGGTAAAAAAAAGAAAGCATACATGTTCAGTATGGGCCATTCCAACTCCATCTTCAACTACTTGTTCTCCTCCTTCTATATGCTGAACAATTCCAACTAATTTTCTGGAATACTCTGAGATTTCTTCTGTGAACGTTCTTATACAGTGAGCCATGTCTAAAATGGATGCACGAATCTGGTTTGCTTCTGGTTCCAAAACAGAATGCTGTTGATTAAAAAGCAATATATCAAAGATCAGTCATAAATACCTTCCTTAATGATATTTGCTATCTTATTACATCTATGTGTGTGCAAGTAAGAATAGGAGTGTGTGTGTGTGCGTATGTGTACACATACATATACAGGAAAAGCAAGCTAAGAAGTTAAAACCATCTTGCAATTTAAAATGTAATCAGGAGTTACAAATTATGCTGCGGCTAAGGCACCTACCAATCACACAAGTATCAATTTGGCCTGTTTACCATGATCATCATAAAAAAAGAAGGGTGGTTAGACTGCACCAGGTTGGGTGAACCTAGCTTCTGCATGATGAAAACAACTTTCAGAACTAGTGACTCAACGCTGTGAGTTCAGAAAAGCAGTATGTAAAGTGACTCTCCATCTTAAAATATATAAATAAGTTATTGTAGTCTTAGAGATAATGGTTTTTTCTCATTGCAATTTCACCATGGCAGTAATGTGAAACGAAGGGAAAAGAACAGTATGAAGTTACTTCTATAAAAATACATCAAGAATCTACCCTTCTTTCTTGTTATTCTTTTGTACTTTAATTGAATAAATAATTATGCAAGCACAACTAGAAACAGCTTATAAGCAGTACCTTATGACCTTGATGCTTCCCATATTCTTTGCAGACACAACACATAAGAGGACTCGCCTGACATCCCTCTTCTAAGCAAACAAACTCAATAGCATGCACTTGATGTTGGGTGCACATGGTCTTCTCATGCGGCTTATCAGCAAGAGGAACACGCCTGTGTTTTGCTAGTGTCTTTGTCGAATGAGTAAGCTGGGAGCAGTCTGCACACAGATGAGTGGCACAAACAGTGCAATATACAGATGCAACATGGGCTTCATCTTCATCGCAACGAATAATACTCTAACAAAAACAGACAAAAAGAAAAAAGACAACACTGAAGTTGTTACCATTTAATCCAACAACTGAGGAAAATCAGATGACTCGCCAGCAATATAAACCTGAAAACACTTTAAAAGTTACACAGTAATAAATACTTGGACTACTTTGAAAACTTGACTTCAAGTTCTTAATACTGTTTTTTTTTAAAAAAAGTCAGTTTGCTTTACAGTTAACTCCGATAAGTTATTATAGAATTATACAGTGTTTTTATAAATCCAAACCTCAGTGAAAAAGTTGCAAAGGTTTGGAGGATGAAATAATTCAGGCTCTAGTCATTTCCTCCAAAGCAATCATTACAGAACAAGGCATTAAAGTTACAGGCAGGAAAAACACCAGTGAACAAATAGGCACTTAGGACAGACAGTTATCTATTCCTAAAAAGGCACTGCATGATATTTTTTGCATACCAGTTGTTACCACTGAAATAATTAAAGCAGCTAGTTTTGATAATGAAGTACTATCACATGATATAGTGAAATCAAATTACTATAAAAGCCACCTACTCCAGAAGTGGAAGTCTTTAAGAAGAGTTTCTACAAAGTTTTAGAAAACTGTCCTTAAATCACTGTAACTAAAATATCCAAATGAATAACCTTTTCTAGAAATCTTAAAATCTGAAAAAAGGGGAAAAGAGTATGCATGCTTGGCAATACCTTTTTCTTTTCTGCTTTAGTCAGTACAGAGTAGCATTTAATTATGAAGCAATTAACTGAAGCCTTAGTACTATGTACTGAAAGAAAACAACAGCGTTATTAGTGAAATTACATTTGGCAAATAACAGATTTTCATTTTTTTCTATCTAGAAAGCAAACATAAACTTTTGCTTTTTAAAGTTCAGTACCTCTCCAGACAGACCAATGGCTTCTTCTGTTGTCCCACACTGTCCAGCAGGTCCGTTCTGCAACCGTTCCAAGAGTTCCAGCAAAGCAAAATTTTTTTTCAAGCCCCAGACACCAGAATCTCCTATTTTTGAGAAAGAATGAAGGGCACGAGAGGAACAAAACCATCAAGCAAACACCATCATGAGAAATTCCACAAACCACAGTTGATATTCTGACAAACATTAAGAGCACATTAACTACAGAGAGAGACAACCACTAATTTTTCTGTGTAAGCTCACATTACCTTTCCATTCTCTTCCTTCCATCATGGACTTGCAGATTTTGCTATTTAAAAGATTCCAAAACTATTAAAAATTTACAGAAACTCAGTAAAAACACTTGTAAAATAATTTACAATAGCTAACAACTAAAGACTACAAGAAGCACAAAAACTCTCATGTGTATCATAGAAATTAATATTTTGCATAACTACAAACAGTGAAGATTTCTACTGTACTAATGCAAACTGTGAAGAATTCATATGGACAAACTGCATATTCCCTGAATCACAAGATGCAATGCCTATTGCAGATCTCAGCAAAAACCTGAATGAGTGATAAAATAATATTCAGAAAGACCCATATAAAATAATATAAGTGTCCTGGTTTCAGTTGTAAGTTATTTTTAGTTTCCTAGCAGCTGGTGCAGTGCTGTGTTTTGGCTTTAGTCTGAGAGCAATGCTGCTAACACTGATATTTTAGTTGTTGATCAGTGGCAGTTACCCTAATCAAGGACTTTTCAGTCTCTCATGCTCTGTCAGCAAGGAGAGGCGCAAGAAAGCGGAGGGAGCAGAGACAGGACACCTGATCCAGATTATCCAAAGGGGTATTCCATATCACAGCACATCATGCCCAATATATAAACTGAGGATAGTCACCCGGAAGGGCAGACCACTGCTCAGAATGGGCTGGGTATTGGTCAGCAAGTGGTGAACAACAGTACTGGAGAGTCTTAAGAGACATCTCTTACACAGCGATTTACATCTATGGCAGAAAACATGAAATGACTTCCTCTCAGCAAAATTGCTACATATAAAAGAAAAACTGCTGTATTTTAGTAGTATGTTAATTAGACATTGCTCAAAAGGGATACTTGCCATTTTCAATGTCTGAACACACATACTCTGACATACTCCTCAAAATACAGCATCTAGAAAGTTATATTTGGTTGACTGCAATAGGCTGATTACCATTGCTGAATCATAATTACATACTTTTGGAAATCAGAATGACCAATTACAGCTAGATTATTTGAGAATAGAGAGGTGTTTTAATGCAGCTTAGTATCAAATTCACCATGAATTTCCAGAATAAGTGCCAGTTCTGTGTGCAGGTTTGAGCATTTTTTTCTAATGTCATTTTAAATTGAGGGCAGATCAGCTTTCGAAGTTGTCTACTGCCTGGACTAAACCCTTTTTACTGTACACTTTAGAATCAGCTTAACTCCCAATTGACACTAACAAGGCTGTACATATATGGTATGTTCATATATGTCCATTGAGGTAAAGGGTGTAATTAATTGCTAACAATTCTTAATTTGGAAGGGACAAGAAAGGAAAAGCATGTATTCTTCCTCCAGCCTCAATACTATGAGTGCTTCTGCTGTTGTCACAGGGATTTTATTCACTAAAATTGGTACAACACCAGTATGTAAACCAATCCAAAACAACCCAAATGTTAAATTTTCCGAATATCTTATTTTCCTAATAAATACCTCAGAGTTAAACCGTCAGCGCTATGATTGTGTAAGATTATTTTACCAGCTCTTGACACAATGTATCTAAGAACAAAGACAAACTCAAGAAATTACTTAATTATATCCAACATTACTGCTGAATACTAACAGAGCATTTCTTTGGCGCAGTGAAAAGAAGGTAAGATGAGGACATTAGCTTCATCCTTTGCCCTTACCTCTTTGACAGATACTCATGCAAATGTAAAGAAGCTACTAATTTCAGGAAAAGGGGTGGTGCTGGTGTTGCTAGCTTTGAGTATAATGATTAAAGGCACAAAACCAGTAGTGTTTCCACAGTGGGAATGACACCTTCTATTTAAACAGAACCTGTAGGACCTGAAACTGACTCATCTACTTTATGACAGAATTTTTGAACTGTGTTTGTAAGACAAGAAAAGGTTGCCGCAGTTACTTTTTAGGGTGTGGGACACCACTACTATCTGTATAAAACTGCATGTGCATGCTGCTTTTGTAATTCAGTATTTGTTTCATACTTCATGCAAACATACCCACTAAGACTATTAGCTAAAATTTGCAGACTCCTGCTATTCACTTTAAAAAATAACACATACTACAGCTCTTTACTAAATTCGAGTATCTATTTTCCTCAATTTATGCTTTGCTTCAAACATGATCTGGAGAACACGATTTCACAGTAGAAAGCCAGATCTGGAAAAAATCTAGCATTTTACTCTGCCTCTCATAATCCAGATGGAAAGACTAGCACAATAGCAGCTGGAGCCTGAGGCTGGTTCCAGATGATGCCTGAAAACTCCTGACATTTTCAGTCCACATACCTGGTGTCTGACAGCAGTCTGCACCTGACATGAATTCAGAGAAACAGTATCCTACACGTTTTCCCAAAGAGAAAGCCCAGGCTACTTTAGCTGTCTGGTTCTCCTGTCATTTCTTAAACTCTGAACTATGCTGCCCTGTAGTGGTCTAGTAGGTGTATAACCCCTGCATCCTTCTGGAGCTCATATGTCATTGTACTGGTCCTATGCAGACATTAAGTCTTCCTTCTTCAATACTGAGATCTACGAAACACTTAACAGATTTTGGTGCATAATTTTCCAAATGAACACACAGACACCAATTATTATGGGCAGAAGGCAGTTACAAGAACCAGTAGAACAAAGTACTCATCCCAAACACTCATGTTTCACTGGCCCTCAGCTTGGTACACATAGCCAGAGAATTAGTGTTTCCAAGACTGTAAGAGTATGGATCTTCAGCTCCTGCAGCAGTCTGGATTTGTAATACACAAAGAGCATAAACTGCTATAAAAGCTCTTTGTAAAATTACACAGCACCATTCAAATATAGTCACAGCATAAAAGACTATGCTGGTGTGGGGCTATGTTTTGGACTTGTGACCAAACGTTTAGCTATTGCTGAACAGCACTTACACAGTATCAAGACTTTTTCTGTTTCTCATGCTGCCCCACCAACAAGCAGGTTGGGGGTGCACAAGAAGCTGGGAGGGGACACAGCCAGGACAGCTGACCCCAACTGATCACAAGGATATTCTACACCATATGGCATTGTGCTCAGCATGTAAAACTGGCAGAAGGAGGAAGAGGGAATGTTCAGAGTGAAGGAGTCTCCCCTCTCAAGTAACCATTACATGCAATGGAGCTCTGCTCTCCTGGCAGGCAGATGTTCAGCCATTTCCAATGGGCAGTGGCAAATAAATCTGTTTTGCTTTACTTGTGTGCATAGCTTTTAACTACTAAACTGTCTTTATTTCAACCCACTTTTGCCCTTCTGATTCTCTTCCCTGTCCCACTGCAAGGGAGTGAGTGGATGTGTGGGGTTGAGCTGTCCACCAAGATTAGAATACAGCATTCTTTTTTACTTCAAGAGCTATGAAACAAGAAAAATGAGACTGGCTTTTACCTTAAGATTTCAAAACTTAATGAAATGTTTGATGAATGAAATGAATTTTTGAATGAAATGAATTTTTGAATGAAATGAAATTTCAAAACAAAAATGAAATACATGCAAGTGCTTTTATTCCCTGACAACATTTCCCCTGCAATACTTATTCAGAGTAGAGCTGCATTACACAGCTAGGCACAATTACACGGAAGACCAGAATGCTCACCTGACAACCGTTTTCCATCAAAGGGAGCAGAATGAGCTGTTTCATAAGATTCATGCCACATCAGACCAAAGTGAGGGCAACAATTCTACAGTACCTCTGAAGAGGGATGTGAACAGGAACCAACATATCCACACTGTATACCTTACTGGTTTGTGTAGCTTCCATTTTTTCTACATTAAACTTTCTTTCCCAGGCATTTTTCCCCACAATTTAAACCATCAACCATAATATTCTCGGTGGCCAAACTCAAACCAGAAGTTATGTGCCTCACAGGCAGAGTTCAGAGAACAGGTAAATGGGTGAATACTGGTTTTCCATAGCTATAAATGGGAGCATATATAAGCTATCCTCCACTTCAACACCCTCCACTAGTATGAGACAACACTGACTATCCGTTTAAAAAATGTTTACAAATAAAACTATACATTTTAGCAAATCTGGAAAAGGGCCTACCAGGATGCTGATTAGTAACTTTAAAGTTAGGTATAAAGCAAAGGCGTGTGAGTGCACTCTGCAGCCATTAGTTCCCCAGTGGAAGCCTTCTCCGGTACAGTTAGTATTACCAACACCCAATCGAAGCTCAGTGCACCCCACAAAATAAATTGTGAACTAAATAAAGTAGTATTTTAACCTTTGTTTGTCAGAGATCTTGAAAGAGTTTACAGAAGTTGTGATCTGTTTCTCCACAAGTACAGTTAGCACCAGAGCAGCCCTCTGCCTTGATATATTCTGACTTCAGAGTTTAGTTATTTTTTAGCTCTGGCATTCCTAGCAGGATCACAGTGTTTTTCATAACACAGACCAAAGAAGAGTCACCTCTTATTACAAGCTGAAGAAATACAGAGTGCAATATCAACTTTCAGAATGTAAATTATGTCAAACCACTTTGTAACCAAGTCTGGATATGTTGACACTATATCTAGACAAATTTCTGGACACTAACTCCCAGAAAGCAAAGCACAGAAAAGTCGCTAAATGGTTCATCTCTAAAGTGTTTGGAACAGCAGTGTCTATAGCACAACCTTCAGTTACTGCAGTGTATAAAATATTAACATTAACAACACATCAATATAATAACTGCTGATACTAATGTGGACCTCCTATCTCCAGATTAGCTACTAATCCAGATAGCCATTAATAGCAGAGTATATAAGAATGTACATGCACTGAAAGGATAAACCTACTTATAACACAGATTATAACAAATTAGTATGCAAGTAAACACTGTCTTAGCCTTTAAGCAGTATGAGAGAGGAAGGTGATTTTCATTCGGAATACTTTCTTACAAAAGTAAATTCTTTCACAGGTTTTAATATACTTACAAAAAAAAAAAAGCCAAACTAAGAAGTACTCTGCTCAGTTTCCTCAGTTTACATTCTTATATATGATTTTAATCATGTTAGTTCCGTTCCATGTCTAGCATGAAGAGAAAGACAAGCCAGAAGTCAAAGCAGAACTAATATTTAGTGAATAATTTAGTGAACAGAAAAGATCAGAAAAGATACCTTCGTAGCTATTCTGTGCTTATTTTTCCAGTTCATAAAGCTTCCAGGAGAAATAAAGTTACGCTGCTTTTACATTCTTTAACTTTTTATTATATATCTTGAGATTTGCCAGTACACATTATACATTGTCAGTCCACTATCAATCTTAGACACAAATTGAAAGAACATGCAATGCTTACTTATCAGCTATTAATCTACTAGAATAGAACTGATAACCATATAAAAGATATATTATCATACAGAAAGTCATGTTCCATTTTACTGGGATCTACCATAAAGTTTATGTAGTTGAGAAAAAGCAACTTTGTTTCTTTTTTCACAAAACCTACTATAAAATTACTATGCAGTTGACATACTCATTTCAGCACATCTCATCAAGTGTTCATTTTATATTTCAAAAACTGAAAAGATGAGTTGCGCAAATACATCTACTTTCCTGGACTTCAGCTCAAACTCTGCTGTGGTAACTAGACTCCTTAGAGGGGAAAAAAAAAAAAAAAGAAAAAAAAGGGTCTAATGATCTCATCCTTGTGCCTACAAGGGATGTTTGTGCCCCTTACAAAACCACTACACAATCTGGCTGTCTCTTCTCAAAAGAAGAATAAGACATAAATAGTACGAAGCATGTCAGCCAGAATGACATAATGACAGAGTGCAAATATCAAGACCCAACTTCAACCAATGAAAGAAATGTCATTTTCAAAAGCGTAAAGCTTGTCTGCAAAAGGATTATAAATAATACAAGAAATAAAGCAGCAACTTTTGTTTAAACATCTGAACAAAACTGAGAGAATGTTATAGCCGCATTTTTTGAACAGTATTTTTAAGCTTTACCTTAGCACTCAAACACTAGAACAACATATAAATGTAAACAATACCAATGGGATAGGTCCCATGGAAGGTGCTAACATCTGCATACATCAGTTCAATGAGTTCTACTGACAAAATAGTTTCAAGCCTGTAATGTGAAGATGGTAGGGAGAGTTCACCTGAGCCAAAAACTGTTAAAGCCTTCAACAGCAGAGCTGCTCAGCTAACATCAAAAGCCAGTCTCCAAAGCTGTTGCACAGCACACCCTTCCCAACATTTCCCTAGCCCACATATTTTAAAAGAAACCAATCCACTAATGTAACAAGGGAAGACGACAGAATGCAGTTTGCAAGACATAATTCATCTCTTCTCCCAAATCCAGATATTTTAAGGAAAAGGCTTTAAGAGCAGTATCTTCGACAACGAACATTTTACAGATTTTTCCCCAAAATATTCTGCCTGAGTCAACATAATCTATAAAATATATGGCTTCAAAATACTGGGTTAAGGAACGTTAATCCAGCTGATGACAATCACTAGACAGCTCAGGTACCTTCAACATGTACATACTTCAAATTCTCCACTAGAAGATTAATCACAGACAACTTCATTAACGAACTTTCAAAGACGCCCAAGCATCTATGTTTAGTCCACTCTGAAAAGTAATATGGCTTTAGCCCTATGAGTTCATTACTAAATATTTCCTCTCACAGCAAGATTTTATGAACCATTATTTTGCTAACCATGACAACATGATATGGTGTCAGTTCTTACTTGCAGATTCCTTAATTCCAGAAACCCTGACTGACAAAGCACTTCTAACCCTGCTTTCCCATACAGTTATGCAAATATATAAAAGAAACAGGCCAGTAAATTTAAACCAAGTGTTCACTTCAGAAGGGAAGAAATATAGCCATACTTATAAATATATAGATCCCCAAGTATTAGTTTCAAAAAGTTTCCAAGATTCACTGGGAAAAACTTGGATGAATATAGGATTAAATGATTTACTAATAAGACCAAAGGAAAACAAGCAAGTCTACCTGCTGAACTGTACAGGTTTAATGGCCAGCTAAAAGCACCCTTTAAAGCCACAGCTAGTGACTAAGGAACTCTGTTCAATACAGGTAGCTTTATGTCCTAATTATACAGCTTTTCCTTCAACAGAATTCCCTTTTGGCAGAGATCCTATTATCTAGATTTAGATACTGAACAGCTTCCTGAAACTACTTTATTAAATGGCAGAATGACAATTGCAGAAGTGGGTGAAAATGCAGCTTGCTTTCCCAGATGCCCTCAGGTGGAGGTAAGGGAAGGATGAGAAGTTCTCCATGCCCAGAGTTGCAGCCTCCCTCCCAGCTCCACTCCTGAGCTCCCGGAAACATAACAACAAGTGCAACAGATTTAACTGGGTAATTAAAGCAGATTTCTCTAATCACCCAGTAAATACTGGGTGCTTAGAGAAAGACAACAAATGCACAGACTTCAAAGAGAGGCCATGACAAGCTGCACTCCACAAAACACTCAATTTTTACATGCTGGAAGCAATATTTCTCAAGACAGTTCTTATGGATCTAAAAGCAGCTACAATCCTCTTCTGCCCCAAATCACCAGGCGGAATATTTTTATTCACAGAAGTATTTTTCTTTTCAAACTGTTTTACTAAAATTTTCTACCTGTCATTTTTTGGAGCAACTGCTGGCAACAGCATATTGTCCTGCTTTGTAGTACTAGACAGTAGGATGCAAGTCTACTTTCTACTATCCTAGACACAAAAGCTGAAGCTCTTCTTTCCTTTTGCTATCTGTAGGAGTACCTTACAAGTTTAATAACACTTCACTGTGTTTCATCAGAAGCTCATCAGTAATATGCAAAAAGCAAAAACTCTTAATGTTTCTATAAAGCTTCATTTTTGTTAAATCTGAAACCCACATAAAATTATGACAGGATACTTTCAGATGCCTGGGAAAAAATGCACAACAAAGTCTTAGACAAGTTCCCATTTGTAATAAAATTGCTACTTTTACTTTACAAGGTACAAGCAGCAGTCTTGAACAGAAATGTTTCACAACAGCAGGACTGAGTCTTCGGCTCTAACATTCCTCCACTTAAAAGCAAACTTTGAAGAAATCTTGTGCAGCTGTACAATCATAGATATGAAATAAAACAAATTGTGACTCTTTTAACCACATCTTCCAGACTGGCAATCATTCATGCCGCTCATACTTACCACCTCCCTCCCTGCTGAAAACAAACCCCTCTTTCATACAGACTGGTATTTCTTTTCCTGACTCCTATTTCCATGAAAGCAACCCACACAGGGCCTGAATACTCCTCTTAGTATGGTCTACAATGTAGCAGATTCTCCTACTGCAAAGTAAATTCTCACTCAAGTGAATTTGTTATTTAAACAATTCTTTCTGGATTACTAGATTAGAGATCTTGCTGTCCAAGTATTCCCCTCCTTCCAACAGCTTTTTTCCCCTGTGATAACCAAAACTGCTGGAGCCAGTTCTATTAATAAATTCTTCTTGGTTCAAATTCTTCTAATAACTTGTCTTCTCTGTAACCCCGAGTTGAATAGACAATTCCTATTTTGAGGGAATTGTAAACACATGTTATCTTTTGGATAAAATAAACTTCAATCATTGGAAAAAAGCTATATCTTATGCTTTCAAATACTGTCTGCAGACACTCCTACAATAGTGGAATTCCTGCTGACAGCCTGCCACTATCAGTTATTGCATATATAGTATTACTTCACATTTTAAAAAACATGTTTGTTATCACTTCTTCATGAACCCAGACAAATCTGTTTGTCAAAAAAATTACCTATTTAATTGCATGGTCTATTTAGTGTTTAGAGCAACAGGAAACTAACAACCATTCAGGAACCCTTAGACACTAATGTAAAGCAGAGTAGTCTCTTTGTAAATACAGGTGTCGTGCTTTAAGCCTCCAAGCCACGCAGTTTTTCTCACTCACTCACTCACCCACCCACCTCTCTTTTTTCCCCCCAGTCCCGGGGGAATGGGGAGGAGAATCGAAAGAATGCAACTTCCACAGGTTGAGATATGAACAGTTTAGTAGCTAAGGTATAACACAAATCACTACTGCTACCACCAATAATAATACAAGAGAAATACAAGGAAAGAGAATACAACTGCTCACCAAGCCCGACCCAGCCAGTGCAACCCCCAACAGTGAACCCCCCACTGCACCACCACACCCTTCCGGGTCTCTGCTCTCCGTTTTCACATCCTGGGCATGACATGCTGTGGTATGGAATAACCTCTTTGGTCAGTTTGGGTCAGGTGTCCTGTCTCTGCTTCTTCCCGGCTTCCCCTCCTCCCTAGCAGAGCATGAGGCTCAGAAAGTCCTTGATCAGACCAAAACACTACCAAGGAGTAACTGAAAACACTGGTGTTATCAGTGCAGTTCCCAGACCCAAAATCAAAAACACAGCACTGCACCAGCTACCAAGAAGGAGAAAAATGACTGCTACTGCTGAACCCATGACACAGGTGTACAAAAAGACTTTGAGGTTTAAAGCTTACAAGCCCAGGTTCAAAAAGATAAAGATAAAATCTTGACTTTCTTTTTCTGAGATATCTATTTTACTACTGCTTAACCGTGCTATGAGCTTCTCTGAATAAAAAGAAACACTACACATTTATTACTCTGAAATGTTATCACTATGTGGAGCACCAAGAATCTATATACAGCTTTACCTTCCAGATATCCTTGGCTGATAGGTTTTAAGAACTTTAGATGTAAATTTTCTTACCTAGTTCAGTAACTTGTCGATCAAATGGACAACGAACTGCTCTGCCATGAAGCGGAAGCCGGGTAAGACAGTCATGGCAGACAGTATGGCCACACAAAAGCAGCCGGGGAACTTTGTCACCTTGTAAAGAAAATACATCTTCACAGACCCCGCACTCAAGAACCTACAATTTAAAGAGAGACCCTATTTGCTTTTGAGCTGATGAAAAAGCAAAATGTAATGCAGTAAGCCATATGACACAGCTTATTTTACAGAAGTTCCTGCAGCCACAGCAAGTAGGCAGTTATTCATTTTGCTTTGTGCACACAAATAACGATCATAAGAATTATATTTAAAAGATAAACACACATGAATAGAAGATTTTAACTCTTTAGCATCCCACCTGATCACCACTAGTTCTTGCCCACTTCATTTAATGCACTGCCACAAGAAAAGCCCACTGCTCAAGCAGCACAACAAAGTAAGCAGAAACATTCTCACAGAAAAAGGAAATGGAGGGCAAGACCCTGCCAAGGCAGACTATCAGCCAGTGGAGAAAGTTTCCATTCACAGCTGATGCACATAAAATGTCAGTCATACCAAGTTAGCCATTTATGAAGCTACAATTGTGCAGCATCGAGGTAGCAGGAACAAACAGCAGTGGGCCAGAACATCTTAAACCACTAACAAAAAGCAAAATTAATCGTCATTTAGGAGAAAAAAAAAACAAACCACACACACAAAAACCCCAACAAACCAAACAAACAAACAAAAAACACAAAAAAAGCAACCAACCAAACAAAAAAAAAAAAAAAACCCTAAGCCCCCAGAAAAAGAACTACAATATATCGGACAACACCTCTCCACCTTCAGCACCCCAGGCATCACGTTTTCTCCGAAACTGCCCCCACTGAGGCAGTCACCCGTCCTTCACACCGAGGCCTCTCGCCTCGCAGCCCGCTCCGGAATACCCGACGGCAGCACGGCACTGCGCCAAGGGGGCGGGGAAAGGGCTTCCAAAGAGGCCTCCCTGCTCGGCCCGGCCCAAACCTAGCCCCGCCGCCTCAGGGGACACCTCCTGCCCCGGAGACCCTACACCATCCTTTCCCCAGCTGGGCCAGGGACAGCGCAACCCCAGCCACTACAGCCTGTCCTGCCGCAGCAGGCGGCTAAGCCAGACGACGCGAAGGACCGAGCCACCCTTCTCACCTTCACTGCGGCACCAGCCGGGCCGCGACCGCTGCCCCCAGACCCCCGGCTACCGTCCGGGCCAGTACCAGCCACGACGCGGTTTGCACTCAGGGCTGCCATCTTGCAGGCGGGCAGAGCAGAGTGACCCCCCGCAGGAAGGGGCTGGGAGCCGGCTGCCGCCCACCGCCTCAGGCCACGCCTAGCACTGCCCGTCGCCGGCTAGCGCCCGCCGCCGCTGCCCTTTCAGAGCCTTCTGGGGGCTGTAGTTTCGTCCTGTTGCGGCAGCGTCGAGTTGCATTATGGGACAGCTGTGTCCGGGTTCGGCGGTATTCGTAGCGCCCGCGCGCTGAGAGCGGGCTCGCTTCGGCTCTCTGGGCCGAGCGTTCTTGTTTTCCTCCACCGGCAGCGTTTTGGCCCGTCGAGGTGAAGGCTGGCACCATGGACGTTAACCAGCCCAAGCAGGAGCATTTGCTGGCTCTGAAAGGTACTGCAGCAGGGCCCGCAGAAGCCCACTCGCGCTCCCTGGCCACAGCCCTGCCCGCTCCCCGCTCTGGGGCTGGCCCTAAAGGGCGAGGCGAGGCAGCTGGGCTCTGCCCGGGGGGCAGCGGGGCGGCGTGGCCTGCGGTCGTAAAACACTCCGTCCGCTTCTGAGGGGGGGGGCGTTTCATCCGCTTGTAGAAGAAGGCCAAGGAGGGAGTTGGCCGGCAGGAGGGCGCAGGGCGGGAAGTGGCCGAGGGTAAAAGGAGGCGGAGGAGGTGGGGTGGTGAACTATTGTGTGTGTGCACCTTGCGTGGCGGGGTCATCGAGGTCCTGCGATGTATTTGCATTTTACACAAAGCTTTCAGCAATTACAGGAAAAAAATAATAAAAAAATCATAGAATAGTTAGGGTTGGAAAGGACCTTAAGATCATCTAGTTCCAACCCCCCTGCAATGGGCAGGCTCATCTTCCACTAGACCAGGTAGCCCCAAGCCCCGTCCAGCCTGGCCTCGGACATTGCTAGGTATGGGCAGCCACAGCTCCTCTGGGCAACCTGTGCCAGTGCCTCACCACCCTCAGAGTAAAATACTGTTTTAATTTCCAGTTCTCTGCTGTCACTTTTGCTTGTTTGTTGTCGTCCTCTCACCCCCTTAATGCTTTTGCTTAATCTCATGCTTAATGCACCGCTACTGGGCTTGCATCCTTGATTCAGTAATCACAAATAGCAGAAATAAAAATATGTTTCTCACATACTTTGCAGAATTAATACAGAAATCAAGAGAGCCCTGTAAACAGTTTGTTAATTTCTGCTGGCATTTGGGTACCAGTAAGTTAGCAATTGAAATTCTGAAGAGTCTGAGTCTACTTTAACTTCATTACAATTATCAGCCATAATATTTACTTTCATTTTTCCTAACTATTCTTATTTATAAATAGGTGCTGCTTGTTAAGTAGGAGTAATAAATAGTTAGTTAAAATCTCAGTTCTGCGAGCATTCTACATCAGTGTGGCTGCTTGGATAAAATAGTGCAGGTGTATATATTATTTCAAAGCTCATGCCCATTTACGAGTTTTGGAGTACTTCTGGAGAGAGGCTTTTAATGATGTCTGCATGTCACTGTAAGATAATAACCATATAATCATAGAATAGTTAGGGTTTGAAAGGACCTTAAGATCATGTAGTTCCAACCCCCCTCCATGGGCAGGGACACCTCACACTAAACCATGTCACCCAAGGCTCTGTCCAACCCGGCCGTGAACACCACCAAGGATGGAGCATTCACAGCTTCCCTGGGCAACCCATTCCAGTGCCTCATCACCCTTCTGGTAAAGAACTTCTTCCTTACACCCAGTCTAAACTTCCCCTTTTAAGTTTGAACCCATTACCCCTTGTCCTATCACTACAGTCCCTAATGAAGAGTCCCTCCCCAGCATCCCTGTAGGCCCCCTTCAGATACTGGAAGGCTGCTATGAGGTTTCCACGCAGCCTTCTCTTCTGCAGGCTGAACAGCCCCAACTTTCTCAGCCTGTCTTCATATGGAAGCTGCTCCAGTCCCCTGATCATCCTCATGGCCCTCCTCTGGACTTGTTCCAACACTTCCATGCCCTCCTTATGTTGAAAATACCAGAACTGCATGCAATACTCCAAGTGAGGTCTCAGGAGAGCAGAGTAGAGGGGCAGGTTCACCTCCTAATTCAAAGATTAACAAGATCTTTTTTGAATCTTTGTCCACACACACACTCTGAAGCCAAAAACCTGAGAATGTCATCAGCTGATATTACAAACACATTTCAGTAGTAAGTAATTCAACGCAAAAAGTTTCTGATGGATAATTTTGCTTTTGTAAGAAACCAGTGTAATCCTTTGGCTTATATGAAAATTGGTGCAGGCTCAAGACTGATTTTGCAAAAGCAGTGAGAAAGGTATCAAAATGATTGCAAACTTTTTGGGCAGGACAAGGATAGGAGGGCAAGAGAGTGCATGTTAAGTTCTACAGTAGCATTTGTAGGTCCATGCCCTGTCCCCCCATCCCTCTTCCCCACACCCCTAGAATTTAATATAATCTTTGTATGAAAGAAAGCAATGATGTATGAAAGTATAAAGTCTTTAAGGGCTTATTATTATTCCAGAAGTCTAATAGATTTAGGAAGTATCAGGTCCTTAAGTTAAGGACTGAAAGTATGGTTGCATGTATTGCTCAGAAGCCCTGAGACTAAAACTAAATGTGTAGTTCTGATATGAAATGGAAGCAGACAACTTTAATTTGCGTAAAGAACTTCCCTTTTAACTGATGACTGTAAAAATTGCTATATTAGTCAGTAATATTTCAGGAAGGGTTTTTCTAGCACATTCCAGTTGCTTTATATGCCCTGGCTTAAATGTTGAAGTGTAGGAGGAAAGCACTTATTAAAAAAAAAGTTAGGTAAATTTAAGAAAATAGGCACCAGTAATTGTATGTCTTTTACTATACATCACAGTAAGACATGAAGAATAATGACAGATGGATAGCAAGAATGGGATATTGACAATAAAAGAATACTCTTGGGAAGGTCAATGTTGAGTAAACTGTGTGCATACAGGCAATGTTTAGCATACTGGAGTTATTTGGTAATGGTGGAGTACAGTTGCTAATGTTCAGCCTGGAATAAAGTAGAATATTGTGATACGTATCTTGCTTATTTTTGCAACATGACTTCAGGTTTTTGGTGTTGTGTTTTTTTTGTTTTGGGTTATTTTTTTTCTTTTTTGGTTGGTTGGGTTGGGTTTTTTTTTTGTAATATATCTTAGCAGTATTTTTCTTAATATGGTAGTATCTTATTTTTTTATAATACTTCTGCTTTAGGTCCTGTTTTCCACTGATCTTTGCAGCACGGGGCAAGCAAGTGCTTATAAATAAGATGTTTCAGTCTAGATTTGAGAATTCTAATCAAGAAACCATTCCCTTTCTTAAGAATAACTGGATTCCTCCTGTACAAGCATGGAAGTGGTCTTGCATTATCGACCATATCAGAGAGATCTAGTAAAACTGCAGAACTTTGCAGAAGCAGCAGTGAAGGAATTTCCCATTCGTCGGTTACCAAGATTTACACCCTGGTTTCCAAATGATTTATACAGACTTCCCCTCAAACCAAAAAAGCAGCCACCTGTTATTTCTTGTAAGGAAGCAGAAGAATTGAAACAGCTTTCTACACCTTCAGAATATGTTACAGGAGCTCCTGATTGTGACTGCACAAAATACCTCCTTGAGTTTCAGACTGATGTGAAACACAGGCAGACTTTAATCCAAGCACAGACTGTTCACAGACTAATTAACTTGGAGAATCAAGGAGACCCACCACCTAATGGAAAACAGAAATTGAAAAGGTCGTGGAGTGTCTCTTTCCCTAGCCCTAAGCTTAAAGAGGAGATCCTTCCTTTATCTCAGGAACTGCAAAATAATTTAGAAAGATTAAAACTGCATTCATTTTACAGAGCAAAGTGGATAATTGAAGAGTCTATTTGTAATAATCAGAATTTGGAGGACATCTGGGTGAAGCTGAATAGGCTTATCAAGCAGAATGAATTGCCGTCTTGCAACGCTACTATCCAAAGATCTGTGGGACAGATATGGATTTTCTGTGATATATTATACTGTGAATATGTTAGAAATATTCTTAAGGAAAAGCTAAGCCTTACTGATAAGATGAATTTACTTGTACATAAATTTGGAATTATATTTAGTTTGTAATTGTAAGGTGCAGATAAAATTGCGATCTGAAGTACTGGAGTTTTTAAGCAGTTAGGTTATACAAGCTTTAGAACAGCTGATTAGTTAATGAACATAAAACTGCTTAATATTACTTTGCTACAGTTTTTTTAGCTGTAATAATTATTTATTCAGATGAGTAAGTTTCTGCTTGGCTTAGTACTGCATTTTATAGCTTTTCTCTGCCTTGGTGGTCTAAAGGAAAAAAATTAAAATAAAAATTCCAGACTATTATGGCAAGCTGTGTCAGATAATTTCAGTCAAGCAAAGTACATCCTCACTGTGCTTCTCGGAACTTAGGAGAGGGAAAAATAATTTTAAGTGAGTTGCTATAATCGCTATAAGGATCTGTAATTATTTTTGACACTGAGACTTTCAAGATCTGATTATTTCCTGAAAGTAGTGTGTGTGAGTTCTTCAGTGAAGGCATAGTCCTCACATGAAATCAGACTTATTTCTATTCATGTATAAGCTGCCTTAGTAACAACTTAGCACTTGCTAGTTATGACTTTGGTAGTAAGATTCTGCCCTTCCCTTTCTCTGAATGTTTCTAGTCTTTTGTCTGTGATTATATTGGGGAACAAGAAAGCACTAACTTCCAGCTGCAGGTCAGGAAATTAAGAAATGAGACACTTTCATCTGTGAAAATCTGTTTGTTGTCATTGTGGAAGATAAAGGCTTCTGAGGCTTTAAATGCATTTTATGTTAATGAAAGGCAGAATTCAGCATGACTTTTTTTCACATGAAAGAGTAAATTTATTCTTTGAAATATTTTATGAAATAAATTTATTTCAAGGCGACGCTGATCAGCTGAACCAACCCTGGTGACACTGCCCAATTGCGGGGTCAGTAAAGCAGTTAAACTGTGATCATTGTAACTGCAAGAGTATGTATTTCTGTTAGGCACCCCTACTAATTCCAGATAATTTTGCTATAGCTGGAGGTCAAGGTCTGTGGCATCTGGAAGAGGAGGAAAATAAATGAGTGATATTTGTAGATTGTTATCATTAACGCTGATGGAATAAAAGTGTACTTAAGCGTAACATCCGTCTGTATAAAAGCTAAATAAAATCCCCCTGGACTTTTACTTACCTTCTTCTTTTGATGACATTGTTATGTCGGAATAATTGCATTGTTGTAGGCATTACATGTCTTCATGTAGTTTAAAATTAAGGATGTTGCTCAGTGTGGATCATTGACATCTATTTCTAAACTTTGGCAGAAGAGTAAGGGAGTCTTATATTTTTTATATGACATTTGAGTGTTTGTGACATTTGGTATTACCACTTAGCAAAATTGATGTAAAGTGCTGTCTAGAGTAACTTCAGGTCATTATTAGTTTTGAAGCTTGTATAGCCAGGTCATTTCACTGAAATTATTCTTCTGATCTTAACACTAATAGTGAAAAAGTTTCTTTGTACATCAGCATATTGAAAAATATAATGGAGTAGAATGCAACATCATTCAAGTTTTTTTTAATGTTGTATTTTCTCTCCGGAACAGTAGAAGAACAGACTTGAGAGGTTGTCCTGCAAAGAATATTTTCTGATATTAATTTAGTAGTCCCATTAAGTATGATATTCTACATATCTTAATTCGTGCTTTGACTTCATTCCATGATATATTTATTTATTTATTTATTTATTGTCTTAAATGTGACTCAACTTGATCTCTTACTGTTCCTTTAGAAACAGGCAGCAAATACTAGTTTATATGGGCTACTGTAAATTTGAATAAAATTAGGTAACTACCAATAATACAGTCTCCCTACACTTATTCAATTATACTGACAAAAGAGCTAAACAAACATCTTACTAAACAGAAGGACAGGTTGGTGTGACTGTTCAGTGGTAGCTGTCAGCTTTGTGCTGCTTTGGGTTTGCTTTTATGTGAATAAAAATTATAGAATCATAGAATCAACTAGGTTGGAAAAGACCTTTAAGATCACTAAGTCTGACCATTATCTCAGGATTGCCAAGACCACCATTAGACCATATCACTGAGGGCCTCATCTACACAGTGTTCGAGCACCTCAGGAACAGAGACTCTACCACTGGCCTGGGCAGCCTGTTCCAGTGCCTGACCACCCATTTCTGTGAGGAAATTTTTTCTAATATCCAGTCTAAACCTTGCCAGGCATGCCTTGAGGCCGTTACCTCTTGTCCTGTCACTTGTTCCTTATGAGAAGAGACTGAACCTCACCTTGCTACAATCCCCTTTCAGGTAGATGTAAGGAGAGGAGTAAGGTCCCCCTTGAACTTTCTGTTCTCCAGGCTAAACAACTGTAGTTCCCCCAGCTGCTCTTCATCAAACTTATGCTCCAGACACTTCACCAGCTTCCTTCTCCCTTTTCTGGGCATGCTTCAGCACCTCGATGTCTTTTTTGCAGAGAAGGCCCAGAGCTGAACGCAGGATTCAAGGTGCATGTTCTTGTGAACCAATACAGCCCACTACATCCAAATGCATATCAAAATAATTAAATCAGGGGAATAAAGCAAGAGGGAGCAATAGCATCACCAGAGCTCTTGGCTGTCAGAGTAGCATGGAATTTGTTATATTGAAAAAGACCAGGTGATGCCAAAAGGTGTTACCCTTTATCAGACTAAGATTTGGTGGTTGTGGGTTTTTGTGCTAGAGAGCAAGACAAAATTGAGCTTTGAAAATAAAATTTAAAAATACTTTCTTTTAATTGACTTGTGGTTTATTTCTTTATTTTTGCAGTGATGAGGCTAACCAAACCTACTTTATTCACTAATATTCCAGTGACTTGTGAAGAAAGAGATTTGCCAGGTATGTCTTTTGTACTGACTGATTGTTATTTGCATATTAGCAAGTTTATGCAAGGTGAGCATCAGAGACTTAGAGGAGTCTTATAACTCTTACAGACAGTAATCTGAAACAGCAATATGTTTGATGTTTGATAATGGCTGTAGAAAGATACCAAAGTGCACTCACTCTACAACTCTTCACCTGCAACTTTGATAGCTTGGTGATGTTGTTACTAACATCATCTCAAAATCTGAGTAATTTAACACACAAAATAGAAGGTGCTTGTGAAAGAGAAATGTGTAATTGTTAGGGAAGTTTAGTGTGACTGTCATCTTCATCTGGAGAAAATGCCTTGGTAATTAGAATCAACACAGGAATGTTCAATTGAAAATTACTTTGCAAGAATCAGTACTTTTGAATTGTGTTACGCTTGGCGTACAGTTGTATATTGGAAATTCCTGGGTTATCCCCCAGTTGCTATCTAGAAGTCATGTATAAGAAAAAGGCAAATAAAAGATTCATAAAAAGGAGATTGTTTGGAAATGCAACGCAATTAGGGGAAGAAAGTAAGTGGGGTTGATTAGTTCTGTTATATAATATGCTTTACTCAGGCAGAATTTAGAATCATAGAATAGTTAGGGTTGGAAAGGACCTTAAGATCATCCAGTTCCAACACGCCTGCCATGGGCAGGGGCACCTCCCATTAGACCATGTCACCCAAGGCTCTGTCCAACACAGCCTTGAACACTGCCAGCGATGGAGCATTCATAATTTCCTTGGGCAGCCAATACCAGTGCCTCACCACCCTCACAGTAAAGAACTTCTTCCTTATATCCAGTCTAAACTTCCCCTGTTTAAGTTTGAACCCATTACTCCTTATCCTATCACTACAGTCCCTAATGAAGAGTCCCTCCCCAACATCCCTATAGGCCCCCTTCAGATACTGGAAGGCTGCTCTGAGGTCTTCACACAGCCTTCTCTTCTCCAGGCTGAACATCCCTAACTTTCTCAGCCTGTCTTCATATGGGGGGTGCTCCAGTGCCCTGATCATCCTCGTGGCCCTCCTCTGGACTTGTTCCAACAGTTCCATGGCCTTTTTATGTTGAGGGCACCAGAACTGCACACAGTATTCCAAGTGAGGTCTCAGAGAGCAGTGTAGAGGGGCAGGATCACCTCCACTGACCTGCTGGTCACGCTCCTTTTGATGCAGCCCAGGATACGCTTGGCTTTCTGGAATGCAAGTGCACACTGCAGCCGGCTCATGTTCATTTTCTCCTCAACCAACACCCCCAAGTCTTCCCTTAAATTTTAACATTAATTTGAGATTAGCCTTTGGGATTGTGCCATTCAGTAGATACACTGAGTAATTTGTTGGACACAAGTGCTTGAAAGTAAGTTATAATTTCTAGGTGGGCCTATAGATATGTATTTCTTCCCTAAACAAGTTGGTTGTAAAAGGAGTATGTCTGAAATAAATTGCTAAAGTGATTAAATGTCTTAAGTTATATGTAAACAAAGGGTTAGATTTAGCAAATATTTAAATACTAGCAATTTGATATTTCTACAGGTAATCTCTTTAACCAGCTCATGAAAGATGATCCTTCTACTGTAAAGGGGGCAGAAACTTTGATGCTAGGAGAAATGCTGACTTTGCCTCAAAATTTTGGGTAAGAATGAATTATTGTAACTATAACATGCAAGATATAGGATTCATTTAATGATAATATGTTTATTACTTTTCTTTCTTTTTGAACATCTTTGTTATGCACTGAGATGTTCAATCATCTTAAAAAATATCTATGGCTTGATTTATAATGTGACATAATACATAAATACGTTCTACCTGATTTTTCTTGTCCATAGCCTGACTGTGAATGTAATAAGGATTGAAAATTGAAAGAAATTTGCAGCTGTAGGTGAATTATTAATGTAATACACTAGTATAAACCACATCTGACATTGAGAGTTTTCTACAGTGATTTTTGTGGGTACTGTAAGCCATCTTATTCTTCTAAGATTTTTATCTAGAAAAAAAATCTTGATTTGCTCTTTCGTGAAGTTGTCTTAGAAGGATGACTTTCAAAAGTATGGCAAACATATGTGTGTATGTGTGTGTATATTTATTTTCATTAGAACTTAAAGGGGTTTCAGTGAAATATTCTGTATTTTTTAAAATAACTGTTACTGAACTTTTTTTTTTTTTTTTAACACAGAAATATATTTCTGGGAGAGACATTTTCCAGTTACATTAGTGTACACAATGATAGCAATCAAGTTGTCAAGGACATACTGGTAAAGGTACGTGAAGATGAATTACTTACTAGATATATATAAAAAAAAGAAGTATGTTGAGTATGGTTTTTAACAATGTATTGTGTGGTTAATGTAAATACATGGGCTTCAGGAGATATCTTTTTCCAATCCAGAAAACATACCTGGAAATTGGAAACAATAAGACAGAAAAATAGAAATTGTAGTAGAAATCTTTAAAGAGTAAAATTAAAATTCAAAACTAGGATTGTATTAAAAAAAAATTGTTATATTATTGTCATGGTTTAAGTCCAGCTGGTAATTCAGAGCCACACAGTTGCTCACTCACTCCGCCCCCCGTTGTCCCCAGTCTACCGGAGGGATGGAGAGGAGAATCGAAAGAATGTAACTCCCATGGGTTGACGTAAGAACAGTCCAGTAACTAAGGTATAACACAAACCACTGCTGCTGCCACCGATAATAACAGTAGTAAGGGAAATAACAAGGGAACAGAATACAACCGCTCACCACCCACCGACCGATACCCAGCCAGACCCGAGCAATGATCTGTCCCTTCCAGGTAACTGTCCCCAGTTTATATACTGGGCATGACATGCTGTGGTGTGGAATACCTCTTTGGCTAGTTTGGGTCAAGTGTCCTGTCTCTGCTACCTCCTGACTTCTCCTCCTCCCTGGCAGAGCATGAGACTCAGAAAGTCCTTGGTCAAGGTAAACATTACTAAGCAGCAGCTAAAACCATCAGTGTTATCAGTGTTGTTCCCAGGCTGTAAGTCAAAAACACAGCCCTGCACCAGCTTACAAGAAGGAGAAAAATGACTGTTACTGCTGAACCCATGACAGTATCCACCCCTTATTCCATACCATTCACATCATGCTCAGATCCCACATTTTTCAATATACCATCATTCTTGTCTTATATATATATGTATGTGTGTGTGTATATATATATATATGTATATGTGTGCATCCACACACACACACAGATATCATTCCTTAGTGCATGGACCAGTCCCTATAAAGCTGCTGGGTTCATCCGGTCCATGATGTCAGGCTCCATCTCTCGTAACAGTCATTCAGAACTGGAGAGATGGTGTGCAGTGTTGGATTGTTGCCTGCTGATGACATTGCAGAACTCGTCTGCTCACTGCTGAGTTTGTCTGGTTTAGTCAAAGTTCGTTCTTCGTTGGGGTGATGGTCGGAACAAAGTCAGGGCCAGTTCGTGGTGACTTGAAGACATCTAGTTGGTGGGCTATAAAAGTGTTACATAGCAGCACTTTTTTTGATTTTCCCCTAAAATCAAATCCCCTTGAGGTACATATCGGACTTCCCCATATTCCTGCATTACCCACCAAGTATATCTGGGTCCCTGCGCAAAAGCAATCCCACAAGTGGGTTTGCCTTTACCTGAAGCAGGAATAACCCAGACTGTCTTCCCCAGCAAATTCTTTACGTGCACCACAGGAACGTTGTCCCCCTCCACAGTATGTAGAAGTTCTGACTGGGCTGGGCCAGCCCTGTTGGCAGATCCTCTGGTGTTGACCAACCAGGTGGCTTTTAGTAAATGTGTATCCCAATGTCTGAAAGTCCCACCACCCATTGCTCTCAGTGTAGTTTTTAATAGCCCATTGTACAGTTTGATTTTCCCAGAGGCTGGTGCATGGTAGGGGATGTGATATACCCACTCAGTGCCATGCTGTTTGACCCAAGTGTCTACAAGGTTGTTCGGGAAATGAATCCCATTGTCTGACTCAGTTCTCTCTGAGGTGCCATGTTGCCACAAAATCTGTTTCTGAAGGCCCAGGATAGTGTCCCGGGCAGTGGCATGGGGCACAGTGTATGTTTGCAGCCATCCGGTGGTTGCTTCCACCGTGTTAAGCACATGACGCTTGCCTTGGCAGGTTGGTGGTAGTGTGATACAATCAATCTGCCAAGCCTCCCCATATTTGTACTTCAGCCATCGTCCTCCATACCAAAGAGGCTTTAACTGTTTGGCTTACTTAATTGCAGCGCATGTTTCACAGTCATGAATAACCTGGGCAATAGTGCCTACTCTTAAGTCCACCCCTTGATCATGAGCCCACATGTATGTTGCATCTCTGCCCTGATGACCTGAAGTGTCATGGGCCCACCGCACCAAAAATAATTCACCCTTAGGTTACCAGTCTAAGTCTGTCTGAGCCACTTCAATCTTAGCAGCTTTATCTACTTGTTGGTGGTTCTGGTGTTCCTCAGTGGCCCAACTCTTGGCTACATGAGCACCTACGTGGCATACCTTCGCGACCAGGTTGTGCACCTGGGCAGTGATGTCTTGCCACAGTGCAGCAGCCCAGATGGGTTTACCTCTGCATTGCCAGTTGCTCTGTTTCCATTGTTGCAACCACCCTCACAAGGCATTCACCACCTTCCATGAGTCAGTATAAAGTACTGCCACTTTTCTCGTTCCGCAATGTCCAAGGCCAGCTGCATGGCTTTCACCTCGGCAAACTGACTCGATTGATCCTTTCCTTCATCAGTTTCTGCAACTTGTCATCGAGGTCTCTATACAGCTGCCTTCCATCTCCAGTGCTTTCCCACAATATGGCAGGACCCATCAGTAAACAAGGCATACTGCTTTTCACTTTCTGACAGTTCATTATATGGTGGGTTCTCTTCAGCATGCATCACCTCCTCTTCTGGTGACATTCCAAAATCTTTGCCCTCTGGCCAGTCCATGATGACTTCTAGAATTCCTGGACGACTGGGATTTCCTGTTTGAGCTCGTTGTGTAATTAGTGCAGCCCACTTACTCCATGTAGCATCGGTTGCATGATGTGTAGAGGACACCCTGCCTTTGAACATCCAGCCCAGCATGGGCAACCAGGGTGCCAGGAGGAGCTGTGCCTCAGTGCCAGTCACTTCTGAAGCACCTCAAACCCCTTCATAGGCTGCCACTGTCTCTTGTCATGGTCGGTGTAGCTGCTGTGCTTGGGGTTTGAGTAGCACCAGCAGCTGCGCTCTCTGTTTCTGTTGGGGTTTGGGTAGCTGCTGTACTTGTTGCTGGGATTGGTATAGTTGCTGTTCTTGGAACTGGATTAGCTGCGTTGTCTGTTGTAGTCAGAGTTTTAGCAGTTGCTGTACTTGTCACTGGGTTGGTGTAGTTCCTGTACTTGGAGTTGGAGTAGCTGCGTTGTCTGCTGCTTTGCCATCAGATCCAGAGGTATTTTTTTCCCTTTGAAGGTGCTGGATAGGGTTGAACAGGGCTCTGTAAGCATAGGCCAAGCCCCAGCACATTGCCATGATTTGTCGCTCTCTGGTATGACCAGAATGACAACACACCTCATTTAAGTGTTTTACTAATTTTTCTGGATTTTGCACTTGTACAGTGGTGAAGTTCCAAAGCACTGGAGGGGCCCACTGGCCTAGATACTTGCACATACTATCCCACACACCCTGCCACTTGTCATGGGTTCAGCAGTAGCAGTCATTTTTCTCCTTCTTGGTAGCTGGTGCAGCGCTGTGGTTTTGATTTTGGGCCTGGGAACTGCACTGATAACACCAGTGTTTTCAGTTACTGCTTGGTATGTTTTGGTCTGACCAAGGACTTTCTGAGCCTCATGCTATGCCAGGGAGGAGGGGGAGCCGGGAGGAAGCAGAGACAGGACACCTGACCCAAACTGACCAAAGAGATTATTCCATGCCACAGCACGTCATGTCCAGGATGTAAAACCGGAGAGCAGAGACCCGGAAGGGTGTGGTGGTGGACTGGGGGGTTCGCTGCTGGGGGCTGCACTGGCTGGGTCGGGCTTGGTGAGCAGTTGTATTCTCTTTCCTTGTATTTCTCTTGTATTATTACTGGTGGTAGCAGTAGTGATTTGTGTTATACCTTAGTTACTAAACTGTTCTAATCTCAACCTGTGTGAGTTGCATTCTTTCGATTCTCCTTCCCATCCCCTGGGAGCAGGGGGAAGAAAGAGAGGTGAGTGAGTGAGTGAGTGAGTGAGTGAGTGAGTGAGTGAGTGAGTGAGTGAGAAAACTTCATTGGTTGACTGGGCTTAAACCACGATACCACTCATGACTGTCCAGCCTCAGGGAAAATCTCTTGGTCCTCCTATATCATCGTCTCACCCTAGGCAAGACCCACTCAACTCTGCTGAACTTTCAAGATCAGACGAAATGGTCATGGATAAAACACACCCTGTATGTGTGCCAACATGATGATCCCCATCACAATCAGCAGGCAGGTTTCAAGGGTATCCAAAGGCCATTCAAAACTTTCAGAAGTCTCAAATGATGCTGTAAACGGTCTGGTGAGGGGAGCTGGGAATGTATGGGAATATCTCCTTCACAGGTTTACCAATGGAGGAGGAAAAATAAAGATGTGTAATTGCTAAACACTTCCATTATATACGTCACAAAGTATAGAGGTCTGGGAACACAAGCCAGATCATTCGTGACCAATGATTCTATTGTATTACAATTCATTACCACAAAGCCCAGGCCCCCCAGCCAATGAACACTAAAACAGCAGACACTGCCTGTAAGGTAGGTTCAGCATGCTGAAACTGAGATCAAGAGCAGCAACTTTGAGAGCCAGTAAATCAGCATTCTGACAAGTGACTCTTAATCTAGAACAATGAATACTTATCACAAACACAATTAGACACACTGTGGTTAGATCTGTTGTTATCTCAACCCTTCGTGCCCAACGCTGGGTGCTGCACAGAACTGTCATGGTTTAAGGCCAGCCGGTAACTGAGAACCATACAGCCGCTCGCTTGCTCCCCTGATGCTACTACTAGTACTGCTACGATGACTGCTACTGCTGAACCCAGGACAACTGTAAAGCTTCTCTGGAGAACTGATGTAATAAAACTTCCACAACCAAAAAAATTAGTTATATTTGCTTACTTGGACTTACAATGAGGTCATCAAAGCAAGTCTCTTTAAAGAATGCATTGACTTGTATTTTACTTTGTGCTGAACAACTAATACTTTGAGAATATAAATTTGAAAAGTCATTGTGGAACTCAATGTAAAAGTAAATAGAGATTTTATAAGATGCATGTTAAAGGATTGTACTGTTTATATATATATTTTAGAACTTGTCTTTAGCTTTGACAAATAAATAACTCATCATCACAACTTATTTATGTTATATATTTAAAGCATGGAGGTGTCCCTGCCCATGGCAGGGTGATTGGAACTAGATGATCTTAAGGTCCTTTCCAACCCTGACTATTCTATGATTCTATATAATGCTCAGTGAAACCTAGTACTTGATAACGTAAGTTATTCTTCTTTATATTTCTGAATGAGATGCAGTTCTAACCAGTGCTTTGGTTTTCTGTCCCCAGGCTGATCTTCAGACAAGTTCTCAGCGCTTGAACCTTTCAGCTTCTAGTGCTGCAGTGGCAGAACTTAAACCTGACTGTTGCATTGATGATGTGATCCATCACGAAGTAAAGGAAATAGGAACACACATGTAAGGTTTTAAATTTTTCTACAATTAAATGAGCTTAAATGAAACTGCAGCACATGCATGCTATTCTGTTACTGCTTTGATGTGGGCATAAAATTTAAGTAATTCAAATTACTTCTTAAAAATTGTTTCTTTCAGCCTAGTTTGTGCAGTAAGTTACACTACGCAGACAGGAGAGAAGATGTACTTCAGAAAGTTCTTCAAATTTCAGGTATTGCACAAAGTAGTCTACTTTCCTTCTACTAAGTGAGTGAATCTGGAAAACCCATTTTAAAATAGATACTTCAAAAGCACTTTTACGTACTAAAAATCTGTTTTGGCTTTTAAAAGTAAGCCTGTAACTGTTGCTGTAAATTTCACATGAACTGGTAGTTTCTAATTGCTGTACAGTTAAACATTTCAGAATTAATTAATATTACATATAATGATTTTTATTGATTTAATGAGAAAGAAAAATCTACCCTGAAAAAAAAACAAACACAACTTTTTATAGCAGCCAGCATCATAATCATTTTTAAATGGAACAAGAGAACAAGTGTTGTTCGCTCCTTGACACATTTTAACCTTTGAGGTTAGATGATAAAATTATAATTTTTCTTCTGGTGCGTGTAGCATTTCCTACATTGGAATTTAGTGGCTGGGTATTTAAAGGAAACTAAGAAAAGAAGTCTAATATGTTACATCTGACTAATAAGTAATTGATAGAGTTGAAACCTATTGTTCTACTTCACAGACTTCAAGACTTGAGGTGAGAGTAACTGAAGAAGGCAGGAAATGATTGTTGTCTGTAGACTAGTTCTGGCAGGAAAGTCTGTTTGATTTGTGTATTTAATGGGTGTTTATTTTTTAGAGAAATATCCTGAGATTTGGATAGTTGTGTGCTCTTTCCTGTGGAATGAAGGTTTCAGTGACATGCTTTACTGAATACATTTTTAGATACTCTCATGTCTGGCAATGCAGGAGCATTATGTAACTCAGGCCTGTATCTTTTGCTAGTTGCAGGTGATTTAACTTTGCTCTTTTATAGTATTCTATATACTTCAGAAAAAAACATTTCAGTCCTTAGAAGGCGAAATTGCCATGCACTACAAAAGACACCTGACTGCTTTTATTACCTGTGAGCCTTGAAATGGCAGGTATTGATTATGATTACTCAAAGGTGTTTCCAGAAGATTCTAGGGAAAATCATTTCATGTCAATCTTTGTGTTGCACTCTTCTCTGAACTCAGAAACTCTGCAGTGTTTCTTCATCTTTAATGAAGCTGAGTTTCATCTTTGTGTGTTTTGTCTTGCCCTTTGTGTGAAACGGTTTCCCTTTCCATTTTTCGTCACCCAGGATCTCAGTATTCTGTACCTCTGCCCCCTCTAGGCTTTCTCTAATCACTAATATGCCCATACACATTTCCAGTTCATATCTCCTCTCCCATCCCTACCTTTGTTATTGCCAGAGGCGTGTTTAACATGTCAGTTTGTCTCCTTTAGATTTCGTATGGAAGCTTATTTGTGCACATTTTTCAGGGGTCTACATGCATATTGTAATTCCTGGTTTTTGGCTTAATCCAGCACAGGCAGCTTTAATGTCAAAATAGATAAGGCCAGTTGTTTGTCACATTTGAAGCTCTTCCTTCAGAGAAGGAAGCATAAAAACTTCTCAAAAAGTACACATGTGCTTTAACCCATTTTATAGATACTCTCTGATTCATTATGAGAAAAACTCTTCACGGAGCAATTTTGGTTGTGGTTTGGTTGGTTGGTTGGTTTGGTTTTTTGTTTGGTTTTTTTATTTGACATGGAGACAACAGCTAGAAAATCAGAGAACAAACAGCAAGAAATGTTACAGAAAGCTGAACAAGATCTTTACAATCTGAATTTCTGGCTGCTAGTGTCTGAGGTGCCACCAACTGCTTTATAACAAAAAAAAACCCACCATCTTCTCTTTGATAGATTCTTAACTTTTTCACTCATGTTTTCTAGGATCTTTTAAGTTGAACTGGTATTTACAGTTAGTTTTAAACAGCTTCTTTTGCAACCATTATATGTAGTTTCATGCTGATGTAGAGTTAACTTTTTGTTCCAAAGCTTCCCATGAGTAATTAACACCATTATGTTTATATGAAAAGAAATGATTCTTTCTAGGGTTTGGTTATTGTTTGGATTTGAGGGGAGGATATGTGTGAACCTCACAATAATTCTTTGATTTTTACTGGAATGCCACTGGAAATTTACTGGAATGAATGGAAAGATTTTCTTTATCAAAGAGAAAAAATGTTAGCACTTAGGAAGATTAGTAAAATGCTCACTGAAGCAAAATATTTGGTGAGAAAAAAACACTTCACCAACAAAACCCTAAATTAAAATTTTTACTTCTTTTTTTCTCCTTACAGAGAGAGATGGTTATGATTACTTGAAAGAGTTGAACATTGCACCTGTTATAATGCAAAAATCTCTGTGAAGAGTACTTTTTAATCTTGAATTCTTCAGGGCTAAAAAAATTGTTCACAACTTGAAACTTTTTAGGGGTGTCTAAGGATGGACTGCGCTTACATGCAAACAAAACGAAACTTTCCCTGAATAAAGGGAAATAAATGTCTTCAGCAAGATACTTGAAATTTGTTTCCTTACAACTATTATTGAAGATTATTTCTTTCTGTTACATCAGTGTATATTTATTTCATATTTGAATAACTGTAATGGCTTTATGTACAAAATTCAAGCACTTAAGAGCCAATGCTTTATTATCACCTTTCATATCATCGAATTGTTTTCTTTTGCTAATTTATTCTCATGTGATTGAAGTGCTTTATTGGCTTTTTTATTGCTTGTAACAGTTGTGTTTTCTAGAAGAAAGTGAAGCCTAATAATGATTTGTTGCTTAAGCTAATCATATGAATAGTTCTCTGTTTTTAGAGAAGCCATCAGCAACTTTTGCGGCAAAACACTGAAGGACTTGCAAATTGTTCATGCTCACTCTTGAATGCAAGTGCGGACAACTTCGGGATACAAGATGGATGTAGTGTTGCTTTAAAGATATAGATCTATTTAGTGCACTGTATTTATCTAGTTTTGAATGGGGCCAGTGCTTTGGTGGAGGAGTGTTTGTTTTCAATCTGAGAAAACTGCTTAGCAGCAGGGCAATCAAGTGTGCAAATAAGAAGCAGCAAGTGTATATGCTGAACTGTGAAGGTTTAGCTGATAGTATCATATATTTCATTATGCACCTGGTTTTTTACGCAAGTGAAAAAGAATAATAACACTTTGGTAAAGATCTTGGCACTTATAAACAGTTACGCTGAAGTTGTCTGAGAAACCAATTGTCAATCTGTCTTTTTTCCATTTCATTCAGGTTCTTAAACCACTAGATGTGAAAACCAAATTCTACAATGCTGAGGTGAGAGCTGTGTGTATCTGGGTTTGTTTTGGTGTGCTGGGTTTATTACTTCACATTAGGTGGTTAGATTAAATTCAAAGAGCTTCTTAAGTACACCTTCCTGAGAAAGACAATCAGTTTTAAAAGGAAAAAAATTAGGTGGTGGGTTTATAGCATTTAATTTAGAAACAAATGCACTTTTGATGAAGGGGGGAAAGAGATGGTAACTACAGCAGACATGTCACACCTTCATGTAATTGCCAATTTTGCGTATTTTCCACTTTCCCATAAACTCAATACTTTCAGTTATTGCTCATATAGTTAGGCTGATAAAGTACTTACTGTAAGGGTGATTGGCTTTTCATAAAGCAGATAATAATCTGTTTGGGAAGCAGAAATTATTGAACAGAAGGGTCTCATATTGGGAAAATGACTTTTTAGGCTTGTGGCAGTTACACACAGTGCTTCAATACTAAATGATATTGTATGTGCCTTGTGTATTTATTTGGGCATACTTAGGTGTTTGGCTGTTTATGAAAAGAATTTTGATGGAAGGTGGCACAGATGGTAGAAAGTCTTAGAAATTACATGCAGCATTCATTTTATTTGTAAACATATATCCCCTGTCAATGCAAGTGTTATATAGGTTTGTTGTAGAATATAAACTCCCACAATATCTCATGACATAAGAAGTTAGGACATTGGTTTCCATCATTATATCATTACATAAGAAGTTAAGACATTCGTTTCCGTCATGATTACTCATCTCCTTTGTGACAGTGAGCGAGTAGTTTAATTTTGTAAGCACAGTAGTCTGTATTATTTGCCCAAAGCTCAAACTGATACTTGCAGAGTACATTGAGAGCTTCCATTATGAGTATTAAACTTCTTCCATCATCTCTGAAATGTGGTCAGCTATTACAGGAGTCATTTGGTTGAAAACCTTCATTAGTATTTTTAAACAGTTTGTAATACCTTAAAAGGTAAAGTGAAGCTGTAGGTGCTTCATGTTGCAGTAGATGGGAGAAGAAAAACTAAAGCGTCAGTGAGAGGAGAAGCAAAATGCATGGTATTTTGGCAACTTAAAAAAGAACTTTGTTAAGCTACGTAGAAAATATCTTGCTTTCCTGTTCTTAACTCAGCAGATAGATGTGCTGTGAATTTGCATGTAGAAAAGAGAGTCACCAAATTGTTCTAATTATCTCCATCACAGTCACACTTGGGATTCATCATACAAAATTATGGCTGTAGAGATGTGTCAGATATATTTCTTTCATTCCCTGACATCAATATCGATAAAGAAAGCAGTGGGGAAAAATAACAGATAAGAATTTCTGCTGTACAGATGAGGATTTCAGATACAAAAATTTCTTTTGTTCAGAATTGTGCAGGAAATTTTCCATAAAGTTTTTCTCTCTGCTGTGAATGAATAGCATGTAAATTATGAGACATTTAATATAGAGTCTGTGATTTATTTAGAGGGAGGATAAATCAAGGCATAGATCATAAGAGATGTAAATATCATAGTTCTGAGGAAAAGAGAAAAACATTTTCCTAAAAATATCTTGGTACATGTGTCTAGGCCACAGGCTTCAATCCTGAGGTAGACCAGGCGTGAGATATCCAAGAAGGGTTGAAGCAGAAGCACATACCTCTGGTCAAGTGCTTTATAGAACTAGCATTATCCATAAGTGGGAATGCCTGGAAATGTCTCCTGCTGTGATCTAAGAACAGAAATAATTCTAAGAAACTAAGTAATTTCTCTGGGAACAAACGAAAT
Organism: Myiopsitta monachus; assembly: GCA_017639245.1. NCBI lineage: Eukaryota > Metazoa > Chordata > Aves > Psittaciformes > Psittacidae > Myiopsitta > Myiopsitta monachus. The sequence goes on from CM029941.1 coordinate 22,576,126, forward strand.
TGTTTCAGATAGAAAATGTATGGTATGGGAAAGAGGAGCAGGTAAATTAAATGTTGCTGTCTCTCCATACTTCGTGTATAAATTTTGGTTTGTGCTGAAACACTTCAAAATGAACGGAAATAACAGAAATAAAACCTTTTTAAGGTAAATTCTGGTCAGAAGGTCTGATATAGTTAAAAATATCCTTTCCTCACAAAATCGTTTTACTGGCTGGCCCTGATAAGGGACTTAATAAGATTAATTTTTGGGACCTTGACACACTTGTGAGGTGGGCTAATGCCAACCTCATGAAGCTTAACCATGACAAGTGCAAGGTCCTACACCTGGGTCGGAGCAATCCCAGGCACAGCTGCAGGTTGGGCAGAGAGGAGATTGAGAGCAGCCCTACGGAGAAGGACTTGGGGGTGTTGGTTGATGAGAAAATGAACATAAGCCAGCAGTGTGTGCTCACAGGCCAGAAAGCCAAGCGTATCCTGGGCTGCATCAAAAGGAGCGTGACCAGCAGGTCGAAGGACGTGATCCTGCCCCTCTACTCTGCTCTCCTGAGACCTCACTTGGAGTATTGTGTGCAGTTCTGGTGCCCTCAACATAAAAAGGACGTGGAAGTGTTGGAACAAGTCCAGAGGAGGGCCACGAGGATGATCAGGGGGCTAGAGCAGCTCCCATATGAAGACAGGCTGAGAAAGTTAGGGCTGTTTCAGCCTGGAGGAGAGAGGGCTGCGTGGAGACCTCATAGCAGCCTTCCAGTATCTGGAGAGGGACTATAAGGATGCTGGGGAGGGACTCTTCATTAGGGACTGTGGTGATAGGACAAGGGGTAACAGGTTCAAACTTAAACAGGGGAAGTTTATATTGGATATGAGGAAGAAATTCTTTACTGTAAGGGTGGTGAGGCACTGGAATGGGTTGCCCAGGGAAGCTGTGAATGTTCTATCCTTGGTGGTGTTCACGGCCGGGCTGGACAGAGCCTTGGGTGGCATGGTTTAGTGTGAGGTGTCCCTGCCCATGGCAGGGGGGTTGGAACTAGATGATCTTAAGGTCCTTTCCAACCCTAACTATTCTATGAATCTATGATTAGCCACCGATTCCTCATAATAAAGATCTATGAGAAGCTTTGGTGTCTATATTTGTGGGGTTTTTTTGTTTGTTTTGTTTCATCCCCTCCCCCACTGTGTAAACATCTTAGGCTGCTTTGATGCCTTTGTTCTTCCTGTTCAGAAATTTACGTGACTCCCATTATCGTAGCATCCATACAACTGATTAAATTCTTTCTTTTTCTTTTTAAATTTTGGATTGTATTATCTGATCAACTTTCATTTGCTTAGCACACTGATACAATACTATTCATATTTGATTTCTTAAAGTATATAAAGTTCTGCTATATGTTGTGGCCACTGAAGTCAAATGCAATTGGAAAAAAACAGAAATAAGTCTTTGTTTAGATGCTGTATGTGATATTATATTGCTGTCAAAGCACCAAGAACTTCATCCTGAATAGTAACGAAGATTGTTATCCTTGGGAGAAGGGAAAAAAAAACGAAATTAGTATTTGTCAGTTTTTAGTTAACTAAAGCTCTTCAAAGGTTGACTAACCAGTTAAACTGTTACCACTCATATTAGAGATGTGATGCTACCTGTTCATAAAGTCTGTAACTAAAATTATTTTCTGCTGGAAATCATAATCCATAATTTCATTTTTTCTAAGGCAAGGAATGACACTGAACCTTGATTTTCTTGCTTGTTGCTTATATTGCAGTAGCATCCAAATCAAGTTGATCACTGAAATTTGTGCATAGAACACATGCCCCATTGTCTCAACCTGCTGCAATCCTGAGACTGAATTACCTGCCCTGGTCTATCTAAAATCTCTCACTGATTTTGGTGTGCCTTGGAAGAGGTTCTGGAAAAGGCTCTGTTCCTGCAAACATGCATAGGAAGACAAATACACAGACACTTAGGAAGAAAAAGGGTGCAATTAAACTTGGTTTTTTTTAATGATTGATATTCAAAAATGTGTTTTTCCTGATTATGTTATGCCAGATTTTATTATAAGATTCAATATTGTAGCTTTGCTAGAAAATGTTACCACATTATTTTTATTTTGAGACCTTATACATGTGGATACTTCAAATTACCTATAAAGTCATAAGGACTGTTTTTCTATTTCATGTGCAACCATTGCATGGATTTAAATTCAGGACAAACTTTAAACTCGCATAAAAACTAACTCTTGTTTTGGGGTCAGTTTGTTCTACCATACCTTATCTGTGACTTGTGTGCTTTAGGCTCTACTTTGGATTGGTTCTGATGCAAAGCTAGTAAGCCATGTAACCATACTAGCTATAACTTATTAGAAACATAGTTGTCATCCTTGTTTGCATCCATTTTTATTTACATTTCTGTCTTACTAATGCTATCTTATTTAGACGGTGCAAAAAAATGCAGAAATGCATTTTGTTTGAAAGTTAGACTCCTTTTTCTTTAACATTTAACCCTGATTTCTCTAATGTGTTCTTTTTTATTTTCCCATTAGAGTGACCTCAGTTCTGTGGTAATTTTTATTTTTTTTATAAATATGTATGCTTTTTTAATTGCCTATCTGTCTCTGTGCTTGTTGTTGACATTCTTTTAAAAACATAATGGAAAAGCAATGTCTGTTCTGCATATCACGAACTCATGTTTTCTCATCTTTATATGTGCAGCTAATCGTTTAAATGGTTAGCTCTTTCTTTAATACCCATTGTTGAAACCGAAAGTTGATTATTACAGACTCCTGCTTATGGGGGTCCTCCTGTAAAATATCTTACCAAAATTTGTCTAGAAGCATTGTTTGAAAATGGGAGTTAATCCCTTATAAAAAATTCCTGCATTTGACTCAGAGAAATGTAGGGTTTACTACAGCACTGCTTATGTAAGTTGTGACAGAACTTTTCACATGTAGTTGCTGGAGACAGTGGGTTTGAGGAGAGAGCAGCAGTTGGACGTTTTTCCTTCCTTTTGCTAGCTGGAAACTGCATTTTCCACCTTTTAACTGCATCTGACAGCTGATGAGTTAGTATGGTACTTCTGCAATCTGATTTCACTTTAAGGTGTGCCTTGTATTAAAATCAACTGCATTCATCTGAAGTACTTAAGTATTTATTTGTTTTAAAGATGTAATACTAAACCAATTTAGGAATAACGAAAGACTAACTTGCTTTTTCATTATGCTGCTTGATTTTTCTTATCCCTTTCAAATCAGCTTTTTCTAAATTTCTGCCTATGGTTGCTGCATTGAAAACTACTAAATTTGGGTAAATGTACACTTTGAGCAATGGATTTATGGGATATAAATCATATCAATTTATGTGACAGGTGCTAGTAGCAATGATTACTGAGAGCCATGTATTAGTTGGAGTTATTTTCAGCTCCTTCTTCAGGTGTGAAGTCTATGGAGCTGGCACAGATTTCATTAATATATATGTACATGTATATAGTAATATATGTTATGATCTGATTTGTGTTTAACATGTTTATAAGGCACAACAAATACTTCCAGTAGCATTCTGTATTTCTCATAAAGCAATGACTTTTGAGCGTAAAAATATTTTTACTATTTTGACTCACTTTTATTTTGTAATTCACAAGCAGGACTCCATTTGTGTAATGAAATAATTTATTCACAATGATTAAAAAGAAATTGTAAACTTCCTTCCACCTTCCCCATAGAAATATTTTTTCTTCTATGATAAATAAAATACTTCTTCATACTGAATTTACAGAATAGAATATTTCAGTTGGAAGGGATCTGCAACAATCATCTAGTCAAACTGCCTGAACCAGTAACTCTTGTAAATCAGATTTGGTACACATACACCGCTTTTTTTAAATCGGCACTTTTTTTGGTTTTGTTTTTCACTTTCAGGGTCTCATATCTCTAACAGACTGAGCTTTCCATTATCACTCTGTCCTGAGATTTTAGAGCTGCAAAGTGACTTCACTCATCTGCAATTCCACAGAAGCAGTGATGCAAAACCACCTTTAGTTCTGTGGTTTTTCAGCTTCTGAAGTTTAACAGTCTGTAGATTTCATTCCTGTACTAGAATTGGTCCTCATGTATGCCATCTTCAGGCACTAGTTTCATTTAACAGACATGTCTGTAACAGACACAGGCCTTTTTAAAGGTAAAGCACCAGTTAAATTGTTGGATGCATATAATATTGATAACCATTGGCATGATGCAGCTGAGTGAGAGATGAGGCTGGTTTTTGCTTTTTAACCAGTACATCAATGTTTTGCAATAATCATAAAATCTCAAAGCATGTACCTGAACTATTTTACTTCAGTTAAAGAAAAACAGTCTTACTTTAATTTTTTTTTATACAGCTTAATGCACTAGTAATCTGGCTTGGCATGTTGTTGTGCACTGTAATTCCTTACCACTCTATTTTTTTTCTTTTTTATAATTTGGATTAAAATTGGGATTGCTATTGAGTTTTGATGAAAGTCTTGGGAAATGGTGATCTGATGCATTATAAATAAGCAATAGCTAGAACACAATGAAATTATCCCACATCCATTGTTTGGCAAGTTACCTGTTGACTAACACTTTTGCTCCTATTGTTACTGGGATTAAGGTGTTTTCTTGCGTTAATTAATTTGATTTGCAGGCATGAACTAAACACGTGTGACTTTATTTTTTTTTTTTAACAAAAGGACTGTCTACTCTTTTTAATAACACTAATCTGATTTTCATGAACTTGCACTTTTGGTTTTTTTTTCCAGACAGATGAAGTATTTCTGGAAGCTCAGATTCAGAATATCACTACCTCTCCAATGTTTATGGAGAAGGTTTCCTTAGAACCATCTATGATGTACAATGTTGCAGAACTCAACACAGTTAATACAGCAGGGGAAAGGTATGTTCTGATTCAGGATATTTTGACTTTGAAACTTCGTATTATGGTTTCATGAAATGTAAGCATTACAGTTAGTGAGTTGTCTGAAATGAAATGACTGTACTGCTTTGCTTGATTAAAAAATCTAATTCCTGTTATGTACCAACTAGAAAAGCTGTTACAGTTTTCTTTTATAGAAACTGTTCTGAAAACTTTGTAATTCTATCTACTAGAGAAATCCTCAGCTTAATCCTCTAATACAAATTATCCTCAAATAATTTGTAACATGGATGACATGGTGACATCAAAACATACTACTTCAGTATCTCCTATATAAAATTTAGCCCACACCTGGTTCTGATTTGGTCTATGTATACATATTTAAGCTTATAGGACCGTCTGACTTGTCACTGGTTCCTTCTAGTAGACTGATAACTGTTTTCAGTTGTTCTAATTAAGATCTATCAAGGCAGCAGTCAGGATGAATCAGTGAATGCCTTTATAGGATCTTAAAATATAAAATAATTGTCATGCTGAAATAAATTGTCATTTAGTATCAGTAAAATACCAAATACGAGAAGAATTGTCTATTGTGTTCAGTAAACCGTTGTGAATACAAAAGCTTGTGATGTCTGGGTAGAAGTTAACTTGTTGCAGCTGCTTTTGGAGCGGGTGGTATTTGGGTGCTTCTGCAGTGGGGACCGAAGTGAAAATCCTCTCTTCTCCTTGTCTGTTGAAGAGTTCACCTGCAATGTACTAGAGCATTGTCCTTACAAGTGTTAGCAGCTGCTGTGATGGTTCTTGTCCTGAATGGGAATCTTAGACTCAGGACACTGAGATTTACTGGAAGGGAGCCAGATAGCAGAAGGAAAATTACCAAAGTTGTGCTTAAATGCTAAGATACCAAAGATACCAGATAATAAATTTAGCAAAATGGATTTCCATTTCCTTTCTGTCTGGCTCAGATGAATAGTTTTGGGTTGTTTTTTTTTCCCCACCTTATCCTTGATGCTATGTAAGTTACAGAATTGTTTTCTGTTGTGGAAAAAAAATATTCTGTTTTGCCATGAATAAAATATAGACACACACACACAGAGTAAACTGGTGAGGGATGGGGTAAAAAGGTTGGTTTCGTAAGTCTTAAAAATAACTTACAATTAAGAACTTGTTTTGCATTTTTTTTCCCCTTTTAGTGAGTCTACTTTTGGCTCAAGAACTTATTTACAACCTATGGATACACGTCAGTACTTATACTGCCTAAAACCAAAGCAAGAATTTGCAGAGAAGGCTGGAGTAATAAAAGGTGTAACAGTGATTGGTAAACTAGACATTGTATGGAAAACTAATCTGGGTGAACGAGGAAGGCTGCAAACTAGCCAGCTCCAAAGAATGGTATGTTTAACTTAAGCACCAGTTTAACTTAGCAAAGCAACTTCCTTTCTAGACCTCATACTGAATTCACATGTTTCTGTATATATTTGAGAAAGTTATTTAATATATTTGGCCAGTGAAGTGTGGAAAAAACAGTATTCTGAGGGACTGTAGCAGAATTAAAGTATTCTTGGTCATGTGAATGGCAACATAATATTGCCTCTTTCTTTTTCACAGCACTGAACAACATAACTTAATGAATTGAATTGCCGGAATCAAGTAACTTAAGTAGCAAAATACATTGGGTAGAGTAAAATTAACGTCTTGGCAACAAACTGACAAAAGAACTCCTTTAAGTATGCCACCTCTTGACACAGAAGTCTGCTCCCTAATTCATACGGACATTTTCATTTTGATTAACAGTTTTTGTCTACAGGATACTACTACTTACCTTTCATGTTCACAGTTTTGATTGAATCTATTCGGATTTAGAATTTTTTCATGAATTTTAAGTCATAATTAGTAAGTCGTAATTACTAGCCTGCTTAAGTCAGCTGCACAGTCTGTCTACTCTAATACCTAAACCTGAATTGCATCTTTTGAATTGAGGATGCAGTAATACAGGAGAGAAGTAAAAAAGCTTTGACAATTGAATCTTAGTCTGAGTTTATAAAGCTTGTAATTGTGTTTCTGCCTCTGCTCTTTCTCTCTGCCCTATAGTATAGTAAATTAAGCAATTCTATATGGAAATCGCTATGGCTTGGAACTAGGCAAGCGAATTTGTATCCTAGAAATTCATGGCTAAGTTGCTAAAACTTTTTGTTTTTAATTGTGGTGTTAAGTATTTGTGTAAGTCCATCAAATTAGAAACTGCCCTTTTTCCTAAGCTTAGTTACTCCTGTTAATTTGAAACTTGTTACTTGTTTTTAAACTAACAAACTATCTAATTTTTAAACTGATCTTTCTTTTTGCTTCTCTTTAAAGACGGATTTCTCCCTACCTCCTCTCTCAAAATCAGTATTCTCTCATTCGGCATCCCTTCTTGTTGAACCTTTGAGAGTGCTCTCTCATCTTAAGTGCTGTCAGATTATTTCATTTCTAGGCTCCTTTCACCTTCCATCATTTTCCTCCAAATCAGTTTACCAGTCTTATAACCATTGTTTCCCCTGTAGGTCCAGAATTTTACCTGTACTGCGCCCCTCTGTCATTGGTTCAGATCAGTAATGCACTTTTGAAACAAGTAACTCGGATAATTTCCTAACATAATTTGGGTTTTTTTGTGGAGCAGTCTTGTAATTCACAACTGCCATTCTTTTGGTGGGTAATGTTACATGAGGCAGATGCATGTCCACAGCATGCCAAGGGTGGTTCACCTGCTCATAGGCATTCAGTCCAGGACTAGACTATGACTAGTCCAAGTAATGTTAACATTATTCTTGAGTAGCACAAGGAAGGAATTGTCTAGCTGATTCCATACTCTGAGCAGTCTTATTTTTTGATGAAAACTATGTTCCTCCTTTTGGGGTTTCTGTATGGCTTCTACCTCTAGCCATCAGTTCTTGCAGCTATCTCATTGTTAAGGCCAACAGAGATGTATTGGTTTAGGCCTTCTCATCTGCTCTGATCCTTGTCTTGATTCAGTGAATTGCTGCTACTCTTACTCTATAAAATACTGCTTTTATTGCTGGTTGGTTTTGCTGTGTTTTTTTGTTTGTTTTGTTCAGGGTTTTTTTTCTTACTATGTCTCTTAAAAGAAGAACCTAACATTATGGAAAACTACACATTGTTTAGGGAACTAGGTATAAGCTTTCAAGTAGATTTCCTCCTGTCACCTAACGCAGCTGAGAATGTGTGTCTTTTTCCAGTGCTGGCTAATTACTTTTCCTTTTTGAAAGGTTCCAAACTTACACTGATTGACTGGTCTGAAGTCTCCATCAGTTTTACATGCCTTTGATCACACTAACTGCAATTTAATATGCTAAAATGTCATCTGTCTTCAGTCTGTAATGAACTGTGTATGACTATAGCCTGTACCCAGCCTATCAGTCACTTGGCTTTCTGGATTTCTTTGGGTGTATCTTTTAATCAAGCTGTAAATGTAATTTTTAGTACAGCATCCCTGTCACATATGTCACAACTAAGCCTTGTCAGGCAGGGCAAATTTTTCCCTTGTTTTTTTTTCTTCTTATCACCTGTCATTGTGGGGATTGAAAATCTAGCTTTTTAGCTGCATGTTACATCTTGAATCAGCCATGGTTGGTAGTAACCAGGGTATCGCATACATGTTAGTTGAACAAATGAGATGTGTTCGGCTGTTGACAGAATCAGGTAGTTGATAACTGTTCATATCATGCATTTTAGATTGGTGGCAGTTAATTATTTTGCCAGAGGCTTGGTGGACTGCAATAATGGGGAATGAATAATCCTTCATTTCTTAGGATGCAAAACAGTGGTGGATTTATTCAGGAAAACTACACTTACGTTGTCCTTAGTATATTTGTTACCTGCCTACAGGTCTTAGAATGAAGCTGATCTGAAACTGTATACAGCTATTCAAATTTTAAGGATGTGAACTATCTGAAAAACTTACTCAGTAATAAAGATCATCCTTGTCTAATTAATTGTTAAATCTATCAAGAACATAATTGTCAGTAGTGGATGCAGCACTGCTGTGTTCTGGGTAAAAATTAAAAAGCACAAAGAGCCAATCTTCTTTCTTCGCATTCCTCTATTCCAACCTTGTTGCAGTAAATGAAAACTTGAGTAATAAAAACTTCAGCTTCACTATCCAGCATCTGAGAATATACACTCTTGTACCTTCTCAGGCTCCTGGCTACGGCGATGTAAGGCTTTCTCTGGAGACAATACCAGACACCGTAAATTTGGAAGAACCTTTTGACATTACATGTAAAGTAACAAATTGCAGGTAATGATGTCGTGTGATTCTTGTGCTTTTTCTGGAGTGGGTAAGTTGTCACTATCTTCGTTTCATCTTTCCATATTTTGTCCTGCAACAACTCAAACCCAGTCTTTACTATGAGTTATAGCAACACGAAACTACTTGAAAGACATCTTTTGGATTACAGTGATTTTCAAAAACCCAAAGAAACGAACAAAGTAACACCCCTCCCATTATTATCCGTTAATACTATTTGAATTAGGAGATTGCCAAAAATTTCTAGTAGAGTAACACGGAACTGGCTGCAGTATTATTTAAGATTGTACCTCATACTTAGATCACAAATCATTTTAGTTCTTATTAGGTAACCTAACAATAAAATGAGTGTTTACATAGGATTTTTTTAATTACAAGTAGTTTTATCAGAATAAATAATGCCATTTCTATCCAGCCTGATTTTAGGGCTAGTTTTGCATCACTGCTCAAATGCTTGTTGGACATTGTCACTGTAGTCTTTTGTATGTCTCTATTCATAATTTGAATTGATCTGTGTTTACACTAGTCTCTACAGTAGCCCTTTACAGAAGGGATACAAGAGTAACAGGGACTAAAGCATGTACCTGTTCTGCAGATACTTCTCATGAAAACCTTGTCCTCCAATGTCCAAAATGTGAGCAGTATTACACTATCCAGTATTGCTAAATCTGTAGCCGGACACTTGTGTCAGACAAAGCTACATGCAGCTGCATTACTGCACATCAGAGTAAATCTTGATGCCTTATGATTATTTATAAATAGTAACCTGAATAATAATCAACTTTTACTTGAGTGTTCAGAAAAAGGCCCACAGGTTTATTTTATTTTATTTATGATTTCCTCTAGCAGTGAAAGGACTATGGATCTGGTTTTAGAAATGTGCAATACAAATTCCATCCACTGGTGTGGAGTTTCGGGAAGGCAACTTGGAAAGCTGCACCCAAGCTCATCCCTCCATCTTGCACTTACATTGTTGTCTTCAGTGCAGGGATTGCAGGTAAGTCGTTATAGTATAGTTTTGTAATAGAATAGCTCTTTTATAAGCTTCGTCATTCTTTCTAATAACAACTCTTCTAAATATTTTCCTTTTCTAGAGTGTCTCGGGTTTAAGACTTACAGACACATTTTTGAAGAGAACATACGAGTACGATGATATTGCACAAGTCTGTGTAGTTTCTTCAGAAGTCAAACAAAACTGAAGAAAAAATTCTGTACAGCAGGGCTTTCTTTTTTTCTTGATGTTTTAGCAGCTGAATCAAAAATGTGTACAAGCAAAACCAAATCCCTATACATCTCTAAATTTAACTACTGCTTATTTTGCTTCTCCGAGCATTTTTTGAACATTTGTACATCTTTCAAAAACATCCATATGCGTTCTGTCTACAGAAAATAAAACCTTTCAATCAACTGTAGCTCTAGCAGATTGTATTGCATTAACATCACCTTGGATCAGGGGGTGAGACTGATATGAAACAGCATCACTTTGTACTTATTTTTGTTGGTTTAATTAAACTATTTAAACAGGTTTTAAATTGTGATTCTGACAAAACTGCTTCAGTTTTAAGGAACTGGCCTTTTACAGAGAAATTCCTGGAATCCAAACCCCTAAAGAGAAACACTTTTGTGTACTTGGCAGAGCTGTGTATTTGCATGATACATGCTTAAACATAAGAACTAGAAACCAGTACAGGCATGAGATGAGGGAGTGCAGCTGGCACTGCTGACGCACTAGCAGCTAGAAAGTAGAGTATCAGCCAAAGGATATGCTGGCTGTGGCTTGCTCTTTAGAAAGGAGCAATACAGCAAACCTTGTGCAGAGCTGTGTGTCCCTGCCATACAGCGCATGGCATGAACAGGCATGCTGCTTCACAATTAGTAGAGAACTGAAACCAAGCAGAACTTGGGGCATTTTATATTGTTAAACTGAGGTGGTGCAAATTATTCTGCCCACCCCACAGGCACTTTAGTGAATTTTTAAGAAAATTAGGAGAAAAAACCCTGCATGGCTGCCCTAGGTCACGTTCTCCGAAGCATATGCAGGAAGGAACTTGGGACCTGGTAAAGCACTGAATTGTATTTTTTCCTTGGTTTTGTTTTGGCAAAAGATGGAAGCATTTTTGGCTGAAATATGTAAGGTCACCTAAAGGTAGTCATTTACAGAAAATGGTGACTGGCTCTACTAGTTAACTAGTGTTAAAAGATTCTACCCAGTGGCTTGTTACATTTCTTGGCAACCATACTGGCACATAGCAACCATACTTTTGACTTATTTCACTTAATTTTATACAGGAAACCCTTAAGTATAGAATTAAACAGGAAATTCTAACAGGAAAGCCTTAAGTATAGAATTAAATTTTAAAACATTGGATAAATTTAGGATCAGCTTACTAAATCGAGAGAATGAGTCAATACAGGAAAGAAAATAAATTAAAACTAGATCCTGCACATCCAAAATATCTGTTTATGTTTACTGCCCTGCAGTTTATTAAAGAATGCAATTTACCTGTTACTCTAGGTACATGAACAAATTAGAACAGTAAAACCACAACTATCCAGACAAAAAAAGTAAATAACTTTATTTATAATCTATTTTCAAGTTAAACTGACACAAGTTGAAGGAGATGTAACCACATGGTAACAAGAGGTAGGAGAGATACAGAAATGGTAGCAAAAGGCAATTTGTCTAGTGTGACTTCCTGTAGCTCTGGAACAGTGTATGAGTCCAAAGCTGCAGACTTGCTACAAAATCAAACGTGCAACTGAAACAGTTTCTAAGCTGAATTTTTCAGTAAGCTGTTTATGATCAGGCATAGTTTAAAGAATATACTTCATGCAAGCAGGTTACAGGAGTTTACAATTCGAGTGCAAGACATTTTCTTCTCTAACAATTATCACACCTATATGCTGATGGAACGGTAATGATATAAAACCAATTCAGTGTTAAATGCATATTTGCTTAGTTGAATGATAAACTGCAGTTGACCTTAAAGCAGTATTTATAGGGAGTGTGGTTTACCACCCAATCTAGCCAGATGAAAAATTTTAGTGCAAAATAAAGTGCAGTTATTACACAGGAAAAGATTCCTTCCTCACCCTGTGATTAAGACATATTGCATGACTCTGTAAAACAATCTAGCCCATTCAAGGAAAAATAGACTTTAGTATAAATGATCCCCTTGTTTCTGATTTCAGTGAAAAAGCATGTAATGACAGCTCCTGTTATTGGTTTCACTGCTTTTCATTTAGGCTATAAAGCCCTTTCTGTTAATATACAAGAAACAGAGAATGTTTACAAGTTAAGTAGTATGCCAGTTGTAGCACATTCCTAAAGGGTTAGCTAATGGCATCAATATTTTAATAAATACTCTAGTTACATATTGTCTGTACTGGAGTTAAACCTAAACATGACAATATTGCAGTATGTGAAAAGAAAGTTACCACTCTATAAAGATGATTTCAAGAGTAGTTTTCAGGTAATTAATTAATGCTTCATCCCATTTAACCCTGGGGATAGTTCTCCCATAAATCCAGTAAGCTATATTTTACTTGACAGTACAACTTCTGCAGCCAGTCTTTGAGTACTGTTGTATTTTGCTGTTCTCTAAGAACTCTCAAGAGGTTCCTGACACTTTTTTCTGTCTTAAAGTAGAAAGGTAACTGACAGCATGAAAACTGCTGTCAAAAGGAAGGATAAATTGAGCGTGAGAGAGACTGCAGTGCTGTTCAGCCCACTCTAGATTTATTGGTTCCCCTTATCAAAGCTAGAAAAACTCACTTTGAGCAGCTGAATATATGAAAGAGGGCAATAAGAGGAACAGTGAAGTTTACCAGGAGACATGCTAGGAGCAGTGCTTCTCTCCTGACATAACATGCCACTCCAAGCAATGTTTGTACAGTAGCTGTAGCCCACTTACACCTTCCATGGCTCGCTCTTGTAAATGGTATCCTGTCCTATTAATGTAACAGAACTTAGGCAGCAGTTTCTTGAATGGATACGATTCAGGATTTGAACAACCTCTGAAAACAAGATACTGTTAGAGATTCTCTTTGTCATCAGATGTTAATTCAGAAGCTGTTACTTGGAAATGTATTTTTAATATAAAGCTTAAGTATCTCTACAGCCTCTAAAAGGCAGGTATGGAAACTTAGAGAATTTAAAGAAGCATTTTAATGGTGTGTCTTGGCAAGCTCTATTGAATAAAGTATGCACTGTGTTAAAATTTGTTTTTGTTGATGTATTAAGCTTTACCTCTTAATTCAACAGATGGCAATATAGATTTCCTAGGGGTTTTTTCTCCAACTCTTTTAATTTCTCCTTGGATCCAGCTGTATTTCCATCCCTCTCCCTGTTTTAATAGGGGAAGACTCAAAGTAGATGCACAACTATCATTTCCTCAAGTCAAGCACGACTCCAAATTTTGCATTTGTTTCTGCTTGAGGTGCTCTTTTTTGAACGCAAGATGAATCTGATACAAAGTCTGAGGTCCAGAAGTTCCTGTGTATTTCTCCATTTGAGAGTCTAATGTTAATCCTCCACATACCTTCTCCACTCTATCTGGCCAGCAGGTACCACCCTGTCTTAGAAATCAAACCAGGCTCCTCAAATTAGTTTTGATACACAAAGAGGAAAATATGATCATTGAGATCCTCCCCAAAGTAAAAACAAACCTACATTGTACCAGAAAGCTGTGTAAACAGTAAGCAGCATAAAAAAGTTAACAATAAAAATACAGAAAAGCAGTGGTCTCTGAAAGAGTAAGATTAACTGAGCAAGAAAAGCCAGGCTAGGAACAGAAATACTATAGAGTGATAAAATCTCTACCTTGGCCATATAACCATCACTTTAACATAGATATATGTACTGAAACTTAAAAAAAAAATTAAAAAAAAAAAATTGTTTAAGCCAGTGACTTAACACACAAGAATAGAAAAAGAATCCTTTCTAAGGCAAATTATTTTTTATAAATTTTCAGTATTAGTTATTTGTACAGTCACAGGATCAGTTTTAGCTTATTACAGTTAGGAATTTTAAGCTTATGTTAAATACTGCATACATATAGAATGTACTACAGTTTGCCATGCGTAAGAAAATAGTGCCATAATGCTGACCTCCAGGGCTGTCATGATCTGAAGGTATACATGGCAGTAAAAAAGCCTAGAACTTCGTAATACTATTTCCTTTCCCAAACCATGTTCCATCTTGGTTTCTGTGTATTATCTTGCTCAGGGCTAGTGTCTTCTCAACAATTTGTGGTACTCCTTTGTATGCAACCATCTTCTGCCCCCCCGCCCAGTGAAGTTGAAGAATATTTCATGTTACTAGTGACAGCCCCTCCACTTCATGTTACTAGTGACAGCCCCTCCACAGGCTTAAAGAAACAGACTTTTCAAGCATTAGTTTTAAGTGTACTCTATACTCCAACACCAATTTATGCTCATTATAAAAGGGCATATCAGATGGGCCTACTATTTCCATATTTGACAGGAGTACAGCCATAATGATTTTTACATAAGAATAACATGCCTTTACAATAGGATTTTAGAATTAAGCTGTTATGCAAGATCAGCCCATTAAAAAACTCCTCCTCACTCAATAATAGCCCTGGAGATCAATCTAATGCACATACTGAAAATGACTTGTACTTAGGGATTTTAATAAACCACCTATTAGTGTATTAATTTGCAGGAGTTAACTATACATAAATGATATGTTCCAAGTTATGTGCAATAGATCTGTTTAACAGATTTATTCTTGTTTGCAAACACGCACAAAGAATTTTCTGTCTTCTATTCAAGCAGAAGAGTTACAATGGTGCTTTTTCTACTAACTATGGTATGCATTTTGGGGTTATATATCATTCCAATTCATATGCCTCCTTTAAGTCAGGAATGCTCTTCAGTGCTGCCACTGAAAGATCTGCTCCGGACGTGATTTCTCAGTTGCTCTATGAGCTCTGGATTCTGCTGCTGTATCTGTTGTGCAAACTGCTGCCCCCTGTGTTGAACAGTTTTAAGTAAAATCAATTGAAAAAAATGACAAGCAGCATTTTTAAGAAAACTGGACATATAACTGAAAGGTATATGATATGAAAGTTAAGACTGAAGGTCTGTATAGTCTTAATCAAGGTATTATGACTTTATATCTAGTAAAAAGTCTCTGCAAACAGGATTACCATCACATCTTCATTCTTTCAGGCTATTGCTGCTACTTGATGTAATGGAGGAGAAAGTAGAAACTAAAATTTAGCAATCTGCTCCAGTGATTTGCTCCTTCTTTTTGTAAGGCTGTTTAAGATAACTGCTCTTGTAGATGAAGCACAACCTTGTATTAGTTTTTCCAAAAATGCAGCGTGTGGCTGCCAACGTGTACTTGTGAGCAGGACTTCCTTAGTTGAAAGTAAGCATACAGTTACACCTTTAATGTCCTGTATGACTGAAGTAATGACAGATTCATCTCTGTAACAGCTCTAGCTTAAGAGTTGAATTAACAGGCAACATTAATTTTATGTAAAATATAAGCATAACAGGTTTACTAGAAAAGGCAAGTAAAATATACTACTTCATGAAGAGCCTGGTATGGCTTCTAACTTTTGCATTTTTGTCCTGAAGGGGCAAAACTTTAAAAATACTTTGAAATAGGCTAGAATAAAGTAAAACCGTGTGCACTTTAAGAGGTCTTTCCTATAAACAAATGGAATTTTTGTGCAGACTCTTCCAGATGGATTAATGTTACAATACAAAAGCCTTGGGCCCTAGTTTTTGTAAAAGCTACTCATACCAAATTTCCTGAAGCCTTCCTAGTCTAAACAGAGGGATACAAGTGCAGCACTTGTTGCAACCTATACAAAGTAAATCTGTAGCTTTTCAAACTAGTGTTTGGGATATCAGGTGATAGATTTATCAACACAATTTAAAAGTACATGTAGAAGTACTTAAAGATTTAAGGGAGAACTTCTAGTAAGTGGCATCTAAAAACTGAAGTGTAGAAGAACCAGAAAGTGAAACTGAGCACACAGTTCAGTCATTCCAACTAATGGAAGCATACAAAGCAAACAAAAAAGATAGTGGAAATTAAATCTTTTAGGTTCTCAGTTTTAATAATAATCAGACATACAATGGTGACAGGCTACAGTACAATTGGCTTGACACTATCCCTTTTAAATAGATGTTACACAATAATGCTTCGACAAATGTGACAGCTAAAAACTATGCAGTTCTTACTTACGCATGGATCAGGCTGGACAAATCTGACAGGCCACCAACACCTGCAGCAGGGCCACCAATGGCATTGGACATCATCCCTGACATCCTGGAAGAGTTAGCACAGTGTTGGCATTAGGGTATGCAGGGAGCTTTACAGTAAACAATAAATCACAGTTCTTGTTTTAATTGCTCAGAGGAAATAAGCTGCATGAGGAGGAAACTGCAGTAGTTTATTTACGGTAAGCAAAAATAAAATTAATTTTTATCCACCTTTTCTCTTATTAATTAAAACCCCTAAAAACCTTTGTTTTAATGCTACTCCATTTTAGTACTTACAGTTGTTGAACTTGAGGATTCTGCATTAAGCTTGCTGCCTAGAATAGACAACACATAGCTGAAATTATGACACGTTTACTACTTAGATATCATTGAAGAAAATAAGGGAATAAAACAACCGACCAAGAAACATGCTGTATTCTATGTTCTATTGCACAATTAAGGTAAGTTTATATACACAGAGATGTACAGTCCCCAGCAAAAAAATCATCACAGGAATGTATTTCAAGAACAGAAAGCTGAGACAATTTGTTAAATTTGACAAAAAAAAATTGTTACAGATTCAGACATAAAAATGCAGCAAAATGACATTAAATATAAAAAGCCTGTACCAGAAAATGAAAAAAAAAAAAATAAATAAAATTTCAAGGACAAAAGTTTGCTGTTGTTTCTTGGAGAAAGGTCTGTATTGTATTTCTGTATTTTATTAATTCTCAGCCTGGATAAATCAGTTTTGCAATGACTGTTATTACTGGATATAAATTATTAAGATTACAGGCACAAAATACCACAGAATAAACCAGAATGTGATGTTTTTTCATAGCATGGTTTTGTGGTAACGTATCTTCTACGATAACTGTAGTAAGCATGAGGTTATTTAAATTTCTCACTTATAAGATACCTCAAAAATTATATTGTGTTTACCACAGTGTAAGGGTGTATATGGACAGATACAATGGAATAAACCAGGTGACGTTTCAAAGTTAATAACCTAGTTCGTCCAGAAATCAGCGTTCGTATGAATACAAGACCAATGGGCACAATGCAGTGTCTGCTTATTCGCTCTCTTATTAAACATACTACAAACCCCAAATAGATGCAATATTCATTTTATTTATCAGTGTCTCTGTACATGTAATCTATATCAAAAGTAAATCAACTGTTATTCTTGAATTTAGAGTTGGATATAGGATGCCAAATAGAGGTCAATTCTATGGGTAATATAGGATTTTTTTTTTTTCTTTCTTCCATCAGCAACAGTCTGATTTAGGTTAGGGGACCCAAGAATGTAAGGGAGAAGTAACTTCACCACAGTCAGACAGTGAGTTATTTTTTTTCCTTAAAATCTAAAAACTACATCACACAAAAATCATTCATTCATTTCTCAGATAATGCCCATGCTTCACTTGACCAGGCATCTTCTGGAAATGATCTAAAAAAATCTTTTCCCCATAGTTTCCCCAAGTTTCTCCATATTGAAGAGTAACGTCTTTGACTCTATAAACAGATGCCGACTTAGTAGGTCAAGTAGCTGTTAAAATGGTACATAGAATTCCAGTGCTATTTAACTACTAATGTCATCAGAGAACTCACTTCTTCCTTGCCTACCATCAATATTAGTTGGACCACTGTATCGGACTAGATGTATCTCTCTCTTGCATGCAGTGCACTTCCATACAGAAGTGCTGGTTGACATGTCCTGTCCTAATAAAACTACCAGAGGGGCAGTAACTACTTGGGGACAAAACCACAGTTTGCCAATGAACTACACACATTGTAGTGGAAGTAAAGGAATGCACTACACATTGTTTATATTTCTTGTCTCCACATCATATGAAGTTTCGCACACTTAATTTTCAGCGATAAACTGAAAGGGTTTATCCCAGAAAGAAAGGTCTCTTGAGTAATTCTGCCTGGGGAGAACTACTTCAGTCTTGAATCTGAATCAACTGCTATTCACTTAAGAGGGGATCTCTCTCTATTTGTTGTTAACTCCTATATGGAGAATAGCACATTTTCACCATGCTGTTGACAAGTATTTTACTATCATGCCATCTATAAAACCAGCATAGCTAATCTATGCACATTGTTCTTCATAAGCATAATAAAATTGATTGGAAATAAGACAGGTGTTACAGGAGATTTATGCTTCACTTCTTGTTTTGAGCATAGAATTACTTAGAAAGTTTAAATGCAGTATACTGAAACCACTGCCATTATAATAAGCGTTAGAATTGCTTGTGTTAATAGAGTTGTTCTTAAAACTTCAGTTTTAAAAACAATATAAAGCTTGAAATACACTCACCATACTAATGAATGCAGGATTGTTTATCAAGCTCGCCATGTCAAAACTCAGTCCTGTTCCAGTCTAAAAAACAAATTGCAACTGAAGGTAAGTTTACGTACAAAATCCCCCTTAAACTATTGTAAATACGTGGATACAGAGCTAACTTACAGGACTGGACATGTCTCTTAGTTTCTGTTCTGCTATTTTCAAATTTGATTTGTAAGAGTCATTCTCTGGATCAAGATCCAGTGCTTTTTGATAACTGGTAACTGCTTCTTCGTATTTATTCACTGAGGTCAGAGCCAACCTAATGTGAAATAAAGAAATCCTGGGTAGAACATAAGTGACCATCAAAAGATAATGATACATTTTCTGTTCTATGTCAAACAGTATCTCACAACTAGTTTTTAGCTTGAGCACTAAGTAAAGCAATTTTTGCTATTGTGCTACTACTGCTTAACGCAACAAGCACTTGTTTTTGCAGTAGGGATAATCCCTTAGGAACTCATCTTGTGTTGTCTGTTCCATATACGTGAAAGTTTAAAAACTCCTTGGCATCATCAAGTGATTCAGTGATAAATGGGTAAGTAGGGCAAAGATATTCTTAACATGAGTTCTGCAGCTTCAAGAAACCAAACAATAGAACCACAAGTTTCAGCATAATAGATTTTTGTCTTGGGATGAGTTCAAGGTTCTCCTTTCAGATCTTCTACTTTAACAGCTTGAAAAGGGGATACAGAGAACAGTAATAACATTCGGAAGATACTGTAAGAAACCCTTTTATTGGAGAAGTCTGCTTAATGTTTTGAAAAAGAATCATCTCCAGCAGCTCAGGAGAGCACAGGACAGATCTACCACTTTTGAAACAGTATTTGTTTTAAAATTCGATTGGCTACTACATTTAAAACATCATCTTTCTTTGAGCTATTCCAGAAGTCCATCTGGTTGCAGTTTCTATTATGACTTTTGTATTTTCAGTTTATACTTACGACAAAACTAAACTGATCTTTTCCACATTTTGTGGAAGATCTGTGTAACCCACATTCAGCTATTCAGTACTCCAATCCCTCTTTGATATGTGCTGAGCTACACAGACTGTGTTGATTGAAAAGCCTGTGCTAATGCCCACTAACAGACCTTTGTTTTTTATCTCAGGCCAGAGAGCTTGGTGTGTTAGATACAATCACAGCCATCACACTCAAGTGATGATGAACTCGCTAACAGCATGAATCTCCAGGAGCTTCCACTAATGTTCACGGATGAACTCATGCAATATTAATGTTCTCTCTTAACACAGATACTCCCTTAACAGTTACTCCCATAAAAACCATTCTCCCTTTTGGCCCATTTATTTGCCAAAAGTATCTGACTAGACAAGAAATGCAATCCAGTATTTCTGTGATGCAATTGTGCATTTTTACAGGGAAAGTATGCAAAATTCTGCTTCTTGGAACACAGTTCAAGCCAGAACCACGAGGCAACAGTTTCTTAGCTCACAATCCCTACCCAGACATGGGCTCCTTTAGGGTCATGCTGACAACACCACTTTAACTGTCTGCATGGCTCCTGTGTCTGCATGTTTCTGTGGCAGTCGTGCATCTTTCTGTAACATACAGAGTTGCTGCCAAATCCTGAGAAAAACTAACATGCTTGCATAATGCAGTCAGAAAACACAGCTTTCTCATAAGGAGTTTCTGTTGAGTTGGTTTCTGCACTTGTTTTTTTTCAGTTACTACTAAACGAGCACTGTTTCCTTATTAAGCTTATGCCAGATGCATTATTTTATCCATCTACTGGTGGATACAAGGAATGGCCTGTAGCTCAAAATATACCCTCTATCAAAACCACCAGACAATAAAAGAAAAAAGAACAAAAAGAAAAGTAGCTTGATTGCCTAAGAGTGATCCTACTTAACACTGTTGATCAAAAGGCACACTGGTCTTATACCCCTAACTCTAAAATATCCTCCAATTCCCAATTAAATCAACTGTAGCTTCCCTCCATCTCACTGAAAACAGGGGATCTCAGGCTGTCCTAGAGTTAAATAGGACAAAACCAATTCAATATTCCCTAAAATTTCAAAATGAATGAATCATCTCAAAAGCCAGACAGGCTACCTTTGTACTAGTAAAATAAACTGTATTGTGGAAAGGTTTCAAGTGATAGAACTCCATCTTTGACCTTAAATAAACGCTCTCTGGCACAGTTTGTCCCAAGCCAATGAGCATTATCCCAGACAATCTGGGGGCATGGTTCAGAATTTAACACAGGCCAACACTATTTAGCAATAGGCAGTTTGGATGAGGCCACTCCATATTGCAACCAATTTTTTCAGATAGCACTAAATCAGACCTGCCACCTAAAAAGGCTATACTGTTAATCTCTCAGACATGACTGAGAAAAACTACCAGAGGGACATAGCTTAGCCTTGCTAAAATACTGGCTTTCAAAGAGTACTGAGCAAAAAAATTAAGCCTCTATTCAGCCAGTTTCAGGATTCTGTTTTCTTACCTGTATTCTGCCAGTTTCAGGATTCTGTTCTCTCAACAGCATCATTAATAGATTCACAATTCCAACTGCAGAATTTCAATTACTCATAACTAGGTAGGAGGTGCAAAACCACATTATGACTTTCTAAACTAAATTTGCAAAGTTGATAAATTGGAAGAAAAAAAAATGCAAACTGACGAAATCTGATAAGTAAATACTGAGACCAACCACATACATAAAACTTAAAGCTGGCAGCCTGATAGGGTCATCTTCAGAAAATTGCTACACTTTCAGAACAAGTATGCCAGGTAAGTAAAACAAACCAGCTCCACTATTTCAGAACATGACTTACACTTGGGTCTTCAGTGTTTTCTCAGATTTGTATTAGCTTACCCCATTCTGCCATATGCTTTGCTGTACTTCGGATCTATTGCTATGGCACTCTCACAATCTTTTATTGCTTCATTGTAGTTGTTGAGCTTACTTTGAGCAGCAGCCCTAAGAGAGGGATGAGAGGGAAAGGAGAGAGCTTTGTCAAAAAAGCTCAATAAAGTTAAAAAACCCCAAGCTTGCATGTTGACATGTCTAGGACCAACTTTCAACTTCTTTAATCTTACTGACTTTTCAGTCACTGTTTAGGTAATGCCTCAGCTTTCCTCAACTAAGTAGGACAAGCAAATGTTCCAAATTAAGTATGTGCTTAAGTTCATTACCAGACTGGGGCTTTACAGAACACACATTCAACTCTGAGGACGCAAAGGGTAAATAATTCTAAGGAACTGGTTTAGATCCAGCATATGACTATGCACATAATAAATCATAAAACCTATCACAAGAAGTGAAACTCTTGAGTAGTATTTTACATAAAATCATTGCTCAAGCAGTGTATTTTATACAATTGGAGTTTTCCAGCAAGAAAGCTGTCATTCTGAAGAATGTTATGATTTTCCCCTGCTCAATTATTTGGGTTAAAAAAAAAAAAAAAAGGACACTGGAAAAGATTAATAAGCAAAACTTCCCCAGTTTGAAAGGTCTCAAAACATTCTTACTTGTTCTTCCTTGATAGTGTGTATATATATATATATATATTCTACTAGAGTATAAATGACAGTTATTTCCGTTTCATAAAACATTCTTCTTGTTTATTAGGAATGCTGGATGCTACAGTCTTCACCATACTCAATCTTTTCTCCTGTGATAACCTCCAAATTTCATTTTTGACTTTTGATTAAAATGTCTTCTGAATGGGATTACTTCTATATTTTAAATATTTAGGCTACTTAATGGTTGTCCAACTCCACAGATGCCAGTGGATAAAAGCTGGGGACAATGCTTAGTTACTCATGTTTGAAGAGAGAATGTTTTTTCCATGGTTACAAAAAATTTATACATCTAGTTTAAACTTGGAGGACATCTCAGCTCTTTTTCTTACTGCGGTGCACAAAAAGCAATACTATTCAAGGCATTATGTCTCTGTTGCTCCCAAACTAGCTTAAGAAAGGTAAGAAAAAGACAGTTATTTGAATATAGGCATCACCCACAAAACTCCAAGCAATTACCTGTCTTCTTTTAAGAAACTTCATGCATTACTGTAGTTACTGACATCAAGATTTATTTTTGTCCTTACAGATGTCCTATGTGACGATGTAACACAGTGAAGTATTTTTTCTCTTGCCAACTACAGATTTGGTGCTTAAGCCCATTTTGAGGAAACTTACAGTGATTTTGGAAGGCTTTTGAATCTGACCTTCTATTTCCATTTTATACCTACAATCACGTATGTGATCAGGTTTCTTAAGGAAAATAGATGATACGCTTTGAACTGCATCTTAAAGATGTAAAATATTAGTAAACTGCTAATTTCCTTTCTTTTCATGCTTGCCATGAAACACTGAATCCTTCACTTGCATTTATCAGACAGTAAACACTAGTAAACTGGATGCACAACTCCAAACCCAGAAAAATCCTCTGGGTACAGTCCCACAGGGCCAGACTGACAGCACTCAAGTTAATATATCCTTCTGGTAATGGAGGCACTGAAGGCTGTATGGCAGAGTGGCTCTAGAGACAGGCTAGTTCCAGCAGTGCTCATAGGCTATGCTGCCTATGCTCTTATGCTGGTCTTCTGGGCAGTATATTGAAAGGGTGTACTTCTGCTACTGCACTTCTAGACTTCATCTGCTCCCATGTCACTACGTCTTCACTATGGTGAAGAACAGATTATACAATGAAACTACAACCTTGACATTTTTTCAGCAGGTCATGCATAGAACTGGTGAGTATTTATGCAGTGCTTGAAATCTTCAAAATAGTACCCACATTGATAATTTTTTTCCAAGGGGAAGTCAATACCAGGTGAGATAGCGATGGCATCTGAGTCAACAGAACACCAGCAAAAAAGATGTTTATTACTCTCAACAGACTGCATATCACAGCCTATATTATGATTTAATATAGACAGCCTAACTCACAAAAACCTAATATCAAGTGTTACAAGTCATTTTAGAGCCCATATTACACCTTTAACTGACATTCTGAATAAGTTCACTTTTGCTTTAGATCTTTCATTGAATTGACATGATAACTTTCTGAATAGTGGGGTATTCTAGCCTCATTTTGATCTGCTTCACAATTTACCTTTAAAATAATGTTAATGAAGTTAAGGAATGAAAAGAGTATTTTTTTTTACCTGTTGCAATAATAGACTGCATTTTTTGGATCCAGTTCTATAGCCCTAGTGTAACAATCGACTGCAGCACCATAATTTTCTTCTTTCATGTGATTGTTACCTGAAACAAATTATTAAAAGCTTTTAAGTAGTTAAAAGATACCACGCTATGTATGAAAGAAATAGAGAAGCCAAGTTATAGCACCTATATAAGGAAGTTATGACTCCAGTTTTTTGAAATACTATATGCATTGTCATCCACCACATAAACCATTCCCTTCTTATTTTGCTGGTTTATACATTCCAGCTAGTTTCTGCTGTTAAGCAAAGATCACTGTTGAGAAGTAACTGTAATTGCAGTTCCACTCTAATACAGATTCATCAGTCTTAACTATCTTTTGCAAGCCTCGTAATCCAATAGGCTATACGTTAATTATTTTTTGGTCGCATCTGCTCACATCCCAAGAACTTGCTTGTAACTATCCATCTAACATGGACAATGAAACAAAAGCAAAACTAAACACTGTTTGTGGCACTAAATATTGTGATGCCACATAATTTACTCATTAAGATAATGAAAAGTAGGCATAGCACATGAAATCTAAATGATTCAGAGGTAACATCACTAATAAAGCTCAGAATTTCTACTCTATAATGAAGTTCATATTTCATATTTCTTAAGGCCAGTGAAAAAAAATTATAAAATATTACTTTTCTATGTAAAAAAAAATCTGGAGTAAAGTCTTTCAAAACAAAAGAGAGATATTTTTCACATTCTTTCCTCCCCAGCGCAGTCCAGACCTGGTAGTTTCCTTCTTTCCTGATGATAGAGTAGTAGAGGAAAAGTCCTAGCTCAGAGTGCCCAAGTTTAAGGTTGTCCCTGGTCCTGCAATGATGGATCTTTGCCCTGCTAGGTCCTATAGAAGCCTTGGTTTCCCAGAAATGTCAAGACTTTGTCAGGAAAATTATGGACTTCTGCAGACTGTCTTGTATTTTGGCAAAATATTCCAAATCTCTCCCAAAATAAGCAAGAGAAGAAGTAGGTCCACAGGTTACTACAGATGTAGATAACTGCATAAGCAAAGGCTGGAAAAGTTCAGTCATTGCAAGAGCTTGACTGATAGAAAGCAGAAGACCGCCACAAGCAGTTCGGTGCCTGTTCTGACTGAAAACAACTATACTTGCATTTATTTGTGAATACGGAGAGCTTAATAAACAAAATCAGGTTTACATATCTATGTATCATCAAGATAGTACAAAACCACCTCTTCCTAATAATGCTATTCTAGACTGTAATTATACTCGGCAATCCCTGCCAGTGAGAAGGCAAACTAAAAATATAATTACATTTATACTGTCAAAATATACAAGTATACTTTGAATATACACAAACAGATACCTAACCGTATCTGCCTCTGTTCTAGAGGCCCACCATCTGCACATCTTTCCTTTGATCTAAGGTAAGTCTGTACGTTAAATTCTGTTGTCAAATGAAAGACTTGCAAGTTAGCTGCACTCAATGAGATTGCAGCAGCTAGCACTACTCTAAAACAAAACTGCCATCAATGACTATCCAAGTGGGAATTTCTGACACTGCTCTAAACTAAAGATAACCTGGGGTGCAGGGTAAATTAGAGCTAGTATCAGCGGGCACCTTCCTTGCTCTCTCTCCAGCTTACAATTAAGAGAAAACAGAAAAACAGCTAGACCTACTATTTCTGCTGAGATTAAGCAATTCAGGACAAAAAGAAAAGCAACTGTAATACCTTATTTCAATGCCAGACAAAAATTCTTAAGACAAAAAAAAACGCAAATGGTTATACTTTTCACTGTGTATCTTCCATAACAAAAATACTACCTATTATTGTAATTTATCCTGTGGTTACATCCAGACCTCCTAAGGAATAAGCCACTGTTACAGTATCCAAACCTGCACATAATCTGTGCTCTTACATTGTGTATATTAAGGCAAAATGTCAAGTGATATACAAGGGCAGACAAGTAAATTAAAGCATTTACTAGCCTGGAGGGTAGAGTACTTCCTAGTTTTATAATAACCAAGGAAGAAAACTCAGGTATCTGATTCCGACTTGCCATTTATTAGCCAGTTTCTACTGAGAGCAGAGGATAATCAGTCTGGTGGACACAAAGGTGAGGAAAGTTATTCCATTTGTAGGGACATACAGACAGAAATAAGGAAATAACAGACAATTAAAGTATTATAGAAGATATGGGTCAAATGGACTTTCTCAAGTTACCTAATTTATCTCCCTAACTCAGGACAGAGAATACTCATAAATGAAAAGCATGACAGTGGTGATCGATAACATGTGTGGAAATGAGGATTAACATGACAGAGCAGCAGGACAGGAAGTCTTAATTTTACTATGGGAAATTAACCACAGGCATTTCAAGCAGTTCCAAACTGCTTAGTAATGGCCTCGATAGCTGACACTTTAATTGGCCCTTTGTCAAAGTTGAGACCCTTTCAGTTTTTTTCAGTAGAGACATGAAATTGCTTTAGTAACACCATAAAAAGACTAATACATAGCATGCATTAATTTAATTTCCTCAGTCTTTCACAAACCCCTGTGGGCTGACAGGTAAGACAGAAGTCACAGATTTAAACCCAGTATTGCTGTAACACCTGCATCTGGAAAGTGCTGACTATCACTACAGTCCAATAACCATATTAAGTGCTACTGGTACTCTTCACTTCCATAAGCTGACAGCAACACACAGCAAAATGAAAAGCCAGCATGTACAACAGGTATGTTGCAACTTACTAACTAATCTTCACTTCTGACCTAACCTTGTTTAAGCACTTATCCTTAGAATTCAAGAGCTAATGAATAACTTCACCAATTAGGAAAACATACTTTCAGAGCCAGTAATGGACTGCATTCATGACTACAGATGGCCAGTTTTAAGACAAGAGAGACATGGAACTTATTCTCAAAAGCACCAGAACTTTTTCCACATCACTACCCTGAATTTTTTTGAGAAGATTAAATCTGCCTTGCAATTAGAATCTTAGTTATTTTTCCTACAAAACTCAAATATCTGAAAACCCAACAGGTCAAAAAATGTGATTTATAATGCATCAATCCACCTGATAACAATTCACATCTGTTATTAGTGCTACATGCCTTCTCCCCATCCTCCACTTCTTTTTTGGGACAAATAAAATGGATTCCTTCTTGGGTAGCATTAGTGAAGACTTCTGTGCTACAGCTGCTTTTCCTTACATAACAGCAACAACATTTATCAAAAGGGAAAATAAACAACTGGCTTTTCTGCAATTTTTAGAGACCATACAAATTATTTCACATAAGTGCAAATACTAACCCTAATAAGATTTTTTCCACTGGCTTCAGCTGGGTCAGCTTTCTACCTATGTAGCAATTTCATGGACAAACAGAGAAATCTATAACACACCAAACAATAACTGCACATTCTTTAGAGCATCTACTATTCAGGAATATTGCCCAAGACTTTATATTCTGTCCCTTAGCTTTTACGTACCCTCATGAGCAAGGGAGAGAATAGACTGTATTTTCTTAAACCCCAGGTGGAGCAATTCACTTAACCTTCTTACAACGTAACAATCGCCAGAGAATATAAGGTTAAGGCTTTGTACAGCCCAGCTGCTATACTACAACTAACCATGATGACCCAGAAGTCTTATTAAAAGAATGTTTATTCCTGTTTCTTACAAACCTTCATCCTTCAGCTGATCAGCCTTCTCAACATCCTCTGGTAAAGAATCCGAGAGACACAGCATGTCATTCTGTATGCAAACAAACCAAGATTTCTTTAATTAAAATATTTGCCCTGATTTTATATTAAAAACTGCCTTCATCCTGGGAAGCACTGTATAAACAAGCGACCAGATTTTCCGTAGTGAACAGGACGTATGAAAGAATGAAACATCACCGAAACATGCTTACAAGAGAAAGTCAGCTTGCTTTCTGCTCCTAAAATCCCCTTATGGCTCACCACACACTTTAAGGAACGCCAAGGGAAAGAAAGCTGGTATGGCTCTACAGTCTTTTTTTTTTACTTCTGACTCTCTTACTTGCTAACCTAGTGGGGTTCCTGTGTTTCCTGTACTGGGGATCCTAGATCACATGTATTATTAGTAAACATTTTTGAAGTTCCCATTTTAAGGCTAGTGTTCATGGGGATGTTTTTAAAACTGAGCAACTAAACTATTTCCAGAAGGGAGCACTGTCCTGGGTTCAGCAGCAGCAGTCATTTTTTCTCCTTCTTGGTAGCTGGTGCACCGCTGTGTTTTTGATTTTGGGCCTGGGAACAGCGCTGATAACACCAGTGTTTTCAGTTACTGCTTGGTATGTTTTGGTCTGACCAAGGACTTTCTGAGTCTCGTGCTCTGCCAGGGACGAGGGGAAGCCAGGAGGAAGCAGAGACAGGACATCTGACCCAAACTGACCAAAGAGGTATTCCATACCACAGCACGTCATGTCCAGGATGTAAAAATGTAGGGCAGAGACCTGGAAGGGTGTGGTGGTGCACTACTGCAGGGTCGGGCTTGATATCGGGTAGTGAGCAGTTGTATTCTCTTTCCTTGTATTTCCCTTGTCATTATTATTACTGGTGGTAGCAGCAGGGGTTTGTGTTATACCTTAGTTACTAAACTGTTCTTACCTCAACCTGTGGGATTTCCATTCTTTTGATTCTCCTTCCCATCCCCCCGGGACTGGGGGAAGAAAGGGAGGGGAGTGAGTGAGCGAGAAAAGTGCATGGCTTAAAGCCTTAAACCACGACAAGCAGAAGCATCAGCAAACTGCAAATGACCTCAAGCACCTTGCAGACATTTATCTCTGGGAACAGCAAAATGCTTAACTGAAGGGTAAAATCCTTCAACTGAGAATAAGACATTCACTGTTCAGTATTTTCTGTATGGAATTGTCCAGCTGAAATTAAAAGATTCTCATTCTGGTAACTTTTATGGAAATTTCACTTTTTCATGTATTCCTTGAGTTTCCACATCATTTTGACCTATACAGCATGTCAAGGTTGTGTATACAGTATGAGATCTTAGCATCTATTGGGAGAGTAACTCTAGAATCTAATGGAATTCTTACCTTATGAAAAGAATTTGTGAAAATTTCTATCAAATGCTGTGGAGGTGCAAGATGAGTATCTTCCAGGTTAATCTTAAACACAGTCTCCAGACACTGAATTGCAACTTACAAGAGAAAAAAAGAAAAAAAAAAATCAGTTTCTCAAGAGAAGTATAATTTCACTAATTCATTCATAAATCATAAAATGGTTTGGGTTGGGCGGTACCATGAAGATCATCTATTTCCAATCCCCCTGACTTCAGCATATTCCACTAGACCAGGTTGTTCCTGGCCCCATCCAACCTGACCTTGAAAACTGCCAGAGACGAGGCAGCCACAACCTCTGTGGCAACCTGTGCCAGGGCCTCACCACGCTCACAGTGAGAATTTTTTCCTAACATCTAATGTAAATCTACCCTCTTCAAACCCATTAACCGTTGTCATATCACTACATGTCCTTCTAAAAAACCCCTCTCCGGCTTTCTTGATGCGATTCACCTCCTTATTCAGCTAGTAAAGGCAGCTCTTTGAAACTTCTCATAAAACAAAGAGAAGCTACCTGATCCCCCTAGAATTGGCTTGCAGAAAAATAGTATATGTGATAAAGAATCTATACATAGTTTGGCTGTTATTCTTGAACCACAATTCTTTTATTTCATTTTTATTGAGATTTTAGTTTATTTCAATTTATTTTTATTTTTATTCTTCTATTTAAATTCTTTCAATCATTTAATGACTATTTAAAAAAAACCCAAACATAAACCATGAGGATTTAACGAAAGCACCACAATTCATAATATAATTATGCATGCATCACATACCCCACCTCAAAACACCACAATTGCCATATATTTGCATGGCATAACAGTTGGGAAAAAATGGCTCATACTTACTGTAAAGAATATAAAAAATATACTGCAAAATATTTATTAGTCTTAGCTTTTTCAGAACAAAATATGTTTATTTTAAGACACTTTATTAACAAAATGCTTCATTAATCACAAGTTATTATGCTATTTAAAAATACATCTGCAGTATCCTTTCACATACTCTGCTGTTTAAGGATTAAATGGCCTTCCCAAACCTGTAATAAAGCAACTATACTTACAATAATCAACTTTAAAAAAGCAGAGCCAAATACCTACCTGAAGTTTCAAATGTGCTCACATATTTTTTAGGTAAAAGATTAATGCCAATTACTATAGAAAATTCTCTGTGTGTGTGTGTGTATTCTGTGATTATAGTATCTTGAATTATATCATTATTTTCCCTACCATCTTGAGAATCTAGTACAATGCTTTTATTAAGGCATAACATCTAAATGTTTTAGATTGAAAAGTGAGGAGGCAAAAAGAAGCCTCTTTGCAAACCCTAGCTTGAACAGAAAAATGACTTTTAAACTCAAACCATATACAAGCAGGAGTAGCTGAATTCAAATGAAGTGTCAGTAAAGAGTGAATCTCAGAATTTAAACGGAATTTTAGTCCAATGTTAATATAATATAGTTTGAAATATATTTGCATTATAATGAATCTGAACAGTAACCCAAAATTAGAAAAATAAAATTACTGAAAGGTAACTACAGTAAGGCCAGTTTGAGGAGCCTATATTCTGTGTCACAGCTGGAAGAAAGGGGAAAAATTTTACAGGCAGACCTGTAAAATAAAAAGTAAAACCTGGAAGATGTAATTTTTTTGAAAGATCTGATAACCTACAACATAAATTATTCAGAAGTAGTAAAGTATGATACAAAATTAATGTTGATAACATGTAACAATTGAATACTTTGCTAAATATGCATACAACTTACTCCTACGAATAAATGTTAAATGCTAAAAATCTATCAATTTTCTAGGTTCTAAATTGCCCAGCAAGAGTTCTGAAAAACTTGTATTAATCTCCTTTGTCTCCTGCTATGTAGAAAAACTTAACTGTCAAAAAGTAAGCAGTGGTTATACTGAATTCAGGATCATATACTAATAGTACTTACTACCAGGCCTATCACAAAATCAGTGGAATTACTTTTTTTTTTTCACATGACTTAAGAAGAAGCCCCTTGCCATAGTATATTTACCAATTTTCCCCTCAAATTTGTTTTTACTTGAAGGCATTCCCTTTCCTGAATGCCTCACCTCTCCTAGTTTTGCATAGATTTAAAGTAAAAACCCCTCCTTCATCTTTCTCAAGGGAGTAAGTTTGTGACACCAACTCTCCATCATACAGGAGATTTCTGCAAAGTGCAGCAGTGCAAATCACGCTTAAACAACTTAATCCTTAGTATTATTACTACTGAGCATTTCCATGAAATAATCAGTTGTTACAGTGAATTCCCACATTTCTCCTTTATCTGAAAAATGGAATTTATAATCCCTAAAGTCTATCTATCACAAAATTAGAGGCCCTTAGAAGATAAACCCATAGGTTAAAATAACCACTGGTTAACATGCAAGCCAACAATAGAAACCTGGGTAAAAATAAACATAGCCAAACCAGAAACTTCCAAATCCTAAGATATATTGTGACAGATCAGCAACTACCCTGTTTTACTGTGATACAAAAACCTGACCCCAGTAAAGTCAAAAGAGCAAAGACTTGGCTTTGTCAGGAAAGTATCTTAAGAGACTGGACTGCCAGCCTCCCATTATCCCATTATCAAAGCGAGGCACTGTCAACTGCTGCAAGCTCAGTATCATCAGTAAGTTGGAAAAGACTTGCTGCACCATGTGAGCTATTAATCTAAGATTTTTCCAGTGTCTGATGTCAAAGGCCTGCTTTCAGAGGCCTAGGCAGCTGCTGAAGGTTGTACTGACCACCTTGCAGGCCTGTACAAAGAGCCAGCTCCCTGCTAAACAGCTGAGGCTCACACAAATATCCACTGCCTGACAGCAGAAGCACTTGGGCTACGCCGGAGCCCAGCTTAGCATCACCAGTGCCACACAGCTCCAAGGATTTTTTGACGCCAAAGCACAAGTTGCAAGCAACAGCAAGACATCACAGCAGACATGCAGGCTGTTGATCACTGAACACTGGATATTAATTGGGCCGCTGAGGCCCAGTTAGTACTCAGTATCATCTTGCCTCGTCTTACACATAATCTTCCCCATCTCAAGTATTACATACATTCCTCTCCTCAAGGAGTGCATTAAACTATTCTGGAAACACACTCACTGCAGTACATGGATCTTAGAAGTAATTTAAAAAAAAATCACATCCATGTGCACATTTTAGAGAGTTTCTCTTTTAATCCCACAGAAATAGTTGCTATAGACAAGTTAAAAAAAACCCCAAACCAACAACAAAACAACCTGTAAACAGGAAAGAGAAATAACTGCCATTTAAATACACTGTATAAAACACAACTTGGAAGAAGTGAAGCTTCTGCTTCACACAACAGAGGCAGGCGTTAACCAGCAGAGATCTGTATCACTGCTGTAGATCCTATGTTGTAAGGGTGTATGTTTCTCTGGTCTAATCACTTTCTCAAAATAAGGCATTAGTATTCTTCATGAAAGTATAAAATTCCTAGAGGAAATTTACACTGTCATTGACACTGCTGTGTAATTCAAGCACGCAGAATGCAGGGTGTCAATATAAATGGAGCTTGAATACATGCTAGGCTGTTACTTTGATAGCCTCAATTTTATTTCTGACAATACTAGCTCTTTTTGTTGTTTTGTGGGGAATGGGAACTGTTAAAATTACTTCCCACACAGACGTGTAATCATACGGTATTTCACCTTTTCACGGATACCTAGTAGGTACATAGGCAACAACGAAAAACATCACATTTTTTTGACATCTTCACCTAACATTAAACACTCCAATGAGTGGGACTTGGGCTACTGCTACTCCACAGGCACTAGAGATATTTTGCACAACTGAGTCAACTATTCAGAATGCCCACCTCCTATCCTCTAACACATAGCATATGGTACCATGCTTTTGGCAGGGTACAGCTCTAAAATTAGGACTTGATGTCTGTATTAAAATGGTAAGTTTTATATCAGCATTTGAGCACAACTGAGGTTTTACAATATTTTTTTTCTCAGAAAACAGGATCTTAAAATTGATTTCTTCATACAGACTTTGGCTAAGGCTGCTCTAAGATGTTATGAGGCAACTTTTCAGTCATAACCCAATGTTTACCAGTTTTATTATAAAATCAAAATGAATTCTCTGCATCTCTCATTATATGACTTCCAAAAACACTGCCTTCTTTCATCAGTTGAACATAACCTGATACAGGTGAAATTTACAGATGATTACCACTTTTCAAGTCTACAAATGCTCCAAATTCTGAGGCAAAACCAAATATTCTGGCTTTTATTCTTTTTAGAGTATCCTTTAAATACCATGATATAAATGTTTTACTTGCTTACACTAGTGAATAACTACTGTAAAACAAATAGACACTGGAAGGAAGCACAATCCATGTTTATCTTTTTTAAATTTGTGCCTCTGAGAGGCAGGACTCGCTTTGCACCTCAGGGAAATCTACTCTCCACACCTCATATTTCATGTAACTCAGTGATCAACTGCTTGTATGGTGTTTACTGCACTGCTGCTTCCAGACTTCCCTCTTGGAGGAATCCAAATTCCTCCTCCGGTGGAGTGACACAACCAAAGACTGAAATAGTGCAGAAGTCTTTTAAATAGATGCTATGAAAAGCTCATTGAAGAATGAAGACTTTCTGTTCTTCTCTTGCTGAATTCCATGTTGTAACACCACCTGCCATGAAGTCTATAAGAATTACAAAAAAGGGATAAAAGCAGTATGAAGGATAAAGACAGATACTATGAAGGTACAAAGACTTAATGAGCATCTCTCACTACAGGAATACACACTTAAGTCCATCTTTCTGTAACTATGTCTACTTGGATGTATAACAAAAGCTATACTATACTGAAAATACTACTGTGTGCTCAAGTGAAAAGAAAATGCAATATATTTATGTGATTTTCCATATTCTTAGGATCTATTAACCTTCCCTCATAAATTACACGGAATTCTTGTAAGTATGAAACATGAATCTTCCTATATACCAAGCCCAACATATAGAATATATACAATATATATATTCCTCTGTGGCCAGCACAGCTACTATCAGACATAAAATGCAGAAAAGAAACCAAACATTAAAGTAAAAAGAACCAGCAGGCAAAAACTGTGGGACATATACACAAACCATTACCATAGTTTGCATTACAGCACTGCTTAACTTGATGTGATTCAAAGTATCTGTTGCTCAAAATTACAGTAGCATGCATTTTGTAACTTCAGAAGATTTCTAAAATAAGAAATACATTAATAATCTCAGAAACATTAAGATCATGATCTTATTCACAGAGAATATTTGGTAGCAGTTTCAGTTAGGCCCCTCCAGTTACTTTCCATAATGATGCATATTGAGCAATTTAACACATGAATTGATATTTTATATATTTTTAGATACATATAAATACATATATATATATATATATATATATAATGTTAGCACCTTTGTCACTTACCTTCCAAGCTTTCTTGTTCATCTGGAGTGAAAGTATCCATCTGGCTCTGCTCTTTTAGGAAATGGATGACTGCATAGACAAGGTGTTTGACTGATGACATTTTGAAATTGGCGAGTTCCTCCTATGTCTTAAAAACAACAGGATCACTTATTTCAGTAAAATGAATTTCTGGAGCATTCCAACATCCCACTGACCTCAGTAAGAAATACACATAATACACCAAAACTTATCCTCCACCAGAAAGCCCAATAAACTGATGCCTTGAAACAAGTGGTTAAACTGTACAGATCAGGGAGAACTCCTACAATTGTGAAACCTAACTATCAGCAAGAGCACAGATTTCCACAGATCCATTCCTGCACAAGAGTTCACTGAGGCTAAAATAATTTAGCACCTTAATTTTTTATATTTTCTTTTTCATTTAGGTTTTATTTCTGAGACATACCTACTTGGAAGCTGGAGCACATGCCGAAATCAAAATCACATTCATAAATATGACGAGATACAGAAACACACTTTAATAACAGGCATTCTATTCTCTGACATGGTGCTGTTGAATGGTTTACGCTCACTTTGGACAAAAACTGGAACAGTGTAACCTCGGTGCACACTTGTGATCAGTGACAGGGTTGGTTCAGCCTCATTTACATTCAGCATCAGCTGGGAGTTACGTAACTCTGAGGACAATTTTAGTTCCAACTTTCCAAGTTATTTTTCCTTAAACCATTTCGAATCACAAGTCCTGTCTTTACCCTGTCGCCGGGGAAGCCGGTTGAAACAGCGCACTAAATAAACAGCAAGACCAAGGCCAACCCTCGCTACATTATTTGCTCTCCACAGCCCCCGCTGTGCCAGCAGACCCACGCCCCGCAGCCGCCGCCGAGCACCAGGGGAAGGCGGCTCCTAGCCGGAGGGACGCTGCCGGGATGCACAGCGCCGGCGCCACTGTATTTGGGGTCCCCGCAAGCCGCTATGCCCCACCGGAGGTCGGCACAGGGCCCCGCCGCGGGGCCGTGACCCCCATTCCCCATAGCACGCTCTCCGCACACCTCCTTGTCCTGCCGCAGGCCCGGGGCCGCTCGCTGACGCCTGGAGAACTGGTCTACCGCACAGCAGGAGCTACCGCACCTACGCCCACCCCAGCACAGCGGGCACAGTGGCCCAGCCCCTCTCACCGCCTCGGGCCCGATTCGCCCCGCCACCCCTGGGCTCCGGCGATGAGGAGCTCCCTGGGGAAGCG
Source organism: Myiopsitta monachus (assembly GCA_017639245.1). NCBI lineage: Eukaryota > Metazoa > Chordata > Aves > Psittaciformes > Psittacidae > Myiopsitta > Myiopsitta monachus. The sequence goes on from CM029941.1 coordinate 22,611,852, forward strand.
GCGCGCAGCCTCCCCAGCCTCACTGAGCTGCGCCCACCACAGAGACAGGGCATGCCCTTACCGAGCGAAACGCAAAAAGCGCCGTCGCCGTCCGCACCGCTGCCAGCGGGGAGAGCCAAAGGCCACGAGGGATGGAAAAAGGCAGCGGAGGGGGGAGGTGCTCGCGGTCCCTCGGCAGCCGCGGGAAGGGCGTCAGGAAGCGGCGGAAGCGGATACGGAGGTCGGCGGCGCAGGGCGGACGCCTGTGGTCGCGGCCGGCCGGAGGGCGGGGCGGCTGAGGGAGGGAACGCGCTTTTCCTCCTCCTCCTTCTCCTCCTCTCCTGGCGCCCCCTCCCCATGCTGGCCCTGTGCGTGTGCGCGGCTCGCAGGTAGGCGCGGCGGGGTGGGCAGCGCGGCTGGCCGCGGGCGTGGGGCGCCTCTCAGGCAGCTGCGGCTGGCGGTCTCCGGCGTAGGGCCAGCGGACTGGGAGCCGTGAGAGCACCGAGCGGCCCGCGGCTGACCAGGAGACCTCGTCCCTCGGGGAACCGGGCCTGGGCGTGGTGCCGCCTGCCCCAGTGCTGCGGGTGTGCGGCGGGAGGTGCCGGGCGGCTCTGAGGAGAGGAACGCCCGCTGGCCGGCGAGGCAGGGGGAGCCGTCGGCCGCAGGTGTGCGGGGCGGGCTCCGAGAGGCCAGGCAGACAATGGGCGGGAAACTTCACACCTAGCTGGTGCTACTGCCTCGGATCCTGGCGTGTTTCTTACCATCTGCCCTCCCTGAAGCAGCCTCCGTTGTGTGCCTTCATGTGCGCGGGGCGGGTGGGGCCAGGTCTCCGACTTGTGCACCGAGGATCCGGCGTTCGGCAGGAGAAATGGGCAGGAAGACAATAGACTGAGGACTAAGGCAGTCGCAGTGGGCTCTGCAGCAAGGTATATGTGAAGGGAGACCCAGCAACGTGGGTTTAATGGCTTTGTAAAAAAGGTGTGTCGCTGCTTCACATTGTACGTGGGGTGAGACGAGTACAAATATATTGTCGAAGACTTATAAAGGATTAATTTCTGTCTCTGTAACGAATGCTAGCTCTAAATGGACCCAGAAGGGGTGTGGGAGGAAGCCTGTAGGCAGTTCTAGATGGGCAAGACAAATGAGCAGCATTGCTGAAATAAAGAGGGCAGAAGTATATAAGCAAAGGAGCATGTTTAACAGGGAACATGGAAATAGTAGGAGGGTCATGGTGTAAATGCATTGTGGTAATGAGGACTGAGCTGAATTTGAGTGTAAAATTACAAAGATGAGGTTTTTTTTGTGGGCTTTTGAAGGATGGCACTTGTATGCCTACTGCATGAAATATACCATTTTTGAGCTATTTCACAGCCTTTGTTCAGGTTGAATTAAGATTGAGGAGTGCCAGCAGTTAAAAAATAAGACCCAGAATTTCTTCTTTTCATACGGCTCTTGCTGTTGTCAAGTAATTGACCAATGTATTGTCGTTGAATAAAATGAAAATTATTTTCCTAATATACATCTATGTTCTTTTTGTATAGTCATTTCCACTGTTCTCTGTATTTTGTGTTCATGGCCCTTGTTTGAACTGCAGACTTTTTTCTCACAAAAGGAACAAAAGGAAAGAAAGGAAAATAAGGATGGAAGTTTTTTTTCTTTAGAAAAAGTCTACCTTTGCAATTTGCATTTGGAAACTGAAGATACCTCCTTCTTAAGCAATAATAAAATATTGAGTATTGATTTGAGTTTGGGGTTTTTTTTTATCACTTGTAAGTACAGTGAGGAATGGTCACTGCACTATATCAATTGTGATTTTTTTTCAAGTCATCATTCAAGAGTGCCCAAATAATTTTTTCACAAGAGAGTAATCTTGAATACCTAATTGTGACCTCTAATGTTCATAAGTTAAGCCGTTGGTCGCAGAAATGTTGAGTAGCAAAGATTCCTACCTTCTGTTTTTCCCCACGGCATCTTAACATGAGGTAAAAAAGGCAGATCTTAGTACGTTTCAAGTATCACACTTTACATTGAATGAAACTACATTAAGCATCCAATTCTTGTGGTTAAAATAGGCAGCTTTGGGGAAGGAGACTATTTACAGTTAAATACTTTTCCTATTGGAATCCAAAAGATTCAAAGATTAATATTAGTTCAATAAAATGTATGGGAAAAGGCAGGCTAAAATATAGATTAATTAAGTGCAGTTGTCTCTTTACTTTTTGATGTTATTCTGAGTAGTGGGGAAAAATACCTAATAAATGTGGTTACACTGATTTTTATAATTTCATTGTCTTAAAATAATTCTCTAGGATTCTTGAATTATGGAGTCTTCCTTTGAAAGTCTTAAAATCGAGTTTTGAATAGGAAAACAGACGTATATGGACTCTGAAAAAAAAACAGAATTTATATTTAAAATCTAATTTTATATTTCTGTCACTGGAAAGGAACTCTTAACTCTTAACAGTTAAGTTATCTTAACTCTTAAGTTAACTCTTAACTCTTTTCTCTTGTTGAGGAAGGAAACCAGCAAGAAACTGGGGCTGGGGTAAAGAGGCAGGAGGAGGAATGACATTGGAGGCCAGAGAAATGGGAAGAACTTTTATAGTGATTTTCTTATTTCATACTTATTTTTGTAGTGTATGCATATGCTTTCATTAAGCTGTCAGGTTCAGCACCTCAGCAATGGGAAGAGCTAGCTGAGACACTTGGAACATTTTTCCTTTTCCCTGTGCTCTGCAAATGGTGCAACCTCCTCTGTGAACTGCAGCAGCAATGTTTGTTTTCCTGTGGTCAAAAGCAACAGCTCCCACCTTTGTAACCAAAAGAACAATTTACCTGTTAGAGTTTACAAAATAAAATTGTTTCCTAAACTGGCTGAGACAGAGGTGCTGAGCTCAGAAGCATTGTGTGGACTGAATTTGACCCATGGAGCACCAGTTGGACCACACTGTTAATGTATATTGAGGATGTCTCTGTTCTGTTATTATTTCCTTATAGGAATAAATGCCTGGCTTGGAAAGATTTCTTTTTATAGAATCATAGAATAGTTAGGGTTGGAAACGACCGTAAGATCATCTAGTTCCAACCTCCCTGCCGTAGGCAGGGACACCATACACTGAATTATGTCACTCAAATCTCTGTCCAGCCTGACCTTGAACACTGCCAGGGGTGGAGCATTTCCTACTTCTTTGGGCAACCTGTTCCAGTGCTTCAACATCCTTACAATAAAGAACTTCTTCCCTATATTTAACCTGAACTTACCCATTACCGTTTGTCCTATTACTGCAGTCGCTAATGGAGAGTCCCTTCCCAGCATTCTTATAGGCTCCCTTCAGATACTGGAAGGCTGCTGTGATGTTTCCATGGAGCCTTCTCTTCTCCAGGCTGAACAGCTCTACCTTTGTCAGCTTATCTTCATACGGGTGGTGCTCCAGCCCCTGATCATCTTTGTGACCTTCCTCGGAACCTGCTCTTAAATGGACTTGCTCTGGACTGCTTTTAAATGGTTTAGGTTATTTCAAAAGTCTATGCTTTCTTCTACAGGATCCAGGATCAGGTACCTTAGAAAGCACGTAAGATAGGATGAACATCCCGCGCTGTCTTTTCAGAAAACTGGGAATGTACCAACACAAAGCCAGTTGTCTTATATGATCTTGTAGAAAAAATTGTTCAGTAATACATTTTCATTGATAATGCTTCCTAAAATTGTGTTTGATCTCTTCCTAAATTATGTCAGAGGCAATGGAGGTAAAAAATGATACCTGTTCACTCTCTCCATCCTCTTCATGGTTGTAGAAATCTGTGAAATACTTCCTCTCTTTTTTTCTTTTTTTTTTTTTCCCCTCTTTTATCCAGTATGACAAATCCCTATTTAGTTAGTTGTTCTTTGAATGGAGTCTGTTGGAGTGCATGGCTTAGTGCAGCTGATTATTTATTACTAACTCGTTGTGATTTGATAGCACAGAAAAGGCAGGTGAGAGAACAGAAGGTGAGAGTTTATAACTGCTGAGAGGATCAGAACTGCACATAGTACGTGTGTGCTACATGTTATTACAGGGTGGTATATTGAATCTTTGTGTTTTGTCCTCATAGCAGCCTTCCAGTATCTGAAGGGAGCCTGCAAGGATGCCATAGAGGGGACTCTTCGTCAGGGACTGTAATAATAGGATATGGGGTAATGGGTTCAAACTTAAACAGGGGAGATTTAGGTTAGATATAAGGAAGAAACTCTTCACTGTGAGGGTGGTGAGGCGCTGGAGCAGGTTGCCCAGAAAAGTGGTAAATGCTCCATCCCTGGCAGTGTTCAAGGCCTGATTGGACAGGGCTTTGAGCAACCTGGTCTAGTGTGAGGCATCCCTGCCTATGGCAGGGGGCTTGAAACTAGATAATGTTAAGGTCCTTTCGAACCCTAACCATTCTGTGATTCTGTGTTCTCTGTTCTAACTCTGCTAAATTCTGTAATGTTCTTCTTTTCAGCTGCTTCTTGGCTCATGTTTTCGTTAAACTGTTATGTCTGCAGAATGATTAGATCAGCTAATATATCATCATTGTTTATATAAAGTCAGATGTGTGTGTCATTTCACATTTATTAAGACTGAAATTAACTTTGTTAGTGGTTTTGAACTTTACTCTTAGGACATTCTTTTGTATCTTTTTGTGGTTCCTTTAGTACACTGCATTATCCTCAATGAATTATCAGTAAATTTTGCCAGCTTCATTAATCCCACCTTTTAGTAGATGAAGTATAAATATGTGGAAGAATACAGACCCAGCACAGAGCCCTGCAGGGCTCCACTGATCACCTAATTATATTCAGAAAAATCAGCAGCCATTTCTTAACCTTTTTTAACAAAATTGCCATATGGATAAATGGTTAAATGAAACAAACTTTACTTGTTCTGTCTCAGACTGTTCTTTTCCCCCGTTCTTGTTTTTATCTTGGGGTACTCTGTCCTCTGCTTACTTTGCTTGATTTTGTCGTTCCTTTACTATAAAATAAGCAATTATTTCTTGTCTAAAACTGTGAGCCAAAAGTGAAACAATAGGGATATACTTAAATATTTAAAATTCAAGTAAGAATTAAGGATCTCTGGTATTTACTGAGATTTTAGTCTATTAAATTTCTACCTTAAAATCTGTCTTGACAACGTAGACCAACAGCAGTGTCTCTTACATTATATTAGATGCTGCTTGATACTCATTGCAATTTGTTTCTGAAATGCTTTTTAACTTCCTTATGGAAAAAAAAATATATATAGGTATGCGTACATGTATATATTACATGTGAGGCTTGACTATTATAAAGCTTTGCTTGAACTGTGCCTGTCCACTATCATTTATATACGTTTGGTAGCACTTGGGTCTTACTTTCAGGGAAATGCCAGCATATGGTATATCAAGTATTAAATAATTTGTCCTGAGGCAAACTGTCAGTTTTTATGTTGCCTTAATGGGAAATGTCTATTATTATTCTTTTAAAACAAGGCCGCTAGGTGGAGTCAGAACATTGAGATCCTGTGAACCTTGATGTCAGGAGCCTGATGAACGGGGTCTTCGCGCAATGCTGGCTTCCACCATGCGGCGCTGGTTCTCATGCAGCCTGTGGGGCTAAGAAGTGTTTAACTAAGATCTGCTGTTTCAAAAGCTAGAAAGACCAGAATGCTGTTACTGTTGTTCTTAACTGTAAATTGGCAGCTTTTACAAAGAAAAAAGTCGGTACAGTAAATTACAGATTGAAAAAGTTTTTCGTTGTGTTTGTTGTGATTTGCAAATCTTTTATTATACCTGTAGGAATGCCCTCTGTATATATAACGTGTAGCAAGAAAAGCTTAATTGTATTTATTTGCCATTAGAGTATTAAAAACTAGAAGAGGACTGAAGTGTCTGAATTTGAGACCTTTCTCTTTCTTTTTCTTTTAAAAATCTTGGCTCACACTTTATCCATGAAGCTGTTATGGCAGCCCTTTTAGCAGCAGCAAACAGTTTTTCTGTCCTGCATGAAGCTGATATACTGATTTTTGTATATTAAAATAGATCTATCAGATCTATTAGCAAGTACAATAAGCTGATCTGTTTACATATTTCCCAGAAATACATTTGTTAACATACTGTATTTTGTAAAAGTATACTTGTTATTGTAACTAATGCTCTTTAGGTGAAAGTTAGTTTGAAAACTACAAGTACCATAGAAGAGTCTTGGATGGAGTTACAGCTATCCCTGTGCAAGCAGAGTTAAATGATACAGAAGGCTTAAATCTTGACAAATTATAAAGTGATTATCAGTAATAGGAGCATATTGTGCACAAGTTTGCAGGGTTTTGTGTTTGTATTTTCTAAAGCTGGTCCTACCCTTTGCTGCTTCTGCTTCACAGACTGTGGCTTTCTTGATTTATTTTAATAGAGTTAGCAGAGCATGCCAACGAAGGGCCACAAAATGATCAGAGAGACGAATCACCTCTCATATGAGGAAAGGCTGAAAGAGTTGGGGTTGATCAGCCTGGAGAAGAGAAGGCTCAAGGGAGACCTTATCATGACCTTTCAGTTATTACAAGGGGCTTGTAAGAAAGACGGGAATAGACTTTTTAGCAGAGCATGTTGAAATAGGACAAGGGATAATGGTTTGAAACTAAAAGACAGGAGATTCAGGCTGGACGTGAGAAAGAAATTTTTTGCAATGAGAGTGGTAAATGAGTGGCACAGGTTGTCCAGAGAGGTGGTGGATGCACCATCCCTAGAGACGTTCAAGGCCAGACTGGATGTGGTTCTGGACAATCTGATCTAGTTGAAGGTGGCCTTGCTCATTCCAGGAGGGTTGAACTAGATGAGCTTTGAAGGCCCCTTCCAATCCTAACCATTCTATGATTTTATGTTCCAGTCATGGAAAACATTTCTAAGCTAAACCAATCTTGCTAAATGTTTTATATGTTTAAAATACTGCACAAGTTAAAAATCAGCCTGTAAATTCACTTGCTTTGTTTGTCTTTGCAGCAGCTATGTTGGCCACTGTATTGCTATAATAGAATATTATAAAGGTCTTTTTCCTTTCTAAAAGGAAATCAAAATTATATTTTCCAGAAGCAGTAAGTAATCAAATTGTAAATTTGTTGGTAAAACAAATTACCTGACATTCTAGCAAAAATAGCAGTTAATGTAGTCTGTGACTTAAAAGCTTTCTTTTTTCTTCTTTTAAATCCTCCTTTAAAAGTAGCTACTAAGTTGTTATAGCTACTTTCAAGTTGTTATTCAGTTTACACTGCTTCTGGTAAAAATCGTCATTCTTACTGCTTTTGGGAATGGCAGATTTTCACCGTAATTTGTGAAAACATATGAGTCTGTAATAGTCTTCATTGTAAGCGGAAGTCCAAAACAAACCTTGTATGCCTGTCCTCCTGACATTCTCATAGATGGATGGAACAGTGCACAAATGAATGATATACTCCGGCCTGCCCTGTATGTCATTCCACTGACATTATTACATGCCGTAGGACTCGCCCACAAAAAAGGCTGGTGCAGATTGTCAACAGAGTCCAGTTAGATATTCATAGTAAAAATACAATGTAAATGAAGGTGCTTGAATTTTGAAGGACCTCACAGGAACATAGTATCTGAAAGGGATAATTTCTGTGATCAAGTCTAGTCTTGCACCACCTTAGTAACCAAATAATATAATTCAATTTATAGGCTGATCAAGCTCTACATTATTAATTGGAGGTATTTCCACTTCCTGGTGCTTATTGAGCACCTGTCTCAGAATCTCACTGCCCTAATGGTTAAAAACATCTCTTAAAAATCAAGCTCACACATATTCCTGACCAGTTTAGTCTAATTTGTTCTTAGGTCAGTATTGCCTCTTAAGCATCAATAGCTCTTTCCGCTTTGGAGCATTTCAATGGTATGCCTAATGACAGTAATCATCTTGAGACGTTTATTGCTAATCCATGCATTTCATATGTGTTTCTAGCAGTAGTGGAGGCTTAAGGGGCTATTGACGCTTTTGATTCTTCATTTGTGCCAGCATGACTGTTTTGAAGTCACACATAAAATAGATGATGAAACTGATTAGCTGAAAAAACAAGATGTACCCCCTGCATTTTTTTGGTCTGCTTTATTTTTCATTTGTATGCTGCCCTGACTCTTTTGCTGCTGTCATTGACGGTGTGATGTACAGGGACAGAAATGAGCAGCAGAGGGCGGAAGGGAAAGAAGACCGTGTTAAGGTGATACTGCTGCTATACATGAACCTTATCCTTAAGCCAGGCTTGTTTAGATACACCTACTGTTCTACACTGCACTGCAGGGAATTAAGTGTAATATCTGATATAGTTTGAACTCGTAATTTCAGGCATTAGAAACAGCTTGCCCATAGTCACATAGTATAGTTGCAGTATACATGTAACTTTATTTACACACCTACATTTGCTAATCCTTCTGTCTGATTTAAATTTAAGCAACTTCTGATTCGCTCAGAACCAAGCAATGGTTGCTGCCATTTACCAAAACCAAAATAATTGCCTCTTGCTGATCCAGTTGCTGTTTGAAGAAAGCTCTTTGCTGTTGCATCTGGTTCCTACCATTATTAATGGAATTTATTTTCCAGTTGGTATCTGGGAAGTTAAAGTCTCTGTCAGTGATACAATTTACTGTAATATTTTCTCTCTAATAACAGGGCAAGTGTAGTTGCAGAGCATTTTTTAAATAGTCACAATATTTTAGCTATACTTTTGTTTCTTTATAGTCTATTCAATCTTTAATTTTGGCATTGTTTCTTTGTTTTCTTTCTTTCTTGAACAAATAAGATGAAGTTAGTAAATTACTGGTTTTATTGCAGTATGATACATAGAATTGGGGAATTTATTTATTTATATTTTTATGGAGACAAAAGGTATGAAATGCTAAGCCATGAAAGAAATGCCCAAGATTTCACCTGTGTATGTATTTTTACTTGCACATTGTTTTTTATTAATCTGTTGTCAGCTACATTGGCCCTAAGCACAATGTAGTTGACTGGCAGCAAGGTAACAGCGCATGTCTGTAAATGGTCCTTTGAAGAGATGCATGTAATGATTTGTTTTGTGTGTAATGTGTTGCAGTTTTTGTAGGCCCACCTTCGTTGGTCAGTTAGAAAGACAAGTCCTTCTGACTTTGTACTGCCTTTGTTAATCTACATAAATGAGTGCTTCCTTCTGTCAGCAGGAGGAAACAAGGCATCAGAATTTCGAAACCAGCAGTTCTGTGTTTTCCTGTCTCTTAACAGCTAGACAACCACTTGCTGGATTTGTGGCAATCATTTATGCAGCTGTCAAATCTGTTTGTGTATCCCTCAATGCAACTAGCCAACCTACTAAGAAAATCAGATGGCATCTTTTCTTTTGTGTTTAAAATCAGTGCTCTGCAGTAATCAGGGACCCTGCATTCAAGTTCATTGAATTAGTCCAATTTTAATTATTAATTAAACTTGTTGCACAGGCTGAAATTAGTATCATCTGTTGGTGTTGTGACTGTTTTAGTCTTTGTTTTTGATAAAGTTGGTCAGTGGCAGAGCTATGTTTTCTACATGTCTGTGTGAAGGTTAGGAATGACAGAAAGCTGTAAGTTCTTTAAGAAAGAGTATTTGTTACATGTCATGCACTTTCGCATAGCTGTCAGCTCTTACGTTGTTCAAGCTGTTATTTTTCTTTGATTCTATTTTACTTTTATTTTGACCATAACTTGGCACATTTCATATTCTTTCTGATGTTCTTGAGAGGTGGTGGAGTGGGGTGATGTTAGAGTTTAGAGCCTTGAACCTAGTTTTGAGGAGATTCCCCTTCAGCTCCCACAAGGTTGTGCCAGACCTGCACTATCAGTGTGTGAAAAACTACACACAGAGCAGTCCAGAGGGAAACTGTTTTTGACTTAATGAAGGACTGTTATTTGGTGGATTTGTAGATTCAGGGTAGAAGTCGGTGGTTTGGGGGGAGGGCAAACCACTGCATTCTGAGAATGCTAATATTTAACCTTTTGCTCTCATGAAAGCAGCTTCATTTATCATAAACTTCTAACTGCTATTCAAAGTTTCAAAAGTCCAGTGGAGCAGCTACTGAGGCATTAACGTAGTAACTGAGTTGGTATCAGAGAGATAAAACAGAGGTGGAAGAAATGTTCTTTATTCAGGCTTCATTTTCAAAGTTAAATCATCAGCATGCTGGACATTGATGTTTCTGTGCCCATAGAAAGGGAAAGTAAACATTTTGCCTACACTGATGTGGGAGGATTTGAAGAAACTGGTAAGAAGGAAAAAGAAAAATCTCAACACAAAGATTAAATAGGAATATTGTCTTTCATTTTTGTCTTGCATAAAAATAAATTTGTCTGGGCTATTTCTAGAGAGTGCCTCTTATAGATGAGTGAGACTTTTAACAAGAAGTCTTGCCTTCAAACAGAAGAGCAGGTGGTTCTTTTTGATTGTTGGTGGTTCTTTTTGATTGTTGGTGGTTCATTCTTCTGCTATGTTTTTCCCTCAGGCTGAAATTGCCTTTGCTTTTATGCATGCTCTCTGCATTGTATGCCAGAACCTATCTGAGCACTTATGCACATGCCAGACTGGTTTTGCAATAAAACTAATGCAGGTACAGTGACTAGTGTTAAGAAAAAAAGGTATTTAAGAGAAAAAGGTATTTAATTTAAAAATATTGTTAGGCAAACATCCTTTTCAGTAGCAAGCTCTCTTTGTGTGGGTTTCTGTTAGCCTGCTTCATTCAGTTGCCTGAGTCTTGATCCCTCTCCGTTATACAGCCAAGTTGAATGTTGGTTTGTTGGGGTCGAAGCAGATGCCTGTATTTCTGTAGCCAGTGTCTTCATAACTTGTATTTGGATTTGTTGCCCAAAATTTGGGTTTTTTTGAAAATATTGTTAAAAAGATTAGTGAAAAAACAGCCATTCATTGTTCAGCACAGTAAGATCATCTACATATATAAACTTTTCTTCTAGCTAAAGCTGAAATACACTTGATTTCCACAATCAGGATTAATAGTACATAAATTACAGTAAATTTATGTAGCTCTTCTGGCAATAGAATGAAACTGTATGTTTAAAATCCACAACAATTAAAGGTATCAATTTTCAAGTGAGTAGCAACTAGAAGTTTCCTCCCATGGCTGATTATGTGGCAGACGTCCTGTATAAATATAAAATTATTTGTTGTAATGAACAACACTACAAACACTATGTGGGTTTTATTCCTTATTTAAAAAATGGAAATACTGTCTGTTTCTGTAGAGTTTCAGTAACTGTTACTATGTTTTTCTTGAAAGATTGAATAGTAATTTAATCTGTCTGGTTTTGCCAATACCAAGGGTTTTATCCCTGTCTGCACTTAGTCATCCTATAGATGGAAAAGGTAGAAGACAGTCCTCTGATTTATTTAAAATTAGACGTAATTGTTAACGGTCACAGCTGTGTATGATCCTGCTGGACAAGTTATGGCTCTAGAAAGGACTTTATTCTTGCACCTAAAAATATTCTGTAATTATTAAAGGTCTGTTTTCTTTTTTTTAATGTTTGCTATAAACCTCATCTTGAACTAGAATCCTGCTCTGCAAAGGTCATTTTTATACTTTCAGGTCCATTGGGCCACAGCTTGTGTTGAGAATGACATTAGGAACAGAAATTACTAGCCAGCTCAAGGCTTCTACATATATCGCATCAGGCCGAAACCTTCTGAGATGGGATCTGTCTCCAGACCAAATCAGAGCAAGAACAGAAGAACTAATCAGGAAGGCAAAACATGTATATGACTTTGTCGGGATGCTTGATGTTGAAGAAGTAACACATGAAAATACTGTACGGGCCTTGGCAGATATAGAAGTGGAATATGCAGGTTTGTGTTTATTTTCTGTGATTATTTCCATAGGGCATTCCACCTGCACATAAAGAAACACTGAGAAAAGAGAGTGTTTCTTACTGTTCTGATCTGTGCTGTTCTAGTGTAGAATGTGTAGAGGCCTCTCAAGGGTCCTCTGGTCACACTAACCTTTCAGTATCTCTGAATACATAAACATGATCAGCTAGAAAAATCCTGCTGCCTTATTCTAGAGACAAAAATAAGCACGAGCAAAACTGTGCTGTTCTCTTCAACACAGCCAGGGAACTGTTCAACAGTCAGCTGGTGTTGGTCATCCCTTTTCTTTTTGCATGTGAAGCTCCATACAGTTACATTTGCTTTTCCAGCTCTGTACAGCTTGGGGACAGTGTGTAGCAGTGTAGATTACAGTGTCTGTAGTATGCATGGGTACATTCAAATGTGATCAGCAGTTTTTTGCAGACACTGCAGAATCTGAGACAAGCAAGTCAAATGGAATGCTTGAAAGCTCCTAGTGGAGAAAATGTGATGAAAGTGGGGGCATTTTTGAATGCTTTTTTGAAAGAAGACTGCTCCACTTGCTCACTTTTATGTTATAGCCTGCAAGGCCTTGAAGAATCCATGGAGGTCTTGTTCATGCAGTCACCTCTAGACAGTTCTGAATGGATTTTGAAGACATGCCAATACATGGGTGAAGTTTAATGGACAAACATGGATCATTTAGTTAATTTGTTAATAACTGTCAATCAGAGAAGATGGGAGCATAAAAATGTGTCTTGGATGGCTTTGTTTTGAAAAAGCAGTCAGATGGTAGCTGCATGATTCTCAAAAAATAGTCAATGTAATAAAATGTCAAGGTCTCTTAAATCCTCTAAAAAAATCTGCAGTAGCAACAGAAGTGCTAAAACCAGCAAAGTCTTCACCAACGAAAAAGAGCAGCCTCCAGCTCAAATGATTGTGCTGTAATACTAGTCTAGCTTTCACATTACTTAAAATTACAGTTTAGCCACATCCAGTGAGTTGAGTGCAACTGATGCTGGCAGAAAGACTGAGTAGTCTTCATCTGAACGGCTTCCTGTCAGATTCAGTTTTAATTGTACCAACGTATTTGGTATAATTATTGTAAGCCTTTTCACCAAGGTATGAAACTCTCTACTTTAAATTAAGTTAGAAAATCTGTTTGATTCAGAAATAGTGGCCATCAGCTCCTCAGCTTAGTGACCAGGACTGTGTCTTCCAGGATTTCTTTCTTTTTCCTTTACATGCTATTGCAGTAGTGGACCATATTTAAGCTGTTTCTGCTAACCTTCAAAGCTGTATGTGAAATTAGCATGGTTTACCAGTGAAATACCATGGCATACAGTAAGGATGTATTAGCGTAGCAATACTTCCATTAGAACCTTGGAGTTTTAAGGCTTGCTTGTCCGTTTCACATGTGCATGAAAGACCTACCCCGGTAACTGGAATTAACCATCTGAAAAGACACAGATGACAACAGGACGTATATTTCACTGGAAACTACCAAAACTCATATTGAAACATCTTGGCATGATGACAGGAGTTGGGGAGGGAGTTTCCTGTGGACTTCAGGAAGAACCATATGCCCATGTTTGCCTTCCAGAGGTTTCTGAAGAGTTAAGAGTATCTCAGGGTTTGATAAAACAACTTCAGATTACATAAAATTACAAAGCTTTATATCATCCTAAAATGTTGTTACTTTTTTAAAATACGCTTTTGGGGAGGCGAAATTATAATTGGTTTTGAATGAAGTTAATTCAGCTGGTCATAACAGTTCATTTCTATTTTAGGAGTTTCTATTTAATGTCTTCATAAGATGCTGTATTCCTTCAAATAAGCAAGGATTTATTTAATATCAAAAGTGTATTCTGAAAAGCTAGTAGTATTGAGGTGCCAAATACACAGACAACATCTTCTGTGTTTGTTTTATTGTTTCTCATTAAACACAGAAGATGGGAAATTGACACTGTTCTCATAACATCGTAAAAATAACTTCTAGATAAGCCTGTTTGAAAGATTCAGAGCTTTTCACTGTAAATGCTAACATGGAAGCATCTGTGCCATCTGTAAAACAGCGCCTTCACTTGCAAATAGTCCATCTTTCAAAAATCACATATAATATTTTTACACCTTTCAGTTGACTTTGTAGAGCAAAGAAGATGAGGTAATTAGTTTTGGGTAATAGATCATTTCTGTAAAGTGTTTATTTGTTATAATGATGTGCAGTTTTGTCCTTTCACCTATTCATTTTTACATAATCTGTAATCACTTTATTTGTTTCAAGCCTGATGTGAGATGTCAGGTTGCTTTGGGTTCCTGTTTTCTTAGGTCTTCTATAAATATCAGAAGGGGGGAATTTCTTTATCCATAATGGATCCTTAAAGTGTTTCTAGCCTTCTGTGTAAGTGTTCATTCCCTTTTATTTAAACAGTGGAAAGAAGCATGTTGGATTTTCCCCAGCATGTCTCACCTGACAAAGAGGTACGCTTAGCAAGTACAGAAGCTGACAAAAAGCTTTCCAATTTTGATGTGGAGATGAGCATGAGAGAAGATGTGTTTCAGAAGATTGTTTATTTGCAGGTAAATCACAATGATATCTGCATAAAATGTGAAAATGTAGGTAAAATTCTAGCAGTGAAAAAGTTTTCTCCAAAGAAGTTAGTAACCACAGTGCTTTAAAGCACTTTCAAACCCACTACTGTGTGTTTCCCCTGTGTCCGTACCAGCTAAATCTTTCTAGTGGGATGCAACTATACAAAAAGGCTGTGGTTCCACAAAAACTTCAGCCAGTGTAACATGGTGCTCCCAGAGTCTAGGTGTGTGTATCTCTCTTTCTCTCTTCATTGTGATAGCTTGGACTTTTGTCTAATATTCTAATGAGCTGGTACAAGGAAACCCATAAGGAAAAAGAAAATAGATTGTTTTCTGCTGGTGGAGCTCCCTGAACCGTTTGCCTAGAGCATCACAAAGGGACGGGAGGGAATAAAACAGGCAATGTAGCAATATATTTAGGGCTTATTTAGTATTTAGCAATGTATTTAGTATATTTAATGCTTTATACTGCTTTTGAATTTGTGTCCAAAATTGTGCTTTATTGAAATTATTGAGAATTTTAAAGTTGAGTTTTAAGTTACAGAAGTTGATGAGAATGTATAACTGGAAGTGACCTCTGAAATTGCCTCTTTTGATCTGCTAATTATAGACAGCTACATTGCATACTCCTCCTCATGTTGCTTAAGCCTCAAAACTAAGTTAAAAGTTACATTTACTGTTGAGTTAGTTTCTATCTCTTTTGTGTTTCTTTTCAGCTTCCCTTCTAATTGAGCATCTGCAAGTATATTGTATTTTTAACTTGAGCTGTTTAATTTGTAGCTCGAACAGGAAGAACGTTTGGTTTTGTCTAAATGCATCTAGTGACAGTAATAATTTTCTAGAAGTCTAATTTAAAGGTAATGCAAGGAAGCTATCTAATTGAAAAATTTATCCATGCTTCAGATGTGAATCTTCCCTTTCAACCCCACTGATTTTTAACCTTCTTATGATGCTGATAATATATTGGAGCCATATTTCTTGGAATCGTATGGGGTTTTTTTGCAGTGTTGACTGAGAACCAGAATAATATTTGCAGCATCAAATAGTGCCTTCCAATACCATTCTTTACTGTTACTGTGTTTTCTAGGCACATTTTCAAGTGTTATCCTCTAGCTGCATATTGTTGTTTATGTGATGTGGAGGTATTTAATAGCTCCATTTGAAGGACCTTCTGTTGTGTGTTGGCAGATAGTGCCTTATGTTGATTTTTTTTTCCTCCTGCTCTTGCTATTAATTAAATGGTTTCATATGTATTTATTATTTGCTATGATTTTCCCCACCCTCCATTTAGATATATTTAGGATTAATCTGTCATATCTAGGTATCTGTATTTCTGATTTACAGAAATTTCTGATAGTAGTTGCTGAAAACTGATTGCTGTAATTTACTCCTATTACTTTCTTATAATTTTTTTTAATCTTTTTCACTTGGTGCTTTCCTACTTCATTTTCCTTTGCAGCAATATTTGGCTTTTTAACAGTTACAGTTCTTGCTTAAATCTCCATTTAATTTTTTAGAGATTTTTCTTGGTTTAACTTCAGCATACAAGCATGATTTAGTATTAGTTTTCCAGAGGTGTAGCCTCTGAGCATATATCAGCTCCATAACAACTCTGAGAGTAGTAGCAGTTTTTGTCATAGAACATGAGTGAAATTGTCAATAGGGTCAGATTGGTCAAGTGTTGCTATTTCCAAATCACAAATTTCTTACTATTTTTTTGCTAAATTTCTAATGCGTTCTTCTGTTAGAAACACTTAATTGAAAAGTCAGGTTCCAGGACTACATTTATAAAAGGACTTCCACAAACAGAAATGGTTTCCTTAAATTATTTTATCAGTTTAAATGAGCCAGTAAATCATTTTGATTGAGTCAGTTTTTTCATGGCGTTACTGAGGATTTAATAGTTCAGGTATATGAACTCAGTTTCATCATCCTGCACAGGGGCTGCATTAAGATGCATCGAGGAGAACAAGAGCCCTCACATTCCCATATTATTCATAATACAGTCAGTCTGTTAAAAGATGAGTGAATCTGCTTAATTTCAGTGACATCCTGAATGCTTTTCCTCCCTTTAAAAAGGACTAAACTTTCCGAAGTTAAGAACTGTTTGATGTTCTTTCTAAGTTCTGCTTTATTTAAAAACTGTTGATGATGGAAGATATGTGACATTTTTGTATTTAATTAAAAAACAAAAACAAAAAACCTTAAAATAATCCAGTTTCTTTTCCTCACACATTGGGAAAAATGATTCCTGCATAAATATATATTGTTGAATATGCTTTTTAGAAAACTTTTATTTTGGGGTCTAAAACTTGGAATAAAGGTGAATTGAGTACTGAAACTGTGAACTTTACATTTCATTGCTCCTAACATCTGCGTATGTTGGCTAGCAGAGGCATGCTTAAGAATGTTGCCAATCTTCTGAAGCTACACACCCTCAGGAAACTCAGCCTGATGTAAACAGCTGCTGCAGTTTTTGATCATGATATTCCAAGTATGTTTTGGTTCTTAGTCTGCCTGAAGATTTCAACTTAAACAGGGGAATTTTAGATTGGATATGAGGAGAAAATTCATTACTGTGAGGGTGCTGAGGCACTGGAATGGGTTGCCCAGGGAAGTTGTGAATGCTCCATCCCTGGCAGTGTTCAAGGCCAGGTTGGACAGAGCCTTGGGTGGCATGGTTTAGTGGGAGGGGTCCCTGCCCATGGCAGGGGGGTTGGAACTAGATGATCTTAAGGTCCTTTTCAATCCTAACTGTTCTATGATTCTATGATTCATGGAATAAGGGAGCATTGTTGAAAGCAAGTACTAAGTGGTATATAAAATCATCAGTGATGATCACTCTAAAACTTCTGGAAAGTTCCAAAATTTCATGTGTGTGGTATATTTGAAATGAGCACTCCTGCTGTGGAAATTGTTCATCGAAGAAACACAGGATGACGTAGACCATCCTGACCAGACTGAAGTTCAGAGATGACCACAGAGCACCCTTCATTCCTGTGTCTGGGAGGGTGTATACACTTACTTATCCTTAAAGACCTGAAAGGTCGTTTTGAATGTGTATCATCCTTATCATAAGCATGTCTGTGATGCAGGTAAACTTCGTAAATGGTAATATTGAGACTAGAAGCTATTTAACCTATATTTCTTCTGAAGTGTATATTGAGATGTATAGTTCTCAAGGATGAACACTAACTTAGTTTTCTCCTCCTTTTTCCCCAAAAGAATCTTTCTATTTCTTAGCTGTAGAAGGAGCCATTATTCACTGGCTTTAAGGGCTTCAATTTAGAGTTTGTGAATTCCCTTCTTCTGCCTAAAATCTCGGCAGTTTGAGACCACAGGATTTTCAGGAACATGACAGTTCTATGTTCCCAGTGGAGGGTCTGTGAGATCCCTCATAATGCCTAAATAACTCAGCAAGACCGAGTTATTCACAGTTCTCTGTCCTTGCCTGTTACTGGAATAGAAGTAGTGTCTTTTTGTTGAGACTGGAGTACTCAGTTTTTTTTCTCAGCCTTTCTATTTTTAGCCTGCAGCACAGTTAGCACAATATAAATATTAATTTAGTAACAGTATTGGCATTTTCCACCTCTGTCATTTTGAAGTTGTGCTTTTTCTGTCACACAGTCTTAGGTCTGAAAAAAGAACGCTGGAATTTCAGGTTGTCCAGTGAAAAAACAGTACAGGAAAATTCTGGTTGTTACAAATATTTTTGTACTCAGTATCGCAACATTGACACTCCTAGAGGTAGTGCTTAATAGCATAAATGTCTTCATAAAGCTGCAGAATTTCAGGGAGTATTCTTTGCCAGAAGCAGAGCAGGAAGTCCGAGTGTTGTAGGGAGTAAAGTGATGGTATTTTTCTTATCTTTGTATTGGGAAATACTCATGAGTTGCTTGCCTTGTGCATTTATCACGAATGAAGATGGAGATGTGAGGTTTGACTTGGAAAGGACAGAGGGCATGATATTCTTCACTTACTTTCCTCACAAAAGAGGGAATTCCACAATTTACATCCTTTTATTTAAAAACAAACAAAATATCAATGGCTGAGTGCTGAAAAAAAATCGTAGTCATAGTGAAGGGTATACAATGCAGTCACCTGTTAATTATTATTGACTTCAGATGTGTGGTGACATACAGTAGTTAGATCATCCTGTCATGAGTCTACGGATTATTTTTTAAATTACTGGTAAATAAGTAATAATAAAAAGTATTCATCATTCCTCGCATGACAGTATCCGTAAACTAAGTTCAATTTCTGTATTGCTCTAGAAAAGTGAGTTTATCACCAAGTGAAGTGATCGTTACAATTTTTTTCGCTGGGCTTAGAATTCCTTGCAGATAGACTATTCGTATATGGGTAAGACTTTTAGGCACAATTGTACTAATGCTTGGCAGTCCTGCTGTAGCATAATGCTACTGGGACTTGATACTCTTTTCAAGTGCAAACAAAGCTAAACCATTCTGAGCTCCCTCATAGTTTTAAATACAAATTTCCATTAATTGTTCAATCTGACATGCAGGGCACTGGTATTTATGTGTTGTTGTGTGGGCTATTTTTAAATGACTGTGGGGAAGATATCTGTTTCGGAGTTTTTGCTCTTACTTGCTTTCTCTTGGAGTGCAAATAGGTTCTTGTCTTATGTTTTTTTCTGTTTAAGGAAGAGATCTAATTTGCGCTGGCCAGTCAATAGTTAACAGCTGTACACAGTTGTGTAACTTTCATAAAATCTGCATGTCTCAACATCCTTACTTTTCAGAGATGCTAGTCAGGAATTAATTGTACGCAGTTAAGCTGATGAGAGGGTTGTTAAGACAAGTCAGAGCTAATTCCAACAGCTTCATATTTGAAGGTGAACTTAAATAGAATATATCTCTTTTAACAAGAACTATAAGTTAATACCTTTTTTAAAATGTTCATTTTTAGATAAGGCAAGATAAATTTAAAATGTGTACAGCATTGTTTTCAATTTTGGACAAAAAATTCAAGGTTCTGGATTAAACAGTTATGCTGCAGTCAGTTTGAAGGAAGACCCTCACAGGACCCATCCATCTTCTGTAATCTTTTGGGGATTTTTTAAATCTCCCTAAGTTTTAAGGTACAGTGTTACCTTACAGCACTGATTTTCTTCAAGTACGTATAAGATAGTTGTCTCTACAGAAAAAGCTTAAGCGCACTGTCATGTAAACTAAAATGGCTTGCCATTATGACAACATGTAAATATGTTGAGGTAGTAAAAGGAAAATATTTTTAAAACATGCTACATTAATATAAGAATACTATTGTATAAGGTACCTGGTTTTGGATGGTCCTTCCCACTAACATCTAGGATATTCCTTTTTTACTATGGTGGTGTTCTAAAGACCAACTCTGTTCAGGCTCTTCTAATGGTTGGTATGTTTCTTACACATGTTATAAATTCAATTGTTCTATACTGTCATTTCAGCAAACCTGCGATCTTCAAAACGTAAAGCCTGAAACAAAGCGGTATCTAGAGAAATCAGTTCAAGTGGGAAAACGAAATGGACTCCATCTTCCTAAAGAAGTGCAGAATGTAAATATGGACTATTAGTTTATAAAGCGAAGGTGACAAATTGTTGAAAAGATGAAATTAAGGTTTCATAGCAGTACTAAGCATATGCTTGAACTTTGAGATCTTGGACCTGCTTAATTACTGCTTTAATCTTAACTGTTCTTAGTTCCAGATCCATCCTTTAAACATTAATCACCTTAAGTTTTTAAAATTAATCTGCAGGCACCAACGGTACTGGGTGTATAGAGATGATATGCATCACCTCTCTTAGTCTTCCAGAGTAAAAGAAGCTTATCTGGAAGAGGTTTGCTCTATACTCTGATTACAGAGAATGCCTCAATTAGAATGCCTCAATTAGATAGCCAAGAGAACTTTGAAAAATTTTATTTGAGAGTCAAAGCTTCAGAAGTATGTACAATTGTTACAAAGACACACTAGTTTAATTTCAGTTGTTAACCAGTGCTGTAAAATGTGTCCAAGATTTCAACATTTTGACTAAGGTAACTTAAGGTAGCTTAAAGGGACCATAAGTGACACTGATAATTTTGGCTCTATTAAGGAAGGATTTACTCAAGCATATAAAAGCACTTGTCATTTCTGCAAATGTTGAAGTAAAATTATCAGCATCTGAGATGCTGACATAATGATTCTTAAATTCTGAGTGGTGTTGTGTAACAATCTCAGTTTGCAACTCTTGAATAGACTTTACGCTTTGTAGAAAATAATCATTCTTCATCCACATCCTTCAGTTACACAGATCAGTTTCATGTGTATTTGCGTTGCTACAGGGAAACTGGTGCCTCTAAAGGGATGTTAAAATACTTTATAAGGAGACAATCATTGAATTACGTTTAAGTAAAAACTTGACTAATGATATCCTGCATATTTTTGTGTTTGGTGTGTATTCTTCTATGGGTACGTACTATGTTTACATGAACTTGACAGTAAGGCAGAGACATGCTAGGAGATCTATTAGGAAGTGTTGATGGTGGGTAAATATTAGGATTTTTAAACAGGTTTTGGAATGGTCTTGCCTTTTGTGGGTATTCTCTTCTTTTTGTCATAGTGGTACAGTTCCAAGAGAGTGTTTTTCAATAGGTTGCATTCATTTTTTACTTCCTTGATTCTCATTTATTTTAGTGGACATTTTTACACTTAAAAATGTAACTTAAGGATTTAAAATAAAAGCATGTTAGCATATAATACTGTTCAGAGAATGTGTTTATGTGATCAGTCCTTGCTGAGTTGAGAATCCATTTGAAAGGTTATCTGAGCAATAGCCCTAACCCAGAGTTCATTGGCAACTATATTGCTCAAGACCAAAAGAAAGATAAAATGGAGGACTGAGAGAGAGTGTAATGGGTTGCTACACACTTGTAGTGTGTTACTGGCTCAATTCCATCAGCTCATTAAGGAACCTAGCTGGAAAAAGTGAAATACTATTCACGTGGAGGATAGTAATTGCCAAGTTTTATTTTTGTGTTTCCACTAAGTTCAGTTTATACCCGATACAGGAAATAAAGACAATGAAGAAAAAAATGAGTGAGCTGTGTATAGACTTTAACAAAAACTTGAATGAGGAAAACGCATTTCTTGTCTTTTCTAAGGAGGAACTTGGTGAGTAATATGCTTGCTTTTTCCATTTCTTCAACCTTCCAGTTTTACTGATGTAATGGGATTTGGCCCAGTGAATGGTGGTTAGATCAAGTAAAATTCTGACTGATTTCCAGTCTTCTCTGTTTCCTTTTGAATCCTTCCCCAAAGTCAGTGTAGAATTACCCTTTGCAAGTGTTTATGGTCTTTTCATAAATTTGTGTTTCTTGAAGTGTTTGCCTCCTGTCAAGTTAGCATATCTGTCCTACTTTTATTATTCATAGCTTCACTTTTCTCTGTTTTTTTTTTTCTCAGTTCTTTGCCATCAGGTAATCCCCTGTGAATTGTATTCATTGCAATTATTGGGAAAACTTTCCTGTCCTGCAATATATTTTAGCTACATCAATCATTTGAACTGATCTAGAGATTTCGTGTGACAGAGAATTTGGGAATGAATCATCTGAAGAGCATGACGTAAAATGAGCTTCAATAACACCAGAGATTTTTTCTGCGTCATATTCAGTTTTTATCTGGTAGCCTTAACATGTACTTCTCTTTTGATCACAACTGTTTCCAATTTCTGTTTTGCTTTGTTGGAATTTGAAAAAGTTTTAGCAAGTTTAGTTATAAAAAGTGAGGCTAGATTTCCATGGAGATTTCTGATGTCATATTAGGTTGCAGCAAAACAAAATGCAATAACCTCACAAATAGAGAGGGGAGTAGATAATTCTGGTAAACATTGTTTATTAAATTGTGTTCTACAGAAGGCCTTCCTGATGACTTTATTAAGAGTTTAGAGAAGACTGAGGAAGACAAATATAAAATTACTTTAAAGTATCCCCATTATTTTCCTGTCATGAAGAAGTGCTGCATTTCAGAAACCAGAAGAAAAATGGAATCTGCTTTTAACTCAAGATGCAAAGAGGTATGTTGTATATTTACTATTCTACAAGTTAATGACAGAGATGAAAAATGGAGGTAGGCATTCAGATGTTAGATTTTTCTATGTATTATCTAGAACTATGAAATCAAAACTTATCAGTGTAGTCTTTAACAGTTCCTTGTTCCAGTTTGTTCTGATATCCGAAGACCTTAGAAAGTTGATGTCTGTTTGTGTGTGTATACATTTCTCAAACTTTCAGTGGTGCTATAAATAGAAGTAGGATTTTGATCTTTTGCCAAATTTCCCTGCGGTGTTCCACAGCTGCTTAATGGCCCTTTCCTCCCAGAGAAGGATGTCTGACTCTAGCTTCTGTAGTGCATCGGGATTCTTCTGCATGAGAGGGATTATTTAATCACACATATTAATTAAGAAATACAGGTGATTAAATATTAAATTAATGCATTACATTTTGATGAGAATTTTAATTAGGTGTGGAAAAAATCTCACATTTCATAGAAAATATTCATTTCAGTGTCTGGAAAAATAGCTGGAAGCTTGCCATATAGAAAGAAGAAATATTTTCACAAATAATTTGCTTGATACTAATAAGGCTGAGCACCTAGACAGGTACAAAAATAATGAAAATGATAGGAAGGATAGAAGTGTCAGTCAGGCATTAGAGAACAATGGCAGACTTGAGCTTTTGTACTTGAAGTGCTGAGAAATTTGAAGAGTACAGGATAAGATAAAATGGCGCCAGAACTGAACACTGTACAAATCAGTATACTTAAAGGGATTTGCTGTTAAAACTGTGGGACAATCACTGAAACTAGTTCTTGAAAAGAAAAGGGTTTCCCCTGAGAATTCTCACTTTTCCAGAACTGGAGGTTGTCACGGTTACATTTTCATCTTCTCCACCACATTTAGGTCAGGGTCTGGTGTTTTTTTGTGTTTCAGATCTCTTTCTCTGACTGCTCTTGTCAGTGGCAAAAGAGGAAGATTTGCAAACAAGCTTTGAATGTTGGCACAATAGCTTTGCAATCTGTCTTCTTCACTAACAAGCAATTAAGCCAGCTGTCAGCCATTTCCCTGTTACCTTTCACATTGAAATGATTGATAAAGGAAATAAACTCTTTGCAACAGTCAAAGATTTGTTATTACCCTTTAAGAAAATGGTACATCTTGTGATTAATTAAAACAGATAAAACAGAGAGAGTAATGACTCGGATTGACTGGAAAACTAGCTACTTGCAATCAAATGCTATGGCAAAAGATTCCAAGAATCTAACTACAGTTACACTGTTCAATACTTAAAGTGTTTAATTTAAAATGTTTGCTGTTTCTTATGATTACAGATAGTCAAATGATTGTTTCAAACATACATTTTCTGGTTTTATTTTACCAGTTCTTCTCCTTTCTTTTTTAGGAGAACACAAAAATTCTTCAGCAATTGCTCCCATTAAGGGCAAAAGTGGCAGAGCTCCTTGGTTATAATACGCATGCCAACTTTGTTCTGGAGGTAAACACTGCAAAGAGCACAGATAACGTAACAGCCTTCTTAGGTTTGTTCTTATTTATAAACAATACTTTTATATTTGGTATGGCAACTTGACTCCTCAGCCAAGTTAAATTTAAATACATATTGGGTCACAGTGTCCTTCATGTTTAGATAGAAAATAAATTGTTGCCTCTGTTCTGGCATATATTTTTTTTAGACCATAGCTGTACAAATACAATTGCTCCAAAACAGGAAAGCACAAGACAAAAATCTGAAAATAGCTGCTTTGTGACAGCCAACAGAAGCAAGCAGTTATGCCTTTCTCTGCCCCAGAATGCAGTTATCCTGATTTAGAAACAGAATAACATATGCAGCCTAAGCAATTTTTTCAGTTCAAGAGGCTGCATCACAGTTGCAGCTTTTCTGCTTTTTTTTTTTTTTTTAACTCAGGTTAGCTGCAATTTTTTGTGCATCTGTAGCCTCAATGCCTTTTTTCTGATACAACTGCAGTAACTTTAATGAAAGATTACAGTATATGATGGTGCAACTTTCATGAGCTAAGGCATTAAGTCTTGAATGATAGATTAAATCTGGAATTCAAAATCCTTCTAATGGAATTTGATCTGAAAACAGAGCTATCTAGAAAATTTTTAAACAGAGCAGTTTGCAAATTCATTGTCATCCTGTTGACCTCACAGTGCCCCCTCTTGTGCATGGAGTTAACCTACACTTTCTGGAATTACGTAGTTCCACAGAATAGTATGTGTTCCTTTATTAATGTGTCCTAACACCACTTAGGATTGTATATTGATAAAATGTATAAATAAGCCCCCCAAAATAATTTACTACACCAGTAAAGTCTGTTTGATGGTAGTGAGTTTCGTGGGTTTACACACCAGTAAAGAGGTTCAAATGTGCCTCTTTTTTCACCTGTAATTCTGTCACATTTCTCCTGTTATGGTGTGAGCTCCGCTCCGTATTTGGCAATACCAGTTATCCATATATTTGCAATAAACTTATACTTACTTTTGATTTATAATTAAATGTTATAATTACCTGATTTTTAAAGTGTACTTGAAGTAGTTTGCACTCTTTTCTACCCATTTTATTTTTGTAATTCTAAATGCATTTATGTGATATTGTAGTTTTTCATTAGTTTTGAAGCTGACACACCTCATAATTTAGCAGGCTTTTTTGTGTCTAACTTTTTACAGTATGAGATGATATTTGTGAATAGAAAAGTATATTATGTTTCAGGGTAGTTTTCATAAAGGGAGAATGTTGTTAAATTAATTGTCAGTTTTTATTTAGTCTGATATATCCTTGACTACAAGCACCTCCTGTATGAAGATAGGATGAGAAAGTTGAGGCTGTTCAGCCTGGAGAAGAGAAGGCTGCGTGGAGACCTCTTAGCAGCCTTCCAGTATCTGAAGGGGGCCTATAAGGGATGCTGGGGAGGGACTCTTCATGAGGGGCTGTAGTGAGAGGACAAGGGGTAACGGGTTCAAACTTAAACAGGGGAAGTTTAGATTGGCTATAAGGAGGAAATTCTTTACTGTAAGGGTGGTGAGGCCCTGGAATGGGTTGCCCAGGGAAGATGTGAATGCTCCTTCACTGGAGATGTTCAAGGCTGGGTTGGACATAGCCTTTGGTGGCATGGTTTAGTGGGAGGTGTTCCTGCCCATGGCAGGGGAGTTGGAACTAGATGATCTTAAGGTCCTTTCCAACCGTAACTATTCTATGATTGATTCTATGATAGTATGATTTGCTCTGCTTTGTTCATACATAGTCATATTTTAGATCAGTGTTCATAAGCTGATCTTATGGCTTAGGAGAAAAGCTTTCTGTCATGTGACATTCTGAATTTAGTGTAATACAAGCTGTGAATAGTATTTCCATCATGTCAATGCATATAGTGCCTTACAGCCTACCTAGAAATAAGAGTGTCAATTCCAAAATTTTGCACTCTAGATACCTACAGTGAACACTAACCTGAATTCTTAAGGAAAAAGAAAGTGTCTGGTACTCCTGAAATACTTACAAGAGAATAGGTACAGTATGTGCTTTAGTTACAAGTTTAAGTATTTTATATTCAATGTATTGCATTAGTTGTGCTATGACCCTTTCTTGTCCAAGAAAAGCCATATTGGAAAAAAATGGCATCATA
Source organism: Myiopsitta monachus (assembly GCA_017639245.1). Taxonomy (NCBI): domain Eukaryota; kingdom Metazoa; phylum Chordata; class Aves; order Psittaciformes; family Psittacidae; genus Myiopsitta; species Myiopsitta monachus. The sequence goes on from CM029941.1 coordinate 22,637,957, forward strand.
GAGATTAATATCTGGTAGCATTGCTAGTCTAGAAGCTAGCTTGCATAGGCAAGAACTCTTTCATCTCTTGTCCTTTTATAGGACTTCAGCTGGAAGTAGATCATAATTGTTTTGAAAAATCTTTGAAAAAAAGTAGTGGTTTAATTTTGTGTTGCATTTCCAGTGACTGGTAGTAGTTGTAGTCTTCAGCTGGTTCTTCAGAAATACATCAAGAGAGCTGAGATTACATGAGGTAAAATTAAAGACTTCAAGCAAAAGTGTCTAGTGTTACTTTCCATTTCTTGTGTCTTCAAGAAACTAAATTTACCAAAACCCTTCACAGTACTATATATGTATTATTTACAGTACTATGCTGTATTATTTATACCATGCCTGCGATTGAAACTCATTAAGACAAGAAAGCAGACAGTTTGCTTGCTGTTGGTCAACAAATGGAAAACTCTAGCATCCACTCTTGGGGCATGTGCTTAAAGTTATGAGTGCGTTTTATAGGAATACACATTATAGTAAGGAACACAGAAGTTAATTCCAAGGCAATCTTTGTTTCAGATGATTTGAGTAAGAAGCTAAAGCCATTGGCTGAGGAAGAAAGAGAATTCATTCTAGATTTGAAGAAGAAGGAGTGTAAAGAAAGGAACTTTTGTTGTGATGGAAGAATCAATGCATGGGATCTTCATTATTATATGAACAAAACAGAAGAGCTGAAGTACTCCATAGATCAAGAAAAGCTGAAGGAATACTTCCCAATTGAGGCTGTTACAGAAGGCTTACTGAGTATTTACCAGAAGCTGCTGGGACTTGTATTTGAGCAAGTAGAAAGTGCTCATGTTTGGCACGACAGTGTTAGTCTTTATACAGTAAAGGATAATTCAACAGGAGAAATGTTAGGACAGTTCTATTTGGACCTTTACCCCAGGTATTTATGACCTAGTGTTTTACTTATGTGTTTTAAATTAAATTGGTCTTAGTCAGTTGCTGGTGTCATTGAAATTCAGTGCATTTGGAAGTAAATATTTGTCCCACTGACAAGACTATTATTATGTTCATTAAGTTGTCCTCTGGACTGTATTCAGATTATTTACACTTTTTTGCAGTTCTACCTTGTTTCGTGCTTGTATTCAGCTTATGAAGCATTGCTACTTTGTTCATTTTTTGTAGTATTGCTGCCTATCATGGTTTCATGATGTTTTGCCTCTGTGAACTTTTCTCCTTCCTAACACTAACAATGTGTTTTACTTTTTACTTACGTTGAACTGTGACTCCAGTTCAACTGTTCCTATCTGCCAAATGTTACTAGTTTCTCCCAGTTTCCCTTTACACTTTATGTCTGTATTTTGTACGTTATTGTCCACACTGCTAAAGAAAACATCAAATAGGTCAGGACCAAGAGAACACTCCTGTTGAGCACACCATGAAATGTACTTCCAGGTTGATCTCTATAGCTCTCCATCTCTCTTTGTAGCTATTTACAGCGTCATCTGTATTCTGTTAGAGATTAGGAGATTAGGCTGATTTTATTCCTAGCTAGTCCTTTTTGACTCTCACTGGGGGGGGGGGGGGTGTATTTAATTTTTTTAATTATTCTTTAGGTATTTATAAATCGTCTGATACCCTTCTAAAATTTAAATTGATTTAAGGCTACTCAGGTTTAGGGGGAAAAAAAGAAGTTTTTAACTTTTGGATCACATTGAAAACTGCAATGAACTGTATTCGTTTCTCTGGTGCAATGAAATTAAAAAATACTGCTTCAGAGGACAGAACCTAGTCCTGCCTATTACAGCAGCAATTTAACTGCCAAAGTATATATACTTCCAGTATTAGAGTAGAAATCAGATTCTTGTAAATGCTGCTGTGAATCTTGAACTGGTGTGATTTAAGTACCTTTCCCTCTCCTCCTCCTTGTGGTCTTAAGAGGATATTAAAATTAATGAGTCTTAGAAGTTATGAAAAGATGTGATTTCCTTGTGTAAATCTTTAAAGAGACACTGACTGATTGTCCTTGTTCTTGAATGGGCTTCCCCATTCTTGAGAGCTGGCTTGCGGTTTGCAGATAGTGTCTGATATGTTTTCTTATACAGAGAGGGAAAGTATGGGCATGCAGCATGCTTTGGTCTCCAGCCCGGCTGTCTTCTCTCTGATGGCAGCAGAATGCTGTCTGTAGCTGCTCTGGTAACCAACTTCACAAAACCAGCATCAGATCGCCCGTCGTTGCTGCGACACGATGAAGTAAAGACTTACTTCCATGAATTTGGTCATGTAATGCATCAGATATGTGCACAGGTTAGTGATGCTTCTATGCCAGTATAAGACTTCTCCACTCTCTCAAAAAAAGATCTAAGTCTGTTTTGGTGGTTTCTGATTTTACTGAAGTAAAAGTAAAAAGGCAGGTTTTCAGTTATTTTTCAGAGTAGCAGGTTAAGAGGTTTTTTGGTTGGTTTTAATTTTTAACTGAAACTACAGCAATGTTACGCTTTCTTATGAAAAACATTTTCATGGGAACATATACATTTGCATTTGCACCACACAGGTATCTGTGACAAGTGAGCAGATCCATATGTAAAGTAAAGAAGGTGCTCAGTGGTTGCTTCTGTTACAGCTGTCAAAGGGCTTTTTATCACCTCTAGTAGCATACTAGATATTAGAAGCAAAAAAAGGTTGCTGTATCTAGGAATGCAAACAATTTGGCAATCCAGATCACCGCCAGCATTTTGGCATTTAGTACTCTTGAGAACTATCACTCTTGACATTAAAAGCATAAACCAGATCTTGCCTGAGCTATTGCGTATTCTGCTCTCCTAACTGACAGTCAGGGTTCTTCTCAGAGTGACCAGAAAGAACTGAAGATAGTCTGCAGATTTTGCATCAAAATGTCAATAAAGATGTAAAATTGCTCATTTTTTTTTTACATGTGAAATTGATTCTACCATATGATAGATTTCTTATTAGCCTAGTGAAATTTTATGTTTCACAGAGGAATAAGCCTCACTATTCTTTCACAAAAAAAAAATTGTGTGATTATCTGCAAATCCAGATTTGTGTAGCACTGCTTCCATCTTCTTTTAAACAACTATCAAATGGTAGAGTCAGAAAAATACAACAAACATTAGATTTGTATTCTTTACCGTGATCCTAGAGACTACGACTGCAGAATAAAGAAACAAAGTCATAGAAACCCATATATTACATTCAGAATTAAACAAATGGTGTTCAAGGAAACTTCAAAACAGGTAGTTAGAGTTGCTTAGATATTTTTGCATCATGTTGAAGATAAAAGTATAATGCTTATTTGATAATCTTCACCCTGAGACAGGTGTTTTGAGCTCAAAAATTGAGAAATAAAACCTGTTCTTTTTTTTAAATGGCCTAGAAAATGTTTATAAATGTGACACATTCAGCATTTTTGGTATGAAATTGACCACAAAACAACATTCTGATAACCAGTGAGGATGTGCCTGGGTGTTGCAGAACCCCTTCTGGGCAGCCCAAGCCAGCAATTCCAATGCTTATGTACTTCACTTGCTGTGGGTTTGCACACAAATCAGGAAGGCCTGCTTTCCATTTGTTTTTCCCACTGCTGATGTGGTTTCTATGTGCAAAGCTACCCATGTTTACTGCTGTTGTATTTTATAGAAGTTATTATTTGCACACCCCTGCAAATAACTCAATAATTCCACATAAGAAGATCCTGTCTTCTGGGATTTGTGTGTGCAAAGCAGTATCTTGTTTCATATGATGATTTGTTTAAGCACATTGAAATCTGACATTTTAAGGGTATATGTGGATTGGACTGGGTGGGGATATGTGAGCTGCTGGTAAAGGTCAGCTTTTGGATACTGATGCTCCATTTAATCTATTGGGGGTCTGCTGGAAAGTGAGGTATCAAGGCAGGGAAGGGATCTGTTTATGCTGATAGGAAGGAGAGTTATTGAGGTACCTTGAACCAAATGTCTTAATTTTTTTTTTGTTAGCATCGTGTGTTTCTGTATGGGTAAACAAGGATATCTGGAGGACAGCAAACTCTTGCACTCTCCTTGCCTTATGCTTTAGTCACTTCTATCACCATTTGTTCCCAGCTGAGGCTTCCTAGCTTTCCTTTATAGTTTTTCTTTGGCAAGTACAATAAGAAGGGCCAGCCTGTTACAGCTATGGATTTGAGTAACTCACGAGTGCAAATGAAGGCGAATGTTCTCCTTCACTGCTGTTCTTCTGAAGACATGAAAGGAAGACACAGGCATGTGATACAGCTGTTAGTTCAATGTTATGTTCTATGTTACACCTTTTTTTTTTTCGTGCAAAAAATTAAGTTCAAAAGCCAGTACTCCTGGGGCATGTGTTCCTCAACAGAGGATGGAATGTAATAATATCTACAGCTCTTAGAAAGGGGATTTGGGAAACTAAGAATTCTCTTTTTGTTTTAGCACTTGAAATGTTTTGCTAGGATGTTGCTGAGAAGGGAAGAGCAATAAAATCAGACTGGCAAGAGGAGGTAGACTTACTACAGCACAAGTGTGGAGTCAGACCAAATAATTCCTGTTGACATTTGAACAACTGTCTTTTTAAAATGACCATTTCTTTTTAGAAATATTTTTGGTTTGAAAGATATTTTAATGAAGATTTTTAACTGTACAGAACTTTTCTTCAAAATTAGTAATATTTAAACATAAAGTAGTTGATACTAAAGTAAAAAATAAAAAACTGCAATGTGCTTGACTTTCAGAAGGAGGATTTTTCTATCAGTGATAGAGTGTCAGATTTGGAGACCTTTCATAGATAAAGTCACTAGAATTTATTTATTTCAGGACATCTATTAACACTGAAATTTTAACATCTGAAAATTTATATATTCTGCTAGAAATAGTGACTTCTGTTTTCATTTAATGTAATGTCTTTTTCTTTCAGACTGATTTTGCTAGGTTTAGTGGAACTAATGTGGAAACAGATTTTGTAGAGGTACCTTCACAAATGTTTGAGAACTGGGTGTGGGAAAAAGAACCACTACAGCAGATGTCAAGACATTATAAAGATGAGAGCCACATTGAAGACATTCTCCTTGCAAAACTTGCTGCCTCTAGACTGGCTAATACAGGTATCTCTCTGCCCTTTCTCCCACAAAATATGCATAAAAATATACCATTTAAAACACTGGTGGGAAATTAAAGACAAACATAACAAGCCCATTACATTTCTTCTGTGTGTACTCTTATCACTGTCTGTCTGGGTTTATTTGTATGGGTACTCCATTAATAAAGGCTATCGTGACAGATACCACAGTTTGCAGGAACAGGGCAGCTCTGGTTTTCCAGGCTACCCACAGGACTAAAGTAGCTTTGCATTCTTCTCCATGTGACTTTTTTACCTACAAACTTTGCTCATTTAAAACTGGGAGAGGGAAGGGAAAGTCCTGTGGTTTCTGGTATTTTATTTTTTTTGTGGAACCTCAGGGCAGGCACTGTGAATACAGTATCAGATTTTCGGCATCTGTCGTCCACGTTTGTTTTGCATATTGCATTTGACAGACACCGAAGTTGTTTGCAAATTTACTGAATATACATGGCAGATCCTGGATAGAAGTGTAGCGCTGCATTGTTCAAGCAGCCTCATAAGTTCTCAGTGGAGAGCCTTGAATCTCTGTTCTCTGCCTTCCCAGTAGACATACTGTTTTCCCAAAATAAAGTCCCAATTCTCTTCTCCTTCCACATTTTGTAGCAATTTTTATGAATTTCCAAATCAAGATGGTAATCTCATGTCATTACCTATCATCTCATTATTACTCTGTCACTGTCACCTCTCTGTCCCTGTAGTCAAGACTCCTTGTTTTCATAGCCTTACCTGTTCATGGTATAATTTGTCATTAAGCCACTAGTTTATTTCATACTGCCTCCCTTTGCTGATCAAGAAGTCCTTAGCTTGTGGCTTATACAGGCAGTGTTGTAGCTACATAAGCATTTTTTCTGAGTAAGGGTTCCTATCTCGTGGCTTCTTCCAAAAAGCCTGCAGCAGCTGCAGCAGCAGTTCTTGCTGTTTTTCTGCCTTAGGGTAGATATACTTACTACCATCTGTGCAAGCCTGAATGAAATAGTATACTGGAAGTGAAGACATCTGAAAACATAATTTTAAGTGCTGAACTTTTTTATTTAAATATCTGCTTTATTTTGGTTTTGATCGGTAAGGAAGGTATCATTTGAAAAAATGAAGCTTGTAATGACAATTCTTCCATGAAAAATATGCCTCGCAACTTTTTGTGACTGAACCAATTAAAATGGAAATTACATAACCCCAAGTTTTTCCGTGGTTAAAATCCTAATAATTTAGGATGCATGTTGAGATCTTTGAATAAGAGGTGCTAAAGCAACTCCAGCTACTTTGATGCTAGTTAATTAAATGTTCTTACCCAATTAGGCCTTTTAACCCTCCGTCAGATTGTTTTGAGCAAAGTTGACCAGGCTCTGCACACCAAGCCATCTGTTGATCCAGCAGGTGAATATGCTAAATACTGTATGGAGATTCTAGGAATTCCTGCCACCCCAGGTATGTCAGTGTGAGGCTTTTACACAGCATGTCCAAATGGTTTGATTAAACATGCCTTTATTTCCCAATGCTTGGCATACAAAAAGAACAGAGCTGTTGTATATAAAAGAATCTACTTTATGAAGCCAAAATAACTACTTTGAAACTTGAGGTGATCTTAATGATCTGAAGCTTAAGGTAAATATATAACTTTACTATTTGCCGGTTGTAATTTAGAGTGACATGATGTGACTACCACTTTAGATGTTCTGTCACTTCTGTGTTGGATGTGCCACTAACCTAAAATGGGAAATTGAGTTTCCTTTGTAGTCAACAAAATATGGCTAATACTTTGAGGCGTACTCAGACCCTATATGTTAGAAGTTTCAAAATAGTTGATATAAATTCCTTATTAATTAATTCTTAAAGCTGAAGTACTGTTTACATCAAAGAAAGAAATTCATTTGATTTGAATAAATTACTGTTAATCTACTTTTCAAGGAACAAGCATGCCAGCTACTTTTGGACATCTGGCAGGTGGTTATGATGGTCAGTACTATGGATACCTGTGGAGTGAAGTGTTTTCCATGGACATTTTTTACAGCTGCTTTAAACAAGAAGGAATAATGAATCCAAAGGTAAGTGATGAATATTTTTTAGTAAAAGCTTTTTTTGTGGTTTCTGTCTGAAATCATGCTTATTGCAATCATGATCCATAGGTATAACATCTCAAGTACTTCTTCTGTAGCTGTCAAGTTCAGATCAACAAAACAAAAAGTGTATAAATAGCTTAATCACCTTAGAAAATAACTGTAGAATTTCCAAGAGCACTTGGATTTAAAAATAATTCTTACATTTTCATATACTTAATATTATGGCACTTTTAAGACATTGTGACACACTATAATACCTTCCTAAGCAATTTTAGACTAAAAACCCCCATATTCATACACTGCAGGAGTAAATGCATATTCTTCTGCTGTGAAAATTTTATAATAGCTCTGTTTCCGTTAATATTACCTTAGGTGTGTGGTACTTTTATGTAGTTACTATTTAAAATATATTTTGAATAATAAAATAGAATTTATTTTGACCTTTCCCTTTCGCAGCATAGCATAACTTACAATTGTTTTTCTTCTTTAGTTCTTCTCACAGTAGCTTTTTAAGTTCAAATCATTCACAGGTTCTAGATTTACTGGCCTTTTCTTTCCCTTGTGTAGTTGTCCAGCCTCTTATGCCTCCAGCAGAAATAAAGGTTAGATAGTGATGCAGTTAGTAGTCCTGCCATTTCTGGCAACCTTTCTTGTTTTTCAGAGATCATAGTGTTAGGCTTGTGAGTTGAGGTGCTGCATTTCCGTAATGGGAAAGAACTTTCGATTTTCCTTCTCCTCTTATCTGCCTTCTGGACTCAGCAGCCAGCACTTCCCTTCACTACATGTGTACAAGACAAGTGAAAGAGAAAATTGGAAGTGCTTGACTTTCCTGTTTCTCCCATGGAATTTGCCCTTATTCCTCCATTTCCTTGTCACAGCTACCGGAACTTCTAGAACTGTCCCTCCCTCTAGAGGGTGGAGAAAGTACACATGATAAGACTTTACAAAGAGAAGAGTCTGAAGCGGAAATGAGGTTGGGGTTAGAAAACTGAGGCATTGGTTAGGCCAGTAAAACTGAAAAAGGGTTTTAATAAGAAAAGCAGCAAACTGAATAGTTTGAGCAGAGAGGTGATGAAAGGTTTGGAGGTCAAGTTTTTTTTGAAGTGCCAGGGGAGACCAGTCATGAGTAGTGTCCCTCAGGGATCAGTGTTGGGACCGATCTTGTTCAACATCTTTGTCTGTGACACGGACAGTGGGATTGAGTGTGCCCTCAGCAAGTTTGCCAATGACACCAAGCTGCGTGGTTCGGTTGATACGCTGAAGGGAAGGAATGCCATCCAGAGGGACCTTGACACGCTTGTGAGGTGGGCTGATGCCAACCTGATGAAGTTTAACCGTGCCAAGTGCAAGGTCCTACACCTGGGTCAGAGCAATCCCAGGCACAGCTACAGGTTGGGCAGGGAAGAGATTCAGAGCAGCCCCGCCCAGAAGGACTTGAGGGTGTTGGTCGATGACAAAATGAACATGAGCTGGTAGTATACGTTCACAGCCCAGAAAGCCAAACGTATCCTGGGCTGCATCCAAAGGAGCGTGAGCAGCAGGTTGAGGGAGGTGATCCTGCCCCTCTACTCTGCCCTTGTGAGACCCAACTTGGAGTATTGTGTGCAGTTCTGGTGTCCTCAACATAAGGAGGACATTCTCCCATATGAAGACAAGCTGAGAAAGTTGAGGCTGTTCAGCCTGCAGAAGAGAAGGCTGCGTGAAGACCTCATAGCAGCCTTCCAGTATCTGAAGGGGGCCTATAAGGATGCTGGGGAGGGACTCTTCATGAGGGTGAGAGGACAAGGGATAATGGGTTCAAACTTAAAGAGGGGAAGTTTATATTGGATATGAGGAAGAAATTCTATACTGTAAGGGTGGTGAGGCCCTGGAATGGGTTGCCCAAGGAAGTTGTGAATGCTCCATCGCTGGTGATGTTCAAGGCCAGGTTGGACAGAGTGTTGGGTGACATGGTTTAGTGTGAGGTGTCCCTGCCCATGGCAGGGGGGTTGGAACTGGATGATCTTAAGGTCCTTTCCAACCCTAACTGTTCTATGATTCTATGATTCATGACAGGTTCATGTGAGAATAAGCATACCTCTCATTCAGTGGGACTATTGTTACTTGTAAATAAAGAGCAGGAGAGGAGAAGTGGCAAGCTAAGTGAGAGAATAAATTAACTTTTCAGTAAAATCCTGTTCATCTTAAAAATGGCATCTGGAGAGGGGTCAGACTTGCTGGGCTTTTTTAACTGTTAGCAGTTGGAAGAGATGGGAAACGATGCTGGTGCCAGACTTGTGGGACCAGAGGTTCTCAGTTCTGACACACAAACACCTCTCCAGTGACATCACAGACAGTTTTTTTTCTGTTAGCTTTACTCCCTACTCTCAAAGCTCTTTTATGTGTAACTGTATAGTCAAAACCCTAAGCTAAAACTGGCAGAGTTGCTCTGTGACCTTTCACTTCTGAGGGGTGAAAGTGCCTTTTGTTCTGATTTTTGGCAGGGATTTTTGTTTTGTTTCTCTGTGTATGGGAGACTTTGAGATAAATTTAGTATGCTAGGAATTAATATGTACTATGGTTCACTAAAAGGCAACTAGTGCCTCTTCTAATGTGAAGCCTGCTAACCAGGCTAGGTAATGAAGTAGAAAAATGATTGTGAGTGTATGTGTGTCACTCACTCTTTAGCATATGTGTCGTTATGCATATAAATGTATAAAAAATACTTTGCTTGAATGCTGATATAACTTCAGAGCTAACACTGTGGAGATTTACCCTCTCTCTTCTGAGCAATGCTGTCTTCTCAAATTAGTTCTCTTTCAACTTGTTTTCCTTATTTGCATTCCATTTAAGTGTAATAAAGTTCCATGGGATGGGACAATCAATCTTTTATAAACAAATGCTAGGTACCAATATGATTTTTGTAGTTACTCATATTTCATTATATCTGGAATTAGACTACTATTCAGAACAGCAGGAAAAGAAAATGGTTATGGTATTATGACTAGGGCTTTTAGAAATTTGGTTTACCTCTTCCTGTTAGAATAAAACCCCTCTTCCTGTTTTGAGCAGCAGTTATAGAAACTAGTTTCAGAGACTGTATCTATAAGAATCCTTCAGCAAAGACTTAATTGTTGTCTCATTTCTTAATTCTTGCACATTATCTGAAATTACTTCTGGTCTCCCTACAACTGAGCAATAGTCTGGCTCTGGAGAGACCACAGCAAAGACTCAAGTATACTAAAATAGCACTTCTAAAAATCCCATATCTTCATTTGCTCCTGATGTTCAGGAAACTAACACAAATAGTGAAGTATGAGCAATGCATCAGTGAAATTTCGGGGGTTTTCTGTTTTGATTTGGGTTGTTGGTTTGGTTTTTTTTTTTCATTTTAGTTTTATTTCCATCTGTAATTCAGAAATTGCAATTGTTAATGCAAGTAAGCTGTGGAAGTCTATCAGTTAAGAAGACCTATGCTTGTTTTTGCAGTACAGCTATCAGGAAGTGGTCTGCTCCTGTAACCTCATAGCTTTGACATGTGAGGAAGTGTATATGTGTGTATACACTGACTAAAAGGAAGAACATTTTCTTCTTTATTATCAGAAGCATCTGAGACATCTGCATGCAATACAACATTTTCTCACATGTCTTAGAAACTCAAAATTCTCCAGATATCTTCTTTAAATTATGACCTTTTTTCAAGAAAGTCCTCATTACTTACTGCTGTCTCAGAAGCTTGGTTCATTCTTTTTAAAGAAATCAATTCCTTCTGAAGTAATATTTCTTCCTGCAAATAAAACCAAAGTTTCTGTTCCTTTGCAATACTTTAATAGGAGAGTTAGATGTGTTTGTATATATTATGTGTACCACTGTGCATATGTGCCATGTCATTCTTCAGGGCTGTATCTATCTACGAACTATTATTCTGTTCTCCAAACAGAGATTAAAGAAAGAAAAATCTTCAGTTAAGAGAGGATGGATGTTAGGTTCCTTTTTCTTGCCAGTAAGTCACAGGGATAATCCATCACTGAAGACTGTGAAGATTGTGCATGCATTATGCTTTATAGCATGTCTTCTAGACAGGTTGTGATTGTAGCTTCCAAAACAGTGTAAAACCACAAGAAAAAATATTTCCTCATGAACAAGTTAAATTTCTGCTCTCTTGAGTTCTTCCAGCAGATCTAAATTATACTTCTGTGTATCCTGATTTGATATTATGAAAATCTTAAGGAGGGAAGGTGCTCGATCATGAGCAGATTTTTAAATGCACAACAAATAAGAAAAGAGGCAGTTGGCAAGGTGAGAAGTACTAATGTTCTGCTTTACCTTTTATCAGGCTGGGATGAAATACAGAAACTTCATCTTGAAGCCTGGAGGATCTTTGGATGGGATGGATATACTACAAAATTTCTTGGAGCGTAAACCAAACCAGAGAGCTTTCCTATTGAGTAAGGGATTATGTGTTCAGTAAAATTATGGTTCCTTTGTAATGGCATGTAAGTATGAAATGAACTGGAAATGTCAGTGTATTTCACATCTTAACTGTGTATCACTGTAGGGGAATTGAGTCACTTTTTGATGATTTTTTTTCAATTGTATAAATACAAATGTGTGGTTTTATTAAATTGCATAGGACTACAAAATTCAGTATATCAGGGAATAAATTCTGAAATGTGCAGAAGCTGAAGAATTTAGATGGTAATTTTTTTAATTGTTATGAAATAATCAGTATGCGGAGTTGATGCAATGTTTCTCTTTTAATAGGTGCACTTAAACTGTCTTGTGAATTAATTTTCAAACTGGAGGGGATAAAAAAAAGCACACTACCAGCAATAAAAGAAACAGATTTATTCTTACTCTGTGTTCTTCAGCTGTATTTATTGCTCATTAGTGTTTTTAATGGAGAGGAAGTATGTTTGATTTCGTCATGGTTTGGGTTCAGTCTAGCTTCCTGACAAATTGCAAGACTGAGAATTTGCCCCAGACAGCTTTATAGCAGAAATACTTGTGTGATACTTTTAAGCTTCATTCTGATGCACATTCAGGTCTACAATTCATAAACTTACACAATATAACTAAAAAGGAAACAAAAATAATCTACCATTTGAACTACCATTTTCTTCCCTTCATTATGTAAAAAAAGCCAAATTCTAGGACATTGGCAGTTGATGGTCACAAATCAGGTCTTTGTTTTCCAAGTTATATCAGCACCAGCACTGAAAGTTATACCTGAAAAATATACTTGAGCAGTTGGTTCATGAAGTATTTTGAGATAAATGTAAGGAAGGAAGGGAAGATGATGTCCCTGGTGGGAACACATAAAGTCAGTCAAAGTTTTTCCTATTCCTTTCTGGTGTGGCATGCAGAGATGCTATAAAAAAGCTTCGTAGATCTAACGATTTCAGCTGTGGAAGTGTCAAAGTAATCAAGGAATTATTTTGCAGGGTTTTTTTGCAAGATCAGGAAAAGTGAGTCTTAAAAGCCAGCTCCACATCACCCAAATAAAACTGCTAATCCACGTGCACTTGTCATATCTTTAGACATCATACCTTACTTTGGTTTTGGTATTGCAACACGTATATTAACAAACTTTAATTCCAGTTACCAGGTAAGGTATTTTAGACATTTGAACCATAGCTGTAAACATGGTTGGTATTTTCATTTGTTAAACTGCAAAGTAAGAAAATGTGACTGGTCAACTCAAAACACTTTCTCATTTTCTAGCAAAAGAAAACTGAAAGCATTCACTTTGGGTCAAATCTATGTGTTTCAGGAAGAAAAAATCCACAATAGTGAATGTTCAGTTGAAACTTTTATTTCTGTGTGTTTTTCTTTTAAAGCATTAAACGGGGTGAAAAAAAGAGCTGAAATAAGTCCTAATAAATTTTCCATTTCAGAAACTATTTTTGAACCACACTAGTTATGGATGTGAGAAAACATAAATATTTTTAGCCAAAGTCAATTTTATCACTTGTTGTCAGTTACAGTTTTAGATCCCAGTTCTGTTGGATTATTAAAAGTCAATACATGAAAATCATATGTATGAGAACATCTTGAATGATATTCAGAACCGCTATGAAGAAAAGCTGAAGAAACTGATGGAGGAAAGATTAAACCTAAAACCTGTGAATTTTGTTTAGATTAATTTCCCTTGCATTCTGACTTAATATGGAAGTACTTCACTTTTGTTCTTGTGATTCTATCTTACAGACTTCGTTTTTTCCTTTCACACTGTCATGATAGCTCAGATGAATTAAGGTGTTGTAGAAAATATACTGATACTTTTTCAAAAATGAATCTGCAAATCTAAGCAGTAGAACCTGTATTAAGAAGCAGTCCGCAGTTTTTATTTTATTGCTGATAGGCAGATTTCCACATGAGGGAGACCTTTCTCTGCATAAACCAGCAGTCTCAAATCAAGCTAGATAATTGCAAATGTAGTAATTATAAACAAACATAAAATTATAAAAACTATGTTATGATTTAAAAGTTAGATTAGGAGAGTACTGATACTAATGATGATAATTTAACTTGTTTCTTTTCCTGTTCTTTAGAGTGTGTGTTTTCTATAGCATTTAGTAACTAAGATACTGAAGTGCAGGAGAATGTCTGCTATTGCATGCATGTGGAAATGCGTGTATGATTGTACACTTAATGTACATCAGCTGGATATCTGTGTGTATAGGGAAGAGAAAAGACTAAACTACATTGTGGTAAGAAATGAAAGTGTTATGTCACAAAGAATAGGATTTTTTGTAATTTGTTTTTGTAGAAGCCAGTTCTCTCAGTCTTCATCAGGCAATAATTAAAGCAGACCATCTTATCGCTAAAGCTGCACTCAACACACAAGACTAACGGGTATGTTCTGAAGTGCTTCTGAAACATCTTAATATGGTAACACTTTATATTGGCTTCATGGACCTTTCTGAATCAAATAAGGGTTGGACTAAATGATCTTTAAAACTCCCTTCCAACCCAACCCATTCTAGGATTTCATGAAATTCATGTTCACATTCTTATTGTAAAGACCTGATCTTGGAATGGAAAATATAACCTGGAGAAAGACATCTTTTCTGGTTTTGGAGCTCTCCATCATAGGCATGAAACTTTGTCTGGATAGGAAACAACTTACTCTGACACTAATCCAAAGCTGTGACATGAAGCCCTCAGAAAGGACAGGGATCACTTCTTTTGCTTTGGAAACTTGAGTTTGTTGCCTTGTCACTACACAGAAACTGTCACATATATTCAAATGTGCAAAGAGGTAGGTATTTGGCAAAACCCAGCCTATTCTAGAGTTGCTAGACCCATGCTTTCACTAAATTTAATTTCAAAACAGTTGAATGTCTGTGTTTATTCCAAACCGACTTCAAGTATTCACTGTAATAAAAAAGTAACTTGTAAACTTAGTCTGTAACAACCAACTACCTCTTCAAGTTAGTAATATATCTTTATAGAATTTCATTATATTTAGGATTAACTATTTTCCTCTGTCAGAAATTAAAATTGGACTCTGGTTGGGTTCACAACAAAAAGTTCAACTGAAGGGGAAAGGATAAAATGGGAGACAAGAGAAAGTGGTGGTAACCATTCAGGAAGTGGATAATAGGTTTCTCATTCTGCTCCTTCACTGCATCAAGTAGACTGGGTTGGTCATGCAGTTGGGTCACTAGATGGCAAGGCAATGGCCTCAGCAGCCTCTTCTGCTAGTTGTCTGACATAGGTCCAGCATATAGGCTGTTTCTGGATTGCTTGCAAGTCATGTGGTCAAACCTAAATTGTAAAAGCAGTCTGAAGAAAAAGTTTGAACTTTATTTACTGAATAAAGTTGTTAACGCTGACATAACATAATAAAGAGAGCTTTAAGACATCAGGAGTTAGTGTTTGTAGAGATAGGTGGAGTATTGACTGTCACTTGAGCTTCTAATGCTACTACACTTGGGGTTCCTATTGTTCTCTAAGTTACTAATATAATACCATTGCAGAAAAAACTTCCTCATTTTAATCAGTAAGCAGGGTCAGTTAACTGCTGACCTTGTTTGACAAAGAATTTTGTTAAACCCTGTTTTAACAGATGATGAGGCAGCAACAAATTTTAATGGCTGTAGTCATTTGGTATGGGAGAAGTAAAATTACTGCGACAAGAAGTGAATCATAAGATCAACATCTCAGCTTCCTCTGTGAAACATGAAGCAGTTTCTAAATGCCTTCAGAGGTAGTGCGGGTACTTGGGTTAAATGGTGAGCCCTGGAGGGGTTTTCCAGAACTGTAGAACTGGTTGCATAGTGAGTGGTTACTGACTGGGATTAGAGAGGCTAGACATCCAGAGGTTATGTGCTAGCACAAGTCAAAGGAAAAGGAAGGAAAGCAGTAAGTGGAAGGATGAAGCTGGAGAAGGGTTGATAATAGCTGTAGAAGGATTGGAGTGGATGTCAGGGGCAGATAGCAGGAAAATGCAGTAATTTAATGCATACTGGTTTATGAAAGGCTACTAAAAGTTTTTCATTGTTTTATGAATTAGAAATAACACAGGCTTGTCTAAGAGTAGATTTCTTACCTTTTTATTTTCCTGCCAAATAATGCAAGATTATACACCAGCTTGTTGCTTGAATACTTGTGCTTTTTTTGTGACATCTGGAGATTAAGTTTTGTTTCACTACTATTTTCTTCATGATTGTATTTTAAGCAGTAGTTTCCCATGGTGGAATTAAAAAAGTGCAGTGTTATGCAGGAAATTCAGTTTGTGGGGCCTATGCTGGATATCCTCTGTAGCTAATCATCATTAGCCATTGTAAAAAGTATAGTTGGTACTAAAGACAGGGTACCAAACAACAGTCGATCTATTTTAGGTTTATAATAGGTATATAGACCTATTTAGGATAGATGAAGACAAATTAAGTAAATGAACTGGAAGTCAGTGGTTGCCTAGAAACCAATAATCATGACCTGATTTTGTTCAGTATTGATTGAGGATAGACTCAACCAATACTTGCTCGCACTATATTCCTAATGAATTAAAAAGGCTAAATATATCAGCGCTAAGAGAACCAATGAGTAAAATTATTGGAAGAAAATTGTGAATGTGAAGTGATATGTCTTTAAAACTCAATTGGCCCAAATCCCATGATTTCACAACTTAAAATTTCTGAGAACAATGCTGACTAAGAACCAATCTGTTCACCAGTAAACCCAGCAATTAAAAATAAACAAAACAGATGTGAAGGGTCAGGGGTAGGAAACAGTTATAAGTTGAGGAATTTTAAAATTAAAAATCATAAAGAAGGCTATGACTGTCACAAAAAAAATCATGGATGAGAGGATTGTAGCAAGTAAGAGGTATAACTTAATGTAGTAAGAATCAATAAATCTCACTTGTGTTACGCACCCTTTTTAGTAGATGGAAATGCTAATACTGCAAATTGCAAAAAAGACAATTTTTACTTATTGTTTCTCTTCTGCATTTAAAAAGAAGCAACACGACATAATCAAATCATATGAAAACAGTGAGGTACTTTCCAGTCCATTATTACTTTCAGTCCATTATTAAGTGAGGAACATATTAAGCAACACCTACTGAAAATAAATGATGTTACATGAGTAGGATTGAATAACTTGCACTCTAGAAATATGCAACAGCTGGTAGTGGGGGATTTTTTCCTAGTGCTGTTAATCTTGGGATAAAAGGTATATGCCATGGAACAGTGCTAGAAGATACAGTGTTTAAAAAGAGAAAATAGGGGACTATTGGTCACGTAGCTTGGAATCCAACTTCAGCAAAACAGTGGGAAAGAATAAATGTAGTTCTGTTGCTATAGAATTAAACAGTGAGTGTAATTCATACAGTGTGAGTGGTTTTGTGAAAAATACTTGTCAGACAAGCCTGATATCATCATTTATGGCCATTACAAGCCTGATGAAGGTAATTGTAGAGAGGTTTATGTAAGGTCTGTTTGACTTAGTGCTGTGTATTTTTACTGAAAATAGCAGTATATGGTCTCAACAGAGAATATGTAAAATGGATTAAGAACAGCTAACTGTTCTTGGAGAGTACTTGTTCATGTAGGATTACCATTGAACATGGTGCAGTGATCTGAGTGCTTGGGGATCTGTAAAGGTTGGTAATATAAAATCACTGATGATAGAATGTGCAAGCAAGTGACCAGAAAAAAACAGTTACACAGGATTCTTTGGATTGTTTGAAAGCTTTGGGCATTAAGCCTAAAAGTTTCTCTAGCATTGGCAAAGTAACATGTAACATGACTATGGTAACTGAAAATGTAGATGAAAACTACAGCTTGGTGTACTGTATTCTAGAAGGTACTGTCTCCTTGAAGCATCTAGAGCCTGGTTGCAGTAGTCAGTTCAATCTGAATTGTTACGAGACTATAGCGAAAACGGTTAAGCAATCTCATGATGGATGAGTACAAGAATATTGCATAAGAGCATGTTACTGATGCTATTTGTGTATACTGTAGCTGTAAAATGGCTGCAGCAATTGTATGTTATTTTGGTGTCTTGATTTTTAATTTGGGCTAGTAGAACTTGTTATTTTAAACGAACACAGGTGGTTTTATATGTAGAACAGTTAAATTGTGGAACTCCTTGCTGATCATATTGCAGAGACAATAGGTATACAAGGGTTCAAAATAAGACTCAGCAAGTTCAAGTCTTAGGAGAGAAGCCAGTGGAAGGTACTTAAATGCATAAAAACCTTTTCATCCTTAGGAATAACCTGAAACATAGAGAGTGGAAATCAGGATAACGTTGAAGGAAATATCATATATGATGGCCTGATTCATATTTCTTTTAGGCATCTGCTTTTAGCCACTCCTAGAGATAGGATACTGTGTCAGATCTACCCACTGTTTGATCGAGAGTAGAAACCGGAGAAAGAGAAGATTGCTGCTGCAGAGCTTACCTAAGAGCTGGAGAACTTTCAAAGAAAGACTTTTTAATGCTTTATCTTTTCAGCTTAGCAAAAAAAGAAAAAGATTCTGTGATGACTTAATCCTAGTCTCTAAGAATTGCCATCCCATATTAAAGCCTCTTTAGTCTTCAGTATGAGAATGACAGGAGGAAGTTGAGGCTAGTTGTTTCAAAGAGAAAGTAACAACATTTTTAACAGTGAGAGAGGCTAACTATTGGGCCAAACTGCTCAGAAAATGGGTAGAATTGTTAATTCTTAGTGTCTTCAAATCAAGACAAGTGAAAACTGTCCTAGGAGATATGCTTTCAACAAAAACAATGCATTAAACTTTATTCAGAGCAACTGGAGTGAAATGGAGTGGCTGGTGATATACAAATCAGATTGATTTCATGGGTTTTTTCCCCTTTAAAACTGTACAATTCCATAAACATTATCTTAGCAAAAAAGTTTGTTACATGTTTATGCAGGGCAAAGGTGTAAAACTACTTGGCAGTGGAATTCACTGCCAAGGACTTCTTGCCTTATAAACCACTAATAGAAAGCAAAAGCAAATGGAGAAAGTACTTCTAAATTAAGCAAACATTTTAACCTGAAATAGCTTTCTTTAACAGCAGAATTGTGAGATTTACAAGCTTTTATAAGAAAACTGTCATGGGTTCAGCAGCAGCAGTCATTTTTCTCCTTCTTGGTAGCTGGTGCAGCACTGTGTTTTTGATTTTGGGCCTGGAAACAGCGCTGACAACACCAGTGTTTACAGTTACTGCTTGGTAATGTTTTGGTCTGGCCAAGGACTTTCTGAGCCTCATGCTCTGCCAGGGAGGAGGGGAACCGGGAGGAAGCAGAGACAGGACACCTGACCCAAACTGACCAAAGAGGTTATTCCATTCCACAGCACTTCATGCCCAGGATGGGAAAACGGAGAGCAGAGACCCAGAAGGGTGTGGTGGTTCACTGGGGGGTGCAGTGGCTGGGCCGGGCTTGGTGAGCAGTTGTATTCTCTTTCCTTGTATTTCTCTTGTATTATTACTGGTGGTAGCAGCAGTGATTTGTGTTATACCTTAGTTACTAAACTGTTCTTATCTCAACCTGTGCGAGTTGCATTCTTTCGATTCTCCTCCCCATTCCCCTGGGACTGGGGGAAGAAAGAGAGGGGAGTGAGTGAGTGAAAGAGAAAACTTCATGGGTGAGGGGCTTAAACCACGACAAAAACTGAGCAGACAAATGTTTTTCCACGTGTCAGAGAATAGACTTATCCTTTAATTTCTGGTTAAAGAAGGCAGTATTTTTCTCTGTGGAAAGTAAAAACTGAGTACTATTCCCCAGTTATTGTTACAAATAGCATTTTTAACTAGACAAAGTTAGTTACTTTTTCTTCATTGAGTTGTCCCCTTTGGATTTCCAGATTTCAGTTAGGCTTTAACAGATGACATCTTTTTGCAGAGCTAATACTTTGAGTGGACTCATTATCATACCAGAAACTTTCCCTCTCCTCCTTCCTCTCTTTCTCCTTTCCATTAAAGTATTGCTCTCCTTAGGAATTTAGTCAACCTATTAGCTGAGATCTATGCTTCAAATCTGGGAGAAGCACTTGGCAAAGAACCCAGCAATTTATATTTCTCCTTATTCTTTTATTAAACTCATTATTTGCTAAGAACCAGTCATGGCTCAGCATCCATGATAAGTTTCAACCAAAATCAGTAAAAAAAAATAAATAAATTGTGCTTTGGGAGAATACACTGAGAATGAATTTTAGTCACCTTGATAGTTTTTCAGAAATGTATTTTTCTATTTCAAACCTAGTTAAGAAGTAAGAAAATTTTATCCTATTGAAACTTCAGAATTAAGACCCATGGAGATTACAGGTTTTAAATCAGCTGTCTATAAAACATTCATGAACATAGTGCAATTAAACTTAATAGCATTAATTGCATTTGCCCCTCAGAATGAATTTTTTTTTTATAAAAATAAGTTTGCATTTTCTGCAGCAAAGGAAAATCATCAGAAGTTTCATTTTTAGCACTCTTTTTGTACCATATGCTATCCTGTGTGATGAGTTCTCAGTAGAGAAGTTCTGGGCCAGGAAGACAGAAAGGGAAGAGATCTTCTTAAATTACTGCTCAGCCTGAAGAGAAAGATAACATGATATCTGGGTTGGAATGCAGTGGGTCAGGTTTTTCAGGAGAAAAATTAAGGGGGGTTAATGCTCTTGAGTAGGGAAAACATAAATTTGGTGTACAGGGCTAGCTTTCTTTGGTGAAGGAATAACATGTTACTGAAGTGGTTGTTCCACCAGAGGTGTGTAATAACAAAATTCAGAACCCCTTATGAGATAGGATCTGTGAAGGAAGAAAAAAAGAAAAACCAAACAACCAAAACCTATCATCAGTCTTTACAGAAAACTAATAGTTATGACAGAGAGAACTGGATAATGAATTCCAGGACATGATCTCAGAAAGAGGCCTTCCTTGCAGGGCAAGTTTTATCTGCACACCAAACAAAAAATCTAGTCAGTTTAGTCACATAACTGTCTCATGGACTTTCTCCTGGAGAGAAGCAGATACACTATCTGCAAAACAAAAAGTCAGCCTTACATTGAAAATTCTGCCCAGCTTCTGCAAAAACGTGTCTAAAGCATGGGATAGGGTCTGCCATTGTAAATTTGGCCACTGTAAATTCTCAGATGGTAACAATTGCCCAGGCTGGAAAGTTGAGAGCTACATTTGCCGTATCATGTATTACCTTAAGCACCTTGAAATCAGAAGATGTCTAACAAGGGTCCAAGAGACAGATTGGTTCTGCAGCAAAGGGGTGCCATTTCTTGTTGGTTTCCAGAGGTAGTAGGGTCCCCTGACCTTGAAAATGCGACAGAGTATCTTTTGTTTTCAAATTTTTTTGTTTTGGACATTCCACACTCAGAGCAGAGGCTGAGACTGAGTATCTCAAATGAAAAGAGACCATTCAAGCCTCTAAGTGCTTATGGGGCTGGAGAAGCGTGGGAGAGTGGAAATCCTACTTGCCGGATACACATACTTGATTAATATGGGCTCAGTTCCATAACATAGTACAATGTCTGGGAAGCTGCACAGGTGCAACTTCTTACGCCACAGTAGAATAATTTGCCAAATAAATCCCTAACATGTATATTAGAGTATCATTTGTTTAGTTATTAACAAAGTTCCTAAAGTACTAAAAATGGCTATTGAAATATTTTTATTACTGCTGACCAACATCTGTACCAAAAACATGCCTCTTGATTACTTCCTCATGATAACAAAGATGTTTCGGTGGCTGATAATATTTTCCTGTTATTTAATTGCGTACAGCTTAGTTAAATGGGAAAATTGCATCAAAAGTGTAAAGATATTGCTGACTTTATTAAAAAGAAGGCAGTTTTGTGAAGAAGCATTGTGATAAGAAGGCAGAATTTAACATAAATATCAAGGATAATAAATTCAGGCAGTAGCAGAATTGTAATTTTCAGAAGCAAGATGTTAGATGTAAGAATAGATCTCGAAGTCATTTCGGGCATTGTCTTACTCAGTATTTTAACCCAGAGCTTGGAATCTAATTGATATGATGATACCTGATTTTGAGGCATTACACATTTTATATTGGCTTTTTCTCTTCTGATTTATGCTAGTTACCCTCAGAAGGAGAAATTTTGGCTGAGGAAGGTTGTTCATATAAAACAAATACTGACTTTATCTGTAAAACATTGCAGTATGTCATACAAATAAAAATCAACAAGATGTCTAAGAAAATAACAGACGCAGAATTTTCTTTTATAAACTTAATGGAAAATAATTGCCTTAGTTTGAAAGAAAGTACAACATAGTGCCATTTTGTTCTTGATGTTTAATTAGGTTTGGCTATTGCACGGTTTTGCCAATAATAGGATAATACTGTGAGTTCTGGCTAGTGAATTCTGAAATGGTTCTGCCAGTGTTTGAAAAGTTCCTGTACGTGACTTGCAAATTGATACTTCAGCTTAAGCAACAGCACACCTTTGAATAATATATGATTCTTTTGATATGTCTTTAATACATCTGAAAGAGCCTTCAGAATAGAGAGTAGTTTAAAGGAGCATTTCTGTATCCACTTTTAATCAGATTGTCATTAGAGAACCTTGACCTTAAATTGCAATTACAGGTTGACTGTGAGACATGAAAGTCCCACGCATCTTTTCAGAAGTACTGGCTGTGCCTTATCTTCCAGTACAGTTAAGTCTGTGTTGTGGCTACTCTGTTGCCTGTGTTGTAGCTGCTTCTACTCTGAAATGTTTTAAGTACTTCATTCCTTCTGCTTGCAAAGAAGGAGTGAATCTAAATAACCAATTTTTTTCCCCGAGTCCAAAGCATAGCTCTTATATATGTAACCAGTATTTATTAACAGCATTTTATGGCCACAATTTTACATGTTAAAACACAGAGCCCAAGGTTAGTTATTTGAGTGGAGCTGATTTTCACACGAGGAGCTACTGAGCTCAATGAGAGCCATTGTTAAGAGTGCTGAAAAGTCAAACTGTAGTAACTTGCCTAACATCTAAAAAGTTGTATGCTTCTCTTACTGACCATTTTTTGTCTAAAGCATTTTACAGAATGCTTAGCCAGGTTAAGAATATCCCTCTACAAGACCTAGAGAAGGTGAGTATTTTGGCAACTGTTAAACAGTCTCTCAAATTTGAAAGTGTAAGCAAGAATGCCTGTCTCCTTATGCCATACTTACTGGGGATGATGGCATCTCTGTTTTCTTGAGGGAACCTGTATTCAAATGCTGTACTCAATTTAATTAAAGTGGGGGGAAAGAAAAAAAAAAGGAATAAGATTCAGCCTGTAAACTAGAAGATAACCTGGTATGACTGCAGGAGATGTGAGTATAAACAGGCAGATAGCAATGTGATGATAAAATTTCTCATCACTGGAAGTATTGTATAGTGATAACTTTTCACCAGAAAACACAAATGTGAATGCATGATTATATACAGAAAAATATAAAATTGTCAATATTTAGTATCTATTATAAAGAGGCATAAAAAGTACTGAGTAATTTCATGTGTGGGAAGCGGCAATATTTCAGATTCTTTCATGCTGACTAGTACAATTTCAGTAACCAAAATGCCCAAAAGGAATTGCTATGAGAAGAATGATCTACTCTGCATGCTCTCTGCCTAATTCAACATGCACGCCAACATGTGTTCAAGTCTAGCCCTACTTTGAGAGCACTCGAGCAAATGCACTGATTAAAAAGCCTTAAACGCTAAGCCTGGTAATTCATTGGTTTTGCCAATGAATTTTCCTGTGACAAAGAAGCTGATGAGCTTGGGTGAAGAGAATTGGGGCTCTTGAAGCTGAGCATTACAGGCACTAGTGCTATTAGTTTCACACACCTTAGGTGCTTGTGCTGCTGTTGCTGGTGAAGGACTAGACCATCAGGTTTTGGGGAAAAAAAAGGAAGTCTCAGACATGGAGCGAAATAATACCTGTTTGAAATATATTTCACAAGGTCATAATGATTAAGCTCACAAGAAAGCACATGGCACGAAGTACATTTTGTTTTTAATTATATACGCACAGTCCACTGAACATAAAGGAAATAATGAGGTACTATCTAGATAAGCTTTTCTACAACACTGATTTATGTGCAGCAATTTACTGTAGCTCCAATCTACAATTTGTGTATTAGATTTAAGATCAAGAAAAACTGTTCAACTGATTCCCTTGCAGATTGTTCTTTCTTCGTTAGCATCAGGGAGCTCCCTCCCACCTCCTCACCCCCTGCCAGGAAATCGGTGGCTGTGGGCATGTGAGGGACAAGCTGCACTTCCACAGTTATGCTGGTTTGTCTTGCTGTAGTCTGTAAGGGTTAGCAGCTGTTAGTATGTTCTGCCCGACTTCAGCCGTGTGGTGGTGGCCTGGAGGGAACTCTTGCATGGAATAAAATGGCTCGTTTGCAGTTCAGCCTACTCTGAGCTGTGGGAGATTGAAGCATTTCAAGGGATTTCAGAGATTTTTAGGTATATAACTGTAGCAGTCTACTGAGCAAGTTTTGAGGGAGCTGCATGTTCTTAAGAGTTATTATAACCCTGGTAAATGTAAGTGCATCTTCATGACAACAGCAAACAGGACATTTCAAAACAAGGTTTTTCTCCGGCAAGTTTCAAATCTTACACTTAATCATAGATATCAAATGGTTTTAATTATTGAGGTAATGTGTAATATCTCGCTTTGATGTCAGAATCAGCCAAAATAATTCAGCTGAAATTTTTCTCACCAAAAGCAGCCTGGGAAGTATATTCAGCATGTAAAGTTCCAGCTCAAATAGTTTGGCAAATTTAAAAGCAATTGAAAATAGATTATTATAATAGGAAGTGTTGAGCAACCTAGATTGCAGGCAGGTCTACAAGCCTAAACTGTAATTACCACATGTAGAAAGTAAATCATTAAGCTGTCAATATAAATTAGGTGGAGAGTTTCCTGGTATGCTTTGTCAGAGTTGGTGCTGGTTAAAGTGTTTTACTATTATTAATGTTGCTATATATACATTTCGAACTCTGGATTTCAATAACATAATTTCCCCTCCCCCCCCCCAACATGTATCTCATTGGATATTTTTATATCATTTAGATTTTGGTCAGTGTAGGGCTTGTTGAAAAATTGCAAAAGACTTTTCACTGAAATATTAGTGGAGAAAATTACTAATTTTTTTAACTGAGATGCTTACAGAAATATTCCTTTCTACAAAACCCAGCATTTTTA
Source organism: Myiopsitta monachus (assembly GCA_017639245.1). NCBI lineage: Eukaryota > Metazoa > Chordata > Aves > Psittaciformes > Psittacidae > Myiopsitta > Myiopsitta monachus. Next base: position 22,662,778 of record CM029941.1, read on the forward strand.
TAGAATGGTCAGGTTTAGTTGTAAGTTTCACTCTAACATGTGTAAGATGTGTTTTCAGGTGGCTGATGTATGGAAATGAATCTTCAGCAGGGATTTACTGATACAGGTCTGTTAAATATGAGTGCAGTTAAGTGAGCTGTCTAGTCAGCTTGCATTAACAGATTAAATGAACTGTGAGGATCATCAAGTATTTACATGTCTGCTAAGGTAGCCTTCTTGTTAACTTTAAAATGAGGAAATACTGTGTTATTTGTAAGGGATATGTTTACTTCAGCAGTCAGATTATTCAACTGATATTAGACCTGAAATCTCATACTGTGGAAAATCTGTAAAGCAAAAGCTTGAAAGACTAGAAATGCTCTGTCTCAGCTAAGGCAACTATTGAGGCAGTTACTTGAAACAATGGTATGCTTAATGATTGGATGAAGAAGTTAGAGCTATCTCCTAGAAGCAAACCCACAACACAAAAGACATCAAAGCCAGCACTGGCAGTTACTGGTGAGAAAAGCTATTGACAAGGGTGCTGCTGCTGCAAGTAAAATGGGCTAGATACCCATGTGGCTTTTCCTCTTTGTCTAATGCTTGGAGATGTGTGTAAAAGGATGGCAGGCTGACAGATACAAATGTAGATGTCACAGACTGAGAAAAGAGCCAAGGACAGGAAAGCAACTTGCCAAATGACAACAGTGTGTGCTTCATTGGAAGATGTGTTGAAACTGAAAGCAGGACGACTCTTGAATGGTTAGTAATTATAGGAGTAAACAGGCAGGTGACTGTAATCTTCCGAGTTAATCTTTCCTTGATAGTGAAATCTGGTATCATGATGTTTTAACTTTTAAAAGTGGAAGCACACTATCACCAGGAGTATGAACCTCCTGTATGAGTATGAATCTCACATAAATGAGATATTGGTAAGAAAACTGTATAAGTAAAAAAAGGATAGAAATAGAGAGATTGAGGTTAAAAAATACTTATTGCTGTAAGAGGGTGGAGGAAGGGAATTCAGTCTTATTAAAACACATGTTTTGTTTCTAGGTACATAGTAAAATCTTCAATCTTATTTACCCAGGTGTAATGTAATATATCAGAACACTTTAGCCAGTTGTTCCAGGGACACTGAACCATAACTGCTCTGGTTTGTCCATTGTGATTAAAGGAAGGTAGAAATTGTTCTGTTCCTGCTGCCAAGAATCTTGGTGACAGTTTATTGATGGAACCTGTGGTGCTGAACAAGATTGCCATGCCAAGTGGTCTGCTGCATGAAGATGTATACCCTCACTGAGTTATTTCATAGAATGGTTTCCCAAGTTGGTCACAGCAGATTAAAAATAAATTAATTCTGAAATCTGTGGTCTCTTCTTGTTTGGATTCCCTCGGTAAGTTTGTACCTCTTTTGCGTCTGATAGATGCATATTTCAAATGTCTTTTTCACTTCTTCCTATTTGAAAGGTTAGATAATTATATTGCTAATTAAATCAAAATAAGGCCTTCATATGCTTCACCTGGTGCATGTAATCTTGGAGTTTCAAGTACACTTGTATTATAAACCAAGCTCCATGGTTTAGTTAGCTAGTTTTACATTATAAGGAGATACATAGTTTAATGGTATCTTTTAAAAAATCAGACTTAGGTTAGCCTGTCATTTGGGACTGTATTTTAGTAAGACCAGTGTAATTGCTATGTAGACCATTTACACGGATTTCAGACAGCCAGCCTGAGATTATGAATAGTTAAATTTCTGTATTGTCATTGCACTTGTTATTTCAGAAGTATCACTGAAACTATGATTCTACCATGCTTCAAAAGCATGGAGATGTTAATAAGCAGCAATTATGAAAGATTGCTGTTAGCTTCTCACAATGTAAATATTTCTTCATGATGCTGACATGTGAGTGCCTGTAAAAGACAAGTGCTCTATACTGCTTTCCAGCATGCACACAAAGATCTGCCAGGCATATCTGACAAAAAACAACTCACTTTTCCCTGCAAGCAACAGTAACAGCCTTTCAGTCTGTCATGCTGTGTGCATACATTTGTGCTATGAATTGAGAAATGGCTCTTGCAGAGTTCTTCCTGTTCATTTGGCTGAACTGAACAATGCTTTGGCAGGGGCGGGGTGGGTCAGCATGTACTGGAGGCATGTTCCTGCTTCCATTTTAGTCAATAGTAATTTTACCATGGAAATAGAGGCTGGATAAGGCCTTTTATGTGAAAAATTTCAGTCCAGGTAACTAATTGCTTCTGCTGTAGTTAAGAAAGCAGCTCACGAAGATGCTGCATTATCAGCAGAGATTTATAAATCCAAGCTTTAATAATATGCAAAGCAGACATGCAAATCTGTAAGTTTTGCAAATCCGCATGAGAACATTTTAAGTCTTGAGCTTAGACTTCTTAACCTTCAGACATCTCTGTCACAAGCACAACTTCACACAAAGGCTGACTGGAGAGAGCGCAATGCAATTGCAACTGCCCTTCCCAGTGTCCTCAATGGCATGTTTAATGGCAATTTGGGCAATCCTGCAGCACTGTTCCATGGAGTCTGTCCTGACACAGGCAAAGATCCCATAGGGAAAAGAAGAAAGGAGGTGGTCGTGTAATTGAAGACTATATCATAAAGCACAGTCACCAGTGGGTATAATTATGGTTGAACGTAATTATGCGCCTCTTAACCTTATGTACCTTAATTATAGCACTTCCTCTTTGAGTGCTTGCCTTGGAACTGTGTTTGGTGTAGCTCCGCTGGCCTACAAAGCACACCATGGTTGTATTAGCCATGACCTTATTGCCAAAGACAGTTACTTGGTTAATGCAAGCATGAGTGGGTTTTCTGTGCGCAGTCAGCTTGCTTAAGCTAGTTAGAAAATTGGCAGTAGTCTTTGCAGAGAGTAGAGCTGTTACCGGGGGCTTTGGCTGCCTGGGTTTTCCGGCGAATTAGAGCTGTTCGGGAAGTCTGAGGATAGCAGCGAGGGAGCCCGGGAATCTTGGAGTCTTCTTGGAGCATCTGGAGCAGATAGCGTCACTTTGGAAGTTGTCCAGACTGAGTGTTGGAGCAAAACTCGGCTCCCAGCAGGCACGGTACCTCCTGCTAGAGCCACGGCACAGCAGTTCCCTCCAGCGCCCTCCAGCCTGGGTCATCTTCACCACTCTTACCCCTGCCTACCTTCTTGTGCAGGATCACCCCCCCATTTTTCTCTGAAATGAGCCGTGACAACGTGTGTCTTTCATGTGCGCTGATGTCTCATGAGCTCTCTGTTGGAAGGAAGCTGTCCAGCCAGTTAGGTCTGTGTCGTCATGGTGAAAGCAGAGCAGTGTTCCACCCACAGCAATGTTTTGCCCTTAGTGGAAGAACTTAGCCTAACCCTCACACTCATTTGAAAACACTTAAGAGTGGTAGGCAGGGAGACAGACTATGACAAATGCATCTGGATGATATAATCTTTCGTCTCAACTGTACTTTGGTGAAGAATAACAGCAATTTTGGATTTCAGTGTCTTTAAGAAAAATTCCTGCACTGAATAAGTAAGAGACAATTACTTGCCATCTTAAAGGGTCCTGAAACTCCAGATGCATTAAAAACAGCTGTACAACAACACATAACTTAAAACAAAAATCCCCAATATTAAGCTAAGAAGTTTCACCTGCTGCTGTTGAATTTTGCTGCCTTTCGATGGGGGTGGGAAGCACAAACAAGCTTTCTTTCCTCTGCTGTGCAGTGACTAGCCTGTGTGACAGCACTTAAGTAACAAGACTCTCCAAAGGGAACAGGTTGTGTACAAATGCATGTGCTAGTGAGTAGGACTTGGACAAAAGACGTCCCCAGGGACACAGCTTCATTTCGGATGGCTCTGCCTGGATCTTGGCTCTGCAGCCCAGCCCTGCCCATAGGCAGCCTGACAGAATAGTATGAGATGAGCAGAGGTAATTAGCATTAATTTTTTTTTAATTGCAGTATGTGTTTAGAGATTGTTAAAACCCACCAGTGAACCAGGAAATCTGCAGAATTTTACCTACTATCTTGCCCTAATTTTCTTCCTGGCATTCATCGGTTTCTTCTGAAAGCACATCTCTTTCTGCTAGGTAATCATAGCCAAAATTTGTCAGGCTCCATCCAGCCAGATGTTAATGTTGTTAGAAGCAGTAATAATTATGCAAGCAGTCGCCTCACTTGTCACTGTGAGTTCTGTACCCAACTGAATACAAGCAGGCTGTTGTGCTTTTAGCAAAGAACTCTGAAATTACATATCAGAAGCCAAAGCTCCCTTCTGACTCCCCTGTAGGTAAAGGAGATGTTCCTGGGAACAGGATGGCTTTTGCAATGTGTAGAAACTAATGTACATCACAGTGTACTAAGTGATGCTCTTGCTGCCTGGATGACAGGTTCCTGGTGTGCGTACTGGTTAGGTTTTGCTGCTCAGATGAGAATTTCATTGTCTCATGCCTTTGCTCAGGCAGCTGCAGTGTAATAAGAAAGACACTGTTATTTATATTTCCCAGCATGGCTGCTGTACAGTATGTCTGTTGAGGCTGCTTCTTCTCTATTATCTTGAGATTTGTTACTATAATGACTTATTTCACCTCCCCCTCTTCTGCAAACTTTATTGAGCCATCACTGGCAGCTTCTCTTCATGTTAGTGCCCTTTCTCTTGACTCTGAATTAATTAGGGGTGAAACTGGAACACTGACTCATAGCAAAGGAAGAGAGCTTCTATTAGTAATAAGCATAGGAGGCCACAGGAACCTATTGCTTCCCAGCTCCAACAATGCCTTCCTTTCGTGTGTCTTTCTGACACTGACCATGTTAACTGATGCTTCTTCAGACACTATTTGCGGTACTGAGACACTCAATGTGTCTGAATTGGATGGCTTCACTATTTGAGGAGGTCTGGGGGAACCAATCTCCAAAAAGATGAAAGTGCTAATTATGCTGGTAATTACTTTAAAGCTCTTATCCTACTTTTGCCAGTGTCCATTTCCATGGTAACAGGAGCAGGTACCGCAGCATTCAGCCAGCGGCTAGAGCTCTTGGCTATGTCAGAGGTGTCTGAGGTTGGGAAGGTACTGCACAAACCACGCATGCAGATTTTCCAAGACTCCAGAAATTTCCTTGCCACAGAACTCGCTTGAAATACGAAAAGGCTGCCCTGAAAATGGGAGCTGTTCTCTGTAAGCTGTACAGGCTGTGTTAAAGCCTTGATTTCACCCTTAGGTGAGCTAGCTGGTCTTCTAAAGGCTGGGCTGCAGCCGGAGTCCTCTGGGGAAGCTCTGTCTGACTCAGCAACTATTTTTTTCCCGCAGCCTCCTGGGCTGAGAACATCTTTGCCACTTCCTGGCTCTGCCAGGCAAATCTCACACACGAAATTCCCACCAGCCCTTCGAGTGTGTCTGAAATTGTAAACAGACTGCATTTGGAGTGGTTTATGTCACTGACTTACAGTGAGCATTACACTTGCTTAGGCTGCCATTAGCCACTGCAACTTCCTAGATACTTAGGCTTTCAGCACATAACTGTGGTATTTACCCACAAGTCGTAAATGCGAACTGTTCACATTTCTGCATGAAGCAGCAGCGATTCCAGGCTGTTGTGGCTGGTTATTCACAAACTCAGCAAAGCCAGACATGGTATGAGCGTACTCTGGGGTGCAAGTTCTGAAGTGATCTGAGTGGAGTCGTGAGCCAGAGGAAATCACCAGGTATCCTGCTTTCTGCCTGGGTGAGCCTCAGAGCTCAAAACAAGCTCCAATGACCACTTCAAGAGGGAGAGCGAAGTGCTTGGCTCTACAGACAGGTGTCTCCATCAGGTGTTGTAAGCAATGACATTATAATGCAGTAAGGATCGTAAGGATTCTGTAGTGTTGATTCCTGTCTCGTGCTTCTGGAAATCTTAACATCTAGAAATAGTGATTTTTTTTTTTCCTGTGATTAGCACTGATATATTTTAAAAGAAAATTCTTTGATAGCTAATGTGTTTGTTTTTATTGAATCTAAACAAAGTTTGTTAAATTCTGCAATGGATACCAAATTGTACTGTTGAGCAGGTCTGCTGTCTGCAGTGATATTATGCCTATCCTGCTTATTTAAAAGAAATAATTAAGAACAATAGATAAATCATAGATAAATAATCTACAGTGTCTTAGAATTTAGAGAGGAACTGGGCGATCACCAGCTTTGAAGACTGGGCATTTTGATTACTCATGTCAGAGTGTAGGAGCTTAAATATTTGCAATTTTTTACTGATTTCCTTTTATTCTTGGTGTTCTTTTTATGATGCAGGATCAGTTTTCTAATTCTACATATCTAAAATAAGTGATAGTTAACATTTGGGCACGTTTTATCTTTCCTGATTTCGAGGAAAGAAAGATTGATTTAATTTCAGAGGGCTTTCCCATGCTAAGAGATATCTCACATCTTTATAAGCTGTGCTGCCCTCTTCTCGAGAAAACACATAATGTACTAGTAAGGGATTAAACTCAAAGTGCTGGGTCTACCTTTTATGGGAAAGGAAATAAAAAGTGGTTTTGACGGCTAGCAATCTTGGGGGCAGGGGAAGGAGAAAGAACTGTCGGTAATAACATCATGCAATGCTGCTGCTATTTCACTAACAAGTGACTGGGTAACTAACTACATGTAGTCCCTGTATTTGAAAGAGGAAAGTCATACTCTCTTCTCAGGGTGTTTATGCTGTAAAGCCTGCCTGCTTTCCTTGGATCCTTACACATACTGAAATAAACTGTGGTTTTGAGTATCAAAGTTCGATTCTGTGTTTACACAGAGACGAGTATGAGGCTAAGGCATCTTACGCCGTCCTCTTGTCCTCGTTTGGCTTTTCTTTTTGTTTTACTGATGTCCTCACACCTGGGGTCAAAGGGTGTCAGTCCTGTGTTTTCTGTGTGGTTGCACATGAGCTTTGTTATGTGGGACATGTCTCTCTGACAAATGCTCCAGCCCCACAGAAGCTGTACTAAAGCAGAGGAGGTACCTCACTCGCTGGCCTCTATCACGATGCTTTGAAGAAATCTTCTGGGAAGAGAAATGTGAGAAAACTGATTTGTCATAAAACGTCAGAGCTGCAAAGACAAAAATCTCCTCTGCATCTGAGGAGACCAGCTATGGAGCGGACGTCCTGAGAACTTGGAGAGTTCTCTGCAGTTGGAAAACAAGCAGGCTAAATGAGAGCGCATGAAGTCTTGCACCCTGGCAGAGAGACGGCTGTCATCCAAATTTCCTTCACGGAGAAATTTAGCAGAACTTTTGGACTAGCGCCTAGGGTAAACTGGGGACAGCGTAACTTACAGATGTCTACATAAAGAAATAGCAGAGTTGAGGATGTTTACCCTGACTGGGTTACACAATGGGAAACGACAATCAGGCGTTCGATCAGAAATTGATCAGAAATGAAAGAAAAGCTGTCTTGCATGTACAGCAACATACCCTGCTCATCTTCAGTTGAATTCTGCAGTGGACAACTGGCATCTGGAGATGGGATAACTAGCAGAGCAAGCCTGCAGGCCGGTGGGTCAGATAAATGGATGGCTGATCTAGTTTGCCCAACGATTAAAATTTATGTGCAGAATATTTAATAGTTTTACATTATTCTAAGTCTCTGCATTTGAAAGCAGAACTCTCATGAAGCAGAAGTAGTGGAGGCTGAAGGAAAAAGTGGTAGAACAGGAGGGGGAGAGGACAGAATCATGTGAAAAGCAAACAGAGATGTGCTTTAGCGAAGAGGGAAAGCATCTGGGACAGGGAGTGGGAGAAGGTAGGACTTGTTCCTAGCACATGAGGCAATTGCCTCAGATTGGCACTTTACTGAACCATTTCCACACATTGGCACTCACATTGAAGTCCACTTTGCAGAAATGAGCTGATAAAGCTATTATGACTGATCAGAGATAAGAGAGATCCTGCTCTGCCCTTGCTGCAGCTTGTATCCCACTGAAACATGTTTCCCCTGTTTGGATTTGCCTTCCTTTGTTCCTTCTGTAGTGGGGCCCTGGAGCTGTGTTGTGCTGACTACAAAACCATTCACCTGGGCTGCTCCTGCCCTTGAGTTTGTCCCCATGCAGTTTCATTTGTTCCCTTTGTTCCTTGGCTGTGTGGCTTTTTGCACCTTTTAGAGCAGGCTGTGCAACCACCTGTTCTTACTGGCAGGCTAAATTGGTGAAATATTTGTTTCTTCTAGGCCTGAGGCTGGCTCAAGGGAAGAGAACAGCAAAACACAAACATATTGTGCCCTTCATCACCCCTGAGAAACAAAGCACAGCATCGCGGGCTCTTGTGAGGCAGGTGGCATGCCAAAGCCCACACAGGAGCTGTGCCAGCCCCAAGAGTTTTGAATGGCTGAAGGAAACATGTATGATTGTTCTTTCGCTGTTCTGCCAGTACGCTATTACCATCATGTTTAAATGTCCCGAGCCCGCAAGTGTAGAAACTCATCCGGTTTGTCAAGCCGAGCTGCCCGTCGGCCTGATCTGTCTCTCCTCGTCTCCTCTCTAGGTGTGAGCAGCCTGTGGTTTGCCTGGGGCCCTCAGCGGCAAGGAGGGCCGCAGCTCGGCGGCCCCGCGGTGGGTCAGCAGTTCCGCGGGTCCCGTGCTGAAGGTCCCTGCTGGCCGGAGCGGTGCCGGGCCTGGCGTGCCGCCGCGGCCTCGCCCCGCGGGGCAGCCCCGCTGCCTGTGCGCAGATACTGACGGGACAGACGGGAGTTCAGCGACTTCAGCAGGCTCCTCGCGCGCTGCAGCGCCTGTTATTTGTATTACAGTGCCGTACCGAGCGCTACAAATAGCAAATAAGGGAGGTACCCTCCCCCGAGCTGTGTGCCCGGCAGAGCTGGAGGGATCACAGCGCTCCTGCTCTGTGTGGTCCGTGGCAAACTGGGATACACAGTTCAGAGCCCTAAATCCTAGATCAGCGAATTAACAAGATTATCCTTTCACTCTGAAAACAAGATTAAGAGAGCTTCTGGTAACAGCCCGCCACCAAAAGCTAGGTTACGTTAACCAGCCTGGAACTGTAAAACATTTGGATTTTATACTGCATGGATCCTTAAGAAAAAAACCCACAGCTCCGATGGGAAGCAGTAAAGGTGCCACCTTTATCATATAGATGCAGTCATGTGTCAGTTGTGAGGCTGGTTGAAAGTTATACTGCTGACACATCATTTATTTTTAATAGCTCCCATGACATTATGAGTACTTCCATAATTAAAATAACTTGTTCCGTGAAAGAGCAGATGTCCTGGTACTTAAATACACAGTGCTGCCACGCTGAAGTCTTCTGCTTAATGGCATTAGAAGCAGTAGTTTGTCCTGATCAACAGTTCTGCTGATGACGTCTTCGGTGCCACTGAAAGCCAGAACAGGTGGGTCATCCGTAAACAAGAGTTTTAATGCGCCGAGTTTCTTATGAAGGGCTGGGTGCATGCAGCACAGCTCCTGGCAGTGAAGGGCACTTAGGCTGGTCTCTGAATTCCTCTTATAAACATTTTCCTGGCGTTTATGACCTGTCCGTATGAAGGATTGCTTTATGCACAAGCCGCCCTAGATGAAGCCAGGCCAAAATAATGACTTGTCCCAGGGAAAGAAAAAGCCACAGACAAGCCTTATGCTTAAAATACATCTTTGGCAAAGAATTCCATAAGCCAAAGGAGGCTTCAGCTGGCCTCTCACAAAAATCCAGCCACGCATTCTCCGTAGCTTCTCTTGCAGCCGAGGTGGTCCTGCCCTATTCCTTCCTTTGCATTTTTTAGGGTCTGCTGAGGATTGAACAGGAGTGGCCCCTCTGAGGGCTGGGGTGATGAGGTTGCAGCACATGCATGTCTCAGTGGTGTGGGGATGCCCACAGGGTCTGGCCTCCATCCGGCTCCTCCCCACACACCTTGCTCAAAGCACAGCATCACTTCATTTTGACAACAGAGCTCTCAGGGCAAGCAAGCGCCCAGATCGCTTCTCTCCCTGCCCCAGAACATGGTGGATGGGGTTCTGTTAGCATCATATGAATCATGCAGCAGCATGCCCTCCTGATTGCCTGGCCTGGAGGGAACACACAACATATCCTGCCATGGGACTACTTATGTGGGGTCAAAAGCAGCTGTCTGCTGTTGTAGGGACAGATGTGCACTCGGCATGTGGTGGAGATGGAGGGGGGTTTGGTCACATCAGATTTAAATTCTGCATATGCCGTGGAAGGAGCTTTGTCCGTGTGTCCCTCCAGTGTCTCCTTAAGAGGCTCCGTTGGCCTCGCCTGGTCTCAGAGTGCCCCATCTCAGCTCTGGACACCAGTTTCTGAGTACAGTGCTGGCTGTGCCCAGGAGCTGCCAGCACTGCATAGCACAGTCTTCAGGAGGGACAGAAGAGAAAATGACCCAATTGTAGATGTGTTTGCTTGAAACTTGTGTGTTAAGAATATGAGCAGTGGAAAAACTGTCTTTAACATGTTTGCAGGACTGGATCTGCCCTCCCATTATTATATGTCACTTTGAGAAAGAACATCCATGCTCTCCAGTAAAATTAAATCACAGTAACAATCCATCCTAGCCCAGTTCTGTGGTACTGCATTGCTGGATCGTTTGGCTTGTTAGCATGACTTGCATTTACAGCAAAACTGAGGCAGACTATGAGAATGAGACAAAGCAGAACTGTACTGATGATTAATGGCCATCTCCCAAGTGTCATCATATTCTCAGAGAAAGGAATTCCCATCTTCCCATTGAAATCCATTTTTAGCTGTTTAATGTTAATATTGTATTATTCAATTATTTTTTTCCTGATGTTTGTAATTTGCCTGTATGCAAACCCCTGTAGGTTAAAATCAGAACTATACGGTATCTAGACTGCCTTAGGAATGCCCTTACTCCAGGAAGGGGTTTTATAGATCTGCAAATCATCCTCCTGCCCATAGCACGTTGCTGCACAGGTCTCAGGACTGAACTCCGGCAGAGCAGCTGTCAAACACCAGCCCTTCCCTTGGGCTGCTTCATGCCTCTGTCACTGCCTGTTGGCAGACAACAACTATCCCTCATGCGCTATGCTCCAGCCCACGCCTTAGCCAGGGCCGAAGTGCAAACCTCACAGCCTGGGTCGGGAGCAGGGAGGAAGCCCCTGCGCTTTCTTTACCCAGTGACACCGGGGGATCCGGCAGCGCAGTGGCGCTGGGTCAGTCCCTCTCCCGGCAGCCAGGATCCCACTGCCTGCTCCATCCCAGGAACACAATTGCGCCGGGTATAAATCACGGCGATGGCTGTCTTCGTCGAGAGATTCCTCTTGCTGTTGCAGTGCTCTGTGCGTGAGCCTGCCTGCTCTGGAGGATTGGGAATGTTTCCTTTTGGTTTTGGTTTGGTTTCTTTCACAGTGTATTGGCTTTGAAAACTGTAAATCTACAGAGAAAAAAGTATGCAGATTCAGCTACTGTAGCCAAGTCTTCGCACCAGATTGTGCGATATAGCATACATACCTTTAAAGTCTTGCCTCATTATGCTCATTATGGAACTGTTTGCATGGGGAGACTTTACTACTGCATGACTGGATAAACCGTTGGCATGAAATTTCTTTTCTTCTTTTCCAAACAATTGTTACACATGGTATTAACACTGAATCTTAAATTACCCTACATATTTGTCTAAGAATTCTGCATTGTGTTTTGGTCTAAACTTGTCTTAATGTCAGTCTTTCTGCTTTCAGTTCACTTGTTAAATTCTCTCTGCCTGGAAAATGGCACGTGAACACTGGGGAGAAAATCCTTAATTATTTTAAAGATAAAAGTGATTTAAAATGGAAGATTTTTAGAGCTGAACACACAGGCCAGGAACAAAGTTCAGTGGGAATTTTGTTAGACATTACTCTTAGCTATCAAATTAAAATGTTAAAACACATGTCTGAAATTATCCAGCTCATGGATATACAGTCAAGGTTTACAATAAACTCCTGCAGCAAGAATGTCTAATAACTGAGGTTAACAAGCAAGGGGATAGGAGTACTGCAAATAAATAGGCAGAGAACTAGAAGCATATATTTACCACTTTGACTTTGGAAAATTCACATCCTTCTGAATATCTTAGAAAAACAAAACATTAACGAGGCTAAGGATTCCATGAACTCAATGAAATCTTACAGCTGCTTCAGTTCAGCCCATTTTAATTACATATTCAGACTGTTTGGCTTATCTGATAAGCTATTTCCTTATTGAATGCTCATTTTTAGTCTACCCCTTCCACAAGGTCTTTTTCTCCTCCAAAGCAACAAAATACTAATGATATGTGCAATATGGTTAGAACATGGTCAATAATCCTGTGTGTTTATCACTGCTTTCTGCTTAATTTCTAAGGCCTCTGCAAATGTCTGCTATTTTTCCTTGGAGGCTAAGTGCCGCGTCATTGTTGGAAGCAATGGTGGAAATGATACAATCCCACTTAGCAGTTAATCAAGCAAGAAAATGATTTAGAAAAAAAGAAAAACAATTCTCAGTGCACAAAGACACAGGAGTAATGAAAGTAATAGCAACTTGTCTCCCTTAGTGCTGCAGTCCTTCCTGGACTGAAGGCTAGGGGAATTAATAAACTATTGATACATGGTTTTCATGCCAGTAAGTATTAGAATTTAATTCTGAGCTTTCAGTATTTTAATGGAGCTGAGTGACTGAGAGAAAAATTCTTGAATCTCTTTTACATCTGTGATAATGCCACAGCACAATAATTTCGTTCCTTAAAGAATTTTCCACAAGTGATACATGGAATTACTGCTGAACAGACTTCAGCTTTGGAACACAGCTGTATCTGTTTGCTGTATTCTTAAAACCTGCTTTCGTCTGTCCTAAACTGTTCTTTCTAAATAACCTGTGAAATCAGATTACTTATAATTAGGAAAAAAAAAAAGAAACCCAACCTTGTTCTCTTGTTCCGCTTTCTTTCTGCTGATCAAAAAAGGAATTACTGCTCTTACCATATTACTTAATTTGCATTAGCATACATGCCATGAACCTGTACTTTACCCAAAGTGAAAGAATTATCTTAATTATTTTTGAATTACTTCAGATAAAATATTGTTCAAATGGTACATGCATCCAGAAAAATATGTCACTGGAGAAAATAGTACTGGATCTTGGGTAACGAAACCGACAAATGGAATGGAATTAATTAATCGCCTCTGCTTCTTTTAGCATGCCATTTAGCACCCCTAACTTCTAAAATATTAGCCTGTATTTTAGAATCAAAATGCATCACACACAAGAACTCTAAACAAAGGTAATTATACTCTTACTGTATCACACTTATCTTTATTACACTAAAAAAGCACATTCTGTCTCTATCCTAAAGAAAATCAGTTCTTTACAATCTAGGCATCCATTTTTAGTAAGAGATCTAAATGAGTCTTTTTTCAATTAGTAATAGGGTTTATAGATTCTTATTATTCCATAGATTCTTATTATCTTAGTTCCTAAATTGAGGTTTAAGTCAGCAGGAAATTCCCAGCACTAACAGGTGCTGCTCAGAATCTCAGGATCATGGTTTAAATGAGAAAAGCCAGCATGCCTTTTTCAAACTAGAGTCTTAACTGCTGAAAAACATGAGATTATCTATCTCATGCTTGGTATAAAAAGCTAAGCTAATGATATTTTAAGGCATATTGACTTTGTCTTTTCTGCCTGAAGACTGATGTGTAATATTCACAACAGTGAATTTATTTGGAACTCAAAACGTTTTTAACTGGGATTTTGAAAAATATGAGAATCTTGTGATGATTTTGTTAGTGGCCTACTCTCTGACCAACCTCCCACTGGTAGGTTGTTTCTTAATGAGATCTGACTTTTTTAGACTATTTTTACCAGAAAAGAAATGCAGACCTATAGTAAAAGTCTATCTATGACTTTTGTTCTAGTGTGTTTAGCAGAACTGGTAGCTTTTAAAACTCTGCCTTGGCCTCTCTTCCCCTGTGCTGTGAAGCTGCTGTAGGGCGGCAACAGTTTTCTATACTCGCTTGACACATGTAGAGCTTTCTCTTTCACTTTTTTGTAAAATAACAGTCTGTGCTGTAGGTAAACAGGAGATCAACCTCCCACCACAAAGTCCTTAGAAATGCTATCTCTTTACTCAAGCTATACATTCTATAAACACACAGACAGGAGATCTGCCTTGGAACATCCAACCTGAAAAATAATGGGTGCGTATTGTAGGATAAAAAAAAAAAAAAAGAAGAAGGGGACAGGCTATATTTAAGCATGATTAAATCAAGTTCATTTTTTCACTGCTGCCTTTACATTGTTCCTTTGTAACTGAAATCTGAAATCTAAGCAGAAATATCTGAGTGTGGGAGTGGGAGAGGGAAACAGGAAAGAATTTCTGCATGATATCACAAAGCAGCACAAGAAATTAATTTTCACTTAGGTTTGTGTTATGTAAATTGCCATCAGTGGCAGTGGGAAACTTACAAGACAAACACAGAGTGTCCCAGGTGCTTTTTTAACTGCAGTGTGACTTGTCCACTCTTTTAATAATTTTATCTACAAAGTCTAACAAACAAGTAGTGGTAGTATGTCAAAGCACAGTATGCATAAAAGATGGATTTTACAATGGTGTCAGCTACATAGCATTAGCAGCCTTCTTCAGGATAATACTGTTCTTTTAAAGTCAGATTCAATATACATGAAAATATTCCTTAAAAAACAAAGCAGGCAGAAAACCAAACAAAAAGGAATACTTACACAATTTTCTGTTTAAAAAACAACCACTGAACACATTAAAAAAAAAATTGCTGTTTAAAATTTAAGTAATCAGACAGCAAAGGTCACGTGAACTGAAACTACATGTATTATTCAGTAGTCAAGGAAGAAGAAATAAAAAAGTATGCAAAACAAAAAATAACAACTCTAAGAATTTATATATACTTGCAAAATGTTTAGTACTCCAGATACCTAAAAGGCTACAAGTAATATAAAACAATGATTGTGTGCAAAATGATTCATTTGTAAGTCTCAGCTTTATACTTCCAGCATTTAACACCTAATTAACTTCAAGCATTACAGAAGAAGTAAAATATATCCCAGTTTAATTCTTTAAACTTGGCACTGCATTGACAAAGTATATTCTGTGTGAATTTTACTAAATACAAGCAAAATATCATTAATTCAGGTGGGCTGTCTTTGATGAAATATGGCAATGGCATAGTTGATTTTTCCTGCATCTGTGACGAGTACTATCAAGTGGGATAAATCAGCAGAGCCCTAGGACCTCCAGTGTAACTGCCCTTTTTTTGAGCAAGAAATCTAGCCAGCATCAGAGGAAGTATTTATGAATCTTACTTCCCCTAAAACAAATGGACTTAGATGCCAAAATATGTTATTGGATCTAAGTTCTAGCCTTTTACTAAAAAGTCTGTAATACGTATTCAGTCTTCAACCTTCAAGTGTCTATACACAACAACAAGGCTCTAGCAGGGCACTGTAAGGCTGAAAATCAGTAAGTACTGAAAATCCCATTTAAATATTTTGTCAGAAGTTCCAGAGACTTTAATTTTCATTCATTAAGTGAAGCATTATATTTGAATAAGTCTGGGGTTTTTTATTTTGGATGTGCTGGGCCAGGAGTATTTTATTACCTCTTCATCTCTTCTGTCCTCTCCTCACCCTTCCTTCCTCTCTACCCCTTCATTTACTGATCTCCCCCTCCTTTGTAGTCTTCTCCACCCACAGACTCAATGACTTCTCCCTTCTCCCTGACTTTTATTTGTCTTTACCTTAGTTTCCATCAGACCATCACTTCTGCTCTTCAGTAAAGCTGTAAGAGAATAAAGCAAACTACCTGGAAGAGGGACGAAAGAAATGAAATGGTGGTACAACTGCTGCCACAGTGGTAAGAAACTGGACATGGCAGCTTTCTGCCTAGCATGATGTTCATCTTAATTGCATTTCCCTGCTTCTTCTGCTGAACGATTTTGCAGAGTTTCCGTATTTTCCCAGCCATGCAAACTTTGAAAAGTTCACCTCCTTTCATTTTCTTTTTCAACTGCTTCTCCCAAGGCATTGAGAGGACCACTGGATATCCTTCTGCTCCATTTGATAATATTTATTTTAACTTCTCTCTTTCATCTCTTCACAGTTGTACATAAATTTGAGAGCACGTAATAACTGCTCACATGTATTTCCTCTGTAGTCACCAACAGGTATTGCTTCCTAAGTATTATTCCTCATGTTTCTCAGTGTCAGCAACTCCTTCTTAATCAAATCTTTACTTGCATTTCTTTCCTAAAGAATAGCTCCCACAGTTTTCAGTGTGCTGATCCTTCCTTTAAAAGAGCACTAACATCTGCTTTATCTTCTTCAGATCCAGAAGCCTGTATACACAGGCAGCATGACTGGAATTTGTCAGTACTTCACACATAAGAAAGTAAAGCAGCTCTTGTGGCACCTACATGATATCTGGATGTGGTAAAATTGGCCTCTTCATCTCACTCCACCATGGTCTGCCTGGACTTACTTTTCCTAAGGCAGCACTCGTCTTTACCTGGGAGCAAAATACCTCTGTTTATCACTGATTTTCACCTTTCAGAGGCTGGCCCTTCTCTGAAGGTCAGCTGAATGATTTCATTCAGCTCCAGGAAAAGAGTAAGGTCTTCAATATTTAGTAGCAGCTAAACACTCTCTTTTTTATTGCAGGCCTCTAAATAGGAGACAGAATACAGCAATGTACTCCAGGTGATATCTGTCTTCATGCAATCAACATAAGGAGACAGAATTCATAGAATGTTTCCTATATGTAGTGGATTCAAAGCAGTCTAATTTCCTCTGGAAGCATAGTCATATGTGACTGGGAATGGGTCACTTTAAATGTTGGAATGAGGGACAAGACAGCTGTAAAATAATAATGTTGACATTTAAATTCAAGTTCATTCTCCTAAGAAATGCTTCAGTTTTCCAGTGAAGCTTAGTTATTCAACACTGCAGTAGCTAACAGTGGCTTTTTTTATTGGTGAGGGTTGATAGCAGAAAACTTTGACTTGTTTTCTGCAATACCAAGACTTTAAGGACACCCTCCTAAGCCCAAGCCATTGCAGGAGAGGTGAGGAAAGAAAAATGTATGTGGTGTGGCAGGAGAGCAAGAGAAAGAAAGTAATGTTTTCTGCTGAACAGCTGAGCGTCAGTAAACTATTGTCTTTGCTGAGACATTATTCTTAACTAGATCTTGAAACTTCTGGCATGGTGTCATGGTTTAAGCCCAGTTGCAACTCACACAGTTGCTCTCTCACTCCCCCCCCCCCCCTCTCCTTCAGCAGTTTCTGCAGCTTGTCAGTGGGGACTCCATACAGCTGTCTTCCATCTCCAACACTTCCAAAGCACTGGAGAGGCCCAGTGGACTAGACACTGGCCCATACTGTCCCACACACTCTGCCACTCATGGCTGTCCAGCCTAGGGAAAATCTCTTGGTCCTTCTGCATTGTCTTCTAACCCCAGACAAGGCCCACACCCCACTCTGCTTAACTCTCGGGACCAGATGAAATGGCTGTGGGTAAAACACACTCTGTATGTGTGCCAACACTGTGACCCCCATCACAATCAGCAGGCAGGTCCCAAGGGCACCCAAAGGCCATTCAGACCCTTCAGAGCTCTCAAACGAGGCTGCTGTACTTGTCCCTGGGGCTGGTGTAGCTGCTGTGCTTGCGGCTCTCTCACCACCCGCTGCTCTTTGCCTGAGCCCAGATCTTCCTCCTCTGCCTTGCTGGGAAGTGCCGCGCGGTCTCCTGCATCCTCCTGGGGCTTGGCTGCCGCGGGACTGGGCTCGACCGCAGGGCTCGCTCCTCCGCCACCTCATTCTGCTGCTCGGCAGCCACCTCCTTCCCCTCAAGCGCCCCAAACTCCTCCACCGGCAGCCACCCCGTTCCCGGCCTCCTGGATCTGCACTCCAGGGCCATTTCGGCAGCCAGGGGCTCCCAGGGCCACCCCCCTTGGCTCCCCACAGCTTCACGAAGACAGAGGTGAGGAGGAGGGCCAGGACGGTGAAGAGCAGCCAGACGGCCAGGTACAAGTCTCTTCATGAGGGATTGTTGTGAGAGGACAAGGGGTAACGGGTTCAAACTTAAACAGGGGAAGTTTAGATTGGATATGAGAAAGAAGTTCTTTACTGTGAGGGTGGTGAGGCACTGGAATGGGTTGCCCAGGGAAGTTGTGAATGCTCCATCATTGGCGGTGTTCAAGGCCAGGGTGGACATAGCTTTGGGTGGCATGGTTTAGTGTGAGTTGTTCCTGCCCATGGTAGGGGGGTTGGGACTGGATGATCTTAAGGTCCTTTCCAACCCTATCTATTCTATGATTCTATGATAAGTCCATGGCCACGTCCATCCCCCCTGCTGTCAGAGCCTGCCTGTATTACAAGTCATTACCATAAAGTACAATGAAACAACAACCTTAGCCCTAGCCCCCCATCTGAAAAACACTAAGACAGCAAGTACCAGCTGTAAGTAAGGTAGGACATTCTGAAACTGCGAGATCAAAAGCAACAACTTTGAGAGCCAATAAATCAGCGTTGTGGTGAGTGACTGTTAATCCGATACAACGAATGCTTATCACAAATACGATTAGACACACTCCGGCCAGATCTGTCATTATCTCAACCCTTCGTGCCCCATGTTTGGCACCAAAAAGAACTGTCATGGTTTAAGCCCAGCTGTAACTCACACAGTCACACTCTAACTTCTCCACCTCCTCACCCCCCCCCCCACACCAACACCCCCCCCCCGCTCCTGGAGGGATGGGGAGGAGAATCAAAAGAATGTAACTCCCACAGGTTGAGATAAGAACAGTCCAGTAACTGAGGTATAACACAAATCACTGCTGCTGCCACCAGTAATAATAATGATAAGGGAAATACAAGGGAAGAAAACACAACTGTTCACCACCTGCCAACCGATACCCAGCCGACCTCAGCAGCAAACCCCCCACTTCTAGGCCCCTGCCCCCAGTTTATATAGTGGGCATGACGTGCTGTGGTATGGAATACCTCTTTGGTCAGTTTGGGTCAGGTGTCCTGTCTCTGCTTCCTCCCAGCTTCCCCTCCTCCCTGGCAGAGCATGAGACTCAGAAAGTCCTTGATCAGACCAAACATTTGAGCAGTAACTAGAAACATCGGTGTCATCAGCGCTGTTCCCAGGCCGAAAGTCAAAACCACAGCACTGCACCAGCTACTAGGAAGGAGATAAAACGACTGCTACTACTGAACCCAGGACACATGGTCACTTCCTGGAACATAAAAATGAAAGCAACTGAAGTGAGCAGTTAGGGAAAGAAAAGGTCTGCAGAGGTACAGCTGGTTGTTAGGAGAAATTTAAAATGCCTACAGAACATGGCAAGTCATACTGCCTCACCTGAAAACTGAAAGACTGCTACCTCTTGGGCTACTTTTCACATGAATGGCATATTAACCATGCAAAACAAGGAGATTTACTAGCTGTTGTTCCTTTCTCAGGGTTGCCAGCCCAAGCAGTCCATAAGATGGGCAAATTGAACACTTACCTGTTACCCCTGAATTTATCCAGCAAACACTGAGGCTCTCAGTCAGGCACTCAGGCAAAGTGATCCTGGCTTTTATTTGAGCCTTCTCCATAGCAGTGTGTGTCAGCCTCAGGGTTCTCACAGTGTACACTAGTGCCAACACTGCCTACAGCAAACTGACTTGGATATGTCTTTCCATACTAAAATTCAGCCAGGCTTTTTCTAGCATATGCATGTGAAAGGAGGATTGTTGATTTCCTACTTTTTGTTCTCCTGCACTGGATTATGATACTTTTTCTGCCATGGCAACAGGGACAAATATGGTGAATTGTCTATGGCAGTGAGAGATAGATGTGGTCCTCATTTCAGCAAGGTCTGAGCTCCTTCCACATTGCAGTATATGAGCGGAGCATCTGTCACAGGGGTCCGTAAGTGCTCTCTGGGACTCTGTATATGATTTCAGCAGAGCAAGGAGATGAAAAGAGCTTGCAGTGCTGTGTCATGAGTCCTCAATACTGTAACTCAGGGGCAAATAGGGGCTTTCTGATCTTCCTAACCCCTCCAGCATATACTCAACTTGGGAAGGGCAGGAAGGCAGTAGCTCAGTCTCATTACACATATCTCACTTTTTAAGCTTCAAATAGGTGTAAAGGCTTTATGTTATCTCAACAGCTAGTACATACTAAAAATGTATCACATTAAGATACATAAATTTCAATGCATGTAGAGTGTTTTTCTGATTCAACTGTAAATAAGCCCTTAGGTCATAGATCTAGAGTCAGGTGTACTATTCTATATCTATTAGCAATCTCAGTGATGGTAATGAGCTTTCTCATATGAAAAATATCTCTGCATTTGAAAAAGATCTTTATAATTTAAATCTCTTTGCCAGCAGCATGCCTTTTAAATTACCTAACTTTCTGGGACATCACTCATTTTTTTCAAACTCATGCACAATTCACATAGCTTTCATGTCCATATATTTTTACTGATGTTTATTTGCCTTAAAATTAAACACTAATTGAACTTATGTCTGAGGTGATTTACACTATAAGTGTGAATGCTTACTTATTTCACTTACATATTTCTGTATATATACACTACATATGACTTATTTACATACATGTCATATAATATTTCAGATTTGTATGTGTGTATATATATATATACACATGTATGTCCAGTACTCTACTTGTTAACGGTTGTATTGAAACATAAATACATGGCTGAACTGCAGGCAAAACAGCTCATACAGAAAAATAGATACGTGATGAAAAAGAGTGCAGCCATACTCTGGTTTCTTCCTGTTTCTTCAGAGCTGGCATAAGAAAATGTCTGTGCAGTTCTACCTGGAGCCCTTTTCTACTGCTTTTCAAACAACAGTTCCAACATTAAACTCACAATCCAAAGTAGATTTTGCTCATACAAACACTCATTATAACCAAACCTTGCTGGCACAGCAAATGCAAAATTCATGAATACTGATGTATTTAACATAATTGATGTCAGTGCCCAAAAGAATTATTAATTTCCATGGGTCTTCTTCACAGACTTTTGAAGGTGTGATATATTACCCTAAACACATCACATACCCTCATGAGAATTATGTGCATGAAACTAATCAACCCTTACTCACGACAATGAATTTACACAGTAACTGATCAAGGACAAAACACAGCAAAGGATAGAAGAATAATATTTTTTGCATAAAGAAAATGCTCCATCTCTTGCTCGGTCCAGGTGCTCACAGGAGACCTACAAGTCATGTTTAAAAAATAATCCTGGGGATTAAATTCTCAACTGTGGATAAAAAAATTGTGGGGTAAGTAGCGACATTGTTTTTTAAAGCCCACGGTTTTCTTGCTTATACACCCCTGCACATTCATGTTAGCAACTGCTTTCTCTCCAGTGGTTTACCTGATTAAAATAATTTTATTATACTGTGAATAATCAAATCCCACTTTGTATTTAGTTTGGGTCCCGGTACTTGTCAGATCTCATTAATGGACGTCAGTCAAATACAAAGTTTTGTTTGTTTTCTCCAGTTCTATCAGTTCATCTAATTAAAGATATCACCTCTTCTACAAACCTTGTTTGATTTGTATTAGCCTAATAGCCACGGCATCATAACTGTGCTCTTGAAATGTACAGAAGACAGACAAGCTTTTAATTGAAACACTTCTCTATTACTTTTACAGTAAATGTAATGGGTATGGGAGGGACAGGGAAATTACATAATAAATTTCAACTTCAGCTAAAGATCACTATATGAAGATAGGCCTCATAACAGCAACTGTATTTTACACTAAATGTTTTTTGTGAATTGATAGGTTTTTGTGCCACCTGCATTTAGGTTTAAGTGGATCTGTTTCACCAACAGTAAACAACAAGGATATGTTTTTTTTCTTGATGAAATCTTTTCTGTGCTAATTTGAAGGCAGGGCATTATCACCAGAGTTGTGTGTCTGTTTAAGCTAAATATATGCTGTCTAATCACAACATTTTGAAATATGTTCACGAAAATGTGTTACATTTATGCTGTCATGATGCTCAGTTGTAAACTCTGCTATGTGGCTAATAGCATGGTTAATCAGAATCTATGTATTTAAGCAACCTTAGTTTAACAAATCAAAATATTTAAATTATTTTATTTATAGACATCATAGTAAGGAGTAATTACAGCTCTAGACTAAAATGCACTTCTCAGAGTATTTGGTAAGGCCACTTTCTCTGTTACTAGCTTTTGCTGGTTTGCAGGCATGGAAATGAGTTAATAAACAACTTTTTGATCTCTGTGGCCTGAAAAGTAACTATTTCCTTACTGATGTAGCACAATACTTACACCTGCCATGTAAAGCTTGCAGTAAAATGTCATTTTGATGGAGAAAAACAATAGATTAACCTTGTGAATTAAGACATTAGAAATACTACTTTAATTTTACCGTTTTCAACAACCATGCCTTAGAAATTGGGGCAGACACAACTGAAAACATATTTATTTTAGATTTTAAAAAGCCACCCTGAAACCATTCTTGCCAAAAGAAAACTAAAAATGTCAATAACAGTTTTCAGATTTGCTAGACATAAAAGTGCAATTTTTTATATTTTGTTTCTTCATAGGAGAAGGGATAGAATACTTAAAAATTCAGAACATTTCTTAGCATTTAAAACTGTCATTTGTATTTGTTAGGTGGGGAGGAAGAATGGAAAAAAATTAAATAAAGAGAACTGAAGACTTTCATAAAGAAAAGAAATGGGGAACACGAACTGATTATTGTTTAATTGCACTTATAATGTAATTCCTTAAATGATGAAAAAAATCTACAACTATTTCAACAGGTTCTGAAAAAATAATACTTTCCCCTATCATCCTTTGTCATGAACCCTATTTTGCAGATGGAGGACAATTGAAAGGATTGGGTTTTGGACTCTAATAAAAATGTTCCATGGTATTTTTTCTACAAATCAAACCATCTTTACTTAAGGTACAATCTATGAGTGTAACAGACCTAAAGACATCATCTCACTGGACTGTCAAGATCTCCTTGCTTCAAAAGGGTTTAACCTGTGGCTCCAAATGTAGTACTTTACAAGAAATTCAACTCTAGATATCATTGAGCCAACAGTGAAGCCAGAAATTCATGTTAGTCTTTATTTTTACATGACTGACAGTGTTCACAGAATATAAGATAACAAGGAAAAGGTAATGAATTTGTTAAGTGTTGCTGTGTTCTCAATGCTAGCCATTTCTAAGAAAAATAAATGGTCAGAATAGAGATGAGAAAGTTATAAGATAAATACAATTCATTCTACAGGTAGAGAAATCCAGGTTAATTTACCTGTTAGCATGACAGGTATAATCATAAAAGTCCTTACAGAGAAAAATTCTGGAATGATTTCTGTGGTAATATTTGAAGTGCCTATTTATACATCACCTATTCACCAACTTGTTACTCCAGAACACATTCTGATTGGTTTTCATTGGGGGGGGGGGGGGGGGGGGGGGGGAGGAGGGGGGAAAAAACTTAAGCAAACTTGCCACAGAAATTCTTCTTTCCCACAGTGGAAAGATAGAGGAGTGAGATAGTTTTCCTACAAGATGCAGCACTAATTACTGACCTTGGAAGAACACTGTAACAAGTATAAAGCTATCATAGAGCTATTACAGAGCTAGCATAATGGATTTCCTACAGAAAAAGTATTCCAGATCCCTAATCTGGTTAGAAGTTGCTACAATGTTCTTTTATGATTCCTATTTTGGCATGAGTATCCTCAGCAGCATTCATTGTTACCCTTTTTAGACCCAAGAACCTACCAAGGACAGTCCAAACCCATCATCTGTGCAGAGATGTAATCGTGAGCATGACTTACTCTTGAAAACTGCATAGTTGGCTCTTTCTGCCAACTTCATGTTTAACTCTTCGTCTGCAGTGTGGCCAGAAGGAGCCCTGAAGGACCTTGTGAGCATAGGATTGATGGTTACAATCCTTAGATGTCCATGTCCTCACATGGCATGGCTGCATTTTCATTCCATTCTATTTGTTTTGCCCAGAACAAGATTTATGTGAGGGTATCAGCTGTCAAAACAGACTCTTAGGCTAAACGGCTGCAGCATAGCTTAAAGTCAATGTGAAGGAGACTGTTCGGGAGCAAAGCAGTCCAAATCAGGCAAAAGCAGAGTTGCCTTAACACCACCTTTTTGTCTTTTCTCCTCCCTGTGAAACACTGTGCTAAGTGCTCCTCAGTTAGGATTCAGGAGCTCACCCATGGTAACCAAGGAAGAGAAATACAAACAAAAAGTCACAATAAAATGATTAAAAATAACTCTAAAACATTCCTAACCATTTCAAGAACATAGCATACACAAAATAGGTTGTAGTGTTACAAAGGTTTTCTACTGGTACTTGCATAATACTCCAAAACTTAGTCACACAATACACTTAAAATTTTTACAGGTTGATTTTACTGTTTGAAAAATAATGCAACCAAATTACACAGAAAATTTTGTATGGCATAACACAATATTTAATGCAAAGTAAATCTGGGATTATTTCAGTTAGACTGAACAGAGGTTGTTTACTTAGCTTCTCTTTAATTATAGTAGATAAGCAATATGCATTTAGCAAGTCATAGCAATGAACTTCTAAGACTTAATAGCCACTGAATTATACCAGTTTGGTGTAGATTTCACTAGCATAAATGTGGTGTAATCCAGTTGTGAATCAAATCAAATCAGAAAATGTTACAGTAAGACATTTTTATGAAACACGGGCAAATCTAAATTAGAATGTCTAAAATAAATTTGTATACATTTGTTAAAGAAAAGATTAATTATTGTCTCCTTAGGTCTTTCAGGCAATTATTTATTCCAGTAATTACTGTTTATTATTTATATTGCAATGATGTCCAGAAGTTCCAATTCAAGTTAAAATACACTATTCAAGTCACTACCTGATCATTTAATAGGCAGAAGTACTTACCCTGCAGGCCTTTCAATCTAGCTCTTGAACAAGTGAAAATGCATGAACACAACCAACACTAGTAAGAAAAGATATAATTAAACCCTGTTACTCTGAAAAACTGTATATATATTGTTCAGACCATTGAACTCTTGAAAGGGACAAACAGAGAGGTGGCTGTTTTACCAAATGTACTTTCAGTTCAGCTTCATGTTGTGTCAGCTTTTGCTAGTGTAACTGTTCAAATATAAAAATAGAAGTTTGAATGAGAGGAGTTTGGGCTTGGTGTCTGCTGTTAAATTGTGCATGGAGAATTTGTTTAAACTTTGAGTGCGATCAGTTGCATAGTCTCACTTGAAAGACTCATTATGTAACTATATTTTGTACGTTGTGCACTTAATCTGTAATTATTTGGTAACTGGGATACCAACTCTGGGAATTAATGTTGCTGGGGACTCTGTTGAAGCTGTAATCTAAAAACCGTCTTGATATTTATAGCACTTTTAAATCCCTGGGATAGCTCCTGGTATTTTCTCAATTTGTATAGACAGTTGTATCTTGTCTGTGTAAAACGTCCTTAAGAGCTGTGGTGTAGCTAGCTACAGTTTCAGCAGAGTTGGCTTGGCTTTTATTTTGATGGCTAAACCCCTAAGTGAAATAGTATCATACATTGAAACTAAAGTTACTACTGAAAATTCAACATGGGAGCAACAGTTGCTATAAATTTCCCACACCCGTCTGTTGTCCTGCTGCATTAATAAATGCATTGGGCAATTTCTAGCATCATAGAATAATTTGGGTTGGAAGGGACCTTAAAAATCATCTAGTTCTGACCCACCTACCACAGGCAGGGATGCCTTCCACTATACCAGGTTGCTCAAAGCCCCACCCAGCCTGGCCTTGAACACTGCCAAGGATGGGGCACTCACAGATACTCTGGGCAACTTGTTCCAATGTCTTGCACTCTCATAGTGAAAAATTGCTTCCTAATATCTGATCTAAATCTCCCCTCTGTCAGATTAAAGCTGTTCCCCCTTGTCTTGTCCCTACATGCCCCTGTAAAATGTCCCTCTCCAGATTTCTTGTGGGACCCCTTTAAGGACTGGAAGCTGCTCTAAGGCCTCCCCAGAGGCTTCTCTTCTCCAGGCTGAACAGCCCCACCTCTGTCAGCCTGTCTTCATAGCAGAAGTGCTTCAGCCCTCTGGGCATCTTTGTTGCCTGCTCTAGACCTGCTTAAACAGGTCCACGTCCCTCTTGTGTTGGGGGTCCCAGAGCTGAATGCAGTACTGCAGGTGGGGTCTCACAAGAGCAGAGTAGAGGGGAACAATTACTTCCCTCGACCAAGCTGGCCATGCTTCTTTTGATGCAGCCCAGCACAAAGCTGGCTTTCTGGGTTGCTAGGGCACAGTGGCGACTCATGTTGAGCTTCTCATCAACCAGCACTCCCAAGTTCTTCTCCACAGGGCTGCTCTCAATTTGCAGCAAACATTGCCAGAAAACATTTTCTCATTGAGTTATGTTACTTTATACATAAGTGTCTTGAAAAGTTCACGATGGAGGACATCATTTACAGAAAGCCCTTAACGTTAATATTGATAGGGATATATTTTTGGGTATTAGGCAACAATAATCAATATTTTGCATGAGAAGAAAAAATTATTATAACACCAGTGTAGTGGACTATAGAGAGAAATTCTAAATCTGTTGTCAGTGGGGGTGAAGTTCTCATACTTGGCCTTAGTCCAAAGCTGACTCATTTGAAGAAAATGGCTTATCTGAACAAGAAGAAATTGAAGTGATTTAATGTTTTGGGAAACACATGTAAGTATATAATTTTATTTTTTACAGACTCTGATGGTTGTCTTTAATTTAGCTTAATTATTTTTTTTAAGCATATAAGTAGACCCCAAACAGGGCATATGATCTGTAAAGAGAGAGAGACTATTTGTTGAAAAATAAAGAAACACAGTAAGTGAATATTATTACCCTAGTAGAAATGGATGCTAATTTTCTGTATCTGGATACAAACTGGATACTCAAGCATACAATTCCCATACACAGGTAAGAAGTTTTAAACAACTAACAGTCTCAAGAAAACAGTGGATTTTCATAAATGTGATTAACTGAATGTATTGTTGTGAAAGATAAAACTTCCTTCATCCAAAGTTCTGCAAGAAACTGGATGAAGCAACTAATGATCCTGAACAGGAAATATCAATTGGAGTTAACTTCAGAGAGTGGTGAGGATTTAAAGGACTTTTCACATCCAGTTGCATGCTAAAATCAGGGGCAGGTCAATACTAACCTGACACACCATTTTACTTTGTTGTTCAATGTCTCAAGTAAAATGGCATGTTACAGTAGTTTGTCCATTTCTCAGTAAACAGATTATTATAATAAAACACTATCCCACCTTAGTTGGTGGCAGACTCAGCAGAGCAGCCAGGGATTAAATGGGCCTGAGAACAAAACTACCACCTTAGACGTGGTCTCTACAGAACACAGTCAAGGAGCATAAGGCGAACAGCATGTACAAATCCACCCCGCTGTCAGCTGTATGTGCTGTTTTGTGGCTGAGCAGTACTCTGTGCTCCAGGATAGTTAAAATGGCATATTGTGTACACAACAGGTATTGTTGAACACCCATTTCAAGCAATCAAGGAAATTAAACAGAAAAACATTTCCATCAATGTACCGTTGCGATCCAATGAGCACCAATACTGAAGTGGTGTGACCTACAGTTAACCCGCTGGCAGCTTTTCAAATATATTTGTGCATGACTCGTTGCAGTTAACAGTTTTTTCAGTACCATCACATTGTACTGAGGGTGTTGCAATACTTGAAAATACAACTGTATTTGGAGGTTTATGTGAAACACAGCCCTGGGGCTCCCAACATAAGGACATGGGTCTGTTGGAGTGAGTCCAGAGGAGGCCACAAACATGCTCAGAGGGCTAGAGAACCTCTCCTGCGAGGACAGGCTGAGAGAGGTGGGGTCGTTCAGCCTGGAGAAGAGAAAACTCAGGTAGACCTTAAAGCAGCTTCCAGTCCCTAAAGTGGACCTACAAGAAACCTGGAGAGGGACTTTTTACAGGAGCATGTAGGGACAGGACAAAGGGGAATGGCTTTAAACTGAAAGAAGATAAGTTTAGATCAGACATTAGGAAGCAATTCTTCACTGTAAGGGTGGTGAGGCCCAGGCATAGGCTGCCACGAGTAGCTGTGTGTCCCCCATCCCTGGCAGTGCTCAAGGCCAGGTTGGACCAGACTTTGAGCAACCTGGTGTAGTGGAAGGTGTCCCTGCCCATGGCAGGTGGGGTGGAACTGCATGAGCTTTAAGGTCCCTTCCAACCCAAATCGTTCTATGATTCTATATATGTGGCATTATTTTAGTATAATGTAACATATCCAAACATCATGTCTGAGTGGAGGCTGTTAGTTTTCCACCAGATGTGCTTGCTCCCTCAGATCCTGGTAACTGAGGGTGAGGGAGTATAAGGCACAATGCAGAGCCAGCTCCGGGACGGCCACCAACCCAAGATGGCGGGCTCCCCACATGTGACATCAGTGATTTGTGAACAGCATGTGCGATTACTAAACGAGGAACCCCAGATGCTTATGCCCGGGGAAACATTTATCACTGGGGATTGCATTTGCACGGGCAACTGACGCGCCCTGGGCGGTGGGGCAAAGCCAGCGTCATTCGCATCCCCCCGCAGGGCCCGCAGGCCCGAGCTATTGCCGGGCCGAGAAGGGCCCAACCAGGCACTCGGACCTCAGCGATCAGGGCCCAGGCCCGTCCCCGGCGCGGTCCGCACGCCAGGCGGAGGCAGGCACAGGGCTCACTCCGTTACCCCGACACTCGCCCACCCCGCTAGACCCCACCTCCTACCCCGACCCCAGCCAGCGCCGGCGCGGCGCCAAGCCCGCCAGCCCCCACCGCGCCCCATTCCTCCACAGCCCGCTCCCGCCCCCCAGAGCCCCATTGGCTGCGGAGGCCCGTCCCTCACGACGCCCCTGGCCCGGGATTGGCCTCACCGCGGCCTCCAGCACTCAGCCCCACATCGGCGCGCGGCGGGGGAGGGGAGGCCCGTGGGACCCGGCGGTGGCGTTGCCCGCTCGCCCCTTCTCTCTCTCCTCCCGTCACGGCCAGTGGGGGCGCTCCCGCAGCGCCTGACGGCTCTCGCCGCTGCAGGGCCTCCGCCGGCCAGGGCGGCAGTGCGCGGCATCGGCAGCCGCAGGGGCGCGGCGGCCCCTGCTCCGTTCCCGGTTGCACCACCCCGCTCCCCGTCGCGGTCCTGCTCCCGGGCATTCCGCCTCACCACAACTCCGCCGCCTCCCTGAGCCCCCAGCTGCCGAGGCCGGGGAAGGAGGCGGGAGGCTGAATCGAAGGGGAAGTGTGCGAAAGGAGGCGGGGAGAGAGGGCGGCGGCGGCGCCGGCGGGCGGGAGGGCAGGGAGGCAGGCAGGTGAGGCAGGCGGCCTTCCCGTTCCCCTCCTGCCCTTGGCGGCGACGAGGTCTAAGGGGAGTAGGAGGTGTGGGGCATCGGCAGCTCTTGGGCAGCGCGTCCCTGGGTGAGGAACTGGAGGTGGGGCGGCAGCGCCCAACGCGCCTGGGCGGCAGGAAGGCGGGCGGGCAGGCAGGCAGGCAGGCAGGCAGGCCGGCCAGCGGCAGGCGGGCGGGCGAGGGGCGGAGGGCCGGGCCGTGCTGCCGGGGCCGGCTGTGTGTCTGGGGCGCTGCGGTCCCGCTGCCGGGCGTCGTTTTTTGCCGGGCGGTCGCGGCGCCGGGCGGGGCCGGCGCGGATCGGGCCGCCCGCGGGGCAGACCCCGTGGTCGGCGGGGTGCGGGAGGAGCCGGGGTCCGCTGCCGCTCTCCCCACGACGTTCGGACGTCGACCGCTCGGGTCGTGAACGCCCCGTCCTCAACGTAGGCTGTTTCATCTCTTTTTTTCTCCTTCCCCCCCTGTCGCCCCTTCTCCTTTCTCTGTTCTCTGCCCCTTTCCTCCTAGCGAGAAGAGAACTCGATTTGATTTAACACATTTCCTTGGGGTCTGAAGAAACTCCTGCCTGCTGGATCTGGTTTAGTCGCTCGACAGACAAGGTAAATTAAATGGAGAAGGCTTGGGGAACAGCAGCAGCAGTAACAACAGAAAAATCCTTCCTCTGCTGAAGGGGGTGGGGAAGAAGGAAGGAGTTCACGCTTCATTTTGATATCCTGTTTTTGGCCCTTATTTTTCTGTGTTTTCCGCCTCGCGTAGTTAGCTGTGCTTTGTGTTTTCTTCCCTCCCACCTAAGTGCTGTTTGTATGAACGTAGTCGCTGATTTCATGGAGGCTGAGGAAAGAGTCTGGGGAGACTGAAAGTTTTTAAGCTCCTCAGACACAGAAGTTTCTTTGTTCAGTCGGGGAAGGTATTGAACTGAAACTGCTCCACTCCCTGACTCTGCTGCTTCAGCTCCTTCCCTTCCAAAAAGAGTGCTAACCCTCTCGAGTATAATTAACTTATCGGGAAATAAGGAATTCCTAAAGAAGGTAGTATCTTTTACTTAATGGAAAGATCTTGAGGGTTGGCGCTCCCTGTGTTTGCCTTGTTTTCTGGATTATCGGTTAGTGTTTACCTATCTTCTTCAAGATACATGTTAATTTTTTTTATAAAAATGTGCCCTCATAGTCTTCTGTAAATGCTGTCGCAGTTTTCCCCCTTGGCTGCTGCCGCCACCTCTCTTCCTCCCCTCCGCCCCCTCTCTGTCCTCAGGATGACGAGTTAGACTACATATTTTTCAGCTTGTACAGGAGAGGTCTGTATTGCATTTTGATCCTTGCAAAGTGTGTCTTAAGAACCTCCATTAGAGAAAAAAAGTATGTGCTAGCTGGTGGTCTCATTTCTTAGAATTAAGTTCAGTTGAACCTCCAAGTTAATGTAGCCTTGTTTGCTTTTGATGACCACTTTGCCCTTTGTAACTTTTGAAAGGCATCCTGTTTGAAGTGGAAAACCAAGTGTGAAGTTTTGGTGTAAGGTTTTGTACTGCTGGTGCTGGTTAAGTTACGCTAACTAGTTGCGTGCCGTGGAAGAAGTGTTGTTCACCACAGACTCATTCTGTGTGCCTCAAAGAGGCAATTACTGGTTAGTTCTTCTGTGAAGGCAAAGTATTTATCATATTGTGAATGTTCAAAATGATCTGGTAGCCACAGGTCTGTGCTAATTTATTTTTTTTTGTTCCTGTTTGTCAGACTCAAAAGCAGTGTGTTGGTCAGATAAGATTTGTGTGCTTCAGTCTCTCAAGTGTCTGAGATATGTTGGTAATTGTGAGGCCTGAGCAAAGTCATTTCTATGCAAAATTTCTAGCACTCCTACATGTGTAGTTCTGTAGCAGCATCAAGTAATGTAGTGCTTGAGGAAAAAGTTACTAACCCAACTCCATCTGTTTGATCTACTGTGAGGAAAAATGTTAACATTTAACTGACTGAAAGTGGCTTCTGTGGCTGATAACAAGTAAATGATTGGCTTGCAATTTATAGACTTACCTTTCCAGGCAGCAGTAAGAGTTATTCTTAGGTATCAGAAAGAGCTGAACAAAATAAATGGCAGTGAACTTCAGTTTCCTTATATGGCTTGTACTTGGCAGAAAAGCAATGAAGGCTAAACAGAGTAATCCTTTTACAAAGAAGGATCACTTTCCAAAGCAGTGTTTTAGTCCCAATAATGACTCTAGATTCTTGGGAGGGTAGGGTGGGGTGGTGTGGGGGATGGGGAATTGTAGCAATGCATGACAAATTTAGTTGTAAACCACTATGTTCATAATGGATGCAATTTCGTTTCTTTTCAGACCTTTTGTGTTTCTCCTGATGGTCTTGATATTTTTCAATGCCATGTAGAAGAATAGGTCCTTGTAGTGGAGCCAACTTTTTACGCTAGTGTTTTGTCACCATGGTAGCTATGGATAAAGCCCCTTTTAATGATGAAAGTGTAATTCAGTACTGCTTACAGCTAATGGTTATATCATAGAATGCCATTCATGTCATTAACATAGTTTAAGAGTTATGAAGGAGTGTATTCTTTCTCAGCATCAACTGTCTCTACTGAAAATCAGTCTGACATTGATATTCATATTGAATAAAATGATGATAAAATAATATTCATCATGAATGAAATGATTTAACTATACGTATGGTAGATCATGTTGCTTGAAACAGCACTTTCATAGGTATGTGTTGATGGCTTGAGGAAACATTCTTTTGACCTGGCTATTCCTTGCTCATGAATTAAATTAAGCTCAAGTAAACATCAGTAATTTTAAGTAGCTATGCTTGCAATCAAATAGCTGGAAGTTACAGCATATGGCATGCCATGGGATATGATTATCATTAGGATGATTGTATTTGTAAAAATATGAATAGATTTGTCTTGTGACTAAGATGCCTATGAGATAATGGTTGGTATAAATGCAGTGCTCTATAGGGTATTCATCTGCACGTCACATTCATACAGAATTGATGAGGGGGCTCCATGGAGAAAGTAGTATTGATCACAAGTTGCATAGTGTATTAATAAGCTGGTGGTATAAGAAAACGGTATTATGTTTTGTCCTCAGTAGAATTTGTTCAGTCTGTAGTACCAGGCATAAAGAGCCATGCTTGGAACATCAAAGCTAAGTATTTCTAGAATATATATAATGTAGCATGTTAGCAGTAGGTTCTAGAAGTAGAAGGCAATGGGAGCAAATTCCTCAACTCAGCTTTCCTGTTGGGGTGTAATGAATCACTGGCTGTCTGCTTTGTTTTCTTGGTTTGTTTTTGGCCTTCCTGCTCCCAAGCAAAAAGGAAAATCTTCTAGGGAAAATGTTACGTAAAGATCAAATGGTTGATATGTCATATTTTCAGCAGATTCTCCCTATGGAATAACCTGGTCGGCTAGAGGAGGGTCTACCATTTATTCCATATAGAGGCATTAAAAATCTAACCTTTTCTGAATGGGTAACTAGTCAAGTTGATAGAAAAGCTGCTCTTATGGATATTTTCATACTAATATGAAAATAGTAGACTGTATTCCTATGTAACCATGCAAATGTTGGTGGTGGCAGTTGATACAGGGCGCTAAAAGTGGATTATTTGGAAAATGAAGATTGAGAAACAACACTGTTTTACCTTGTCAGCTTTGGAGTCAGTAAAACAATATGTCAGACAACACTTCTCATGTCAAAGTGAAAACACTGAAGGTAAAAAGTTAATCAGTTTGTGTTGTAAATAGGCTGTAGATACAATACTACCCTCGCCCCAACCCCAATTTAGAATGTGCGCTGTTTGTGGCAACCTGTTACATACTAGCTTAGTGTCTTTGAAGCATCTGTGAAGTCTAGTGCACACTTGTGAGGTACAGATTATGTCTTTTACAACTTTGAAAGTTTAACTGATTGAAAGTTTTGCTCAATGTTTTGAACGCATAAGGTGTATCATTTTGTCAGTGTTGTGGGTTAAGTTGTGAGCATGGCATAAGAGACTGTGATCAAGTTCTGGACAGCAAGTACTTTTTCTTGATGAAAGCTTCAAGTGTGGATTTCCTGCGGCCTATCTAGTTTTCTTTGCCTCTTGGGGAGCCACTGCAGTTTCCAAATATGAAGGTGGCATGCAGAGCCCACTGTATCAGCACAGGTGGCACACTTGTCTGTCACTGAGTAAGTATCAGTAAAAATTAGTAGGTCTAGGTAACACTGCCTAGTGTACTTTGGTAATAACTTATTGTTAAGCAATGCTATTGATTTTAAGATTATATAGGGACGGGTGATATGTAGAGGAACTTAACTGCTCTTAGGACAAGATAAGTGTGGCGGTTTTTTTTGCCTGTATTCATTAAAATACAGCTTTTACTTCTAATTAAGAATAGAGTGTTCATGTATTGTGAGTAAAATGGTTTAAATGTTAAGATTTGAAAGTAAGGATGCTGTTTTAGGAGAAATTTATAAATCTCATCTTCTGCTAAGAAAAATGAAAAGTGAATATTGCTATGCTGGAATTGGTGGTATTTTTATTATATAGACATCTTGGGATAATTCTGCTTTTTCTTCCCTTTCTTAGTTAGTGAGTTTCTTTAAGATACTTTTTCTGGTGTTTATATTTCCGTATGGGTGTTTGGCTTATTACTGTGTTTAATTTCACCCATAATTCCTCTGAAGGTAATACAGAAGCATGATGTTTCAACACCAACTTTCACCTTCCACCTTTAAAAAGACATTGTGACTTTGCATAATTGAGAAATACAACTAAACAAACCTCTTCATTTGGTCTAACTGAAACCAAACTGACTTGTACTTATATTGGAGAACTTCAGTGTTGTGACTAGCTTCCCAAGGGTAGTTTATGTTGAAAAGCAGATTAGTTCTTTCTGTATCTGGAACTGATTTGTAGATACTTGATACTAAGTGATCATTTTACATAGGAACAAAAAGTGATGATTAATCAGAGTCTAAGGACAATGTGAGCTGTCTTGGCTGATTTGGCTATTCTGGAGGTTGCAATAACGTCAGTAGGTAACTGAGCCTTTGGAGCTTCTTGTGTTTGAAGGCTCTATCTAGTTAGATAAGATAGTATGTACTCTCCTCCCCTCTTTATCTGCTTAATTAGACAATGAATGGGATGGCCATACTTTTTTTTATCCTGCTTTCTGGCATTGCCAAGAAAACATTAGATAACAAGTGGTGTACACAATTTTGATTAGGGAAGGCCAGGGGAATGCTTTGTGCCTTCCACTGTTCCATCCAGTGATTAGGCACAGGCTAAATACTAAAGATTACTTACAATAGCTAGGACAACTGTTGTACCTATAAGATCAAAACCATGACAAAGAAAGAAAGTGATTCCAAAATGCATGATCTTTTTTCGTTCCCCAATTTTTAAATACCCAGTATTATACAGTCTCACATCTTTTGTAAGTAGACCTATGGTTTCTCCAACTTCTGTTTCACTCTTTTGTATCATTTAATTCTGCAAGCATAAACCTATATTATATATGCAGAGTAAAACAAACTGGTGAAAGCAAACATTCTTTAAGATTCCCTTATTTAGATGTACATTGTGAGAATAATGAATGGAAGAAACTGTAGATCAGTTATCTTCAGGGTGATCAGTTTTGACTTCACTGGGTGCATGACCTTCTTTTCCAAGAAAAAAAGTCTTCTAAGCACTCTGAATTTTCCACGTTTGTATAGTTCAGTATGTACAGTGCTATGCTTCATGTCTTGTAGGCCCTGTCATGAAGCTGGCTGGGATGGAATGAACAGAGATACATAGACATAATCCAAGTAGTGAATGTTCTGACTGTCTGGTCTGTCACATGCTGCCAGTGGGAGAGATTGCAGCTGTTCAAGTAGAATTTCCTTTCTAGGAATAAGCAGGTAGGAAGGAAATACTTGATTTAGGAGTCTTGAGTTTTGTTTCTCGTAAATTTAAAATTGCTCTTCTGAAGCAGATGGTAGGGGTATAGTTGTCTTCCTGTGTTCAGTGACTGCTTTTTGTGTTGGTTGTCTGAGGATAGCTTTAGGAACAGAAGAAGCTCTGAAGTGGTTTGAAGCGTTAGTAAAAGTTACAAATACTTGAAATGAAACACAGACCTTTCCACATTAAGAGTTAAATTATATCTCCCTGTGAAGTGGCCAGGGCCTTATTCTCCTTGGTGGGGAAAGCTCCAGTATTAATAACTAAATTAAAAATATTTGAAGTTCTGTTAGTATGTTAAAAGTAGCTGAAGAAGGATGGTCTTAGTGTCTGAAGTACTGTGCCTTGAGTTTGGAGCCTGCTCATCAATTTTCAACTCTAGTTGGCCAAAGAAGTTCCTATGGCAGCTGCACTGGGGGCTCTGTCTTCATAGAGAGTTCTGGAAAAATGTGTCATATTTTAACTTAGTCCTGTGTCCATAATGTGGAGTCTAATTTTATTATAGTTGCAGGCATTATTTCTTCTTCCTTGCCCTCCTTGTCCTTGGAGTTTTTCAGTATATGTCTTCCAAAGCTTCCAAGTCTACTAAGGCAAAGCATAGGTGCTGTAAGCTACATCAGTACATCTGAACAAACGTCTGAAATGCAATGCCGGATTTCTTGTGAATGTCAGTTACAGGTTCAGTCATCCAAAATGACTGTGGATGCCATTTAAAGTGTTTGGATGGTGAAAAGTGTTTCCAGGCTTGTCTGGAAGACTTCTACTAAAAAAACTCTTGGCTGCTAATAAACTCTTTGAGCAATGTTTTTTTTCCCCAGCACATGTCTGTAGTTGTCCTGGCATTATTCTACCTGAGGGGAGAAATAACAGTTTAGAAGATCAGCACATTCTCACTAGTTTGATTAAATTACTGCAGGTCTTCTATATTTACTTACAGGTAACCCTGAGGATAGGATGGAGGTTTATGTTTAAAACTGGATATTGGAGAACTTGTAATGAATGATACTAATGCAAATTGTAGGGTTTTTTCCTCTGTAGAAATGTTATGTTTAATAAATTGTACATGCTCATGCATGCTTGTGGTTGAAACAAAAACAGAAAACAAACAAAACAACCGCCAAAATTAAAAAAAATTGGCTGCAAAAGTATTTACAAGGTTGAGGCCTGTGTTTTCAGTAAAAGTAATCTTTCAGTGTGGCAGCATAGCAGTCTAAATCTTTCCTGACTTAAAACAGTCTGTATATACTCTTTCTATGCTCATGCTACAGAGTATAACATGGAGGTGTTGGATTTACTTAGTTTGCACTTTGGCCACCAGGGTAGGTGTATCTGAAGGAGGAGTTGAATGTGCGGACAGCTGTTGATACGCATTGATACCCTGCTGTTGGTATGTTTGCTTGCTGTAGCAAATCAGTCTGTAGTGACTTGGAATGTTAGCTTGGTAATTAGCTGCTTTTAGGAGAACATATTGATTTTGGTTACTTCTGGTCACATAATCATCTGTGATGTTAACCTTGGAGCTGCGAGTCATCTAATTTCTGAAGTACTCCATATTTTTGGGGATTGGCAATAAAATTCATCACTGAGGGAGAAAGTTAAGAAGTTCACATTTTCTGATTCATAGCTATCCTGTCTTTACACCATTTACTTTAGTTTGTGCTTTACTAAATTTATATAGGGTGATTTATTCTGAATAATTATTGAATTCTTTAGTAGATCATCTGGGGGGAATTACAGGCAGAGGAAAATAAGTGTAGAATTCTAGAAAATAGTATTTGGAACAAACCTAGAATTTTACTGAAAGGTCACTTTTGTTGGTTCACATATAGATGTTGGGAAACTGTTAAAAAGCAAGGTAACAATTAAGTGAAGAACTTAACTCTTAAGTAGGAAGAGAAGAAAAAGATGGTTAAACCTGTATTTTCGCACCTTTTCTGGGAGTGTGAAGGAAGATCAACTGGAACTCTGAATTTGGCAAGTCATCTGGCTCTGATTCTGAGGCATACGATCAGAAATTATATGGGGGAGGGATAAACTAGCAGAACGTTACTATTTTACTCTACTGTTGTGTAACTACAGGGCATCTTATTTGTGTCTTTTAGGAATATTTTTTTTTTCCCTTTTCTCTGAACAGTGTTTTGTGAGGGAGGGAGGTTTCTGTGGCTATAAGAAAATCCTGTTCTTCCAGTGCAGTATTCTTAATCTAGCTGTTAATGCTTTGGGTCCAGTACCAGAGATTTCATCTAAATAAATGAAAATATGAGCAGTACAAGTACTAGAAAAGCAGGGTAGACTTAAAATAGATTTTAATAGACTTAGATGAGAATAATTTACTCTTCTGCTTGTATTTACCTGAATGAGCTCTTCTGATTTTCAAGGAGCACTTTACTTTGTCTTGCTTTACTAAAGCAAAGCAGAAGTGTTGTGAATCATGGCATTCCTCTGTACTTTTCG
This sequence comes from Myiopsitta monachus, assembly GCA_017639245.1. NCBI lineage: Eukaryota > Metazoa > Chordata > Aves > Psittaciformes > Psittacidae > Myiopsitta > Myiopsitta monachus. The sequence continues at coordinate 22,700,582 of CM029941.1, forward strand.
CAGTGTTGCTCTTAATAGAGAAAGACAGTGGAGCAGGGAAATGTTTCTATGGGATTTCGTTGTGGGAAATCTGTGGGAGAGGTCAAGATTTCAAATGTCCTGTAGTTTTTCATGACATTAGTGTTACTGAACTGGTTTTTTGATGGCAGCCTGTGATGTCTCAAGGGAAGGATTATGTCCCTGTGAATGGATCAGGTTAAAAAAAAGTGTTACGGAGTGAGAGAGAAACATGTCTTTAATCAATATGTGTTTCTTGTTCTGTTACTTACTTCGCTCTATACCTAAACCAGCTGATTAAGAACCAACAAATTTTTCATTCTGGTGCTCACTGTGCTTTGACTGTCCGAGATGGTGCAAGTCCCTGCCTGTTTCCACTGAATTAAAATGTATGTATTTGCTCATTCTAGATCCACAGATCACCCATCATTCCGTTTCTGTTAAATCTCATTGAAGCTTTAAGTTTCAGCTTCAGAATATGAAATAATCTGCAGAGAAGTAACCTTTACTCAAAATGAGAATGTTATCCATTTTTCCCAAACTTGTATTAACTTGTTTTTAATCTTTGGGAACCTGAAGGGAAGTATGCACTGGACAATTTAAATTATTTTAAATCAAAGTTATGAAATTTTCTGAAATTCCTGCTTTATGCTGTTTTGCTTGGTTTTCCTATTCTGAGAAAAGGAGGATGACAGGTTAATAGCAAATTAGCATGGTACTGTTCCACTTTTTACTTCAGTAGTGTCAAAGTAGCATTATAACTCTTTTTTTTCTCATGCTAGAAAGCACAGGATGTCAGAAGTTAAGTAATGCTTTAAGCTGAGTTATTATTAAGTCAACTTTGAATTCAGTTTTGAGGCTATAATTTGCACTATGATGGGAAGGGAGAATCTTAGTTCTACTTAAACCTCCTGTCAGGTGAAAAATTGTTTTTGGCTTTACATGGTGAATTATTATCTTACATAATAAAGATAACAGCACTTTCAATATAATTGCCTAGATTCTAAGTAATTTATGAAATTTGTATTGTAAGCAACAAGGCATCATTCTTCCCTATCTAAAGAGGCAAATATACTTTGGAAGCCATTCAAGAATAGCCTTCTGTTAATTTTGTTTTAACAGTTGCTTGTCTGGTCTTCAAAATGTCTGATGTGGTAAAATAAAAATAACAGCTCTTCTTTTTTCTTTAAACATCATCTGTTGGCTTTGAGGAACACAAGACTAAGTAAAGACAAAACCAATTTTGTTCAAAAAATATCAGCTTCAAAGTTTCAGTACAGTGGTGGGAGTGAAAAGAGATTGTAAGTTGGCAAAAATCAAATGTGCATTGTGAGAGTAAAGCCGAGTAAACAGAAGGCAAGAATAACAGTGCTTGGCCACATGGGAGGTGTGAAAAGTCTTGTAGTTAGAGCCACAGATAACAGAGAAGAGCAAATCACAGATGTGAGCAACTGATTGGAATAAATCAGGATCTATGTATCAGTTGTAAAATGAATGTGGAAGAAAATAGTAGACAGAGGTACAGGTCAGGGATTCTTTTATTTGCCCAGGATGGTAACTCTTAAAACTGCAGAGAATAACATTGAGCTAAATGTGTCATAATTGTTGTATAAATCAGAGGGAGAAGATGCTCAGAATCTGGAAAATACAGAATACAGGGGTTTTTTTGGTGTGTGTGTGTGTGTGTGTGTGTTGGTTTTTTTTTTTTTCCCCAAATCTGACAATCCCCAAATGGGAGGGAATGCACATATCCGCATGCACTTGTGTTTTTTGAACTTTGATCTGTGAATATATTTCCATTTGTGTTCCTATTACCACAGACTGAATTGTGAAACCTGTCTAGATTTGATGCAGCAATCTTTCCGGGCAGTTTATCCATTTTATTAGCTAGAGGGTTCTAAGTGTGATTCTTCCTCCCATGCATTCAACCTCTGCCTGCTTTGTATCTCAAAGTCTCATATTGTTTTGGGCCTGCTATATTCTTCTGACTTCTGTTGTTTGTTCCATCCTAGTTTTAGCTAGGAATTCTGGCAGTTACTTTTTCGGGGGGAGTGTATGTAAAGCAGGTAATCAGGGGCTATTTTGTTTTAATATATGCACCATATGATTTAGAAAGAAAAATAATTAACCAAGAATCTTCCAATAAGAAATAGTTTCTTCCCTCCTACCCCATCTGTTTTCATTTGTGCTGATCTCCTATGTGTTGCAGATTGCCTGAATTTATCTGCAGGAAATTAGATGGATAGTCTAGTTAATAGATGAGAACTTTTCTTGTGTATTGAAATACTGCATATTTACAGCAGTGCAGCTTGCTTGTTTAAAAACCTTTGGTATCTGCTGCAGATGGCTGCATAGTCTAAGGAGTGGCTTCCTGGCTGCATTGAACATGAAGTGCCAAACATGATTAGAGCAGTTTTGTTCTGGAATGCCAAAATACATTGAATCCGTTCAGGAAGCAACATATGTCAAATGAATAAAAGTATCATGCGAAACAGATTGTGATTGTTATGTTTTTGGTTTGGGGGTTTGGTTTTTGCTGATTTTATTTTGTTTGTGTTTTTTTTTTTTTTCCTCAAATCTGATATCTTTCCTGAAGTATGGGGTTAAAAAGAACCTCTTATATTGAGGATATTATTAAATATGAATTGCTGACTTACACATTCAGCTTTTTCACTACTGTTTGTTTCTCCATACCCTGTTTTCCTCCTGGTTAACATATGCCGTAGATGGAACGTGGAACAAGGAGGTTATCAATAGGTGTGCTGTATAGGAAAAAGTATTGTGTTCCTTCTTGGATAGCTAGGCCTGCACACAGGATACAGGTATTCAGTGTGGTTTTGGTCGTTAGTTGCTTGCTTTTGGTGTCGGGTGGGTTTTTAATTTTCCTCCCTTTTTTAAATTTTTTTTATTTTTTTTTTTTAGTAAAGGCTAGTAGCTTGTGTGTTTGTTCACATTCCTGTGAGAGTTGTGTGTAATTGCTTGATAGCAAACCAGGGTTGATGAAAATAAAAGTCAGCAGTGAAAGATCTTCCTTCTGCCCAAACTCTAATTCTGGCAAGTTCTCGAGACAGGAAGTGGGAATTTTTGCAAATAATAGCTCCAAATATTGCAGGATTTTCTTATTTTATTAAGAAACAAGCCCAGTGCAGAGTGCATTTTGTTGCATATTATTTCTTGTTTGCAAGGGAGGTGGTAGCCCCTTTGATTCCTCGTACCTGGAAGGCAAAGATATTAAAAAATTAATTGACAGAAAAATACATGACTCTCTAGAAGATGCAGTTCCATCTGATCAGTTTTTAACTAATATTTTGCATAATTTTTTCTTATCTAAAGTAATCTGAAAGCCTTGATTTTATAGCTCTTAAGTTTGGAAGAGTGAAGTATGTATCTTTAAAGCAATTTTGCTTCTCCTTTCTGAATGTTGTTTTTCCTTGTTTGTTTTTTCTCTTCCATCTCTATGATTAGACCTACAGCTAAAAATTAACTTCAGTGAATTATCTTACGTAAGCTCCTTCTTATTGTTCTGTCTTGTGCAAGAAGTGACGGGTCCCTGAAAAAAGAGAGAGTGAAGGCAAGTGTTTTCTTTTTGTAGCAGAGAGCATAATTACCATAATTTCTATGCCTTTTTTTTTTTTTTCTTTTTTGGTGATATTAAGTGCTTAGTTGTGAAGCTTGATTATGTTCCTGCCTCCTCGATTGAAAGAGGAGATGCTGGTTTTTCTTTTCCTGTTCTAAATTCTACCCTTCCTGCTCCCTGAAATTTTTAGCTCTCCAATGATAATGATACCACCAACTAAGAATGTGCTCATGTGCTGAGAGGTGAGGCATACAGTCCAAAGCAAGTTCTGGAGTTGCTTGTTTGTGTCTAGCTTCACATCAGTTGGGTTCTTGTGTGCTATTCTGTTTGTTCTGGCAGTCCATCTGTCTTCCCTGATTGTGATCTGTCTTATTTTGTCTCAGCCTTCTCTGGGGTAGTTAAGAGAAAAGCTACAGAAAACACGTTCGGGTATACAAGGGCTTTCTTTCTTTTCAGCCTTTGTTCTTCTGTAAAGTGTGATGTTCTTCTTCATTCTAGTCACCAAATTCTGTTTCAGGAAGGGCAATGGTCCTGCTAGCTGATGGGAGATCTGACCTGCTCAAGCACAATTCATTCCAGTGTTCTACTCCTTTCCCAGGTATCAGTGTCTACAGCACTGTTCTGTAGCTATTGAACTGTAGGAAGTACCAGAAATAGTAGTGCAGGGAAATGTTCTATGAGGTCTATGTTTTCCTTCTTTGTTTCTGAAATGTACTTCTAGTGCACCATAGCAAGTATTTGTGGGTGTTCCCCTCTGCCTTGCCACCGTAGAGGTATCTGTTATTTCTCTAAAGTCTGATTTGCTGGCATTCTTAGTGCGAAATATCAAGTTAAAAATTTATTCCCAGTTCAGTCCTCACCATCACTGGTAAGAGGAATTAACTTTTCAAATGGACTTGGAAATATCTTTTGTTATGGGTGGACTTGATGATATGGTCGGACTATCATAATGTTACTGAAGTTCTACAAAACGTAATCTTCACAAGGCTGTTTTTCACTGTTCAGAACCTAGAAGTGATGGCAAATTGCAATTGCAGTATATTGTCTTTTTTAACTGTTTGACCAACTTAAACTCTCACCAAAGCTCTTGCCATTCTGAAAAGCAAGTCTATGGAGTCTACTGATTTTTTCTTCTTTTTCTTTTTTTCCTTCTTTGGCGTTCACTCCAAATTTCCTGCTAACATACTTCTGTGCTGTTTATAGCATTGTAGAAACAAGTGCATGGATTTACCCAGTATCTCTTTTGTTAGAGTTGTCTTGATTTTTATTTTTTTTAGGTACTTTGCAACTTAATTCTACTCTGTGTGATTTAATTAACCATGACATAAACTTGTTGTGACTTTTAAAAACATATTGGCTGTTATGCTTTATTTAATTGTCTCTTGTGGTTTCTTCCCGAAAGTATTTGTTCTCCTTAGGCTTCCAAGACATTGATAATGTTGACCTGGGAGCAGACCATAGCATCATGGAATATTTTTTTTTAATTTTTTTTTTAGAAAGCTATTTCAGTTTCTTCCTGTCAGGAGTTACTTGCTTTATCATGAGCACTTCTTGACAAGGTAGCTTCTTGTCTTGGTCACTTTGGAATTTAAGAGGGGTTTTTTTGGTTAGAAGAAAGTAAGTGTAAATAAATTTTAACTTAGCATGTTGGGAAGGTGGTCTGTTTTGTATACTTTAGTTTCATTCCCTCAAGCCTTTTATAAATGTAAAGCATTGCTTTGTAGGGAAATAATTGACTTTTTTATTGCAAAAACAGGCACAGCATTTGCTGAGCAACGGTGCCTTGCACTTATGAAGACCACATCTTGTAAATAGTTATTTTACTTCTTAACTCTGAGTGTGGAACATGAACTGCTGACATAGTCACTGTCTGGACCATAACTGTTTAGTGATCTGACTGTCTTAACTGCTTCTTGGTCGCCTGGAAATATTTGTCATGGTTAATTTTTACTTTTTGAATTATTCCCCCATCCCTACTCCCTAAGCTTCTTGTCTTCACTGGTTGACTCTTTTCAGAAAAAAACCCATCAAAACTAGGAATCCAAGGCAGTGTAAATTATTAAATGTGACCTACATGAATAGATTTTGCTACCAGCACGTGCTGTTGTGAGCATTAAAATGTGTCAGTAATAAATAATAGTAATAAATAATAAATAAATAATCACCTTTACTTTAAAGGAGAAAAGAAAGCCAGTGACTGAATGTGTAGTCCTACATTCTGCTGCATCTCCTCTGACATAGGCAATATGTTTCCTTTTCCTTCCTGTGTCTGGATCCTTTTTGTCATGTGTGAAGACTTGAAACTGAAGGTCAGTGAGTTGATGAGCAAGCTGATCTAATTAGAAAAATATTCGTCCTGATATCTTGCAGGTCAGTTACTTATGGGACACTCATGGTGTGGTCGTGTGAACCCTAGATTTAATAAAAGGCAGGTTTGAGGGGAAAATGCAGGGCTTACTCTTTCTTTAGCAGTCTCTAGTTTGAATTAAGCACAGTGAGAATTGACTTGCCTTTTAAGTCGCAGTTGCTGGTTTTGAATAGTCTTTCACTTGGTCGCAGTAAATATAAATGTTGCTCTTCATTGTGATTGATTAGATCCTGAATTATTTTTCCTTAAATAGTCAAAAGGGCAGTTGAAAACTGGGATACTAACCCAGTTATGTCTCTCTCCTGGCGAATTTAAAGGGTACCACCTCCTACCTTTCCTGCTTTTTTTGCCATATACAGGTTGACTTCTAGACTTGAACAGTAGGCTGGGAATTTTATGCCTGTCTGTCAAAATGGTTCTTAATTGCTGCAGGGGAGAGAAGTAACTAACTAACTGTGGTAAGAGCTGAAATTGGTAAAGGAGAAGAAGCAATAAAGTCCTTTTCTCCTGAAGGCTACCTTGCAGAGCACTTGCTCTTGAGACTTCTATACCTAGCTTCTTTAGCTCCTAGGGATTTCTGGTAGCTTTATGTTTTTCGTAGTCTGGAGGGATCTCTTGATTGAAATGCGTAGATCAACAGTATTTGAATGTGGGATGCCCTGCTGTCAAGTTAGATCCCGAGGCTAGTGTGAATGGAGAACTGACAGGTGATGGGCAGTCAGTATGATTTGTAAACAAGTTTATATGTTATGTATTATCACTGGTAGAATGATGGACTCAGAAATGTCTGTCACTGATACTGTGTGAAGAAGCCATTACTGAATTTTACTTTTTCATTTCAGATAGGCAATGTTGAGCCACCTTAATTTATGGAGGGATTAAAAGTGCAATGTAATATAGGGGGAAGCAGATACAAGAACAGGAGGTATTTAATTTCATTGTTCTAAAATCTCAGAAATTTACCACCTGGGTGTAAAGTTGCTGTCCCCTCTAGTGTCGGCTACATACAATAGTCTCACTTGGCTGTCCTGCACTCATGAAGTGCAGGAGACAGAGCATCTGTCTTCTCCCAGAAGGGCCCAGCCCATACAATGCGGAGGGGGTGGATTGATGGGTAATTGAGGTAAACAGAAACATGTTTTTTCTGTGTTGGCACTAGCTTTTTAAGACTCTCTGATTCTCTGCTATTATCTGCTTCTCTGAAGAGCCTAGACTGGAGTGATGTGGGAAAGCACTAGTGAGTTTTTTGTCCCCTATCTAATAGAAGGGGGGAGAAGTATCCCAGTTCTTTTTGTCCCAAGTAGAGGTAATTTTCTGATATTTAAGTTGAGTTGTATGGGCTTTTTTCTTCAGACACTCCGACAATTAGCATTAGAAGTAATTAGCAACAAATACTTCTGCAAGAGAGCTTTGCTGGACATTGTCTGCTTACTGGAATGGTAACGTGTCAAATAGATTTGAAAACATCCTTAAGTGGGTAAGCTATTTTTTTATTTCAGTAGTTGTCTATTTGTACGTCCTGCTCTCTAAACCACAGAATAACTGCGTATCTTCTGGTTGATTGATAAGTACTTCATGTAGCACATCAGAGATAATAGCGATTGCTGGAAGATAATTTCTTTTCCAAGAATGCAAGGATGGAAATAAAGCTCAGAAAAATATATTAAGTCCCAAATTGTTTTGAATGTTATATTTGAGAAGATAACTTATGTGTTAGTTTTTCTTCCAAATTATGAAGTACAAAGATTAAGCTAAGGAGGATTTGGAGATAGCAGATTTTTAAAGTAGTTTCTGAATGGTGATGATCTTCATATTTGGCAGGAACTAGTGTAATGATAGTAAATTCTCTGGGTCTGAAATTTCATCTTATGAAACAATTTTTTCATGTCTCCTTCATGTGTACTTCATTTGTGAGAGTCTATCTGTAATAAGAATCTAGAGTGTGGTAAATTGCAATCTACTCTGAACCTGAGGGCATGTGTATCCCTTTTTGGCACAACTTCATGTTTGAATTCATCCCTCTCTCTCTGAGGGAATATGTGATTGAAAAACTATGATTTGCATTCATGTTTTCTGTTTGTAAAGTTATGTTTCTTCTGATTTTTTTTCCTAGTTTGTTGTGGTTTTGGTTGGGATTTTTTTTTGCTGTTGTTTTTTTTTTTGTTTGTTTGTTTTTTGTGTTTGTTTTGTTTATTTTTTTTTGTTTGGTTTGGTTTTGTTTCCCCCTTTTCTCCTCTCCCCTTTTTTTTTTTTTAAATGCTGTAGTATTGTCTCTTTTGGGGAAGTGTAAGGGGACTTTTGAGGGACTGGAATCTAGATTTAGTGCAACTGTCATGTCAAATGCTGGGCAGCAAAGGGTCATGATAAGTGTAGGTATTTTTATATTCTGGTGTATGACTAGAATACAAGCTGCACACTGCTTTTTAGGTATATGTGTTTACATTATATATATGTATATATCTCAACATCCTGAAATAAGAGGGGAAAATGGATGTTTTAAAATCCTTTTATTTTAAGATCAAAATAGGAATTACTCTCTTTGCTGACATCATAATTTTTTTGGTATCGTTATTGTTACTTGGATATGAACCATGAGTCTTGCATGCTGAAACTATAGCAAGTAGTGAAGCTAAGGTTAGTGAGATTAACATACATTAATGAAGAGGGCTCCTTTGCTCCCCTCCCATTGAGTTGTTAATCTGGAGAAGAATTTAGAATTCAGTGTAAAATTCAGGTGTTTATGTTGTGTAAAAACAAGTCCAGCTATCAGCAGCAAATGCTTAATCTTACAAAGTACCTGCAAATTGATGACCTCTGCTGTCAATCACCAAGTTTCAAGCAATCTGACTTTATATAACCAAAATGTCTATTAACACTTTGGAGGATAGCAGTCGAGTATGCTTAAGCACTTCTTCCTGATTTTTTAGAAGTGTAATAAATACATGTCAGAACAACTTCTTGCAGTATAGGAAAATTAATGTGTGTGTTATCTGTAATTATATGTATCCTGTTTGTCCCGCTTAATGGAAAAAAATCAGATACACAAAGTAGTTAGTTGCTTTTCGAAAGTAATTTTGAAGAACATTTGTTTATTGTTATATCAAATTGCCTTATTTTAGCTGCTAAATTATCAATTTTGTATGTGCATTCGTAGTAATTGTCATGATTTAAGCTGTAAATCACGCAGCCCATTCACTCACTTCCCCCTCTTTCTTGCCCCCCGCTCCAATGGGAGGGGAATGGGGAGAAGAATCAAAAGAATGTAACTCCCACAGGTTGAGATAAGAACAGTCCAGTAACTGAGGTATAACACAAATCACTGCTGCTGCCACCAATAATAATAATGACCCGGGAAATATGAAGAAAGAGAATACAACTGCTCACCACCCAACCAAGCCGAGAGAGAGACTTCCGGGTTCCTGCCCCCATTTTTTTACATCCTGGGCATGACGTGCTGTGGTGTGGAATACCTCTTTGGTCAGTTTGGGTCAGGTGTCCTGTCTCCGCTTCCTCCCGGCTTCCCCTCCTCCCTGGCAGAGCATGAGACTCAGAAAGTCCTTGGTTAGACCAAAACATTACCCAGCAGTAACTGAAAACACTGGTGTTATCAGCTCTGTTCCCAGGCCGAAAGTCAAAAACACAGCGCTGCACCAGCTACCAAGAAGGAGAAAAATGACTGCTGCTGCTGAACCCAGGACAGTATCCACCCCTTATTCCATACCATTCACGTCATGCTCAGATCCCACATTTTCAATATACCATCACATGTATATGTATGCATCCACACACACAGAGGGAGAGAAATCATTCGTCAGTGCATGGACCAATACCTATAAAACTGCTGAGTCCATTCGATTCGTGATGTCAAGCTGCATCTCCTGCAACAGTCCTTCAGAGCAGGGGAGGCCGTGTGCAGTGTTGGATCATTGCCTGCTGATGCTGATCGTTCCTTTACTGCAGAACTCATCTGGTTTAATCAAAGTTCATTCTTTGTTGGGATGATGGTCAGGAGGCCAGTCGCTGATGACTTGAAGTCATCTAGTTGGTGGGCTGTAAAAATATTACATAGCAGGCAACAGCATGCAATTGAGTTCATTGACTGTTCTCCCCTAAAATCAAATCTCCTTGAGGTACACATCGGACTTCCCCATCTTCCCGCATTACCCACCAAGTATATCCAGGTCCCTGCGCAAAAGCAATCCCACAAGTGGGTTTGCCTTTACCTGAAGCAGGAATAACCCAGACTGTCTTCCCCAGCAAATTCTTTATGTGTACCACAGGAATGTTGTCCCCCTCCACAGTATGTAGAAGTTCTGACTGGGCTGGGCCAGCCCTGTTGGCAGATCCTCTGGTGTTGACCAACCAGGTGGCCTTTGGTAAATGTGTATCCCAATGTCTGAAAGTCCCACCACCCATTGCTCTCAGTGTAGTTTTTGATAGCCTATTGTACCGTTTGATTTTCCTAGAGGCTGGTGCATGGTGGGAGATGTGATATACCCACTCAGTGCCATGCTCTTTGGCCCAAGTATCTATAAGGCTGTTCCGGAAATGAGTCCCATTGTCTGACTTTATTCTCTCTGAGGTGCCATGTTGCCACAAAATCTGTTTCTGAAGGCCCAGGATAGTGTCCCGGGCAGTGGTGTGGGGCCCAGCATATGTTTGCAGCCATCCGGTGGTTGCTTCCACCATGGTAAGCACATGACGCTTGCCTTGGCAGGTTGGTGGGAGTGTGATATAATCAATCTGCCAGGCCTTCCCATATTTGTACTTCAGCCATTGTCCTCCATACCAAAGAGGCTTTAACTGTTTGCCTTGCTTAATTGCAGCACATGTTTCATGAATAACCTGGGCAACAGTGTCCATTGTTAAGTCCACCCCTCAATCATGAGCCCATTTGTATGTTGCATCTCTGCCCTGATGACCTGAAGTGTCATGGGCCCACCGGGCCAAAAATAATTCACCCTTAGGTTGCCAATCTCAGTCCATCTGAGCCACTTCAATCTCAGCAGCTTTATCTACTTGTTGCCTGTTCTGGTGTTCCTCAGTGGCTTGACTCTTGGGTACATGAGCATCTACGTGGCTTACCTTGACCACCAGGTTCTGCACCTGGGCAGTGATGTCTTGCCACAGTGCAGCAGCCCAGATGGGTTTACCTCTGCGTTGCCAGTTGCTCTGCTTCCATTGCTGCAACCACCCCCACAGGGCATTCGCCGCCATCCATGGGTCAGTGTAGAGATAAAGTACTGGCCACTTTTCTTGTTCAGCAATGTCCAAGGCCAGCTGGATGGCTTTCACCTCGGCAAACTGACTCGATTCACCCTCTCCTTCATCAGTTTCTGCAACTTGTTGTCGAGGACTCGATACGGCCGCCTTCCATCTATGGTGTTTTCCCACAGTGCGACAAGACCCATCAGTAAATAAGGCATATTGCTTTTCACTTTCTGACAGTTCATTATATGGTGGGGCCTTTTCAGCACGCATCACTCCTTCCTCCTCTGGTGACCTTCCAGAATCTTTGCCCTCTGGCCAGTCCATGATGACTTCTAGAATTCCTGGATGCCTGGGATTTCCTATTCGAGCTCGTTGTGTGATTAGTGCAGCCCACTTACTCCATGCAGCATCAGTTGCATGATGTGTAGAGGAGACCCTGCCTTTGAACATCCAGCCCAGCGCGGGCAACCGGGGTGCCAGGAGAAGCTGTGCTTCAGTGCCAATCACTTCCGAAGCAGCTCGAACCCCTTCATAGGCTGCCAATATCTCTTTTTCAGTTGGAGTGTACCTGGCCTCAGATCCTCTGTATCCCTGACTCCCAAAAGCCGAGGGGTCGACCTTGAGTCTCCCCTGGAGCTTTCTGCCAGAGGCTCCAGGTAGGACCGTTCTCCCCAGCTGCGGTCTATAGTACATTTTTAACATCTGGCCCGGTCTGTATTGGTCTGAGGGCTACTGCATGAACTATCTCACGTTTAATTTGCTCAAAGGCTTGTTGTTGCTCAGGGCCCCATTTAAAATCATTTTTCTTCCAGGTCACATAATAGAGAAGGCTTACAATCAAACTGTAATTCAGGATGTACATTCTCCAGAACCCCACAGCACCCAAGAAAGCTTGTGTTTCTTTCTTATTAGTTGGATGTGACATTGCTGTTATCTTGTTGATCACATCAGCGGGGATCTGGGACATCCATCTTGCCATTTTATTCCCCAAAATTGAATCTCCTATGCAGGTCCCTTGACCTTACTCTGTTTTATGGCAAAACCATCTTTCAGCAGGATTTGGATTATTTTCCTCCCTTTTTCAAAGACTTCTTCCCTTGTATCACCCCAGGCAATGATGTCATCAATGTATTGCAGGTGTTCTGGAGCTTGCCCCTGTTCCAGTGCAGTCTGGGTCAGTCCATGGCAGATGGTAGGGCTGTGTTTCCACCCCTGGGGCAGTCGGTTCCAAGTGTACTGGACGCCCCTCCAAGTAAAAGCGAACTGTGGCCTGCACTCTGCTGCCAGAGGAATTGAGAAAAAAGCACTGGCAATACCAGCTGTGGCATACCACTTGGCTGCCTTTGACTCCAGTTCATACTGAAGCTCTAGCATGTCTGGTATGGCAGAACTCAAGGATGGGGTAACTTCGTTCAGGCCACGATAGTCTACTGTTAGTCTCCACTCTCCATTAGACTTTCACACTGGCCATATGGGGCTATTAAAGGGTGAGTGGGTCCTACTGATCACTCCTTGACTCTCCAATCTACGGATCAGCTTATGGATGGGAATCAGGGAGTCTCGGTGTGATATTGCTGCCAGTGCACTGTTGTGGTCATGATTGGCCCTTGTTGTTCTTCGACCTTCAGCAACCCCACAACAGAATCTTCTGTTGGATCAGGATCCTCTGAGAGACCAGGCAAGGTGGACAGCTGCTCCACTTCCTCTGTCTCCAAAGCAGCAATACCGAAAGCCCATCCGTACCCTTTTGGGTCTTTGAAGTACCCTCTTCTGAGGTAATCTATGCCAAGAATGCATGGAGGCTCTGGACCAGTCACAAAGGGTTTTTTTTGCCATTCCCTCCCAGTCAGGCTGATTTCAGCCTCCAGTACAGTCAACTCTTGGGATCCTCCTGTCACTCCAGAAATAGAAATAGGTTCCACCCCTTGACAGCTTGGTGGCATAAGGGTACACTGTGCACCGGTATCTACTAGAGCCTTATACTTCTGTGGGACTGATGTGCCAAGCCATTTGATCCACACAGTCCAGTAAATCTGATTGCCCCCTACCTCCACCTGCCTGGAGGTGGGGCCCCTCTAATAGTCATCACATTGGTCACTCACGTCTTGTTGACAGGAATTATTCCTTATCACAGGAGCTGAAGTAAAATCGGCTCTTCCACTCCATCTGGGACCCTGCTCACCAGAGCCTGAAGCTGCAGCCTTCATGGGGTGATCAGCCCTGACCTTTGTTCTCCTCTTCAATATTCGCACCCGTTCCTCCAAAACTGAAGTAGGCTTTCTATCCCACTCCATCATATCTTCTCCATGATCCCGTAGGTAAAAGCATAGGGTGGCCCATGGTGTGTACCTCCTATATCTTCTCTTTCAAACAGTAGGACCCCTTCTGTTAATAGCTGAGACGTGTGATGGTACACGTGAAGAGCTGGATAGATCATCTCTCAATTGTTTGAGGTCCTGGGACAGTTTTTCCACAGCTGAGATGATGGAAGGGGTGAGATTGTCCTTGAATTCTTGGAGTTTATGAATCTTTTCATCCACTGTTGGTGGTATTCCGTCATTCCAGTAAAACATACTCAGTATGCGCGCCAACATGGCGATTCCCATCACAATCAGCAGGCAGGTCTCAAGGGTATCCAAAGGCCATTCAAAACCTTCAAAATTCTCAAATGATGCTGTAAACGGTCTGGTGGGGGGGTGGGAGCATAAAAGAATGTCTCCTTCACAGGTTGACCACCCAAGGAGGTGAAAAAAATGTGTAATTGCTAAACACTTCTACTATATACCTCCCAAAGTATAGAGTTGGTGACCACACTGGAAAGAGAAACTGGGTCAGTTTCATGATCACTGAGTCTATTGTATTAAAAATCAGTGCAATAAAGTACAATGTAACGAGAACCTTAATCCAAAACCCAGATCTGAAAAATGTTAAGATAAGAAATACTGGCTGTAAGTAAAGTATCATACGCTGAATCTGTGTGAACCAGAGCAACAACTTTCAGAGCCAATAAATCAGCATTGTGACGAGTGGCTATTAATCCTGTCTTATCTCAACCCTTCGTGCCCCAAGTTGGGTGCCAAAAAGAACTGTCGTGGTTTAAGCTGTAAGTCACGCAGCCCGTTCACTCACTTCTCCCTCTTTCTTGCCCCCTGCTCCAATGGGAGGGGGAAATGGGGAGAAGAATCAAAAGAATGTAACTCCCACGGGTTGAGATAAGAACAGTCCAATAACTGAGGTATAACACAAACCACTGCTGCTACCACCAATAATAACAATGACCCGGGAAATACAAGGGAAGAGAATACAACTGTTCAACACCCGACCAAGCCGAAAGAGAGAGACTTCTGGGTTCCTGCCCCCATTTTTTTTACATCCTGGGCATGACGTGCTGTGGTGTGGAATACCTCTTTGGTCAGTTTGGGTCAGGTGTCCTGTCTCCGCTTCCTCCCGGCTTCCCCTCCTCCCTGGCAGAGCATGAGACTCAGAAAGTCCTTGGTTAGACCAAAACATTACCCAGCAGTAACTGAAAACACTGGTGTTATCAGCTCTGTTCCCAGGCCGAAAGTCAAAAACACAGCGCTGCACCAGCTACCAAGAAGGAGAAAAATGACTGCTGCTGCTGAACCCAGGACAGTAATTGTGTTCATAAATTCATCTTCTTGCCTTGTTTGGTATTATTGTTTCAGCTAAACTGTGCATGAAAGGAATCTAAATAACCGTTTTTACTTTGTCATGGTAGATGAAGGAAATGGAAAGGGTATAATCATGTAGTATCTTTTTTTTCTGTTCCTTGAGAAGGTAAATGCTAGGTAAGGAGATCTTATACACAGATATTATACAGACAGTTGATTTACAAATATCTCAAATAGCCTTTTTGTCACTATTAAAGCTCCCTTAATGGAATATTTCTAATGAATTTTGCTTCATTAAGTGATCATTTCCATTGCTTACTGTGTCTTGGGTTCAGCAGTAGCAGTCATTTTTCTCCTTCTTGGTAGCTGGTGCAGCGCTGTGTTTTTGACTTTTGGCCTGGGAACAGCACAGATAACACCAGTGTTTTCAGTTACTGCTTAGTAATGGTTAGTCTGACCAAGGACTTTCTGAGTCTCATGCTCTGCCAGGGAGGAGGGGAAGCTGGGTGGAAACAGAGACAGGACACCTGACCCAAACTGACCAAAGAGGTATTCCGTGCCACAGCATGTCATGTCCAGGATGTGAAAACTGGGGGCAGGAACCTGGAAGAGTTAGTTCAAGGCTCGGTCTTCAGGTGGTGAGCAGTTGTATTCTCTTTGCTTCTATTTCCCTTATCATTATTATTACTGGTGGTAGCAGCAGTGGTTTGTGTTATACCTTAGTTACTGGACTGTTCTTATCTCAGCCTGTGGGAGTTACATTCTTTCGATTCTCCTCCCCATCCCTCCAGGAGAGGGGGGCAAGAAAGAGGGGGAAGTGAGTGGGCTAACTGTGTGAGAGGCTTAAATCACGACACACTGCTATCAGTAAGTGGACCTATACTGCTATGATGGTGGGGTGATGGTGCTTCTTGTTTTTTTGTGAAATGTGTAATGACATGAGGATAGTGTTCCCTAAAATGTTCCATCTAGCATCCTCCTCCAGTAAGTCTAGTCAAAGCAGCAGATGGCCTTGGATTGTAATGTAATATTAGTAGTGATGGGAATGAGCTCTATGATACGTTCTTCCAAAGGCTGAAGCAATTGATAGTACTACTAACACCACCTTCTTTTTTTGCAATAGTTAAACGAAATTTCATATAGTTAACCAGACCCTGATCTTTCATTCTGTACAGGTATTGCAAAAAAAGGAACATCAGTAACAGAAGACTAGAAATGGAGTAAAATGATAAAAAATTTCTTCTGTTTTTTAATTTGCAACTTTTTGAAATGCAGCATGGTTTTCACAATGTAGTAGTGGAGTTGTTCTTGTAATGGTCTTTACAGCCCAAATAATACTTGTCCTCTGTCAGATGCTGTCTGCAAGGGATGATGTTGTGCGTTCAATAGCATAAATCTGTCTCATTCTGAAAAGTCCTGGTTGCTCATAACTCTTCTGGAAATGAGTTTATAACTCACATATAACTTGAGTGCTTTTTTAGGTAGTGATCTGCCCATCAGGGGTTTGAGTTGGAATGGATTCTTAGTGTTAATTAGGCAGCATATGTTTTAATTAAAAGTTAGGAGTATGCGATAATGAAAAAGCTAGAAGTAGACTGTAGCCTTAGTTGTTCTTAGTTTCTAAGTTATCATGTGGTGGGGAAAACCTGCATTAGGGGAAGAAGTGCTAGAGTAAAAGCTCTTATAAACACGTTTAAATTGGTTATTTTCCTGTTTCTCTCAAACCCTTAACTTTTGGGGTCTAGCTTAACACTGAGCACTTGTAGCATGTATGCCAGGGTAGTAATATTTTTAATTAAAGAAAAAAAAGAGAAGAAATCTTGAATTCTTGACTTAGGAACAAGAAGGTGGTTAATGGTCATGAGAAATACATTGCAGTTGCCAGGAGTTAAACTGATACCTATCTTTTGAACTTCTGTAACAACATCTTATTTGTCATTAGGAAGAAAGAACATTGGGTGAAGAAGCGTTTCAGCCTTCCAGTCCTTAGATAATAACCTTTTGTGTAATGATCTATGCAATTGGTCACTGTTTATATAGCCCTACAATTACTGCATTATTTTTCTTTCTACCTGGGATACACGGGAAATGTTGGTGATTGAAGTGATAATGGAGGCTACTGTGGAATTCAGGGCTTGACAGAGGTAGTCACAAACTTGAACACGTCATGTGGAGGAGTCAATATGTTAAACAGTCCACTGTCTATCTGTAAGGATGCTATTTTAAACTGAACTGAAAGTTAACCTGTGGAATATTGCACGAGAATGGTGAGGGAAGTCATTCAGCTCTTCAGGAGAGCTAAGGAAGGTATTTCAGTCTTCACATCATTGAGCAGCGGTTCCTAAATGGCGTGTGTTTGAAGAGGGTTGCTGGCCAGATATAAACCTGATTTAATATGATAATTATGTTAGTATTTTCAGTTATGCAGAAATTTTGGCCGTAGTTGGGAAAGCAGTAGGGAAATTTCAAGATGAAAGTTCCAGAGCCCTTACTATAAGGGACAGCAATCCAAATTTTTTATTCCCAGGCAAGCCAGGTAAGTAGCAGTACAGTCATCAACCCTGGCATCCTTCAGAGGTTTCTCTGTGCTGGTGGTGGCACAATCGGCCTGATACCAACAATGTTTTGGAAAAGATAGCTGAGATGTGTTAAACAATTGGAGGCTTTAGAATTTGTTAAATCTCACTGAGTGTTCTGGAAGTGGCGGGAACAGTTATTTTAATGACAATTCTGTTGCTGCTCTTTGTCTTAGAAACGTTAGTAATCATAAAAATAAGTTTTGCAACTGTATATTGAATGCTTTATGAAAAGAATATGCTAATCAGTATCTGATCTCCTGAGAATCTTTCTTTCAGGAAAGATTGTAGTTACCAGTTAGAAACCTTAATGTACTAGATTTTTTTTTTTCTGGTGGGATGTATTTGTTGTTTTAAAAGCAGATGATAAAACCATTCTTCTGCAATTTATATTCCTCTCCCATGATTTGGGCATGTTATTTGAACTAGCTTCAGCAAATGTTGTCAAGATGAGGCACAACATGGGTGTGTTCTGTGTACACCTTAGACTCACTGCATTATTCTCACCTGCTAGCCATGACCATGTAATAAAACCTTCTATCCTCAACATATAGAATATATGGTGGTACTCCACCAGAGCACACCAGGCAGAGTAAGCTTCTCAGAAATAGATCCAACTAGTTGTAAGCAACTCTCTCCACTCTTGCCAATAGCTGTGGCTGCAGACTTTCAATAAAACCTCATGTTAAGCTAAATCAAAGGCAACTAGCAGGTCAAATTAAAATAATTACAGCTTCTTTAAAGCCTCATCTGTTGCAAGGAGTTGTGTTTCCCCATGAGGGCTGCAGGAGTATTGGTGACAGTATGGGTGGTATAGATTCTCTTTCAGAGAATGGGCTTGAGACTCACTAGGGCAGCAAGTGCTTTAAGAGGAAGTCATCCAGTTGAGGTCCCACACACAATTTCTTGTTGGCTTTGGTTACATTTTGTTAACCTGAGAATTGCATTAAAACTCCATTCATGCAAGTAACAGAAAGGGAGCTGTTTTGAACTCAAGCTTGCTAGCAATGCATATGTTTTGGTGTGACTGCTGTAGGAGGAGGAGATGATAATTGGTTCTGCCTTTTTTGTGTTTTGGCATGCTGCTTTTTCTGTTTGCCTTTCTTTGAGATTTGGCAGAGGGCAAAAATGAGTAATTGTAGAATGGTGGTTGTAGAATTGTAGAATGGTGGTTAAGTTACACATTACCATTTCTGTGTCTCCTGTATTTAATTCTAGTGTAAAACAAAGTTAATACATGGATTTGAAACTGTCTTAGGTTTTGTGCAAGGCCTCTTATACCTGTCATCTTGAAAACACTTCTGAATTCTTTTTCACAGATCCATCTAAATGGTTTAATAAACTCTGTTCTGCATGCTGGTGAATGTGTGGTCCAAGCTGAGAAACTGATCCAGACTTCTATGCTGTGAATTTGCAGTGGTGGAACAGTTCGGGTAGGTGACCGGATATATTGAAGATCAGGGGAAAGAAATGTTTAGGTGCACTTACTCTTTCAGTTACCCTACAGTGTTTTAATAATATCTTCTCTCACTCTCACATGTAAGAATGACAGACTTTTATTTTAACTACTGAATTTGTATTCCAGTAGCTTGTAGAGAAGATGTGTGAAAACTGTGAGTTGTGGTTGCTTTCTCCCAAGAAGCAGTGGGGATATTTGCTGTGCTGACATGGTTTCTGTCTGCATTTTTGTTGTGTTGATATGGCTCTGTGTGACCACTTAGATATAGGCAACCTGGCTTTCATTGTTTCTGCTGTAATTTTCTGCACAACTTGTTTACTTTAAATGCTGCATAATGTATACAAGGTAGTAACCTATTTTATCATAATATATTCAGTTTAATTAATTTCATTCATTTCAGGTTAATTCATATTTATTTTAGTAAGTTCTATGCAAAAAATAGAACCAGTTTCAAATAAATACTTATGCCCTGAGTAAGCTAACTTTAATGCTATTTACGTAGTTATTTATATGTAACATATGTAATCCTATCTAGACAAAGGTTAATATTTGGTGGGTTTTGTTGTTTTCATTTTGCTGGGGAGGTTGGGTTTGGTTGGTTGGGTTTTGTTTTGTTTGTTTGTTTTTTTTAAGTTGCAAGCATATTCTGTTTTGGTCCTTTATGTTTGTGTCATTGTTAGTGATATGTTTTGGGGAGGTTGAAACTGAAGGGTCTTTTTTTGTTTGTTTAAGTTTATTTTTAGTCCCATAATTCAACAGCAGATGCCCATAGCTCCTCAATGAGAATTATAGGGACAATATAACAAGAATGATGTGGCTTTTTTCTTGGTATGCCTAATTGCAGTGCCACAAAAATCTTAAGTAAATCATGATATGTTTTGATCTTGATATACTGGAGTAGGATCTCCAGTAGGATATGCCTCATCTTAATATACTGTCTTAGTCCTAATTGGACTGTTGAGCAAATACATTTTTCACTCAGCTCTCTCCATCCCTTGCTTCAAGCATGTAGGTAGAATACATTCATAAATATTTGTAAATGTCCACAGAAGATGTTTGACTTTTGAGATGGAAACAGTGGCAAAAAATACAGTTTTAAATGCTTAACAGTATTGTAGAAATGATGTGCTTGGAAATGTGTGTGTCTTATGAGATTTAAATTAGGAACCATTATGAAAAGAGAGTACAAGTGTTGGAATTTATGCTTGATAATGGGTTTGTGGGGAAAGAGTGGGTTTTAATAAAAAAGGTAAGTAAAGAGGAAAGGCAAGATACTTGAGAAGCAGATTTTTTTTTTTGAGACAGGGGAAATTCTAATTATATTTATTAAAAGTATTTGATATTCTTTATGAGGGATTCAGAATTATTTTTCTGTAGGTCCTTGGCTAGAGAGAATTGAACCATTTTCTTTCAAACTTTTGAGGTTTCTTGCACAGTTCTCTGGCTAGTGAGTGATACTGTGAAGAAATTGTCACAATTTTATCACGTGGACAGGCTGAGACTTTTAATAAGGTATTACTGCCTTATTTACTGCCAAGCTAACAATAGCAAAGCAGGGAGTTCAGGCAACAGTGCACAGCTTGGATTTAGAAAAGGTTCTTTTGTTATGCTATTCATATTGTTCAGTAACATTCCCTATTATATATAAGAGAATAGGCTGATAAACATGTTTGAATGTTGAGAGTAATTTTATGTTGGATTAGAATCTTGGTTTATAATTGTAGTTTCATTGTTGATCTGCTTGTTTTCACATTGAAATGCATATCAAGTCTTACTAAGAAAATTCAAATGGAATGGGTAATCTAAAGGGGATTTTGTCGCTTTGCAGTAGTTTGCTCTTATGTCTAGCTCTTTCTTCAGTCCTAACTTTTGGTTCATTATCAGACTTGAATAATGAGTCTTTATTGGGTGAAGAAAATCTCTACTAGCTAAAAAGAACAGGATGAGGGAGCAAATGCTGGCTTTGTGATAGGTTTGTGCCTTCAACTTAAATAGTTGAGTTGTAAATCATGTTACAATGAAGTATTTACCGTAGGTATCACAAGAGACCTAGTAAGTGTTCTTGATGTTTTGTGATCCTCTTGGATAGAGGCTTCTTAATGCCAGTTGAGTGTGTTTTCACCTTCACAAAGTTTCTGGAAAAGGTGCTATAATTTGTAAAGCTGCTAAATTGGCAATGAGCACACTGATGAATGCATAGATCAATCATGAAGGTAATGTATTGATGTGTCTATACAGTTACTGAAATACACGGTGAAGATACAGACCATAAATGAATTCTTACTTGTGTATAGCTGAAATATATGACAGAAATTTAAGGCCAAATGTAAAATACTAAAATTAATAATTTGCAAGGTGGTTTTTTTGGTGTTTTTTTTTGTTTGTTTGTTGTTTTTTTTTTTTTGTAATCCATACTCTAATAGGTGAGTTTGACAAGTCCCTGAAATATTCACTTGTACAGGGTATTTGCAGCTTCTTTTGCAATGGAGCATGTTTGATCTTCTGACCATGCTTAAAGAATGCTGCTTTGAAGCTGTCTGTAATTAGAGTCAGTTAAGGAAAATCCTATTTCATTGTCTTGCCATCAAGACTTCCACCTGAATAGAGAAAACAGTATCTGCTATAAAGGACTCCATATATCTCTTCCCTTCAGTATTCTTGTGCTTCCTTTATTTCAATGGGTTTTGGACATATTCCAAGCTTCTTATATAAGCTTTGGTTTGCATATTTACTTTGTGAGCCCTCTTGGCTGATTCATTTCTCCTTGTAGCAATAAATGTTGGCCCAAATCTCCCCCTTACTGGTTCTATTAACAAGTTCTGGCATGATGTGCCTGCTCAAATATATCTAAGGTGGATTAACCTTCATAGGTTAATCCAGTCAGCACAAGATATGTTTTATCTTGGCAGTACACTTTGGGAACTCGTCATTCTGTCAGGCTGGTGTTCCTTGTAGTGCAGAAGAGGCAGGGACAAGCTGTTTTGATAGGTGAAAATGACTCTCATGCCTAGGGGCATTTCAGTATTGAAATTTGTTAGACTGCTTTATTGAGTGGTATTTTAGTTTAAGGACTTATGAAGGATGGTAGCTAGTTTATAACTTTAAATGTGTGCACTGCTAACAGTCAGTCTAAAACAAGATTAGGTTATCAGGGGGTGAGCTTGCATGATAAGCATCCTGGTTGTCATATGGCCAATACTGTACATTCTAAGGGAAACAGTGTTCTTCCTGACTGCGTCTAGGCAGATTTGTTTACTTCTATGCAAAGGCTAGGTATTTGGAAACTCCCTCTTGCATTGCATAAGCAGTTCTTGAATCACATTTGTCAACTCAGCAGCTAGCAAATAAAATTTTTTTACATGGTGCCATAAACATGAATGGTGAATTCAGAAGAAAAGTATGCACAGAATATTTCTATCTTATTTAAATAGCATAGGCATTCTGGCTTCCTCTTCTGCTTTCCTCTCCTTTTCCAGCTACCTTCTTCAGTGGAGAAAGACTACTAACTAGCGTGTGCAAACAAACTTCCTTTGGCAGTTGTATTGAAAGGTCGTTGCCAGTGCAGTTTGCTGGTTCAGGAATGTCTGTGCTTATTTCTTCAGTTCAGAACCCTTCAGACATGGGTTCTTTGTCACTCACAGACCTCATTGACTGTTTCCTCCTTTTCTTTTTTTGTGGTTTTCCCCTCTTCCCCTCACCTCAGTTTTTTTCTTGATGATGTCACTGTATCTGTTATAACAGGAAAGTATATTTTCCAGTTAATGGGAATAAATGATGGCAAGAAAGAAATGCCTAGTAAAATGGTTTATTTCCAGTGATGTCTTAAGCAGCTGTGGGGAGCTGTAATGCATGTGCTGTAGTATTTTTCTGCCAAAATACTTTTTTTATATAAATTATTAATTGTAAAAAAATTACAAGTTTAATTGTACAAATTTATATGATGTACAGATTTCCAGTACTGTTACTATGTCTCAGCATAGTACTGACAGCTTCATGGCCTGATGTGTTACAGAACTCTACATCAGTATGAGAAACCCTGGCTGTCATTAAGAGCAGAAAATGGAGCAGGCTAATTTACAGCCAACCAGTCTACAATAAGTTCAGGCCAAAGAGGCCTTGTACACAAAGCAGAAAGAATGAGTTGCTTTAAATTTGTAGGGAAGGGGTACTATAGGAAGAGTCCTGTGTATTTCATAGATTCACTGAATCATAAAATGGTTTGGGTTGGAAGGCACCTCAGAGATCATCAGTAGCTTGATTTTAGGGCAAAAAGAAATGACAGATTTTTCTTTGAAGAGAGTAACTCAAAGTGAACATCAGTTTCAGAGGAGAGGCAAATAGAATAGCTAATAAAACACATGCAGAAAGAAAAAACCCAAACTTTATTCTGATATAAAAACAATTTATTGGAAATACTGCTCATCAAGGACTGAGAAGTAATTCTAAGCATCTTTATAAAGAAGGAATTGTTAATTATTCAGTTTGGAGGGAAAAAAAAAGCTTATGGGTGGTCTGCTTAGTATCACTGGTCTTTGGCAGGAAGAATGATGAGTATGATGGTTAAAAATAGCTGCCTGTAATTTAGGAAAGGCAAAGTGAGGAAAAAGAATAGTGCTGTTTCAATGAAGTTAGGTAAATATTTAAAGCTATTTTTGAAAACTGAAAAAAAAACCCCAAACTTGTTAATTGGTATTCTTTCTGGTAAGATGCAGCGTAAGTAGCTTGCTCTGGACCGTCAGCTTGCAGTCATGTGCAGGATGACTAACTCCATGAGCACAGGAAACCTAGTTTTTATGTGCAGATGGTCTTGTACTGCTAATACTAAAATATTCATTAAAAAAGATGATGGATGCAGTATTCTTAGAAGTCAGTGTAGAAGGATTTGGAGTTGCACCTGACAGTGAAAGGTGCCAAATAACGAATTGCATATTTAAAACCTCTTTGTATTTGATAAAGTATAAATGACTATGAATTGATTTTGATTGTATGTAATAAATGTAAAGTTTAATCAGCAGTGTTTATTTGTTCCTTTTTGAAAAGAGCACTTGGAAACTATTCAGCCAAATCATCTGTATAAAAATTCCTTTTCTACTTCAGTTTTAAAGGGAAATCAGTTAAAGGATGTCTTTCTAGATGCTTAGGAAGCAACAAATCTAAAACAGGGTAATGTCATAGTAGTGAGTAGTGTCCATATACTGGAAAGCTGCTCTAAGGTCTCCCCAAAGCCTGGAGGAGGCTGGACAAGCCCAGCTCTCTCAGCCTATGTTCCTAGGAGTGGGCTCCAGCCCTCTGGTTGTCTTTGTGGCCCTTCTCTGGACTCGCTCCAACAACTGCTCCACATCCTTCTTGTGTGGGGGGCCCAGAGCTGAATGCAGTAGTGCAGGTGGGATCTTATGAGAGCAGAGTAGAGAAATGGCAAGAGAATTAAACAGAAGAGGCTTACTCTGCTTCTTGGTCACTCAGGAAATTATGGATTACAATTGTATAATTAATTTGATTCAGTCTGGTTTTCGGTTAAAGGATTCATGTTTTCACAGAGTCCAGCTGGAGACCAGTAATAAGTGGTGTCCCTCAGGGTTTGGTGTAGGTACTGATCCTGTTCAACATCTGTGTCAGTGACACAGACAGTGGGATTGAGTGCCCCCTCAGCAAGTTTGCTGATGACACCGAGCTGTGTGGTGCAGTTGATACAGTGGAGGGAAGAAATGCCATCCAGAGGACCTTGACATGCTTGAAAGCTGGCCAGTGCCACCCTCATGAAGTTAAACAAAGTGAAGTACAAGGTCCTGCACCTGGGGCAATCCCAGGCACAGCTATAGTCTGTGTGCTGGGCTGCACCAAAGGACTGTGACCCTCTACTCTGCTCTTGTTGATCTACAGGTGATCCTGCCCCTCTACTCTGCTCTTGTGAGTTCCCACTTGGAGCACTGTGTGCAGTTCTGGTGTCCTCAACGTAAGAATGACATGGAACTGTTGGAACAAGTCCAGAGGAGGGCCACGAGGATGATCAGGGCTGGAGCACCTCTCATATGAAGATAGGCTGAGAAAGTTGGGGCTGTTCAGCCTGGAGAAGAGAAGGCTGCGTGGAGACCTCATAGCAGCCTTCCAGAATCTGAAGGGGGATTATAAGGATGCTGGGGAGGGACTCTTCATTAGGGACTGTAGTGATAGGACAAGGGATAACAGGTTCAAACTTAAACAGAGGAATGTCAGGTTAGATATAAGGCAGAAGTTCTTTACTGTGCGGGTATTCAGGCACTGGAACAGGTTGCACAAAGCAGCGGTAAATGCTCCATCTCTGGCATTGTTCAAGGCCAGGTTGGACGCACATGGTTTATTGTGAGGTGTCCCTGCCCATGGCAGGTGGGCTGGAGCTAGATGATCTTAAGGTCCTTTCCAACCCGAAATATTCTATGATACTAGTGATTTCCGCAGAAGTCATCAAAGCAGGTGATAAGAGCAATTGTTGCTGGTATTTGAAATTAAGTTCTGGTTTTATACACACTGAATTTAAGTATGCAATCCCCAGAAGTGCTTGTCATCAGGAGCTTTTCTATGAGATGGAAGAGGGTCAGGGGTACTGTGGTGTTAGAAAGGCGGGGGAAGCAATTCGAGGCTGGCAAGAAGAATTGGAATATTGGAAAAGAGGAAGAAGCAGAAGGATGGTGAGGAGTGGACTAACCAGCAGCACAAGAAATCAATGGAATGGATGAGGAAACAAAAGAGATCAGCCTTTAGGGATTCTCACCTTTATTGAGGATTTTTTTAATTGGAAGGATCACCTGTAGAGTTGTACCAGGTCTCTAAGACACCTTGGCCTGATAGGAGACTTTAGCAGACCAATTTTTTTGTTTCTCCTTTTTTTATTTTTTTTCTTATTTTTCCTTTTATTCCTCTCTTTATGAGAG
The DNA here is from genome assembly GCA_017639245.1 of Myiopsitta monachus. Classification (NCBI taxonomy): domain Eukaryota; kingdom Metazoa; phylum Chordata; class Aves; order Psittaciformes; family Psittacidae; genus Myiopsitta; species Myiopsitta monachus. The sequence continues at coordinate 22,726,310 of CM029941.1, forward strand.
AAAATTTTGACTGACAGTAAAAGCTTCTGTTTTAAATTTCCCTCCTTTTGAGGCATGTCAGTTGTAGTTTTCTTTAGGTGTGCATTTAAAGCAAACAGTAGCAGATCTGAGAGAGAAGTGTTACTGTAAAGAGCAATTACCCAGGCATTTTTGCATCTAGCAAGATTTAAGTTTAAGACTCATTAGTCTTAAACTAGAGGGTGTTAGATAAATTGGTTAAGCTCTGTCTCAGTGTTTGCTATTTTAGGTTTAGATACTGGCCTGCCAGGTCTCATTTAAGCTGTTGGGAATGTTTCTTTTTAACAGGAGTGCTAATAGCGCTACTGTTATCTTACTGCTAGCACTCATTCTGGTCTCTGTGTTTATAGATCATGCTGTTTGCATTAATTCTCAGCCCAGCCTCTTACTGGTGTGAACACTGCATAATTGTTAACTTAAAATGCATTTTTTTCTAGATTCATATAGTTTTATGGGAAGACTGGACTATGTGCATTGTCACAGAGTGCATGCATTAAAACTGTGTTGAATGATTTTATACGTGACATTAGCAGCCTGTTTCAGTTCTGATCCCTTAATGGAATTAAAATGAAAGCTGCAATCTAGAATGGAATTAGTCTATTAATATCACTACTGATCTTTATTATTGAGATTTTTCCTTACTAGAAAAAAAAAATTACTGCTTTTTCAGCTGTTGACAAAGATGACTGACATATTAAAAATGATTTTTTTTTTCCAGCTTCTTATGTCTAGACAGAATATTGCATAGAGATCTCATCTAATGCTGTTTAATGAATGTGTGTTTTGCTCTAAAAATTTAGAATTCCATAATCTTCAGGCAGACAGGAAATTTGCTTTATAGCTGTGAAAACTTTAAATACAGACTTGTTTTGTCCAGATCTTATATTGGTTTGTTGGAGACAAGAATTTATTAGATGAAACAGATGTCATTTTTTTAGGGCTCACATCCAAACTTGGAAGGAGCTGTACCTAAAACCCAAAACAACCCCAAACCTGCATTGTTTGGTTATCAGAGTTAATAATACATTTCACATACTACTTACTGGAAGATACTGTGGACTGGACTGGGCTGGGAAACTGCAGTAAAAGGATTTTGGGAGATGCATAAACAAAATTTTCAAAACACATTTGGAGCATGCAGTTTACCAGCACTTGTATTAATATGTGAAGGGCACATTCCCCCAGGCAGTATATTTCTCCAAGACAGCCGTTCAAAGAAGGAGAAATTGTGAATGCAGAGAAACCTACAGGTGATTTGCAGACTACACACAAACGGTTGTTTCACTTACACTGTATTAGTTTAGATTAAGTATAATAAAAGCCATTCAGAATTGAGGCAAAACAACCCTCATTATAACTTATCAGAGAGAACACAGTAAATTTATATCCAGAAGACACTGCTGTCTGCTGCCCAGGGTTTTAAATAACAATCATGTTCTTGTTTTTCCAGACTCAGAAGGTATCTCTGTATTGGTTATTTCAAATTAAGTCTGCAGAGGACTTATTTTTAGGCAGGGAAAGATAGAACTAATTTCAAATCAGCTACATTCAGTGTATTAATTTCCTTAAATTTTCTTGTGAGCTGGGAATTAATTACTGTGCAGCTCTGTGACTTCAAATGATAGAAATCTTTATTACCTTAATGGATTGGTTGCCTTTTTTTAGCTCAGGTGGCTTGTGGCTTGCGGTGGCTCGGTCCTGGATTGTTTATGTGTCTTAGAACAGGATTGTTATCCTGTTACATAGTAAATGTCCAGGGGGATTTTATAGTTCCATTCCATCTATGAAACAAATCACTTCTAGACCAGTATTTGCAGAACGTAAACTGGCTTGCAACAGGGGTTTGGGTAGCTTTAAATTATATGGTGAAAAGTGACAGTCTAGTGGCTCCTTCCTGTTTTGACTCTCAGGCTGGTAATGAGGAGGTCTGACAGCAAGCCAAGGTTCAATGTTTAGAAATCGGTTCAAACCATGAGACTAAGCAGCAGCATTAGTTTTTTCAAGTGTAATGTGATAATGTCATGGAGAAGTGGATCACACCTCAGTGGCAGATGGTGCATGCCTGTGTGAAGTGTAATAGAGTAAAAATACGTTTTGGTTTGATGTTGTATATGTTTAGTTATAGTAGCTGTTGTGGTTGGTTATGAATTTAATGTCGGTTCAAACAGGAAACTTCCAGTAAGACACCTGTTCAATTGTGCAAAGCTAAACTAAAAAGTTTTAATGCTGGATGTGTGCCTTGAGAGTGTATTCCTACTTCAAATCAGTGCTAATTCCACTAATTCCTGTTTTGAATGTAGAAGTGTATTATTCCTCCTGGTGTTTTCCTTTGTTATTGTTTAAAGAAAACATTCACATTGAAGAATTGATCTTCATAATGTGCATATGGGGTGAGTTGATGATATACTGTTATGAAGGAGAATTGATGTACAGAGTAATTGGCAGTTGAAGCTATAAAAAGTATCTGACAGCTTTTACTCTAAACGCACTCAAAACAAGCAACAACACCCTAGTATTTTTATATCACTTTGTATGTGAGAGCACAGCTGAGGTTAATTTCATTCGTAGCTATGAATGTTTAGCAGTTTTCCAAGCAAGTTCTCAGATTGCTGATTGTATCTGAAATTAAACTGGTCAGTGATACTTCCTAATTCAACTTTGTAAAGCAGTGAGGAGCAAAATAAATGCAGAAGGAAGTAAAAGGTTCATAATAGCAATTGTTAGCTGGAAACTTATGCCTGTACACGTGTGTGTGGAAAGATGGCATCTGATAATAGATTTAAGTGTTGCTCAACTTGCACTGCTCAACTCTGCCCTGGAAGGAAAGGAAACTCAGGAATTTGCATACCCTAACAATGACTTGGCTGGTAGAATAAGATCTGTATGCAGTTGTAGCAACTATTTGCTGTTGGTTTCCACTATTTTGAGGAAAAAAAAAATTTGAAATCTCCATTATGCTATAAAATTATGTTTCTGAAAAACTGAAAGTGTAAAAGATTCATCTACCTCATACTAGCTATTTTCTAACCTATTTTGGACAGCTACTAAGTGGTTATTTGTTCTAACAATTAGTATTTTATACATAATTTGATAAATTCAAATAGGCTCTGGGGAGACCTTATAGCAGTCTTCCAATACCTAAAGTGGTCCGACAAGAAGCCTGGAAGGGGACTTTTTACAAGGGCATATAGGGATAGGGCAAGGGGGAGTGGTTCTAAATTGGAAGAGGGTAGATTTAGATTAGATATTAGGAAGAAATTCTTTAGTATGAGGGTGATGAGACACTGGCACAGATTGCCCAGAAAAGTTGTGGCTGCCCCATCCTTGGCAGTTTTAGGGACAGGTTGGATGGGGCTTTGAGCAGCCTGGTCTAGTGTCCCTGCCCATAGCAGCAGGGTTGGAACAAGAAGTTCTTTAAGGTCCCTTTCAGCCTTACCCATTCTGTGATACTGTGATAAACTCTCAGCTGGTTAGCAGCTCAAACTGTGTTCTAGAATGCCCTGGAGTAGCCAGTAGCAATAAAAGGCTACAGGCACAAGACAAATTTGTGCATTTAGAGTGCCAAAAACATTCACAGACTGTTAAATTTGCAGTCTGAATTCTGTGTGCACCTACATTTCTGCTGCAGCATGTATCTACAGCCTCTTCTGTACTTTAATAATCTGAAACAGCTCTATGATCCAATTTTATGCATAAACTGTGACATAGCTGACAAAAAAGTGCCTGATACAGGAGGTATATTGAGGGTGTCTCTGTCTACCTAAGCTTTAAATGGAGAGAAATATACCACCTTTATTGTTCTTATTAATAGGATATAAGTAATAGCTTGTTCATCTGGGGTGTTGAAAAGCTATATTTAAATGTTGTCCAAGAGGACTTGAATCTCAGGTAATTTGTGTATTAGGACAGGAGTGCACACTCTGACGGTCTTGAAGCCATTCAGATTGGTGATTCATCCTGGGACTTGTTTGATTAAGTTTCACAAGTCGGTATACAATTAGATATTGTGCCAAACATCCTTGCTTTCTCTCATGCTTGTTAGCCACTCTCACTTCAGTATCTATATCACTACTGTCTTCCTCATACTAAACAGTTAACAGGTTATCTGTGTGAGTCAGAATCTACTTAATGCAATATTTAGCCAATCACTTCTTGCTCACACAAGTGTGGGTGTTGGATGACACCAGCATTTTATACACACCCATGGTCCCTGTAAGATATAGTGGCATATTTCTTAAGTACTGTGCAAATAAAATGAGACATGTCCCTCCCTAAAGTATTTAAATATCAAATAAAGATTGAGGGTATGATGAAGTAGTGAAGGGGAAAGGGTTTACGTGTAAGCAGTAGGAAAGAAGAGATAAAGGTCATCATACAAGTTAATGACATTTAATGTAGTTCAGATGTGGCCTTTCTAGAAATGGTGGTATACACTCTGGTGTAGTTTAGTGTGTTTGTGACTGGGTTTCATGTTTTCAGTTACAAATCTGACTACTGATTAAACTGGTGTGTTCTGTCACTTAAGTATTCTTCCGTGGCAGGGGGGTTGGAACTAGGTGACTTTAAGGTCCTTTCCAGCCCTAACTATTCTATGATTCTATTCTATGATTCTCTTAGTCATTTGTTTCTCAATTTTTCCACATTCCTCTTTTCCATCATCAGTCTCTTCTGTGCTGCTGTGGAAGGAAGCAAGCTGAGGTCTGAGCACGTTTGTTATGGCTAACAGTAATAAGCCTGAAAAAACTCTGACCATTTGGAGCTGTCACTGTCTGGGATCCGTGTGCTGATTAGTAACTCTTTTAAGAACAGAGAGGGGGAGAAAAAAAGGTGAAAAGGAAGGGTGTTGCATAGGAGCAAGGGATGAGGGCACCAGATCTAAATATTTTTTTAATGGATTTGCAGCCTCTGAGTGCTCATGTCACATTGTTTGTGGTGTTAATTGGCCTCCTGATGTAATGTAGGTATGTCCAGTCCTCTCTAAAGTTGTCAATTCTGTAGTAGCAGTGGAAATCTTCGAAATGGCTGAAGTTTGGGGTTTTGTGGTGTGGTGGGTCTTTTTGCTTTTTTTTTTTTTTTTTGGGGGGGTGGGGGTGTTAATTTTTTTTTTTTTTAATTCCTAGATTGAGTCAGCTTGTATTCCTTGTGTTACCACTAACAACAGCTTCCTCAGGGTTAACTAGACCTCTGTGTGTAGCTTGGCACAGCTGCTCACTTCCACTCAGCAAGTTAGCACAAATGTCACTTGGAGAAAAGTAGCTTGGTAAAGAATTGTGACAGTGTGTGGGATACAGATTGTTGCTGTTCTGAGACAAGGTGGTGGGTCCCTAAGTGTGGTTTGTGAGGTCAAGGTAAGCGGTTAAGTAAGCCGTGTCTCCTAGATCGAAGCCCATAGGTAGTTTTCTGCTGTGCATGGTTTTGCTAGTAGAATTACTAACAACAGTATAGAAACAATTTAATCCTTCTAACCTTTACTGTTCTGCAAAGCAACCTTGTTTTATAGAAGTCAATAATTTGCAAGTCTGTGAACACTGGATCTACTTGTGTGAATGTATTTGTTACCTCCTGTAAAATAGAAATAATAGAAATAATTTCCAATTAAATAGTGATTTCTCTATTTTCATTTCCATCCATTGATATAAGCCATCTTGATTCTCAAAAGGGATCTTCCTGGCACTTTTGTTTTCATGGCAGGAAAGGATACTGGAATTACTGTAAGATGAAGCATTGTATACCATGAATTCATGAATGATTGAATCAATGTGTGATTATTCAACTGCTTTAGTAAAACTTGGAAAAATTGTATCTCAAACAGCAATTACATTGACTAGAAAATTTTTCTAGAGTGGAGGCACAGAAACATGTATCTCCATGGTTCATGAAAAGCACTAAGTCTCAACTTGTAGCTTTTGCCTTTGATCTAATGTTGAAGTTGGCTTAATGTGGTAGTGTCGTTGATAGGTTGGACCACATGACCTGGTGAGGTCCCTTCCAACATCCATCACCCTACAATTCTAATTACCTGGGACAAACAGTGGACAGTGGTGCTATGTCTTGCTACTTTTATGAGGAATATAGGGTGTAAAGGTAATTAAAAATCGCAATCTGACTACTGATCTGGAACAGCTAGGCCTTGTTATGGTGTTGTAGATGTAATTGTTTCTGCTTAATGACAATATTATCTATAATTCCTGTTGTAGAAGAACTTTTCAGTGCTTACATGCTTAGGCTTATGTTTTGAGAAACAGGCATCTTGATGTCTTGTGACTCCTTGCAGTTACAAGAATTGAGAAACACCCCTCATCTTACACACGTGCATTATGGCAGTTTTTGACTGGTGAGATGAAACTTGGTCCCACTGGTCTTTTCTGCACTAACTGCACTATTGTAAATGGGGATTTTTTTAATCCCAGGCAGTTTTTCTAAATTTAGCTATGTTTATTTTGTTGCAAAACTGTACTTTGCACTCAGAACACTTATAGGTTGAGAGTTTTTGCAGCTGTACCCACACAAGTGAGAGAAATAATTTTGAAATAGTTTATTTAAAAATACTGAAGCCAAATTTGCAATCTTCATTTATGCCTTGGAGATACCCTTCTTTGACCAGCTTCCCCAAGGGACAGCAGTCAACAACAAAATTCAGCAGATCTGATTTATCTCCATCTGTGCGGGTATGAATATGTTTCTTTAACGGTCTTGTCCAAAAGTTCTGTTATGGTACTGTAAGTAATGAACAAAATCTAATTTTGCTTGCCTCTAGGCATTTATTTCAGTTTTAAGATAATTAGAAATATCTTTACTAGAACTGCAGGTACTCTGGCAAAACAGTGAAAATCTCAATATTAAAATATAATTCATACAGCAAGTTAGCCAGTCAGGGGCTTATAAAAGTGCCTTTTCCATTTCATTGGTTTTAAGTGTACCCATATCCCTTGGCAGAATGCTTGCAAAACTGCATGCCCCTGCAGTACACCAAATACAGGTTATTTTGGGGCATGCTGAACGCAAATGTGAATCTTGTGTGCTCACTGAAAATGTGCCATAAACTGTCTTCTTCCTGCTTCAAAGAATTGTGGTTGCCAGCAGCTGCGACAGCATTGGTAAAAAGAGATAACAAATCCTCAGTTAGGTCAGTCTCATGCTCTTAAGGCGATGTCATAGTTAACATCTTAGACTTGTCCACCAGTGTGGCTCCCAAAGCTTGTCAGGCTTTTGTCAGTGAGACAATCCATGCAGCAGAGATTATTTCTTCACTTCAAACATCTGGCTTTTGTTCAGATGCCGAAGTAACGAGAAACAGGAAGGCATGGTGACAGCATCTGCTTCCAGGGAAAACAAGATGCTCTCTTTCTTGAGAATAGTCTCTGAATCGTTTGCATCTCCTTGGTCCTCTGCTCTTGTTGCTCCCTGTTCTTCCACTGTGGGAGTCCAAGATTAACTAAACTGTTTGTGATCTGCAGACCTTCCTGCTTTGTGCGAAATGTCTATTTGATTTCAAAAGGTATGCTACTTAGCAATAAATATTTTGCCAGCTGTGTTTATCTTTGTCAATCTTTTATTTCCTCAGTCAAGATCATATGTTACTCTTCAAATCTAGCACACTGTAAGGCATGAATTTCTCACCTATGTAGTACATTGTGATTGAATAAGAATCTTGCCAGTCACCACTGACAGTAAAATGTCTTTATTATTGTTGTGTTTTAAATAATTATATGCATCTCTATATGCTCCCCAATACTTAATAAAAATACTCTGCATATCCTCATTCAGGCAAAACCTGCTTCACTCAGGACAGTGATACTGATTGTCCATGCACTTGCACTTCCTTGGTCTGTTTCAGAACCCCTCATCTGGTTCCTGTTCCAAAAGAGAAAAATACAGCTAATCTTACTGCCTGTAAATTGTTCTTGGTTTACAGGACAGATTTTAGTGTTGCAGGATGGGATCTCTTTCTGCATCATATGTGTCTCTGGTATGGATAATCCTAAGCAGTCTAAAGTCTTTTTAGCTAAACATAGAATCATAGAATAGTTAAGAGTTGGAAAGGACTATAAGATCATCTAGTTCCAACCCCCATGCCATGGGCAGGGACACCTCACACTAAACCATGTCACCCAAGGCTCTATCCAACCTGGCCTTGAACACCGCCAGTGATGGAGCATTCACAGCTTCCCTGGGCAATCCATTCCACTGCCTCACCACCCTTACAGTAAAGAATTTCCTCCTTACATCCAACCTAAACTTCCCCTGTTTAAGTTTGAACCCATTACCCCTTGTCCTATCACCACAGTCCCTTTTTTCCTTCGAATTTTCCTCAGCAGCTCCTTATCCATCCAAGGAGGTCTCCTGCCCCTCCTGCAGCACTTCCTTCTAGTAGGGGATGTATCGCTCCTGAGCTTGCAGCAGGTGATCCTTGAATATCAACCAACAGTCTTGGGCCTCCTGCCCTCTAGGGCTACATCCCATGGAATCTTACTGAGCAGGTTCCTGAAGAGGCCAAAGTCTGCTCTCTTGAAGTCCAGGCCAGTGAGCTTGCTGCATGCTCTTCTGACTGTCCTGAGGATCTCGAATTCAACTATCTCATGATCGCTGCAATCAAGGCTGCCCTGGAGCGTCACATTTCCAACCAGCCCTTCCCTCTACCTGAATGTGAGTGTATGTTTAAAGGCAAGCATAAGTAATCTGGCTCCTGCAATACTCTCCTGGAATTATTTAAAGAAATAATCCACTGTTTACACTGGTTTCAGTATATAAAATGGAGGATGGTTGCCACAGGCCAAAGGCAGCCTGAAATATCTCTGAAGTAAGCAATTTTTAAGGTATTTATTTCCAACCTTTCTGTAAATGAAGAAATTAAGAGCTTAAGTGTTGTGATTTCACTGCTTTTATTTTTTTTTTTTCTCGATTAAACAGCCTGGAGACAGTAAAAATGTCTTGTGGGTTATTCACTGTCATTCAGTGTACTGAAGTATAGCCCTGTTTCCTGATCTCTCATACGAAAGTTTGCTACTACTATTTCAGCATCTGTTCAAAGTCTTGCAATAAGCAATTAAAAGAATGACAAGGATATAAGGCAAAATATATTTGTGTGAAAATTATAGTAAGAAAGAAGTTTATTGAGTCAGTTGTAGGCCTCACCTAAAATCATAAGTTCATCATAGAATGGTTTGGGTTGGAAGGGACCTTAAAAATCATCTAGTTCCAACCCCCCACCACAGGCAGTGACACCTTGCACTAGACCAAGTTGTTCAAAGCCCCAGCCAGCCTGGCCTTGAACACAGCGAGGGATGTGGCAGCCACAGCTTCTCTGTGCCTCAGGTTCCAATCTCTCACCACCCTCACAGGGAAGAATTTTTCCCTAATATCTAATCTGAATCTCCTCTCAGTCAGCTTAAAACCATTCATTCTGGTCCTATCCCTACATGTGCTTGTATGAAGTCCCTCTCCAGATTTCTTGTAGGCCCCTTTAGGTACTGGAAGGCTGCTCTAACGTCTCCGCAAAGCCTTGTCCAGGCTGAACAACCCCACCTCTCTCAGCCAGTCTTCACAGGAGACTTGCTCCAGCCCTCTGAGCATCTTCGTAGCCTCCTCTGTATCTCTTCCTACAGCTCTATATCCTCCTTGTGCTGAAGGCCCCAGAGCTGGACATGGTACTACAGGTGGGGTCTCATAACAGTGAAATAGAGGGGAGAATCACCTTGTTCGTCCTGCTGGACGTGCTTCTTTTGATGCAGCCCAGCACACGGCTGGCTTCCGGGGCTGTGAGTGCACACTGCCAGCTCATATTGGGCTTCTCATCAACCAACACCCCCAAGTCCTTCTCTTCAGGGCTGCTCTCAAGCTATCCTCTGCCCAGCCTGTAGCTGTGCTTGTTCTCACAGGTGCACCTCTCGAGTCTGTGAGAGGCTTCAGACCTGACAAAGGTCCCTCTGGATGCCATCTCTTCCCTCCAGTGCGTCAACCGAAACACACAGTTTGGAGTCATTGGCAAGCGTGCTGAGAGTGCATCAATCCCACTGTCCATGTCACTGACAAAGATGCTAAAACAGCACCAACCCCAATATTGAGGAACACCACTTGCTGTCTCCCCTTGGTCAAGCCATTGATAGTACCTCTCTGTATATGGCCATCCAGCCAATTCCTTATCCACTGAGTGGTCCATCCATCAGGTCCGTCCCTCTCCAGTTTTGAGGCACGGATTTCACGTGGAATAGGCCAGTCAGTCTCACCTCTGTGCCTGGCAAAATCTTGGAGCACATTCTCCTGGAAGGCGTGCTAAGGCATATGAAAAACAACAAGGTGCTTGGTGACAGCCAGCATGGCTTCACTAAGGGGAAATCCTGCCTGACCAATCTGGTGGCCTTCTATGATGGGGCTACGGAACTGATGGACAGGGGCAGAGCAGTCGGCGTCATCTACCTGGACTTCTGCACAGCGTTCGACACTGTCCCACATGACATCCTTGTCTCTAAATTGGGGAGACATCATTTTGATGGATGGACCACTTGGTGGATAAAAAACTGGCTGAATGGCCACATACAGAGAGCTACAGTCAATGGCTCAATGTCCATCTGGAGACCAGTAATGAGTGGTGTCCTCAGGGATCGGTGTTGGGACCGATCTTGTTCAATGTCTTTGTTGGTGACATGGACAGTGGGGTTGAGTGCGCCCTCACCAAGTTTGCCAATGACACCAAGCTGTGTGGCTTGGTTGATGTGCTGGGGGGAAGGAATGCCATCCAGAGGGACCTTGACATGCTTGTGTGGTGGGCTGATGCCAACCTGATGAAGTTTAACCACGCCAAGTGCAAGGTCCTACACCTGGGTCAGAGCAATCCCAGGCACAGCTACAGGGTGAGCTTGGAAGAGATTCAGAGCAGCCCTGAGGAGAAGGACTTGGGAGTGATGATTTATGAGAAACTAACATGAGCCAGCTTCAGTGTGCACTCACAGCCCAGAAAGCCAACTGTATCCTGGGCTGCATCACAAGGAGCGTGACCAGCAGGTTGAGGGAGGTGATCCTGCCCCTCTACTCTGCTCTCCTGAGACCTCACTTAGAGTATTGTGTACAGTTCTGGTGTCCTCAACATAAGTAGGACATGGAAGTGTTGGAACAAGTCCAGAGGAGGGCCACGAGGATGATGAGGGGACTGGAGCACCTCCCATATGAAGACAGGCTGAGAAAGCTGGGGCTGTTCAGCCTGCAGAAGAGAAGGCTGCGTGGAGACCTTATAGCAGCCTTGCAGGATCTGAAGGGGGATTACAAGGATGCTGGGGAGGGACTCTTCATTAGGGGCTGTAGTGGTAGGACAAGGGTTAACGGGTTAAAACGAAACAGGGGAAGTTTAGGTTGGATATAAGGAAGAAGTTCTTTACTATGAGGGTGGTGAGGTGCTGGAATGGGTTGCCCAAGGAAGTTATGACTGCTCCATCTCTGCCAGTGTTCAAGGCTGTGTTGGACAAAGCCTTGGATGGCATGGTTTAGTGGGAGGTGTCCCTGCTGATGGCAGGGGAGTTGGAAGTAGATGATCTCAAGGTCCTTTCTAGCCCTAACTATTCTATGATAATAAGAACATTGTCAGATGCCTTGCACAATTCCAGGTAGATGATGTTACTTGCTTATCCCTTACCCACCGTATCCGTAGCCCCATTATAGAAGGCCACTAGATTTATCAGGCACAGTTTGCCTTTAGTGAAGCCATGTTGTCTGTCACCAATCATCTTCTCGTCTATGTGCCGTAGTGCATTTCCCAGGAGAATTTGCTCCATCACCTTGCCTGGCACCGAGGTGTGATTCGGAGAAAACTCCAGGAACAAACTTGCCAACAAAGGTTTCTAGTTGACAAGCAGGTATTCTTTATTACGGCACCGGGAGACATGGGGGATAGCTCCTCCTAACATGTATTGCTACACAAGCAGTCCTTATATAGCTACGGAGCATACATACATATTCATGAGGCTATGTATGGATTATATAATTTTCCAGAAAGTTCCCCACATGCGTACAAAAATGTGGTGGTGGTCTCTGAGGGTCGTTTACTTCTTCCAACAGTCTTCATCACTGCTGGCAGCCTTTGAAGCATGCGCAGTAGATGCTTATACCAGCTTAATCAGTTCATTTACACCACAGACATAATAATCATCCCATCCTCCTGCTTATCAGTTAGTTTAACTGTAGCCTATCCTGGGCCCCTGCCTTTCCAGATACTCCCTATCTTTACATCATGTTCTTCTAGCCTGTTTTTCTTACACTCATTTTGTACTAAGGTCATAAAGGCCTAAACTATGTCAACTACAGCAGTTCATCTTATACAAGGATTCTCAGCATGTTTTCTAGCTGTACTCTATATTTTTCTCTGTATGTCATGCATCTGAGTAATTTTCCATTATTAGTGTTACAAAGCCATCAAACTTAACATTACTTAAAATTGATTCTAAAAGTTTATATATTTCATTTTTTAATTTTGTACCCCCCTTGTCTCAGGTGGGACTGACTAGCCTGTAGTTCCCTAGTTTATCTTTTTTCCCCCCTTTTAAAAGTGAAGGTTATGTTTCCCCTTGTCCATTCTGGGAACTTCACTGGACTGTTTAAACTTCTTCAATGTGATGGATAGCGGCTGGGTCACGTTGTAGGCCAGTTCCCTGAGGACCTGTGGATGCCTCTCATCAGGTGCCATGTACTTCTGCACCTTCAGGTTCCTTAGGTGTTCTTGAACCTGATCTTCTCCTGCAGCACGTGGCTGTTCATTCTTCCAGTCCCTGCCTTTGCCGTCTGGCCCTTGGATAATGTGACGGGACCACTCTTTAGTGAAGATCAAGGCAAAAAAGTCACTGTGTACCTCAACCTTGACATCCTGCGTAACCTGTTCCCTTCTGAAGAGGGCCCACGTTTTTCTAAGTCTTCCTTTCATCACTGGCGTTCCTATAAAAGGTTTTCTTGTTGCCCCTGATGTCCCTGGCCAGACTTAATTCTGTTGGGGCTTTAGCTTTCCTAATCTGATCCCTGGCTGCCCAGAGAAATTTCTTTGTATTTCTCCCTGGCTGCTTGTTCTTACTTCCATCCTCAGCAGGCTAAAACCACTGGTAAGCTGGAACTCAAATATCTAGACATGTCATCAGCCTCTACGGTGCAGTGAAGTTTCAGAACAGCTGCATTGGAGAAAATAGGCGGGTCATCTAGCATTTTCTAGCAGCAGTTAGGTTATACCCAAGGAAGAGTAAAACCAGGATGAATAGGTGTGGTAGTTCCCCCAGTTACTCTCCCCATACTGAGAGCTGAGTGCTAGGACTCTTCGCTGTGTCTCTTTGGTGGGAGAAACCTGACAGGTATTGAGACTCAGTCTAATGTATTTGATATCATGTGCTGGAGCAGGGTTAAATAAGATTTCATTTGGTATTTTTACTTTCAGAGTAATTTAGTCATCTGAAGCACTTTTTACCTTTTCTGCAAGTAGGAACGTGGTGATCTGAGCTAGTCGAACTTCTGGTGTGTGGTTACCTTGGGCTCTTCTGAATACCGTGGTCTATTTGAGTGTTTGTTGTGCTTTTGTGCAAAGTGGACCTTGCAATGTGAGTATGTGGAAGCCTGGAGGATTCCAGCTATCGGACATAATAGAATCATAGAATAGTTAGGGCTGGAAAGGACCTTGAGATCATCTACTTCCAACCCCCTTGCCATGGGCAGGGACACCTCACACTAAACCATGCCATCCAAGGCTTTGTCCAACCCCGCCTTGAACACTGGCAGAGATGGAGCAGTCATAACTTCCCTGGGCAATCCATTCCAGTGCCTCACCACCCTCACAGTAAAGAACTTCTGCCTTATATCCAATCTGATCTTCCCATGTTTATGTTTTAACCCGTTACCGCTTGTCCTACCACTACAGCCCCTAATGAAGAGTCCCTCCCCAGCATCCTTATAATCCCCCTTCAGATCCTGCAAGGCTGCTATGAGGTCTCCACGCAGCTTCTCTCTCTCCAGGCTGAACAGCCCCAGCTTTCTCATCCTATCTTCATATGGGAGGTGCTCCAGCCCCCTGATCATCCTCGTGGCCCTCCTCTGGACTTGTTCCAACACTTCCATGTCCTACTTGTGTTGAGGACACCAGAACTGTACGCAATACTCCACTTAGTGAGGTCTCACGAGAGGAGTACTTACACATGTAGTTAGAGCACACGCTTAGGTTTTCTCTTCTGAGACAGATTTAAGGTTATCTGACTCAATGTCACTGTTTCAAGTGGCATTAAGGTAACATTGGTTGCAGAGTGTTCATTATTCTTCTCTGATTCTGTAGCTGCTGTCTTTTGTTCAGTGTATAGCTGCTTAATCTCCAAAGTAGAATGACCTGAAATATTCAGGTGGTGGTGTGTATTCCTCCCTTCATGCATGCACATCCAACTTACTGTGTTTTTTTTAATACTGTGTATTATTCTTCTGGATAGTTGGGACCAGATGTGTTCCTTGTGTTTGGAAGTCTGCAGACTGTTCATGATTTGGTAATGGCTTGCTACCACTGTATATTATTCTTCTGAGCATTTCAACAGAGGCAGCCTAACAGGTGTCAGGAAATTGTGCAAGAGTAATCCCTTTTTGTTTATTGGGTTTTATTATTATTATGGGGCTAACTATTTCTTGATCCTTTTTCTAGTCTGAATGCTCTGCCTTCAAAGTCTTGACCTTATGCCTTTTTCTTCCAGAAGCACAACCACCTGCCTGATCCAGCCCTGCACTGTTGTACTCTCTGAATTAATTCTGCTTATGCTAGCTGAGCTATTGCAAACCTGCATTTCTTCTGTTTATGAACAGTGCCTCTGAATACCTTTTGTGAAGATTAAATATTTTTTTATTAGGAGCAAAGCACTGTGGGAAAGGAAAAAAGCAGCATGCAGCCAGTTTGAGAGACTCTCGTGAGACCCCAGTTTTCAGAACCTGGTTTTATCCTTGCTGTCTTTTTTGATCTTTTTAAATGTCTTGAGTGCTGCTGTTCTGTATTTCTGAGGCTAGCTAGATTTACAGAGGGTTTTTCTCAGGAGGAAACTTGAAAGACTTGAAGCTTTAATATTAATTTTACCTGTATTAGTATTTTTTTCTCCTTGCTATTTGTATGTTCTTATTGTCCTTCTATTGACAACAAACAAATAGATTTATGTAGTATAGTGCATTGGAATCCATTTGGAATAAATGCGGAAGCTGGCAGCAGCGACTCCTGAATTAGGAATATGACGTGTAACGGGAAAGTTTATTATGACACAGTCCTGCTGTGGCAGTCCTGACTTTGCATGGAGTTCGTTGTTCTGTGGTTGTACTACTTCTTGTTTCTTACCCCAAACAAAGGAACTCTCGGCAATCCTTAAACAATTTTGATTTTACATCTGTTATAGGATTTTTTTTGGGGTGCATTTAGGATTATAGGATGGCCTGATTCTGCTTTTAGTTGGAAAAAAATTAAATACAGTTCCGTTTATAGGTATATCTGTTGAATGAAGCTACTACCTGTGCTTCCTACAGTTTAATTTCTTTTTCTTCTAGTTAGTGCAAATCTGACAGATTATACCCTGCCTGATTCAGCTTCTTACCTGTTCTACATGACTTCATGCTCATGTTAGATGATCTGTCTGACCACAGTGGCATTTAATCCCTCTGAAGATATGTTCTACTTTTGTCTTTGTTGGAGGCAAAATTTTTCCTTTCTATAGGTCCAGCCACTAATTTTGAATGTGTTCAGTCAAATGTGTTAAATCATTTTGCTTGCTTATAATTGCTTTACTTCAGTGAACATAGTGTCAGTGATCTCATATGCCTTATTAAACATGTTGCAACTTTCTAAAATATCCACTAAGTTGATATAGAAGTGTGCTGTTTTCACATTCTGTTAATTCCTGCTTTCCTTTTTCTTCAAAATTATATGAGTTGCCTAACATAAGAGATTTAATAATTTAATACAGCAATTAAAAATGGAGTAGAAGTGAAACAATTTTGTAGACGGAATGCTATAAAGTAAAAACTGAGGCAGGATAAAGGGCAATGTTTTGTACTATATTACACACACAAAATAATATCTTCCAAAAGTATATTTTCAATTTCTACTGTCTCGAAAGTGTCTTTCACATTCTCACACATGTACAGCTTTTTTTTGTTTTGTTTTGTTTTGTTTTATTTTTTGCTTTGTTTTTTAATTTTAAAACCACCCAAACCATAAAAAATAAATATCTGAAAGCAGGATAAATATCCAATACAGTAAAACATCAGTTTGCTCTTATCTAGTAGGGACAAGGTTGACTAAAATTTTTGTATCTTTGTCTTAAACAGAATGTTGGCTTTGAAAGCTCAGGGAAAAAGCAGCAGGGAGAGAAAAGTAACACAGTGGTAAGTACATTATTTTTCTTTCCTCTGGGCCAACTGCACAATATATTAAAATAGAAATCCTCTTCTTCATTTATATGTTGTAATAATTACTACTGAGGCACTTGAATTTTATTCTGCATTATCTCTCGTGTTATTAGGTTTTTTAACTAAAAATACATGCTGAAGGGCTAAGTGAATGATACTGGTCTGCATACAATTGCCAACTACAAGTGAATGTAGTTGTGTGCATATGTAGAAAGGGGAATATACAGAAAACTATGTTGCAAGAAAGAATTCTGTTTTAAAGCTCAATGTCCATATGCATATAAAGATAAGTGTATTTTTGAAAAACTTGAATAAAAATGTTTGGAATGCTTCTTTTGCCTCTTACCTGTCCTTACTTGTTTGGTGATCTAAAGTGTAGGTGAACATAGTGTCATAACTTCTCTCTTATGGGTGTCTTATCTTTAGCTAGAGAGCATACATAACATGAAAAATATTAAAAAGCCAAGTAAAGTTCGGTTTTCTGATTAAAGGTCTATGGAAAAGCAGCATATGTTCTGAATCAGCTTTTTCCTTTATTAAATGATACCAGTGTAGGTGGATTTTCTCTCATATTGTCAGGATTTCTAGAGGCAAATATTTCTCATGAATAAAAAGAATGCCCAATAGAATATTTTGTCTTCAGAACTTCTCTATGAATTTCTGTGGAGGAGCCATTATTACCCCCCATTGCCCTCAAAAAAATCCTGAACCCAATAACTTATGATAGTAGCTTCCGTCTGCTTTGATTTTATTAATAGTGCTGCTTGGATTGAGGAAATGCTAATAAATATTGACATTTCAGTGACTGTAATTTTGAGATTTACTAAAAAATACCAGTTTAAAAGATACAAAATCTTCTGCCTATTTTATCTGGCATTGCTACAAACAGCTCATATTGAAGATTATAGAAGCATTTGCACTTGCTTGCTTTTTCCTGCCTTTGTGTGCTTTGGCATTCTCTGCTGAGCTAAGAAGCTGTGCTGTCATTTTACTGCCTCAGCTGTGCTTACTGCTCTGTAAGGTTTGTTGCTTCCTATGGCAAATGACTAGCAATGCCTCTTCCCTTTGCATCCTCTATGCTGGTTCATCTCTTTTGACTATATTGTTATAACTGGAAGAATTAAGACAGTATCTCTTCCTTTCTGCTTGAATAGATGTTGATAGTATGTGATGCACAGCATTTACTCACACAGTAGATTCAGATATAGTCCCTCAAAGGACTAAAGTTGAAACATAAGCGGTTTAATATGGTTTTATACCTCTTTCAGAAGCTTACCATCTCTTAGTCTGGTTGCTCTATGTATTTAATTTTCATTGTTTTCTTTGTATAGGAAGTCAGGAACTTGTCCTGTTTGTTTCCATGGATCTTTTTCACAGCAACAATGAAAGAAAATCAAGTTATTTAAAGTAGAAATTAGTGGATTCTGAAAGCAAAGCAGTTCTGAAATAGCTTGGTACAGCTGGCTGCGGGATGGATTTCATGTTAGTATTCTATTGGGATAAATATTTCATGTTGCTGGCTATGGAATAGCTTAAAAAATTCAAACACGAAACCCCAAACATGTTCGATAATGTAGAAGTGTCCTTTAGCCATTTGAAAATATCATTGATAAATACTGAAATATCAGTGTCATGGCTTTTTTAAAAAAGCTCAGTTTTTTGAACATTCCATGAAGGTTTGAGGGACTCCTGCAGTTTCCTGCAAACAAAAAAGCAGTTTGTCATAGTAATTATCCATGAATTTTTATTAAGTGTTTTTTTGGGTTTTTTAGGGCGAGAGGGGAGGGGAAATGAGTGAGATTCAAGCACAGTGGCTTTAAAAATTTATTCCTCTTAATGTTTTCTTAGTAACACTACAAATACGTACCCAAAGAATATGCAATCAAGTCAAAAATCAGAAATGAAGCTCAGATCTAATGCTAATCTCAGCAGCATTGTTAATGATATACAATTAGAGACTATTCTTCAGATGAAATATTATAGTAGCACTTATTTGGATAGATTGGTTGTCCAGATGGAAGTTAGTTTCAAGGGCTGCCTCTGAAAAGAGCAAATGGAAATGTATGGGAACTGAGTTATAACTAACTTGGCTACAGTTGTGTAGTAACAGAGTGTGTGTGTTACTGGGTGGCTATTATACAGTGTAAGTATGAAAAGTTTATATATATATATATATATATATAAAAATGCCAAAATTACAATTGTTTGGGTATACGAACATTTTTTTTTTCTTTTAACAGTAAACTTAATCTGTAATTTTTCTCATCCTTCTTTTTTGGTTGGGGTTTTTTGGTTTTTTTGTTTGTTTGTTTTTTGTTTAAGGACATTTCTGTAACACGTGAGAACACTGTTGTTAGGCCAAGAAAATGTTACTGGTTCCCTTACAACTAAGTGAAGAGGTTTTGTAAAATAGTTTGATGAAGAACTTCAGATGTTAATTATATAAAGGAATTCTGAATATTTTAAAGCAAAACAAAATAGACTTAGTAAACTGAAGTGTGGTTATAATTTAATTCATAAATATAAGAAACAGATAATTTAAGCAAATGTCTTCAGAATTTACAACTGGCACTTGTCTTTTTGGAGTTACCCCAAGAGAAGCTTTGAGTTTTATTACCAGCTTTGAGTTCTGTATTTCAACAAGCTAGAAGTAGAATATTGCTGGTTTTGCTTATATCCTAGTAGCTGTTGAATCACTAAAAGCAAAAGTGATCACTGCCAACTGTGATCCCTTTATTTTCTCAGAAACTGTAGCAAGCATCCTTCATATGTTTGCACTTAACAGTTGGTTATTATTTACTGTATTTACTAACATGGTGTTCTTCCCATTACTGTTCACCATTGTTGTTTTATGAGTTAATGCCTTTTATTTCTTTTGCTCTGAATGCTGTACGTGGGCAAGTACCGTGTGTTTTTTGGTGTTCCTGCCTGTGTAGAGGGCATGCAGCAATGGGTGCAGTTGAGCATTGTTTTCGTATCAGGAGCAGGCAGTCTGAGACTATAGCTTGACATTAAAATGGTGAAATGGTTCCAAAATCCCTCTTATTTCTTGCCACTTGTTCTCTCTCCCATAGTGCAGCACTGTGGTTCATTAGTTTGTACTGACCTGAGTGTTTGCCAGTCTGATTCAGTGAAATGAATGGCATAACAAATCCAGTTTTGCAAAATACTTTATTTCTTAGAAGAAACAGCAGGAAATAGCTTGGATGCCAAAAGGTGAGGAGGTGAAAATACCTTAATTTGTCACTGTGACCAAAGGAGTCTTCAACATCTCTATTTTCACAATATAGCATCTTTCATCAACAAGCGAAATAACCTGTTTCATGATAATTCTGTGATCTTTAATATCTCTAAATATAGGCTGGTTCATGTTTTTATGTCCAGTATAAGAAGATTCATTTCCTACTGAGTTTCAATGTACAGAAAGTAATCAATTCCTTTGGTGACTTTTTTTTTTTTAGTAGATTGAATATGATTCTTAATAAATAAGGGGATTTTTTTCAGCTTGAGTATGTTAGGTCTTCTGTCAGATGGCTGAATTAGCCTTCTTGTATTTGGCAGGTTGCATGTTATGTCACATGTGCACAACACAATCTTTCCCTTTCTTGCGTTTACAAATCCTCAGCTCCCTAATTCTATACTCAGTTGTAGATGGTGGAGTGGTCTAAAGAGAACTTGATGGGATATTTTTGTGCCTATTTGTTCGTGCTTCCTTTATAAACATTGGATAGCTGGTTTTGTTTTCAGCTCTGCTGCTGATGTAACTGGTAAACACCCTTTTAAAAGGCTTGGGGGTGGGGGAAGTGCTTTCACCAGCTTGGAGCATGAGCAGTCACATCCTGTTAGCATCAGACAGAAAATCTAAAGGACTAATGGTACAGTGAAACCCTTGCTTTTAGACCAAATTAACAAATAATAGGAACAAAATTACTGTGAACCTAATTGTACTCTTAACAAGCCTGAGTTCCGAATTTTCAAAGATGTGGTGTTTGGGGGCTGTGTGTTTTGTTTTCTGATGGTGTGGAATTTCTTGTAGGTTTGGGTTGGTTTGTTTATATTAAATGCTTAGCAAAATGTAGGTAGACACATGGGTGGACAAAAATGTCCCATGTGGTTTTGGCAGATCTGCAGGTGCTGTTGCGCTGCCAAGTACTTGTATGACAGGGGTGTGCAGGGAATAATCAGAGTTCCATGAAAGAATAATTTCACTAGATGATTATGTCTTTTTGGGATTTAACATTTAGTGTGTATCCAGCCTTGCTGGCGATCTTGCTTTCTTTCACTAGTATGATCTTTCAAACAGATACTTTGCTTTTCTGCTTCCAGTGACTTTATTGTATTCAGTAAAAATGTTTTACTTTTTATAGATAGTATTGGGTGCAGGTAGCAAGATTTTGGTAGTGAGTGGGCTGCCGGAGTGGCTTCTGTGAGAAGATGCTAGAATCTGCCCCTGGAGCCAGTTCTAGCTGACTCCAAGATAGGCATGCTCTGGCCCCATCTGCGTCAATCAGTGATATTGATAGTGCCTCTGTGGTAAAACATTTAAGAAAGCTTAAACACCTGCTGCAGAAGAGCATGCAGAAGAGAGGAGTGAGAATGTGAGAGCATCAACTCTACAGACATCAAGGCCAGTGAAGAAGGGAGGGGAGGACATGCTGCAGGCACCAGAGCAGAGATTCCCCTGCAGCCCATAGTTCAGGACAAGGGGTAATGGTTTTAAACTGAAAAATGAGAGATTTAGATCAGATGTTAGGAAGAAATTCTTTACTGGAACAGGTTGCCCAGAGAAGCTGTGGCTGCCCCATCCCTTCAGTACTCAAGGCCAGTTTGGACAGGGCATTGAGCAGGGGAGTGGCAGGAGGGTTGAAACTAGATGATCTTAAGGTCTTTTCCAACCCAGACTATTCTGTGGTTTCATGTTACTATGAAACATGAAGTCTGCTTGCTAGACTCCCCTGATTTTTGGGAAGGAAAACTATACTGTACTTTGTGTTTCTTTCTACCTTCTATGTATGCATGCAAACTATCCACAGAGAAGTTCTTATTTTGAGCAGTAGAAGAAAAGTATATTTTCTGTGTGACATCACAAGTTCCTGTCTTTGGCAGTTGTAACAGCGGACTCTCTCTGTAGTACATCCTTTCCTCCATTATAGCTTTTCTGCTTGGGCAGCTGATGACAAGATAGGTGGACAGAGAGGCAGGGAGTGAGGGTTGTGTGTTTCTGACTGTCTCTCTCTCTAAATTTACATTGCAGAAGAGTGGTGGTGTGGAATACTTTCTCCAAGTGGCCTGCCACACCCATTTCCTAGTATTGAGAGCAATCTCTGTTGCAGAATACCAGCACTGAACAGCCATTCATATATGTGTAGAAGTAAAATTTGAACATATATAAGACAAATTGAACTACATCACATTGCATAGTTTCATACATTTACTTAAATGCAGATCTCTTGATTAATTCTGGTCTTTGAAATGTTATAATTAAATATACACTCAAGTTGGTAAAACCAATGGGTTGGGGAGAAAGTTGTTTATTTGATATTTAAATATGAATTTGACTGTTTTGGCTTGTGAGTTTAGGTACTCTAACTGACATGATAACTGACTGAAGGTATGAGCCAACACTCTGATGTTGCACAGGCATTTGTTTACTGATCTGTTTCTTATGGAGCTGTGGATGCATCCATCCTCCTCCCCCTCACCCCGAGCTTAAGATCTTTTTTACAAAATAAAGGGATAAGTTAGGAAAATTAGATATGTGTGTTTTGCATTGTTAGGCTTTACAAGTGTTTCATTGCTTTAGAAGCTTTTGAGACTTGACTAAGTAAGACTTGGTGCGAAGAGAACAGCCACTGAAAAAGTGGGGACAACACTGTAATGTGTGATGCTTTTGAGGGATTTGAATGAAAAAGAGTATCATTTCATCATCTATATGAACCCTGTAGTGAGCATTTTTATATTCTGGAAACCAAAACATAATTCTCAGAAGTTGAAATGACTGGGTGAAGTGAATTTATTGATGGCTGCCGCTAGTAAGTGGAAGAGTGTGTCTTCCACTGCCAGACTTCCAGTAATCAACTCACATGTACAACATCTGCTTTTCCAGTCCTGGTTGTTTCCAAGCTGTGTGTTCTTCTGTTTACACTCCTGTTTGAAGAGAAAGAGACTGCTGTGTGCTTCTTTCTGGAGTGGTCAGAAAGACCTCCTCTGATCTTTGAAATAATACAAAATGAGACAATACTTCTTTCTGTTAAAGGCTTTTTTATTTGTAAATGTTTGCTGTGGAATTCTTATGTCTTCACATGTGGCCTCTGAGGCGTGGAGAAGGCGTGGGTAACTCTAACCCAGAAAGCACGTCAGCTTCTGTAGCATCTTTGGCATCTGGCTGTGGGTGGCTGGAAGATGTCATGCTTGGAACCTGTTCCTGTGGAAGAAGCAGAAAGAGGTTACACTGTGTCTTTTGCTCACTTTCCCATTCCTTGGGAAATCCCAGAGTAGAATTTGTATTCTCTGAAGTCTGTATTGCAGCACAGATAAAAATCTTTATTTTTAGATCACTTTTTATTTAAATAACATGGCTGGAGTTTTACCGGATGTGTTAAGTGTTCTGATGGATAATCAACACTGTAACAAAATCTTAGCAACATATGAGCATTGTTAAAAAGGAAGTCTTGGCATTCCACTATCTTAATAAAGAGTTTCTTCCATCTTTTAGTGTATGGGTATAGAATCTGACTGCACCCAGCCTGAGTGATAAGTGGCACTTCTCTTTGGTGAAAATACTGAAGTACAGCAGTATGTTCACCTGTTGTCATATAAATCAAATGCACTGTGAAGGACTTTGCAGGCTAGCTGCTCACGGAAGATAATCCAAGTGCATGACTTTTTTTCTTGTCTCAGTAAGAGGAGGGGTCTTGCAGTCTGTGACTTCATATAGTGTAGCAGCCGTGGTATTTTGTTTTCTTCATGCGTTACTAGCACACTGTCTGAAAGCTTAAGTGCAGTCTGCTAAATGTGTCTGACTTTTTTGGCAGTTGGAGAAGAAAGTTTCCTGTCACCAATCCAGAAATTGGAATATAATTTCTGCAATTCCAAAAAGAAGATTTTTTTTTTTAAAAAAGTGTATTTTAATTTGCAGTGTTGGCGGTTTGATTGAGAAAATAAATATTCAGCACTGTTTTGGAAAAGTATGTATTTTTAGACCAATTTCCTGAGGAAGTAAAGCTTACATGATCATGTTGTCTGTCTGCACGTTAGTCCTTCCTGAAAAAAGTCGAGTCTGTCATCTGATTTCAGCAAAACTTGAGGTGACTTTTTGAAGAACATTTTTCTTTGCATTTTGTGAAAATTCATTGCTAATTAGAGGAAAGACCTAAAATTGTGTTCTTGCTGAGGAGGAAAGAGGCAGGACATGCCTGGTGTATGCTGTCAGTAATCAGGCAGTCTAAGTTTGCCATCTCCTGCTGGGTAGGAATATTGTAAAAGCCATGGAGAGTAAAGGGGACTGTTGTAGCAATAAATGAGAATGAAGGATGCACCTCCATAGCAAGGTGAAATTTCTTTAGTTCCAGTGTGCATGTAAAATGTGTTGAAGTTTTCCAAGCTGAATGGAATTGAAAAAGGAATTACTTCTTTATCTGTGCACTTGGTAATCTTTCATTTTAAACTGTAGATAGAACAGTTGGTAGAAACTGCCCTGGTTCTTTTTGTTACATGCTGCCTTTAAATGAGGGATTTGAAATCAAGGTACATGGATTTAAACACCAAAAAAAAAAAAAAAGTCATCTTTCCTACAGCTATATTTAAATACTCTGTAAAGGGTGGATTTTATCTGATTAAGCAAAATTATCATCCCAGTAATCTTTGTGAAAGTGGGGCTAAACTACATTATAAAAACACAATTGACACTTCAGAACTGCTGCTTCAAAATTCCCTGTAATGTAGGGCTGTGTTAGCAGGTGACAAGTTACAGGCTAAATTTTGACTTTGCCTTTTGGTGTCTGTATGTGCTTTAACCCTGTTTAATGCCACTACAGATCTGTTGTGTCTAAAAGAAAATAAGTACTCTCTCCACACCCTCATGTATGCACATATGCACACACATACGCAGCTATGTATACACTCCTTTTAAAATATTTGGTAGCCAGTAGAAGTTTGAGCAGCTGCCCAAGTGAGTCTTTCTGAAGTTGTCTTGGTTTTTGACGAGACCAATTTCTGTTTTACAGTGCCTGAAAATGACTACAAAGCGGAATTTGTTTGTGCGGCTGGTGCCATGCCGCTGCCTGCGCGGAGAGGAGGAAACAGTTACTACACTTGATTATTCTCACTGCAGCCTGGAACAGGTGCCTAAGGAGATTTTTACTTTTGAAAAGACCTTGGAAGAACTCTATTTAGATGCTAATCAGATTGAAGAGCTTCCAAAGGTAGGTTGGGTGGTTTTCCTTTTAGTTACATTTGTTGACTGTTACTTCATTAGCGTTGTAGAAGCTGATAGTGTCCAGGTTCCATCTTTAGCTTTTAGGCTGCAGTTTGCCTAGTATTTTTAAGTAAACGTTGCTCCCAGAAAAAGCAGCCCTAGTAGAAGGAATGTTTATGTGTTCCAGCATGACTAGTTTGCTGCATAAATTGGGAGGAAACTGCTTAAGCAACTGACCTAGTTGAAGAGACGTACGTACTGGAAGCAGCTGGCTATTTTATTTCTGTGGCAGTGTCTGCTCAAACTGACTAACCGTATTCAACAAATTGTAGCATTATTTTGAATCTCTGATAACACATGAAAATGTGAAGTAGTAAGATTAATGTCTTGTTCAGATCTGTGCCCACAGAAGACAGCTAAAATCTGAAGTATGTGTTCATTTGAAGTCCTACTTTCTTCTTCGGTACATGGCTTAAGAGAATTGCTGAAGTATTACTTTAGTTAAAAAACTAGGGGAGCTGGAATGTCACTTTGGTTATAGCTTTATTATAGAAATCAGTATTTATTGTTTGTTCTAAAATCTGAAGACAAATTGCATAGTCTAGTATACTAGAGAAAAGAATGAAAATCTTTGCCAGTGAGACTTTTGAGAGGTACAGAGTGATCACTGCAATAGACTTAATTGCTGTTAGGACGTCCTGTCTTGGTGGAATTAAAACCTTAGTAATAAGATGAAAGACTTAATATTTTAAATTGTTTTGTCAGAATTGTGTGCAAATATTCACTGTCAGATGGGACAACCATACAGTGCTGTTAGATTTTTGGAAAATTTGCTATAACTACTTCAGGTTTTGCTGGTTTAGACTTTTTTTTAAAGATGAATGAAACTAATAAGGAAATAAAGCTATTTCAGGGAAGTAACTTGACAGTTATCAGAAGCCCTGGAGACCAGTAAAGCTAACTTGAACCACCTCAGTGCTTTTGAAAATCCAATCTAAAATGCTCCTGAGAAGCCACCAGAAAACCTGTATTTGTAAGCTAAATAGAGCTGATAACATGAAGCTAAAATTAGGCATTTTGCCAAAGTCTGTTATAGTTTAGAACTTCCACTGTTTTATTCTAGTCTTTTCCCAAGCAGATATTTCTTTAGAGTTATTAATTTTAGGTTTAGTAACTTGCATTGTAAGACTTTGTATCAGCCTTTGAGGATTTTTCAGAGAATTTCAGAACTTAATTTCTGTTTCTTATTCTTTATTTGAGAAGAACAAAATTGAGTGCTTAAAAAACCAGAATGTAATATCTTTCTTAGGAGAAAAAAAAATATAAATTCTGAGTTCCTCTTGCATTAAATCATTAAGAAGTAAGCAAATATCTTCCAAACTCATAATTCTCTAAAAAAAAAATCCATTACATAATCTTAAGAGGACGAAAGATACATTGTAGTGATCAAATGGATGTACGTTGACATTTTAACCTAAGCCCTTTGCCTTTTTTGTTAGTTTCCATTCGATTTCATTAGTCAGTTTCTATATGAAATTGAATTTTGATACATGAGTAAACTGAGAGGTGGGCAGTCTACTACTTGCCTTGGCCTAATCTGTTTAAATTATCCATGTGATAGGAAAGTCAGCTTGAACATGTTTTGCTCCTTTTTGCTTTTCTTTGCAGGGACTTGTGGTAGTTTAGCTTGCTTCATGTTAATGTGTTTGTGAATTATAGTAAGTCATCCTTATAGGCTTATTTTTGATAAGCTAGCATTTTGTTTCTGGCTTTTAAGTAATTTTTGTCATTTTTTACTACCCTTTCAATTTTCAAAAGAAAAAAAACCCCACATATAAATTCAAATTCTCTAAAGGAAACAAGCAGAGATTATGGAGTGGTGAATACATAATAGAAGTGCTTTATTTAATCATTTGACATAAATTGTGATCTCAAAACTATCCATTGAAGATCTGTAAGGGAAGGC
The DNA here is from genome assembly GCA_017639245.1 of Myiopsitta monachus. NCBI lineage: Eukaryota > Metazoa > Chordata > Aves > Psittaciformes > Psittacidae > Myiopsitta > Myiopsitta monachus. The sequence goes on from CM029941.1 coordinate 22,753,096, forward strand.
CTGCAACGTTTGAAATTATCCTAGTTGATTTGGAGCCAGAGTTTCAAGCTGGGTATGCCTTTTTTCTAACCCAAGCTTTTATTCAGTCTTTTAACTCTGAAAAGACTTCTAATTAAGTCATCTCAGACAAGGGTGTGGTACTTATTAGGCTGTCTCCAGCTTTCTGAAGCCTGGTTAAGACATTCCCACTCTTCCCCTTTCCTCTTTGCCCCTGGTGGTGTGTTCTTATCCTTGTTGTGCAATCTGCTGCCCTTTGTATGCCACAGCACAACTAGTTGGGGCTGTCTTGGCAACCTGATTACTGAAATGGTCTGATAGTGTGTGGGTTTGGTTTGGGTTTTTTTGCTTGTTTGTTTTTGTTTTGTTTTGTTTTTGGGTTTGTTTTTTTTTTTTTTTGTTTTGTGTGGTTTGTTTTGTTTTGTTTTGTTTTTTAAATTGTCGCCAATCTTTTCATCTTTCTTAAAAAATCTGTTTTTTCACTATAGTCCTTAATTCAGTAGACTGACCACGAGGCGCAGCATGAACAAACTGGTGGAGGGATAGTGGTAGAGAAGGAATTTGCTTTACATGAAGTGCTGGTGTGTAGTCTCAGCTTCAAAAGTGACCAGACATTTGAAATGCTTTCATCTTGTGCACTAAAGCACTTCTGTAAAAGCACCCTGTTTATCCCAAGTGCCACAGTGTGCATTTGAGCTGAAAAGCTCAAACTGTTTTAGTTTTCCCTTTCACTTTTCTGTTTGGAAGAAGCTGGAATTCTGCAATAAAGCAGTCTTTAATCATATGACTTCTGGTACTTGCTAACAGTAATGATGATCTACTTAATCACTGAATATATAAACATTTAAAAAGAACAACAACAACAAAAGGAATAGCTACAAAGTCAACACCATATAAAACTCCTCTCCCCACATTTTCCTTTAGGGATCTTGCAATTCTTTGTGCTGCCTTTGCTCCACCTGCCTGACTGGGGGAATTTCTAATGATTCCAAGAGTCCAGCTTGTTGTTTTCAAGGATAAGTTTTAAGTATATATTCTTGCTTGAAGTACTGAAATACAGGAGTGGCTCCAAAACACATGACCTCATCAAAGTTCTCCTTGTAATATATTACTCTAAGTAACTTGTAACTCTTCAAAGCCTTAATGATATCAACTAGTTCTAACAGAGGCACATTTCTGAGGAATTGGAAACATTAGTAGGCAAGTTAAAGCTCATTCCTTGAACTGTCCAATTGCTGATTTATGTCTGCTTTTGTTCTGGGGTGGGATATGCAAATGTTACGTGAATGGGGCTTGTTAGACAGTCTGTGGTTGACATAATGGCCTTGTAATTGAGAGAGACCCAAGAAATTTTGCTTGAAGTAAACCCATTGTTACGATGTTGATTGGGATAAATTTTTCCAGTCATAGAACACTTAATCTTTTCTCAGGATTCCAAAAGAAAAGAACACTAAGTCCAGTTACTCATGCATTACCCAAAATTGTTAGGAAAGGAATATTCAACATAGGTTGTTCAGATGTATCTTTTCAACCATTTTCTTGGAGATATTTATTTTGTGCTATCTGTAAGTTTCTTAAATATTTTGGATATGTAAAAAAAGATTTTTCTTCCATTACACTAATATTACTTGCACTATTTTGTCAATTTGTAAAGCTTCTGAATAAAAATCTCAAGGTACTTTGCATACAGTAAGAGATATTTTTGATACAAATTATAATTTATCAGCATTATACAGTTTTCTGTATTCTTAGATCAAACTCACTAGTTTTCATCTTAATTTGTTGGATTTTTGTGTACTTGAGTTGGAAAGCATGGAAGGGGATCTCTTTAGATCTTGTAAGATAATATAGAATGAAATTTTAACTTCTAGGGAAGAGTAGGAACAGGATTTGAATCAAATCCTCTGTTCCAGAGCTATTTGATGTTTTAAAAAATGTCGTCTTTTTTTTTTTTTTTTTTTTTGAGCAAATGGTAAATACCTCTGGGGTATGGCATGGCATGCCTATTATGGAAAACATTTTGCAGTGTTTGCATGACTCTGTGTAACTACAGGTCACAGAAACTGTGATACTCAAAGGAATTTGTAGGAAGAGTGAAGCATAGCTGCTGGCTTGTTGTGACTGCCATTTTTGCTTTCCAAGGCATTGTAAATATAATCAATTTTGAATGAAACCAGTTAAATAAAGTTTTTGTAGTCAAAACCTCTAAATAATCTGTCCTTCAAACTTTGAGGTCAGAAGCTTAAAGGGATTAAAAACACAAGCTCTGTTGAGGAAACTAAGAGAAAGTCACATTCACTTTTTTTTTTTTTCTTTGTTTCAATAGCAACTTTTTAACTGTCAGTCTCTGTACAAGCTGAGTTTGCCAGACAATGACCTAACCACATTGCCAGCATCCATTGCAAATCTCATTAATCTCAGGGAACTGGATGTCAGCAAGAATGGTAAGTCACTTCACTTTTTATGTTGGGGTAACTAAAAGGCAAATTGCCACTGACTGTACAAAGGCAGTACTGAAAATGTAATTTTTAGAAGCAGTGCAACTAGTAGTAAACTACTACTGTAAATAACTTCTTAATAGAAAAGATTCTGTTTTGTGATCTGGTTGTGATTTTTAATTGTATCTCTCAAATTGATTGGTTTGTACTTTGAGATTCATTACTGAAAACTGATATTATAAAGTATTTTATATTCTCTCAATATGCATGTGCTCATATTTGTATATTTAGTGGCTTTCTTCATGTTTCACTATACGGAAGATAGTTTGCACAAGAATTTGTAAAATTTTGCTGGATTCTATTGTTATACTTTGTTTCACATGAAAATGTTTTCAGTTAATTTTAATGAGCTGTCTGGAATGAGCAGCCAATAAGTACCTGGCTGCTTTGCTGTCCTGCTGTGGGGATAGTAACCTCTGCTGCACAGGGAGAAGTGTCTATGGACAGTAAATGGTTCTCTTGCCTGACTTGTTAAAAATCTATCATTCTGTGTGAGTCATCCTTTTATAATTTATGAAACATTGTGCTGAACCCATGACACATTGTCAGCCAAGTATTGTATACATGGGGTTTTATTAATGATACTGCTTTGGCAAGCTGGCTGATTGAAACTGGGGAAATTGAAATAACTTATGTTGTCATCAGACTTAGTTGTGTGGCTTATTCAAGAGAAAAGAAAAAGTTCGATCATGCTAACTGATGAGGATATAATAGTCTTGTCTTCCTAATTCAAAGTGAAGTAAGAGGACCTCCCCTTGAGATTATATTTGAAAATAAGAATTATGTAAATATGCCAGAGATTTTTATTATATTAAATTAATTTCTTTATTTGGACAGCTAGCTAGTTATGACTCAAGAAAGTTAAGTGAGCTCTGCTTTGTTAAGAAAGTATTCCAGTTGTTGCAGTGTTGGGATTCTCCTTGATTGTCCATTGTAGCCCAGTCTCTGCTTAAACTGTTACTTTATTATTTCTGCCTAATGAACACAGCATTTAGTGTGATAAATTGACCTGACTGTCACTGCTGTGTTCCTGGTACAAGTGGATTAATAGTCTTTGTCAAAGAACACTAGCTGTAAAACTTTCCTAGTGACACACAACAGAAAAATAATCATTTTTGTCCTAGACTGAACTGTTGAGAGGTTTAACTGTTTCTAACACAAGTTCTCGATGCAGAAAACTTAAAAGCAGCAGAAGGGCATTGGAGTTCTAGTGCTGGCAAATTCCATAACTCATGTACCAAAATAGGCAGCTGGTCACTGACCAGTCTGAGAGTTCCTTGTCCATCCAAAAAGGCGTAACCTTTAGTTAAGCCTTCAGAGAGCTGTTGAAAGAGAACTTGTGCGTCTGAGGCATATAGAGAATTTAAGGAGGCAATTGCTGAATTATATGCTATCCTAATACCAGTAAATTGTGCAGCTCTGTTTTCTAGGCTTTGTTTTGTTCTTAACCTGTCAGAGAAATGCCAGAACACAAGCTTACTTGTGTGAACTATTCTTATCTGCCTGTTCTCAGTCTTATCACAGCTTGGATAGCTTCTCTGCCTAGTATTGCACATCAAAAATAGTCCTGAGTTCACATGCTTGTTTACTTGGGGTATCTTGTCTCCCACTATTGCTGAAAGCTCTGTAAAATTCAGAAACCCCATATCAGGTTCCCTGTTCGTCCATGTTGGGTGACCTAAGAAAACTGCTATTTATTCTGAAATAAATTTGGTATAATTTGAGACTTCAGTTGAAGCGCCTTTCTCTTTCTGTTTCTCTATCCACTGTTGCAATCACAGAACTTTTTTCTCTTGACAACTGCAAGCCTGTTCTCTTCTCTTGAGTCTGCTTTCCTCTTGGTAAGAATTTATTGCTCAGTTTCCCACTGTCCACGATTGTTCTGATGTGTGCCTATTATAGAGCCAAATAGGAGGGGGTTTACTACTTTTTCAAGCCTAGCAAAACTGGTAAAAGTATCTGATTCTTCCATTGTCTTTGCTAGATATTGAAAGAATACAGTGTGGAAGCAGCTGGCTTTGTTGGAAACACAGGGATTGCTTTCTCTTTTATTAAACAAATAAATAAAATACTGGAGATTAATCATCAGTCTTGGTGCGTGATGATCAGATATGCCAAATTCTGAAATAACTCAGTATGTTTTACAGATTCCTGTAGCTGTGATAGTTCCTGTGGTTTTCTTGTGGTATTGATATACCATGTTTTCTTCTCATGGGGATGGAGCTAAAACATGGAGTGCAGATGCCTTTAGATCAAATATGCATTTAATTTTGAATGTTGTATTTTAGAAGGGTAGTTACTTAGACTTCAGTTTTCAAATACAAGTATACATGAAATGTGATAAGATTTTCACGTAAGATAGGTAAGCTGCTTGTGACATAGACATAATCAAATGTACTGACCAAAGAGAAGTACTTAATTTTCAAAAGAGCTGATATGAAAATGAAGAATGAAGCTTCAGGTTTAAAGCTTGTGCAAGTTCCCTGGTGAATTGTGGAGTCTGGCTCACGGGGGGAGACCTCTTGCACAGAGAAGCATACAGCTTTCTGATAGAACTGTGTACATTTATATGTGCATGTATAATATTTGACATTTAAATGAAAAATCAAAATTGCAGAAATTCTTCAAGATAGCAGATTTGTTATATGAATGTATTAGTCCAGGAATCTTTATGATAATAGGTCTTGTCTTTTTTATTTCAGATTTAAATGTCTTAATTTCATATATGCAATATATAAAACTGCATAAGAGAGACATGGCAAATGTGCGAATATGATACTTAAGGATATTTAATAATATTGAAACAGAACAAGGATTCCTCTCGCTTAGAGTCCCATCTCCAGCAGTGACCAAAAGCAGAAGCCTAGGGAAGATTTTATAAAGTACAGAAGGCCAGGAGACATGTATTTTTCCCTGTATGCACCCAGTGTCCAGCACCTTATTCAAGAAGGCCTCTTATTCTGGCCTTCTTGAGCCAGACAGAGTGGGAGTTTTAATTTGTAGTCTCCATTTGACTCCTCTGTCAATGCATCTAGTCTTTGCATGAAGTGATGTACATTTCAAGGCATGTGGTGGGTTATGGTGTACAAGCCTCTAATGACTATGTCTTCTGAAGCACACGGAAGTCTTTATATGAGCATGTGGTTTGGAATATATTATTCATGGCTGCTGAAGAGGTCATGCATAGATGTAGCCTAAAATATTGAACTGCTGCTGTATGTGCAGCAAGCATGAAATGGAGTTAGTTTAACTCTGCCTTTAATTTTGGCAATGGGCAATAAATTCTGGTTTTTGGTTTGTTTTTTTTGTTTGTTTTTTTTTTTTTTTGGTAGTGAGTATATCGGTTGTCTTCTCACGGCATTTAACCTGATTCCCAAGGCTATTATAAACCCTCAATATCAGAGGTATTCCATAGCTTCTTTGCAGGGGTGCTTCAGAATTAAAGCTTTTAGCTGAAGCTTGGTTCTGTCCTACTCACAAAGATTAAATGATACTTGAACATATGGTATAATAAATAAATAAATTGCATTCCCATGCCAGAAATTACATCCTGTATTTTAGAAAATGCTGAGAGATTGAATTTTTAAATTCTCTATTATTCAGGCCTTTGAACGATTAAATAGCAAGATTAGAAAATAACTATCAGGATCAAAAGAAACATGGTGGTTTGGAAAAATCAGGGTATCTTCAGTAGTCTCTTAGATATTAAGGAGTGGTTCTCTTTCACTGTGATGTTGCAGAGAATTTAAACATGTCAGTTTTTCGATCTCTGTTGCAGTGAATCTTCATGGAAACATACACAAACTAAACCTAAGAAAATCCCCCCTTCACCTCCCACTCCACACCCCGCATCTCCAGGCATATCTGCCCATAAAATTACTTTAAGTAATTTAACTGATTTTGTTAACAGATGCAAATTTAGATCAAATATGTTTTCTTCAGTGTTTTAAAATCATCTGCTGATCTGGCAAACTAGCTGTGTGCCAGAAGTTGGGTAACTGGAGAACAAGAATTTAGGAGATTTTCTAGTCTTATGTTACCCATCTGGTGCACTTTGGGAATACGGTTTTTCAAGAAATTGAGAATTATTCATAGTTAATAGAGGGAGACAGATGCAAGTATTATTTTCTTCAGGGAGAAGTAAGAGAGGAAGATCCTGAATACAAAAATAACTTGCCATAAATGTGCTATTTCTCTGCTTGTACTGGAGAGGGGTGGAGGGGTAGGAGGAACAGATGGGAGCAGAGATTTATATCATCCATGATAGAATCATTGAATAGTTAGGGTTGGAAAGGACCTTGAGATCATCTAGTTCCAACCCCTCTGCCATGGGCAGAGACGCCTCACACAAAACCATGCCACCCAAGGCTCTGTCCAACCTGGACTTGAACACTGCCAGGGATGGAGCATTCATAACTTCCCTGGGCAACCCATTCCAGGGCCTCACCACCCTTACAGTAAAGAATTTCTTCCTCTTATCCAATCTGAACTTCCCCTGTTTAAGTTTGAACCCATTACCCCTTGTCCTATCACTACGGTCCCTTATGAAGAGTCCCTCCCCAGCATCCCTATAGGCCCCCTTCAGATATTGGAAGGCTGCTATGAGGTCTTCACGTAGCCTTCTCTTCTGCAGGCTGAATAGCCCCAACTTTCTCAGCCTGTCTTCATACAGGAGTTGCTCCAGTCCCCTGATCATGGCCCTCCTCTGGACTTGTTCCAACAGCTCCATGTCTTTTTTACGTTGAGGACCCCAGAACTGCACACAATACTCCAAGTGAGGCTTCACAAGAGTAGAGTAGAGGGGCAGGATCACCTCCTTCAACCTGCTGGTCATGCTCTTTTTGATGCAGCCCAGGATACCGTTGGCTTTCTGGGCTGCGAGCGCACACTGAATCCGGCTCGTGTTCATTTTCTCATCGACCGTCACTCCCAAGTCCTTCTCTGCAGGGCTGCTCTGATAGTGAAGTGATAGTGAAGCAAAGAAAAAAAATTAAAAAATAAATGGCTGACTCCCGCATCTGCAGCTTTACTATAGTGTATCAGCATATAAGTCATAAATTTATCCTAACTATAGGCTGCTATTCTATTTGAAGTTTTCTATTCAAATATTCATAGTATTTTTTTCTTAAATATATTGTCTGTCTTATTAAAAATACTAAATAGGATCGGAATGAAATGGTGTCTGTGTACAAGAGAGGACTCAAACAGAATTGAATTTCAGTGCAGTTAAGGCCTTGAATGTGAAATTTGAGTGTTCATTTCTGAAATAAGTTCAATGCAAATATCCTGATGGACTCAAAGCAATTTTTATACCACAGAAATGGCATTATAGGAGTAATTACGTGGGGTTTAGATGTGGATTTGCATGTAAAGGCAGAATGTACCTTTAATTTTGTAAAGGGATGTGCTTTGAGTGACCGTCATCGTGTATCAACCAAAAGTGACTGGACAGGAAATACTGAATTTGTAACCCAGTGTGGTAGCGGATGAGGAGCAGAGGAGGGAAGCAAAGCATCATTATTTGGTTATGTTACACTTTATTTTCAGGTTACTCTGCAGACTTACACATGCTCCAGCCCAGTTACATACTCCAGCCGTGAACTAGCCATAGTTGAAAATCACCTGAACACTGGAAATTCTCCAAGACAGCATTATGAACAAAACTGCTGCCCTCAACTTTCCTAGTGTTCCACATTTTGAAGTTTTACCCTGGCCTGTTTATGTAAATTAGTGTGTTGGGCATGTCTTCAAGAAAGCAGCATTACTGGATATCCTTTTTTTTTTGTTTGCTTGCTTCCAGGGAAAAAGCATTTAGGAACCTGTCTTGCTACTCACGCTCCTTCTCCCTCTGCATTGTGTAAAGAACATAATTAGAGCAGGCCTAGAGAGGGATACCTTCTTCTAAAAAGTAGAAGGTCTTGAAAATGGTTTGACGATGAATGCTTGGAAGACTCCTCTGGGCTTCCAGAAGTATCCTAGCTGTGCCAGTACATGTGTTTAAAACGAATATAAACCAAAACCTACAAAACCCCCCACTAAACTGTCGTCTTGTTTTCTCTGCCTGCATCAGCTCTGATTATTTAGCAGTGCAAGTTACTGTTTTTATTGAAAGTGGTGAGTAGGCATTATCCATTTAAACAGATCAGGAGGCTAACATACAGTATAAAATAGGATTCATTACAGCTTGAACCTCACAGAATTGGAATGATTTTTTAGCTTTCAGAATAAAATCTTAAAATTTTGAATTTCAGAATTGGTTTCAAACCAAAAAATTTAGAAATACTAAACTTGCTTCAGACATGTAGTGGGGTCAAAGCTATAAAAAAGCAGTTTGCATGTTGGTACTGCTGCTTTTTCCACATGTGGACATTTATGCAAAAGAGCCTTTTCTCATAATTATGAAAAAATATTTTACTGTACATAGAGGTATGTCATTAAGTACTCCCCTTGTTAACAAAATAAGCATAAAATATACTGTCAATACAGTATTTTATTGTAAATCTCATTACATTATTACAGTTTTCACAGCAACAAAGATTATATTTTTCTTTGGAATTCTAGAAAAGCTTAAAAATCTCCCTATGGAAGTGTTTCCTGGGGTTTTGTGGGTTTTTTTGGTTCGTTATTGGTTTTATGGGGGATTTTGTGTGGTTTTTGTTTAGGGTTTTTTTTTTTTTTGTTTTGGTTTGATTTTTTGTTTTTTTTTGGGGGGGGGGGAGTGATGTTTGTGTGTTTGGGTTTTTTTGTTTGCTTTTTGTTTTTTTTAAGGAAAACACTGTTTAACTTGTTCTGGTCAGATTTGTAGCTTGACTGACATTTTGGCATTAATCATTACATAGACTCTACAAATGTTGTGTGTTTTCCTTTCCAAAAACCTTCCAAGCAGTACTCCATTTTTCATTGTGTAAACCTAAGAAAGAATCCTCCTCCAGAGTAGTCATCATAGCTTACAATCCTGCAAGTGGCCCTCATTAAAGGATAGACAAACAGGAAAGGAAAGCTCAAAACTTTCAAGAGCATGTAGAACTGGAGGAAAGGACTTTGTAAAGTGGAGATGGAGAAATGAATCTTCTTACTAAGCTGTAAGTAGGTACTTGTCAAGGAAAGTCACTTCAAGGAAAAGAATCTAGAAACCCATTGGAGGTTGTTTTCAGAATTTTGAAAAAGCAGAAGTTTTTCTAGGAAAGGAACTTTTGCACATAAAGAGGAGAGAGTAGAGAATGAAAAGTTATAATGAATTTTAAAATCAGTGTTTTATTAAATTGGTAACAAGATTAATGATGATAGGTTAAATCCATGACATTTATTTTTTTTCAGTTTTACTTCTTGAGAAAGGTAGGTTTCTTCCATAGGTATCTAAGCTTATATATTTTTGCCTTTAGTAAGAGGCAGTCAGAAAGCCAGGCTTCTGTAATGCTCATACACAAGGAAAACCAAGTTGCAAGGAATTTTACAATTCTGACACTGGGAGTTCAAGGGAACAACTGAGATATAGCAGGTTTCAAAAAATTTTGGGATTTCTATTTGCAGATCAGAGTTTAAAGATAGTTGCCCCTTTCTTTTGAAATGATGAATTTTTTTTCTAGGCTAGGCTTTCACTAATTAAGCCAGAGACTCCTAAGCTGCTTGGCAACAGCTAGAGTACTGAGTACCACATTATGCACATGGGGGTCAACCTTCTGCCAAGCTGCAACTCCAGCTCTGAGCAGGAAGGTGTTACTGCTGCTCTACAGCCTAGACAGGCACCTCATGGAAACCTGAGCTTTTGGTTGATCTGAAGTCAGCTAAGCGAGGGACCCTCTAGGAATTTTGGAAAGAGGAATGAGCGGTCCGAAAGGACGGATGGATGGGTCAGCACTGTGCTGACCTATATCGATTGAGTTCTAACACGCTGCTTACTTTGAATAATGAAAAGGGCTGCTCTTAATTCACAAGATATGCATAAATCCCAGATAGAATCAAATTATATAAATATATAAGAATACAAACTGCAACTGATACTTTAAGCTTTCAGTTTAAAAATTTGGATTGCGCAAACATTTTACATAATCTTTTGGACTGTTGTGGCCTATATTTTTTTATTCTGAAATGACTTTGATTTCCATGTTGGCAATGGTATTGGTTGGAAAGACAGTTATAGTAGAGGCCTGAGTGGAAGAATGAACAAAAGCTGCTCTTTTTACAGTTAAGTTGCTTTTCAGCAGGACCTAATAGCTGCTTGCCCAGAAGTTGATATCAGAATGCGTAGATTAGCTGAGGGAAGGGTATATGTAATTAAGGTTGCTTTCAGGCTCATGCAAACCAAGCCTACATGTTTGCCTCTGTGTCTTCTGTATTTCTAACAGTGCAGAGTGGGACTGGTACACAGTGGGCTGTGGTTTCATTCATGCAGCAAGAAGGATTTTCTGATGTCTGGTGAGAACTTTTTCTTTTGCCACATTCCCCACAAACTGAGATCTAGCTGTAAACTCTCACTTGGCAACATCACCCATACGGCTTTCATGGGTCTTGTATTTGTTAATGATTTTCCTTCTCTGTCCTTTTTAGGAATTAAACCATAACCTTTTATTTTTATTTTTTTCACCCGTTTTTCTTTTGCAAGCCTCTTTAAGACATTTTGTGATTCTGTGTAAGAAGAGGTGGAACTTGATTATGAACAGCAGAGCAAACCTTCATAGGCAGTAGGGCTGAAACAGTAATTAATGTATAGGGGTGTCAGCTCTGGAGATTCATTGTAATGAAGGATTCTGCCAGCAGTTGATGTAACTTGTGCAGTTTTCTGTAAATCCAGAATTGCCAGTATTTCTGAATTTAAAAAAATATTATCTGACAGACAGAAAGTGTCATCCTCGTCTGCAAGTTATGCTGACCCAGGTAATAGGAAAAGATTGTGCTATAGGGGGGAGGAGATGAGTGTGACTCCAGATGGTGAGTGGGGCCTTAATTATACTTAAAATTGCCTTAATCTAGTCTAAACAGAGAGGCATTTGTGCACATTTGCTCTGATGAGCTGTGCCAAAACAATCATTGCTCTCCAGGGAGTTAAAGATCAGGAGAAATTCCGTATTTCAGCCATGTTATGTGATCCAGAACTGAAGTTGATTACCTTCAGATCTATGGCCATTACCAGAAATTGCTATATGACCTTTTATATATGACCTTTTTCTTATGCCATTTGAGCATGTCCACAGCTGGTCTGGGGTCGTGATTAGACATCACTTTCTTGGTTAGGCTCATTAGCTGGTGAGTTTTTTCAAGTAGAGTTCTGAATGATGAATGTCTTCTGCTTTTGGCTTGGTCCAACAAGAATTTTATGTTCTTCTTCCTTACCTTACTGCTAAATTTTTCTTAACAATATTACAGTCCCCCATCTCTCTCTTCCCCCCAGTGCCCCTTTTTTTGGTTTGTTGGTTTGTTTTGTTTTGTTTTTTTTCCAAGTGTTGTTTTCTGTAGAAACCAGCCAGTGAATTTAAAAATGCCTGAAATTTGCTAAAACGGGGAAGAAGGAACAGGCGAGTAAATACTAAAAGCTGTTACGTAAAGCACACTTTAGTGGGAAGCTGTACTACAGGAAGAACTTTGCTTTCAATTCAGTTTGAATCTGGTAGTTATAATTAAAGATTACCAGCAAATTGTGTTTTCTGCTATACTCTGCAAATGGTCATAGTCCATGAGCAGGATGGTTTGGTTGGTTTTTTGTTTGTTTTTCTTTTGTTTGTTTTTCTTTTGTTTGTTTTTCTTTTGTTTGTTTTTTTGTGTGTGTTTTTTGTTTTGTCTTTGGAAAACAGTAGGTGTTATCTGTAAATAACTTACAGTACTGAAGTCAGTTTGGGGTGATGGCTTTTATCATGTAGAGTAAGAAACAACAGCCAGATGAGGAACCGTCCATATGAGGCTTTTCAAGTAAAGTGGATAAGGCTGCAACAGATTTAGATAACTCCTAAGTAATCTGTAGCACTGCCTTCTATAATCCTTGAGGATCAGTATATAAAGAAAGAAAAATGAGATTTAGAAAGTAATGTGGATCTCAATTTGCAGTGCTTCTTCAATCAGATGCCCATGGAGGGTGGGGGTGGCTATCAAATTGATTAATTCGCACAGTGTTAGAAAGGGAGAGCAGAAAGATGAGGTCACAGAGACTCTTGAGATATGCTGATCTTCCTTAATGGGCAAGAAGATTCAGTACATTAAGGATAGGTGGAAAGCAGAGAAACTAGGAAGAGGTTCTCTTATAAAGTGCTCTTTACAGCCATTTTCCAGTGTCTCAGCCTTCTTACACACTCTTCCTTCGTACTTGCTTTTACAATTTGATTTCTTAGTGGGAGAACTTAAAGAATACTAATCCAACAGTAACTGCATGTTTTTTGCATGCAGGAGGAAAAGGACTGGGAGAAAGTGGATGTTTGGGGTTGTTGTATAGTCAGGCAATAAATGCAGCTTCCTATCATGTGATAGAGAGCAGCAGTCCCCAATTTTTTTTTTCCTATCTTCTCAATGTGTGCTACAAACATTAGGTTTATTTCATGCTGTCATTCCCAATTTACTGCTCTTTCAAATGATGGCTGACATTTATCCATACTGAAGTACTGAGTGAGGTTTGTAAAGATGGTGTATACCGTAACAATCCTGGCTCTAAGCAGCAGAAAAATTAAATTCAGAGGCTCCTTCACTGTTAGCTTTGACATATCAGTTGAATTTCTGTTGTTAATTTGTTGTTAAAACTGTTGCTGTCTCTTGCCCAAGGCACAGTCAAACAGGAGACTATTGTAGAGTTCTCTGATTATGTACAAAAGTTTGTTGATTTAACATGTCTGTATTTGGATAACTAGTATTTTATTTGGCTGTTCCCTTGAGAGTAAGTTTACATTGACGTTTTCCTCTCTATCAGATGTTCTCTGTTTTGTTTTCTAGGTAGTTATGACAGATTTTAGTCTTCTGTGTTTCAATGAATTCTTGACACAAGCAGTGGAAACTAATAATAAGAGCATGAGGTTTAACATATAATCATAAAGTCATAAAATGGGTTGGAAGGGACCTTAAAAAACATCTAGTTCCACCCCCATGCCATGGGCAGGGACATCTTCCACTAGACCAGGTTACTCCAAGCCCCATCCAGCCTGGACTTTGACACTTCCAGGTATGGGGCAGCCACAACTTCTCTGGGCAACCTGTGCCAGTGTCTCACGATGAAATCTTTCGTCCAAAGACCAAGCAAGGGCCAGCAGTTTCACCTTAAAAACTTGAAAACTAAGCTTAGAGAATCTCTCAGTGTAATTCAGACAGTGAAATGAATGGCACAGGGTGAGCCTGAAACACAACTTTGCTTCCAATATTTAAATGTATTGGAAATGTTTCTGTAAATGCAGAGATTGTATGACAGCAATTGGTAATGCGCATTTACCGTCTTTCTGTGATAGTTTTCTAATCTTTCTTTAAACCTGTCCTTGGACTTGGAAACATTACTGCTGCTTTCCAGAAATTAAGCTTCATTGTATCAAAGTGTTGTGATGTAGTGAGTTAAATCAGGATTCCCTGTTGTCATTTTCTGCTTCAACTCCACTTACAGCGCTAGTAAACCTCACGTGGCTGAAGCTGTATACATCATAGAATCATAGAGTGGTTTGGGTTGGAAGGCACCTCAAAGATCATCCATTTCCAGCCCCCCTGCCACGGGCAGGGACACCTTCCACTAGACCAGGTTGCACCAGCCCCCATCCAACCTGGCCTTGAACATGGCCAGGGATAGGCAACCATATTTATTAACACATGTGCGTTTACATGAACAGGTGTGGGAGTAAACCAGAAGTGTCAGAAATCTTCACCTATATTATAGCTGATGATTCAATTCCTACTGGTACCCTCTGCTTCTATATTTTATTGTTCTCAAGTTCAACAAGCTGTTTTCTGAAAGGCTCCCTGATACTTAGAGATATTTAAACACCTGGATTAACTGTGTGGCTTACTGTGCTTTTCTTGCTTTTCATGTCTCAGTAACAGGGTACAATACCTGATATGAGTCAAAAACAATAGTTTCAACCATTTAGTATGGCAAAAAAGTTCCTGTCAAGAAGGGCCTTAAAATCTGCCTTGGCAGAAATGATGTTTCTACATGCATTGAATTTATGGAGAAGTTAACATGGTGACTTTGCTACTCGACGTCACCAATTGACTTAGTCATAAAACACATACTTTCAAACTACTTTTCTTCTCAGGTGGTATTGCCAAATCTTAAGTCCTAGCATACCAGGCCAGTCTTGTTACTGCACAAACATAGAAAGAAGCAGACTCAAGACTAGTATCAGAAATTGTGTCATTTCTTATGTAAGTAAAACTACTATTTAGCAGTTGATGTTCCGGCACATTTTCTCTGCTTTGGTATTCTCAGAACATATACGTGGAGAGAGAAAACCAAGTCCCACCTGCTATTCTGAATAAGAAGACACGCTACTGTTATCTTTCTCTCTGCAGCTGAACTGTAAGAAAGTTAATATCACTTGGAGCACCACAAAATGTCTCACTGTCACTAGCATAAAAGCAAACATCCACAGAGTACAGTTCCTTCTTAGTAGCCTCATTCCCTGAGTTCAGGCTGCCCTCTCCACACACTTGATGAAGCACCCTAGAAGCAGCCACAGTTACATGCACTCTCTGAAATGCAAACCCGCTTTTTTAAACTGTATTTTACTGGCATAGCAGTTTTTTCTTGGAAGAAAATAGTGTATTCTTAATCCAAATGGAAATACTGTTGTATGAATTGTTACTGTACTTAGGACAAGTTTATTTAAAATAAACACACCTGTCCCAGAATGTAAGAACGATGTAGTGACACATTGCAAAAGCAACTTCAAGTACATTAACCATGGTTTTAGTTATTCTTATGGTATAGTAAAAATAGAGGTGAAAGTCTTGGGCAGTAGAATAATTCAGTACTGATACGCTGCTGACATGGTGGCTACCTCTTTCCTGTTTTCAAGGCCTGTTTTGTCAGTTCTGACAAATGCAACTTTGGCAGATACATGGAGTGGAAATTCACTCTGGCGTTTCTGGAGATAAACTTGGAAAAAAGAGGCGGTTACTTATTGTTTTAATTTTCAAACATAAGTGTGTCTGCAGCATCTTTGTCCTTTTCTACAAATAATCTGAAGCTAACAGCAAGCATATATCACATTTTGGGATATCTTCAGAACTGTGAATGCTGTAAACATACGTCAAGTTCTGAAGCCTTACTATTTCACCTGGATGTCGTACACCCATGCATTTGACAAACGGATGCTGTTGGAAACTCTATTCTACTGTATAAATTAATGCCTTTAACCCTCAACCGCCTCTCTCCCTCCCTCCGCTCTTAAATAATATTAGTACTGAGGACCTGATCTTAGGTACATTGCAAAGTACAAATACTCTAATATTTGGTAATGAGCAGTGGAAATTGTTAGTGTACCGTGTCTCTATAATGTTGCTTGATAAGCTGTCTGCTAAACTGCACTATGAAATGCTTCAGGAGCAGAATAGTGAAAGAATTGATACTGCATAAGAGTACTTCTTTAATGAAAACTGTCTGAAGTGAAATACCAAAGAACCAGTTCACTGCTTGCTAAAACAAAGTTTTTATGGTTAGTGTTTTTATGTACATAATTTTCATGCCTGTGATGGAGTCCAATAATTTAAAGACTGTTTCCCTACTTCTTCCTGTGTTTTGCAGGCATACAGGAGTTTCCAGAAAATATAAAGAACTGTAAAGTTTTGACTGTTGTTGAGGCCAGCGTAAATCCAATTTCAAAGTAAGTTTGTAATTTTTTAATGTTTTATGTTTTGTGCAAACACTGCTGAGTCTCAAACTTGCCCCAGACATGCACCAACCCTTGGATGCAAACAACAGAGTCGCAGTGCAATGAGGTTCATTAAGCTCATTGCACTGTGATACAGTATAGCTATGTCATTGAAGTATTTTGCCCAAGTTATTGCGCTATATGGGCAATTCTGCACTTTCTCAGCTTAAGTCTATCATTTATCTGTGAACGTAGAGAAATATGAAGAGTTTTCTTTCTTAATAGCAATAATTTTCCTCTAAAGCCTGTACAACTGTGTTTCAAACTTAGCTTATACATGTAGATTTGTTCAGTGTAACTCTTCTGGGGAAAAATGTATTGTGTAGGTTTTAATTATGTTACTGTCTCTAATGAGTGCCTCCTCCATATTAGGTGTCAGGAGATCACAAATAGAAAGGCTACATTTGTTGTTTGTAGAATTTATTACCTGTCGATACTTAGTACTTACAACAAATTTTGAGACTAACCTGACAGAGAGCGAGTATTGTCTAGTGCAATTTTGTAGAAATTGCGGTATTACCTTAATTTTGATGTTATCAGCATGTAGGACTTAATACTGTATTACTGCTTGAGAAAATATGACTTAATGCCCTAAACATAATTGAAACAAACACACTACATTATTTCTATATAGACTTCCAGATGGATTTTCCCAACTGCTAAACCTAACACAGCTGTACCTGAATGATGCTTTTCTTGAGTTTTTGCCAGCCAATTTTGGCAGGTAAGTTGAATTTAAAAGTTAATATCTATTTTTAGTTTTAAATTTATACAGAGCAGTTTCTGCTGCTTCTCAGGCAAAGTGTAAACGGGAGGAGGGGAAGGACTGTACCTTACCAATCTATTTTTGAGTTACAAAAAAAATTTTTATTAGCATTTTTTTAATTGGGCTTTTAAAGGACAGTCAGACAGCTTATGAAGAAGCAAGAAATAAAACTCATTTACACACTTCCTTCTTTTACAGCACAAGTCTGGTATGTATGGGAGACTAGTATTTCTGATCTGAAATATGGTTTGTTTATAATTTCGTAATTGTAAGGAAGCAAATAATGACATCTGTAATTCCACTTGCCTCCTCCTAGATGCCCAGATTCTTCATACACATCTGTATGTAATTCTCAGTGCCTTGTTGTCAGGAATCTTCCTGAAAGACTTAGCATGTTTATGGTGTGATGACTAAGCAAAATTGTTACATGTAATAGCTTAAATACAAGACAAATACCAAACCCCTACATCTTTAAAATGGAATAAATCTTGGGAGCTGAAGTGGAAGGGTAATATTGTTAAAAGGAAGGCTCCTAGATATGCATAATTCATCCAGTTCTTATCATCCTGATCTAGCCTGATCTAGCCATTTCTGCTTTCCCCCCTCACTCTTTTTGCTCCTATTTTATGCTCTCTTTTCCTAAATTCATTCTTCAGGAAACACACCTGTTAGATAACCAGGCATGGCTGCATGAAAGCAGTTGCCTGAATCTATATGGTCATAGTCCATAGAATAATGGAATAATTTGGGTTGGAAGGGACCTTCAAAGGTCATGTAGTCCAGCGCTCCTGCAATGAGCAGTGATGTCTTCAACTAGATCAGGTTGCCCAGAACTACGTCCAGTCTGGCCTTGAATGTCTTCAGGGATGGTGCTTCCACCACCTCTCTGGGCAACCTGTGCCACTCATTTACCACTCTCATTGTAAATATCTTTCTCATGTCCAGCCTTAATCTCCCTCTTTTAGTTTAAAACCATCACCTGTCATCCTATTGCAACAGACCCTGCTAAGAAGTCTCTCCCCATCTTTCTTATAGGCCTCTTTTAAGTACTGAAAGGCCACAGTAAGGTCTCCCTCGAGTCTTCTCTTCTCCAGGCTGAGCAACCCCAACTCTCTCAGCCTTTCCACATAGAAAAGGTGTTCTATTCCTCCGATAGTTTTTGTGGCCTCCTCTGGACCCTCTCCAACAGGTCCGTATCTTCTCCATATAGTTGGGTCTACACAGTTTACAATATACTAGAAATGCCCCCAAGTGTAGTGCTGCAGAAGTTTGGCAGATCAGGAGATGTACAATGGAGGATGAACACAGGTCCAGTCCATTAGTGACCATTAGTTTATTAGTCACTTGTGATTGGAGTTGCTGGCCTGTTCTTCTCTGCCGAGTTCCTGGTCTTTCCCTGATGAATGATTAAAAACTCCAGGTTTGGTACATGTTCAGCTAACAAAAAAGCTGCTTATAAAGCAGGAGAATTAATTATTGTGCTTGTTTCTAGTACACAGAGTTTGCATTTCAAAAGCCTTCATTAAGGTTGAAGAAGAAATATCTGGGAGATGCACAGTTTTTACTTGTTGGCATTTTAATGATTGCCTATACATTTTTCTGTTCTGTTTTTTAGTCTAACCAAATGATAAGATTTACTTAGTAAAAACCAGGTACTACAGATGCAATGAGTTCAGGTTGACATGGTTGGTCTATCAGTAGTTAATATTACACATAATTTTAAGGAGCCTCATTAGAGTTTTTTCTTAATCACTGGTTAGGGAAATGGTGAGGTCATTAATTACTAACATTTTAAGAATAAATCAGCTACTGAAGACAACCTGAATGCCAGTTCTCCAGTGTAGTGCTTCTCTCAGTAACTATGAAGAATTCAGGCTTTTTTTTTTTTAATGGAAATAGTGACTTGCAGCATCCTAGCTTGAAACTGAAATGAAAACTTTTCTCATCAGCTGTCTTTAAATGAATTCAAAGTATTCATATAAGTTTACTGGCTAATAATGGTGTAACACAGAATAAATACTATTCTACAGGAAGATACTATTTAGATCAAATAAATTAGAAAACAATGAATTGGTAAAATGTAATTTCAAAGTAAGGTTCAGACCCCTTCAACATTGAGAACTTCTGTAAGTGATCAGATTGCTTTGCCATCCCACAACTTTACAAGTAAGCAAAAACACTTGCTAGTGCAAATGGTCTTTTAACTTATACTTCGGAATGTGGGAATACATTTTTAAAAAACAAACAAACCAAAAAGTTCTGGTAGAAGCTTTTGGGATATTTAGAGGATTGTTGGCTGTTTCCATAAAGGACAAGCCTTCAGCTTTTCTTTCAGTTCAGTGCATTAGTTGTTTTGAGTATGACCTTACAGCTATTACTTTTCATTACATGGGAACACATGGTAAAATGAGTACTGTTGCTTGCTTTTACTGGCAAAATGCATCTTAAAAACTCAGCCAATGTCATATTAAAGCTAGAAAGTTTTTTATGCCCCAAGTGTCAGGGTGTCTTTGCCAGCAGTTCAGGTTAGAACCTTGTTTCCCAGATCAGTTTCTCTCTGACTTGTTTATATTAATTTGTTCCACAGTTTAATTGCTGTCATCTCTCATGAGTGTTGTCACCCATTCTCTCACCTGCTGTTTTGCAGTGTTCTCTTATCCCGCTTTTAGTTTGTTAGACTAAACAAAATTGTTCTTCTCTAGTATGTTAAGTTTTCCTTTGTGCCTGATTTTATTAATACATCTTGGAATGAGTTTCAGTTTGAATTTATCATCTTCTTTTTGACAGAGGATGATGACATATATAGCTATATTTAGAGTTCAAATTGAGATCTCTTCATGGCTTGTACAGTGTCATGATTATCTTCTTGTTTCTCTTGGAAATGTCTGTGGTTATGCTGTAGCGTTCCATTAGCCCTTTTTGCAGCTGCCTAGTATAATTTCTCACATGATCGACTAATGCCTTGGACAGCTTCAGTTAGAAATGGCTTATATCTCTGCAAGGAAATCATGAGTACTTGACTTGATGCTAAGGCATCTTGTCCCTTTTCTATTTTTTTTCAGTCCTTAAGGTTGTAGTGGTTTTGTTTTGTTGTTTGTTTTTTTTTCCCTTATGGTGTTCTAATAATCCATTGTATTGTCTGTGACTCTCTTTTGTGGCATTAGCCAACTTAAATGTTTTTCGTATCCTTTAGGACTGCTATTAAAATACTTCGAACAGAATAGTCCCAGAACGGGTCTCTGTCACGAGCATTCAGGCTGGTGCTTTGAAAAAGCTTTGTGTAATGCAAACTGCTTTTAGAATATCCATGCAGCTCTTTATTATATTTGCCTCCATGCTTTATTCTGGCCTTCAAAATTTGTGCTAAAGCTTTGCATACTATTGGGGTCAAGATTATCCAATCTTTTTTCCCCTTCTTTATGAGCACTGCACACTTGCTGTCCCTCAGTGATGTTTTACCAGTCCACCTTGTTAAACTTATTAAAAATCACCAGGCTTTTGATTAAATGTGGCAGTTCCTTTGGAATTCTGATAAGGTGGGGTTTTTTCTTCCACTCCCAAATTCTAATTTGAATGCATTAATATTGGCACAGTTCTCAGAGTTAGCCTTTATGCCAGCAGTGCACAGGAATGAGAATTGCTTATACTTACCTAAGAAAACCAAATCTGTTGTATCTAAATGCATCATGTATATTTAAACTTAACTATACAAATATATAAGCTGAGTATTCTAAACTTAAAGCTCACTGCATGCTAATTTTGAGACGGGGTTTTGGAAGTGAAGCATTATTTACTGTTGGATGTTTAAGATAGGCAAGGAGTTTATCTTCAGTGCCATTCTAAAAACTCTTGAGAGTGTTGTCTGTAATGGAGTGTTGTTTCCAGAGACTTTTTACTGTGGTGTTGCAATGAATTTCCTTTTAATCTTCTTTCTTAATAATTTCCCAGAGGTATTTGCAGTAGAAGATATGTTTAGATCTGTTTGCTCTGGAATAATTTTTTACATAAACGTACAGGAATAATTAAATTGGGGATTTGATTTAGATGTATGCAATTTTACTGAAACCTTTGCAAATGCAACCTGCTGTAGGATACATGCGTCAGTCCTCTTGCCTTTATTTACAATAAAAAAAATTTTAAAAGTTCTGCTTTATCAAGACTGCAAATGAGGTAAAAAATAAAGAACATCTCCAAAATATTTTTTGCTTTCCAAGGCATGACTGCTGTTGAACAGCAAGGTTCCAAGTAAGCCTGCTATATGTTTCTTCTACATATTTTACAGATTGTATAATTAAAAAATCCAACTTTAGCAAGAATATTGATCCTATGCTGGCAAGACATTTATGTAGAGATTTTATTTCATTTAAAGGTTGAGCTACATTTTCAAAGCAG
Source organism: Myiopsitta monachus (assembly GCA_017639245.1). Taxonomy (NCBI): domain Eukaryota; kingdom Metazoa; phylum Chordata; class Aves; order Psittaciformes; family Psittacidae; genus Myiopsitta; species Myiopsitta monachus. Next base: position 22,774,578 of record CM029941.1, read on the forward strand.
GTTAAGTTGGTTACATTAAATAACTATACTGCAGTAATAATTTTGAGACTGTTACACCAGGTATACTTAAAGTTGAATAATACTCTGATACAGCTTTGTGTTTAAGTAATGTGTAAATATTTCTGTGGTAATGGGTTTGTCAAGGTGAGTGTCATGGGTTCAATAAGAAATGAAATATTTGTGTATAAGTATGACAAATCTTTGTGATAGAATGGCACAGGAAATACTTATTCTGCCACTGTGACTTCTCTCTTTTCTTTAGTGTAGGTGAACTACTTCTCCCTCTGTATTTCTTTTCAAATTAAGGCCCAGTTTTTCAATTCCATCATAGCAGTTCAGATACTTAGCATGAGTGTTTACACCAGCAATTTGAATCGGCTAGGGTGAGTAATTGATGTGTATTGTTACATTAAATTGAATTAACCCTTCCAGTCATAACTAAAGAAGTGACAACTGCTTCAGTCCAATATTTCTCATCAATTACTGCAAGGAAATTACTAGTTTAGACACAACCTGTATGTCACAGCCAAGAGAGATTAAAAAAGTTTCCCTAGTAGCTCTACAGGTAGGAAATTCATTACTATATCTTCAGTTTCTTAGGGTTAGCTGAAGAAAGAGTAGAACATGAAACAAGATCACACAGCTATGAACCTTTCTATCAGCAAAGGTAGTCTTTAAGTTCACAGAATTGGCTTTTTAGAAGTGTAGTACAGTTAGTTCTGTCTAAAGTCGACAAAGTGTGAGTATGCATATATATATATAATTTAGTGTATGAGCGGAGGATTGCTTCTGATGCATGCAGCTGAGCCATCTGACTACATACATGTTATGAAGAAAAGCTACAAACTGCACAGCTATTTCACCTGTCATAAAAGCAAAACACCAGCTGAAGCCTAATGCAGTGTTTGGTTATTTTGGGGTTCAGAGTTCCAAGCACAAAATGACCATTCATCTGAGAGTGCTTGAACAAACTAGTTCTGTTTTGTCAGCGATTGCTGCCTTAGGATGCAGGTAGGGTAAGAAGGTTTGGAAATCCTTTCCAGTTATGTCCGAGACTGACAGCAATGATATTACCATGAAGTGGATTTTTATTACGGTGTTCTTTCAGCCCTGTTTAGTGTGTTGTTTTTAATTTGTGAAGTTGGGGGAAGGAGGGTTCCCCTCCAGCAGTTGCTACCAGATGGCAAGTACTGCTTGCAATGCTGGGCTGTGCTGGCCTCTGCTGTGTTTCAAGGAGACTGTTATATTCTTAGGCATGGCAGATTGCTGCTTTCAAATTCATCCAAAAATGAGCGAATGTCTGGAGGAAAAAAAAAAACCTGTTTTCAGCTTTTCATTTTTACTTTAAGTATAGTTACTACTACTTAATCAAAATTAAGGGGTTTGTCCTTAAAATGTACTTGTTTAAGCACCTTCAGGAAAGACCAGTCTGTTTGCTGAGCTCCTTTTTGATTCAGAAGCTTAATGCTCTATTTTGTGTTGTATGTGGGCTGTCAGTTGGGCATACGTAGAACTCTTGTCTTTATAATCCCATCTGTATTTAAACTATACTCAGCTTCTGCATTTCATTTATCAAAGAGATAGTCTTGTCACTGCTGTCCTGATGCAAAAAATTCCACTGGGAATGGCACATTGCTTGAATGTTAAGACTGTTTTGAACTTATCTTGGCCAAGCAGTTGAGTTTGGGCTTTAGAGGTTATTTAACTTACAATCACGAATTTACTGAAAGAAAGGTCAAACTGCCTTCTAATAGAAATACCGAAATGGATTAAGAAGATGACAGGGAAAAGAATATGGGAGGAAACTGATAAAGATGAATTTAAAGGTTGCTTTTATTAGTTGGAGGTTTCTTATACAAAACAGTTTGGTACATTGCCAGTATTAGAAATGCAGCGTCTTAACTTGGCCCGATCCTACCTTTCTTCTTCTGCTTCCTGTGTATTTCTGTATAATGATGATAACATTGCCATAATGAATCCCATGAAGTGTTTTAAAATCTTTGCGATGAAGGAAAACAAACGTGTTCAAACTGGTGTTGAAAAAGAGACAAGATCTAATTTGCCTACTGCTTACCAAAATGAAACCCCAAAGAATAAATGTATTTAATATAACGTAGATTTTTGCACAGAACATATTTGTATTCTTACAGAAAAAATACTTCAAACTTGTAGACTTTTTTTTTTTTTAAAACTCAGCAATATAAATAAGTTCACAGGTTGCTTTTGTCATAAAATACAGTATATAGTGATAATTCATTATGCTTTTCTGTTACAGATTAACTAAACTCCAGATATTGGAACTTAGAGAAAATCAACTGAAAATATTGCCAAAGTAAGTATAGGTGACATTTATTTAAACTTCTTCAGAGGTTTTTTTCTGTAGTTACACTAATATTGTAGAGCATATTGAAAAGTATATCACAGCTAAAATGTGTAGCTTAGCCTTCCTGTATCTGATGGGGGCCTATAAGGACGCTGTGGAGGGACTCTTCATTAGGGACTGTAGTGATAGGACAATGGGTAATGGGTTAAAACTTCAACAGGGGAAGTTTAGATTGGATATAAGGAGGAAGTTCTTTACTGTGAGGGTGATGAAGCGCTGGAATGGGTTACCCAAGGAAGTTGTGAATGCTCCATCCCTGGCAGTGTTCGAAGCTGGGTTGGACAGTGCCTTGGGTGGCATGGTTTAGTGTGAGGTGTCCCTGCCCCTGGCAGGGGGGTTGGAACTAGATGATCTTAAGGTCCTTTCCAACCGTAACTATTCTATGATTCTGTGAATTAAGTGGACTAAGTACTCACAAGGAGTACTCACTTCATACTCTGCAATTGTATCTCCCTTCAGACTGATTGGTCTGCCTATTCAGAGATCTGCCTATTCTGATTTTTTTTCTGTCCCTGTCCAGCTTTATGGATATCTCTTCCTCCTTTTGAGCATTTAAGACAGCACCTCGGGATGGTCACTGGGATGTCTTGATGTTTCTTGCATACAGTATTGTATGGCTACCCAGATGTCTGTCTGGGTATTGTTCTGATGGTTCTGAGACTTAGGCATTGGTGATTAAGATAATTATTTCTAAATAAAGTCTGGTGGTTGAGATGCTTGTTCAGAATGACTGAGGAAATGCGATTCACATGGCTTGTATACTTCTTATAGTTTAATATAGTCCAGGGCTGAAGAAAGTAACAACTCATTGTGTTGCATGGAATTTATTGTGCTGTACCTATTCTACAATGCAACAGGCTTGTTTAACATAATGGCAGCATATTCCTCAGACATGTTTTCTGTAATAGTAAAATAGTTCTCAAAATTCTTACAGCATTTGTTTTAAAAGTAAATTCAATTGTGCCTCTTTCTTAAAATCTAGCATCTTTCTATTCCTTGCCTTGCAGTTCTCACTCATTTCATCAAACAGGCTGATGATGTTGCAGCTCCTGCTGTTTCTATGAGCTACAACAGTGCTCAGAATTTTTGACTTGGACCCTGGAGGTCTGGGAGGGTAAACAGAGGTATAAAAGGTTGATGAAAAGAGAAACAGAGATCCCAAATATGGAATGTGAATAACCAGCTGTAGTCATGAACATGTTGTGGTGATCTATAAAAGGGTTCCTCTTCTGGCAACAGAAACTGGTACAGAGAGGTACTGCTTTCAGTGAATGTAATATGTTTTGATGGAGAAGAGGAGGAGCTAACAGTTGAATATTCACTGTCCAACTCATATGCTAGCAGAGACTTGCATGTAGGTTGAAGTGTGAATTGCCAGTCCTTCAAGTACAACAGTGTTCTTAGTGACTGCAGCTAATTATATGCCTAAGACATGACAAAGGGGTATGTCCTATTGATATTCCCTTTTTCTGTGCCTAGATACTTTTCTGTGATGTTTGCTGTATAAAGATGCTAGAACTCATATGTGGAATGAAATGTATAGCATCAGAAAGTGTGAATTTAAATCTAGCAAGTATGAAACATTTTGCTCATTCCTGTGATAGAAATACTTTCTATCTTCCTTTTCTCTTTCTGGCTATCACTAACTTGCAGTAGAAAAAAATTAGAGAACATGTGATTTGGGGTAGTAGCTCTCTAAATTAGGTTACTCCCAATGAAGAACAGTAGCTATAATTAAAACTTATAGCTAATACAGATCTGACTTTAATTGCCATAATTAATACTGATAGCATGAATAATACACGTTATTTTAAAAAGTGTAGTTTACGGAGTTTTCTTATAGCAATAAGAGATGATTTTAAACAAATGCTGTAATCCATTTAAACCAAACACAACTTCTGTTGAAATTGCTGGGAATATTTTGTTGGCTTCAGTGTTTTCAGAGTTTCATCCTTGCTGGAAAACTAGTTGTCAGCTGTCATGAAGATGTCCTCTGCAGCACCTCTGTAATGATCTACAGTACATGCTGAGCTGCCACCTTTCTTATTCTCTTCTAATACTCTTGTGGTTCAATTAAGGGAGATTAAAGCTATTGAGACTACTCCTTTCTTCTTTTTTTTTTTTTTTTTTTAATTTAACTGCATTAATATGCATTTTGCTACAGTGAAACACTGGAAACATATGTTGTTTATGTCTGATGTACACTGGGGAGAAAAAATTCATTGTGGTGTCCACAGAATGCACCTCGGAAGAGGTGCCTTTCGAGGTAATACAAGCATGCAGCAGCTGACCTGGTCAACAACTGTTGACCTTAACTGTTGGTCAATGGCTTGGCCTTAACTATTGTGTTAATACAGAAGCTGATATGAAATTTTTACTTACAGATTTTTCCAAAATGAGTATGTGTTTTAAAAGGAACACACTATACAGCTTTAAACAGTGTAGAAAACCCAAAGGGTGGGGTTTTTTTTGAAGCTAATAAGATATAGCAGTATATGCTAATGTTTTTGCTGTTGAATGCAGCAATCTTTTCTTGTTTCCCTGTTACTTTCACCTTTTTAATATTTTCATACTTAACAGCAAATTCTTTCATATTTGTAATGAAAAATGTATTTGGATAAATTTCTACAAAATCAGCTAGCTCTGTTACTGAATTAAACATGCACATAATTTTTAACACTAAAGTGTGAAGGACTTGAAAGACTTAATCAGAATGGGTAATTAATGCCAACACACTAAATCAACCTTGCTTTGTGCCAAATGCAGCATTTTGCTTGAGGCTTATCCACAGCCAGAGACTGCAAAACTGGCAGTATTATAATGCAAACTAGCTCAGTGATAATATTTCTATTAAAAAGAAAGCAAAAAGACCTACAGAGACAATTTTAGAGGTATTTATCTGATAGGTAAGTTGGGGGCAAAATTGTCCAGTAGAAATATAAAAAGATTTTAGGTGATTTTTGTTTTGTTGTTTTTTTTAAGCTTATGTCTATAGCCTAATTGTCAATAAAAAGAGTAACCTTTTTAGAAAGAAATTATTTGCAAGTGTAATAACAACGATTCAGGGCTCAGTCCTGCTATCACACACACCTTTTCAATTGCATGCTGCTTGAAGAGAGCTGTAGTGTTACCCTGAGTGAAGCTGACAGTTTACAACATCAGAATCTGAGGCATAGTTTAGACTGCTTGATCCATTAGTGTTGGAGTGATTTGACAACGAGTTTAATGATATGCATTATGAAAGAGATTTTTCAGTTTATGGAAGGGATTACACAGCACTGTGGCAAAGACAGAAATAGGTATAACTCAGTGATACAGTTAATTTTTTGTTTCCAGTCCTGTATTCCTCTTCCTTTAGCACTGAATTTTCCTGTTACTTTAAGATTATTGATGCTTTGTTTGCATTTTGTCTGAAGATGTAGTTGCTCTATAAACAGTACAAAAAAGCCAAAGAAGTATTAGTTATAGAGTAGCTGTAAGTGCTGTAGATTAGGCAGGCAGTGGGGACACGAAGGAAAATAACTGAGGTCCTGGTCTTGTAAACACATTTGTATATATTTTACAGTTGAGTGGATGTGTTTGCTAGATTACAGACATTTTGGCAAGGAAAAAACCAGCTCCAAATCAATTAAGTTACTTTATTATACTGACAGGGTTAGATAACATTAATTTTGCAGATACTTGAGAGAGATTTGCATATATATGCTCTGTTTCCTAATGGTAAGACCAGGAGCCTTAATAAAAAACTGTAATGGTATTTTTATTTTATTTTATTTTTAGGAAGACAAGATTAGAATGTCAAGAGTGACAACTTTGGGTTGGCTTAGAGCTATTAAGGATGTAGCACTAGGAGAATGAGAAAGGAGAGGGACACCTATATCTTGTGCTGTGTTGGGGAGGAATTTGTGTATCTAGTGGAATTTGGCAGCAGGTTGGAGTGGAGCGTTGTTGCTTAGATTCTGTGCATCTTGTGTTAGTTGTGTAAAAAGTTTGACCTCAGAGTTTAGTGGTGTACAGGAGGAAGGAAAATGCGAAAAAAGAAAGTTGGACCTTAGAGTCTGTTGGTCTGACCCACAGGCACACACGCACACGCACACACGGTGCATCTTTACCAAACCATTAAAGTGAAAATAGAACATATTGAGCCTCAGCAGCCTGCAGGGAGAAAGTTGGTGCAGGTTACTGGGATTCAACAGTGACCTTTTCTGTTACAGCTGATGATTAGGCAGTGGTCTTTCTTCAGGAGGAAAACACGTAGTTAACCAGCTTTCGGCTGCTGAGAAGACTTACTGTGACTCTAGGTGAAAAGCTGAAGGACTCAAAAAAAGAATAACTTCACTGAGTTACTCTGTATCATTAATATTACATTAGCGGTCTTTAGTGTGTGTAAAATAATCTGTAGATGAGATGCAGTGTGCTCTGTGTGATAGTCAGCAGTCAGCATGGTCATTAGTATTTGCTTGGTTGAACACTGTGAAAATTTGGCCTAATTTTGATACCAGTCCAGTTACAGAACAGCATCACTACTTAATACTAATTAAAATAACATATATATATGAATACAGGAAGATTGGATGTAACTGGTATTTTCTTAAATCTAATTCCTTATTAATCCCCTTTCTGTGCAGAACCATGTCCAGACTGACTCAGCTGGAGAGGCTGGACTTAGGAAGTAATGAATTCACAGAAGTGGTGAGTTTTGCATTTGTTACAGAGCTTTGTATCTTTTATAAATCTCTTTAACTTATTTTTATGTAAATATATGTGCTGAAAATCAAACTGGTGGGGAAGACTAGACTGGCTGAGCAGGGTGATATTGCTTGAACACAGAAGGAAAAAAGAGAATTTATTACCTGTGGAAGGAGAGACTGTCACTCTGTGAAAAGTACAATGATATTGTTAGGTTATGTAGGGAGAAATTTAGAAAGGCAAAGGCACAGATGGAACTAAATCTGGCTGCTTCCATAGAAGATAATAGAAAGTTCTTTTACAAATATGTTATCAATTAAAGGAGAGCCAAAGGAGAACCTCCATCCTCTGCTGGATACTGTGGGAAACCTGGTGACTGAGGATGAAGAAAAAGCTGACATACTCAATACTGCCTTTGCCTCTGTCTTTAATAGTTGCACCAGGCATCCTCAGGGTACTCAGTTCCCTGAGTTGGATGGCAGAGATGGGGAGCTGATCAAAGTCCCCATTATTCAGGAAGAAATTGTTAGCGATCTCCTGTTCCACTTATATGTACGCCAGATGGGTTGCACCCAAGGGCGCTGAAGGAGCTGGCAGAGGAGCTTGCTAAACCACTCTACAGCATCTGTCAGCAGTCCTGGTCTAGTGGGCAGATCCCAGAGAATTGGAGGTTGGCCATTGTGATGCCTCTCTACATAAAGGGCAGGAAGGAAGACCTCTGATACGTAAGACATTTCTAACATTAAATTGTAGTAGAACCATAATCTAAACTTCACTCTATGGATGGACTGGTTTGCTTGTGTCGTGCAGATGCACCCTTTGTTGCTAGAAAATTTGTTTCCCTTTTCCTCAAAACACCAAAATTGTGGTTTTTGAAAAAACAGGTCTTCTGAGTTGATGAAATGTAAGGGGTTTTAGAACTCATCCACAAAGGAGGAAATTCTACGCATGACATTTACTTATTGTCTTTTCACACTTGAAAAGAATATATTCTGTAAAAAAAAAAAAAAAAAAAAAAAAAAAAGGAAAAAACGCACACAAAAACAGACCTCCCTTTCTATAAAGATAATTTAGTGCTGTGGTCCAGTTCTTACGAGATTTTTGTATATCTAAGATATATCTGCATTTCAGTAAGTGAGTTATTTGGGTTTTCTCTGAGCTAGTGAAAAAAGTGTATTTAGCAGCTATAATAAGGCATTACTTAAAGTTGCAATAGATCAGTCAATGAAGTTGGTTTTGCCTTTCACTTCATTTTTTTTTTATTTATTTCACTTTACAGCCTGAAGTACTTGAACAACTGAGTGGGTTAAAGGAATTTTGGATGGATGGTAATAGACTAACACTTATTCCAGGGGTAAGTTTTTACATTTAGTATTTTAATTAAAGTGGTTTTCGCTGCTTCAGTGATTATATATGTTAAAGTTGCAATGTAGTTTTAACTGTACTTAAAGCCAAAAGGGTAAATGCCACCTAAATGCTTAACTAGTTCACTTAGAAATTGTCACTGATCATAAGAGATGGATACACAACTTTTCTTTACTGAAAGTTACATAATTCTTATTTAAAAATTATGGTCTAATTCAGGGCTAAAATCATAGATCAAATCCTTAATCAAATTTAGGGTTCTTCCAGAGAGGGATTATTTTGTGTTAGACAGGAAGAATGAATTTACAGGATAAGTATGTGCTGTGAATTTTGCTGGTCACAGCTGTAAAGCGTGGAGTGCCTGTTCAGGTGCCATCTGTATACGGGAAGCATAGCCATTTCCTGACAAAATGTTCTGTTGACTATGCATTCTTGACATCTCAGAGTTACATGGGGTTTAGGCTAATGTGTTATTGCAGTACTTGTGAACCTGTGCTTAGGTTGTAGCAAGCTAGTAAATGAGTGTTTTAACTTGGTGAAGCAACTGGTCTGTTTTCAGGCTTAAAATCACTAACAGGCTTCTGACATGAAGCTTTTCTTGCCTGATCAATAGTCCTCTGTGCTGTCTTTTCTCACTTCAGCTAATTCTTCCTTCAAGAGTTGAGTCGACATATTAATCGTTTTTACTGTACAGTAAAACTATTTGTGAAAGTGACTGCATCTTCAAAGTTATTCTTGGTTCATAGGGAAAGGTAATACAAGCTTATATTTCAGCTAGTTTCTTCAGTTTATTACAATTAGGGATTCATTGTTGTTGGTTTTGAGGTTAAGTAGCATGCAGTTTTACACGAAAGGGGATAATAAGCATAAAAAGACTTTACTGGAGCCTAGTGATAGCATTATCTATTTTGAAGTCTGTTCTACTGCTTCAGTTACTTGATTCATGTTAACTGATCAAACCATTGAATTTGCAGTAGACTGATTTCAGAGACTTGCAGAATTATGTTGGTGTGTTTGTGTGTGTGTGGAAAAACAACTGTTTGTATCTGCATAAAATATTTCATTATAAAGCTTGGATATGTTGCATGGTATTGATTTTTTCAGCATTATAGGTAGTCTTTCTCTTTTCCTCTGGCATTACACCTGAGAGACAATTTGTTGTCAGATCTGCTGGATTTTTTGTTGTGAACTTGCACTTTCTAAAATACATTATTTTCTCTTGGTTTTAGTTCATAGGCACTTTGAAACAACTGACCTACTTGGATGTTTCTAAAAACAACATTGAAGTACTTGAAGAAGGTATTTCAGGCTGTGAAAGCCTGCAAGACTTACTGTTATCCAGTAATTCACTTCAGCAACTGCCTGAGTCTATTGGTTTGTATTTTCAGTTATTTTATGTTCTTAAAAACTGATACTTTAGACACAGAACACTTGAGAAATAGGTAAATGGCGTTTTAGATCTGTTTGAGTTGATTAAAAGTGCCGGTTTTGGATTAATCTGTAGTGCATAGCTGAATAATAAAGTTTGTTTTGGAACATTCTTAACTTTATATAGATACTTTGTAAATGGGTGAGAAACTGTTGACTGTAACAGAGTAAAGAATATATTTCCCCCTCCATGGCTGACACATGGTAGGCTGGCAAACAAGTTCCATAACTCGTCTGCTTATTTCCTTGGGTATATAGCACTATAGGCATGCCAAGGACTACAGAAGATGTCATTGATTGCCCATAGTTTGTTGGTTTTTTGTTCTCGTTGTCTATTTTGTGTTTTGTTATGGTTTTTGGTTTTTGGTTTTTTGGTTGGTAGGTATTTCTCCCTCCCCCCCCTCCAGCTGAAATAAAACTAAGCTTAATGAACTTGAATGTCCTTTTTGATTTACTTGTTCATTTTATTACAGGTTCCCTGAAGAAGGTGACAACACTTAAAATTGATGAAAACCAGTTAATGTATTTGCCAGACTCCATAGGAGGGTAGGTATTTCACCTTAATAAAGGGATGAATTGCCTTTATCCACTTTTTTCTGTAACAGTGGCTCATCTTTTGAATGTTTTTACACCTACTTAATTTCTTCTACATCTTAATGTCAGTAAAACTGAAAGCAAATACTTTCATATCTTAGTTGTAGTTTTCAGCATTTATGTTCTTTATATATTATTTACTATCAAAAGACATGTTCCCCACTTAATTCATCTTCCAATATGGTAAAGAAAAACTTAATGTGCAAGAATACAAGATGTTTAAAAAGGCAGCCAGCTGCCTGCATCTGGTTTTTGGTAGTAACATGGCTCTGGTAAATATTTCAAATGATTGAAACACTATCAAAATGCTTGTAAGAAATCAATCTGAACACATACATTTCTTTTTTTATATTACAGGGAGATTTTTCACCTATTTATCAGCAGATTTTTTTAAATTTGTGATTTAGTGTTTGACAGTTCAGTTTAAAAATTGAGAATGATAGCAAAAATAATTGGTTCAGGATTAACTGCTGTATGAATAAAGGGTATTTGTACCATATTTCTTTTCAGCATGTGTAGAGGAGTACTTTTTTTGTTTGTTTTTTTTTTTTAGGTTAATATCAGTAGAAGAGCTGGACTGTAGTTTCAATGAGATTGAAACACTGCCTTCATCTGTGGGGCAACTCTGTAATATAAGGACATTTGCTGCAGATCATAACTTTTTAACACAGCTGCCATCAGAGGTACATATTTCATTACAGAACTGTGAAAGTTTTTTTTGATGTCTTTTAACTACATAGTCTGTACAACTTTTAAGTAAGTTAATAATTCTTGAGTAGATTGTGTAGGTTTTTAAAGGAGGATGTATACTAATACACAGATTTTCAAATAATGAAATTCTGAATTTTTTTAAGCAAGTAGACATTTATTGCTGATGTACTGAAACTAAGAGAAGGTTTTAATATGTAAGAATAAATCTAAATATACTTTACATATACAGATAGCTTAAATACTAATTGTTTCAGAACAGTAAAAATTTGCAAATTTGGAGTTGTGAAGAGGAATTAATTCTTTGGGTGATTTTTTTCAGATTGGAAACTGGAAGCATGTAACAGTTTTGTTTCTGCATTCTAATAAGCTTGAATTCCTCCCTGAAGAAATGGGTGATATGCAGAAATTAAAAGTCATCAATCTAAGTGACAATAGGTTTGTGAATGCATTTATTCAAGTAGAAATTATGTAATGCAGTAATAATGTAAAGGTATTTTTGTGAATGTATTATGGTATCTCATGCACAGTTTAAAAGCTGACTGAAATGCATGTATTTAATGTACTTCATTGTGTTCTAGATTGTACAGTTCCATTTTATTAAGCTGTCTTTAATGACACAGATTCAATACATAGATTATTTTTGTGGGGAATTAGTTTGGTTATTTTCATGAAACCTTTGATTCTTGCCCAGAAAGTAATAGCCTCCTGTATTGCACATGTAAGATGCAAAACTGTACCACTGCATAGTGTAAAACAGGTGTTCTGGGGAAGGGAGAATGTGTTGGATCCAGAGGGATCTTGACAGGCTAAAGATGTGGGCCCATGCAAACCTCATGAAATTCAACAAAGCAAAATGCACTGTCCTGCACTTTTGTCGGGATAACTGCAGGCTGGACAGAGACTGGATAGAGAGGAAACCTGAGGAGAAGGACCTGGATTTACTGATTGCTGAGAAGCTCAGCATTAGCAAATAGTGTGCACTTGCAGCCCAGAAAACTAACCACGTCCTGGACTGCATCAAAAGAAGCTTGACCAGCAGGCTGAGGGAGGCAATCCTGCCCTTCTACTCTGTTCTCATGAGACCCCACCTGCATCCAGCTCTGGGGCCCACAACTACAGAAAGATGTTGACCTGTTGAAGCAATCAGAGGGCTGGAGCACCTCTCCTATGGAGACAGACTGAGAGAACTGGGATTGGTTGTTCAGCCTGGAGAAGAGAAGGCTCCAGGGAGACCTTAGAGCAGCTTCCAGTACCTAAGGGTAGGGGGCTACAGAAAAGCTGGAGAGCGCATCTAGTGACCGAACAAGGGGGAGTGGCTTTAAGTTGAAAGAGGGTAGAGTTAGATGAGATATTAGGAAGAAATTCTTCACTATGAGGGTGGTGAGACACTGGCACAGGTTGCCCAGAGAAGCTGCGGCTGCCCCATTCCTGGCAGTGTTCAAGGCCAGGTTTAATAGGGTTTGGGCAACCTGGTGTAATGGAAGGTTTCGCTGTTCGTGACAGGGGAATTGGACCTGGATGATCTTTAAGGTCTCTTCCAACCCAAACCAGTCTATGATTCTGTGAAGAGACAGATGTGTATTATTACAGCTGGTCATTAAAAATGGACAAAACATTTCTTTTTTTTGAATCACCAGTTGGTAGAATTGAAATATATTGGAAGAGATAAGTCTAACTGAGCTCTCCCTCCTTTTCTGCCAATCCAGATTCTATGTATTCCATCTGTAGCTTGATTTATACATTAATGACATAGCTCCCATTATCCAGTGCAGTTCCTGTTCCCAGACATATGTCTTGAGGAAAAGAAATGAATTTTCTGGTGTAGCACTTTTTTCTTAATTGGCATGCAATTATATTGAATTATTAATTACAGATAGAGCTTTGAAGATTAATTAAATTCTGTTGCTTGTGAACTGTCAATAGTTATTAATTCAACTGCATCTGTAAATGTCCTTTTTGAACATTTTTACAGGCTAATGCACGATTGATTTTGAAGTCTTAACAGTATTGATAGATGTACTTATGTAAATTCTTATTGTAATTTATAGACTGAAGAATTTGCCATTTACCTTTACTAAACTGCAACAGCTCACTGCTATGTGGCTATCAGACAATCAGGTAACTATTTTAAAGTTAAAAATGGATGATTGTTGACTTTATTACTAGTGGAACTGACAAGTACAGAGCCATCTTTAAATAATGAGACCTGATATTGTGTCTCTGCATCAATACTTCCTTGACATTACTACATCCATTCTCCTAAAATAAAAAAACACTCATCCTGCCTGTCTTTGGAGACTTACATACTTCCAGAAAAGTTCTGTGATGTTAGAAAATGAAATTTAGGGATACTGGTTTTTTTTCAGTTTCATTTTTCTAAGGCTTGTTTACATAGGTAAATTTGTGCTTGGTAAGCTAGTACTTGGAGGTGTAGCATGCTCTTTCTTCCACGGTTATATCTCTGGGGAAACTCATCGTGCCTTTTGTTGAGCTAGGTGTCTTGCTACACCTTTGAACTCTGTGACTCAGTTGTAAACTGTTAAGCAGTAATTCATTTGCTAGTGGCTTGTATTTTTTCTGTCTGTTGAAGTTCTCTGTATGTTGATCTCTGGAACAGTATTAGTATTAAGGTGTATAGGGCTGCCAGAAATCCACTAGCCTTAGATGTAGTAGAAAGTATTTCTGCTAGTACAGTACCTTCAAGAATCCCCTGCCCTTGTGTTAATATGAAAAACTGAGTAAAATTTTTTTCTTTTTGTATGATTGCAGCTTTCAGTGGCCAGATATATATCTCTATTCCAGATCTGCCTTCTTCTGGATAGTAATATGTCCTAGCAATAAGCTGGGTTAATTTTGAAAATCCAGTGATTGATTTGCTCTTAAAGCTGTTACGGAGTTTCAGTTCTCAGTCAAAGCCAGACATCAAAGACAGACATGTTAATAACTTCATATTGTGAAAATTACTCAGAGGAGAAATGGTTTAATACAAGGTCTTCAAAGTAATATGGCAGGCATGCTCTGTGATATGTAAATCATATTTACTTTTCTCTATATGTTCTCATAACATATTCTTCTTTAATTTTTTCCTAGTCTAAACCACTTATCCCTCTTCAAAAAGAAGCTGACCCTGACACACAGAAAACAGTGCTTACTAATTACATGTTTCCCCAGCAACCAAGGACCGAGGATGGTAAGAATCTCTCAAGTACCCTGTCAGAATGCTCACTTCTGAAAATAATAATGTGAAGACTGTCTAGCTAGTATGATTTTTACTAGATAGTACTTAAATACAATTTTGAAGTAAACTGCCATGGGCAGGGACACCTTTCACTGCAATAGGTTGCCCAAAGCCCCACCCAACCTTGCCTTGAACACAGCCAGGGATGGGGCAGCCACAGCTTCTCTGGACAACCTGTGCCAGTGTCTCACCACCCTCACAGTGAAGAATTTTTTCCTAATACCTAATCTGAATTTACCCTGTTTTGGCTTTAAACTATTCCCGTGGTCCTGCCACTACATGCTGTTGTATAAAGTCCCTCTCCAGATTTCCTAAAGGAAGACAAATCTCTTTATTTCTCCACTTTCTTTGCTATACAGGCAAAAGGAAAAAGCTTGTGCTGCTTCAACAGAACTTGATGGGGGGGGAGGCACACATCCATGGAAATAATTAAAAACCGACTAGTGGCAGCATTTGCTGTTCTATGGCATAAGTATCTAGTACACTGAGAAAGGAGTAATGCAAAATATCAGTAAAGGCAGTAAATGACACATCACTTTTACTGCCTTATGCAGTAAAATGCAAGTAATGCATCTGCAATACCTGTGATAGAATGTGAGAATTATAAAATCATTTGGAGATTCAGTGAAGCTCACAATTGTTCCTGAAAGCATTCTCTCCATCTGAACTTTTTTTTTTATCTAAGTGCCAGGATTTTTTTCTATAGACAAGGAATGGTCTGCTTATTTGTCTTGCGTTGACAAAATACTACCTCTGAGGTGGTCCTTCCAAACAGAAGGTTTAAAGTTCCGTAGATAGTATTTTTTAAATTCACATTTTTTTTAAGTTTAGTATCAAGTTGTGGTTTTGGTCAGGAACAGTTTCTGTGATAGTGAAGTCTAATACAGTACTTTCAGATGTGTTAAAATTTTAAGTTTACCCAGTAAACACAGAGTAACAAATATTCCAGTGCATTTGTTGAGCCCTGTAATTAAGTATTTTTCTATTTCAGGAATAGAAGTTAGTATGAACAGTCTTGGCATTACTAGGGAAGGTTATACATTTACTGGGGTGGTGGTGGCAGATTTACTAGACTATTTGGCATGCTAAATTAGAACCTAGCTGGTGTAACAGAAGTACTAGAATAAGAGACAGTGGTTGTGCAAAAGAATTTTTATCTGTTGTAAAATTAAGCATGAAGTGCTTTGTACATTTCCTGTCATTTGTATAACTTCTGCAAAATCATGTGTTTACTGAAGTTTTAGATGCTTTAGGGTTTTTTTCACAATCAGTAATAATGCAAAATTTTTCACTAAGTCATTCCTGATTTTTAAATCAAATGAAATCAGGTTGACATTCTTTTGTGCTTAATGAGACCACATGGTGGAAGCTAGGCTGTATAAATCTATATAATTTACATTCTGGTATATGCAAATATTTTCATATTTATACATATATAGGAATAAAAATACTTTGCAGGAGAGTTCTGCTCAAAATTTTCAAGTGTGAGTGTTGAGACTAGTGAACAGTTGTGTGTATGTTTTTACTTCACAGGAGGGATTTTACTGTCGTGAAAATACAGCCAAAAAAATGCAGTTCATAAAGCAGTGGCCATGCAGCTAATCTTCAGTTAGTGATGCTGCTATTCTCTTATAAGAATGCATACAAAAGCACACCAATCCCATTCAAGAGAAAGAGAAAGGAGATTTTTATTTTACATAATGTATTCTATTCTTATGAGAGTCTTTTTTCTTTTAGTTATGTTCATATCTGATAATGAAAGTTTCAATCCATCTCTGTGGGAAGAACAGCGGAAACAGCGTGCTCAGGTGGCGTTTGAGTGTGATGAAGATAAAGATGAGAGAGAGGCACCACCTCGGGTTAGTATTGAATTTATTTTTGAATACTTGGTGCTTCCCTTCCTCTTATTATTCCCACCCACGAATCCTGTCCTTTACTTTGGGTGTGGAATTTGCTCTGCTGAAGAAATCAAGTCTTCGGTTAAGAGTATCTGTCAGGGTGAAACACCATGGGTTTGGTTTGAGTTTTTTTGGTTTGGTTTGTTGGGGTTTTTTGGTCAGATCATTTAAAGTGGAGCACAAGGGAAATACTCTCAGATGATCTAAGGCAAGATAGGGCATAACTAGGAGACTACCTGGTTTGAATAAATTACAGTTGTCATAATTATTCCTGCTTCCAAACAATTGACATGTTTTTTTTGAGGGAAAAAAAGTGCTGATTTTTGGTCTTGCTGAGTTTAATAAACTTGTCTGCATTAGTGCAGGTAGACTAGAACAGCAAAGTAGAGATCCTAGATTGTTCATTGTTTTGTCCTAATTCATTTTCTGTTTAAAGCTGATGTTTTAATTACGGCATTTGATTAAATGGAAAACATTATTGATTTTTGCTGTACAGGAAGGCAACCTGAAGAGATATCCAACTCCATATCCTGATGAACTGAAGAATATGGTCAAAACAGTCCAGACAATTGTGCATAGGCTAAAGGATGAAGAATCTTCTGAGGATACTGCCAAAGAGTCAAAACGAGAAGGCCAGACAGTTTCTGTAAAGGATGTGGGGGTAAAGGTTAGGGATAATATTCTCCTCTGTCTCTGCAAAGAGCTTGAAAGATCTAGTGTCATTGACTCATTTTAATTCTCTCTCTCCCTCCTCACTAACACTTAGCAAAAAAAATTGACAGATTAAAGAACAGAACTTGGCTCTTCACTGTTTAACAAGGTCTGTGATAAATGTCTGGATTGCAGTAGCAATTTTCCTGACCCTAAGAGTAAGGAAAGAGAATTGATTTTCAGGCAAATCAAACTATGGATGTGTTAAGGAGCTGGCTTCTTCATTTTCTGGAGGATGGCATCTTTGTCCTGGTACTCTACCAGGCCTCACAGTGAAATTCAGGATAATCTATAAGGATCTTACTGCTACCTTTACAGCTGTAGGCTTTACGTTTTAAGTTGGGAAGGCACTCATAGCAAGTTGGCACAGGAATCTGAAGTTTCCAGTAGATTGGTGTAGCACAATAGGTGACAGAACTATTGTTTTGTTCTATCATTGGTGTTATCATTGTACATATTTTTGGGGTTTTTTATATTTTACAAGAAATGTAATGATATATATTGACCCAATAAGGAAGAAAGTCAAACTGATTGATAGAGGGTAGGGACTGAACCTCAGTGATCTGCAGAGATTCCTCAGAGATCCACCATTTCATACCTGGTGCATTTCATACTTTATAGTTTCAAAGCTCATATTTTTCATTCCATATTTCCCAAAATATATACTGTTAACTCTTAACATGTTATTGAAAAGCTTTCAGGATGTTTTTTCTGCTAATATTCTTAATCCTGTAGACTTCAGAAATTGCTTCAATAAAGAACAAAGCAGACGAGAGAAAGCAATATTCAGCAGCAAGCTCTGTGCAGAAGCTTACTGAACCAGAAGCTGAGCACAGCATTGCAAATTCACAGATGACTGCACTTGTTAAAACCTTGCAGAACACAAAAACAATTGTGAACCATGAAGACACGCTTGAGGTATGGCATTGTGATAACATCATAGCAGTCAAAGAAATGTGCTGGTGTTGTATTGAATACTCTGGGAGATGAAAATTTATGTTGACAATAGCAGAAAATTGCTGTCTGTAAGTGCTGTAGATACAGGTGGATTGCAGTGCAATATTTTTCTCACTTCAGATTATGTTATATTAAGTATATTAAGTAGATGTTGAAAGAGCTAATAAAAAGTTCATAATGAAAGACACCTGCATTTAAAGAAGAATAAAGCAAACTTTATTAAAATTTTACCCAAGTATTGAACTATGAAAAGACTCAGATTTTACAAGATTTTCCAGGATTTGCTTGATTATCAGTTCTTCTAAAATAATTTGTCACTGAAATGAAAAAATATCTGATTAATGGGAGCAATCAAAACCAAGTGAATATGCACATTCATTTCAAATGAAATGTGAAAGATGTTTAAAAAGATATGTTCCTCTGTGCTTATTAGTCAGCTATCATGAATATGTTCATGACATATTGATATATGTCAATATGTATCAATATTGATAAATTAACTTATTCACCTCTGGTGAAGTGTTATTTAATCTTTAAAATAAAGATCTGTGCACCTCTCTCACAAACACCATGTATTCATTTATTTAGAGTGTGTCAGTTATGACAGATCTTGGAACTTATTACTTAATCAGTTGCCATTCACAACCTGTAGAAGGCTTTTTTCAGTTTCGCAAGCAGTTGTTTTTTTTTTGCCTGTGTTGTGTTAGCAGTGGAACATGCATATGTCATACTTGTGCTGAAGAGACTTCATGAGAAGTAGTTGTTGCTGAGTATTTCCCTAGTAGCATGTTTCTACTTCTACATACATTCTGAAAATACTGGGTTTGACTTTTTTTTTCAGTTTTGAAGCATAATTTCAGAAAATCGTATTAGTTGACTAACGTTAGTGGCAATGATTCTTTGTAGCTGTCTGTATGCCAGTAAGTAAATGAGGCAGCAGTGCGTATCGTCCATCAGGGATTCTAAATTCCTTACTTCTGTGTAATAACCACCTGGTAACTCTGTTGCTGTTGAATCCAGATACTTAAACTTTGCATGCATGTAAGTTTTTCGTTTCAACACTGATTGCACTTGTATGTCACATCCAAAAGGATGTGGTAGAGGCAGAGAAGAGGTTGTCTGTTCCAATTGCAGAGAAAAACAGGTGTTTTTTTCATTTAATTTTTAACGAAGACTGTCATAGTTTGTTTGCTTTATCTTAATCAGGTTTTTCCTTCCTGCAGTTCAAAGAACTGGCCACATAGTTATATCATGGGAAGGATGGTGCCGCAGTAGGTTCCACACATTAAATGTTCTGAAACTTTTAAGAACTTGACAGACTATTTTTGCAATCTGCAATATGGGTTCTAAAACATTTGTAATGGGAAGAATGTTTGCTAGAAAGAAATTTCCACTTTAGAGAAAGAAGGGTGTTTTTCCTTCAAAATATTACTGGAAACAATTGGTTTTTTCAAACGATGGTAAAAATACAGGACCAGCAGTAGGATACTGAATTAGTTACACGGCTGCTCTTGTAGTAGCTTTGTTAGGTAATCTCTTTCATAAGTGCACTGAGCTCCATTTTATGGTTAGGAACTAGTGATTTCTAGCTTAAATGTATTTAGCATTGCTTTATTCCTCTGCCATTGTTCTTGAAGTTTAATAACTTCTCTTCCTTTTGGAATTCACCACAGTGTAAATTTCAAAATATAAACCCAAGCTACACTTACTCTTGGCAAGACAAGCTTATTCAGTCTTTTCTCACAGCATACCTTTCCATTCCCAGCAGTGTCTTGGTCATGCTACTCTACAGCTGTTTCAGTTTGAGCTCTTTTCCGAAAAACCAATACCCAGCTGGTTCCTTGATAGCTTTCTGACTTGAACTCAACTGGAGATTCTCTTCAGTGGTGGAATAGAGGCTGCATCTGCTTGCTTCAAATAGTTTTTGCAGCTGAAGTTACCAATTTGAGCATCATTCTCACTGATTTAATCAGCAACAATGCAAGTCTGCATGTGCCACTTCTTAAAGATAATAGAGTGGCAAATATGACTAAATTCAGTTGACTTGCACTGCAAATGCACTACCCAGTTGTTATGTTATACCTGTGTTATGTTGCTTGTTTATTTTTTCCACTTCATTGTTCAGTGGGTGATAGTTCAGGGAGCATTCACTTAACCTTTAAGCAGTTCTTTAAAATGCACAGAATAAAGCTATTTTTCCTTTAGCAGGAGTCAGAAGAACTATCCTCTGATGAAGAGATGAAAATGGCAGAAATGCGACCACCACTGATAGAAACTTCCATAAACCAGCCAAAAGTAGTAGCTCTTGGCAATAACAAAAAAGGTGAGGTACTATAAAAAAGAATGAAAGTGTTGTGTGATTCTGATAATTACTTGACTCAAAATGGCTAGTTTTTTCAAATAATTATGTAAAATCAGATTTGATCTGTATGTTTTAAAAGAAAGATGATGAATTAGTTAAGTAATGAAAGCAGAAAAAGTCAGCAATATCTTATACGTGAATGTGTCATGGAGCAAGCTGTGTTGACGTTCTAATTTTCTTGATTCTCATCATCAGATTAAAAACAGAGGGGGAAAGGAGATGGTATGTTTTGGGGATTGTTAAATTGAACATGGTCTTTATATGCTTAAGGATGTCAGAAAGTGGTATTTACCTTGGAAATATTCCATATTTTCCCCTCCCTCAAATATTGTGGGTTATTGCTGCTTTAGGCAGCAAAATAGCTTGTTTAAATTTCTCAGAGAATCTGTGCTCTCTTCCTAAGGTTTAAGAAACTTATGTAGTGGCAACTCCTGAGTCACTTTTTCTTCTTTTGTCTAACAGGGAACTTCAGAACATTATTTTCGTTACCTAAGTTCTGTATTCTCTGAAAGATAATTCCAGTCTGGGTAACCATTTCCTTAAGAGTAAGGAATTACCTAGGAGTCCAATAAAACACAGTTTAAAGTTGGAGAACAAACTATTTTGCTTCATCTGATATCCTAGTTCAGAACTTCCCAAGACAAATGGCTTTTCTGGCCATTAGGTGTACAAGGGTAAGATTTAGTGGGGATGAAAGAGAACCACACAGAGGTAGCAGGAACAGTCTGCTAAGGATAACATGGAGATGAAAAGATTGGCATTTATCAATGTTGTCTTTGGGTTTTTCTCTCTGACTAAAGTATGAAGTCAGAACTTCTTTCTTGTCTCTGGAGATAGACATTTGTTTCACAAAATTATGTTTTTGGCACTTGTAACTGTCTTAAAGTGACAATTTAAATGTATTTGTACCCCTGTATGAAAATAACGGCTAGCTTGAAGTCCCACAGAGAAATTATTTTTATATGACTGTAGTATACATTTTGTGTGCATGCATTGTATGAGAATCAATGTGCACAGGTGTAAATTGCTCTGAAAATGTTATCCTAAGTGATCTGCTGGATTATAGCTGGGTTTAAACCATGACAAAAGCTCAGTTAGGATACACTGAATTCCAGTTCTGCAGAACAAAGTTTTTCTTTCCTGTTTTTTTTGAATTTATGAAGTTATACAGAGCTTATCCAGTGATCTAGGTCTTTTCAGAGTTCTTGGTCTAATAAACTGCTATTTAACAATGATATGTCAAAATTAGGAACTCTGCATATTTTCAAAATCCTGCAAATTAAGCAGTCAATTTCATAGCAGCTAATAGAGTAATGTAATTTGAAACTTTGGAATTATTGCAAAAACAAAAATATGATTTGAAAATTATTTGGGGGAAATATTACATAATGTAGCACTAGGTTATGCCAAGGAAACTTGGAATAAAGCAACAAGTTAAATTTAATTAACAGATGAGGGCTGTTTACATTGAGCCAAATATTTAAAAACCAGGAACTATTGCCAACAGTCTTTTGTAAGTTTAAATGATGTTTTCAAAGGAGTGAGCTTGCATTTTAGTTTCCAGTAGTAAGAATTAATGAAGAACAAGAGACAGCTTCTAGATTCTGTAGTATGCACGAATCAAATGGCTATTAAACAGATGTATGTGTCTGTACCTAAACTAGCAAATTTTTATTTCAGATGATTCAAAAGATGCTGATTCCTTATCAGATGAAGCTACCCACAATAGTAATCAGAATAACAGCAACTGTTCTTCCCCTTCTCGAATGTCCGATTCTGCTTCCTTAAATACTGATAGTAGCCAAGATATTTCTCTGTGTTCTCCAGAAAAAGAAACACATGCTGCTGTTTTATCCAAGATCAGGTTTGTAAGACACTGTATACTCCTGAGCAAATATAATAGAAAAATGTTACTTAATCTTTCATGCTATTTTGTAGAATCATAGAATCATAGAATAGGTAGGGTTGGAAAGGATCATCTAGTTCCAACTCCCCTCCATGGGCAGGGACACCTCACACTAAACCATGTCACCCAAGGCTTTGTCCAGCCTGGCCTTGAACACTGCCAGGGATGGAGCATTGACAACTTCCTTGGGCAACTCATTCCAGTGCCTCTACCACTTTTACAGTAGAGAACTTCCTCCTTATATCCAACCTAAACTTCCCCTATTTAAGTTTGAACCCATTACCCTTGTCCTATCCCTACAGTCCCTAACAAAGAGTCCCTCCCTAGCATCCCTGTAGGCCCCCTTCAGATACTGGAAGGCTGCGATGACATCTCCACGCAGCCTTCTCTTCTCCAGGCTGAACAGCCCCAGCTTTCTCAGCCTGTCTTCATATGGGAGGTGCTCCAGTCCCCTCATCATCCTCGTGGCCCTCCTCTGGACTTGTTCCAACACTTCCATGTCCTACTTATGTTGAGGACACCAGAACTGTACACAATACTCCAAGTGAGGTCTCACAAAAGCAGAGTAGAGGGGCAGGATCACCTCCTTTGTCCTGCTGGTCACGCTCCTTTTGATGCAGCCCAGGATACGCTTGGCTTTCTGGGCTGTGAGCGCACACTGAATCCGGCTCATGTTAAATTTCTCAACCATCATGTTAAATTTCAACCATCACTCCCAAGTCCTTCACTGCAGGGCTGCTCTGAATCTCTTCTCTGCCCAAACCTTTCAATTTGGGATTTTTTGTGGTTTTGTTTTTGGTTTGTTTTTAAGAAAAAAGGACAAAGGGTAGTAAAAATCAGAGGCTAATTTTAGTTTACAAGGCATAGTTCCTATCTGTTTTACTAATAAGGTAGAATCATTTCATACTTATAATTTGTTATCCATCCAAAATGCTTTTTACACCATTTTAAAAGCTCTGTGCTTTTATTTGCATAAATTTGAAGATCAACTTAATTACTAACGTGACTATAAAATGCTTTTCGAAACTATAAGGAGTGGACTTACAGGTTGGTACGCTTCTTGAAGTTTTATTTAGAAGGTGTCATTAAAAAAAAAAAAATCCAATAAAAGCAAGCTATTTGTCCAAAATTGTCATGGAACTTGTAAGTATTTGATTTAAAAAAAAAATATTTTTACTTTGTACTTTTTGACAATTTCAAACTGTCTTTAATAATTCCTGTTATTTTTAAACAAACTTCTGAAATTAGATGACAAAAGCATTTCCAAAGTGAGCCCTCTGTATAATGTATTTCTGTAGTATAATGTATTTCTGTAGTGGTAAGGTAGCAAATCTTAAATCTGGTTGTATCTTGGTCTTTGTCCTCTTTTGTGTGCACAATAAGGCTGTGTTGCATGCTATTAATTATTTTTTCAAAAACAGTTCTTAAAGAAATATGTTGGTTCTTTTTCGAGTTTCTTTTAAAAGCCATCCTTTTTTCCAGGCAAGAAGATGAAAATTTGAATAATCTTTTACAAAATGGAGGTGAATTGAGGATTACTGTAGAAGAAAAAATAAATGTGGAAGAGAAGGTTACAAATCTGTCTGAATATGAATTAAGCATTGAAGAAAGATTAGGCCTGATAGGAAAAGGTGTTGATTTGAGCACTCCTACAGAGGAGTCTCACAAATTAGACCAAATAAACATGAATATCAATAAACTGGTTAGTGAAGAGGCAGTGCCAGTTCCTGTAGAAAGGATACAAACACAGGAAGTTGTTTCAGTAAAGGGCTTTTTGAATAACACAAAAGAAGAAAGTGAACGCTTGGAAAATGAAAATAAATATCCTATGAATAAAGTAAATGGACATCCTGAGGAAGCAGTACAGTCCCTCAGTAAAGACAAACTAACAGGAAGCACTACAGTTGATGGCGATTCTGCTGAGCTATCTGTTTCAAGGAGCACTGAAGATTTGTCCCCACAGAGAAGTGGTCCTGTGATGAAATCTCATAGCATCACCAGTATGGACACTGGTGGTATGAAAATATACAATATTGTCAATGAGGATGGATCTCAACAGCCAAACTCTGTGGTAAAATCAGCACCTGACAGTGCAGATGGAAAAAACATAGTCCGAAGTAAATCTGCTACTCTTCTGTATGATCAGCCTTTGCAGGTTTTTCCTGGGTCATCGTCATCATCTGATTTAGTATCTTCTACAAAAACTGTGTTCAAGTTTGACTCAAATCACAATCCTGAAGGTGCTAATGTAGTGAGAGGATCAGTGGCAAGTGGTGCACAGATGTTCTGTGCTCCCCAGTATAATATTCAGTACAGTAGCAGTGCAACAGCAAAAGACACTTTGTGGCCTCAGAAACAAAACACCCAAGTAGAACAAGGCAGCTTACCTCCTTCACGTCTCCTTAGGTCTGACAGTACAGAAACCCCTACCTATGTTAAGCATTCTGCCAATATGAATTTCTCAAATCATAACAATGTCCGAGCCAGCACTGTGTATAATACTCATCAATGGATGGCTGGGAGACACATAGATATGTGGGCTATTCCACCAAATGATAGACTGCTCCCAGGAGCAGCCAGACACACTCTTCAAAGGCAAAGCAGTGTGTCTTCTACAGCTTCTGTAAATGTTGGGGATATTGTACCTTCAAGGCGGCCACAGGTTCCTGAAGGGGACTATTTAACATACAGAGATTTGCATTCAATGGGAAGAGCTCCACCATTAATGTCTGGGCAACAGAGACCTCTTTCTGCTAGGACATACAGCATTGATGGTCCAAATGTACCCCGACCACAGAGTGCTAGGCCATCAGTGAATGAAATACCAGAAAGAACTATGTCAGTTAGTGACTTCAATTACTCACGGACTAGCCCATCAAAGAGATCAAACCCAAGGGTTAACTCAGAGCACTCTTTGTTAGACCCTCCCGGAAAAAGCAAAGTCCCTCATGACTGGAGGGAACAGGTGCTGCGACATATTGAGGCTAAAAAGCTAGAAAAGGTAAGAATAGTTTTAAAACTTTTCTACCTTTCTGTTACCTGTCTATGGAATAGCAATACTTTGTGTTTTGAACTGCTTTTAATTACCAGTGCAAAGGTACTTCTGCTACTGCCTTGAAAAGGATAAAGGTGTTTGTAATGAAACTAAACAGATGGTAGACTGTAAATGAACTTTTCCCACAAAGGAAAAAAAATCCCTACTGCTTGTACATCATACTTGCCAGCTTAGCCCAATTACTTTAGTATACATTAAATAATGTCACATTCACCTCCTGGATTACAAGGCCAGGTCTTCTAGGTCAGGTAATTTTTATTGTGGCATTATATTCATATTATATTAGAGTATTCCCTTATACTTCTTGATCTTTCTGTTCTGCCTTTCCTTCCCTATTTGTTCTGTTAGAACAGGATAAAAAAAAAATCGATAGAATTTATTTGGAAGTACAGGTTTGCAGCTCCAGTTGCTGATGGATTCAAAAACCATAATTAACATGTATTTGCCTCCAAGCCAGTTGTTTTTTGAAGCTGGGTATCTGACAGATTGTTGAATGAATATTTATTGCTGTGAGATGAGAACGCTTAAAAATCTTGTTCATTTCAGGATATCACAGGAGGTTTTGATATAACTAGAGGAGATGAACAGGATTATTTATGTATTGTAAATGCTATCAAGAATTTGAGCAAATATATAAAGCTGAACAATCATATATCAAAGAATTTGAGTGGAGTCTGGAAGAGTGAAATCTATGCTGTCCAGCTAAAGTGGTTTAAAATACCATCACTAAATAATGGGTAGCAAGTCATTAGCCTGATCTGTTTCCTTGGAGGGGAAGTGAGTAAAGCAACCAAAATACATTTTGATTATGCCATCTAGATGGATTTTCTTTTTTAGTTGCTTTTGAAATAACAGTTTGGTTTATGATTATTATGCTAAATACTTCAATATCCGTGATAACTAAAGAAACTTAATTGGAGATGTTTGAAAAATTACTTTCAACAATAATTTTTCTTTGGAAATCCAAGTATTTGGAGGGATAGGATTGCTTTTAAGTTGCATAACTTCTGGTGAAAGAAAGGTATGGTTTTGCTTGTTTTTTAAAGAAGCTGCACCTGTTCTCCTGATCCAGTTTGAGTCAGTACAACATAAATTTTAAGGCTTTCACAGCATTGTGCTGTTGTGTGTAGGCCCTTTGTCCCACAAAGGTGTCACAAAGTTCATCATGTTCCAGCCCTTACAAAAGGTGCATTCTCTGACCTTCCATTCTCCTGGATGCATATATCAAGCTTTACATGAAGTGACAGAAGGGCAAAAATCCCATCAATCCCTGAATGCAAAGGAACATGCAACTTCAGTGCACTGCTGATGCAGTTTGTCTGTAGCTTGTTCCTACATCATCTACATTTGGTATGTTGGGAACAATGTTTAATACATAAATGATGACCATTCAGGCACTATAGAAGCGTAGTCACCTTTACTGAAATAAAATTGATTGCCTGACTTGATTCCATTGTATTTATCCATACTTTCTAACATGCCTTATATGTAAACCTTAATTTTTGTTTCTTACTAGAGTGATACAGAATAGCTGCTATTGAGATTTTAGCTGTGCATCTAAGATTTAACAAATCTTAGAGCTCTGTTTTGTAGGTGTGTGTTTCTTTTATTCTTTGAAGCATTTTAAAGTAGCTTTTATTTAGTAATCTGAGACTTATTTATGGGTGTAAAAGTGAATGTGTATATAATATCTGGGATATGACTAACTTAAAAAGAAAAATCCAAACTGTGAAAAATGTAGATATCATTCTATATGGCAGCTGGCAAATATGATAATGTGGAAAATCTAGGAATTTACTGGATATTTCTTTGTTCTTTTAAAATAATGGTTTCACTGTTTCTGTTTGTAATTAAAAATTAGCTGTACAGGGGGCCTTAATCTATAAAGCAGACTTCTGAAATGTTTTGAAGTCTGAAAAACATTTCAGTAATTACAGAACTCATTTAAGGAACAAGCATTTAAGTTCAATTACAGACCTTATTTGAGGAACATTTACTGGAAATTGCTTTGACAAAGCTTTCATGGATTTAAAATGGCATTTCTTTTTTTAAAGCACAAGACACAACACTGACACAAAACAGGTATACAAAATTTAGCCTTTTGATGAATATTTAATACGTATCTTCTTGCCTGTGGTCATACACAACAATAGGAGTTAATACTGTTACCTTTGCTGTGACTTTTGTGACTCTGTTATTGAATTTAATCATGTTTCTTATTTCTATCTTGTGCTTATTAGGAAAGAAGGTGTAGTGGGTTTTGTGGGGTTGGTTTTTTTTGTGGGTTTATTTTGGGGTTTGTTTGTTTTCTTTTTGTTAAGTTCCTGAAGTACTCGTTTGTTTTTATAAAATTTCATAATTGGAGGCAGGGTATGAACCTAGTTAAATAAAGTGCCTGCTTGTTGGACAGATTTGAGAAGCTAGTTCTTGGAATTTTTATCTGATACAAGTATTGGGAAAAAAAGCTTTCAAGAGTTTAATTTACATAAAGAGAGATACAGTATAGTTTTAAATCCAGCAAACATTATTAACAATGGATTACCAGCTTTTGTAATTCCTTTGACAAGCTATAATGGGGCTAAAATTATCCACCTGATTGAAGGAAGGTGAAGACAGTTGATGATACCATTTGTAAATAGGAATTTTGCATATATTCAGGGGAAGCAATTTGATTACCTCATGCAAAGCGTGTTTTGTTGTGGCATAGAGAAAAGAGCTTATTTAGATGTCAGGCTGCTCTCTAGTGGTTATATATGTGAACTGTTGGAGAGGTTGCAGCCAATTCTGCCCCACCCCCAACCTCTTAAATTTAGTGTTGGTGAGTTTTTAAGAATAGTAATATTTCTCAGTATATTTTTCTTCTGTTTGAGTACGACTTGCCAATTTACTGCCAGACATGTTGCAATAATCTTTTAAAGTGGTCTTGTTAAAAGTTTTCATTTAGAAATTTAAACTAAAATACTGCCTATGTAGGAACACCAATGTCACACGCATTTAAGTGTGGTAGAGGAATTTCTCATTAATAAATTGCAATAATAACCATCTGCAACAGTTATCTGCAAATACCTGTTTTATTTCTATGTGCTGAGTAGGCAGAAACAGTTACTGGGTCTGACTTTGTCCTTTCCTTACATATGTATATTTTCTTCTTTTGTTGTGGATCTCTTGGGAGTTCATCAGGTGCGTGTTTGCTTTCAATTCTAATTTCATCTGGAATTCCATCTTCTGTTTATTTACTTTAAATACTGTTTATCTGAAGTGGCAGAGCTTTCAGAGGAGAAGTCATAAAGTTTGATTCCTCCTTTCCAATTCAGAAATCAGAGTAGGTGGTTTTATTCTCAAAGTTGCCAGTGTACAGTGCCTTATTAAAAGAAAAATGTCCCAAGTGTTTCAGTATTGATACAGAATTGCCATTTTAATCAAAGTTCAAAAGTTTTTAATGAATTCATTTTTTACACTACATACCTAACATGAAAAAATATTTTGATATGGCCTCAGATTTTCTCCAAGCTAAGCTTGCTTCTATCTGTCAAAGAAAGTAACTTCAGTGAGTCTGTGCACACGTTAAATTAAGTGCTTAACTGTTAATAAGATCATACTCTGAAGAATATTTTGACACTGATATTCATTCAGTAGTTGTTTGTTTAAAATTTTGATTTTAGTTTTATTTTTTTTCTCCATTTTGAAATGACTACTGAACCATCAATGTGTTATAATGTTGTTTTGTGGAGTTCAGAAGTCAATACGTCACACTTTAAAAAGAATAAAATTCTTATGCATTTGAAATGCAAACAATAAAAGTTCTAACTGCAAATGTTTTATGATAGTAGAATTTAAATTATATGTGATTTACCTTCTGTAACTCTTCAATAGGAATGCTATCACTTACTGAAGATGCATTTTTTGCAGGGTCAGAGACCTAAACTCATGCCCTTTTTTTTTTCCACTTGTGACTGAAGAATAATTTCATTTAAGTTCTTCAGGATAAACTGGTATCTTGCTAGAATTCTATCAGATTTCAAACAGAGTTTGGTGGGGTGTTTTTGTTTGTGGTTTTTTTTTGTTTGGTTGGTTGGTTTGTTTTTGTTGGTTTTTTTTTAGCTTGGGTGCTTTTATTCTAAAAGGCATTAATTTTAGGCATTTCAAGTGTTCCAGAATGGTTTGAACGAACTTTTTCTAAAGAATCTTAAAAAAAGACAAGGTGAAAATGGAAAGTGAAGGAATTTATAAGGATTTAGTATAGTCTTAAAAGACAACTTCCATCCACCTTTAGATGGCAATTGATATTATTTTTTCTTGCACCTAAATAAATGCATTAAGGCACTTCAATTCACAAAAACCACCCTTTTGAAATCTGAAATTGTTAATTCTCATATAAGATCCAAAATGGAAAATATGTTCTGACTCTTAGCATTCGAAAAGAATGTAAGCCAGACCCAAAACTGCTACAAGCTGCCTGCATCTAAACTGATTCCATTAGAAGCTGATTTTGACTACAAATTCTGATTTCCATGCTAATGTGGCTTTGTACATAGCCATTTTTTCTTGATGTAATGTAGCTTTTAATGCATTCTTCTTGTTTGAAAGACTGATTTCTAGAAAACTTAGCTTTCACAAAAATGCAGTGGAACATGACGTGTATCAGTCAGTGTGGATCAGTTTAGAATAATTGAAATGAGATTTCTTGAGCCTCAAATATTTGAATTATAATTTTTAGGCCATTATGCCTTCATTATGCCTTGAATGAAACTACTCTCAGGCTCTGTATCATCTTGAAGCTCATTAAACTGAGGTAACTGAAATCTTAATTCCTGATGGACAAGTTCATGCCTCTAGAAATTTTAGGAAAGTTCTACCTCCTGTTGCATATCTATCTTGGATTGTAAATACCAACCTGGATTTAGGTTGTTGCCATTTATTGACCATCTGTTTGGGTCCTTCTAAGAGGACAATGAATCTAGTGGATCCGGGGATCTTTACAGTAATACAGTCTGCTGCAGACACTTTGAGAAGGTAACTTTCTAATCTCATCATACATTCTTTCAAAATAGAAATATCTCTCAAATAGAATATCTCTCTTTATGCCACTTAGAGAAGATGGAGAGATATAGGAGCCTTTGAGAGGAGGAGCCTTCCTGTAAGAAAGTGTCAGGGATTTGACTACACAAGTGGGGGAAGAAGGCCACCTAGCTAATTAAAGAGACTGTTTGTTAAGAATTGTAAGACAGTGCTTTGAGGGGCTAAGCAACTAAGGCTTTGGCAGTTTCATTTTGGTGTTTGGCCTGAAACTCAGGGGAGCAGTTAAGCTTAGGCTGAATGATTAGTAAAGTGACACTTGAATTCTAAGTGCTTTCCCAAGAAGGGGAAAGCCTCTGGAAACTTTTCTGGAAGCTTGAAAAAAGTCCATCGATGAGAGAACAGAGTAGGTGTAGGATTGGAGTATGAAGAAAGCTCACTATGCCAGTAAGCTCACTATGCCATTGAGAGGTTATCCAAGAGCCCTGGAAAAGTCTGTTATTCTCAGTAAATACTGTTCTTTTCCAAGGGAGTTTCCAATGGCTGTACTACCAAAGCATCTGAGGAATATGAATATGCAGAAGCATATGACTTTGATTATTAAACTGGTTTTAGTTTCTCAAGATAAATCTAGTATGAAAGAGCAAATGTCTGCCTGACGACTAGTGACTATTTTCAAAATTAGATTAATATGTGTAGTCAACAGACAAACACCAAAATGTAAGAGTTGTTGCAGTATCTTAGTCAAATGATATGTATATGAACTTCTTTTTTTAACTAAGAAAAATCAGAACATGATAAAAAACCCTTTAAATTTGGTGTGTTTTGATGCTTTGCTTCATTTGTCAGGTGGCACATGCAGGATTTTCCTTTTCTTATTTTGTGCTGTCTCTTTATTTTGTTTTATTCTTACGACTGCAAAAGTCCATGGTAGAAAGATGGTAATGTCTACTGCTTTCTTTCTATTACTCTTGCCAATATTGCAGAGGTCAGGTTTGCAAGGTAATGAAGAAACCGCTATCACTTCTGTCCTTGAGTTCTTGTTACCTGTTTGATTGCCTACAGTGGCACAGGGGTGGACTCCCAAGGTTTCCTTTGAGCCTCTTTTTCTTTAAATGAGGCTCATTCACATTCTTGAATGAAGTGTTGTTGGATGCATTGCAGACATTGACAGCATTGCAATAACAAGAAAACCCAGTCAGTCAAATCTCTGTCTCTGTGTAAATTCTTATTTGTACTGTACTAGAAAAAATGAGACATGGTAATAACTGGTAATTAAATGGTTTTCCACAGTTGTTTATCTTGACTGCCAGCTTCTCTTCCTACAACATGTTGCAAATTTAACAACAACCTAGAAATTTTGATAAGCTGTGCATATCTGTTGTTTTTCCAGACACATGAACATTTGAATGACTTTATTTACATGTAATTCTGCATGTTAACTGATGGTTGCATGCTGACTTACAGTAAATAAAGGTAAATAGAGGTCACTGAGTTATGTTTTATACACAGTGGTACTGTTCTTGCATGGTTTTTATCTTGCATGACAATGGAATATGTTTGTATTAGTCTATGTATAACATGTCTTGTGGTTTATGCATGCTGCACTAATCACTGTGTTAAATCTGTCCCCTCTTTATTCAGAGCATGCTGTCTAGGTCCTTTAATTCCAATTATGCTGCAGTTAGCAGCTTTCACTATGGCAGCTCTAGGGATCTGCATGGCAGCCAGGGTAGTGTTGCCTTGAGTGTTGCAGACGGAAGAGGTTCTGGTGTGCACATTGTTCGAGTGAGTACCTTCAGGAGGCTATTGCAATATATAAATGGGGAAAGAATAAATTATGAGAGGTGCCCTTAAATTGATAAAGTTATCATTTTTACATATGTAAAAATATGACAGTGCTTTCCGTAAAGGGAATATAAGTTATGTGCTGGAATTTTTTTATAGGCATTAAATCAGATACTTTACTTCATCTTCGTTAAACTTATTGCAAGGCTTTTCAATTCAATGTCATGAAGTTGAGTTTTCTAATTGGCTTTCATAGAT
Source organism: Myiopsitta monachus (assembly GCA_017639245.1). NCBI lineage: Eukaryota > Metazoa > Chordata > Aves > Psittaciformes > Psittacidae > Myiopsitta > Myiopsitta monachus. The sequence goes on from CM029941.1 coordinate 22,806,937, forward strand.
GGATAAACATACATGAAACTATCTGGTTTCATTGTACATATGTGAACAAGAGATTATAATTCTGAATTTAACCTAGGTTGATAAAGGCTTGAACAAAATCCTATTACGCTTTTTCCTCCCCCAGACAAATTCTGATGATGTCAACTGTATTGTAAGATACTGTAGGCACTCAAGAAAATTAACATTTTAGTTTGTAAGAAAATAAGAGGGAATTACTCTAACACCAAGCATCCTTAGTGATGTTACAGTATCCATAGTGAATACGATAAAGTCAACAGAAGACTTCTTTTAAGGATATGAATTCCTGAATAGGCACTTCTTAGCATTTGTTGATTTTTCTCATCAGTTTATTGGTGATCAAAGGCACCTCTACAGTTGCTAGTTTTTGTAAATATCCATCAATATTTTATGTGTGTGGTGTCTTGGCTAATAAGATTTTCTACATAAGCAGTGTACTACTTAAGAAAAATAATGATAAAGGCCTTAAAATGTTTTATTCTGTGCTTCTTACGAGATTGTTTGTTTCTTTGTTTTAATTATGTAAAGACAGCCATGTTTACTATTTCATTCTGCTTAAAGCATCCCCAGGCTTCTACTCCAGGAGACCAATGCCAGGATGAAGTATTCATTTCAGGACAGCAGAATTACTCATCTGCTACACTCAGTCTCAAAGATGTTCCTCCGGACAGCATGAAGAAAATAGCTGTGCAGGTTACGATCTACATGACACCATGGATGGGATATATTTTTTTATTGGTAGTAGAAACATATGCTGGGATAGCAGTTAGAACCGGAGCGTCTTTAAAATGGGACACCCATGTAAAAGGTGGCATAAATGAAGTAGCATCCTCTTTTAGGAGGACAAAACAGTTAACTGTATGAAGGGGTATAGTTCTCATTTTCCTTCAGCAGGGGCTTTGAAAGAAGAAATTTGCAGCAAAAGACATAATTGCAAGTAAAAGTTGGAATATGGCAGATCATTTCAGGATAGCAATCTGAAGCCGATTAAACCTTTTAAAGAGCAAACCTGAAATTTGTCATGATGAAATTATGATGATAAACTAGTGTTTTTAGGAGACATTCTGTATTGATCTCTGAGGACCACCTATGGAGGCAGAACCTACTACCATGAAACTAAACGGGTGCTTGTAGATTATTACAAAGCAGCAATTGATTTCCCTTTTATAACTTCAGTAATTTCAATTGCATTTCTGCAGACATTGGATATGGGGAATTTGCATATGTGTTGCCTGTGTAATCTCTACTTACAGTGCAACAAAACAGTTTTCCTGTCATGCTTTACATTTTCAGAAAAGGCAGTAGGAAATTGTGTAAAGATTTTGATATGTGTCCATTTACATAACGTGGTTAAAGGTTGAAATTTGCAGACTTCAGTTTTTATAATATTTATTGAGAGGAGGGAGAATATTTTAATATCCTTGTATCCTATAACTAATGGGATAATGATGGCAGGCACAAAATACCTGTAACTCAAGCCTGTAGCACTTTTGGGATGTGGGAGACTTACAAACACGAGTGACTGCTTAGGCAGGATAAGAGCACAAGTCATATGGGCAAGGAGGGAAAAGGCTGTTCATCTCAGCACAGAGCTGGAAAGCTGAACAGTAACTCTGAGGCTTCAACAAGAAATGTTATCTCCAGCATCATTCCTAGTGATGTTTTGAATGCATTGTATATCTTAGCAGTTGTGTACCTCACTGCTGTTTGTCATCATTATACCTATTGAATCAGTGATCGATGTGTTAACAAAAGAATAATGTTTATTGGAAATATCATTACATTTTTGATACTAAGATCTTGAGCTTGAATGTGAATTTGCTCAAAAGGGTTTCTTGTGAAGTGGTCACCAAAACAAGTTTGGAAAGCATTTATTTTCAATTTATTTATCCATTTCTGCATGGGACTTTTATTTTCTATATGATCTGCTGGGAATTGTTACAAAATCTGAGTTTAATGCAGTAAAAGTGCAAACTATAATGCTATCAAGTGTCATTACTGTCAGTTGCACTGCTAGAAAATAATGTCTGGGTAAGCTCAGTGAAACAAGTGCTAAAAGCAAAGGCTTTCTAGTCTGTTCTAGTAGATCAGCGCTCTAAGCTTTTGATTTTGAGATTTGTTGTCAGGAGCCAGAGCTGATGACTATGAAGAAAATTTAGTATAATAGTACATGATCCAGAACAGTAGTTTTAGTCATATTCCTTAAATTAAAAGCAGTCAAGTATGAGAAGTATTGAAGTAATAAAGGAGGAAATGAGGATTGCTCCTTATAAAATGTGTGACATTGAGTATTCATGTTTTATTCAGGTACCTTTGACAAATGGACAAATGTGCCAGCCTCAGAGATCTCAAGCAAACTACAGCCAAGTCCATCATCTCCCTCCTCAATCATCAGTAGCAAGACATCCATCTAGAGAGCAGTTAATTGATTATCTGATGTTGAAAGTTGCCCACCAACCTCCCTATTCTCAGTCCCAATGTTCTCCCAGACAAAGCCATGAGCTGGCAAAGCAAGAGGTAAGAATAAAATCTAGCTGGAAGATCTAGCATCTCTGTGTCAGTGGCAGTGCATTGTTAGATTGGGTTTGTTTATTACCATTTCTCTGTGAATGGTAACAGATATCCTACAGGAATTTATCTTCTGCAAAAGACACCATTTTATGTTAGTGCAATTCTACTACTGAAATCATACATTCCTTCTAGTTTTGAGCTCTTTTTACTTTTTATGTAAATGTTTTGAGAGAAATGTAATAGATTTTTTAACAGAATGTACCAGAAACTTAAACTTGAATCTTTTTACTGAGCTAGAAATTAATTTTTCAAATAAATTTATTGATCACCAACTCATTATTTATCTAGGACCTGATAAAATTCAAAGTAGTGGTACAATTTAGAGTACTGATCATCTATTAGCATAGATGTAGCATCTACATAGCATCTATTCATTGCTATTCAGAAAGGTTCAAAAAACTGCATATCTAGAAATGTGCCTTTATAAACAAAAGCCAGGATAAGAAAACTGTGAGCATCTGATGCATGCTTGATAATTATCAGTTTTATTTATCGTAAGCGGATATGGTTAATAAATTCTTACACAATTTAGCATCTCTTTCATTGTGGTCAACCTGCTTTCTGTTTTTCGAGAGAAGAACATTGTATTGTTTTGGGTCTTTGAGGAAAATGATGAAAACTATGTTTTCATTCTGTTCTAGAATGAGAATGTGCACTACTTGTGTGGAATGTTTTCTAGTCAACTCTTCTGGCAACAGAAAGGGGAGGCAATATTGGCTACATAGAACTTAGAGTGAAAGTAGGAACGAGGTTTGATTTTTAAAATTCAGCTAAAGGTAGCAATGAAATGAAAGGAACAGGTTCTTTCATAAGAGTGTGTATTTGCTGGGGGCATTAAATTTATTTACAAAATATCAAAAATATCTCTGAATTTAAAGCCTAGATGAGCTATGATTATAATAATAGAGGTAATGGAGTAAAGCTTATGTGCAATGATACATGATGCAGTTATGCTGAAATCTTGTTCTGAATTGATATTATGAGATGTAATATTTTCTTGAACTGTGATAAATGCTTTTTTCTAGATTGTTTTTTCTTTTTAAAACTTCTGTTCTCCTGAATTCCTTAGTAATAATTTCATTACAGTAGCTTTGAATGCAGATTTTCAGCCAGTTAGCATCTAACTTTGGTTGTAACTACTTAGATTCGAGTGAGAATTGACAAGGATCCAGAACTTGGATTTAGCATATCAGGAGGAGTTGGTGGAAGAGGGAATCCATTCAGACCTGAAGATGATGTGAGTATTTTATGCTAATGCATCTCAAAATCATTCTGATTAATAATAATATTTCTAGTGTTTAGCAATGGTGGGGGGGAGTATGTGTTCCCCAAACCACTAGGCTCCAGGACTGGAAGGGAGAAAACTAGGGACAAATCATATGGAAAATCAAGGTGGTAGGTGACTGAAATGGTCTCATGTCAACACAGAGGTTTATTTCAGCGGAGTGGTTCTTACACAGTTCCATATGTCAGCCAATGGATTTGACATACTGAATTATGAAATTTACAATTAGGAAGCCTCTTAAAATAGAACATGATTTAGCCTACAGCCATATATCTGGTGGTTGATAATTCATCTTGACATACTCATCTGCCAAATTAAACAAAGGCAGATGGGAATTTGCTCTTCTGTGCTCCTTTAAAGGCAGTTCTCCTGGATCTAACATCAGAAAAGGAAGGCCTTCAAAATCCAGTAGACCTGTAGAATAGTATTTTATTCTCTTAGGATGGAAAATGAAATGTTTTTAATTACATCTGTTTCATGCTATCATTAAATAAGTTGTCGAAAATGTTGTCTGCCTCTGTTTTTCAAGGGTATATTTGTAACCAGAGTACAACCAGAAGGACCAGCATCTAAGTTGTTGCAGCCTGGAGATAAAATAATTCAGGTACTATAGTCATTTAATCAACTAGCCTATGTAATATACCAATTGATTTTTTGTTTACACCTTTTCTAAGAGGAGAATGTTCTATTTTCAGATAGATTACCAGTATCTTTTCCAGGAGCATTCTTACATTCTGGGATGATGCTCTTAATTTTATTCCGTCTAACATTAGGATAGGTGATACAGGCTGAAACATTAATCAGTTGGATCATTTTTTTCAAACTTTGAACATTTTTCACTATTTTAAAGACAGAAGACAGGCCTGATGTTGCCTTTCAAGATGGAATGTGGGCATTTCATTAGGCTTTACTATCATTCAGTTATTTAACTTGTGGTCATTCATATGCAGTGTTCTGAATACTGCGTTGTCTGAACACCAGCGTATTAGGACATTCTGAGCCAATGATGATTTGGAAGTGTTATTGCCACTTTTGCTGTCTGAGCAGTCTGTATGTAAAAATCTTTGTCAGCAGCCCTAGACAGATAAAAAAATTACTGCATTTATAACAAAGGATTCAGCTGGAAGCTGGAAAAACAGCAAGTGTTCAGTGATAGGATAAGGAGCTGCAGCTCCAAAATCGCACAGTTAAGGTGCAGAGCATGCGAGCAGTTTCCTCTGGCACCATGTGAGGGGCAGTAGCTCAGGGAGACAGGTTAGATGCATAGCTGGAAGCAGTAACAGTTCAAACTGTACAAATCTGTCTTTCTGCAAGATTTTACTGCCCAGACTGAACATGAATTTGCAGTAGTACAACCTGAGAGGTCGAACCATAGCCATGTTTTCCCTCTCTTTTGTAGGCCATGTGGGTGTGTGCCTGTGTTTGCCAAGCCAAACCCGTCCCAAGAATAACAATGTTGTTGAAGGAACATTCAAGGGATATAGGAATATTTAAGCTGGGGGTGACGAGGTCTCACACCCTAAAATGGCTCCCAATGCAATTACTGTTTGTTGTTAAAGGCTTCAACAGTTTTAATTTATCACTAATGCCATTTCTAATATTCTGATATTTAAACTAGGACGTATAATTTGTACTGCATTTGCTTTTTTTTTGGTTTGGCTGTATTAAGTCTGATGAATTAGATGTCTGAGTTTTCTCTTTTGGTAATTTGAAATGCCTTTTAGGCAAAATTCTTCAAGAGCTAACATGGTAGTTTAATTTCTTGTACCATACAGGTACATGTTCGACTCACATTGACAACATAATCTGCAAATATGCAGTGTTTTGTTGTCTGCATTACTGTAGAATTTGGTCATTTTAAACCTTAAGTAAACTAACATGAAATGTGACATGTTTCACTAACATGGCATAAGAGACTGTCACTTTTAATTTTAAATATTTCATTTTAGGCTAATGGATACAGCTTCATCAATATTGATCATGGACAAGCAGTATCTTTGCTAAAGACTTTTCAGAATGCAGTGGAACTCATCATTGTGCGAGAAGTTTCTGTATAAGTACTGTGGATGTGGGGGAAAAGCCAGCAGGATACATTGAAGGACTTACAAGAAACTGAGTATTTTGCCTATTTTTATACATGAAAGGAGCTCAAAAAGAATAACGATAATTATGATCAAAATTTGTACAGGAGATATGAACTTGTGGTTAAGGGAGGGCATACCACTGTATGGAACATACAGGAAATCATTTTGGAAATGCATATGGTGATTAAACTTGTTTTTAAGCATTATAGCAATCTAAGGATCACACCTCCAAGAACAAACCTGTGTTGTTTATTTGTACAGATGGTAGGTTTATTTTTGGATAATTCACATACATTACTAAACTTTGTGCAAGGCTTTGTGAAGCCTCAGTTGTAGCCAATGGACAGATGGCAGGGCTGTCTGTCCTGTAGCTGTTTATTGCCTTTATTTTTATTTACTAGATATTAATGTGTTATGCTGAAACCACTTATCTAGATATAAAATGGGGATATAAAATGTTGGCTTTGCTATGTGCACATTGTATGGATGAATGGGTAGATGGAAGGTGGTGCTGGTTGGACAGAATAAAGGTCAGGTGAAACAACTGTCTATCTGCTATCTAAATCTGGCATCAGGAAAGAAGACAAAGTGTTTAGCTCTGGAGTGTACGTCTACCAATAGGAAATACAATAAAAGCTTAAAGTGTTTTCTAGGAAGACTGTAAGTACAAACTTGTGATATTTTATAGGATTTGTTCTTAATGTAGTCATTGAATATTCATTTGCCACATGATTCATGTTTAGTTGGGTTTTCTTGCATACATAATTTTTTCAACTGTACTGTGGAAATGAGCCCAGCAGTTTTTCTCTGCTGTGGAAATCCCAATTTTGTGCAAATGGTGACATTTTTATCTTGGTAAAAAGTACTTCATTTTAAACTTACTGATTTTAAAAATGAAACTGAAATGGCCAGTTTTTAAGGTTGTTGCCTGTAGTATATATTTAAAAACACACAAAGTAAATGGTGCAGGAAAGGTTACGGGAGACATCTCAGTTTTGTTTGGCCTTTGCATTGCCTTGTTAATCAAAAAGGAAACCATACGCATGGAGCTAGGTAACCAAAGCAAGTTTGTGAAACTTTGAACAGTGATGGAGAATTGCTGTGGTGAGATGGAGACCAGAGGGAGGATGTACTTACAACCAACCAGTTTGTAATGACGTTTCTTAAAGGGCTGTTCATACAGGTAACATTAAATGTGAACTAGACACTTCAGAGTCATTAAAGGGTTTCTAACTATATTAATGTAATAGTGATTTACCACAGGCTGCCTTTGTTCCTTATTACTGTATAAAATATTCAATTATGCTTCTGTTAATTTTGTTTACCAGAAACATTAATTTTATTTTTCTCTTTCTCCTTTTTAATTGAATAAAGACTGCATAATGTGCAGTGATAATTAACACAAGGTTGTTATGGACCAGGGAAAAGTGCCATAGAAGACCAATAACTGTTTTTAATCAGGGCTAATGATTAGCCTGCCATTGGAGCAATATTCAGTTATTGCAGATCATTTTTAATTACACATAAGTTGGTAGTTTGAGACAGGTATAAATTGATCTTTTTTCAGCCCATGTGTACAAAAGTAAATGCTTTTAATACAGCTAGCAGAAACACCAGCCTCTGCAATGAGCTGGAAGAGAGGGGGATTTTACATAGCTAGTGGTAATAAACAGGCAGTACTTTTTAAATAAGTGAACTCAATATTATTGCACTTCTTTCAAAGATGTTAACTATTGCTTATTGTACTGTGTATAGTTCTAATAATTTTAATTGAAACCCTTTAACAACTCTTTGTATATTTTAATTCTTTTTAGTTGATTTTCAGTAATATTTACATAGAAAATGATTTTTTGATATATTAGCAGAAATGTGCTGTATTTTGATAAAATTCACTTATTTTCTGTGTGCTGTTAACCTTCAAAGAAAAGAATGAGAAACATAGCTATATAATGGCAGGCCTCAGTGTTCCCCTTCTGAGATGTGTTTTGTTGTTGTTTAGTTTCTATTTTTTTATTGAAAATGCAAAATATTCCCATCACATCTTCATTACTTTTAATCATGTTATTTTTATCACACACTACCTTTTAAAGGGAATGCATACAGACAAGTCCTAAAATACCTTGGTCTTCTTCATAACCTGTATCTTTGAGAAGGGAAAAGTCCAAAAAGCAGAACTGATTCTTTACTGATCTTGGACTGACTTTGTATACATTTTGCAGTACATTTAAATATATCACTGAGGAATTATACTGTATTGTATTTTGCTTTAATGGTAACAGAAACTTTAAATGTTGTTGTGTCACTTAATTTTCAGATTTATGTATCACAGGAAAATTCTACCAAAAATTGTTTGGCTGTGGTAGAACTATAGAAGTAGAGATTTATAGCAGGAAGTTTAGTACTTCTTGTGGAAATACTTGGCCAAAGCTTGTCTTCAGTAAATTAGCAAATTAAGCATCTAATAAAACATGGATTATGCTGATTTTACTCAGTAAATGTTGGAGTTTTCAGTGGATTGAAATGTGTTTGTTCCTTGAGTGTCTGTGTGTGAACACATGTCAAACTAGGTGATTTTGCAGAGAGTGGGAGAAAGGTGTCTCCTGAACTAGTCCAGACAGGATTCAGAAGGAGGAGAGACAATATCATCACTTTCACTTTGAATACACCTTAAACTACATTTTGAATAGAATAAAATCCATCAGCAGCCTAGGTTACTCAGCATGGCAGTGAGTTGAGGCAAACTGTTCATTGTTTCTATTCTTAATATAGTTCATTAAAGAATCAGTTCAACTGATACAATGAAAAGATGAAGTCTCCCACATATTTATTATGTAAATATTTTTTAATTTCTGTTTTGGACTGGACTTAAAAAGTGTATATATACTTGAAAGCATTCTGTGAACACAAACATAGCAATAAGCAACACACAGAATCAAATCTTTATGATTATTTGGGGTTTGCTTAGAAATACTCCCTTACCAACAGCTATGAAATGTTTTTATTGATCAGCGTTTATTCAACATTCCAAATTTTTGTACATCATTAGACTGTTTCTGAGGTAACACATGGAGAATAGATAATAAACTAATGCTCTTTAAAGCTGTGTGTAATTGACTTATTCTAGCTCTCAGAAATTCCTCTTAACACTATTTTATTCTTCTGTAGTTTCTGTATGCCTCAGTACTTTATGAATATAGAGAGACACTTACTTGTATCTCTGGCTCTGAGCATCTCAGTGGCCAGCAGTCTGTCTGCTCTAGATCACTGCAAGACCGGGTTACGCAAAATATTCTGTGAATAACCCAGTCTTGCAGTGAAATCAGCTAGGGTAGCCAGTGGCTTCTCTCCTAAAGAGATGAGTGGTCTTCATCTGCTGCAAACTAAGTAGTTTCAATAGCAGAGAGGGATGACCATGTCAAGGATCAATGTTAAAATGAGAGCACTCTGATGAGACGCACAAGGGTTATGTGGTAAACAAAGTGAAGATCCAGGTGCAGGGTTTCACAGGAGAGGAAAATGCAGGTTTGCATCCAGATTTCTTAGAAACCACCTGACAAAGCAGTAATGCAAACTTTTTAGTCTTTTTTCCTTGCGTATGTGTATCTGCATATCAGTATCATTTGGGTTCCTACTTCCTCCGCACAGAAAACTGACTCTAACCACAACAGGTTACAGCCCTGATAGCCCTGGAGCATTGGGCCCCTCCTTACTTGAGGTTTTCTCTATCTGCTTCCCTACCTGGATTTGAGCATTCTCTCCCCATTAATTTTTTCCTTGTGAGCTTTCTCTTTGAAGACCTTTTTGTTTTCTTTTTTATGCCTTTTATACTTCAAACTTCACATTTATTCTTTCCTGTTTCACAGGTATTATTTGTTAGGTAAGCCTCATTCCAGTGTAGTTGAGCTTCTGGTCTCCTACTTTGGTTTGTTACCCAACAGTTTACTTTCTAATCAAACACCTGTGAATGCTGGGTCCAGCTTGTGCTTTTCTGACTCAAGGTATTTTTTCAGAGAGCAAGTGCGTTTTTGGTGTGTTATTTCTGTTACTATGGATTAAATTCAGTTTTGGAATGTTTCCAGAAGATTCTGTTGAACCATCTACCTTGAAATTAGGTTCCCCTCCATCAAACTACATTACTATAAGATTGCCCCTGCCTGAAAGAGTTTTTATTACATGAAAAACTGAAGTAGCCAAAGTAAAAGTGAACATTTCTGTTTGAGAGCATGAAGTGGCCAGCTGAAATCAACAGAAGAAGAAAGACCTGGTGCTTGTCAATTCAATGCCTTGTTTAGGCAATAATCTAGCTGTGGTCCTGCAGCACTGATGAATTCTTGGCTGAAGTATATAAAATTTGGCTAGAAGTTGACTATTGGCTATAGTGTCTGAATTTATCTTGGCCAGTTTTATGTGATTATATGATTTCTCACAGTCTGTGTAATTGGAGCCATATTTTGTCAAGATCAAGGACACCATTTCGGTAAGTTTTCCTTATGGCATTGGTTTAACCCCAGCCAGCAACTAAAGTCCCACCCAGATGCTCACTCACTGCCTTCCCCTATTAGAACGGTGGAAGAGAATAAGAAGGGTTAAAGGGAGAGAACTCACGGGCTGAAATAAAGGCAGTTTAATAGGTAAGGCAAAAGCCACACACACACACAAGGAAAGCAAAGCAATGAATTCATTCACCAGTTCCCACGGGCAGGCAGGTGTTCAGCTGTCCACAAGAGAGTAGGACTCCGATATGTGCGATGGTTACTTGGGAAGATGAACACCATCACTCCAAACGTCTTCCCCTTCCTGCATCTTCTGCGCCAGTTCTGTAAGCTGAGCACGATGCCACGCGGTGTGGGATATCCCTTGGGTCAGTTGGGGTCAGCTGTCCTGCCTGTGACTTCTCCCACCTTCTTGTGCACCGCAGCCTACTCGCTGGTGGGGTGGTGTCGGAAGCAGAACAGGCCTTGGCTCTGCGTAAGCTGCTCAGCAGTAATGAAGACATCCCTGCGTTATCCACACTGTTTTCAGCACAAATCCAAAACGTAGACCTATACCAAGGGCTTCTTAGCTACTAAGAAATAAAAAGTAACTATTCCAGCCAAAAGCAAAAGAGCCATGTATCAGGAAAGAATTAAAAAACAAACAAACAAAAAAAAACTTGCAACAATAAAAAAAAAACCCTTTCTCAAAATCTTCCTTTACTCAATTTTTGTTACTCGCTTGCGTATAGCTGATTTTCGGCAACATTTTCAAGTTGCAGTAACCAATCACAGAATAGTTTGGGTAGGAAGGGACCTAAAAGATCATTCAGTTCCAACTCAAAGGACAGGGACCCCATCTACCAGACCAGGTTGCTCCAAGCCTGGTCCAACCTTGCCTTGAACACTGCCAGGGATGGAGCAGCCACAGCTACACTGGGCAGCCTGTGCCAGGGCCTCACCACCCTCACAGGGAAGAGCTTCTGCCTAATATCTAATCAAAGTCTGCCCACTTCCAGTTTAAAGCCATTCCCCCTGGTCCTAGCCCTACATGCCCTTGTAAAATATCCCTTTGTGGGGATTAAGGTGGGGTCTCAAGAGAGCAGAGCAGAGGGGCAGGATCACTTCTCTCGACCTGCTGGTCACGCTTCTTTTGGTGCAGCCCAGGATACAGTTGGCTTTCTGGGCTGTGAACGCACACTGCAGCCGTCTCATGTTCCTTTTCTCATCGACCAACACCCCGAAGTCCTTCTGTGCAGGGCTGCTCTCAATCTCTTCTCTGCCCAACCTGTAGCTGTGCCTGGGATTGCTCCAACCCAGGTGTAGGACCTTGCACTTGTCATGGTTAAACTTCATCAGGTTGGCATCAGCCCACCTCACAAGTGTGTCAAGGTCCCTCTGGATGGCATTCCTTCCCTCCAGCATATCAATGCAACCACGCAGCTTGGTGTCATTGGCAAACTTGCTGAGGGCGCACTCAATCCCACTGTCCATGTCACCCACAAAGATGTTGAACAAGAGCGATCCCAACACTGATCCCTGAGGAACACCACTTGTTACTGGTCTCCAGCTGAACATCAAGCTGTTGACTGTAAATTTTCAAGTGGGATCATCCAGCCAATTCCTCATACGCTGAGTGGTCCAACCATCAAATCCATGTTTTTCCAGTTTAGAGATAAGCATGTCGTGGGGGGCAGTGTTAGATGTTTTGCACAAGTCCAAATAAATGACACAAGTTGTTCTTCCTTTATCCATCAACACTAGAACCCCCATCACAGAAAGCCACAAAACCTGTCTGGCACAATTTGCCCTTAGTAAAGCCATTTTATCTGTCACCAGTCACCTCCCTATTTTCCACACGCCTTAGTGTAGTTACCAGGAGGATCTGCTCCATGATCTCTCCAGGCACTGAGGTGAGACTAACTGGCCTGTAGTTTCCTGGATCTTCCTTTTTTCCCCGTTTTCAAAGTCGGGATTATGTTTCCCCTTTTCCTGTCGCTTGAAACTTCAATGGACTGCCATAACTTCTCAAGTATGATGGATAGCGGCTGAGCCACTTCATCCACCAGTTCCCTCAGGTGCATTTCATCAGGTCCCATGGACTTGTGCACCTTCAAGCGATGTTACTGAGCTTCGGAAGATTCAGTTAACATGTAGCTTGTAATGTCCTTCTCAAGGACTGCCTCTGAACAGAGAAACTGGTAGCAGATGAACCAGATGCTTTACAGAGAAATTCCCAATCACTTGCTGATGTTGATGGCTTGTGAAGGGAACTGCAGAAAATGAACAGCAAACCAATGAAAAGGGGGTAAAGCCTTCTACTGAATTGTAAATATGCATTGGAAAAATACATGATTTGAAAGTACTGTGCCAAGGCTCCTAACATCATAACATTTTAGCATATTTGATTGATTTTTGTCTGCAACAACTTCCATTCACAATAGAATAATCAACAACTGGTTCTGAATATGGAAAAGGTATTTTTTGCTGAGAATGTTTCTGCCAGAAGTAAGTTGAAAGCTATAGCTCCTTGTCCTGGGTTCAGCAGTAGCAGTCATTTTTCTCCTTCTTAGCAGCTGGTGCAGTGCTGTGGTTTTGACTTTCAGCTGGGGAACAGCACTGATAACGCCAATGTTTTCAGTTGCTGCTCAGTAGTGTTCACTCTGACCAAGGGCTTTCTGAGTCTCATGCTAGAGAAATTTTCCCTAGAAAAATGACTGCTACTGCTGAACCCAGGACACTTCTCTATGGAGAAAGTGAGGTTTACTAATATTGAGATAGATATTAACAGCTGGTTAGCTGACTTAATACTAAGTCCTGGCACAAATTAACTAATCACGTAAAATTATCTCATTTGTTAACTGTAATGAGAAATGACTGATGAGGTTGGAGTTGATGCATGTAAGGATTAGAAACCATGCTGAAAAGTCTCCAGGCAGATAAAACCTCTGAACAAATTGTTACTGCCTCATTTTAATAATAAAAAAAAAGCTATGAAAATACACTTGGTGATTAAAACTATGCGGCAGTCTCTGCAGTAAGGGATGTGCGGTAGTTTTTTAACTGTAGATTGTAATTATTCTATTATGGCATTAATCATGATGTGCTTATATTTTAAGACATCTGAAGATACCAAAACATCTTAAAGACACATAAGAGAATTTTTAGCATTAGTACTTACTGAACTCAATTAATTTTGCAATAATGTCTATTTTATGCCACTTTCAATTAAAAGTTATAAATAAAAAGTTCATGTTTATTTGTGCTGAGTTATACTCCAGTATGTTTTCAGACTGCACAATTCTAATCCTTCTACTGTCAGTGGAAGACAATATTCTGATGCCATTCCTATGAGGCTGGGAACTAGAAATACTGGCAAAGGGTGACTGTGCCAGACCTCCTCATCTTGTCACGCACCAGGACATACCTGATTAGATTTTTAAGTGCGCAAACTACCATTATTAATATTTTTTTCTCTGTCTCACATAAGAGGAATTTGGTTGACTGATTATGAGCAAAACTGGTATTATTTTTCAGACTTAAGGCAAAAGAAGTATTCTTTGAAATTCGGCATGTAAGAGGAAATTGAAGCAGCCACTTTATCTACAGCAATACCTGGATTATTCTCCTTCAAATCAATATCCTTCACAGGAGGACAAACCTCACAGCAAAGAGAAAAGATGGTACTTTTCTCCAAAAATAGCAGAGACCTACTTGATCAGTTTCAATAGCCAGTCCTGGCAGAAAAATATCAAGTAAATCTCTCAGCGGACACAAAATTAAATAAATAATTTATTTCAAAGCGTGGAATTTTAACATTCTCTTTTCTTTCCCCTACACATACATATTCATACATAGTGATTTTAAAAGTACCTCATAAAACTTCCTGTTTCATATAAATTTACAAAATTGATACACAGAATTTTATGCGGTTTAAAAGAGGGCTTTCTGAGGACCTCTTTTGAAGAAGAAATGCTTCTGCAATCCAAGTAATGTTGTGTGGAAAACAGATACTAGATTTCACAAGTGACTGAAGAAATGCTGCCCTGACATGATAACTGGATGCAGAATCTCTTCTCAGATCTCTCTCCACATTTTCCCAGTATTTAAAAGGTGGTGGCACTCTTCTTTTGCTAGTATGTGTTTGGAGAGTCATAGATAAAACCACCATCTAGATATGATTGGTTGTCAGCTAAGTCCCTCGTCTTATTTCAGAGTAAGTTTAAAAAGAATTGAAAGCCGAGTAAAACTACTTAATCTTTAGGAATTTTATGGGGAGAAGGGGAACTTATTATAAAACACACTCATACATCTGTTAAAGTGACTCTTCTGATATTGCTATAGTAAATACAACAATTTAACTTTTTTTTATGTTTGTCATAAACCAGATAAAAAGCATATGCAGAAATATCAGACTGGTTTCAGTTTACCATGCCAGTTTACATAGCTGACTGCCATGCAGAGATAGCCAGTTTGAAAAGTGCTTGTAATGACTATGTCCATATGTTAATAATACAGGGAGGATTTTAAGATTCCTAGATCAAATTTCATATGGAAAAAACAAAACAAAACAAAACAAATCCAAAAACCAAAAACCTACTACTAATGAAATTTTATGCTAGAAAAATATGTGGTGTTTAGAATTAATGTCTATTGACTCTGAAATGCTGCAAAGTTAACATTTTCTGATTTGTATTAGAAAATCAATTCAGGTTAAACCAAGTTGTGAATCTGAATTGCATCAGATACTTCAAAAAATCCTACTTCCATGTGCAGTTTAATTCTGAAATAAAATGTGCCAAAATAACTGTAGACAAAACATAGACTCTTGTTTCCAGATGTCATCGTCATCGCCTACTCTGATGAGAAGCAGTTCGTGCTATGAGAACTGAGGTTTTGGCTACATCCAGACCTTGGCATGCATCTCTGCATGAATTTATACATTGAGTAAAATTCCTGACTGATTTAGGAGCAGCAGAAAAAATACCCTGACCTGCAGCATATGTCTGGGCAAAAGCTGAGAAAATAAGAGTATTATCAGCAATCAGTCTGAACAGGCAGTCTACTGTGACTAGTAGGAGGAGACTGGCATTTGAAGATTATGCCTTTTCATTGATTCACAAGAGGAGAATTATTCATGTTGTAAAAGATGCATTTTTTTTTCTGTTTTCTACATCAGCACATCTGAATTTTGGCTGTACAATAAGGCAAATGGTGTGAAGTTATTGTGTATGGAAACAAACTGAAGTAGCAAAAGCTATACAAATATTCTGGCTTTTAGCGGCATTCTAATACTCCTTGTGAAAGAACATTCAGAAAAAATTTTTATTGGATCTCTTCACCATATTGATACATGTCTATTTTAATCCCTCTTTTATACTGAAAAATTAAGTTAAATATATAAATTCACCATCTTATATAAATAAAAAGTAGTGTACCGAACACAATTTGAACGCTTTAATGAAAACTGAAGGTGCTACTTATGGTTAAATGATGGTAATATTATAAACATTGCGCCGTTCACTCAAGCTTTTCCTGAAGTCTCAATGTCAAAAGTTCCCTAAATTTAAACTGTATTATACAATGATTATTTTGATGTTTGGACATTTATTTTTCCTTAAAAACTGCTAGTTTTTTGAGTTGAGTGCACAATTGCAGAATTACGACAGCCTGACTAAATAAACAGAACCAAAGACTGTGTTGTTTCACGTCAGGCAAATTTATTAATGTGAGTTGATACATAAACAGCCTACATTGGAACACCTAGCCATTTGATAACCGAACTCAGCTGACAAATGCCACTGAAAGGAGTACCAGCCATATGGCCATCCTACACCACATGGGCAGTTCCTCCTTGAACAATGTACCTATTGGCCTTTCTTCTTTGATAAGAGTGCTGAGTGTGTCAGGTAGCAACATCACATAAGGAAGAACTGGTGATTGCGAAAAATATTATGACAAGTGGGAAAAGCAGTTTGACATGCAGGCAAAGACTCTGATACAAACCTTTGAGATGAGCTGGTTTTGCTGGCAGTGATGCAAACTCATTGAGTTTTTTTGTGTACTCTCAGAAGCTTTCTGTCCTGGGTTCAGCAGCAGCAGTCATTTTTTCTCCTTCTTGGTAGCAGGTGCAGCACTGTGTTTTTGACTTTCGGCCTGGAAGCAGCACTGATAACACCAATGTTTTCAGTTACTCCTTGGTAGTGTTTTGGTCTGACCAAGGACTTTCTGCATCTCATGCTCTGCCAGGGAGGAGGGGAAGCCGGGAGGAAGCAGAGACAGGACACCTGACCCAAACTGACCAAAGAGGTTATTCCATACCACAGCACGTCATGTCCAGGATGTAAAAACGGAGAGCAGAGACCCGGAAGAGGGTCGGGGGTGCACAGCGTGGTCAGGCTTTTGGTACTGGGGGGTGAGCAGTTGTAATCTCTTTCCTTGTATTTCCATTGTCATTATTGTTATTGGTGGTAGCAGCAGTGATTTGTGTTATACCTCAGTTACTGGACTGTTCTTATCTCAACCTGTGGGAGTTGCATTCTTTTGATTCTCCTTCCCGTCCCCCTGGGACTGAGGGAAGAAAGAGAGGTGAGTGAGTGAGAGAGAGAACTTCGTGGTTGACGGCTTAAACCATGACAGTTCTTTTTGGCGCCCAATGCGGGGCACGAAGGGTTGAGATAATGACAGGATTAATAGCCACGCGCCGCAATGCTGATTTATTGGCTTTCAATTCTCTCGAGTTCATGGTTTCAGCCTGTTGTACCTTACTTACAGCCGGTATATGTTACCTTAGCTTTCGGATACGGGTTTTGGGTTAAGGTTCTTGTTTCATTGTACTTTATTAGAATGGCTTGTAATATGGGTGGGCTCCAGAAGCAGGGGGGGGGATGATGATGATGATGATGATGTGGATGTGGACTTGTACCTGGCCGTCTGGCTGCTCTTCACCATCCTGGCCCTCATTCTTGCCTCTGTCTTTGTGAGGCTGTGGGGAGCTGAGGAGGGGCGGCCCCAGGAGCCGCCAGCGGCCGAAATGTCCCGGGAGAACGGCCTGGGGGATCAAGAGGCCAGGAAGGGGGCGGTGGAGGAGCTGAGCCACCCCGCCGAGCCGGGCCCGGCGGCTGCCGAGCAGCGGGAGGAGACGATTGAGAAGCCGAGCCCCGCGGCTACCGAGCGGGGGGGGGGGGGGGGGGGGGGGGCGGCAGGCAGCGGCCGAGCCCGGCCCCGCAGCCACCGAGAGCATTCCCCAGCAGCCGCCCGCAGAGCCCCGCGAGCCCGAGCCCCCAGGAGGATGCAGGAGACCGCGCAGCACTTCCCAGCAAGGCAGAGGAGGAAGATCTGGGCTCAGGCAAAGAGCAGCTGGTGGTGAGAGAGCCGCAAGCACAGCAGCTACACCAGCCCCAGGGACAAGTACAGCAGCATCATTTGAGAGTTCTGAAGGGTTTGAATGGCCTTTGGGTGCCCTTGAGACCTGCCTGCTGATTGTGATGGGGGTCACAGTGTTGGCACACATACAGAGCGTGTTTTACCCACAGCCATTTCATCTGGTCCCAAGAGTTAAGCAGAGTGGGGTGTGGGCCTTGTCTGGGATTGGACTACAATCCAGGATGGCCAAGAGATTTTCCCTGAGGCTGGACATTCATGAGCGGCAGTGTGTGGGACAGTATGGGTGAGTACCTAGTCCACTGGGCCCCTCCAGTGCTTTGGAAGCATTGGAGATGGAAGGCAGCTGTATGGAGTCCCCACTGACAAGCTGCAGAAACTGCTGGAGAGGAGGGTGAATTATTTTGAGCCTGGTGACACCTCAGGCTATCAGGGCAGAGATGCAGCATGCAAATGGACTCATGATAGAGGGGTGGACTTAGCAATGGACATTATTGCTCAGGTTATTCACCAGTGTGAACAGTTCACACAGCCTCTCCTGCTCTGAAGGACTGTTACAAAAGATGGAGCTTGATGTCACGGACCGAATGGACTCAGCAGTTTTATCAGAATTGGTCCATGCAGTGAGGGATGACTTCTCTCCCTCTGTGTGTGTGTATGCATGTATGCATACATATACATGTGATGGTATATTGAAAATGTGGGATCTGAGCATGACGTGAAGGGTATGGAATAAGGGGTGGATACTCTCCCGGGTTCAGCAGTAGCAGTCATTTTTTCTCCTTGGTAGCTGGTGCAGCACTGTGTTTTTGATTTTGGGCCTGGGAGCAGCGCTGATAACACCAGTGTTTTCAGTTACTGCTTGGTAATGTTTTGGTCTGGCCAAGGACTTTCTGAGTCTCATGCTATGCCAGGGAGGAGGGGAAGCCGGGAGGAAGCAGAGACAGGGCACCTGACCCAAACTGACCAAAGAGGTTATTCCATACCACAGCACGTCATGCCCAGGATGTGAAAACGGAGGGCAGAGACCCGGAAGGGGGTTAGGGGTGCACAGCGTGGTCAGGCTTTTCATACTGGGGGGTGAGCAGTTGTATTCTCTTTCCTTGTATTTCTCTTGTATTATTACTGGTGGCAGCAGCAGTGATTTGTGTTATACCTTAGTTACTGAACTGTTCTTATCTCAACCAGTGGGAGTTGCATTCTTTTGATTCTCCTCCCCATCCCCCGGGACTGGGGCAAGAAAGAGGGAGGAGTGAGTGACCGAACTGGCTTAAACCACAACACTTTCAAACAAAGTTTTGATAGACTATCTTACACTTGTACTTCAATTGGAAATCCTACATGTGATCTACGTGCTGCTCAGCCAATACAAAGTGTTACTTTATAAGACTACTGGCCAATTCCAAACTATTTTACTTGTAGGTAACATGGAATTTCAGTTTTGTGATCTCTGTAACGTATAGCTGTTGTTTTTCATAATCTAAAAAGAAGAGGGAAGGATGCAGTTTTAGCAGTAAATTATAAACACAGGGAAAATTCAGCTGATTAATTAAACAGAAAATACATGTTGTAAAGACAAGCAAATGCTCCACATTCTGAGATTTGCTCTGTACTTCTAAAAACAAACCCCACTTTTTTGTATTTTCAGAAGGGATTGCTTATCTGCCCTCATGAATACTCATGTTGTTGAGGCATGGATTTATCATCTGCCTTCAGAATGTTTGAATATTGCTCGCCAGTGGACCCCTATGAACTGCCAAATCCCACTCAGCCTTATTTCTGGAGCAACTTCGACAGAAATTGAAAGAATTTTGACTACACAATGGCATACCTTCTTCTCCCTCCCCCCCCCCCAGTAGCTCTGTTTTTTATTATAGGAGAGGGAGTGGCTCTAAAATACTTTCAAATTTTAAACAGTTTGGCTAAAACAGAGTCATTGTTTGCTTCTTGTATTTTAATGGCAGCCTGTGTGAAAGCCTTGGTTTTCGGCATTGGGTTTTGGAGGCTAGTTTTGTCCTGTGGCAGGAACTAACAAGCACAAAGTTTAAAACTGGCTTTTTCTTACATTCTGCTTTTGGGAAGCAGATCAAGAGCTCAGAATTTCATATGTACTTCTCAAGGCTTTATCTGAAGGATGGTATCCCAGTCAGTTCTGACATCACAGGACTTTTCCATTTGTGTATTTTAGAAGTCATTTTTCTGGTACCCTGCACTGAGAGATGCAAGGAGAAAGGACAAGAATATTCAAGGCAGTAGTAGCTTCTACACCTCTGCTGTCTTTGGATCAGACATGTGTCGTGGTTTAAGTCTCCAACCCCCCCACGCAGTTTTTTCACACATTCACCTCTCTTTCTCCCCCCAGTCCCTGGGGAATGGGGAGGAGAATCAAAAGAATGCAACTTCCACAGGTTGAGATAAGAACAGTTTAGTAATTAAGGTATAACACAAATCACTGCTGCTACCACCAGTAATAATACAAGAGAAATACAGGGAAAGAGAATACAACTGCTCACCAAGCCCGACCCAGCCAGTGCACCCTCCAGCAGCAAACCCCTCACTGCATCACCACACCCTTCCGGGTCTCTCCTCTCTCCTTTTTTACATCCTGGGCATGACGTGCTGTGGTATGGAATACCTCTTTGGTCAGTTTGGGTCAGGTGTCCTGTCTCTGCTTCCTCCCGGCTCCCCCTCCTCCCTGGCATAGCATGAGGCTCAGAAAGTCCTTGGTCAGACCGAAACACTACCAAGCAGTAACTGAAAACACTGGTGTTATCAGCGCTGTTCCCAGGCCCAAAATCAAAAAACACAGTGCTGCACCAGCTACCAAGGAGAAAAAACGACTGCTACTGCTGAACCCATGACAACATGTTAGTCTATAAACAGGAAATTTTCACGTAATGTTCTTACAGACAGAAAAATCATACCAGAGTTTAATTTTGTACAATATATAACAAAAGATCTTGAAATCTCCAGTTAAGCTTCTGTAAACTTACTGAATTAAGTTAATTAAGGCTAATTTAAAGCTATCAGGATGGCTGAAAGAAATAATTTAACTTTGATCTTGTGCTTTTGGAATATGGAAAAAGAATATGAGCGCACTGATTCATTTTGAAGTAAGTAATACCTGTGATGCACAAAATCAGACTCTACAACTCAAGGAGAGTTATAAAGCAGGTATGTTTATTACAGTGCTGGGGGGAAGGGGGATCACTCCTAACTTGCACACTGAGGGGTTAAGCAAGCAGATATTTGTTACACACAACCATGCATATTCATTAGGTTCCCGAGACAGGTGGGGATGTTACAGTAAGTTTAGATACTCATTATCATAAGACTTCTCCCTTTTGGCGCTTGCACACTGCCCTCCGATGGTCGTGGGCAGGGGTCTTCAAGATGAAGCAAGCAGTCTTCCTCGCGGCGCACTTTTCACCTCTGGCGCAGTTGGATGCCCCGGTAATCACGATTAGCTGAAGCCAGCCGTATCTGCAAGTTTCTGAGAGCTGGCAAAGATTTAGAGCAGTGTGACCTTCATACAAAGTTGACTGCAAGCAGGACAGGACGGGCAGACAACAAGTATCCCAACCTAGCCCATGTTCGGGAGTCACTGTCTCCAAACTAACTGATGATTAGAAGGATGGTAAGAAATAATTCACTCTTGTTAATAAGACTACTAAATTCTGTTATCACACCACAGACTTACAACACGAACATTGTTCTCTTAGACCTAAGTTAAAAGTATTTTAACCCTACATTTTCCAGGAACTCGCTTTCCTTATACCTCCTGAAACATATGCACAGTCATTTTAAAATAAAATAAAACTCCGACAATTGCTTTACACGACTTAAAATTCTGTAACATTAAGCCTCAATAAAGGAAGCACTACTGAGGGTTACCTATGGAGCTTTTGTGACAACTGACCTACTTGCTTAGTGAAGTAGCACAAATTTGCAATCTTTTCAGCCCAGGTAACTTAAAAAATACTTCAGTCCCTCCTCAGTTCAGGTTTGGGGTACAGAAAGTCTTAAAACCAAACACAGTCATATCTGAAACAGTAAATCTTTCCAATGCCCAGCTCTTTACCACCTAGGAAAGATGGCAGTTGGATCCTTAATGGTGACCACCCACACACATAGTGCTGTCTCATTTTTCTCCAGTTTAATTTTTAAAGAGAGCTTGAACTGTAATTCCAGGTAAAATCAATTTAACTGGGGCAGACGCCCAACCAACAACAAAACCATTCACAACTTACTCCATTACAGCCCCTTCCTGATTAAATGTAGTTAGGACTTTTTCAGCGGTTCATTCCCTATGGTAATTAAACCGCCCCTCCTGGAAGCCAACGCTGCCCTGTCACATGGATTCTGCACCTAGGCCCTCCGGCACTCCGGGTTTAAACGGAGAACCCTTCCTTCCGCTGCAGGACACCAGCTGCCGAGGTGCTGCGGAGCCCCCGGGGAGGTTACCGGCTGGCAGGCACGCGAGGACACGCCGCGAGGGACGCGGACCGCTAACGGCCGGGAGGCGCGCACGGCCCCGCGCCCTTTTCTAGGCGGAGCCACGGCCCCGCACCGGCCCGCCCTGCAGCGGCAGCCAGCCGCTGCCTTGTGAGCTTCCGCCGGGAGTGCGGCGGCGGCGCCGGCGGCCCGGGGCGGGGCGGGGGTGCTGCTCCCCGGTAGGCCCATCCAGTGGGCGTCGAATGTTGCCCGCCCAGAAACTCCTCCAGGGAGCAGTCGAGTGTGCCGCTAGAGCGCCCGCGCGGCAGGGCGCTCCAGTAGGTCTCGCGTGCTCGTCTCTGTATCCAGGCCCGCCTCTCCGGCTGCGTGTGGGACCGTCGGGAGCGGAGCGGCTGTGAGGGGTCCGCCATGATGAACAGCGGAGGGATTGGGGTGCCGTTGGGCTTCCCCCTGGGCCCCACGTCCGTCATCCAGGTCACGAACCTCTCCTCGGCAGTGACCAGTGAGCAGATGCGAACTCTCTTCGGCTTCCTAGGAGATATTGAGGAACTGCGCCTCTACCCCCCTGAGTAAGTGGGGCGCGTGCTGGCCTCCGGAGAGATGGAGATTTGGAAGGAGGGAGAGGCCCTGAGGGGGGTGGGGGGGGGGGTGTGGATGAAGCAGAAGGTCCTGAGCGCCATTTTGAGTGCGGGCACCACGGCCTTCCGCGGGAGGGTGTGCGTCACGTGGTGCCGCCGCTTTGTGTGGCAGGAGCGGCAGGGGACGGAAGTTTCGCCCGCACCTAAGATGGCGGCCCCGGCCAGTGGAAGGGAGGTGCCGCGCCATCCGCGGGGCTGCGGGGTTTGTGTGCTGTAGCCGGCGACCCACGATGAGCCCAGCCTCTGTGGGGAGCCGGCGCCGAGGCACAGCCGAAAGCCTGGCGAGAAGTGTGCCCGCGCCGCTTGCCGGTGCAGGTCGCTTTTTTTCTTTTTTCCTAAAAACCCCTTTTCTGTGGACCCCCTTTCTCTTCTGTGGAACTGAGTGGAGGGGGGCGGGCGAGAGAGCCCGGGGCCCGATCCCCGCCCCTCTGGCCCAATCGGTGTGTGCCGGTGGGACAGACCAATTTTTTTATTATTTATGTCAATCGTTCTCCACATTCCTTCCTCCCTTTACCTCCCCCTTCCCTTTTTTTTTTTTTTTTTTTTTTTTTTTTTTTAACTCGGTCTGTTGGAAGGACTCTGGTCTTCCTGAAAACGCCGTCGAGCAGAAGCCTGAATAGCTGTTCACAGGGAGTCGGAGCATGCATGCCTTGAAATGGCCCCGGACAAGACGTGCAGAAAATTACAGTTAATAACGTACATTACACGTTTCTCCAAGCAGATGATGATCAGCAAAAAGGGGAGGAAACCAAGATTTTTTTTTTTGTTAATACATCTGTTGTACTAGGAAGTGAGTGGCAAGCATGTTCTTTCGAAAACATCTTTGTCTTACAAAAATGAAATGGGAATAGCAGGAAGGGGAGGGAGCCATTCACATCCAGATACTTCAATTTTAATACAAAGAAGATGTTTAGCTGAACAAAATACTGATTTTAAAAACTTAACTTGCAGAAAATGTTGATATTTATCAATTTCTATGTGTTAATGTGTTAAATCTGTGTGGATTGAATGATGAAAATTTGCATATGATTTAATATGTACCTATGAAGTATAAGTAATAGGAATCCATTTATGTAAAGATAGGCTTAAAAGAGCCTTACTGAGTTTTTATTTACTCCTTAATAGCTCTGGTGATTTTTTACACAGTTTCTAGGGTTTTACATTGGTTTTATTCTATGCTTGCTTCTTAAATACGTTTGAATTTTCTCCTGGCTGAATATATTTTTTGTTCTAGATGGTGCTGTTGTTTTTCATTTAAGTTATATAACAGACTTTACGGCAAATAGATACTTTCTTTGCCTGCAAATAATTCACATGCAAATAATATTTGTGCCTATGTATGAAATTTTGCCAGTGTGCACGTACACATAAAATATTAAAATCCAGTACCATAGTAGGCTTTGACATTGAAATGTCAAGGTTATAATTCTGTAAGCATGAGTTCTAAGTTATTAATTTTTCAGAGATGCAGGTTGTGATAACTTATTTTACACTTGGTTTTATTTATAGTTTTTATGTATAATTCTTAGCAATATTGTTTTCCTTGCCTATTGGCTATGGACATATGAACTGACTTACAAATTACTACCTTGGAAAAATTTGCAGTGATGGCCTTGTGAAACAGACATGTTTCCTGTTGACCTGCTGAAAACACATCTGAATAATATTACAATAAGTAAAAAGTTTAATTGACAAGTGCACGGGAAGCAAAGGTGTCTCAAGCAAAAAGATGTTAAAATAGATGCCTGCAATTTGTTAAAATTGTTCTTTGTTACTTTTTTTTCCTAAAGTATTTAATGATCTGAGGCCTAGATTTAAAAAAATCAATTTTCTATTAATTCAATTCAAAGGAAAATTTGTTTCGGGTTGTTTGTTTTTTTTTTTTTTTTTTACATTAGAATGAAAATCAGCCAGAATATTGTGTCATCTGATATTAGCTTTAAAATTGATTCCGTAAGACATCTAAACTTCTGATGTATTCTAGAGCATTAATTTTGTTAACTTCATGGAACAGCGGAAGCTCACTTTTCAATCCAGTTTCTAGATGGAAAACTTAATTCAGTAAGTTGAATTCGTGAACTGCAGGCCTCACAGATACAGACTACTAACTGAAAAGCATTAATATGCTTTTTTAAATGTAATTCTTGCTGAGGAATAAGAGGAAGTTGATTTAGCAGCTTTCAGTCATCTGAGGGTGTGTGTGTTACCTGAGTTGAAGCTTTCACTGAGATTGGAACTCCCTTTGCTATTCTTTCCATCGAAATACATCGTTAAAAAAAAATAAAGCCAATGATTCTTGTTTCAAGAATAATTAAAGATGTAGTATTAAAATGAGTGTTATCCTAACTTTTTTAATATATTAAGCAATGAGCTGGAAGTGGTACGTTACATTGTGTTGAAATGCAACCTGTTTTCTCTCTCTAATTCTATAATACAGATATTCAGCTCATAAACAACATAACTTACTTAGTCAAGTGTGAGTTTTTGGAGCAGAGTGAAGTTGTATTCTCTATGCGTCATTTCATGCATATAGAAAAAGGGTATTCATATTAAAGAATTTATTGATAGAAGTAATTTGTAATCCTGTTGCCTTTGCTGGGTATGTTTATTTGTAATGGATGTGAATTTCCAGTTCTGTTGATAATGGACTTTGTCCAAAGACATTTTTTTTTTACAGCCTTGTTTGCAGCAATCTTCTGATGTTAATATTTTTTTAGCATGCTTTCCACATAGCTTTTGTGATTGAAATCCAGGAAATGCAGGGGTAGAAATACTATGTAAAAAATCCACTTCTCAGAGGTGCCTCTATAGATGTTGAAGTTTATAAAGATTATTCATGGAGCCTGGAACAGAATTATGGTTTTCAGCAAGTAATGGAAACAAAAAAGCCCAAACACCCCCCCCCCCCCAAATAAAAGTTAAAAACCCCCTCCAGTAAACACCACAAAACAAACAAACAAGTAATAAAAAAAAGCCCTACAAAACCTCAACCAACTTAAAAATACCCAAACAAACAAAGCCAGGGATATATTTCAAGTCTCAGCACTCTGGACAACAGAATTTTCAGTGAAGCCTTCAGCCAAACCCTCCCTAAGCAGCAACAGTATCAAAACGCCCTCTCCTCCCACACATTCCCCTACCACACTTCCATTAGCAAACCAAAACAAACAAAACCCCCTGTGGCCATACAAAGAAGTATCTTTCCAGTGAGGGAAGTCTGGCTCTTAAGAATATGTAAGATTAGAAGTTGTAGGCAGACGTTTTTGCTGAGAAAGTCATAGCTTGCTGCCGCTTTTGCTGTTGGAAACTCTCAGAAGCCGTTCTAGACAATTATTTCCTTCCTGAATGTGGAAACTTGAAACTATGAAAATACTGGCCACTACAAGGAAAATAAATGGGCAGAAGAAATGTAAGCATAGAATCATAGAATAGTTAGGGTTGGAAAGGACCTTAAGATCAGCTAGTTCCAACCCCCCTGCCATGGGCAGGGACACCTCCCACTGCACCATGCCCCCCAAAGCTCTGTCTAGCCTGGCCTTGAGCACTCCCAGGGATGGAGCATTCCCAGCTTCCCTGGGCAACCCATTCCAGTGCCTCACTGCCCTTACAATAAAGAGCTTCTTCCTTATATCCAATCTAAACTTCCCCTGTTTTAAGTTTTAACCTGTTCCCTCTTGTCCTATCACTACAGTCCCTAATGAAGAGCCCCTCCCCAGCATCCCTATAGCCTGCCTTCAGATACTGGAAGGCTTAGCTGTATATTGTAGCTGTAATATACTTTTCAATATGCTCTACAATATTAGTGTAACTACAGAAAAAAACCCTCTGAAGTAGTTTAAAGAAATGTCACCTATACTTACTTGCAGTGTTTTTCTAAATTGTGTAAGGTTGACTTGTATTCATATCTCTCCTACTGCCTGTTAATTTTTGCTTCCTCAGTGCATCTGTTTTCACAGAATTTTCCATCATAAAGGGTTTCTGCATGCCATGCAGAAGTTGGCTTGCTCTGTAGGTACTTAGGTGTTACCTTTCTGGTAAACAGAAACATATCAGTCTGTCTGTCTCAGACTAAGTTCTTGGTTCATTTACTCAATTAATATGATGAAATAATGTGTCTAAAACTTCTGAGCTTGTATTTAAATACTAAAATGTAATTAATTCCATACAACAACTTTGAGAGTACCTGCTTGGAACTTGAGGGACTACAGGATGGGTTGGACTAAACTTGAACTGCTTCTTATACTTCCAGAAAGTTGCCAAGTGTTTCTGTTTCCGTTGAGGGAGGGTTAAGGTGAACCAGTTTATACAACTTGCAATGAGTTACTGCTTTGCTAGAAGACAGATGGTATTTTCAAATCAAACCTGTTGGTGTTCCAGCAATATCTTATTTATTGCATTTTCTCTTTGGAGTTTTCACTGGACTTCCTTCATATGAAGAAATAAGCTGCTTAGGTAAAGCTTACAAACCTTGACAAGGGAGTACATGTTTTAAGTCAAGCTTCTTTGGTTTTGATCAAAATGACAGTGCTTATGTGTTTGACTTCTCTGTTGGTAAAGCAGATTAGAAATGTTTTTCCACGCAAATAATGAGCTTCTCCTCACTACACTATGCCAGACTAAGGTAGATGATAAAAAGGAATTTGTAGTAATTTTGAACTCACTACTCAGTGTTGTTTGGCAAGATTGTGAAGGAAAATCAGCCTTGTTAGTTTGGGATTTTGGCTTTTCTGTAAGTTTCCATTAAGAAGGAGGAGGTGCTATGCTACGCTTTTTTCAATGACATAGTAAAGTAGGCAAATCAGTAAATTTCTGTACTCTTGCCTTTTAGCTAACTATTCCAGGAGCTCTAAACCCTGTTTTTTTATTAAGGAATAATAGTTAAAAATATCAACATAGAAATATTGAATGTGACTCATTTTTTTTTTCTTTTTATCTTGCAGCAACGCACCTCTTGCTTTTTCCTCCAAAGTATGTTATATTAAGTTTCGTGAAGCATCGAGTGTTGGTGTGGCCCAGCATCTAACTAACACGGTTTTTATTGACAGAGCTTTGATAGTTGTGCCCTGCGCAGAAGGTTGGTATTTTAGACATTTTCTGAAATGTTGTTCCTTGTCAAGTCTGCTAGTTGTTTTAAGCTTTCCATGTAAGAAGGAGGTGCTCTGTTGGTGTTTTATTTCATTGCTTTTTGAAAAAAGTCTTGAAACAAAATTGAAAATGGAACAGAGATATGGAATTATATAGATTTAATTGCAATTTGGTATTAAAAAAGGTAGTTAAGTTAGGATAATTCAATTTATTACATATTTTGAGGGAAAAGAAGATAAATAATTTGCTTCAATACGGTTTTTGTTGGCAAGCTTATTCACACACAGAGTTCTCACTGAAGTCAATGGAGCACTGAGAAGATTAGGCAATTTCCTGGCACCAGTAAATTGCAGTTTGGATTTTAATGTATCACCTTTGATGTGGTGGTTTGTTTTTTTTCTTTTTTGCTTGTTTTGTTCGTGTTTTTTTTCTGGTTGGGTTTTTTGTTTGGTTTTGTTGTTTTTTTGTGTGTTTTTTTGTTGTATTATGTTTTTTTTTTGTTCTTTAAAATTTGTTTCTGAGATCCTAATTGCTTTCAATTTTTTTAGACTGAATCCTGATTTTGTTTTGTAGACATGTAATATATGCATTTAGCCATTTTATATTGCTCTAATTTAAAATACTTAGTATTCATATTGATCATTACTGTTTGAGTATAAATGTTTACCTGCTCATTTGATTAAAAAAATATCGATTTTCCAATCTTGTTATTGTGGAAAATATTACTTTGTGATCCACAAAAAGTTTTCGTATGTATGCTGGTACTCCTTTTTTGGTTTTAGCTCGCTCTTAAAAAATGCAGTGGTCTCTACAGAAGAAAGCTTTTACCATAAAATGTTTTTAAAACTCTTAATAAAATACTTGGTGAATACTAGATTTATGAGTGTTCCTTTAACTAGCTTTGAGGTCATATTTTTACAGGTATGTTAAATGCAAGGTAATTTGTATTGTTTGTATAATGTCCCAGGTCAGAATACAGTTATATGAAGCATGGTCCTCTGGGAGGCATGTTGCTGGAGTTAGGCAGGGCGCCATTGACTTCATTGGGATCATTGTGGAACTGAGCACCCTCTGTTTGGTTCTGGACTTTTTGACTCTTCAGAGTAGAAACATTCCAGTTGGTGGAGTGAACCTAGCTTCACTTTGAACATGGTAGCTATTTTGCCATGAACAGCAATATTAAGAATGATTGAACCATAAACCATTTCTGGACCATGGAAGTCCAGAAATACCTCCTATGAACTTAGCTTTTCTAACTGAAGGAGTCGGGGTTTGGTTCAATAAATACAGTTGACTTCTTGGAGTTTGTTAACTGTGGTCCCAGAGTACTATATTTTGGCATGCTTGCCACATCATCTGGATAGTGTGTGATTTGGTGTTGCTGTCGTAATGGTCTGGGATGTTCCTAGCAAACTCTGACAAGTTTACAAGTAGACTGTCTTAAGTACTTTCAGTAAAGGCTATATTAACTTGCAATATACTGTCTATCCTGGTAGTCTTCTTAGTAGGGGCATATGGCATGTTATCTTTATCCTTGTGAAGCTTAGAGTTGCTTTCATACGTTGTTTCAGGGTCTTTTTGCTTTTATTTTTTGAATTTGTTCTTAAACCACAAAGAGGATATTGCTGTATCCACTTGAAGGTCTGTAGACGCTAATGGAACTAGAGTCCTTATTATTAAAAAAATTCCCCTAAATAATTGACTACAAATTATTCAGGATCTTAGTTGTACATTTCATCAAAAAGACCTTAACACTGGTTCAGTACTGCCAGAGAGGGGTGATTGCCGCCTAATGAATGAACAGCACTTCCTGGTGGTTTTGTTGTGATGAGATCACTGCCTGACGTGGTATGGCAACAGGCAGGTAAAGCTATGTTTTGCTGTGTCTCTTGATAGTAGACAATGAATGGAAAAAGAAAAATATCAGAAGTTCTGACTTATCTTCTTCCAGACCCATTTTTAGCTGGCTTATGAGTCATTCCTGAGAAAATGTATTATAGAATAATTGACACTGTTCAGAATGATTCTGGACCCCACAGAGATGTATGCATACAATGTGAACAAGTGATTGAGTTGAGAGGTCAATTTTTTTTTAATGTCAAAATGGTATTTCCATATAACTTTATAGCAGAATCACTAATTTTAAAGATGTGAATTTATATAGGTATAACTTTCTGAGGAATATATTGTGTGGAGTAAGTATGGCTTTGGAGAGCACAAAGTAAGATTTTTGATTCAGTATGTATCATGTGATGAGTTATAGCCAGTGGAGTGCATCATGGGCTTTCAAAGTAGCGATGGCTGTACTCTACCAGGAGTTAAAATTATATCCTTGGCGAACATTGCCAGTAATGAAACATTTCATGTGCCAAATTGAGCATAGGGAAGAGGTAAAAGGGAGCTCTGAAAACCTGGTTTTAAAACTCGGAATAAAATCTGAAATTTGAAGTGTATTTAAACAGTGGTAAATTGAGGGAGTACGAGGAGTTAATCACTACACTATGAAAACAATGTTAATTTTGTGATATTTAATAAATTTGGCAAAAAATGCAATTGTAAATGAAGTAACACTATTAAGCTGTCAAAATATGACTTGTGTGTGTGAATGGGTAGGTTTTTCTTTAAACATTACTCTTTGAGAACACAAAGGTTGAAAGATAAACAAAGATGCCACCCTAATCATTCTAAATTTTATGTCCACATTATCTGGTAGATGGATTTTGACTATTAATTTGGTTTTGTATGTTTTCTCTGTGTGATATTTGTGCATTATTAGATGACTAGACTGGCCAAGGCAGACCTGTTACACTTGCCTGAGTTAGGCATTGTTTGCCATGCCACTAAACCTGCCGCCAAGTGAAACCTTCATGGGGGAAATGAGATCGAAGTCTGGCCTGCTGAAGATGGACGCCCTGTCTCTGTTTTTATTTTATTTTGATTTCTTCCTTTGTTTCTTTTTATTTTTATTTTGTCCCTTTTTCTTTTTTTTTCCTTTTCTTCTTTTGTTTTGTTCTGTTAAATCTCTTTCCCTTGTACTTGTGAACCGGTACTTCAGTTCTGTAAAAATGGTGTTTTGTAAAGGGTTTACAGTATTTCATTTTGAAGTTGACCTGAAGCTGCTTATGAATGGTGGATGGTACACACAGAATTTAGAGCATGATTTATGTTGTGAATTACAGGTAAATTTGATTTGGAATATGTTTAAGCATCTAAATTCAACAGATAAACACATTTTATCAGGATCCAGGAATAGTGAAAATAAATCTTTTAAAATTCATTCTCTCATACGTTGTACTTCATGAGTTTATCTTGGAAAAGAGTAGTTAAAACTCAGAATCCTGGAGAAATTAATTTTACAAAGTAAATTCATGATCCTTCTCTGCTTTTTTTCCCCTTAGCAGAGTAGTTCGAGGTTGCACAGTCTGATTAGAAGAAGGCTAAACTATTTATGACTAATATGAAAAGTTTAATTAGTTCTGAAATTGAATTTTCATGAACATTGGATGCCATGAAATACTTGTTTGCTTCTGATGAAACCTTGCTCCAGTGAGGTCAGTGGCAGTAAGATTTCATCCTTTTGTTTTTGTAATTTTCAGAAAAAACCTGTTTACCACTCATAAGTACAAATGCAGCCTGAAGTTTTGGTTGGAATGTGTTATGTGCGGCGCACTGTCTTTCAACACTGTTATTTGTGGGAAGATTGAATCAGGTCTCTGTGTGTGTATGTATGTGTATATTGCACTTTTGACATGCTACAGTGGTGGTGATTCCAGGAAGAGTTTTTTTTTAAAAAAGAAAGGTAGAAAAAGTGTCTTCTCGGTCAACTCACAATCTCACAAACCCTGGCAGTTCGTGCTGGAGTGATTGAGAAAGTTCTTGTCCATAAATGATGTTCTTGTAAAATGGAAGTGGCGGACCAGGTGGTGTGTCTAGTCCTCAGGCATGGCTCTTCCCAGCCTGCTGCATAGGAATTGGTTGGTTTCACTCTGGTAGTGCAGCAGGCTGTGCAGTGCAGCTGGAAAGAGCTTTGTTTGGTGATCTGTATTGGATTTAGCTGTGGCAGTTGAGGTAATTGCCAGTAGGTGTAATCTCTTTAATCACTGCTGCTAAATCCGATTAGGGTCATGAACTGGATCACATAGAAATTATTTGTAAGTCTGCATTTTTCATTGATTTAAAATAGCAGGAAAATATCAATTTCTTTAATTACATTTAGAGTAGATTTGAACTGTAAATATTTTTAAAACAAACTTATTTTAGAAGCAGTTCGGGGAAGGAGGTGGGAACTAACCGTGTCATTTCTGTACAAAGAGTAGGAAATTAATATCTTCTGAGCACCTGGAAGGGAATAAAAATACTAAGATTAACACAGATACTTCTGTTCAGTGTTTAGCAAAATGGATGGCAGTATGGACAAGGATGACTAGGGCTCTTGAGCACTTTGATACAAAAAAGTAACAATTGTAACTAATATTTAGGACAGCTGTACATTTCCTAGGAAGCGTTGTGTGTCTCTAGGCAATGCAGAGCTAATTTATATCTGCTTCCAGATTCCTATGCCAATGAAGAATCAGTAAATAAATTATCATAGAAACCATATTTCCTGAACACAGGAACTTCTAGGAAACCTTTTTTAAGGATGTATAGATGTGGCATATTTCTTTTTTCTGTTTCCCTTATTAGAAAATAAATATCTTTACCTCATTTTCATTCAGCTTTTAAATAATGTGAGTTTAAAAAATAAACAGTTAAACTAAAATGTCCTAATTTGCTGTGTCATAACCCGCGTTTTGTTGTATCTTTGTGGACTTGTATTCCTTTACTGTAAGTAAATTCATGGAGATAAAACTCCTGAGCTTAAACCCTGTAACAAGTGAGGTTATTTGGCCTCACATACTAATTTGCAGTGGGTTTGTTTTTTGTAACCCTATAGAGAACAGGGCAGTATATTTGCAAGATATTTCCAGTTTTCTTCCCCCCCTCCCCCCCCCCCGTTTAATTTCTAAGGATTTTTTTAACAGTTTGACCTGGTCTTGAGGTGTAGAGAAGGTTCTTTTGAAAAGGCAATATCTGAATGTTTAGGCAAATTTTCAGGGTTCTGTCTGTAAACATAGATGCTTTATCATTCTTGAATTAATACACAGATTTTTTTTTTGTGGCATGGAACTGACCAACTAGGCTTTGTTACATTATGAAGGGCCAAAGTATTCTGGAAATAATGCTGCTAGCTTTACAATTTAGATATGCATGTTGTTAATTCTTCGAACTGCTCTAACGGTGCACTTAACTGAAAGTGGTTACTTGAGCAACATGAGTAATGCCAATTACCTCTGTAAGATAAACAATATGCTTAAAGCTTAGGCTTGTATTGAAGTGCCTGTCTGAACTTGGCTTATTGTCTGTTATGTGCCTAACTCAGTTCCTACTTAAAAGGGCTAAATGCCTAAACATCTCTTAAATTTATCTGATTAAGTATATATTGTATTGGCTGTATGTAAGCTCATACTTAAATTAGGCATATACTTATGTACATTATTGGACAAGGATCTAAATTAGAATGCAGACACACCACTTCAGGAGCCATTTCCACCATTGGATTTACTTGATCCATGTCTGTTGATCCTGTAGAAACCTGCATGAGTATCCAGTGAATTGCAAGATGCTAGTTGTTCAGGATAAGGTCTGATTCATTTATCATTTGAAAACGCTTAAATATTAAGATTTTCAGAAGAACTAGTATGTAATTCTATGCCTAATTTGCATGCATAGCTGCTGGAACTATATTCGAAAGCCTGTTAGTGAGCTACATAATAGGCAGGATGTACTGCAAAGTACCTGATACTCATGAGCAGTCAGGCAGATCATGTACACCTCTCATTGCATGTCTGACTTCAAAATGAGATCTATAAAGAGTGCTGAACATTGTGATGATGACTCAGATTCATGCATGGGTTTTGGGGTTTTTTTTGGTTTTGTTTTTTTTTAAGCCCTGGAAATCGTTATTGCACAGTTGATTATTAAGTGCTAATAATTTTCCTATTTTTCTCCTTTTGATAGCAAAATCAAGTGGTTTGTTACATGTTAAGGAACAAGGTGCCTCAAAATTTAACATAAATGTAAATAGGAAGCATGAGAAAAAATGGGTACTGTTGTTTTTTCTTTTCTATTCCACCCATGCTACATACACATTAAGTTTCATTTAGATCTGTTTTGTCTTTTGGTGACACTCAACTGTAACCCAGTCCTTGTTGCAGATCTGTAGAACAGATTTCCTTATTTTTATTTTTTTAAAAGTAGGTGTTTCATGTGGAATCTGTAGGAACTTGTATGGCTAAAGCAGCACAGTGTTTTGAAACTTACCTTGTATTTTACTTTTTAATAAGAGTATTTATATACTAATTTTTAAACCCTGAAGGTGGGGGTTTTACAGTTTAAATATACACAGTTTGACCCAAAGCAGTAAAAGCCAGTGGTGCAGTATTTGTATATACCTTGACTTTTAAAACAATGTTTAAATAAAAGCATTTACTTTAGTAAAGTGCATACGAAAGGGCTCAGTTGGATAGCTTATATACAATTATGCCAGTAATTTTGAATAAATCATAGGTATCTGCTATAATTAGAACTTTTCTGTAGTTTTACAGTTTAGTGTTTGATGTTTGTGCCAGTTTAAGTCCCTTTGCATTTCAATCTTAATATGTACATATAATTGTAGTCAAAATTGTTTAACTATTAAATCTTGATTTTTTGAAGGTTTGGGGTCATTTAGCAGTCTAATTGTGGCCACTGTTGAATGAAACTTCAGTTTAATTCAGATCAGATATTACTTAAACTTCTAACATGACAGGGGCAGTATAATCTGGATGAAATAGTGGATAATTGATGTTTGGGGAAAATACTGCTTAGCTGATCAGTTGCGATTTTTTTCAATCTTAATAAATTTAAATCTTACCAGAGTTTCGGATAAACTGAGGTGAACTAGAATGTGAGACAGTATAAATTGAGGTTTTTTCTGCCCTCCCCTCCTCCACCTCCGACTTCATTTGTAATATGTATTGGGTGGAGTCACAGTAGTTTAGTAGTATTTTTTTAATTATTATTTTATTTTTACATCCAAAGTAGGTATCACCAGAGGAATTGAAAAATAAAAAAAAAGCTCAAACAACAAAACAAAAACAAACACAAATTTCAGTTAGCACATACTTTGTTTTTTCTTTTTCTTTTTGTTTTGCTGGTTTGGTTATTTGCCATTTCTGGGGATTAAACTTTAAAAAATGTTCTTCTTTTCTGTATCTGATGTTCTGTGTGCTATTAGTGATGCAGCCAACACGAACGGTTGTCATGTGTAAAACAACTTTCGATCACCGCGAAAACACCGCCCTGGGAAAGCGTCCATGCTTGATATCGTTTGGTTCATGAACATTAAGTTTCCAGTACAGGTGACCCATAGCTCAAAGTGTTAAATAATTGTATACATTATTCAGTTTTAAAAATAATCATTAATGAGATTGCTAGTGTTTGAAGTTTTGCTCAGTTTTGTTTTTCCTAGTAGAGGCAGGGTAAAAGGAGAAACTTAAGTTCTTTTTTTTTTTTTTTTGTAAGGATCTGGTAGATAGATTCATTGTTATTTATTACATTTTTAAATACAAGGGTAGTTGTAAAATAGAGTAACATCTGTGTAGTGTTCCAACTCTGTGTAATGCTTTCATTTGCTTCTTCAGGTAAAATCCCAGATGAAGCCAAAGCCCTTTCCCTGTTGGCACCTGCTCCTACTATGACAAGTCTGATGCCTGGTGCAGGGTTGCTTCCTATACCTACACCAACCCCTTTGACTACGGTAAGCAAGATTCAGCTGCTGTTTGATTTCTGGTTTCCTCTGTACTCAGTAGCATTTTCTCTGTTCAGAGAACAAGAACTATCTGATCTGTGGATTCCTTGTTGTGTCGATTTTAATTTTTGTCTTTTCCTAGACCCATTAATTTGGTTCAGTGGCAGCGCTATCCACTTCCTGAAAATTTGTTAAAATGTAGTTACGTTGACACTGTTCTATGGAGTATTAAAATGCTACATTAGGGTGGTTTAATTGTTATCTGTACAACAGGGCTTTTGACTGGTTTGCCTAACCATGTTTTCAATACAAAAAGCATAGGAGCTACCTGGTGCTACTTCTGCTTAGTTCCGTTTTGCCTCTGTAAGTCTTTTTTGACATCAGCGGGCTTCTGTGACCTGTTCAGGGAAAAAATCAAGTTAAAATAGGGTACTTTTCTCTTTTATTGCATTAAAAAAAAATGGTAAAATTGGTGCCTAGTTGAGAATTTCGCATATTTATTAGAAAATCTGTTTGCTGGAAAGGCAGTTGCTTTTTTAGTGGAGAAAATAAAATTCAGACCAGGAACTCAGCAGACCAGTTTAGTAGTGATTTTTAAGTAAAAGAGAGCTGTATTGTCCTCGCTCCCTAGGAAGTGACTGTGTTTGTAGGAAAAGAATTAGGCTTTATATCTTTCAGATTTCAGCTGTTAATTTATTTTGCCTTTCATGGTGTGTTGGTTGAAAAGGTACCTTCTCTGTACCTTTGATGGACTGATATCTATTACTGAACAAATTGGTCCAGGGCACTGCGGATTGCCAATTTCCTGTGCTGGACAAGGGCTCAGCAGTTCCTCATCTGCTTTCACACTTCTTGTGGGGAAAAAAAAACCTAAAAAAAATAAATACGAGCAATGTCTGGAAGTGTCTCAAATTGATCAGTGGTTAGAAATTCAAGCCAGTTTGTTTTCTAATTGATACAGTGCATTGCTGGCCAGATCTCTTTAATAAGATGTTAACTAATAGCGCACAGAAAATTTTAACTAAAGGAAGTTATTTATGGATTGATTTTTATTCTGTGTTCCCTTTATTTATTAGATTTATTTTTATAGAAATGCACAAGACAAGCAAGTGTTACAAGCAACTGTTAATAAGTGAAGTATCTTCCACCAGTGCTTGGTGGCAAAGCATATTCTCTTTTTGTGTTTTCCAGCTTGGTGTTTCACTTGGCACTTTGGGAGCGATACCAGCAGCAGCATTGGACCCTAACATTACGGCTCTGGGAGAAATACCACAACCACCAATTATGGGGAATGTGGATCCATCCAAAATTGATGAAATCAGGAGAACAGTCTATGTTGGAAACTTGAATTCCCAGGTAGCTGGTTTTTATGTAATGGAAATACTAATGGAAAGTGTGGAATTGCAATTTAGGAATTCTAATCTTACATGTTAAAAAAGAGGTTTTGCTGGTAACAGTAGGAATTAAAAAATAATATTTTTTTTGGTTACTAGTGGTATTTTGAATTTTGAATGCTCTTGTGCCAGTCACATCAGACCAAACTGTGAAGCATTCTGGCAGGGCATGAACAAAATTACTCTGTAGCTGAATTGCAAAAGCATACTTATAATTTTGTATGTTGATCAAATGTACAGCTGGGTTGTGTTAGCTGAGCAGTGCCTCTGAAGATGTGAGATCAAGGTAGCTGTGTACCACAACGCTGTGCAGTGGCTTAACTGTAGTAAGGTGGAATGGTGTGTCCTAGTGGAAGTTGATAAATTAGCATAAATACCTTTGAGTTTCTACAACAGGAAAGTCAGGTCTGTCAGAAACTTGGTGGTTGGTGGTTTTTTTTTTTGTTTTTTTTTTTGTTTTTTTTTTAGCAGTAGATTGAAATAATTGAAAAACAATTGGCTTTTGACTGATGGCAATGTAAGTATTTTATTTGGAGGTATTTTTGACATCTAAATTAGCTAGTAGAGTGTGAAAGTACTATTGATGGCAATAAAATAAAACAAGCTGGAAGCTAGTAGGAAAGCAGATGAAAGCTAGGTCTTGTGATATTGTTTGGACTTTTTTTTTAATTGATCAAAATTCACAATCAATATCTTGGACACAAGTGTGTAAGGAAGTTTCTTGTCAGTTATTTCAGATCATTTGCCTGAAAAGCACACAGCCCTATGCAAATGGTTTTTAAACCTAGATGTAGGACTTCCGAGCTTGTGGTTGCACTATTTTAAATTATAGTGTATTCTTTAGATTAATGGAAGAAAAATACCAAATTCTTGTCACCTGTGTAGTAATAGTGAGATATCTTTCCAAAATCTGTAGCTCTTAAATGGCCTGATATATTGGATATGTGGTTTTAATTGTATATTTCACCTCAGCTGAGCTCTTTTGACTCTTTCTAGACTACAACAGCAGATCAGCTGCTTGAATTCTTTAAGCAAGTTGGAGAAGTCAAATTTGTGCGAATGGCAGGTGATGAGACACAACCAACAAGATTTGCTTTTGTGGAATTTGCAGACCAAAATTCTGTACCTCGAGCTCTTGCCTTTAATGGAGTTATGTTTGGAGACAGGCCACTGAAGTAAGAAATTAATTATCCATATAACTGTTGAATGAGAGATTTCTTTCTGTGCTTCTACGTTTATGACTTTGATGTACAGGAAACTGATGTGATGAATATTTTTTTCAATATAATGACCTATTAACAAAATGGAACATTTTTATAAACTCCGATTTCAAAGTTTCTCTCAGAAGACTATGAATGGCATAAGTCTTTAGTACTAGTTAAGATTTCTGTATGATGTGTAGGTAATTAGTAGGCCTTGACATAGAGATTTGATCTGAAATAGAGAAATAGATTCCTAGACTTCTAGTAGAAAATACTTTTAACACAGAAATATTGTTCTGCAATTATTTAAACATGATAAGATTTGAAAGCAATAAAAGACATTTCTGATTCTTAGAACAGACATCTTGCGGACACATCTGTAGTTTTGATAAACTTTGAAGTTTTTAATTGTACTTGGAAGTTGAGGTGTTTTCTTAGTTGTTTTTTTCATTTTCAAGTGTTTGAGATTTAAAGGTGTTACTTTTCCTAATTTAGAATAAATCACTCCAATAATGCAATAGTGAAGCCTCCTGAAATGACACCACAAGCTGCTGCCAAGGAACTGGAAGAAGTGATGAAGAGAGTCAGGGAAGCTCAGTCTTTCATATCTGCTGCTATCGAGCCAGGTAGGTATATTACGCTGCTTACCTAGCAGACACGTTTTGTGTGTAGCTTGGCAAGTGCTTTTAAGAGCATTTTCAAACACGGGGAAAAAAGGTACTTGAAGGTGAACAATTAAGTGTTGGCAAAAAGAAAGAAAATAATCAAAATTGTGTTGGTGTAACAAAACAGTGGAATGAAGCTGACTGTTTCATTGTGTCTTATTTTCAGATACATGCTCACTGAATGTTTTAAAAAATGCAAAGTTAATTCTAAATAACTAATGTGGTTTCTTTTTAAGTTCAAAGTGCTTACAAACTTGTAAAAGAAAATATTTTACATTTTGTTTTGTACTCCTCTAACACCCCTTAAGAACATAGTTTCATGGTCAGAGGGAGCTAGGAGGGTTCTGAAAGCAGTGGCATGCTTTCCTTGTCTGCAGCAAGTTAATTTTGTCCCTGTGCTATGCTCTTTCATGCTGGCTCAAGACTCTCTGCATCCTCATAGCAAATGGCATCAGGGTAGAAATCTGGGATAGAACTTAACATATTGTAAAGGACATTTTTCATCCATGTTAGTTTCTTAATCCCTGTTAATACTGAGATGCCAGGTCAGGAGGAAGGCATTGGTGGGTTGAGAGGTTAGACATTTCGTTGCTGATTTATGCTGATGTAAACTGATTGCAAAACCACAGCATAAAAAAATTCTCAATTGTTAAACTTGCAGTTGAAATCCTCCTTTCTCATTAGCAATATTTTGCCATTCTTCTTGCCAACAAACCCAGACATTGTCTTAACGTAAGTTAGATACTCTGGAGTCTTGAGGGATTTTTTTTGGGGCTGTGTGGGTATGATTTAGTATTCTCATGGGTTTTTTGGATTGGAAGAAAAGTGACTCTAATGCTTCCTCAGTGTTAAGCAGAAGAATAACAATCGTTTAGAGTCTGAGCCAAAATCTGGGGAAGTCACAGTTAAGGTTTCTAATGGCTTCCTGGCTTATGGATCAAACATTTCACCCTGTTCTATCTCTTCAAAACAGTGTTTGAGGAATTAAACTTTATTTTTTATTGTACAGTGGTTGAAAGATCCAAAAAAAAGTGCAGGAAGTGCTAATTACTATTTACATTTTATGCTTGTTTTCAAAATTGTGTCCTCTAAATTCTTCTTAGGTTATTTTTAAAAAAGTGTTGTGATCTTGTGCATTGTGGCAGCAACATAAATCCCATTCCTATAGAACTAGCTGTTTATAATTATCTGGTTTATGTGTACTGCTGCAGGATGGCTGCACTCAACGAGTATATGCAATGACTTTCTTGGATGTTTCTGAAGGATATTTGCAAAGAAGGAAGATGTGCAAAGAGTAGGCCCCTTGCACTATATGTGGTACATTCCACTTGTGCCAGATTGTTAACTGGGATCTTTAAATGTTCTGAGCTTACACTGCAAAGTGGTTTTTTCCTCTCAGAGTCTGGAAAGAGCAGTGAAAGAAAAGGCGGTCGATCTCGTTCCCATTCTCGTTCAGAATCCAGGTCTAGCTCAAAATCCCGATCTAGGAGGAAAAGATCACACTCAAAACACAGGTAGGTGTGGGTTTTATTTTGTACTAAGAGATTTGAAAAATCATGGCAGTCAGGGAAGTTCCCGACAACAGGAAAAAGGGAAATATAACCCCCATTTTCAAGAAGGGGAAAATGGATGAGCCAGGGAACTACAGACCAGTCAATCTCACCTCTGTGCCTGGCAAAATCTTGGAGCAGATTCTCCCGGAAGGCATGCTAAGGCACATGGGAAACAACAAGGTGGTTGGTGACAGCCAGTGTTGCTTCACTAAGGGGAAGTCCTGCCTGACAAATCTGGTGGCCTTCTACAATGGGGCTATGGAACTGATGGACAGGGGTAGAGCAGTTGATGTCATCTACCTGGACTTGTGCAAAGCGTTTGATGCTGTCCCGCTCGACATCCTTTTCTCTAAATTGGAGACACATCAATTCGATAGGTGGGCCATTCAGTAGATAAAGAACTGGCTGGATGGCCACACGCAGTGAGTTGTGGTCAATGGCCCAATGTCCAGCTGGCGACCAATAACAAGTGGTGTCCCTCAGGGATTGGTGTTGGGACCGGTCTTGTTCAACATCTTTGTTGGTGACATGGGCAGTGGGATTGAGTGTGCCCTCAGCAAGTTTGCCAATGACACCAAGCTGTGTGGTTACATTG
Source organism: Myiopsitta monachus (assembly GCA_017639245.1). NCBI lineage: Eukaryota > Metazoa > Chordata > Aves > Psittaciformes > Psittacidae > Myiopsitta > Myiopsitta monachus. The sequence continues at coordinate 22,848,165 of CM029941.1, forward strand.
ATATGCTGGAGGGAAGGAATGGCATCCAGAGGGACCTTGACATGCTTGTGAGGTGGGCTGATGCCAACCTGATGAAGTTTAACCGTGACAAGTGCAAGGTCCTACACCTGGGTTGGAGCAATCCCAGGCACAACTACAGGCTGGGCAGAGAAGAGATTGAGAGCAGCTCTGCAGTGAAGGACTTGGGGGTGTCAGTCGATGAGAAACTTAACATAAGCTGGCTTCAGTATGCACTCACAGCCCAGAAAGTCAACTGTATCCTGGGCTGCACCAAAAAGAGCCTGACCAGCAGATCGAAGGAGGTGATCCTGCCTCTCTACTCTGCTCTCCTGAGACCTCACTTGGAGTATTGTGTACAGTTCTGGTGTCCTCAATGTAAAAAGGACATGGAACTATTGGAAGAAGTCCAGAGGAGGGCCACAGGGATGATCAGGGGACTGGAGCACCTCCTGTATGAAGATAGGCTGAGAAGGTTGGGGCTGTTCTTCCTGGAGAAGAGAAGGCTGCGTGGAGACCTCATAGCAGCCTTCCAGGATCTGAAGGGTGCCTTTAAGGATGCTGGGGATGGACTCTTCATGAGGGACTGTAGTGATAGGACAAGGGGTAGTGGGTTCAAATTTAAATAGGGGAAGTTTAGATTGGATATGTGGAAGAAGTTCTCTACTGTGAGGGTGGTGAGTCACTGGAATGGGTTGCCCAGGGAAGTTGTGAGTGCTCCATCGCTGGCGGTGTTCAAGGCTGGGTTGGACAGAGCCTTGGGTGGCATGGTTTAGTGTGTGGTGTTCCTGCCCACAGCAGGTGGGTTGGAACTAGATGATCTTAAGGTCCTTTCCAACCCTACCTATTCTATGATTCTGTGATTCTATACTGGAGGTTTTTGAGGTAGTGGTGGTTGCTGAGATTTCTTACTGAGTTACAAAGCTAGTGGCCTTGCAGAGATTACTAACTTACACTGAGTAGATCAGAGTAACCAGGAACTTTGTCTTTGAACAGATACTCTTTGTCTCCAAATTATAAATTTTTTCAGGATTGCTTTCAGTTAAAACATACTAGAAGACATTTTCTATGACATGTAGCATAATAATTTCTATGGTTTCATGGTACATTTTGTGACAGGTAGCATAATACCATCTTGTGACCTGTATTTTAAAAGGAAATAGTAAACTTATTTTGCAGATTGTACATTTAGTTTACTGTTAATACCCTGTCATGGTTTAAACCCAGCTGGTAACTCAGAAACACGCAGCAGCTCGCTCACTCACCTCTCTTCCTCCTCCGGCTCCAAGGGGGATGGGGAGGAGAATCGAAAGAATGCAACTCCCACGAGTTGAGATAAGAACAGTCCAGTAACTAAGGTATAACACAAATCACTGCTGCTACCATCAATAATAATAACAATGATAAGGGAAGAGCAAGAGAAGAGAATGCAACCACTCACCACCTCCTGACCAGTACCCAGCACAACCCGAGCAGCAGTCTAGCCCTTCCAGATAATTCCCCCCAATTTATATACTGGGCATGACATGCTGTGTTGTGGAATACCTCTTCGGCTAGTTTGGGTCAGGTGTCCTGTCTCTACTTCCTCCTGGCTTCTCCTCCTCCCTGGCAGAGCATGAGGCTCAGAAAGTCCTTGGTCAGAGTAAACATTACTAAGCAGCAACTAAACCCATTGGTTTTATCAGCGTTGCTCCCAGGCTGAAATTCAAAACCACAGCACTGCACCACCTACTAAGAAGGAGAAAAATGACTGCTACTGCTGAACCCAGGGCACACCCTGAGCAGATAAGCTGGCTAATTTTTCTAGTAGAAAGTTCCCAATGTCCTGAACTTCTAAATATTGATTTAGTGAATGCAGTATTTTTATTTACTGTACTGTAACGTTAAACTATGGCTTTTTGAAGCATAAGAAAAAGGCTTTACAGGTAGCTTTTCGTTCTTCAGATTTTGTTTGCTTTGCTAAATTTGTTCAGTTCCAAAACAGGCTTTGGAATATGAGAGGAAATAGAATTCCTAGCTTATCATTAAGTCTTGGTTTGGGGGTCCTTTTAAATGATTTACCACTGTTACAGTCTGTTTTGAAAATATGCTGAAAAAAGGACAGTGATACGTTGAGGCTGCTTAATCACTAAGAGTAAACTATCCTCACCACAGATTTACTGCTGTATAAAATTCTTTTAATCCCTATGGTATAAAATTGATTCATGGTCTTATTTGGCTCCATCATGATTAATTTGCTGTATTGTTAGCTTGTGCTGATAGGGGAAGCAAAGCCATAGGTAAAAAAAAAAGTGTTGCTTTTCCTCTTGAGTTAAACGACTCTGTGTCTTGAGCTCCAGAAGACAGGTTGAACTGGTATCTTTTTTACCTTCATGTTCTTCACGATTTATTGTTATTTCTGTCTTTGGTAAGTTAAACGTCGTAGCACCATAACCTCTCAGGCAAAGTGTCTAATGATGTGGGGTTTTGAAATTTCATGTTTAAATTCAGCTTTTTTTTTTGCTTTCCTAGGGAGTGTGATCTTCCAAAAACAGGGAATAATCTGGAAAAAAAAATTAACAGTACTTCAAAAGACTTAATTTCTTCATCATATCTGTGACTACATATATCATAAGACTTTAATTGAATTTTTGTCAGTGTCTGCACGTTACTTGCCTTACGTATTTATCATTTAGTAGATGCCCATTCCTTCAGAATTCTTGTAATGGAAATCCATGCTAACAGATCTTTTCAACTGAAAAGATAACATGACTAAATGCCTGAGTCACAGACAGTGTTTTTTCTTGAGGTTTGTTTTTTGTTGTTTTTTGTTTGTTTGTTTGTTTTGTTAGTTTGGTGGTTTTTAAGTTAATTTAAATTGAAAGTCTGGTGAACAAGGCCAAAAGAGACCAGTTAAAGTCATCTTTCTTGAGTGACCAAGACTGCAATAAGTTACTAGGCCTGGAAAAGAAACAAAATCTAACTATTTTTTCAAGCTACTAGAAATTGTCTACAGTAGATTTTTATGCACTGTAATTTACTGAGGACAGATACTCTAATATGATATGAATTAGTATTTTCCATAATGTTCATAAGAGGTTATTAGGAAATATTGGTATTACTTAAATGGTCTGCTTGTTTCAAGGAGGGCTTTTGCAACTGGTGAATCATGAAGTATCAGCAAAAATATTGGTACGCAGTACATTACTGAGGTGTAACTCTTCTAAAATTTTATGTAGTGAGGCAAGATTTATGTTTTTTTTTTTCCTCTGTTGATTGACCTTATTTTTATGAAGTTTCAGTATTAAACTATTTTTCTTCTGGTGTTATTAATGTAGAAGTCGATCTGGCAACAGATCAGTCTCAAGACACAAGGACAGACGCAGATCCAGAAGTCCTGTGAAAAAACGGTCTAGATCTAGGGAAAGGCGGAAATCAAGAAGTCGCTCTCGTTCTCGGTGAGTTCCATTCCCACGAAATGATACTGTCGCTCTTAGTACACAGTACAAAGTACTTGAAAAAAATCTAGCAGACCTTTCAGGTGATGGTAAAGGGTGGAATGTCTAAATGCTTTAGCCTCTCCCTAGGCTTTATCTGTGGGACAAAATAATAGTAAATTTTAATGCAGCGTGTACTGGTTTTGGCTGGGATAAATTTGATTTTCTTCATAGTAGCTCGTATGACGCCTATGGAGGTTAAACTACCATCCTGAGGTACCTAATCTTTGATAATCTAGTCTACAATTACAGTAACGTACAAACTGACTGAAAACAGCTAACTTTAATTGCCAGACTTTAACGAATAGATTGAGAATTTTCAGTAGCATGTGCAGCCCACAAAAAAGTGGAGGATGATTGTTCAGTCTTTATCTGTTGAGAAGATTGAATTCAGGATGTACTTGATATCACATTCTGAGAACACGTATAAATTTTTTGTGCGCAAGCCTTTATTTTTGCCTTTGGCTATCTCATATTTGCCATATGGTGCTGTGGACACAAAAGCATGTGTCTGTTACAGCATATTTGCATTTCTGGATCTAGTATATCTGTGTTTTACCTAGTCTATTTTTAAGTCTGGTAGGCTAATTATTGAACTGAGAAATTCCAACAAGATAACATAATTTTCTAAGGGATGAAGTGGTGAATATTCACAAAACATATGTCCCTATGAAAGTAGCTTCATGAATGGAAGTCTTGATACTTTTCTTTCTTTCTCATCTCTGTAATTCCCCTGATTGATTTAAAGGGAGCTTCATGCTTAGGTTGTGCAGTTACCTCTTACTTTTTGAGAGAAGTTTTGTGGGAAAGAGAACTGCAGATCTTTGGACATTAGTGGAAACAGGAATAAGTCGCCTAACTAGCTGGGCCTTATTGGTGTATCCTTTGATTCTCTGATGCTGTTTGGAGCTTTTTGAGATACCTGCTTACTGGAAGGGGGAAGTTCAATAAAATCTCTGTGGTATATTAAGTGAAAGGCAGTTCTTGGCTCATTGTGAGACTCTGCTGCTGCAGTAATTGTGTGCTGTTTCATCTTTAAGATCTTACATTCTTTTTCTGAGACTTCTAAAGAAGTATTTTCCAAAACTTGATGGGAAGCAAAATTGTCAGGTCACAGAGCATACAACAGCCTACTATCTTATTAGCAGTTGAGAAGAAGATACAGCCAAGCACTCCTTTTGTTGAACAAAGGTAGGGGCTCTGCTTGAAACTTGTGTGTGTGGAGGAGTCTCTTTAATGAACTTTAAAAATCCTACAATAGGTACCAGTACCAGTAGACACAGCAACTTCTGTCAGTCCAGTTCTCTTGGGCATGCAAAGGCCTTTTAATAAACTTCTCGTGCTTTCTCCTCTTTCTCTCTGAAAAAATTGTTTTCATCTCTCTGAGGGGCAGGTCTAGGAGCCATGTATCTCTGTGCTAAAAAAAAGAAAAGATGGAGTATTGCACTTCCAAATAATCCTATACAGAAATCTAATCTTCCAGACAAAGCTGTGAGCTAATCAGTTTTGTGTTTGCCTTGATGATTAGAACATCTGTTGTAATTTTCCTCACTCTACTTTTTATGAACATGTATCATACTGCCTGTCCCAAAGAAGCTGACTTTTTCTGTTGTTCTTGCTTCTGATTTTAGTGTATTTACTATATCAACAATTTTTCAACAACTTTCAAATTCCTAGTTACCTTGCAGATGCCTGAATTGTCTTGAATTTTGACCTTATATTTGCCTTTTGAGGGAATTTGTTTGGTGAAATTTTATTCCTGTTAGTTTTTCTGTGTATTAATTGGTGTTGGATTTCCAAGCAGTTCCAGGATATCTGTGTAGAATAATGTAGGACTTAATGTCAATCAGCTGTCATTAATCATGTGGGGCTTGTTAATCTGCAGTCCATTTTCTGTGGACACACTTTTAGTAAAGAGTGGATTTACAGACTTTAGATTTTGTCTCCTGACAAAATGTAGAAAGTTTATGTATGTATAACATAACTGTGAGGTGAAGAGACATGTTCTCTCCAGGTGTAGTAACATTGCTCTGAAGATCACAGTTCGATTTGATTTTGGCCTCCCCTTCTCCAATTTGGTTTCCAAATTTTTCTTAACTATGTAATATTTCCCTCACGCCGAACAGGGCTGAAATGTAAAATAACTGAATTATTTTCAACAGAGACACATACTTTATCTTGAGCAGTTAATGTACACTAAAGAGTTGTCATTTTAATTGGAAGTTTAAGGATGAATTAATATATTTGTGTTTGGCTTTTCACAGGGACAAGAAAAGAGACAAAGAAAAGGTCAAGGAAAAAGAAAAAATCAAAGAGAAAGAGAGAGACAGAGACAAGGAGAAAGACCGAGACAAAGATAGAGAACGCGATAAAGAGAGAAACAGGGAGAGAGATAAAGAGAGAAACAAAGATCGGGAGCGAGCCAAAGACAAGGATAAGGACAGGGACAAGGATAAGGAGAAAGATAAGGAAAAGGAAAAAGACAGGGAAGAGGTAGACCAGGACAAGGAAAAGGAAGATACTGAGAAAGAAGGAGAGAAGGACAGGGAGAAGATTAAGGACAAGGAGGGAGATAAGGACAAAGAGAGGGACAGAGAGAAAGAAAAAGATGGGGATAAGGAGAAAGAGCGAGAAAAAGAGAGAGATGATAAAAAGAAGAAAGAGAAGAGATCCAGAACACCCCCAAGAAGCTATAGTTCTTCAAGAAGATCTCGTAGCTCAAGCAGGTTTGTTTAGAATTTTTTTCATGCCTTTCTTGACCTGTCAGTTCAATAAGGCACCATCCTAGTTTTCATATACTAGTATCACCGTGTCTTTTACTAATTTAATTTGTATTATTTGTTTTGTAGATTTTCCTGTAAAGTAAAATCTATGGCAAAGAGCTCTGTATGATGGCTGATAGAGCATAGTTTCTTGTTGGGCTGCTGGTGCTTGTCTTTCACACAACCATTTAGTATAGTTCTTGAGGACAGTAAGTAGAATGATTCTTGTGCCATTTCTCTGCATTGAAGCCATCCAAAAGTTCTGATAAAGCAAAATCACACATAGTCTTTGTCCTGATGAAAATCTGAGTCACTGTTCTGTAGTTCCTTGGTTTCTTACATACTGTACGGTTTTGATCTGTACATCTTGTGAACAGTTGGGTATTTGTCACTCTTCAGTTGGATGGCTGAACAGCAGGAAGCAAGCATATCACTTGGCTGGCTAGCCATTTGGAAGATTGGTATCTCAGTTGGAAGATAAGCATACGTATTTTTGCTGTTAGATGGCCAGGTACAAGTGAAAGGTAACATTCCTTAATGATGCTGATAGTAAACGTGAAACATTAATGTAGCTGTTGGCTTTGCCTCTGAGGGAGGCTGAACTGGTGGAAGTCTGGATAAATTCAGTACAGCAAAAGGAGGCTGTGAGATTGATGATAAGCTCTGTAAGTGGACCAGCTCATGCATAATCTAGAAGTGTTGTGGCTAACTTAAGAAGCTTTGGTGGAAAAAGTACTTTCTGAATACATCAGGTATTGAGAATTCAATTATCTCACACATCAAATTTAGATAATTTTTTATTATTTTATTTTAACTTGAGAATGAAATGTTGGATGAATTAGGAAAAGTTCTACATACTATAATCATCTTAATGGACAAAAGCAAAATTCCCACAGTCCTCAAAATTCAGGAGTGCATGGCTCATACAGAGCAGTCAGTGTTGTTTTTGAGATTGATGGGCAAAATACTGTGCTGCCTTTGAGCATTTGCAGCTTCCTGTTTTAATGCATTTTTAACATTTTTTTCATGGTTTCAAGGCCTACAGAGAGCAGAGGTATTTCTGCCAGCTTTGAAAACATTTTCTGTCTATATATCTCAGAAGTTTTCAGTTAGGTAAGTGTAGAAAAAAGATGTAAGATTCTGGCAATATGTAGCTTATATAAGAAACTTGGTGGAAGACGTAGTTCTTCATGTCAAACAGCAAGTGTATGTAGCTGGGTGTTGCTGACAGTTCATACTCTAGTTTGCAACAGTACTGCTCCATTTAAGAATCTTGTTATTTAAGCGAGCAAAGGATTCTAGTGAAAATCAATGCATCTCTTCTAGTGGAATCACAGTGCAAAACTCTTACTTTGATATGAAGTTTTTGTTTGGTTTTTTTTTTAATACAACCGTTACTAAACTAGGACAGTGTTCTTTTGAATACAGAGGATGAGAGAAGCACTTTCTTTTTACATTGTTTTATTATTCTTTTTTGAACATAGCATTATCCTTAGAGTATCAGTACTGGAACTGATTTGAACTTTTGTACATCTTCATCAGTGGACAGAGTGCACCCTCATTAAGTTTGCAGGCAGTACAGAACTGGAGGGAGAGGTTGGTACCCCAGAGAATGTGCTGCCATTCAGAGAAACATTGACAGGAAAAATGGGCTGACGTGTCTCAGTTTGAGCAAAGAAAAGTCCAAATCCTGCACCTGGGCTGGCAAACTGTCACACCAGTACAGAATGGGAACTGACTGGAAGGCTGGCTGGTGGAAAAGGTCCTGGGGGTCCTGACTAGGTCAGCAGTATCCTGCTCTGCATTAGGCAGAGTTCTGTGAGCAGGGCAAGGAAGGTATTTCTTCCCCTCAGCACTGGTGAGGCCACATCTGAATCTTCCATCCAGTTCTGGGCACTCCGGTATGAGAGACACAGATGTACTAGAGTGAATCCAGTGGAACGCCACCAAGCTGGTAAAGAACTTCGAACACCTGTCATAGAAGGAGAGACTGTGGGAGCTGGGATTGTCTAGTCCGGAGAAGAGAAGGCTAAGAGGATGTCTTATCACTGTATATGAGAGCCTGCTGAGTGTGAAGAAGACAGCTAGCGAGGGCCAGTGACAGGCTAAGAGGCAGTAAGCATGTACTGACATATGGGAAGTAAAGACTTTCTTCCAGTGCTTGAATGGTGGTGTTCTGGTTTTGGTTTTGGGTTTTTTTTTTCTAGGCAAACTGGACCCAGTTATGGTGAGAGATTGTAGAGTTTCTTTGGAGATAGTAAAAATACGACTGGATGTGTCCCTGACTAACCTGCTTTAGTTGATCCTTTTTTTAGGTTGGTGGCAGAGAGGTTTGACTAGCTGGTCTCCAGCGGGCTCTTCCAACCTCAGTAATTCTGTTATTCTCTGAGAGTTAATTGTGAATAGGCTGGATTACAGTCCCAGTTAGCTTGCATTTGGGGATATCTGCTTTGGTGATTGACATTGCCGAGTTGAAATAGTAGTTGAAGTAGCATTTCAGCTACCTGAATATACCAGTGCAGCACTGAGACAGGATTGCTAATCCTTCACTGGATGAGTGTAAAATATTGGACAAATAGTCACGTTTTTTGAGAAGAGGTGAAGGTAGAGTTGGACATCCAGGACCTTCTGAGAACTCGTGGCAACTGACCTTGCTTTATTGGCAAACAGCATTAAGGCACTAGAAATTAGATGACTATTTGTGATTCCCAGCTGAAGGAAGTGGTGCAGACCAGAGGAAGAGGAAGAACTGACTCCTTTTCCAGCAGATACTTACAAGGTAGCAGAGGAGATAGTCATAAACAGAACTAACATTCCATAACTAAGAGCCACAGAGTCACTATTACAGTACTCAGACTTGTTTTTTTCTGGTTTTGCTGTGTTAGTATTTCTTAACATTGTTAAACAGATGCACACACATCTTTGTGTAGACAAATGTAATGGAGATGGGAATAAATACTGTAAAACAGTTAAAGCTCTTCAACTTGAAATATGAAAAGCAGAAACTGAAAATTAGATTTCATGAATTAAACAATTTCTACCATGAACACAAATGCTAAGGCACTTAGTTACTCGCAGATATGTATGCTGGAAAGCAAAATAAAGTGGGGATGTGCTCATTGTAACCCAGGTGGGAGCACTGTCAGAGTAATTCATCAGTTTTCAATATCCTCGTATTAAGAAAGGTGGTGATAAATGTGAAGCTGTTAATATGTAATGTGTGTTAATTAGTGAGAAGCTGATTAGTGATTTTCATATTTTCTCAATGATTCTGAAGCCACTTCGTATTTTTGTTTACCAAAGATCAAATCAAACTGAAAGAGCTTGCTGAACAAAATAGTTATGCATTTTTGTCCTGTGCAGCTTGAGGAGGTCATGGTAGATGATATTATCATGTCAATGTATCAATCCAGATAGCGGTACAAGGCATATCTTAACAAATCCTTTTGTAATTTATTTAATAACTGTTGATTTCTTGGCCTTTCTAAATGTTGAAGATGTAAATACTCACACCTAGTGGTGTGAAGTGTAAAAGATGGTATGTATAAGAATAGCATATCTTGAAGTTAGTTTTTAACTTACCAGTTTTTCTTTGATGGCTCTACACATCTGGTTTTCCTGCTTGAGGAGGAGGTGATAGGAAAAAAGTCATGTTACTTTGACAGAAACAGGTTCTATGTTAATGTTGAATGAAGCTTTAACATCTATCTTGGTATGTTTGCAACAAGTTATTTAATGTTATGTTCTATTCAAGATTGGGCTCTATAATAACTTTGGCAAGCTCCATATATCATACATCTGTAAAACATCTGTTTAATAAAATACTATGAGTTCTTCAGTGTCTTGCAGAATGGTAACATTATGTTTGCTGAGCAAGGACTACTAGGAAAACAATAGATAATGACTTCTTGTTTTGATTTTGACAACATCTTGAGCTTCATTTTGCACAGTTTACTTCTAAACCAATAGGAATACTAGCTCCTGTGTTTAGGAATTAAATTTCAGTCAGGTTGAACCGAAATTACAGTGATCTTCAGGCTGTAATGTTACATGCTGAGGTTTGCATTGCTGAAATTAGGCCTTTTGTCTTAATGTGGCTCTTCATTCAGTTTGGTTCTTTTCCTGACTAAAGAAACTCTTACTTAATACAGGATTAGTGAATTAAGTGTGTTTCTGTTGTTGTCATGTGAAAATAAAAAAAAACCTGAAGTCTGAAAGGTACAATCTTTTTTTTCCCACTTCTAGCCTTCCCTTTCCCACCATCTGAAACATCTTTTTTTTTTTTTTTTTAATTTCTACAGTTCACGTATTGTTGCTAATAATAAAATGTTAAATTCAGGGATATTAATTATTTTTTGTCTCAGATTATTTTAAGGGCTTTCTGGTTTTATCTGGTTCCTGAATTTATTTTTATTCTTTGATGATCTTGAATTTCTTGGTCCTGTAGAGGAAGGCGTAAACGGAAGAGTAGAAGTCCGTCCAAGTCTCCTAAGTCATCCAAAACAACAAAAAGAAAGTCTTCACGAACTCCTTCTCCAAGAAGGTCGGTTTGATGTAAATGTAAAGATTAATGAGCAGTAAATCAAGAATTTTTAGTATTTTCATTGGTTAACTGCTTTTGCACTGACAATCTGACACCCTTTCAGTTGGACAGTATGATGAATTTTAGCTTCGGTATGCTTTCACCTGGAGATTTCCAGATCTGTCAACAGTGCAGATTTGCTTCAAATCTGTAAAAGCCCTTCACTGGATACAGATGGATGTGGTTTTCTCTTCGCAAGTACCATGCATACTGAACACATGTATTCTTTAGCTCATATCTGTCAAAAAATGCCCTTGTCTTTGCGAAAGAGGGTTTTACTGTGTTCTGAGGTTTTTTTTTTTTTGAAAACCCATAGATGAAAATTTTGTCTGCAGTTAAATGGTTTGAAGATTGTTGCTGTTTGATCAAATTCTAATTTGAGTAAAAATTTTCTTAAACAGAAGCAAGAAAGAAAAAAGAGAGAGAGAGATACAAATAATGAAAGAAGAGAAAGAGAACGCTCCACCTCCAAGAAAAAAAGTAGTAAAGAAAAAGAGGGAAAGGAGAAATCTGACAAACGCACCAGTACCTTGAAGGTAAGCTATGTATGACCAAGGAATAAGCAAACTGAAGAGGTGCTAGTGGAGCCAGTATTGGAATTTCCTTTTTTCTTTTTCCTTTCCTCCTCCCTTTTTTTCTCCTGTTTTCCTTACCAAATTATTACCGTTTCTGTTTGGCTTTTGCCAGTGAAAACCTACAGTTGGTGTGTTAGTGAGCCAGTTTCATATGTCTCCATTTTTGAACTTTACTGGGCATAGCAGCTTGTTATGGAATCACTTTCTGTTTGTTTCTCTTTCTTGCTCTGTATGTTAGGACTCGGCTGACTGCCTATCTGTATGAGCAGGCAGGAAGCAGGTTGTGTAACTAAGGAGAAGTGTTCAGGGACAGCTTGGCTGTCAAGCTGGAAAGATTACTTTTCTAATAAACTTTCACTGTTCAGTTCAGTCTCTCCCTGCTTCCTTTGCCCTTGTGTGCATGTTTGACTCCACAGGAGTAAAGTTGAAGAGCTGGGGAAGAGTGGTATGGGATTTTTCCTGCAAAATAGAAGGTGGTGTGATTAAGGAAAGAAACATCTTAAAATTTTTTTTAATCTTTGTATTTGAAAAGCAGCATGCCTTTAAGAGTAGTTTGTTGTACTCAGAATTATTCAACTGCTGTAAACAGCTGATTTGGGTGACTCTGCCCACATGCTTAAGTAATTATCCATGAACTTTGTTAAAATGCATCAAGTATCTGACAAGAACTATGAAAGAAAAAAGCTTAATCCTATTTTATTTAGGAAATATGGAGAAATCTTCATTTCTGGAGCTGTTTCTAATAGATTCTGTGATGCTACTTTGTTCTTAATATTGATGGTAAAGACAGATTATGGCATTGATTTCTTGGATGACTAGTTGTTATGGGTGCCTAGCTTCATCCAATTGAAAAGGAAAAGAAAGTGACACCTCTACTATAAAAATTGCCAAGACAAGAAAGGCATGTAAAAATTGAGCCAAAAATAACAAAAGATGGCTGGAAGTTATAAAAGCCATACACTGTAATGCTAAGAGTATGATTTTTTTTTTTTTTTTTTGTAAAATAATTCTGTTTTTGGTAGGACAAAGATCACACTAAAGAGGATCAGAATTCAGAAACTGACAAGGAAGTAGACAGCAGAGATACAGAAAGGACAGATGAAGTCAAACTACAACAGAATGGGAGCTGTCAACCAAATGAAGAAAACCTCTCAATTAAAATGGAAGAGGTTTAAAGCAAAGAGTGGGCATCTGATTCAACTGCGGAATGAAATCCAAAGCTTTTTATTTCCCAGAATGAGGAAGAAAATAAAGCAATCAACCTGATCGTGTTGATAGTACTAGTAGCTCTTTCAATTCTTGTGATAGCTTTGCTGTCTTCTTGCTGTAAAGCAAGAGAGCACGGACCAGTAGTTATACCATGAAAAGGCAGATGCCATCAAAACTGTTCATCTCTGAAAATCCATGTATTCTCATGATGGCTGTGCTTACTTGTGTTGATTGATTTATGTTAACTTTTGCCATAAGCTGTTAAAAATAAGTAGAAACTGAAAGATGTAAACCTGTACTACCCAAAAGAAGCTGAAGACATGCATTGAAGTTTGTTTAAAAGTCTGCTTGTTGATGATTTTGTGTTGTTTTACCTTGTGGGTTAAAAAAATCCACAAAAACTTCAATGTGTACTGTTTGATGTGCTTGGAAGTGGTGCATAAATATACACACTTTTCTTCGGTTGTAAATGACCCCAACAGAAAAGGGTTTTAAACATAAACACAGTTTTACAGATCTTTTGTTAAATACCCACTGACCAGTATGGTTTTTAGATGCTTACTGCTTGAAATTCTTGGGGTTTATTATTTGAAAGAATTTCTTACTAATATCCCTGAAATTAATATTTCTTTTAAAGTATTTGAACCATGCATGTTACTTTTCTGTTCCTAAAAGGAACACTTTTGTGTTATAGATAATAGGTCAGATTACTGAGTTATTTTGGGGTTGCTTAGTTCTGTTGTTTTCTTTGTCCTTCCAGAAGTGAGCACTTCTGTATCATATTATCTGAATTACAGCTTTTGTTTTCAGCTGTACTGCAGTGTGTCCAGCTGCAAATAATACAGGTGCCATTATGAAAATAAAATTTTATTTGTTTTTAAAAAAAAAAGTGGGAGCACAAGCAGATGCTTTAGTGCCTTCTTAAAATGCGGTATTTTCTAGAAACTTGTATGTGCTATTACTCATTTTCAGCTAAATCTTACATGATCTCTATTGCTGTTTTGCCACTACCGTACTGTAGACAAGAATGCAAGTGATTTGTCAGAATGGTTGCTGTATTCACTTGTTAAAATACTAAAGTTCCATTTTTCTTTCTTTTTTTTTTTTTTTTTTTTAAGAAGTGACTTACAGATAAAAGCAAAGATGCAGTTTGGGGACCACCACTGTACAAAAGTAGTAGCTGAACACAAAGCATTTTGTGATCACCTGCATCAAAGACAGCCCTTTATAGACATTTAATCTACATTTGGATGGCCTTAATTAATTAATAATGACCTGTCCCTCATCTTGTCTTATATCTATTGGGTAAAACAGAAGGAATTGCATGTAAAGAAGAGGGCAAAATAATTTGGGGAGAAAATTCTAATTACAGAGGAGCTAAATGGTAGAGGTTTTTTTTTTTTTTCTCATTCTTTGTGGAGAAAGCAAGTAAGAGAGAATGGCAAAGCAAATATTTTTGTCAAGGTAAACGTGGCTTGTGTTCTCAGAGCTAACTTAATTGGTTGCATGAGATTTCTTAAGAGTCATTCCTTTAAATCTTACTATTTTTAATACAACTTAATACAATCAAATGACTTAATTGCCTTAACTCTTAGGAAGAGTTATTGTTGAATACAATACGGTTGAAAAAAACCACAATAGCATACTAGCTAGTTGGTTTCAATTCGATTTTTTTAACTTTGTGTAGTGAATTCTTCCAAAAAGAAGAAAACCCACCCCATATTACAGGGAATGAAAAAATTGCCCAATTCCTAAGTCAGTGAAACCCAGTTTGATTGTGAAGCTGCTTAATCACTCTTCATTCTCAGTAGGATTTAATGTTCTTGCCAGTGTGTACATTTAAGACTATAGAAAATGCTTTACCATGTAAAGTATAGACAGTAATTTTTGTGCTGTTGGCTGGTAAACAGCTTATTCTGATAAAAGAGTGACAAATCTGTATGCTTACAAGAAGACTGTGAAGGATTGTGTCTTGCAACAACAGCTGTGTTATTTATGATGTGTAAGTAGCATAGAGCAAAGAGATTGTATACTTGTTATCTTTGGTACCGTTTCACTAATAAAATCAAGTATTTTAGAGGGAAGTTTCTGCTAGTACATACTTATTAAAGGAATATTTTTAGTTGATCTGGGTCTCATTCATGCAGCTGTTTTACTTAGAAATGTCTATACCAGTGAAAATACAAATGTATTATAGTATCTTTGAAAAGCTGGGTTTCTTCTTAGGGAGGAATTATAATTCTTGCGGTGTATCATGTTTCAGCTGATACTAGCTTGATTTCTTGAGTTTTGTTATCCTGAAATTGCATAGTCATTGTAAATCAGTTGCAAAATATATAAAGGATTGTGTACAGTTAGCTAACAAATGTACCTTTGGAAATTAATAGTTAAGGATGGCAGTCTTACTAACTTATCCCACTTACAAGGCCATGTGCACCACACTGTTACATTGTTTGTGAATTAATAATCCCCTTACCAAAAGCCTGTTGTTTTTTTTCTAAAGGCAAAACCCCAAAACAACCACCCACCAAACACAGACATTTCCTCCCCACCTCAAGTCATATTTTCTTAAAAATGCTGTATTTTCTGGGTTTGCTTTGTAAATATTGTGCAGATCTGTAGGGTAAAGTTTTGTCTATTTGTATTAGGTGTTTTGCGGTTCCCTTCTTCCTAAAAAGCCACTAGTAGAAAACTACTATTCTGTAAAATGCCTGTTTCTGCAGAGGATTGATCACTTTCAAACTGGTAGTGTAGCACAGTAATGAAGTCTCTGCTTGCTCCAGCAGGATTGTGTGCATCATCCGTTAAATGTGTTCATGCTCCGCTGGAATTGCCTTCATTGTTAACAGGTTTGCATGCTGAGCTGCCATGGTAGATTGCTTGGTTTTGCACTTCATAAATGAGATTATATGGAGTGATGTCTTGAGAACAGTGTAGTTCATGATAGTTCTATTATTTTAAATGTAATTTCATTTGAGTCAGTCTTCATTTGAAAATATGACAGATAATTGCTTAGGAAAGTGATTAGCCATTTTGCTAAGACCATGTGAAGCATGTATGTGTAAGTTTCTGTTAGTGGCTACAGTTATTTCACAGCAGTGTTTCTGGGTTACAGACATTTTTGTAGGATTTTGAGGGAAGAAGATAGAAGGCAACTGCTGGTGACTGAAACAGGATTCCAAGCTCAAAGTAGAAGTGGCTGTGACTTAGATAAGCTCATGAAAGCCAATAGGCTTATGCAATTGTGAGGGATGAAATTTTGATTGCGAACATTATTAGTATGATATGAAAAGAATATTGTTAGAACTAAGGGGAAAAAAAGGCACTTCACTTAGGATATAGAAACTTGAAGAATACTTGAGATATCAGTGAGATGTAGGTTTTACCTACTCATTAGTAACATGCTCTCTTTTAATAGTAGTTTCAGATAGGTACATCTGAACTAGCTTTGAATTATCTGGCTAATAGCAACAACCTGTGCGCAGCTTGGATTCTGAAATGAGCTGTGGTCACTTGTGTTTCCTCTGCTGTAAAGAAGGTAAATTCCATAGCCTGTAGCATCGCTTGCATGGCTTGCTAGTGTTCCCTGGGCCAGTTACATCTAAGGCAATACCTGAAATAACTTTGAAACTGCAAATGTTTGTTGCATGGTAGCTTCTCTGTGTTGCCTTCAGCATGTACTGGTATTTTTGTAATAGTTATTAGATCTAGGGTTTTCTGTGGTTGTCTTTTGATCTGAGGAGGAGATAAGAAGCAAAGGCTGCTTTGTGTGATGAAATTTTGTACTTCATACCTGTCCTTATTATTCTGTACTTTTTTCATTCGTGTATGGCTGTTGCAAGCAGTAATGCCACAGTGATTGATACATATTTTTTAGGACTGAGTCATCTCTGCATCACTGTTTTCTTGTTAGTTTGTAATCAAGCAAGGTTAGAGTTCATGTATTTTAATTTTGCTAGCCATTCACTTGGGGATTAAAAAAAGACAAATAATCTTGAATTTTGTAAATTTTAGTGTGAAAATTGCATTATAGCAGTAAACCAGCTAATTGTGAATTCTGAACAATGACTTGTAAACTGGGGCATATTATGGGTACTGCCTGCCACTTGGTGTACTTCCAGTTTTATAGTAATTTATTATTGCCTTTGGTGTTACCATGATTTTAAAAGTGAGAATTGGACTTAACTGACACAAATGCTGAGACCTGTAAATGGCTAAGGTAATGTAGGCACTTAGTTCAGAAAGATGTGGTTTTCTTACCAGGGGCTGGAGCATGGGCAGTTGAAATTTGTAGAT
Source organism: Myiopsitta monachus (assembly GCA_017639245.1). Classification (NCBI taxonomy): domain Eukaryota; kingdom Metazoa; phylum Chordata; class Aves; order Psittaciformes; family Psittacidae; genus Myiopsitta; species Myiopsitta monachus. Next base: position 22,865,062 of record CM029941.1, read on the forward strand.
ACCATTATTACCTAAAGAGAATCTAAAATTTAATTTTGTTTGCTAATGTATGTAAACAGACAAAAAGTTTTGAGCCTGTACCTTAGGTTTATTTTTATATGTTGAAAACTGTAATTAAAATAATATTGAAAACTAAGGCACTGTATGAAAAGGTGTTTGTTTTTGGTTTTGGTTTGTTGTTTGTTTTTTTTTTTAATGTAAGATACCCTTTCAGTGGTGTTTAATTTTAAACTTTAAAAGATGTCTTTGCATGCAGTGTTTATTTTTACTTAATGAATATTTCATTTGTAGGCAAGTCCTGTTGCAGGATCGGAGCACATTTGTCTGGGGATTTCTTCAATATTCTCTTCAATATAAACCAGCTTAATATAGTTGTCTGACAATCTGTGGAGGCAGCTACTTTCCACCTAGTTTGAGACACACCTCCAATACTTCTATCCTGTATTAAGTAAATACTACAGTTGAGAAGCTATCTACAAACTTCAGCTTCCACAGTGTTTCCTGACTGTGAACTCTTACTCTGCAAGAGGAAAAAAATCCTTTTTACTTAAATTGTCATCATAGTTTTATCATTGTTGAGCTTAATACAGGAGAACATGGACAGCAAAACTAAGGTTTTAGCTGTTTATATATTTTCTGGTATGTTTCAGCTTAAATTTGTTGCATTTTTTATGTTAATCTAATGCCAAAGACACAAGACTTGAGGATTTTGGTGTACGAAGTATGTTCCATGGTAAACTTGTTAATGAAATTAACCTTCAATTGTAAATGTTGCATATGTTTTTTTTTTTTTACATGAAAGACTTATCAGCACTTATCAGCAGGTAAAAGAATGATTGCAGCTTCATTTCTTATCCTTCATGTCGTTTATAAGGCTGCCAGTTAAGTAACTTTCTTGTGAGCTGTTGCTCTACTCAATAAAAGCTTTCTTAGTGCAAAGGTATGGAACTGCTGCTGCACTGATGAGTAAATTATGGGCCACTTAGAACTTGCTCTTTCATAAACGCATAATTTTCATAGTAATCAACAGAATGAGTGATCTGCTCTGGAAACATCAAGAGAGTAACTTGACTTGCACAATTCATGTAGTCTATCAGTATATCCCTTCTGGTATTTTTCCCACTGATGCAGGAGCTAGGATTTGTTACACGCAGCACCTATGACAGTCTGCGCTTGGGTGTACCTCAAGAGCCTAAGCAGTAGAGCAGCAAAAACTGTTTCCCTTGTCTAAGTTTGGTATTTCTGGTAATAACATAGGTCTTTCAAGTTTAATAAACATTACCAAAATGGAACAAATTTAGTTTATTTTTGCATTAGTGAAGCAACTATGAAATGATACAAGTAAAGAAATTTCAAATGCCATTATGTTGTTGCTGTTTTTGTAAATAGTGCTCCAAAGTTTTAATGGTGTCATAAAATCCCTTAATTTGGACGAGATACAGCAAATAGCTGTGCAGCAAATCTACTTTTTTTAATTTATTAGGCTACATCTGCCCCGGAGAGTCAAGTGCTTTGTAACTAAGTCTCTTGGGACTGATACTGACAAGAATATTACATGAAAGGTGGTGAGGAGTTAACTAACTAAATGTATCATCACTGTTTAGTTAAATCACCTGGCCTAGCAGGAGATATTCTTCTCCAGAGAAAGCTACCATAGTTCCACAGGGAAGTTTGTCTTTTGAACAGGAAGTTCATGCAGATATTCTGACAGTACATGTCAATTTATTGCCATGGATATTTTTCATATTAAAATTCACTTAAGCTTCCCTGTTGCTTTGTACAATGTGTGAGAGTCTAAATAACAGGCAATGGTTAAGGAGCAAAAGTTTGAGATCTGCTTCTCAGCATAACTTGTTTGGTAGGGATCTGATCTAGTGATTTTTGAGAGCAGTTATGTCTTTAATGAGAGTTGTGGCTGGCTTAATTCCTACGGATCAGGTGATTTAGTCAACACATCTTCAGTCTAAATAACTGCATTTTACCATGCTGCTCCTCTGAATGTGAAAGGAGAAAAAAAAACACATCTGAGAAATATATTGAGATGTCTTAGCAGTGGTTCGAAATCATATGTGGTTCAAAATCTTGTATGACCTATTTGTAATATATGCTACCTAATCTCATTAAGTAGTTAAAAAAAAGTTCTCTTTAGAGGGGGGGGATGGAAAATTGGCTAAAGAAGTGTCAGTCTTAAAATCAAACTTTCTTGTGTAAATGGCTTGGTTTGCCTGCTTGTTTTAAGAAAGCAGGCAGACATAAGTGTTGGTGGTAGACCTTTCTTAAATGTGCTGCTTCAGTACCAGACGTGGGGAAGACTGCGTCTCCTTCTGGTTTTCTCTCTACAAATTTTACTTTTCATTTTTAAGGTAGAACCTAAAGAAAACCTTTGAATTTTACTGAAGTAGTATTTTAAAGGGTTGCTTCAGATTACTGGATTTAGAAGTTCAAAGCACATGTGTTGGTCTACATGAAATGTGAACATTGAAAGAATGTATAATCATCTGTTTTGTCAGATTTGTCTTACTATGATGAGGTAATATTTTTTCCACAATTGCTCCTCTGCTTTGTTCAGTTTTGTATGGCTACTCATCTTACTTTAGACTTCTTTAATAAGTCTTCTGAACTGTTGAACACTTGTCTTTCTATCAGTGTGGTGTTTTCCTCACAAATATTCAACTCATTCATCCCAGTCATCCTGTAGGGTCTCATCAAGACTAAATAAGGACTAGACTTGTCTGAACTGTACTGTAAATCATACTAACCCATGTTAACAGATTCACCTCAGGCAAAATGATCAGTATTTCTGAATGAACCATTAAATGGAATGAGCAGGAAGATATTATGAGATAGTACATATTAACAAGGAACAAACATGCAGTGCTTTTTGGTTCGTTTTGGTGTGCCCAGTTAAATTTTCCTCTCGCCAAAGGAGGTTTGTGGTATAAAAGTTATTAGTTTATTGAGATGCAAAGAAGAGGGGGTGGCCTCTACAGAAGATGTCAACTGGGTGTTCATGATGTTAATTGTAAGGTGTGTTACTTGATCTGTCCAAGTTTCATTTGTACCTGCAAGGGGATCCTCTGATCTAGTAAAGATCCTTATGACTGTGATATGATTGTGCTGTTGCTTAATCTCCAAAGAGAATGGGAAGATGACAACTATATGACCTGAACTGGAGACTGCTTTATAGTGCCATTTCTCAGATAATGTGGGACATGCAGTAAGTCACTGAAATACTCTGTTCTCTCTTCTAATTTAATAACTGGAGTTAGCATTCTTGCTTTATTCAACTGAAGTGTGGCTGTGCTGAATTTATTAAAGTATACTTAAGAATCTTTTGATGGAAAAAAATGTTAGACCTGGATCATTGCATTGCACTGAATGCTTTAGAAATGGGCATTTACCACGCTTTTATGGCTAGGTGGAAGATGGTAGCCAGATGTTGCATAAGTTAATTCATTCTAATAAATCAGATTCCCTTTGATCACTTTTACCTGGGGTTATTTATAGTTGCAAGCACTATAAAACATAAAATCCTACTTCTTTTATTTAAGAACTTTTTTCTGTCGGATGTATAACTTTATTTCAATAGTAGCTCATAATTGCAATTGGAGAGAGTAGTATATCTCTGTAGAAGTGATCATGTTTCATGGCTTCTATGTCATCCTCTGCCTATAAGATAAGAAATTCTTGCCTTTGTGCTTTTCGTGGAGAGAAACAGACATTTATGAAAAGCATAAAGGCAAAAATTGCTACTTTAAAGGACGTATCATCCTTCCAGATCATAGTTCTCAGGAGCTTTATAAAAGCAGTCAAGTATCATTCCTGTCCCCTGCCTTCCCCAGGTTTAGCAGAGCATGAAAGGCTGAGTAACTGTCCATGCCTGCTGGTTCTATTGTTGATTCATGTTCTGACTTCCAGGCACACACATGAAATGTGAAATGCTTAACATAGGTGATGGAACATCACAGGTGGTGATTATACAGTTAATTTAAGCCATGTAAACTGTGGCTGCTATGTGATGCTTAGCTAATTGGAAGCTGTGACTTTTGGGCCAAGGAAGAGGTTTGGATTTTGGTGTGGAGGATAAGAGCTGTGTGAGATTCATTCTCTTTGTGTATTGTGAAAGTGTGAACTTGTGAGGTAACTTTGGGATGGAGTGGAAGATGAGATGTGTAGATCATGAAGGGTTAATGGCTGTACTGGTTGAAGAGGACTGCATATGTGGAAGTGAGTTGGTTGAAACATGAGTCAGGAATGAAAACAGTTTGCAAGAGGGAGGCCTTGATGTTAGATGGGAACTTAGGCAGGATGCTGATTTGGGGCTTATACAGAAACTTGACTTTACCACTGTGATTTGATAAACTTTAACATCAGGTTTCCACATCACCTATGGTGGTGTTGCTTTTGGATCATTGTGCTACAGTTGATGATATTTCCTTCCCAACACATCCTTTTCCTTTTTTCTTTTTTAAATACAGTTCTTTGTATCACTTAGCAAGACTTCCTAATTGTAGTCTGGGGTTTGTTGTAGCACTACCTTGTTTTGAAAATGTTTCCCTTTGTTGGCTTAGAACACAGACTGGTGGTGTGTCCTGGGAGAGAAAGAACTCTCTAAGATTCAAGCCCTTTAAGGCTTGTTGAGGGAGTTACAGTGGAGAAACAGAAATTTTTCAAGCCAGAATCTGTCCTGGAATTTTAAAAAATAGAAGTGTGAAGTATGGGAAGAGCGTTGTCTTTGAAAATAGCTGCTATATTGCACTGCAGTATAAAATTCAGTGCTGGAGCACCCCCGTTTGAGCTATTGCAGTAATGCCTCAGATACTGTTTGAAATCCTGCACATTTAGACATAGTGTGTGCTACAGGCTTTGTTTCAAGTCTGCAGCAAGGCACCACAATTTTTTTGTACCTGACCACTGCTATTTTAATACCTAATGCAGTAGCAATCTGCTAAAATGCGCTGGAATATGGTGTACCTGTTCATACATTAATAGGTGATACTCTGTGTATGGGTTTCATGGACTTTTTAGTAATATCTGAAATAGCTTCATTTGGACTTCGAGTGTATGCCCAGTTGATTACCTGGTGCTTTGGACCAACACAGAGAGACTGAGCCTGATGTATTCTGGAGCTTTACGTTTGATTACATGCAGCTAATTACCTGATGAAATTTGTTTGAACTGTTTCTTTTTTCGCAGGGGAAAGGTAATTTAAAATGCTTGGGAGCAGGCACATGCTTTTGTTTAATCTAAAGCAGGAGAAAATGAACTATATCTGAACTTAGTCTATGACTGCAATGAGGGTTGTGCTAGCACAGAAAAGAGATAGGAACTGTACAGTTGGATTCAGCTGATACGGCATTAGGCAGTGCACCATGGTGTCTATATACAACACTGGGCCTCTCAGGCAATGCAGTTGGTTTCAGGGCAAAGATACTTTTGGGGGTGCTGGAAGGACAGACTATACAAGTGTAAGGCTATAAGGACAAATAAACAGAGTATCTTCTGTTTTGTTCCTGGTGCTTGGAGTTCTGTTAACTTGTTCTTTGCATCCAAAGCTTCCCTTCTTTTTCCTTGAAGTTTTCCAATAATCAGCCAGTATTAAAAAAAATCCCAAACAACAAACCAAAATCAAAACACAGCTGTTCTTGGAAGTTGAAAAACTAGTATTCTGTTAAGACTGCAGCTGCTTCTGCGGTGTTGCTTCTGTGGTTGCACTTTTCTTGTTTACATTTGCAAAATTCCAAGGGTCTTCTCACCACCACTGAATGACCATTGAAATAGAGTGAATAGAATCTTACATCACCGGATTGTGTTTTAACTGTCATTGGAGCTTTTCTCAGCAGCCGCGAAATCTCTTATGTTAGTAGTGGAAATATTTTTACTTTTTCCTAGTGAGATCTTTAATGGCAGTGTTTGTTTTCATTGAGCCAATGTATCTCATGTAAATTTTATCTTAACTTTTCCACAAATGTTCTATAGCATTGGACGAACATTTCCATGGCACAGCATAACTGGACCTAACAAATTAGAGCTTCAGAGTGACTATGTGCTATTGCTTTAGTATTTATGAGTCACTAGCCCATGCAGTGTTGAGAAGCCACAATACAGTGTGTGGCTAGATATGTAGCTAGTCTATGTATGTTGTATGGGCATTGGCAATTACAACTGGTTTGAGACAGCTATGATAATTAAAAATTGCAGAAACATGAGTAGCCTCTGTTCCAGAATTGAATGTGTGGTGCTTGAATATGACATGCAGAAGTCACAGTATGAGTATGAAGCATTTAAATGTAACATGTGGAAGTCACAGTGCCTACATTCAAGATAGATGTAATGCACCAAAGCCATCTAGATAGTGAAAGCAAAGCCACAGGTGTCATACTAGAAGGGAATTATTGAGCTTTACAGTTTCAAGATCTGATGACAACCAGCCACCATACACTTGAAGTGAATGCCAGAATGGTTATTTAATTGCAATTCACAAGAAAGTTGAAGGTTGCTAATAGCTGAGTATCTTGGCTTGAACCATGACCAGCAAAATTTAACAGTAGCAGTCAACTGTTTGGGAAAGGTCAGAGAATACCCGTAAGATCTTTATGGTTCTGCTATCCATTTCTCTATGAGCAACATATCAAAAACTGGCTGCAGCCTACAAGCTATCAGTTGAAATAGCATGTGTGCTACTCTCCAGCCTGCCTGAACTCCAGTGTTTCCAGTACGGGCCTGAACATGTTTAATCACAGTTTCCCTGGCAGTTTGTTTCTGTCCTGGTCAAGGGAAAGCTGTGTGTGAGAAAAGTAGAGAGCGCAAGTCTCATGAGAAGCAGCTGAGGAAACTGGAGTTATTCAGTCTAGGGAAAAGGAAGCTTGGGGGACCCTTATCGCTCCCTGCAATTGAGGGACTATCATCTCTTCTCCCATGTAGCAAGCAACAAGAAGAGAGGAGATGGCTTCAAGTTGCACCAGGGGAGGTTTCAATTGGATCAGGACAGGTTTCTTCACTGAAAGGGTTGTCAAGCACTGGAACAGGTTGCCCAGGGCAGTGGTGGAGTCTATCCCTGGAGGTGTTTAAAAGACATGCAGATGTGATGCTTAGGGACATGGTTTAGTGGTGGGCTTGGCAGTGTTGGGTTAAGGGTTGGACTTAATGATCTAAAAGGTCTTTTCCAACCTAAATGATTCTGTCGTTCTATTCTGTGATTCTACGAAGCAGTAAAAGGGTCTCTGGGTATGGGTGATGTGAATGACCGTTTCTAGTGTGGCAGGTAGTTTTCAGTTTTAGTAATGAAACTTGTGCTTCCACAGTAGAAATAAAATAGATATGGGGATGAGTTTATTCCATGCTCTCTGCCTCCCCCCACCCCCTCTTTTTCTATTCCATTGGCATGGTTTGATTTAGAAGCATTGTCTTAGAAGCAGTCTTCTGTAAACAGTGCTCAGAAGAGACTGATATAAGCTGTCCCAGGTTTTGTTACCCACTTTCATACAGATGCCATCAGTGCAGTACCAGGACACAGTTAACATCACTCAGGCAGTAGACAAACAGTGCCATGAACAGAGGGAAAACCAGGTAAACCAAGAGCTTGTGGCACAAGCAAGAGCTTTCAGGCAAGTATCTTCTGTAAATACAGGACTTTAATGAAGTGTTTCACTATTTTGCAATTTTTGTGGCAGTAATGGGTTGACTGAGATTGACAGGATTCCCCTGTGCTCTTTGCTTTCAGGTGGACTCTCAAGTGCAGATGCCATAGTGCCACAAAGATGTCTTTTAAGGTTGCCAAAGTACCCCAAAGGCTTAGGATTTTAGGAGATTTGTAGCTATTCTGTAATTATTCTATTAGTTAATACAGAGTGAAAAAAACCCCTCTGGAATACTGTGGTTGTGGCAATCTCTTACTCCAGGCTGAGTAACTGTTTATCTTGTCTCTGAAACTCTGGTAGTTTTCAGTGCTATCTGAATACTGAACTGTAGTCTGACCTGAAGTGTAAAAACACCCCAGAACCCCAGCTCCCCAAGCTCCCAAAACAACAACAACAACAAAATCCCCATGTCTATATTACATTAAAATATGCAAGAAAATCATCTACTCTGGATACCAGGAAAAATAGGTATGTACTAACTTTGCTTTGTGCATGTTTTTAAAGGCCATATTAGAGACTGTATATTACATTCCTTTCTTTGTAAATATAAAATGCTTAAACGCTGTAACCCTGCAGCATAATGCCCCATGCTATAAATCACTATGCTATGTGCCTCCAGACCTACAGTTAATTGTCTAAACTTTTACAGTGTCCAAGTTCTCACTATTGCTAACACTGGTTCTGAGCTTCCATATTTGCTGTTTTGCTCCTAACATAACAATACCAAAGCTGAGAACACTGAAGCTAAGCATCCTGCTGAAATCACCTGAGCAGTACTACAGCACATGAAATATCTATTTGTAGAGGTAGGCAGGCTTCTGCAGTCTGTATATGCATACTTTTCTATAAACTGCCTGAAGAGGTCAGCCAGTTAGGCTATGTGATTGTTGTGGATTCCTTACAACTGAGCTAAAAATTCCTACAGAAGAACTAAACAACAACAACAAACAAACATCGTTCCACTTCCTCCCAATTGAAGTTAAGCACATGAAGAGATTTAAAAGCCTGCTCAAACCTTTGAGGTGGTCTGGGGAATGCTCCTGTTACCCCTTCATTTAATGAGCAGAAGTAACAGGGATAAGTGGTAACAGGTAGATTGCTTTGTGGCAAAACAATGCATTTTAACTGCTAAGAAAGAACAGTGCAAACTCCAAAGTGAAATACAGGTTGGTTCCTACTGTTCCTAACAGACACAGAGAGATAGATAGAGAGTGAATATAAATAAGGGAAGTGAATAAAACAGGTTTTGTTTTGAGGCCTCACTAGGTCAGTCAAGCAGGACATACACAATTTCTTTAAGCTTTTTGTAAGCATGGCTATTCTGTAATTCATACTTCCTAATATGCATGAAAGTATTTGTGTGAATGTGAGTTGTCCTTCACTTTTAATGAGAGAATTTTTAGAGCTGTCTGTCTAAGGAGCCTCTGGTGCTTACAGTACAGCGGATCAATTTCTTTCTCCACAAAATAATTATAATAAAATGCTCTGTAAACTAGAGAGAACAACAATAAACTGAGTCATCTACAATAGCTGCAAACCATTAATGTCTACAGAGTTCATGGGTGGGAAGCTCTTGTAAGCTGGAAAACCAACTCAAACTCCTTGTGCCAGAAATACATGATGGAGTCAAATAGGATATTAGAGAAGACCCTTTTATTCCCTATATCCCAGTGATTTCTCCTCAGTACAAGCTATGGAGGGTTGAATAACAACTATCTATTCAGCTCTTGAAGTCTGTTCAACAGATACCATCATTACATGCAGTGTGAAATGGTAGTGGCAACTACATCTCAGAACATGAATGGATTTCTATGCCTGTGTAGATAAACATGAGAGAAATAGCTTGAATTTAAAGCAAATAAGAACTCCAGCACTAATAATGAAACTTATTATCATCCTCATTTACACAGTGCTATTCATCTATGATAAATAAAGGTGTAAAGTTCTAATATATGAAGCATTTAATGGTGCTTTACACAGATGGATAAGTATAATTTTCTATTCCTATATTGAAGGCTTTTCACTCTTTTGGCCAGCTTTGAACAATTGGACAGCTTCTTTTGGGGTGGTAGACACTTCTGCTGGAATTTTTACTGAAGAAATTATCAGATCTGAAAATCAGATCTCAAACTGGTCATAGTGAACTCTCCTGATGACATTGTGCCTTGAAATGGCTTCCTGAGTGCCCCAGGGCTAAGCACCTGACAAGAGGTACCTCACTGGGAGGTTTTTCATACAGTTCCTGAAAGTTTTGCCTGTGTGAAGACAGTAGGATTTTCCACACAATTGACTGGGGTGAAATAGCTAATATAATTATATAATGAATCTATCTCACCAAGGAATTTTATTGAAGTAGATACTATTGTCACAGCTGTCCTACTGTAGGCTTAATTATAGGTTTAAACTAACAATAGTGTGTGTGACTTTAAACTAACAGTAAAATACAGTAAATTGTTCTAACTTGCTAACATATAGAGAGAAAGGCATGTCCAGCTGACGGGGGAAGGAACATCACAGGATTTATAACAACTAAGGAGACAGTAAATAAGACCAAGGATGCCAATCTTCAAGATGATAGCAGAGTGGCACCCAACATGGAGCAGAACAGAAGCAAGGACATACCAGCTGCTAACTCAGCACTGGGACCTTGCAAGCATGTGCGAGGACTGAGGTCATTCGATAAACACAGTGAGGAAGAGTATTGGCGACCACCAGAGACCCCCACTCAGCAAGAAAGCGCATGAGTAATTAGGATCCAAATATTATAATTACTTCATGGAAATATCATGAATATGTAAATAATTTCATGGGAAATCTGTAAATGTGTATGAATATGCTAAATATACAGCTGCTGCTGGCAAGTAATGAGGGCGCTCTCCTTTGCAAAGCAATTTGCATGTGCACTCAGTGCTGCAATGAAGAGTGCTGCTTTCTAAACTCCAAATTGAGTCTTAGAGAATTTCACTGACCAATTTTTACAGTAACACTGCATGATCCTAATGGCTTCATTCAAGCATTAGAGGTTTTGGAACTGGATTTTACAGTATGGGAAATTATGTTTTGAAATTTGAAAAAAATATGAAGAAATCATGGCTTCAGTTTGAATTGACTTTTCCCATGAAATTTGGTCCAGATGGCAAGAGTGCCAGCTGGTTTTGTTTGAGGTAGTCATGGGGAGCAAACAAACGCTCATGCTCAGTTTGTGCTGGCTTACTGCTTAACTCCATTTTCAGATGAGGATGAGCAACTCTTGCAGGCAGTTTCACTGTCAAGCTCATCAAGGCTGTTTGTCTGATCTCCATGCTAGTGTAGTCACTCAAGAGTGGTACTGTAATGGAAATGATTCCTTCTTTTTCACTTGTTACTACTTCTTCAGGGATTTCTTCCTGCTTTAGGCTTATGTCTGAGTTATTGCTAGGTTCTTCTGACTGGCCAGTGTTATATTTACTATCTTCTCCACCATCTGTAAAGAGGTCTAACTTCAAAGGAGCCTTTGTGTCATGCTCAATGACATAAAGACTGGTGGTAACATTGTCTGACAGGGCCTGAAGCAGTGACCTTGAAACAGGTTTCCAATTAATCTGCAAGATGAAACAGGGAGAAAGAATAATTTTAGTGTCATAGAATAATAGAAACGTTACAATTGGAAAGGACCTTAAGATCATCTAGTTCCAACCCCCTGCCATGGGCAGGGACACCTCACACTAAACCATGCCACCCAAGGCACTGTCCAACCTGGCCTTGAACACCACCAGCGATGGAGCATTCACAGCTTCCCTGGGCAACCCATTCCAGTGCCTCACCACCTTTACAGTAAAGAACTTCCTCCTTATATCCAATCTAAACTTCCCCGGTTTAAGTTTGAAACCATTACCCCTTGTCCTGTCATTACAGTCCCTGATGAAGAGTCCCTCCCCAGCATCCTTGTAGGCCCCAATGCTCATGTATCATACTTTTGTGAAATGCAACTGTCAATTTAATGAAATAAATAACAAAAAGATAAGAGACAGGCAGCCTGACCCTACCTATATAATATGCTAACTAATATATTTAATCTTATCTTCACTGATTTTAGAAAATTGAATGAAAAGAGTTGATTTCACTAACTCAGAGGACCATCTTCTCCTCTCCCAAACTAAATAAGCAAGGATTTCTTGCTTTTATGTGTGATTGAGACAAAATGTAATGGTGATAAGATGTAGGCTTCATGATGTGCTATTCGGAAAGTTTAACAAATGTGTTACTATGAAAAGGTGGCAGCTTGAATTGTACAGCAGCTGAATGAGCTTTATCTACCAGCTGCCGCAAGTGGTTTGTTATTCAGCTTAATGCCATCTTGTGATCCAAGGGTTAGATGGGTACCTTGGGTTACAAGTTTTTGCAAGTCCTACATGATTAAATGGAGAACAGTTTGTAAGACTTCTTTTCCACTTTGTTCGTTCTTCTGGGTTTGCCCGCTTTTGCCAAGAAGTTCTTCAAATTATCGCCAAGCTGGTAAATTCTCTGGTATAACTACTAGCTTTTTCTTTTAGCTCTTGTTTTTTTCCCCTCAGTTGTTCTCGATTTGTTAAAACTGTTATGGTTCTTTTGCAAGAAATAAAAGTGTATTGGTTTTAATTTTCTTTCTTTTTACAATTTGTATTCTAACTTGGAAATTAGTATGCTATTCTTTGAATTCTCAGTAATCCCACATAAGGTATCTCTATATTTCTCTTGTAAAGGGATAAGTAGACACCTCTGCACGTTCAGATTTTGCCTTGTTTTAAATAAAGTCCTGTGTGATATGTACCTCCATTATCGTATTTACTATGAGCAGCAGCCCAAACTCTATACCTACCAAATCTAAAATAAGCTCTATGTGAGCTTCTGTCTGAAAAAGGCAATGATGGATGAAGATGAAGCATCATCTTTGAAGAATCTTATCTAACCATGAAGAACAGGACACTGACAGGGCAGCTGGCTGGCCATCTTGGTCCCTGTAGTTCATTTTCCTGGGCTCTGTGTCTGACTGAATGGAGAGGGTTCCCAATTCTTCCTACTGCTCTGTATGGTGGGATGTTATCATTGCCTTTGATTGCAATAAAGAATGCTCTGTCTGGATTTAAAGTACAAATTCTCTTGCCACCTCTCTGGACTATATGTGTGTGTCTGTCAAGAGCTGTTACATTGCTCAACTACCTGATGGGATTCAGTCTTGAAAAAAACTGAAAATAGAATAAATATACAGAATATAAGATTTACTCCTTGCCTCCATTTTATAATGCTCATTTTGGGAATACTTTTCTCCACATTTCATGAAATGTTCATATCAGATTACTTCTAGGGAATATATCTGGAATATATCTTTATTTACTGTCTCCTCACATAGAACTTTTTTACTTTCCACCAAGCTCTTACCTGATACCTGTAATTTCTGTTTCTGCCATGTTATCAACCTTAACCATTTTGCTGTACCAGTCTTGGCTAATATAGACTTCATTTTCTTTTATAGTTGCTTTGCCTCCTCAGGAGTAGCTTCATGCATTTTAAACAGGTATATTTTGCTTTTAAATTATTTGCTTTTGAGCTACAAATGCCAAATAAAGTTCTGTCCTCCCAGAAAAATCAAAGAGATTTAGAAAAGGGAAGCAAAAATATAATGGTTGGTGGTCTGAGACTTGGGAGATAAACTTCAGTCCTGAAATTCAGGTACCCTTTCCAAAACACATGTGAAAGCCATGGGCAAGGTTTGAACAAGCTGCTGAGCCCTGGTGTCTTTTGACTAGTGGGAGGTCCTCAGCCAGGTACCAGCTGACCAGCCAAAGCCCCTGGATTGCCCTTTAGGCTGGTAGAGTCTGAGGAATGAGAAACAGTTTTCAGAGAACGCCATTTACATAGCCTTCATCGTGAGATTTCTCTGGAATTAGGCCACAATATTAGTTTGTATTTTGTGTAACTTGTACTTAATTATCAGTTCTGTTGGTGGAAACTGACTGGATAGAAAACCTGTATTTCTCTCTTTGGATTCCATGTCCACCCATTCAACTTGGCTTTGTTCTCTTATCAACCATACTTTTCAATACACTCTATCATGTTCTAAAAGAAGTCTGAGAAGCTTTACCAGATTAAAAAGTGCATACAACCTCTGGCTAAACAACACTAAACCCTCCTCAGTCCTGTATTTCTAATATTACCCTAGCTTCCCAACAGTTGATATTAGACATTTGCTGGAGGAAATTGTGAAAAGACCAATAACTAGCATTACTGATTAATCACTAGAAGAATCTCCTTTGTGTATTTTTTCACACCATCAAAAGAGCACTTGCCATATTTTGGAGTGCACTGCTGTTTCTTGGACTTGGTACGCTGGGCCAGCATGATATTTTTAGCCTGTAAAGAAATATTTAAATTTATTTTCAGGTTAATTGACATATCATGTTAATTTAAACTAACTCCCATTTATACATAACATTTTATTGGTGTTTTTGTATGATCATAAAAACAAGATGTTCTATGATGACTATTAAGCATAATGCCAATTAAAATCAGAAGACCAAGCTTGGTAGTCTACACCAAAGTGCTGAGTTAGTGACAATTAGAATCTTTGTTTAAAGACAAAGGAGCTGTGACAGGAGCTGGTAATGTCTCTTTCTATACATTTAGTCATTGTATTTTCCTGATTTTCTGTCATTTCCACAAAACCTCCATCTTCCTTGAGGACTTTGGGACACCCAGGAGGATGTTTTTTTTAGTAAGTATTTGTTCCTGGGCTTCCAATTAAAAGCTTACTTTCCCTCAAAGAAAGAGAGAGCAAGATATTGCTGTTCTTATTTTTGGTACAGTGACACTGGTGGCCTTGAAGTAGGTCTCCCTGGTACCTTCTGACCAGAACAGGGGTACGCCACAGCTCCTGCTCTTTCCTAATCATTTTGAATTTGGCTTTTTCTGGGAAGGGGTTTGTAAGGTAGAGCTGAGTTTTTCAATAGAGGTGTTCAAATGAGTTTCAGCTGGCTGAAAGGTCTTCCATCAGAACCCTCTTCTTCCTTGCATTGAAGGGCTCAGAAACAAAAATGGCAACAAGCTGCATGTTTTCCAGCCTCCTTGGTCCCCTGCCATCATGGGTACCTCAGTCATTGTCCTCCCTGTCCCTTCCCAAGCAGACAGGCTGCAGTGGTGACCTGACTATTATTCCCACTGCCCTGGGATGCTGGCGCTGGCCACAGTCTGTCAGGGTCTAGCTGTGATTTCCCTGTGGAGGAGCAACAGAGGGGTGGGATGGGAATTTCAGAAGGAGTTTCTGCTCAGCTGACTGGTCCCATTGGCACCAGTTCACCCCTGGCTTCTCATGCCTGACTCCTGTGGGAGTGGAAGAAGATAATCTCTTGCCATTTTTGAAGTGATCTCCCTGTCAGTAGCTGCTCTCAGAGCACCCCTCTCTGAGTTTTGTGCGATGATTCATGTCCATAAGTGAAAAACTCAACGCAGCTGTGAGAGACTGTGGGAGGCTGTGTAGCCCATCACCCTGCCTTAGTGTTGGCTTCAGCATTGTCTGGTTTTCAAATCAAACCTAGATTTCATTAGCTGAAATGTACTTTGCCTCTGTTTAGCCTGTGGTTTGAGGTGAAGCCTGGGGTTGCAGAGTTACTGGTTCTCTGATCTAGCTGAAAACTTATGTGTAGGTCTCAGAAGTTATTGTCAAAGACACTGGATCAGAGTTTGGTAAAATCTGAAAAGGCAGTGCACCCGAGACTTATGTGGAGTGCAGCCTGTTTCCCAATGGCAAGGGCAGGAGTTTAGCCTGATGCGTAAGC
The DNA here is from genome assembly GCA_017639245.1 of Myiopsitta monachus. NCBI lineage: Eukaryota > Metazoa > Chordata > Aves > Psittaciformes > Psittacidae > Myiopsitta > Myiopsitta monachus. Next base: position 22,880,492 of record CM029941.1, read on the forward strand.
TGAAATGAGCTATCTCTTGTGGTATGGCTTTCAAGCTATGGTTTGTGCCATCTGTCTGTTCTGTCCTTCAGCAGCTGTGTTTTCAGCTTCTGAGGCTGGTGCTTTATAAAAAGTAGAAAAAGGGAGTGTAGTTTTCTAGGACACCAAAACCGTAATATGAATAGCTGTATGAAACTAAGCTTATCAGAAAATGAACATTAGAACCCATTACTATGCAAACCATTTTTCTTATATGCCCCTAATATTGCACCTCAGATTAATTTGGGGGGGGGGGGGCATACTTTATTACTACAGAGAACAATTTCTCCTAAAATAAGAGGACCTCATCCATATCTTACTATGGATGAGGCACCCTAGTTACTCTTTTTTCTTCCTACTCATCCATCTGTTACTTCTACTCATTATGTGCTTATGTGCATAATTCATACAGTTGACATCCAATTGTGTTTGCAGAAAACTGCTTAGATGGCAACATCAATTTGTGCATGCCACACAATGGAATTTATTTTTGTATTTCAATAGAAGAGATAATTTTCAGTTGGGAATGAAACTGCAAAATAATCAAATGCATGCTTTTTCCACATATATAACCCATTTCCCACTGTGAAAAATGGTCCTTGCTCTTTTCAAGGGTGTTTGAGACAGGCGGCAGTCAGATAACTGTATTAAAAGCAAAAGATTATAGATTTTGAGAAATTAATTTTATCAGCTTATAGTGGTTTGCAAGTGCTCTTACTTTGTAAATGCATGGCATGGCGTTTGTGTTGTGTGCTTTTTGACTTGCATTGCTTTTAATGACAAAAATGGCCCAGTGCTATGAAACTCAGGGTTAAACAAACTGGAAGTGCTGCTAACAACTTCAGTCAATATTCCCTTACCTTTTAAGCACCAGAGAACAAGTGAGAGGTGCAAAAACCAGAATGAATATCATGCTGAAGCAAAGGCCAGTCACAAAACCTTCAAACTCTCCTTTATCTGATGGGAAACAGAGAGACTGAATCAACTTTATGGTATCAGGTATAGAAAGACTATTTGCCTAGGTAAGAGAAATATTTCAAACAGAAGTCAAACTTTACACATGTTCTGGGATGCCTGTAAGTGAAACCTGGTTAAAATATGACCCAGGTTTTCTGGGGGATCTGGGGCTTTCAGGTTTGTATTTTTAAATACCTAGCCTTACGTGCTGAATTATTAAACCCACTATTCAAAGATAAACATGTTACAAAACCAGAAGTATTCCTAATCCCCATGCTTATTAGGTGAGCACTACATTGTTTAACATTCCAGGACCCTAATGCAGGTCTGCCTTGATGAGAAATCAGTTGAGTGAAAGTGTTTTTTAATCTCTTTCAGGTTTTAGTAGTTGGGTTTGGGTTTTTTGATGAGATCCTACCTGGTCCTGATAATAAGAATATGGCTTGTGTAGTTGGTAGGTACCACACTTTCCCTGTTGGATACATTAAGACAATTTCATCTGCAGTCAGCTGTTTGTCAATCCTTGCTGCAAACCTACATCTCCTATTGCCTATGTTGATACCTGCTTGAGATAACTCCTCATCACACCCCCAAAGGAGATAAAGTGCTTAAAACTTTACTGAAGGTTGATAAAGTCCTGCTTGCTGTGAGCAGGGAGAGCAGTGCTGCTCACACAGGAGCCAAAGCAGCCTGTCATCTGAAGAGTGGGTTGGGTTGAGGTGTTCTTTACAGACAGCTAAATCAAAAGGCTCAGAATAAGTCCAGGAAAGTGTGGTCAGTATGAGATTGTGTTGCAGATACTGAACAAGCCCTATTTGCAAAAAGGCCACTTGCTTTTTCTTTTCCTTCCCACCTACCAACAAAACTTCTTTTTTTTTGAATCAGCTACTTAATTTTGCTTTGAAAGGTATTTGAAAACCTGCAAATTGCTTTGTTACTGAAAAAGCTTTTATGACAAAGAAACCTGAGGTTGTTTTAACGGATTAAGTAACACATGAAATGTTGGGGAGCGGAAAAATATTAAATATAATGCTTAAATTCAGTGTAATTACTTGAATTTTCAAAATGTTGCATTAAGTTAACTCTGCATTTTTGTAGCTTCCTTAAAAGATTCAATCCTATCCTCTGTGTGTTCAATATCCTATTCTATATGATCAATAGGATACATGGAATAAAGCCCTGCAGAAAACCTGCAGTGGAGACACTTTAATTTCTCGTGTTGACTGGAGAAAGGATTGGGGGGGGGGGGGGGGGGAAGAGGGCAAAACCCCTTTTGATTCCAAGGAATATTTTTAATTTATTTTACCTTTCCTTCTGCTTCACACTTTTGGCTATTCAGCTGTTTGTATTTACACCTGCATCCCTTAATACAAAAAAGTTGTAGCCATTTGCATACTTCTGTCTGAATTTCACAGGTTACTTTTCCTGTGCCTGATACCATCTAAGCTTGTTCTTTTATTTCCTTTTTTGTTTAGAAAGCTCCAATTGAATGAAGCTATGGTAAAACCGAATAAAGTCTACTGCAATGCCAGATTCAGTTAAACTGATAAGGTGCTAAAAATGTCTGAGAAGCCATGTTTAGGCAACACTATATGATTGCAAATTATGAGACTTTATAAATGTAAGTGTATTAATCTCAGCCTATCCAGGCACCCTTGAAAAACAAAACTTTTGCCAGAAAACTGTAGGACTTGTTTCATAAAATGTACTTAAATTATTTAAAACTGGGATACTCTGATTAGCTGTCACCCACAATAGGAGCAATTGAAAAAGACTTCTATTTTTTAATGGTTAATGGCTTAGGGAACTGGAAACCAATTTTACATGATTGCTCAGGATTTTGCCAAGAGCAAAGGCTAGTGAACCTCCTTAGTCACAGGCAGAATATTTAAACTGCTGAAATCTATGACAGGAGTCAGTAATAAATAAAGGTATGTGCATATAGCTAGCATAAAAAGGTCAGGAAATGTTTCAGAGATGAGGAGATCTAAGTCTTTCCTGCATGTTAGGTAATGAAGTACAGCCAGAGTTGTTCTGTGATGCATAGTTTACCCATCACAGAAAAACAACTTTGTGTGTTTGCAGTCAGTAAATAAATAATAAAATCTCCTGCATGAGCACTTTGTTACTCCCTGAAAAGTAGGAAAGGGTAGAGAATAATGGCATATATAATGCGTACTGCAAAGATTGATGCTGGGTAACACAGATGCATACAGCTTCCACAGTACCGTATTTTGGAGTGCTGAAAGATTCTGAATGAGTTGGAGGTCCTTCACCCGCGTTAGTGAATCCTGAAATCTGCACATAGTAGCTGGTTTTTTCCTTCAGTCTAGTAAGACGGTAGCTTGTGGTAGAAGAATTGAGAGTAACAACTGAAAAGCAAGAGGGGATGGGGGAGATGATTAGAATAACTCTGATGGTTGAGTCTGTCTCAGTGTAGCTGACTGGGGAAAAGGCAAAATTTCTGTGCCCTAATCTGTATCTGGAGGAAGCCACACCTTGCAGATGTTCTTTGGATGGGTATAATATTTCCAAAAGTACTTACATATGTTTTATATCCGGAGGTAAAAAGCATGAGCTTTTAACACACTAAGGATGTTTAGGTGGTGAAAGCAGAAGTCTGTGTATGCTGCATGACAGGAAAACACACCTAACAACCTGAACAGTGGTTTTCATGTTGACTGTAATGGTTGACATAAGGACGAGACTCTGTAACATGCTTTACTTTCACTCTAGTAGCCAGTAGCTGTTCACCTTAATTAATACCGGTGCTATTATTCGGTATAGAAACAGGTCTGTGCATTCTGCTTCACCTACTTTGTAGGGCTTTCCGCTCAACATTTTTTTTCTGATGGTGCAGTGACTTTTCCCCTAGCCAGAATAATCAACCAATGATGCTGTAGTACGCTGTAGGGCAGAATTACTTTTCAATTTTGCCACTGTGAATTTAAGATCTTCATAGAGGTGGAAATGGTGCTGCAGCCTTGTAGGCTTCCTTTCCCCAAATTCTCTGATAAAATTATTCTTTCTGCCTGGGAAACATGGCAATCAAGTGTCATGTCAGCGAAATGCACAACTGTTAGGGCTGGAAAAGACCTCTGGAGATCAGGGCAAAGGAAAAAATCCCTCATAATTAAATCCAGGCCTGGACACTACCCTTCTGTCTCCTCTTATGCTTTCTTATAGGTATTTGGGTGGAATTGGACACCCTGAAGATGGTGCTTACTTCAGGCTTTTGTTACTTTTTGTGCCCTGTGAAGGCTTAGGCCAACATGAATTATAGAATGCTTGCTGTGCTTCACCAGGTCTCTGGTGCTATTTGTCTCCCATAGCATGTCTTTAACTTTATTTGAAAGTCAGTATGTGCAAAGTCAATGTATTATTATTTATGGCAAGAAGACTTTCCACTGAAGATCAGAAATAAAATGTTTATCAAAAGGAGTATGGGGATTTTTCTTTTTTTATTTCTTTTTTAACTCAAGTGGTTTAAGCTCACAACTATTAATTTCTTTCAGTATGCAGAAGTTCCATCATTTGTAGGCAAACACAAAAGCTATCTATTTAAGAAAAAATTTCTAAACATGAAATAAATAGTAGTGTCTTTGAAAACAGGTAAGAAATACAAACTGTATTCCCTTCTAATTGAGTTCAAAAAAGAAGTGTATAATTTCTTAAGTCCTACAGAAAATCTCAGAGTTGAGCTTATCTGAGTTGCAATGAAATATAAAAGTTTTGTGACTGAAGACTTAACAGCTCAGAAATACTGATAGCATGTATCATCCTTTCAGTGTTGCTAAAGAATTCTTCAGTAGAAGAATTAGAATCTTGAAGTGTAATTTTTAAGGAAATGTTTTCTTATCAATATTTAATACAAGATGATACCTAAAAGACTCTAAGTACTCAGGGGACCATCTTGAACATTAAAACTATAACCAGTAACTGGCCTTTGAGAGGGCTCAATTCCCACAGAAATGTAAGGAACTCAGTACTGTGCCGCAACAGCACTTAATCGTTTATATGAATCTTTCCTGTCATGACTGAGCTGCTGCTTTGTTGTGAGCAGCAGTGACTTACCCAGAGACTTTTTCCTAGATATGTCTGTGTAGCTGATCCGGTATCCCTGGAGAAAGCCCAGACAGTCTTCAGCAGCTATTTGGGTCCACTTCACAAGTGCAGAATGCTTTGTGATATTCAGGATTGTCACATTAGCAGGACCTGTCCTAGGAACTTAAAAATCAGATAAGAATTAAACCTCTACACCAATACTTAGGTTTTAGTCTTGTATGTCTATTGCTTAACTGCTTCCTTGACAGCTCTTTTCCTGATCCTAGTTGTCATAAATCTAACATCAGGGTGAAAGATAAAGGAGAGATCCTATTGAGTAAAGCCCCCTCATCTTAAGCAATACCAAAGTAGGTAGAAACTGTATCTGTCTCATTACTCCAACAGCCACAGCTGTAATCATTTTAACTTGAAATATAAGACACTTCCAAATTGGGATTGGAAAATCTGACTTTGGACACAGTTACTAACTCTGAGACACTCTTTCTGTTATTTTGGTAATGTCTTCTGTAATAGCAATATTTCTGTGGACTTGTCAGTAAGGAACAACATTCAGGTCATTCACTGCCAGAGCATAGCTGCTAGAGCCAAAGGCAATGCTAATTGGACAATGCTGTTAAGCCACCTGGAAAAGAAATTTTATGTAAATTGCTGCAGATAGGAAACAAGAAGAAATAAGAGAGATGAGGTTATACAAAGGGGAGGAATACCTCCTTCAACTGAGTAAAAGTGGGTCACTCCAAAAGTCTTTTCATGTCCTGTGAAACTTTCACACTGACACACATCAGATGCATGTACCATTACTTTGTACAACTTAAATGGCTGAAAATTGTCTGGAAAACAAATAAAGGTACATCAGAGTTCATTGAAAAGTTAGAAATTACAAAGAAGGGCAGGAGAGACAGCAACTGTGCAGCTTTTCTGTATAGTTCTTATTTTCTGAGATTCAAAACATGTTATAAATTTATGGTGTTTTACACTAACTACCGAATATGTGCATCCTTCTTTATTGTCTCTAGAGGGTTACTACAAACATTTCAAAAGCAGAATGAGATGTAACTTTTCTTTTAAAAGACTCCAGACCTATTTGTACTCTCTCTCTGAAAGGCTTGATGTCCTAAAGGAGAAGTAGGGAGCTAAAATGGCTGTTGATATCTTAGTGCAAGGACTGGTATTTCCCCCTCAGCCACCATATTTAAAAGCAAGCAGAACTAGATGTAATGTGGCAGTGTGGATGTTGCAGAAGGACCAAGGAAAACAGTGCATTCATTTGTAGAACTCTGAAGCTAAATGTTCTTTACCGTACATAAAAGCCAGTCCTGCATGGCCTTTGCTAGTGTCACCTACATGATTTTAATCAAGATTTCTGATGATTGTCACGTAAATGATCCTTGGCTGCAGCTCATCATGCCTGCCTTGATCAGCAGAATACTGGAGTTGAGGTCTTAGGCTTTCAGAAGGACAGCCATTGGGGTGAAAAAGTAATCTAAGGGAGACTAAAGAGCAGTTCATAGTTAAAGTTAAGCTTACCTAGACACAAGAGAAATATTTGACTTTTGCTTTTAAAGCCAGTAGTGTTTAGGTCTCCCTGGGATGTAGGCAAGGAGAGACATCATCCCAGCAACAGCAGCTTACATTGCTTGCCCAGCTGTGACAAGAAGAATCCTACTAAAACCTCCGCATTTTGTCTGCCTCTGTGTTACTAAAAATTGGATGATTTCAGTGCTGGACAGAGATAAGAGTTGCACTTATCCGTATCTTCAATTTGCTCTTAAAAATAGGGTGGTTTCTGTTACCTAGTGTGAAGTTTCCAGTAGCTGTAGTTACTATTTTCATGCGCATATCCTCTTTACCCGTGCCCCAGTCAACCACAAAACATTTTGGATTGTATTCTGGAGTCCAGGTGACAACTGCGCTAGTTCCCTGATGTTTGACGTGGATTTGGCCAGGCATGTCTGTGAACAAATATACCATTAGAGATCAATAAACAGGAAAGCAGGTTTCTCTTCTCTTGATTGCTTTCTCTTGCTCTTTTTCAAAGATTATTTAATACACAGTTACCACTGCATGTAATGTAGTAAGTTTTGCATGACTACGTCAGTAAAGGAAACACAACATCTAGTACTTTGCAATGGTGTTTATGAATCCAGTTTTAGTTGCTGTTCATGAGCTTTAATTTCCCAAAACTGCAAAAGGAGAAAGGGCTGTTCCAAGCCTTAGGAAAAGGGAGCTTGATAAGTAAATAACCTTCTAAATAACCTTCTGTGAGCCACTAGTAACTGCTGTATGTAGACATAAAGCAATCGTGAGATAGTGCTTACCTAGGGGAGGAGGAGAAGGGGCTAATTGTGGATTTTAGCCATATAATTTCATATTCCATATATTTTGCATTTTCTATGAGGATGTTAAACGTTTTGACATTTTAAAACACAGATTATTCAAATAATAGGAAAGACCTTCTGACAGAAACTAAGGGCACGGAAGAACAACCTGTCATTTTGGAGTAAGAAGTGGATCTTGTGAGAGACAAGATCATCTTCTGTCTGTATCACAGAATCATAGAATAGTTAGGGTTGGAAAGGACCTTAAGATCATCTAGTTCCAACCCCCCTGCCATGGGCAGGAACACCTCCCACTAAACCATGCCACCCAAGGCTATGTCCAACCTGGCCTTGAACACCGCCAGCAATGGAACATTCACAACTTCCCTGGGCAACTCATTCCAGTGCCTCACCACCTTTACAGTAAAGAACTTCTTCCTTATATCCAATCTAAGCTTCCCCTGTTTAATTTTTAAGCCATTACCCCATGTCCTGCCACTGCAGTCCCTAATGAAGAGTCCCTCCACAGCATCCTGATAGGCCCCCTTCAGATACTGGAAGGCTGTTACGAGGTCTCCACGCAGCCTTCTCTTCTCTGGAGAAGCAAACCAGTATAATAAAGTCAAATTAAAGAAAATGGCTGTACTAGCTGAAAAGTTGTGCATACTGAGATGGAATGCACTTAATACAAGTATCTTCTATTAACTCATGATAGTTACAGCAAACCTCCATGTAAGTACAACCAAGTCTGAAATGTGTGTCTGAGAAGAGCCATGAAGAACAGGCTGAGAGGTTCAGTAAACAAGTCAAGTACCTGTCAACCAAAAGATGGCTTGAGGTGGTGGTATACATTTCATCAGAAGGGAGTGAAAGCAGCCAAACATAGGCATAATCAAATTGTTATGTCTTTGCAAGGCAAGGAGAGCAGAATGAGGGGAGTGTGTTAGAAAACCATGGAATCATAGAATGGTTTGTGTTGGAAGAGACCTTGAAGGTCATCTCATTCCAACCCCCTGACCACAGTTGCTCAAACCAGGTTCCTCAAAGCCCATCCAACCTGGCCTTGTATGCTTTGAGGGATGGGGCAGCCACATGTCACCGTATCTAGTCTGAATCTCCCCTCTTCTATTTTCAAACCATTATCCCTTGTCCTATTGCAACAAGTCCTACTAAAAAGTCTGTCCCTATCACTGACTGACATAGAAAAGCTTTTGTGGTTGGCCTTGATGTTCCTGACCAAATTATTCTACTAGAGCTTTAGCTTCCCTAACATGATCCCTGGCTTCTCAGACAATTTTACTGTGTTCCTCCCAGGCTACCTGTCCCTGCTTCCACCCTCTATGGGTTTCCTTTTTGTGTCTGAGTTTTGTCCAGGAGCAACTTGTTTCTGGAAAAATCAATTACTTGCAGCTGTCTGGAGACCAGAAAAAGCACTTGCTCACTTACGCATGCTATAGGTTAATTTAAGGAAAAAAAAATCTTACTTCGGAAGAGAGAGATTTTCTTTTATTGCAATAGCTGTACATCAAAATTATAACAAATGAAACTAGCATATATTGTAAGAAAAACAATGTTAAATTGTTTTCTTGTTTAAATGAAAAAACCTGTGCCTTAAGGCATCACAATAGCTTATATCTTCATTGGAATATGGCATGTACATTGTCCACATTGCTCTCACCATGTACCAGCAGGGATAATACTGAAATAAAGGACAGTAGCAGATCTCTTACTAGTTACTTATCTTAAAAACATCAGATTTGTACATCATTCTGCAGACTTTGTTTAAACTGCTGGCATCTACTTAACTTTGATGACACTCCTTTTGGTAGGTGGATCGAGCACATAGCTATTTCTCTAGCTTGAGAAAATGGGAAGTGATAAACAAAATGTTAAATTGCTTAGTCTGTTTGTTAACTTCTATTGAAATAATTTCTTAAGAAACAGTACTGACTCTTGCTATGCAAAAATATCAGCCTAAAAATATTCAAGAAAATACTTAACCCTGTCTTAAAGACTGACAAAAGGTGGATTACAGATTGCTCGTAAAACTTCCCTACTGCTCTAATGAATGAATGATAAGGTAAGTACCTGTTGCAGAGAAGTCTGGGACGATGTAGATGGCTTGTGGGGATTCTCCTGCTTGATTATAGGCAGAAATATTAACTCTGTAATAAGCCATAGAGATATTTACAAGAACTTTTCTGTCCTTTAAAAAGATGCGATTTGGTGAATCACTGCAGCTGTTGGGTATTCTTTCCACATTAATGTAATATCCAAGGATATTCTCACTTTGTGTTACCTAGTAAGAGAAAAAAGATTATTATTCTATAAATGTTTTTATGTTCTGTGCAGAAAAATCAAGAGGAATTAAATTGTAAAACCAAATTGTTACCTTTGATAAAGGGAATAAAATCATACTTGTTTAAATTAGGTTATCAGGAATCAATGAAGCAAAGCATTTCCTTAAAATAAAGAGCATGCTTAAATTAAGGGGATTTAAGCATTGTATTAAGTGTTTTGCATAATTGAGATCTTAGTTATGTGTATCCAATTAGTAATAACATCAGTGAAGCAGCTGTAACATTCTCTACATTTCAGTGGAATGTACGCCTCATAATTAGGAACTTGAAAGTTAATGAGAGGTGTTTAGCTGCAATTCATGCCTCTGGGAATCCTCATCTACTAGGCTTTGTTAGGCATCTGGTCTCTTTGAGGATAAATGCTAGTAATTACACTACAAATTTAGAACAGGTATATCCACTGACACACATTTCTAGGTGGCTATGGTTCACATGCTATTTTACTGTACTAATCTTCATGAGAGATTGGAAAATGAGTGCATAGAAATGGAAATTACTGTGATCTAGATAGAAACGGAACATCATATATGAAGGCCGTGAAATCTGCAAGGATTATTTCTGATATCAAAATTGCCTGTTATTTCTGGGTACAAAATTAATAGTGCAAAGATACTGCAAACCTGAGAAATTGGGTTTTGTTAATGAAATTATTGGATGCTTTTGGAGTAACATAAACAGGATGACTTTAATTTAAAAAGCAGGGACACCTGTGTTGAGAGGAATTTCTGATTAAGTTGGAGGTTCCTTAAATGGGAACATGTTTTTCCCAGGGTAAAGAGGGAAGAATTAGTGCCATTATTTGAAGCTCTGGTAAAGCTATTGGGAGAATAGTGTTATAGTTCTCTCACCAGGCTTTGAAACTGGAAAATGTTTCTGTGTAGGAGAAATAATTCCCAGGATATGTGAAATTATGAGGTTTATTGCACAACAAGAAAGTAGTAGAATTTAGCATTCTTAGTTTAGCAAATTGAGACCAGAAAAAGCTAGCAGTGCTCTATATTGTGTAGTCCTGCAGGAGATCCCATGTTATATGCAGCCATGAAAGCAATACATGTTGCGTGGTCAGGTGTTTAGAGCTGAAGCCAGCATCCTGTGCCTGTTGATCCAAACTACGTAGAGGCTGCTAACTGAATGTTAGCAAAAACTGAGGAGTGATGGCTAGCTGAAACATCTCTAAGCTGTTTCATTTGTTTCAGACCAGCTTAAACAAGTATGGCAGCAGAGTTGAAGATTTTCTTTTTCCATCTACATTTAACATGTTAATTATTGAGTTCACTCCTTCCTTCTGCTCTTTTGATGTTTGTTGAAGCCATCTGGATTTGAATCCTATTTTGTATAATAGATTAGAGTAAGTATTATTCTAAATTAAGATCCTAGCTCTGATTCTATATTTAATATTACTTTTTTTTAAATAAAATGTTTAGATGGAGAATAATTTATTCTCTTCACTTGACATTTAAATTGGCTTGTACAGTCTATCGCTTGGTCACAAAATGAATAATGTAGTGTGCAGATTTGCCTTTTTATCAGCAGATAAGGGAAAAAGGGGATCTCTTATGCTTATCAGAAGATGTCTATTTCCTCTGCTGCCTTTTCTTTCCATTGACAAAAGTGCACAGGGTAACTACAGAACTTTACAATTCTGATATTTAAAAAAGCTCTGCCAGAGTCAGTCCTTTCTGTCAGGGATTTCTGCTATGTCAAACTTCCTGGGGTTTATAGGTATTTCTTCTCTGACAATTTAGGTAAAATTAATTAGTTTCCATGCAAACACCTCTAGTACACCTTGTTCATTGAAATTGCTTTGTGCCCATTGACTGTATATTCAAGACTGTCAGTTGTTCATTTCTTACCAAGAGAACTTCAGCCGGCAAAGCTGTTGGAGTCAGTCAGCTGATAACAACTCCTGCTGCAGAAAAGGGCATGCCTCTGATGTATAGGTTTGAACTTTAAATGTCATTATGGGAAACATGCAGTTTGAAGCTGCTCTTATAAGCCAGAGGCTCTTTTCCCCTCACTATTATAATGTATTTGCCTTCTGAATTAGTAAATTAGTAGATTTACAAAACTTTTCTAAAAGGTTTTGGTCTCTTGAGAGTATGGATGCTCCTTCCAAACATGTGAAACACAATGTATGCCACCTGTACGGCATAAAGACTTAGTCTCTTTCTAGGAAAAGTGGCAAACTTGAGGCACACCTATTTTTAATGCAAGCTGGGGTGAATCTTTATTCTAGTCAATGATTTTGAGCACAGAAGTTACTGGTTTAATAATTTTTCAAGTTTATAATTTGATGTGTTTTTTTTTCCTTGCTAATTTCTAGCACCTAAAACACCACCATAAAAATGAAGTGAATCCTACAGTAAGACTAAAGTATTCCATGCATTCTGCTTATACAGTAGTCTCATTATAATGAGGAAGTCTATTTTTTTTCCTACAAAGTAATAAATTGATACCTTGGACATACAGAAGATACCCAGACTCAAAATGAACATTACCTCCCACTTCAGAAGAACACTTCTTCTGCCTGGAGCAATTTCTGTAGTTGCACTATATGATATTCTTGGCTTGTTCATGAGTTCTGGTAAATGTGGAAAAAGATGAAAACATGCACTGGTATAAATCAATATGATCATCATGTATTCAACAGCATCTGAGAATGCTATTTCATATAGACAAGATTTTAAGAGGCTTTTACATTCATGCTTACTCCCAGTAGGACAAAACTGTATTACACTTACTGTGAGGGACCAAAATCTCTTTACTCCAAATGCAAACACAGGAGAGACCATCCTTGGCTATGCATCTAAGCTGAACAATGTAGGAAGACATAGCATTTAAATTTGAAATGGTGACATTGACAGCACTGCTTTTGACAGGCACCTAAAAACAAATGATATTTAATTTATGTGAAGCAGTAAAACATAATCTTGTATTAACTGATTTCTCAGTCAAGAACCAGCCACCTGATTGCAGTCAAAAGTAAGAGGTCCCTGTTCATCAATGAAGATTTACTACACATTTTAGCCAGTGTCTTTTCACTCTTTCTTTCAAGGCAATACCCTCTGTTTCATGATCTGCTCAGTCACAATATATAAGCAACAGTTTAGGTCTAAATATCGCTTTTAAAATAAATTAGGCATTATATATAATGAAAAATAATCTTACCTAACTTACCTAATAAACTTATCTTGTTGGCATTCTGAAGAACAAGATGTTAAGGTCAAATTAAATATTTTAAAAAATACCTTTATTCTCAAATGTTACAGTATGTCTAAATAGATCCATATGGCTGATGTGGTAAGGAGCGAGCATAGCTGAATAGAATATGTGGCTACCTATGCCTTAGCACCACAGAAGTAGTGTGCATCTGCAGCTGATGATGACACTGGACCTCCAGTAACTGTACAGGGAATGGAGATAGTCTTCAAACAAAGACACCATCTATGTCTGAGGAAATACCTGAGCTGAAAACTATGGGAGAAAATGTGATAGAATACTGTTGCTTTATGCTTGAACTCTTTCACACTTTTTCCCAGATGTCCATTGGTGGCCACCATTGGAGCACAGTATCCTGCATTACTGGACTTTTGGACCACGTGTTATAACATTTTTTGTAAAAGTGTTATTGCAGATTGAAATATTTGGTTTAGCATTTGTCTGCTGTAAAGTTTTGTTTTCTTAATGATATGTGATTCCTAAAAAAACCTATCAAAGAACCAAACCCAAAACAAACAAAAACCCTGAACAAAACAATCCAGCTCTTCTCTTTGTTTTTCTGCAGTGCTTTCTTTTTCTTTTTTTTTTAAATTAAAATTAATTAATTAGCTTCTCTGTCAGTGTATTTACTGCTCCAACCAGACCTTTATTTTGCATAACCCTCTTCAAGTGATAACCACCAGTGGCAGTCATAATGCACCATTGACCAAGTCTGGGACTAAGTCTGGATTCAGCTGCACCTAAGCCCCCTCAGGAAGGAGTTTAGAATACAAGGGGGGCTCTTCCTGAACTTCATGACTCAATGGGAAGGTCTTCCTGACAGTTTTGTCTAACCCTGTCCTCTATGCAGTAAATACTCAAGCATACCTTGCCATCAAAACTTGTTGAATCGTTATCACATTTACTATCAGGCTTTGTTAAATTGCAGTTTTATATCAATAAATACATTGCTACTCTCTTTTGTGGATGAAGTGACACACTTCACTTGTAAAAAATTGATTTATTCGATAGGTTGGTAAGTAGTACCACTAATTATTTACAGAGGTATGAAGTGAATCCGAGTCCCAACTTCTCAGAAAAATGGGCTCATGACAATTGGTATAATTGGAAAGCTGTTGCCCTAGGCATTCCCAGGGTAATGATTCAAGGTCAGCCAGCTGAAGCCTCCCAGAAATTAGATAACAGTGAAAGCAAGAAGCCTATTTCAAATCCTCCAGCACCAGACCTCAGTAAGGGACACAACCTTTTCCTTCCCCTTAGGGAGGAATTGCAGGGCCTGAATCAAAAAAAACAGAGTAATGCCAGAAGGCAATTTGCCTTCCTGTCTGGAAAGTGGAGGCTTATCAGAACGCAAGTGGTAATGGCCCATATATTTTAACTCCAGTTGGTCCTCAAGGACAATTTGTGGAATTTTTAATAGATAGCGGAACACAAATTTCAATACTAACACAAGAAGATAGTATTGAAGAATATACTTCAGTACACTGAGAATATATTGAGAAGCTGGCCTTGCAGTCCAGATGGTTAAGATAAATGGTCTGAAGGGAGCAAGTGTTGCTTGTTAAAACTGCCAAGATGAATTTATATCTCCTGGTCAAGAAGCGTATGGCTTCTACTCCCCCACTCAAAAATTACTAATGTACCACAATAACTGATTTCTGCTGTGGCATGGAATGGAATTTCTGGGAATTTGGAGAAATGACAAATGACTTCCAGAACCCATTCCCCATGTAAGTCACCTGTCCGGTCAGCTGGAAACCAAGCAGGAGGTGGCATTTAACAGTTGACTGTTGGTACCCGAATGCTAATACAGCCCTGCTAACAGCTGCTGTACCAAACACTCCAAACTTACAACTACTTTGCAAGCAGCTGAAGTTGCACAACCATGGATGGTGGCATTAGATGTAAAAGATACGTTCTTTATGGGTCCCCTAATGTACGCTGGAGAAGTTTTCTCTTTGGAGGGAATAGTACATACTTTTAACAGCTTCCCACGGAGGTATTAACATTCACCCACAATTGCTCAGGCTGCGCTTGCAGAGCTTTTACAGACAGTCTCACTCCTCAAAGATGTGAAACTGTAACAATATATAGATGATATTCTGATTGGAGGAACTTCCTCTGAGAAGGCGGGGAAAGCAGCAGCAGCAGTATGGCAAGCACTAAATGAAGCAGAAATTGATATTACCTGTGGAAAATGTCAGGGACCAAGTAAAGAAGTAAAATTTTTAGATACTTGGTGGATAGCAGGCAGTGAAGTAATTGCTCCAGATACCTTAAGAAAAACAGAAAAGCTGCCAATGCCCCAATGAAGGAAGGAGCTACAACAGTTAATGAGAACTTTAGAATATTGGAGGAAGCATGTGCTTGGGTTTTCTATAACTTCCCATTCATTATACTTACTCTCGTGGACAGGCAAACCCTGGGAGTCAATATCAGAACATAGAGAGGAGGTCAAAACTCTAACTGAAGAATTAAAAAGCATCAGTCACCGGGACCCTATTATAACCCAATGGGGTTTCACTCAACAAGCTGCTTACAGTAAGCTGTTCCAAACTAGTCCCAATGGGCCAAAACAATCTTTATTTTTTAGCTTAACCACATTTAAAGAAACAAAACAATGATACTCTGAATGGGAAAAAGGTGACATACTGTTCTATAGTTTATTGTGTAAGAATATTAACCTGAACAACTTAGGATCTATTAGAACAAGCCTGAGATCTTTGTGAGATTTGCCTAGATTATCTGCTTGCTGTGCCTCCTTGCTGTTCATGTTGTGTGTGCTCTGCAGTAGCATCCTGTCAATGTCCTGCATATGTGCGCATATGTGCTGAGCGGATAATAAGGCACCTCACATGCTCAAATGATTTTCATCTCTAAGTACATACCAGCGTCCACCGAGTGGATTCTGTGACTGCCTCTCTGTACCTCAGCTCATACGCTGTAGGAGTTGCAGGCAGGTCCCACTTAACTATCAGCTGGTTTTTGATCTGATGAGTATTTATGTTCGATGGTGTAGAGCACTTCCCTAAAATGAGGAACATACAGCTGTTGTAAATACAAGAGAAGGAGGAAGGCTTTTGGTAATTATGTCTCTCAGGTGTGGTTTATAAAAAATCAAAGGCTTGGCACAGAATACTGAACACTGGAAGACTTTAAAAAGACTGAAAATAAATAATTACCAAATCTTAATGGTATCAACAAAACAGGTTGATCCTCCTGTCTTTCTTTTGTGAATGCTTCTACTTATTTCAGAAAGACCCTTTTTCTAAACAGGTGTTAACTTGAGTGAGTCTGAAAGGCAAAACAAAAATGCCAAGAGCACCTATACTTGTATATTGTACAAAAAATTTCCAGGACATCTTCCAATTTTAGCAACCACATTAGCTATGCAATTTTAAGTGCAAATACATTATTGTCTGCCTCTCTAATAAACACAAGGTGGCCAAAAGCCTCTGAGGAGGTCATACAGATAATTTGGTTTGTGCTGATAGTTCGTGGCAGTAAGGAGCCCTGTTTTTTCTTGGACCATGATTTTTTGGGAAGATTTGGGAAGCTCTCAGAGTTATCTCAGTGATCAGATACTGTAGGGAATCTTAAAATAAACATCTGAAGGACATAGTTAATAAGTTTAACCTTTTTTTATATCTCCCCTGCAGCACCATGTAATGGGTAACTGGCCTTCAAAAAGAGTTGAGCTTTGAAAGGGTTTCTCAAAATGTTAAAGCTGTATGACAAAGATTCCTTAAGTGCATGGTACTGAGTCAACCTACTCTTCACAAACCAATAAAGATGTTCAGTAAACCGTTAAAGAGAGCACAGAAAACTGGTTGAGTACTGTACACAAGTATCAGTATATATTTTCCTGGCTGTGACTATTTCCTAGTCTAGCAAATGATTTAAAGTAAAACCCTTCTCCCATAAAAGCTGATAGACTTCTGCTATCGACTTCAGTAAAGATTTCTTCCAAGGAAGCCAAACTGCAGCTTAGCTCTCTGGACCCATAAAAATAACAAGTGTATATTGGGAGTTACAATTTTGGAAATAATCTTTAAGAAAGTGCTGCCAGTGCTTCAGCTTGAGTCTGCAATGACACAATTCATGAAGCCGCTGTACCTGCTTTGCTCGGTGTAACTGAGATCTTCTTTCCTCTCACACAGGTGTCATGGACATAATTGACTGCTATCCAAATCGATGCAGATCGCTTCATGTAGAGATTCTTTCGTTCTATTGTGATAGAAGATGATGACGTGTTTTGTTGAAAAAGTTTTGGTATTCTGTCCCTTTGGAGAAAAGGAAGCAGAATGTAAACCAAACATTTTATTGGATTAAATTTACTCATTCCTGCCCCAGAACATTATTTTACAGCCATTAATAATTTTTCAGGTACCTATACACAAAATTCAGCGTCTTGAAATCTTGCAGGTGTGGCCTGATCAGCTTGAAACGGCAAATGTAATTCCAGTACCCTAGTAAATCTAGCAAATTTGAACATGCAAATCTTTGTTGCATGGTAGAAAACTGTTAAATTCCTTAAGCTTGGAAGGCACAGCATGATATAAGACAAAATATGTTTGTCCTTCTTTTGTACATACAGTGAGATGTAAAGAAGGTACAAAATTAAGTTAGAAATTGTTTATGAAGTCTACCTGCCACCTACCATAGGGGCACATAAATTACCCTTGAACTGCAAAATTTCCCAGTTAACTGAATTAACTTAACAAAGCCTTTTGACTTTGTTCCTCCAAAACATCAGAGTTTGACATATGCATTTAAGCGACACCTCAGTCCTCAGCACTGAAAACTTCTCCTGGTATACCTAATGCACACAGCACAGGAAGTCCAAGAGGTTTAACTTCCTCACATAGGAGGTTGTTCCTGTTCTGCCTAGGTTTCTTTCCCCATCTCTCTCTCATTTACTCTCTGCCACACAAAGTACAGGTTTCCTTTAAGGTTAAAGTTGTGCCAGTTGAATGTTCTTAAAGACATGGGCCAGCATAAGAAATCGGCTACCTACATATTTCAAGTATTAAATGTGCTGATCATGATAGCTGATCATGATACAATATTTAATAACTGAACAAAACTACCCAAAGTTTTCCCTGTCTTCTGCTTCAGTCTAGTGGTGAATCAGTCATTAATATTTCAAAGCATGATTTTGAATGCTTGGTTGGAACTTCTCTGAGGGAGTATTTTACTTTAATCCTTTTCTTCCTGACAACTAAATTGTGAGGAGCCAGAATAAGGAATAATTTCAATGTCAGACTGATGGTACTTGCAGAAAGGGGTGATGTCCTCTTCTAGGCCAGCAAACGCCCTTTCAAACTTTTTTTTGTTTTCCTCTTAGCCCGGTAAGGGGGAAAAGGAAGTTTTTCTTTAAGACAACTGCGTTGAAGTGTTGAGACTGAGGTTCAAGACCAAGCTCTGGGCCAGGAAAATCGACCTCTATAAAGCAATTGCCTCCCTGCTCTCCTACCCACCTCCTCTTTCACTCTTCTGCCCTCTCTGCTCTTAACATCAATCCTGCAGCCTAGGAACAGCACAGTCTGATTTTGGCTGAGGGCTCTTAACAGCAACTAGCTTATAAAAACTTAGGCTGATAATATCTTTACAGAAGTAGAGCAGTTTCACAGGTGCTTCTCCCCTTCCAAGAAATGAGGGCTCCTGAAAGCCCCAGGAAGCAAGACAGCAAAAGCAGTGGGCTCTGGTGCTTATTGCAGCTTGGAGCCTGCTGCTGTCTCCAGTGGGAAAATACTGAAAGTCAGGGAGAGGAGTAACCTCAGCCCTGAGGAAATTGCTTTGCTCTGCTCCTCTGCAATGTACAGAAGACCACCCTGGTGATTTTCCCAGTGTATTGACAATGCTTCTAACCACAGCTCTCATTTAAATGCAGAGTGGTGGGTTATGTGGCAAAACAATTGGCAATGAGTATCAGAAACTGCCAACGTCTTACAATGTGGTACTCTGTGTAACCCATGATATGGTCTCACTGTAAAGATCATCTCCTCTGATCTCAATTCTCTACTTCTAAACACACTTTTATCTCCTGAGAGATCCCAAATACATTAAAAAAAAGAGGAAAATCTACTTTGTAATGCAGGTGCTGAGACAGAAATCTGCTTACTCTTTTTTATTTTTAGCAAACAAGTGGACAGGTATTGATTTAATCTGCCTATCGTTTTACTTGGCTTTTTTGTTTTATCTTTCTCAAGAAAGGCGCAGCTGAAGAAACCCATAAGGTAATCAGTTTAAGATTAAACCTACAAGTTCATTCCACCCATTAAACCAATACTTGATAACTCAGAATTGCAAGAAAATACTTTAAAATCTATTATTCTTATGTGCCACATCTGACATCTCCTTGGATACATAGTATAACACAATATATAAAGTATAATAAAAACCAGCTTAATTTGGTTTTAGTGTGTTTTGAATGCATTAGTGTTGAATATTCAATACAAGCCAATAGATGCAAATAAAAGAAATCGATTATAGTGCTCTTTGTCAATAGCGTTTCAAACAATGTGCGGGGGTAATGGAAAGATATATAAATGACTCTTTGTACTGAGTTTGCGTGTCAAGGTTTTGGTAGTGGTGGGACAACGGGGTGGCTTCTATGGGAAGCTGCTAGAAGTTTCCCCAGTATCCAACCGAGCCAATGCCAGCCAGCTCCAGGATGTGCTCACTGCTGGCCAAGGCTGATCCCATTGGCAGTGGTGGTAGCCAGAGCAGAGATTCCTCTGCAGCCCATAATACAGACCATGATGAGGCATCTGTGCCTCTGCAGCCCATGGAGGAACTCACACAGGAGCAGGGATGCAATACCATGAGAAGCCTGCACTGGAGCAGCTCCTGACAGGACCTGTGGCCCCATGGAGAGAGGAGCCCGCACTGGAGCAGGTTTGCTGCAGGAATTGTGACCCCATGGGGGATCCACACTGGAGCAGTCTGCCCCTGAAGAACTGTACCCCATGGAAGGGACCCACACTGGAGCAATTTGTTCCTGAAGGCCTGCACCAATGGATGGGACCCATGCTGGAGTGGCCTGTTCCTGAAGGACTGCACCTCATGGAAGGGACCCACACTGGAGCAATTCAGAAAGAACTGCAGCCTGTGTGAAGGACTCACACTGAAGAAGTTCATGGAGGATTGTCTCTCGTGGGAGGGATCTCACGCTGGAGCAGGAGATGAGTGTGAAGAGGAAGAAGCAGCAGAGACAACATGAGATAAACTTACCACAACCAAAATTCCCATCCCCCTGTGCTGCTGGGTAGAGGAGAAGATAGAGAAATAGAGAGTGAAATTGAACCTGGGAAGAAAGGAGGGGTGGAGAGAAAGTGTTTTAATGTTTGGTGCTATTTCTTGCTATCCTACTCTGATTTGATTGGTAATAAATGATATCACTTTCTCCAAGTCGAGGCTATTTTGACCAGGAAAATCTTGATCCACAAGCTTTTTGCTATATTTTCTTTCTCTTGTCCAGCTAAGGAGGGGGAGTGATAGATCAGCTTTGGTAGGCATCTGGTGTCTACCCAGGGTCAACCCAACATACTCTTACCAGATCAATATGTACTGATGAAATGTGAAGACAGATTTTGACCAGTATTGTGTAACAACCTACCATGTGATGAAATATGTTGGAGCAAAGCTCTAGCAGGCAGGAATCAAGCTGAACAGCAATGTAAGAGCTTTTCATTTTCTGAAATGACTTTTAGTCTTACCATTTTAAGAAGATGGTATAATTAATTGTATTTGGATCACTGGGTACTGGCAGCCAGGTACAGGTTAGATCCTCACTTAATTCTTTGTAGCACACCAATTCATTGTCCCAATCTGCAAGATGAAAATATGAAGGCTAGAAAAGTCCCATCACAGGCAACTGTTTACTATTAATCAGTGCAAGATGACTTGAAGCAAACCCAGATACAAAACAGGCTATATACTCTTCTATACAACAAAATAAGAACTAGCTGTGTGGGTCCTTATACCATGTTTATTGTCCGGCAAGTAGTTCACTAACATCTAGAACAAGGCACAGAGACATTTAGGAAGATTAAACCTTATCAGCCCTAAAGTTTCCATGTAAAACCTAGTTTTCCTGCATGAAGGTAGAAAGAGATAATTCTTCATGTGTGTTATGATGCCATTACCAACTGTTATGTACCCAACAACATAGTGCTGAAATGCTTGTTATGGTGTTTCCTACAGCTTTGGTATGGTTATGCATTTGAACTGTGCTTCTCTCCTATGACAGTGATATCTTGCTTGCTGCTTTCCTCTGTACTTATTTAAAGCTTAATTTTTAATTTTTC
Source organism: Myiopsitta monachus (assembly GCA_017639245.1). Lineage (NCBI taxonomy): Eukaryota > Metazoa > Chordata > Aves > Psittaciformes > Psittacidae > Myiopsitta > Myiopsitta monachus. The sequence goes on from CM029941.1 coordinate 22,901,741, forward strand.
TTTTTTTCAATTCTGAACAAAGTGTCTGTTATACTGCTGAAAACACCATCACATTGTTTGCACAAAAATGCAGAAATAAATTGCATATATTGAAGGAATCATCAGAGCGTTTGGCATTCTGCTTCAAGGAAAGCTATTGCAAAGTAATATTGAACTAGATGACAAAATTATTGTGAACGTGTGCCATAAGAGACCTTAGATTTTTATCTCCCAGCTTTGCTCCGGTTTCACACGGTTCTCATCTGACGCACAGTGCCTGTCATGACACTATGTTTCTGGAAGTACTCAAATGCTTGCTGAAATCTGTACAAAGCTTTGGCTTCCAGTTGGCTACCCTGGGTCTGGGGAGTTAGCCCCTTCCCTGGAGGAGTTGGTGTGACCTGGGAACCCTGGAGAACAGAACTGGAAGCATCTGCATTGCATGGAAGGCGTGGTTCACCTGCAAGAACATAAACCACGATTGGCTCTGCTTGAGCAGCTTATTGAAAGTAAAACACAAATTTATAGACATTTTTGAAACTATAGGCCAGAACTGCCTCCATGTTTCTTGTGAAGTATCTCAGACACCAATTCCATGCAACTAAAGTGGGGGAAAAAAGGAGTGAAGGACTGAATTTTAGTAACACCAAGGGACAATGTGATGTTTCCAGAATTTTCAGCTGTCAAGAATAGCTTTGGAATTTCTTGCAAAGCATTATACACTGCAGCGTAGGGCTAATTGTAAAAAGTAGAACCAACTGGCTTGGTTCCAGAATTACTCCAAACCCATCAGTCATCTCTACCCGGAGTTCAGAATAATGCACTATTGCTGGAGAAAAACAATATGTCACTTACACTATCAGCTTCATGAAGATCACATTATAAAGTAGTAGGAGCATAAGTTTACACACAAAATGATTCATGATTAATATTTTGAAAGAAAAATATGGGATTTTTATGCAACTGTACATACACATTTTTCAGCTGAAGGAAAGTAAAGCACTGATGACATTCTTAAAGGAACTAATTTTTGGTCTTTAGCGGTTAAGCTTATTTCTGTTTCAAAAATCTCTTATCAGTAACAGTAGTGATAAAATATGACTGTTCTGCTTTTGCTCTATGTCTTACTGTCTGAACTGTTCAGAGGAATCAGCCATGATATCTTAAAGTACCACCCACACCTTTACAAAAAGACCCTGTTTTTTTTTTTCTGTTCAGAAAAGTAGATCAGGATATCAATAAGTACAGGACACTTAAAGTGATAAAAATTAATTCTTCTTGATGAGTAGACTCACATGTCCTTTATTTCTCTTAGGCTTAATGAGTTGCCAATAAACCTATCAATTTTGAATAAGAAATGTTTTGCTACTGGGTAAGTAACTATGCGTATCTCTGGAGTTGGTGTCACAGCATAGTTATGGCTATGAAATAAAAGGTCAGTCCTCCTCTTTTCCACAGTCAGAGTATCCTTGGTATTCTTTTCATCATTCAGATAGCAGCTGTACATTCAAAAATTGATTTGGATGAAAAAAGTGTCAGATGAGTACAGCTCAGACTTTAATATCCTCACCCTATGATGCTTCCTCTCTCCTACTAAAAGACCTGTGCTTTTCTAATAAAGTTATGTTGCATCAGTTTGGATGTGTGCAACTTCCTTACAGGAGGGTGGAGACCAGTTTTTCCTTGTTCCTACAGCAATGCAAATAATTATTGAACTCTTTGCTTTCCTGCTCTGACCACCAGCCACATCTTGGCTGTGTCACCCATAGACACAGTGCTCTAAAAACTGAGGAAAGTGGCAACTGCTTTCACATTCTTCTCCTGTTTTACCCTGGGTTAAGCCTTTCATTTACTTTGTGTTTCTTTTCTTTGTTCTTGTTCTGTAAAATAAACATCTGAAAACAAAAGTTTTTTTGGAACTGCTGTAATACTTTATGTCAATATATTTGTGACACTGCTTCCAAAACTGCTTGAAATAACAGTTTTCGAGAGAATAACAAGAAGGAAATATTTTGACTCTTCCACTAAATTTCTACTCACTTCTTCCTCAAATAATTCCTATTAACCAAAACTGCGACCACAGTGTTCCAGACCTCTGTTTATAGAAGAAGAAGGAGGGTTGTATTTTTCTTCATGCTACCAATCTTCCAAAAAACCTCTGGCTTTCTCTATGAGATGATGGTGTTAGAACAGACAAAGACAAAAATAACAGATTCTATGTGTGGAAATAGTGTGTAAGCTCAACTAACACCCTGACGCACTACCCTACTGACAATATATTAAGTTCTATGTTACTTTCTCCAGATGAACATACACAATGCTACACACTTAATGTTTTCACTTGTTCTATTTGTGGGTATTAGTCCACATGCATATTCAGTTCTGTCCTAGTGCTTTTTTTTTTGTTTTATTGTGCTGCTTCCACTTAAAGAGCATGTGTATTATTAGTACTTCCCGAACTAAGAACAGTACTAGTCCTGTACCACGACCGTGCTTCAAGAGCAATGTGAAGAAACAAAAAAATTGTTCTCTGTTCCAAAGACATCTCAATCAGTTTCTTCTTCTTTAGAAAAGAATAATAACCTCCACTGAAATGCATTGAACTGGCCCTTTTTGCCATTAACAGTAATGTATCAGATAAATGTAAAGCATCAACAATTGTCACACATAAACATTACACATTGCACTGTCTTTTGAAATTGGTGTTGCTTTTGAGACAAACTGTCTCAGGACTGTGTGAGGTGGTCCCAGCTCCATGTCAGCAGGCAGGGTCCCTGGTGGCTGCACACAAGGGTGATGGTGTCATCCCTTTGCCCCTTGATCTGTCCATCTGGCAAGGTCCCCCTTCAACAGTGATGCTCATCTGTGCAATTAAGTAAGATATTATTTGAAAAGTATTTACCCACCTGGGAGCTTCTGACAGAATGGGAAACCCCGGGTTATGCAGTTGCAGGAATCTGGGAAATAAAAAGCAATTGTTTAACAAGATAACGGCAACAGAGATAGCAAACAAACAAACAAAAAAAAAAAGTTACTGAATGTTGTTTCTCCCACCTACAGAAATTTATTCAGTCATGATTTTGGCTGTGCAGCCTTGTCTTTGAGTGGAATTAAGAATTTTTACTATTTATAAACATTAGTAAATTATGTAGCACATGAAATCTTACCTGTTGTAAATAAAAAGATAGCAGCAAGGAGAGAGTTGTTCATCTTCTCTGTAAAGAAGCATAATGATTACAATCAACATTACAGTCTTCAGTCTGTTTTTCACACTTCCTCTTCAAACTTCCTATTTATTCATCTACCTATACTGTTACTGGCTGAAGACAAGTGATGGGTTTATTAATGACAATGTGAGAGACGCTTGACCTCTAAGTTATTACTTATACTTATGAAATCCCAACAACCCCTTGGAGCAACAGAAACTTTCCCCCTTGGTGTTTGTAGGAATTCATGGTGAGATTCTTAACAGTGTCTGAGGTATCAGCGGTGCAATTGAATTACTTATATAGGCATTATAGCTGAATAATATTAATTAATACAAAATAATATGAATTAAGCTTATACAGGTACTTCAAAATCCTTTGAAAATCCTAGCCTAAGTGTCAATGCTGTAATCAATTCATATCAGCAAAAAGTAAGTCAAGGTGTTTGACACACTTTATTATGAATGGTTAGATACTGTAGAAATGCTAGCCGCAGAAGATCCTGCCAGTCTTAAATTTTGAGTTTTTTCCCATTCAGTGTAATTTCAACACTGCATAGATGCTGTATCTGCATTGTTAGTACCAACACTGGGAGCCCTAATGTAGACAGAAATCACCATAGCTGTAAATTTGGTATGACTATATACTTCACATCCATGAAATCTGGTCAGAGACCATTTAAAATGACTCTGGACACAGAAGCCACCAGAGCCACAACAGCTGCTGCTGCTGAAACAGTAAAGGGAAATTTTCAGAAAATTTCAGTACAGTGGGAAATTTCCCTCTGGGTTTAGGTAGCTGCAATCAGAGACTGGATTCACACCTACCTGGTGATAGGCAAATTATTAACTTATCATCTTGGCAACCATGGTATATGTCAGGCTGAGTATTGAATATATGTATATGCAAAAATCTGTTTAAAATGAATCACTTAAAGAGCGTTATAGGCATATTTCTGAGCCTGATCTACAGTAGGAGTGGGTGACTAATACATCAGCTATATCTTATCAGATTTTCTGCAGAGCACAGTTACAAAATGCAAGTGAACAAGGAACTTTACTGAGTGTTACAGGCGGGTTCTTAGTCATGAAATCATCTGGGCTTGGCTGTAAGCTCTGAAATGCTGAAGGGTGATGGATACAATATGTGCATGGAGGTTCAAAACCTCTCATAACCTTGTCAGGTGAGTCCAGAGATAGAAGATTAGGAAAATGCAGCTTTACATGATAAGTGCTATAGCAGGATGTTGTAGAAACCACAGCAGTATGTGGGCTCAGGGAGGGCACAGAACATCTTTGGATGGTAAGTCCAGCTGTTGCTACTGACCTATGCCTCTGGAAGTATATAAATAACTGATTGCCAGAAGCTAAGAAAGAATCACTGCAAAGAGATGGTGTCATTATCTGTGCAAGGTGAGCATCCCCAAATGATTGATCTTAGAGACAGGATTCTGGGCCTTGTTGACCTTTAATTTGATCCTAATTGGGCCTTTGCCTTTTTTGTTTTTTTGATAATCGTGCTATTTTGGAAAACTTTTCATTCTCTTGTGAGACCTCACTTGAAGTATCATGTACAGTTCTGGTGTCCTCAACATAAGGAAGCACATTGAGCTGTTGGAGCAAGTCCAGAGGAGGGCCACGAGGATGATCAGGGGACTGGAGCACCTCCCACATGAAGATAGGCTGAGAAAGTTGGGGCTGTTCATCCTGGAGAAGAGAAGGCTGCGTGGAGACCTCATAGCAGCCTTCCAGTATCTGAAGGGGGCCTACAGGGATGCTGGGGAGGGACTCTTCATTAGGGACTGCAGTGGCAGGACATGGGGTAATGGCTGAAAACTTAAAACAGGGGAAGTTTTGATTGGATATAAGGAAGATGTTCTTTACTGTAAAGGTGGTGAGGCACTGGAATGGGTTTCCCAGGGAAGCTGTGAATGCTCCATTGCTGGCAGTGTTCAAGGCCAGGTTGGAGAGAGCCTTGGGTGACATGGTTTAGTGTGAGGTGTCCCTGCCCATGGCAGGGGGGTTGGAACTGGATGATCTTAAGGTCCTTTCCAGCCCAAAACATTCTATGATTCTGTATAACTGAGTGACCCCAAAACCAGCCTTGCTAATGTTTTCCACAAAGAACGTCCAAGAGTGTTTATTTATGAGCAATAAGGAAAAACTGACAAAAAAAAAGAAAAAAGGAAGTTATATGTGAGAGAGATTTTGGCTGCGACGGTTGAACAGTTAGAGACTCAGAGTAGCACAGAATTCAAGAGATGGAGAAAACTACATCAACTCTATGTATTGGTTTGATGTGATCAGGATAATCCCATTTAAAATAACCTATCCCAAACCAAAAAAAAGCATCTAAATGTCTCAGCGCTAGAGCAGAAACTGGATTCAGCCTGCACAGTATTAGCAGAGAGCATACTGGAGAGAAATAATCCTAGTAAGGCAAGTTCATACCATCTTTGTTGGAGCTCTAGGTCTCTGTATGAACATTATTGTCATTTAAATTAGAAAGTCAATTGTAACAAATACAGAAAATACATTGCAAATCAAAACAGCAGAGGACATGATAGAATCTTGAAAACTGGAATCTGTCATAGGAGTAAGAAACTTTTTTTAATTACAGCTCAGCTATCAAGTTGCCATAGTAACCTTTTAATGTATAACAAAACCTGGAATATAATTTTTGAGGTAACTTTTGAATAAAAACACTTTTTCAAAAGTTTAATACTTCAGGTCTTTCACCTCTATGGACTTGTATCAGAGTTGTAAATGCTGTAAATTTCCTGCTATTCAGATGAGGATAAGCTGTGCCATTTTCTGTGATACGCTCAAAAGTGCAGAACAACTGGAGGATACCACCAACTTCATTTTTGATATAAATGGTTTTGCAGTCCTAGGCTCCTGCATCACCCCAGAATGTAGTTTTCTCTAAATGCTTCTCCTTGTCACTTGCTTATTTAGGTTCTGCAGTATAAGGCATGGCAGGCTCTTGGTCTCCCCAGAATGCAATCTTGAAATAAATGAACTTTTTAATTTAGACTGGATTACACCATGTAAATGAATAGAAAACCCACAGTGTTCTTCTCTTTCCTACTCCAAATTTATCTGTTAACTGTTACACTTCAAAGAAAAATAACCTCAGAAGACAGGTGGACACAGGGATTAGCATGCTGTCATCTCCCTTGCCCTGCTCCATCCCTGTGGAGCTCCACCTCTTGTAGCCTTGCACATCACAGGAGGACTGGTCAGGCCATGAGTTTGTGAGTACACTTATTGCAGGTGACCTTTGAGCCCATGAATGTTAATGAGCCGGAAAGAGTATCAGATCTTGTTTGCTCAGAGTCCTAAATGTATCCCCAGAAAATTTGGATTATGTGCAAACAGCACTCTTGTTAAAGTGCAGTCAGAATTTAGTGGGCAGCAGAAGCAGAATGTAAACTGCAGAGGTATCACATCAGGAAAGGAATACTGGATTTCTACATGAAATCTTACCTTGTCTGAAGTGCAAATTAGTGAGGTTTTCATTTTCCCTTGGTTGTATTTTTGCTAGCTCTCTCTTTCTCTGGTGAAAAGTTCAGCTCCAGTTGTCTACAGTTGATCTGTTTCAGGCATACTGTAACAAATTCAATATTGTAGCAAATTCAAATTAAATTTTGGCCTATTAGTAGCACATTCTGATTTCCTGTATCTTTCCTCTGTGGATTTAAAGTTGAGCTACAGTACTTTTCACAAGTCATTTCTGCTATGGCAGCTTCCGATAAACAGACCTCCAGCTTTGTAAAAGATCTAACAGATACTTGCAGAGTGTTTTTTTGCCAGAGAAGTACCTGAGTATCTGAATTCAAAGAGCAATTTTCATATGGCCTTTTGGGAAAATAAAAAAATCCCACTCAGCCCTCAGCCACACCCCCTGGCAGAAATTTGCTGTGACAGGGAGTCACACACTCTTTCTTCCTTTCCGAATTCAAGCTACATCATGAAGCAGCTTATCACTCAAACAGTTCTGTGCTATCTTAATGAAAATCACAATCTTCATCCTAACAGATAGGCTGAGCAGAGACTATCAAAAAGTTGATATAAGACATCTGACCTGGAGGTTTAAAAAGTCTTGAGTAGAAATGAATCATAAGTGTCACTGAATAAACTAGACAGCCAAAGCAGAATGCAGAAAACACAGATATTTATAAATTTGGGTGAAGATTCTCTAAAAAAAAATAGAGGATTCTCTAAAAAAAAATAGAGGAAACTAAATTGGTTGAATTATGACCAAATACCCTTAATCAAAACACAAAATTCTGCTTATATGAGAATAGTCTGGGGTCTCACCACTGGCAGTGATGTGATGCTGGATCTCCCTAAGTGCAGATGAAGACTGTTGCTAGTACATCAGCTAGAATGTTTGTAAGAGTTGGGTCAGCATGATTAGACAAGACAGGCAACTTCTCTTTACTGCAGCACCACAGTTAGTGCTACAGGCTTTTTTGTGGGACGATGGGAAGAGATTCTCCCTGGGGTAGCTCAGACCATGGGTTTGGAAACAGTTCAACAGACACGCATTGGCTGATCTGTGTGTGGGAACAGTCTTGAGTATTGTGATTTGAGCTGGAAACAAGATCCTTACCTCCGCTAGATAACCTTTGAGCACATCTTACTTAACAGTTTTACTAAGTTGGAGTCTCTGACTGCTTTGAAAATGTAATGTAGAAGTCTGCTTAGATTTGTGATCATTGTGTCTTCCTCTGCAGCCAAGAGAAGAATGAAGGATGATCCTTAATTTTCTCCATTACATTTAAGACTTTATTAAAGGGAGCTTAGTGCTTTTGGTACACAAGCAGATGAGCAAGAAAATAAACCTTCTTCCTTGCCATACTGTTTGGCTTGTCTATGCTCTTCCTATGCACGTATGTGGGAGTAAGTTTTACCTTTTTGAAGTCTACAGGAAAGATAGTCTCTTTTTCTTTTTTTTTTTTTTTTTTTCAGTGCCAGCTTTTTTTATCCCTGAGGGAAGTGGGAGGAGGTACAAATATCTGCGTCACCACCACCACCCTTTTCTTTTTCCCTGTTGTTTTGTTTTTGTTTTTTTTTGCCTTGGATTTCTCTTGGATGAAGAAATGCTTCTAGTGAAACACAGCTATTGTAGAAAGCATGTTTAGAGAAAGCCCAAGAAAGCAGTATGAAGATGCTTATTTAGTACATGGCAGAAGGTGAAATTTTAAACATATTGTTCTGCTTTCATGATATAATACCCTGCCCTTCCACTTCAGTAACAGTGCATGCATTTGTGCTGTTCATGTAACTCTTTCACAGAAGCTTTTCTCCATGGTATTTACTCTTTCAGAATTTCACCCAGTGTAACTGGGTTGCCAAGTGATTGTCATTTTTTAATCCAAATCTTTTCAAGCATCTTTCCTGTTTTAGAACAAAGTGATTTAAAAATAGCAATTATGTCTGAGTCATCAGGGTTTGTATACATGCTCATTTGTGGCTTTATTACTCTTGGCCATTTTTTTTTTTCCTTCCCCAATAAATAACCTGGGGGAAGTATTTTTTCAGAGATCCTTTAATTAGCTTTATCAGAAGTTACTTTAGTCATCCTAAAATAACTCACAAATAGCTCTTTTCCATTCCTGTGTAGAATAGAAAACCAGGGAGGGACAAGGTTTGCCAAGAGTAACAGATTTTCATTATCATGTTTATTTTCATTTATTTCATTTATTATCAATGATAGGAACAATTGCTCACGGGGCGAGATCAGCTAAACTGACTGTGCGAGGGCTTTGCAAATGGGATTAGCCACCATGCTTTAAAACATTCTAGCATGATCTGTTTTGAATCTCCCTGCTTTATATAAATAATTCACAAAAATCCCCTGAACAAGAACTAGTATCTTGCGAGTCGTGTCCCATTTAAGTATTTTACCTGTTGACCTAGAGCATTGTGTAACAGCACGAGTGGCCAGAAAGTGCTCTTACCCAAAATACCTAGCTATCCTAGTAGTCAGGGTATTCTTCCAACAGCTGAGAAACCCAGGTTTTCTTGTATGCCAGGGTAAGAAAACAGATATTAACCAAATGTTTATGCAACTTTCGTTTTTTGTTTGACTGCCAATAGGTTAGTCACACAGTCCTGATTATAGGAGGAAAAGCCAGTCTGTCCACAAATTCCGAGAACTTGCGGATTTCCTAGCTTTTTTGCAACACAGTCTGAAAGTTCATATTCACTCTCAGCCTCCAGCTTAGGCTTTCTTCTAGGAACAGAGAAGTGCCAGCGATGTCATGGCTGCCTGAAGTTTCTGCCTTGCTATCAGGGGCAACAGCTTCTTGCTGTCTCTGTTGTGAACTGAACAAGTTTCATCTTAAAAGAGTTGTGGGGTTTTTGTCCCCATCCCTCACACTGGAAGCTGTTCCTGAATTTAGCAATTACTGGTGAGGCTTCCTTCTAGCTCCCAGCTTTATTTTTATTCCTGGCTTGGTTGTATTTCTAAGTTTTTGTGCCTACTTTAAATATTTTCTTTCATCTGCCATAGTGATTATCTGCCTGTGTTTTGCTAGGTTTAAACAAGCCATTCTTTTTTCTTTTGGTCTCTTATTACATGATAATATCCCATTTTCCCAGCTATCTCTTTAGCCTTTCTGTGAGCAGTCTTATTCTCTGAGGTTTTGCTGCTAATGAAACAGTACCAAAGAAAAACACTTGCTTAGGTGGTTGCCATTGTCAAGTTTCTGTTGGCTGTTGCTATTGGCAAGCACTGTTGCCCCTATTTCATCTCCCTTTGGTTAGGGGTGCTGTCAGAGTGAAGCCTTTTCCTGCTGACCGCAAAGGCTCATGCTTTTATTTCTGAGTTGGTGAAGTGTGGTTCAGTGGCAGGCCAAGGAGTGTGGCAGCCTGGGCCCAATTGGGTAGGGTTCTTTTAATTCTAAAAATTTCATGTCCAAGGGACTGATTTGGATGTCAGGGAGTGGAATGGCACCAAGACGTCATAATCTGGGCTTCTCTGCAAGTGCATGGCAAGGGCCTGGGGTGGGAGAGAGGGTTTGCATGCACATGGCACATGTTGCAGAGTCAGCACCTTCCACTTGCAAGCAAAGAGCTTGAAGCGGCACGATGCACTGTCACAGAGGAGTGCAGACATGGCCCTCCTGTTTAACCAGTGATGATAATATGCCCTGGGATTAAAAAGATAAGAAACAGAATGTTAAAGGTCATAAGGGATATCTTTGCTAAAACCCAAACCTTTCAAGAACAGCTACTGATGGATCCCTATCATACAGTAGTGCTAAACTGCCTGCTGCAAATTTCCCTCTCTTGCATTGAAGAATGCAAGACATTCTTAGCTCTCTCCAGTTAAAAAAGGTTTACTTTAAAAATGTTCATAGGATTTTCTCTTGTTTTCTGAGGCAAAAAAGATGAATTTAAATGTGTTAAATGGTGGTGAGTTTACTTAACAAATTTTCAACAAGAACCTCAAAGAAATATGATAGGGGACATCACATGAAAGTGGCTGCATGAGACAGTGAAAGTGCATAATTACAGTGATTCAAACTCCTTTTTTTCCTAAAGGGAGAGGAAGGGCATGGACAGAGCATGTCAGGAAAATAAGAATAATATTGAGTTGAATGACACGCCAAAGAATAAAACTGATCTGAAGAGGGTATAAGAAACCCTGAAATTGGGAAGGTTTGTATCTAATCTTTGTGGCTTTTTCTTATTTATGTAACTAATTAACAGTAGTGGCTTAGAACTCAGTTTCCTCTTCAGGCACTGATTCTCGGCAACAAAACTGTGTCTGTCTGGTCAATATGTAGCCTTCTGTGGTCATCTGAAAAAGATATGAGAAAGATGTGAAGGCTAGGCCTTCCATGTTGCAGAAGAGGTTGCTGCTGCAAGATGAGGTGGGACTGCACTCAAGAGAAAATGCTTTATTGTAGTTTTCAACTCCCAGACCTGAACTATTAGCAAAATAAGAGCTGGAGTGAGAGAAGAGCTGCATACCTATTGGTCGCTTGCTTGATTTTTCCATTCTTTCTGAATGCTTAGAGGTAGATGGATAGGAAACATGAAGTCTAAGCACACAGAAAGGAGATAATTTTTCCTTGTAGAACAATGCAACTGTTAAAGGATCCAATTCTCTGTCCTGTATTGCTGTATACACAGACAAAGCAAGAGCTGCCACTCTGGGACAATAACACTTTGCAGGGGTTCAGGACAGGGGGCAGTCATACTCAAGATATATTTGTTTGAGGGGTTTGCTCTGGCTGTGTGGGTGTAAGAGGATGTGCCTGCAATCTGATATCTTCTGTTTTTCAGAAAAGTGGGGCCTGCACAAACAGGGGAAATGTGCCTGTGCTGAGAAAAGCAGTTACTGACCAAGAGTTATCATCAGCTCATGAAAACAGCCTTCTAGTGTTCTCCCCACCTACCACGAGCTTACACTGCCATGGGAAGGAGACGCATCAACTGAATGACAAAAAGCTAGAGACGGTTCATAAAGATTCCTTGCTTTGTTTCTAAAAAAGAGATGCTGTGGCCCGGCTTACCCCAACTTGCTGTGAGCACCCCTTCAGTAGTAAACTAGCTGGAGAATTAATACCATGCTTAGGCATAAATTCAGCTTTCTAAAAGTGAAACAAAGTGAAAAGAACTCTCTTACATGAGGGAACAACATTGCAACAAACAGAGAACAATTTTATTTTATTTATCCCTTCTACCTCAGGCTCTTAAGTGAACCAGTTCCAGTCTTGTTGAAGGCATTTGCAGTCAGCCTGTTTGTAGATTTGTCAGGCTCCAACTTAAAATTGCTTCTTTCTGATTCCCATTACTCCTTATGGAAAGCTGCTCCCAAACTGTGCATCTCTGAGAGCTATTTGGGAGAAGGGAACTGAGTGTCTAGGTTTTTTTTACCTTTTGGAATAATTTGGAGGAAAATCATAAAGGAATACTACAAATCACTTTTTGTTTTTACTTTTTAGTGTTTTAGTGTTCATTAGAGGGGAATACAGTCTTGCAAGACACTGCTATGCTTAATCCCTTGTCTTTGGAGTCATTGTGGCAATGGCCCTCTATTTCCATGTTTAAGGGCAGCTTGAAGGTTAACAGTATTCTTTCCTAACATAACAGATTCTTTATATGCTAATAAGAACTTGAAACATCCTTTGGTGCAATCATTCCATTGCACAGCTTGATAAAGAAGGTCTGGGTTTCTTTCATTTTATTACATTACATTACAATTGGCATCATAAATGCAAAGCACAAGAAGCATTCACAGTTCAATAACTTTTCCTGGGTGTAATGGTCTTTAAAGATCTCTCTTAGTAGGCATGGATAGGTAGAGAAATGCAAAATCATACCAGTTCTTGATGGCTCTCTGTCACTGTTTTCCTCAGTCTCTCATACTCTGCATTTATAGATTTATAGATATTTATAGAATTTTCCACTGACTAGGAAATCATTAGCATTAGAACTAAATATGACTAAAGCAATGCCCATGGTTCTGTGCAAGCCACAGTGAATGGGACATAGCATTGTCAGCTGGGTCTAAAAAAGTCATGCTCCAGACACAGGCTAGTTGCAGAGCTGGGCTGCTGCTGACAGGCCAAAGGTAAAATTATCATCTGGTTGTCAGCATTCTGCAGTGATTTCCCTTAGGTAGAAAGAAGAAGATCTTGTCCCTTTATCTGCCCTTCGCTGATTTTTTCCATATGAAACCTGGCTATGAGTTTTGTGCAGACTGCTTAAACTCGGCTGTGACTCACAAAGACATGAATCCAGTAATGCCTTTTTTCTTAACTGAGTTTCTTAAACATGAAGAGCAAGAAAAAAAAAATAACATATACACCACAGATCTGAAACTTTGATAAGCTTCTAAGTAGTGTTGTGTAGGCTTTGTACATCTTTGTGCATCAGGTTCTCACTTGTGGTACCGGATAAGATTAGCGCAAGAAAAGAAGCATTTAATAAAGGGAAAAATCCAATTAAGGTCACATTTCTTCACATTAATTTCTTACAACTTACTTAAAGGAGAGGATTTTTTTACTTAAAAGTAATACAAAGCCTGAAAACTATAGCGTAGGCCCCCAAAAAAATAATGTGCACCTTGTACAAGTTTATCTGTTCACCTCAAGGAAGTTTATTTTCAAAGATGAGAAGACATCAATCAGACCCAGATATATGTTCTCTTAAGTCACCTTCCATGCCTTAAAGAGCAAAACTTAAAGCTGAAGGAGATTCTGATGCTCCTGTTGACATATCTTTTTAGGGGCTTTAAAGAATTTGGTGGAGCTAACTTAGTCTTTGTCAGTACAGGGTGCAAGAGTTGAAATTCACTGTAGCTTCCAGTGTGGAAATCACACCAAGAATGTTTTCCTTCTTGTGATTAACCCGTGACAAAAGGGCAAAGTCTACGGAGCCATTTCTGAGACACTGACAAACCCCAGAAATCGTTGTTCGGGAACACATTTTCAGAGAGCACAGTGAAATTTTGCTGTTAATAAAAAAAGGCACTTGACTACCATTGCATGTAACAGGCCATAACTCACAGCAGCAATTACAGCAGCCGTCAGTGTATTGAATTGTTATAATTTAAACGTTGCACTGATCTGAAATTGTTTTTTCTGCAAAAGTCTTGTTTGCATAACCCTTATGTCCACATTGTGTTGTCATCTGGACAGACTGTGTAGGTTGAAGAGCTGCTTGACAGTAGTTCTTTCTTGATAGAAAAAATTACATTAATCTTGCCTTTCCATAACATATACTAGAAAATAATTTATTGAAATGAGAATAAAATAAGCCCCGTGACTTTTCTAACACATGCTTTTTTTAAATAAACCCATATTTGCTCTTGAAGTTCTTATGAAAAGCTGAAAATTAGAGTATGCTTCCCAGAGGAGCTTTTTGGTCCTGGCACTCTAAAAAGCGACAGACAAGAGCCAAGTGTTGTTTGGAGTAGAGAGCAAGCCGCAGAGTCCAGCCTCAATCAGCTTTTGGGTTCTCTCAGTTTCTGTGCTCCTGTCATCCCTCACTCCCATCTAAAGGAATATCAGGCAAAGCTGGAACAGTTCAACAAAAATTTCTTACATGTTAACATTTTTCAGCAGAAAAGTGCTGTCAAAAATTCCTCATCCATTTCTATATCTCAGTTTACTTGTGGTTTATATTGTATAGCAAAAATATAACAGTTTACATAATGGAATTGCTCATAAAGGCTACTATAACTAGATTTCCCAGACACTTAGGTACTGAATTGTTCTAACAGCAAAACCATAAAACCACTACAGAGATTAATAAAGTCGATAAACCTGAGCTGGATTTCTGCTGCCAACTGAATTTTTCAATTTGGCAACAACAAGACATAATAAAATTTATGCTGATATTTTTAAATCTGGCTTCCTGACCCCAAACACCCAGTCCTTAGACAGATAGCTGTGCAGCCTTGAATAACTTACTTATTGCTTAGAAAAATCAGTCCTACAACTGTCAAATGAAGGAATTTGTGACACCACAGAAGCCCAAGCTTGAAAACATACTGAAGCCTGGAAGAATTAATCCTGCATATGACTTTAGGTATTTCACATTCAAAAGTAGTTCCAGTGCAGGTGAATTTTGAGTGGCCTCCTGTTCTGGGTTCAGCAGTAGCAGTCATTTTTCTCCTTAGTAGCTGGTGCAGTGCTGTGGTTTTGACTTTCAGCCTGGGAACAATGCTGATAACACCAATGTTTTTAGTTGCTGCTCAGTAATGGTTACCCTGACCAAGGACTTTCTGAGCCTCATGCTCTGCCAGGGAGGAGGGAAAACCAAGAGGAAGCAGAGACAGGATACCTGACCCAAACTAGCCAAAGAGGTATTCCATACCACAGCATGTCATGCCCAGTTTATAAAAGGGGGCAGTTGCCCATAAGGGTTAGATCACTGCTCAGTCTGGCTGGGTATCGGTTGGCAGGTCATGAGCGCTTGCATTCTCTTCCCTTGTTATTTCCCTTATCATTGTTATTACTGGTGGCAGCAGCAGTGGTTTGTGTTATACCTCAGTTACTGGACTGTTCTTACCTCAACCTGCGGGAGTTACATTCTTCTGATTCTCCTCCCCACCCCTGCGGGAGCTGGGGGGGGGGGGGAGGGGTGGGAGTGAGTGAGCGGCTGCATGGTTCTGAGTTACGGCTGGGCTTAAACCATGACAGCTCCTCCATCCATGCTGCCCAGCTCATGTAGCTGCTGGAGGGTGCAGACATGGCCCAGAGAAAGCAAACCCTACAAGCCTCCTCCACCAAGCACTGGGCACAGCCTATTGACTCCCTCTTCCCAGGCACTGTATTGGCAGCCTGTGCTGTGTGTCAGGGTGAAGGTGCTGAGTCACAGGCCCTTCACCAGGCCAGGCTAGGAGCGTCCCACAACCCACCCAGTTCCTGTACCTCAGTGGGCAGCTTGGATTTTGTATTCATTACCTCATACTGACACCTGCTGGAAAAGAACCTGCATTTAGGCAGGGAATGTTTATTTTTAGCATGAATTAAGCATTAATTGGACATCATGCATGGCAAGGACCAGAGTAAAGGCTCGCACAAGTGAAAGGTAGCAGAAGAGTATTATAAAACTTCCTGATACCCACCACACCCCAGTAAAGCAGCCTGTTCGCAATTCTCTTCTCATTAATGTATATCTCAAAGGTGGGTGTCAGGAGGTTGATGCGAGGTTTTTTCAGTGGCGCCCAGCAATAGGATGAAGAACAATGACCATAAACTAAAGCACAAGAAGTTTCACCTCAACACATGGAAAAACTTCTTTACATTGAGGGTGGCAGAGCACTGGAACAGGCTGCCCAGAGGGCTTGTGGAATCTGCTCCTCTGGAGACATTCAGAATCTGCCTGGATGTGTTCCTATGTAACCTGCTCTATGTGGCCTTGCCTTGACATGGCGGGTTGGACTAGGTGACCTCCAGAGGTACCTTCCAACCCTAATGACTGTGTGATCCTCTGATATTCCTAAAGACACACAGTGGTTGACAGCAGTTTTACATCCAAAGTCTGGCACCATTTGAGCTCCGGACCAGCTCTCAGAGGAACATGCTGCGTTTCTCTGCAGTGATTTCTGAGAATATGGAAGTCATTCCTCAGACATCGGGTGTAGTTTTTACCTCCAGTCCTTGTGGACTTTCCCAGCTTCCCGTGGGATTCAGAAAGTGGAAGGAAGGAAGGGAGGAAGGGAGGAAATCTGTCACAGGGCATTCCGAGAAGCCGTTCCTCTGACGTAGGCGTCAAACGCTGAGCACTGGCAGACTGCACGGGCTGGTCCTTCTCGATAAAATACCACTAGGTGTCACTAAACGCCAGGGATTGTCAGTACTGGCCCAGCAGGATGCGCCTGGAAGCAGTAACCCCGTGTACTTCTTGGGCGCGCCTGGTTCTAGCTATAGGCTTTTTTCCTTTGCAATATCCAAAGTGTGAGGTCATTTTACCTTTTAGTAAGATTTGCATTTGCTTTGGGAAACATCTCTGGCTTCCGAGTAGTACACATAAACACTCAACTTTCTAATTGAAATGGAAAGAGCTTATTTCACGTACAACATGGGTGAAATAACCTTGGTCTGCAGAAGCTGTTACATTATATATGTTAGTATTTGAGAGGAGCTAGTTCGGTCGCAGGATTAAATAATAGTGGTGTTTTAACTGCGGTTTTCCTGCCATGTGTATTTAGTGAAGTTGCACTCAGTGGAACTTTCCCCATCATCTCATGCAGACAAAGTATAAGCTGCCACAACTGTATTTGCTTTTAAAAATCCCTTGTGCACATTCAGTATGCAAACAAGTGTTAGAACTGAGGCTGGCAATGAAGCTTCAACATCAGCTTTGTCCAGTCTTCCTTCATTTGGTAGAACAAGCATGATGTAAACCATTTTTTCCCCCAAGTGTGGTATTTTATGATTCCATGTCTCAGACTGAGTCATCTTTTCCTTTGAGGTGTGAGAGGGCACAGAGAGGAAGAACATTTTGAGTACAGTGGTTGATTTGGGAGGTGCATCAGGGGTCTTCCAGCAACCTCTTGACTAAAACTGTTCCTTTCCCTGCCCCAGTGTCTGGTTTCTTCAAAAAGGAAGGATGAAGAGTGAGGATGTAATTGTGAACAGCCAGAGAGCAGGACTAAGGGTTATTCTACACTGCAGAATGGACACAGCCTCAAAGTCTGTGGCTACCTCTACTTCAAGCACCTGTAGAGTGTTTAAGTGGCAGACATCTGAGCTGGAGATACTGATGCTGGGCTCTGACCCATGGCCCCAGGTGTAGCTCCTTAAGGCATAGCTTCCTTAAACTGGCAGCACTGAGGGCCTCCTGGGAAAGATCCTGAAGATATTTTGTTCCTCCAGTTGCATATTTGGCACCAAAGGCAGGATGGAAGTGTACGCTGGAGAAGGAAATAACAGAGAGAAAACTAAATAACCATTTCTTCTACTGAAGGAACAGAAGATCTGCAGAATGAAAGTAACATTTGTGCCTACTGGTAATGACTTCTTCATAATGCATACAGAGAAACTGTGTTAAGACTACCTGCTCAAGTTTTGATTTTTGTCATATGATAGAAATATTCTCTGAAATTTTCCTTTGTCGAATGAACACTCATATTAATAGCTCTTTCAATGTACATTTAGTTCAACCTCTCCTTCTCTGAGGGAAAAAATACACAGTGTAGCACCCCAGATTTTATAACTACAATTTTCTCTGACAGAGAGTAACAAGAATAAGCCTCTCATTGCTCTGATTATTTAGCTTACCTGTACTTCTCTTCCCCACTCAGACAAACTGTTGGTAATTTTGATCTTCGATGTAGTCTTCTCATGAACAGAGCAGTAAAATTCTCTGGCACAGTTTTTTTTCACATAGAAAAAGATGACCTTATTTTAGGTACCTCACAAGAATGTTTTAAGGTTTAATACATGCATGTTTGCAGAGAAGATTATATTATATTGAAGATGAAAAGCAATATATGATAAACATGACTTTATACTTCTTTGATCATGAAAGGTGTGTTAGTGCTTTTCCTCATCTCTCAAGTAAGCAGCATTACTGTCCGTTCCTAGACGTCCATCAGAAATATATCCATAAAACAGGAATAAAAATAATTATAAGATAAAGAAGATAAAGAATTATAAATAAACAAATACAGAAGTAATTTATTTTAAAACGACAATTGGAATCTCTCTCATTTGGTTCTTTTGATCTCCTTGAGGCTCATTAAATTGTGTATGGCAGACACTCCTTCCATGTTTGAGAAAGAATCTAGAGTGCTGCTTAAGCTCAAACAAATTTTCAAAGGTAATGAGGCTTGGGACTTATGGACCAGAAAGTATGGGTTGATTTGCATGCATTTTCCACCTCCCCTGCTGCTTATTTCCATTGTGTTCTTCATTTTTTAGCCAGCTCATAAATCCTCGGTTGATTTGTTAATATTTGCACAGTGCCTATAAGTACTACCAATGCTCTTCAGGTAGGCAGGAAGGCAAAGAGCTGGTCCAGTCAGCTTCCAACCAAATGACTTGAGTTGTGATACTCTCACTTTCATCTGTTATCTATCCTGGAGGAACATCAAGGATTTTCCACAGCAACTGTGAATGATAAATTTATGAAAATGGGTTTTAAATTGAAAGCCTATAATTGAAAAGAAGAGGTGAAAAAAACATTTCCTCAGGTTCCACCTGTAAGGGATGTACATATTCTCTGTTTTTCTGTGTATATCCTGTTTTATTTTTCTTTCTGTTAATTTTGTTATTGTGGCTGTTTTTAACTTATATTCCTTTGCTGGTTAGGTTTGAGGTTACCTGCAAAACAAAGATCTGTGTAAGGAACAACGTGGAACTGCCTCATCAGAGGTGATAAAAGCAAAATAGCTCTTTGGCTTCCAGATGACTACCTTTGCCCAGGTTGTGCCACATGCTGCACTAATTAGCTCTGTAGACTAGGGCTGAATCTCAGCACAGAGGGAAGTGAGACCCTTTGCACCTGGAATAAACTCCCATGGTAGGAAGGCTTGCAAACTTGCCCTGTATTATGGAAAATAAGTTGTGTCTTAATGCCCTACTAAGACAATGAAAATGCATCATCATGAAAGCAGAAGAAAAGAGTTTCAAACATCTTCTGTAAGCTAAAATAGACAAGCAAATTCTAAACCCACAAGCAGCTTACATTGTGACCAAGTTTATCACCAAAGTGCTCTGTAACTGGTTCTTCCCTTTGTTCTGATGCATAGCAATTTCCTTTTTCCTACCAGTTGACTTTGACAAATTTACCCCCTATTAGTATGCTGAGGTGTCATAAAGGAGTGTTATAAACTAAATGAAAGAAGAATAGGGATATATAAGCATGCCTGTACACCTACTGGTTGCTACTGCATGTCCTTGATGTCTTCAAGCACAGAGCATGAGAACCTGTTACTAAGGTGAGCAGCCATGCCCATTTCAGCCTGCTCTGCTGCCTGGCATTGGGATGGCTCAATGCTCACAGGTACATGGCAAGAAACTGTGCATACCGCAACCGAAAACTAGCTCTCACCATGCTGCTTTCTTACTTTGACTTAGTAAAGAGATCAAGAAATGTGGCAATGGAGGTAAATTCAGGGCTTGTTTTTATGGTGAGTGATGTTTCGTGTGCTGTTGGAAGTCTCTGGAGGAGTTTTAAAGGCAGAGGGAGTTACAACAAGACAGAAAAGGATGAAGAGAGCTGTTCGCCCCTGCATGGCAATACTAGTATGGAAGCTTTTTGTATAAACTGCATCATCTCTTTGTATATAAGCTCCTGCTGAGATTGAATCCTAACCAGGACAAAAGCACAGCACAATGAAGCTGCTATTGCTTAAATACGCAATAGATTACTTTCTCCCTCTTTCCTGTATGGTTTAAGGACTGAACAGCAAGCATATCATGATCCCACTCTGCAGCACTTCTTTTATAATGCAAACAAAATTTCCTTAAAAACTACAAAGGAGCTCCTGAGAATATGTTGCTATCAACAAAGCCTTTGACAATAGCTGAGAATGAAAATTGAAAATACATTTTTTTGGGTACCACTCCTACAAATTCATTGAAGGTTGATTGTGAAAGTACAGTACCTCTTATTAAGCCAAATCACAAAGAAACCATGAAATCGAAGATACAGCTATGAAACATATAATCAGCTGTTAAAATAGAAAAAGTAAATCATGCTCAGAGAATAACATTTTGCACGATAAAGATACCAACCAGCAGCTACAAAGAGGAAAGCAAAAAGGTATTCTCTTCAGTTTCCAAACAATACTTGTGCACAGAGGCCTAAGATTTGAAAAGATTTATAACTTCCCTTTCTATATCAGAATTACTATGTTTCGACACAAAGCACAGATTGAGAATGGTATGCGGATAATGGCTGGAAGATTTTAACAGTGAGATGTGACCATTTCCCAACCTCCCTTGACTGTAGCTATTGTTAGACAGGAGTGTGTGATTTGCTGAATGACACTGTGGTATGTCAGTTGGTTTTGTCTTCAGCATTAGCCCCCTCAGTGATGAGCTGGGGTAATCAGAAGCCAGTTTGAACAGAGGAAAAGAAGAATATCAAAAGGGAGATTGGAATTGGTATTCAAATGAATAGTGTGAAATCTCAAACTGAGATTACCAGGGTAATGGTAACACAGTTATCTCAAAAAGAAGGCTGTTATTTTAAGAAATGGAATTTCACCAAAAAAGATAATAAAGGGATCAGCACCAAAGAAACTGTGACTGTCAGATGAAAGGTAAATCTTTAATATGAAACACTTCTTTACCTACTGTCATGGCATTGGCAAATACGTTTATATTGCAGATTTTTATCTTTAACCAAGCCATAACATGCTAAAATAAACAGAATGAAAATTTTATATTTTCTCCAGAATCTGAGATAAAATCACAAATGGAATTTTTTTTTATTAATAATATTAGCTATGATAATGTAAAATTTATCCTTGCGAATAAAAACTACAAGAAGCATGCATTGTAACTAAGCAAGCTGTCTGGTTTACCATCTTCATTATATGGTTATTAAAAGATTGTAGTACTTATTTGTATTTATTTTGATTAAGACGCTATTTATTATTCTGTGGTTTGTAGCAAAGGCTAAATTGCTCTGAAAGGAGAGTGAAAGAATGCAAGTGAGAAGCAGTATTGCCTAATGCAATGTGTCTGAAGGTTCTTAGGTGCTATAGAATCATAGAAGCATAGAATAGTTAGGGTTGGAAAGGACCTTAAGATCATCTAGTTCCACCCCCCCTGCCATGGGCAGGGACACCTCCCACTAAACCATGCCACCCAAGGTTCTATCCAACCTGGCCTTGAACACCGCCAGAGATGGAGCATTCACCACTTCCCTGGGAAACCCATTCCAGTGCCTCACCATCCTTACAGTAAAGAATTTCTTCCTCATATCCAATCTACACTTCCCCTGTTTAAATTTGAACCCATTACCCCTTGTTCTGCCATTGCAATCCTTAATGAAGAGTCCCTCCCCAGCATCCCTATAGGCCCCCTTCAGATATTGGAAGGCTGCTATGAGGTCTCCACGCAGCCTTCTCTTCTCCAGGATGAACAGCCCCAACTTTCTCAGCCTATCTATCTTCATATGGGAGGTGCTCCAGTCCCCTGATCATCGTCGTGGCCCTCCTTTGGACTTGTTCCAACAGTTCCATGTCCTTTTTATGATGAGGACACCAGACCTGTAAACAGTACTGCAAGTGAGGTAAACGACTAGAATATGACAATGACCAGAACATAAGGACCTGTGTGGAACTAAAGTGTGTGGAACTAAAGTGTGTGGAACTAGTGCGTAAAATTTCTTTGTGTGTTGGTACTATGCTTCTTTACAGTCAAAAGTGATGCGCCAAAAAAATGGTTACCTTTTGTTCAGGTCTTTGAAATTCGTGCACACCATATAAGCGTGCTTTTAGTTGTCTTCAATTTTTTATTGATAGATGATTAACTTAGAAAATGCCTTGTCCATCAATTTTAGGTTTTGAAAGAAAATTGGAGGCTACTTTTGAATATTCAGAGGTGACTGAACCTCAATGAATTCCTCAAATTCCAGGAGAGTGATGGTTGCCGTTGGGCACAGTCACATGCCAGCTGCATGAGAATACGTGTAGATAGCGTTATGTTTTATGTTTTCCTTAAAAAACATGCCAAATCTTGTGATGCCTCGTAGGTCTGTACTGGTACAGGAAGCAGACCTTGAGTAATACTGTCATAGAGATTGCTAGGGATCAGAACAGTGAGATATTGAAAACCTGATGTATTTGTTTGATTGTCTTAAGTGGTGTATATGTCTGTTAGATACCATTCAATAATTTATTATATACACTGAAATAAAATCAACCCAAAAAGGAAACGAGATAGTGCTGAGTGCCAAATAGGCTGTGGAGTTTATTTTAGAAGGAATTTCCCTGTTCTCTCTATCACTCCCTGCCCTGCTTTGTTTGAACAGATCAGCACTCCTGCTCTCAGAGTCAGACACACAGTTCCATTTTGCTAAACCCTAAGAAATATAGTTTTCCAACAGGATTCTTTGTCTTTCTAAGCATCACTTGGTTGTCAGTGCTCTGTCTCCAGTGGAAAACTCAGCCTTTTTTTATGTTCTAGCCAGTGTCTTTTACTGAAAGAAAAAAAAAAAAAGACCAACGTTTCTGTTCCTTTTGAAGTTGCCCTCTGAGCAAAATGCCACCTCCTGCTTCACAAGCAGAATATCTGACAAGCTTCTCCCATTGATGTTAGTGAGAAATGCGCTTCCCGGTGACCAGATAAGCTCAAACAGACACGTATTTCTGCTTCTGCCTGAAACACTTATTATGCCCTGATAATCCAGAGGGATATCCAATATCAGCGTCAATGCCCTTTGTGGCTCACCTGGTACCTTCACTCCCCACAGCAAAGACATCTCTGCTGTGGTATTCCATTCCTGACAGGGGGCACATATGCCCAAAGAACCTGACCCATAAGACTGCTGTGTACCTGAACTGTGCAAATTCCTAGGCTAGATAAGATATGGATAAGATCCTTATTTATTATGAAACAGGAAATTCAAGTGCTGTGCAATCCCCTGCTGCAAGTCCCTCTATATCTTGATGCCTCACACTTTGCTTGTCCTCTTCCCCTGCATACATCCTACCTTCCTGAACAGCACAGCATATTGAAAACAGAACAGAGAACTGGCAGGGTGATTTCTGTGTACCAGTGAAAGAGCTGAATGTATGCCTCTGCCTTGCCCTGCAAGAATGAAATATTTTCTGTGGAAATGCCACAGTCCTCATAGACTATCTATCTTGTGCTGCAATTAGTAGATGAGAAAGAGGTAATAGATAAGTAATGTAAAGAAAGGTAAATGAAAGGGTGCTACTTATAAAACCATAATGATTTCATTAATTTAATCGCAAACATCTTGATGAGGTGATGACAGAATCCAGACATCATTTTTTTCACCATGTTTACCAGCAGACTGTTGAAAACCAGCTGGTTTTCAAACTGCATGGGAATGTGTATGTTTTGGGCTCTTTTCTAACCAAAGCATGCAGCTGTGCATCCCCTGGCCTACTGCAGAAGGAGTTGCAGTTCACAGGCTGCAGGCTGAGCAGTGCAGGGAAGGACACAGCTCAGAGCATTGTGATCTTGAGAAAGTGATAAGTCTGTGTGCATTTCTGCGCTCAATGACTCTTATAAAAACGCAGAATATTTTGAACTTGTAGTCAGGATGTCTCAGTTTTCATTACCTTGCTCCTGCCTAGGAATTACCGCTGTGGATGTCGCCAGTGCTTTGTGTATCTTTGCATATTTGCATGCCAGCAAGCACCTGGACCTTTAGCAAATACAGATGAAAAGGTGTTGCAAACAAGCAAAGGAGCCTTCATATATTACTGTTACTGACAGTTTTGTTCAATGTACAAAATTGTTGTGTAAAATCTGAAAAACACTGTCAAGGAAGTACCCAGACATAATGACTTGAATGGATCAGCTCTGCTTGGTCCTGCGAGGTGAGCCAGCTGACACAAGAAAATGGACCAAAAAGCCAAATTTCAAATGCAGACAGGGTATTGACAATTGCTTGAATAAAACAAGAGATGCTGCAATCTTTAGACTTTCAGAAAGATCCAGTTAATTTGTGTCACAGTTACTGATGCCTTCTTCATGTAGTATTAAATCAACGGCTTGCTCAGAAATAATAGCTGAGACGGAGAATGAGTAAGCCCCTTGTGTGCACCCAGTTCTGGTTACCTAGTGATTCTTAGGCTAATTCATATCTCACAGCACAGAACATTTTGCTTTCTTTTGTAGAAGGCAAACAAGTATCATCATCTTAATCCATTGCGGTCATTGTTCTTTTGCCTGACTTTCATCCAGCCAGAGAAGTATGGTTAATAGTCAGATTTATTATTTTGAGTCAGATTAATCAGAATAATAACTTGTTTTCTAACTCCTTTATATTCTGTAAAGACCATGGTTACTATCTGTAGAACAAACTTTCCTCGAAGGTCACTTTGCCCTATGTAACTTCAGGTGTAACTTTGACAAAACTCGCAATGCCATCTAAATGAATGGCATTAGACCTCTCTGGCTGCATTTGTTTTCAAAAATACCCCCATGTTGTTACTACTACATGATAGATTATCTGCTACACCTGCTTTGGAAATTTTAAAATGTATCTTTGATCCACAGCTGCTGATTCATGTACCTTTCACAGGGTACTTGGCCACAGAGCAAAGCAATTGGTAATAAGGAACCACCAAAATATTAGTACAGAAACATACTAGAAAAACATCATAAAGCGTGTAACAGGGTTCAGTAACTAATTCTTAATTGCTACCTGGGGGGAAAAAAAAATCACATTTTGTAAAGTTTCAGTAAATCTGCAGTCTAACCTGTGAATTTCAATTAAATAACTTGAACGAGCAAATGAGTGCATGGGAAATGCTGCTGTTCTACTGCACCCTAGTGAGTGCTGAAATGTAGTGCACTCATCATCTTAGCAAAAATTGAGCCCTGCTGAAACTTCCTTCCAGGGAGACATAGAATCATAGAATAGTTAGGGTTGGAAAGGACCTTAAGATCACCTAGTTCCAACCCCCCTGCCATGGGCAGGGACACCTCACACTAAATGTAGTCTGACAACTCTAATTTCATGGTAGCATCTCACCAGTAAGATTTCCTTAGGTAAGTAAGTGTCACAAGCTGGGCTTGCTGCCATTGCCATGCCATACTCTTTGGTGCTGTTGCTGGGCCTCTGGTGGTTTTACACTGCTAACAGCTCTGGTCTACATTCTGTGGACTTGATGTGATCAGACATGGGAAGGCTGGCCACAGCTAAGGAGACACATCAGCACGTGCTCAGGTTCTGAACTCAGTAGCGTCTCAATGTGCTTTAAAGTGCTTTGCAGAAGAAGTAGAGATTTAGTTCTGCACTTAAATTTCACTACTGAATTAAGAAAAGGCACTTTTTTATGCAGCTTGTTTAAGGGGAAGCTGAGGTATCCTTGACAACAAAACTTGCATAGGGTTGATCCATGTGGCACCAAAGCTGAGCTTCATGCAATCACAGATCAGTTGATTTTGGTACTTGAAGCAGCTGCCATTACGTCTTTGACTGCAGAGAAACAAATTCATAACCATAGCATCGCAGAGTCACAGAATCACAGAATGGTCTGGGTTATAAGGGACCTTTAAAAATCATCTAATCCACTCCCCCCCTGCAATAAGCAGGGACATCTTCAACTAGATCAGGTTACTCAAAGCCTCACCTAACCTGACCTTGAATGTTTCCAGGGTTGAGGCATTGTTGTGGTTTAAGCCCAGCCATTAACTCAGAACCATGCAGCCGCTTACTCTCTCCCCTCTTCCACCCCCAGCCTCCAGAAGGAATGGGGAGGAGAATCAAAAGAATGCAAATCCCTCAGGCTGAGATAAGAACAGTTCAATAACAAGAGTATAATATAAACCTTTAACTTCTACTGCTACTACTAATAATTATGATATAGGAAATATCAAGGCTAGAGGATATAAAACTAAAAAAGGAAGAGAAAAACCCCAATAAGCACAAATGGTGCACAATACAATTGCTCACTACCTCCTGACTGATACCCAGGCCGACCTGAGCAGTGACCAGGCCCTTCCAGGTGACTGCCTCCGTTTATATACTGGGCATGATGTGCTGTGGTATGGAATACGCCTTTGGCTAGCTTGGGTCAGGTGTCCTGTCTCCTTTCCCTCGCAGCTTCTTGTGCCCCTCCTCACTGGCAGAGCATGAGAGGCTGAAAAATCCTTGATTGGAGTAAGTGCTCCTGAGCAACAACTAAAAAACATTGGAGTGTTACCAGCATTGTTCTCAGACTGAAGCCAAAACACAGCACTACACCAGCCACTAGGAGAAAAATAACTGTTACAGCTGAACCCAGGACACTCATCTATCGCCTCTCTGGGCAACCGGTTCCATTGTTTCATGACCTTCACCGTAAAAAATATCTTCCTTATACCCAGTCTGAATCTTCTCTTTTTTAGTTTAAAGCCATTACCCCTTGTTCTGTCCAACAGGCCCTATTAAAAAGACTGTACCCATCTTTTTTGTAAGTCCCCTTTAGGTATTGATGACTGTTATAAGGTCTCTCGGAGTTTTCTCTTCTTCAGGCTGAACAACTCCACTTCTCTCAGCCTTCCTTCATCAGAGAGGTGCTCCAGTCCTCTGAGCATTTTTGTGGTCTTCTCTGGACCCACTCCAGCAGGTCCATGACATTCCTGTACTAAGGATGCCAGAGATGAACGCAGTACCCCATGTGGAGTCTCACAAGAGCAGAGTAGAGGGGCAGGATCACCTCCTTCAACCTGCTGGTCACACTCCTTTTGATGCAGCCCAGGATATGGTTGGCTTTCTGGTCTGAGAGCACACCCTGACAGCACATGTACAACTTTTCATCCCTTTCCGCAGGGCTGCTCTCAATCCCTTCATTGCCCAGCCTGTATTGATATGAGGGTTGTCCTGACCCAGGTGCAGACCTTTGCACTTGGCCTTGTTGAACCTTCTGAGGGTCACATGGGACCACTTCTCTTTTTGTCCAGGTCCCTCTGATGGCATTCTTTCCCTCAGGTGTGTCAATTGCCCTGACCAGCTTGGTGTCATCTGCAAAATTGCTGAGGGTGCACTTGATCCCACTGTCTATGTTGTTAATGGAGACATTAAACAGTACAGGTCACAAGACCAATAGCAAGACAGGAATTCTCTGTAATGGTAGATACAACTATATTGAATAATTCTTAGCTGCTTCTAATAAATGAGTCTAGAAGATTCTTCTAGTGGCATGTTGTCTAGCTTACATCTCAAAAGATAAAAATATCAGTGGACTCCATTGTATTTGCTCCCTGTAACCAGGCTTATATATGCCCTTCTGGAGAAGAAGAGGGCATTGAAGGAGTGTCTGCCAGTGTGACAGTATCTAGTTTGATTTTATCAGAGGGATTCTAGGTGAGCAAGTTTATATAAACCCCATGCAAGTAAATGCATTGTTGGGCACTTACTGACACTCAAGCCCCAAGTCTGCTGTTCATTGCTACCAGCCTTTAAGTTTCAAACAATGATTATTCTGCTTAGCAAATTCTCAAGTGTAAATACTATTTGCCTTATTACTAATTTATGTGTACATGGCATAATCCCATTTCTTTCCCTTGAATGGATTTCCCTAACGGACACTGTGGAGCAGAGATTAGTCTGTAGTAGACCTGTTCTTTTGCACCATTGTGATGAATAAATTGAAGGAAATGACTGGCATATCCAGCTGATTACCAGTGAAGAAAGGAGTTTTACTGGCAAATCTGATTTTGAAAGCCGTGTCTTCTAAGAGAAGAATATTCAACAGGATAGATTTTTACGTAAATAATGTGTTGAATTCATTACATATATTCCTTCAGAGAGCCATAGGGGATTTCTCTCTTAGAATCACAATGCGAGTTATAACATACTGAGAGCAGCACTATGCTAGCATTGTTATTTGGAAGATCCTATTTTTCAGGGCCCTCCAGTGTGAGCTGGTGAAGATTCCGTATGTATTATTATATATTAGTCTTCATCTGCATAAATAAAATCTTGTGTTCCAGCACTTATCCTAGAGCTTGCTATGTTAGTTAATTTTGAAAATAGGTTGAGATAGAAAATTACATACCAAGAAGATCAAATAGCTTGTGTGTGACTCTCCGTGTGAAAAAAAACCAAGCCCACTGTAACAAGCACACACACGTATATTACCACCGATAGGTTTTGTAACAAGGCAGTTTTGATTTGGTTGTTTTTTAAAAAGGAATCCACATGCCTCTCTTAGATCTGTTTAAAAAATGTCCTTTCATTGAAAATGATATTGCTGTGCACATTCGTGAATCAATGTCCCCTTGCTTTCACTGTGATCTTCACTCTTCACAAAGATGGTTATAAAGTACTGACTGCTTCTGTTCTTAATCACTACTTCCACAGCCCTCCTGGTGGTAGGGTCTAGTCCTTGACTTGGGCTCCTCTGTGCTTCTATCAAACTAGTAATTTCCGGTGTGAAAGAGAAGCAGGAATTGTGGGAGCTTTGTAGGTCTACGTTGCATATTCAAACTCCCTGACTGCAGTTTTACATTTCTTTTCCAGGCAATGGAATTCTGTGCTCTTGCCAAGACACATTACAACTATGTTTTCCATGATCAGGCAAGGAAAAAAAGAGTCCATATCTGATACAAATGCTCTTTAAAAGAGATCAGCCACATGACAGTTGGCTATCTGACTCTTTTCTACTAAGAGGAAAACAGCCAGTAACTCCAGCCTTCCTGTTCAAAAGCCTGTTTTATGTAGGAATCCATGTACAGGCTAAATAACTACTTAAAGTGCTCATAAAGAACTGGCTGGATGGCCGCACGCGAACAGTTGTGCTCAATGGCTCAGTGTCCAGCTGGAGACCAGTAACGAGTGGTGTCCCTCAAGGATCACTGTTGGGACTGGTCTTATTCAACGGCTTTGTCTGTTACATGGACAGTGGGATTGAGTGCGCCCTCAGCAAGTTTGCCAATGACACCAAGCTGTGTGGTTCGGCTGATATGCTGGAGGGAAGGAATGCCATCCAGAGGGACCTTGACACGCTTGTGAGGTGGTCTGATGCCAACCTGATGAAGTTTAAACATGACAAGTGCAAGGTCCTACACCTGGGTTGGAGCAATGCCAGGCACAGCTACAGGTTGGGCAGGGAAGAGATTCAGAGCAGCCCTGCGCAGAAGGACTTCAGGCTGTTGGTCGATGAGAAAATGAACCTGAGCTGGCTGCAGTGTGCACTTGTAGCCCAGAAACCAACCGCATTCTGGGCTGCATCAAAAGGAGTGTGAACAGCAGGTTGAAGGAGGTGATGCTGCCCCTCTACTCTGCTCTCCTGAGACCTCACTTGGAGTATTGTGTTCAGTTCTGGTGTCCTTATCATAAAAAGGACATGGAACTGCGGGAACAAGTCCAAAGGAGGGCCACGACAATGACCAGGGACTGGAGCACCTCCCGTATGAAGATAGGCTGAGAAAGTTGGGGCTGTTCAGGCTGGAGAAGAGAAGGCTGCGTGGAGACCTCATAGCAGCCTTCCAATATCTGAAGGGGGCCTATAGAGATGCTGGGGTGGGACTCTTCATTAGGCACGGTAGTGACAGGACACGGGATAGTGGGTTCAAACTTAAACAGGGGAAGATATGAGGAAGAAGTTCTTTACTGTAAGGGTGGTGAGGCACTGGAATGGTTTGCCCAGGGAAGCTGTGAATGCTCCATTGCTGGGAGTGTTCAAGGCCAGGTTGGACAGAGCCCTTGGTGGCATCGTTTAGTGTGAAGTGTCCCTGCCCATGGCTGGGTGGTTGGAACTAGATGGTCTTAAGGTCCTTTCTGACCCTAACTATTCTATGATTGTATGAACTGTGTGGGTTTGTGCATCAGAACTTCTTTGAACAGTGTTTGGTGCGTATCAGTGTTCAAGTACCCAAATCCTCATCATCCCAGGAGTATGGAATATAACCCCTCTCAACAAAATAAGTGACTGCTAGGTAATATGAACTATCTCCAGTATAGAAGCAGAAGGGACATTATTTCCAGGAAAAAAAATAGCTCTTTCACTTGTAAATAGTGTCATGCTTCTTCAGGCAGTGTAGCATAGTCTTGAAACTACTTTTTTACCCCAGCAGTCTGCCAGCATTCTTTACCCATATGTGGTCTGTTTTGCAGTGTGATGAAGTGACCTGCAACGATTTTCAAGGTAATGACCTGCTTTGCATTAAAGAAAGATGAAAGTATAGTCTTGAGAACATTTGGGAAAGACTATCAGATGGAAAGGAAACTGCAGTACAGAAGCATGAAGCGAACAAAGGAGTTTAAGGATATGTGTAACTGAGACAGCAAGAAATGCTAGTGCTGAAGCAAGTCGTATGGGGAGGACTTAATACATCTTCTATTAAATCTGTCTTTTGTGCTATTAATATCATGGATGGTCTGCAATAAGAGCTGGAGGTGACCAAGAGACCACAAGACTGATAAGTGACTGTATGGTGAATGCATTTTATAGTATTTAATATACAGGATACTGTGACAGCCTTGAAAATATTGCAGTCCCCAGAAAAATACGGACTATGGTAGGTCTGCAATCTCAGAAAAGCCCTTAGGAAGAGCTAAGAAACAATTTGGGGGCTGATATTATCAAGTGCTAGGACAAGTGGGAAATCTTATTAAATGAAATTAAATTATAAACACTGTCCTGTTGGCAAGTGCTGAGCAGTGCAGAGCCAGCTCATGAATTTTGAAAGCCCTGTTTTGTCACAGTAAGTTAAAACTTGACACTTAACAATACTGGATAAAATTCTGTGGTCTTCAGCAGAGAAATGAACATGCATAAAATTGCACAGCTGTTTAGGGGAAACATAATCTTGATCTGCTAGTAACATAGCAAGACAGAGATGTAGGATTTAACTGCTA
The DNA here is from genome assembly GCA_017639245.1 of Myiopsitta monachus. Taxonomy (NCBI): domain Eukaryota; kingdom Metazoa; phylum Chordata; class Aves; order Psittaciformes; family Psittacidae; genus Myiopsitta; species Myiopsitta monachus. The sequence continues at coordinate 22,932,903 of CM029941.1, forward strand.
TATATCCACAACTCACAAGAACAGACTGGTAGATGCAAGGTCTGTGATTGCATCTGTGACTGCACAGACATACCCAAGACAGCTTTAAATTAATGAGCTAGGGAAATGCCAGCAATATTGCTAATCATCTTAGTACTTCCCTTATTTCATAGGTGGGGTTTATATCCTTTGCTGAGGTCTCTGCTAGAAAACCCTGAATTATCTGCTATAAAACTGATTTAGATATAACTATGCTATGTGGTAGTTACTGTGGTGCAGCCTTCTTCAAAACATTGCTTCCTAGAGAAGCTTTTTAAGCTGATGCACCTAAGAAACTGTTTCTTCTCTCAGGCCATGTTTGCACAGTGAGGAAGCATCAATACATTTATCTGCTCTAAGAGCAATACTTCTGCTATCTTGAATTGATGTGTACTTCATATCACTGTTATGCCAGTTTATGGTCAATAATGACATTGGTATAGCTTTGCCCTTGTTTGAAAGCACTATTCAGCAGCCTGACCACATACCACAGCACACAGCCAGCAGGGACTGGCAGAACAGGGTATGTTTGCAAGAATGTGATGACCAGCAATGGCAGCTGAACTGTGTGAAGACAGAAGGAATTTTTCCTTAAATCTGCATAGAGTCGCAGTGACAGCCACTTATACAAGAGCTCCCATTCACTAGCTGCAGCCACCACCTGCGAAAATGCAGCACCCAAGAGCAGTCAGGTAATAGTCAACAGTTTCTGGCTGAGAGATCAGCTCTTGGGATTATTTTGCAGCTAAATGCATGCTGCATCTCCATCCACTGCATTCCTGCCTCTCAAGGACAGTGTTCCCTGCTCCATTCCCTACTCTTTCTCTTGAGTCATCACTAGCACAGGTGCCCTGTAGCAGAGGCTGTATGTTTGAAGCTGAAATTGAATTTTCTTTTCAGTGTGGGGCGGTCAGTGATTTTGGAGGAGTCCAATGTGCTTGTGTTTCACACAACCATTTCATGCAACTCAGTGATTAGATCCAGATCGGACTAGAGTTAGATACAGCAACTGCTGTCAAGGCAACAGAATTAAGACTGTGAAACACTAAAGATAGAAGAGACTGTGATGTCTCTACTTCAGAAGTCAAGATGTTAAAAAATACCACTACATAATGAAGTTCAGGACAGAGAATGAGACATGACAAAAACAAATCTGATCTGGAGTGCTTGGAAGTATTTAGGAGGAAGGAGCAAGAATCAGGAACAACGAGTGGTGAAGTGAACAGCACAGAGCAGCTTCCAACTGCTGGAAGCTGCTTCAGGTACACAACAACATGGTCAAATATAAAGTGGGTTCACAAGTCAACCCTTGGCTCTTCCCAGCTTGATCAGATGAGGAAGCCACTGTTCTCACAGGCTGGTTGGCTTCAGGGGCTCCTGCCAACACTGCTCCCTGTGCTGGGCAGCTGGAGTAAGTGAGGGTAGTGCCCGTACACCTGGACAAGTTGTAAATGGCCACCGAGCTGCAGCAGCTATCTGTTCAAAAAGTCAGGGTGAATCAGGGAGATATGCAGTGCCACCATTCAGGGCCTTCTCAAGTAGCATCGGAAGGGAAGGAAATAGCATCCTCCATGGCAGGCCTGAGTATAGAAGAGATATACAAGTTCAAGTTAGAATTAAAAGCCTCTTTTTGCTCCAGTTTCTTTCATATAATACTTATAAATCAGCATACAGAGAGCTGCAGAATTAGTTGCATTTGTAGCAATTGTTACAGAAATGACTATGCAATCACGCCTTAAAAGAACCATGATTTCTGACATGTCTCCATAGACTGATTTGAGCCATTTATTTCATGAAATCGCAACTTTAGGGAAGGTTGAGTGCACTCTCAAAGCTATAAGTTAAAGTACCTTTTCTATCAGGCTTTTTTAAAGCTTTCTGTACTTAAGGCAAAATGCACAATGTGTATCTCTGTGTAGAAGTATTAACACCTGATCATTTTTTATTTTTTAATCCATCTGGTGCCATCATTTTATAGCTGAATGAAGCCTGCCGAAGTGAGAAAGGAAAGGAAGGGGCTGTTTGGCAAAAGCAGGCAATGCCCATGGGGTTTCACAGTACAGAGAAATTCAGTGAAGAAATTCCTGTAACAGCTGTGTTGTACAGAGGAAGGTCAGTGGCATTCAGGCAGAGAGGTCTTAGCTCTGCCATGGTTAGATTAGGACAACCCAGTCCATGCCCTTCCTTCCCTCCCTCCTTCTTTTGTAATACAATGAGTGATGCTGTCCTCCATAGTGGAGCTGGTGTGGCTGTTTTCATAGGGTTTTAGAGCAGGATCCAGATCTCTGGGGTGTAAGTTCGTTGATTCTTCCAATGACTTCCATGACTGGAGTGTTGAAAACCCATGAAACACGTGAAGTGAGAAATTGAGTTCCTTGGTTGAGTGTGGTATTTTTGTCCACGTCTCTTCTCCCACTAAGGCTGAATGTGAAGTGCATAATAAAGGCCAGGTCCTCTGTCAGGGGATATGGGAAGCCAAAATGGTCACTATTGAAAAGGGCACTTCTGGCTGCTCACCATGATTAGACAGGTGACATCCACAACCAAGAATCAATCTAATTAAAAACAACCTGAACGTGGACAAAGCACACTTTTCAAGTGAATTTACTAATACTGTAGCCTGGTACCACCCCATGCAGACTGTCTTTGTTGATCTTTTGGTGATTGGCCCTGGCTAGCAAACAGGATTATAACTGTCCTTCTGTGTCTCAAAAGTTTCTTTTTAAAATAATTGGTCCTAAGTGCTCTGTTGCAACATTCCTGTGTTGTTTTTTCCTAAACCTTTGTCAGGACCACATTTGGTGAGATTATTTTTTACATCTATCTCTAAGTATGGAAGTTGTTGAACAATCTTTCCAAGATGTTACAACATCTGATTTCCAAATACCCCTCAGGTCAGGACGCCACCATAGTTTTAACCTAGACCACAATTTGCCTCAGATAACCTTCCATTAAATACAACTGCTTTTATTCCAACAGGCCTGCACTAAAATGAAGCATTTATCCAGGCCTGACAGGGGATGTAATATTTTTAACTGAATGAAAACCTGCCTGCAAATTCCTAGCTAGAATGAGGTTTTAACTCATGCAAGTTTAAATGAAGAAATACCCTGTAGGGTGAATACTGCCTTTTGCCTTCAGTTCATAAGTTCCTGCTCTCACTGTTTTCAGGAAAAACAAGGAAAAATGCACTGCATATAGGAACATTGATTGGTCTGGTGATGTTTTATATATTATGCTTGAGAGCTGCTGACAAGTGCAAAAATACTTCACTAGGTGTGATCAGGAAGTAAATTGTCCCTGCCCTCCAGCATGGTCCAGCAATTACCTCCTACAGCAAAACCTCTAAGTTAATCACAGTATTTGCAAACTCAATCTCATTGCTCGTATGCTGAGTGTTTTCCAATAGAGTGTTATCCATTGAAATTGAGGGTTTACAGGATGTTCATTTTAGGCAGACATTTCTCACTGGTAAGAATACTCTAATTATTATATACTAATTAAATTAAGCTTTTTAAAAATGTTAACCATGACATTTTAATACCTTCAGCTCATGTTGATATTCTGAGGACACACTTCAGCTCAGCCACTTGTGAATGAAAAGGATGTTTTTCCAAGTAAAAAATCTCTTTTTAAAGGCTTCTCTTAAATGATGTCTATTTAACAGAGGGATGTGGACTAGAATATAATCTGTTTCCCTGGCTGCACCATCTCATAATTCAGCAGGTAGCCCCTTCAAATCTTTCATTAAAAAAATGTAATCTTAATGCCACAAAAAGTTTATAGTGTCTAACACATGAAAAATAAAGCATTTAAGTTATTATTAACAGTTAGTTGTAGTCAATCCATGGAAATTTTTTTCTAATGCATCGTAACAAATCCTAAAGAAATCCATATTTTGGATTCCATAAGCAGTGTATCTGACATGCAGGAGTTGGTCCAGAGGAAGGACACAAAAATGATCAGACGCCTGGAGCACCTCTCCTGCGAGGAAAGGCTGAGAGAGTAGAGCTTGATTATGCTGCAGAAGAGAAGACTCCAGCAGGGAGACCTTATTGTGGCCTTTCAGTACTTAAACAGGGCTTTAATATGAAAGATGTGGACAGACATTTTAGTAGGGCCACTTGCAATAGGACAAGAGGTAATGGTTTAAAACTAAAAGAGGGGAAATTTAGACTAGATATTAGAAAGATAGATTTTATTATGAGGGTGGTGAAACAGTGGAACAGATTTCGCAGAGAACGAATAGATGCTCCATCCCTGGAAACACTCAAGATCAGGTTCAACAGGGTTCTGAGCAACCTGATGTAGTTGTAGATGTCCCTGCTCATTGTAAGGGTTTGCACTAGCTGACCTTCACAGGTCTCTTCCAATACAAACTATTTTATGATTCTGCAATTAAGAATTTAAGAACATGAACGTGCACAAGTCCATGGGTCCTGATGAAACCCATCTGCATGTCCTGAAGGAGCTGGCAAATGAAGTTGCTAAGCCACTGTCCATCACATTTGAAAAATCACGGCAGTCAGGTGAAGTTCCCAACAACTGGAAAAGGGAACTATAACCCCCATTTTCAAGAAGGGGAAAATGAATGAGCTGGGGAACTACAGACCAGACAGCCTCACCTCTGTGCCTGGCAAAATCTTGGAGTGGATTCTCCCGGAAGGCATGCTGAGGCACATGAAAAACAACAAGGTGATTGGTGACAGCCAGCATGGCTTCACTAAGGGGAAAACCTGCCAGCCCAATTTTGTGACCTTCTGTGATGGGGCTACAGAAGAGATGGACAGGGGTAGAGCTGTTGACGTCATCTACCTGGACTTGTGCAAAGCGTTCAACACTGTCCCACACAATATCCTTGTCTCTAAGTTGGAGAGACATCAATTTGATAGGCGAACCACTCAGTGGACAAAGAACTGGTTGGATGGCCGCACACAAAGAGTAGTGCCCAATGGCTCAATGTCCATCTGGAGACCAGTAACGAGTGGTGTCCCTCAGGGATTGGTGCTAGGACCGCTCTTGTTCAACATCTCTGTTGGTGATATGGACACAGGGATTGAGTGAGCCCTCAGCAAGTTTGCCGATGGCAACAAGCTGAGTGGTTCGGTTGATATGCTGGAGGGAAGGAATGCCATCCAGATAGGTGCTGGGACCGGTCTCGTTCAACGGCTTTGTCTGTTACATGGACAGTGGGATTGACTGCGCCCTCAGCAAGTTTGCCAATGACACCAAGCTGTGTGGTTCGGCTGATATGCTGGAGGGAAGCGATGCCATCCAGAGGGACCTTAACACGCTTATGAGGTGGGCTAATGCCAACCTGATGAAGTTTAACCATGGCAAGTGCAAGGTCCTACACCTGGGTAGAAGCAATGCCAGGCACAGCTACAGGTTGGGCAGAGAAGAGATTGAGAGCAGCCCTGCGCAGAAGGACTTGGGGGTGTTGGTCGATGAGAAAATGAACCTGAGCTGGCTGCAGTGTGCACTTGTAGCCCAGAAACCAACTGTATCCTGGGCTGCATCAAAAGGAGTGTGACCAGCAGGTTGAAGGAGGTGATGCTGCCCCTCTACTCTGCTCTCCTGAGACCTCACTTGGAGTATTGTGTGCAGTTCTGGTGTCCTCAACATAAAAAAGGACATGGAACTCTTGGAACAAGTCCAGAGAAGGGCCACGAGGATGATCAGGGGACTGGAGCACCTCCTGTATGAAGATAGGCTGAGAAAGTTGGGGCTGTTCAGGCTGGAGAAGAGAAGGCTGCATGGTGACCTCATAGCAGCCTTCCAGTATCTGAAGGGGGCTTATTAGGATGCTGGAGAGTGATTTTTCATTAAGGATTGCAGTGGCAGGACAAGGGATAGTGGGTTCAAACTTAAACAGGGGAAGTTTAGATTGGATATGAGGAAGAAGTTCTTTACTGTAAGGGTGGTGAGGCACTGGAATGGTTTGCCCAAGGAAGTAGTGAATGCTCCATCCCTGGCAGTGTTCAAGTCCAGGCTGGACAAAGCCTTGGGTGACATGGTTCAGCTTGAGGTGTTCCTGTGCATGGCAGGTGGGTTGGAACTAGATGCTCTTAAGGACCTTTCCAACCCTAACTATTCTATGATTCTATGACTTTTTCTTAATTCTAGTTCACAGTAAAAATAAATGTCAGATTATGACTTAGATTTCTTGTACCAGAGAAATACCAAGCAGGTGTTATAAGCAAATCAGCATTCATTATGTTTAGAAAAAACTCTAAAAACAGTGTTATAGCCTAGGACAAGGGAAAAGGCTACTTTGTCCAAAATAGTACACCAGAGTAGACCTGTAATATACAACTAGACAGCATGGAGCGCTTGGACTGTAACTACCAAGGTTGTATAACTACCTTCTTTTGGGAAATTTTCATGAATGATTCTGTTGATAGGAAAAAAAAATTGCTCAAATCACTTACATTAAGTGCTTAATTGTAAGCTACAATATAACATTTATTTTTTTTTCTTGTTTAAACAAGAGTTTATCTTACATTTTAAAAGCTTTAAAATAACAAGTTGTTTCATATTGAAATAGTCTATGACACCACTGTATTTCAGAAGGAAATGTTTTGAGAGACATTAACCAGTATCAGGAACAACAAACCAGCTGACAATTTTGTGGCACGATATCTGTGTGTGATTTGGTTTTGTATCACTGCTTAAACTGGATTTCAGCATAAAGAGAAGTATAAACAGAAGGGGAAGGAGGAACTCTTTGACAGGACACAGGAAAAAGAAGTGCTGTCCAAAAGTCTCCATTAGCCTGAACAGCATAAAATGATCAGTATCTTGAGATAACTGTTAGCTGGCTTTGGAATCAGCAGTGCCTGAAGATGATTATTTCTGGCTCTGTCAGAAGGTCTAGCTGTAGTGAACTGCATTACTGTAGATGGTTTCAAGGGATAAGGAAAGATAAATGAGCCAAACAAAAAAGGCCTGCAGAAAATTAAATGAAAAAAACACAGACTATATGTTCTAATACAAGATCACTGCTAAAACTGATTGCAAAGGAAATAATTAATTTGTAAGAACAAACACAGCGGCACTAAGTGTTACTGCATCTAAATAATTTTTACATAATTTTCTTCTATAGCATAAAAAGAGGTGCTGACACCATGCATACAATCGATGTTCCTGTTTCAACTTTGAAGGGTATTTAATCTTTTGTTCTGCTAATCAGACAATATTTAAGCAACAGCATATTGTACTGCGAAGGCAGTAATATAATGATCTCAAAATTATGTAGTTGTTTCTTACTTTTCATAATAAACAATGTTGATTTGCTTTCCTAGTCTGTTCTAACTAACAGAAAATCTCTGAGTACATATTCACTTAAACGATGGAAGCAATTTTTTTAAAAAAATCCTAGTGATAAATGGCAGATATTGCAAATCCAAGAGAAAATACTCATGAAAAGAATACTAGGAAAAAAGGACCTACAGGCTCAAAATAAACTGTTAAAATAGTAAAGAACACATGAACCAGGGCATGTAAAGCATATTATCTAACCATCTGGTAAAAAATCCATGTAAAAAAGTTGGAAGCTAAAATACCCAGTGTAATGAAGCCTTCTGCAAACTGGCAGTATGAGATGAACAGAGAGAAGAAAGCTTGGTGACACCTTGACCTCCTAATTTAAAATAACGGTTTTACTCATTTCTTTTCAGATGTGACACACAGAGTAAATTATAATCTCCTTTTGGAGCTCACTCTCTAGTCTAGCAAGTTAGGCACCCCAAACTTTCTGATGTACTCATTAACTTGCTTACAAATGGGTCAGATTTTATTGGCAATAAAAGCATAATTATAGAGAGAATCATAGAACTATAGAATGGTTAAGGCTGGAAAGGACCTTAAGATCATCTAGTTCCAGCCCCCCTGCCATGGGTAGGGACACCTCATACTAAACCATGTCACCCAAGACTCCATCCAACCTGTACATATATATACATGTATATACATACATGAACTTTGCTTTCTTCTTACTTAGTACTCCTGCATTCAGTGTGTTCCAGTGACTGAATGGAGAAGGAAGGCTTTCACAGGTAGCAACAAGCTGATAGGAATAATCTGCAGAGGGGACCCCTTTTCTCTCTCCCAGCTGACTGGTGCTCAACTGTCTGCACTGTCAGAGAACGCAGAGCAATGACAATTTTAAATTTCATGAGATTGGAGGGATGAATAAACTCATCTCCTTTTTCATCATTTTAAGTAATCTGTTACCCCAATGATGTGCCTTTTCTTGTATATTTTTTTTCTCTCTCCTGCTTTATTGGCTTAAAGCAACAAGAAATGTGGGGATTCAATTCAGGACTTTGAAATAGATGGGCCCACAGCTTCCCACCAACCCCAGCCCTCCTGGAAGCTCATGACTTTCTCCAGTCAGGAGCAACTGCTGTTTTGTATTACAGTCCCAGGCAGAGGAATAGCAGAAAGAGAAAATGGCATGAGTGGGTGTCATTTCTGGTGACATTGCTGAGGCGAGCAGCTCGAGAGAAGCCGCCTCCAACACCTGATGGGGGGAAGCTCAGCGTCCACAGCCTCAACTCAGAGCGGCGACAGCCACCGAGGCAGCCTCAAGTCCTCGCCAGGGCCCGCCCAGGAGCCGGCAGCTCGGCGGACGCGAGCGGCTGACTCAGAGGGGGCGGCGCCAGGAGGAGCGGCACCGCCCTGACCGGGGAAAAACCCGCCCGGGGTGCGCGGCGAGCGGGGCGGGTTCGAGGCGGCTCGCGCGGGCAGGCGGGAGGGATGGTGAGCGCTGCCCGTATGAGCAGGGCCCGGCCCGGGAGCTCCGCTCCGGCTGCCCCGGCGGTGGCAGCATAGGCACCCAGGCAGAGCCGATGAGAGGGGAGGATGCAGAGCAGAGCTCGGGGTGCAGAGAGCGCCTGCACTGCTCTCCTGAGGGGAGGGTGCGCAATGGGCAGGGCTGCACTCTGTGTCCCTGGTGGAGGCCCTCCTGCAGCAGGGGCTGAGCTGCGGGATGCTGTCAATAGGCTGAAAGATGTGAGGGAAGTTGAGAGGAAGCAGCGCTGCTTGCTCCAGGCCCAAACTCTGCAGGGGCCTCAAGCGTCCGCTGTCGCTCATGCAGGAAAGGAGGCCGCTAACCCAGGAAGCTGGGAAACAGTAACAGAAAAACCCAGCAAAAAAAGGAGGAAGAGGACAATTAAAAGCAAGGGGCTTCCTCCTACATCTGTTGTCCTCAGCTAGAACTGCTTTGCTGTCCTGCGGAGGCTGATGAGGAATCACACTCAGCTGGTGCACTGGTAAAGATCACTACTGGTGCTGCCAGGAAAAAGTGGCGGGTCGTAGTAGCAGGAGACTGCTTTGAAAGCACTGAGGCACTCATCTGTCTGCTTGACCCAGTCTCAAGGGCAGTGTGTTGCCTACCAGGGGCACGGATCAAGGATGTTGCAGAGAAGCTGCCTGCTCTAGTAAGTCCACTGACTATTACCCACTTCTAGTGACCCATGTGGGTGCTGCTGGTATAGATAGCAGTAGCCCAGAGAACATAAAGAAGGACTACAGAGCTCTGGGAGAGGTGGTTACGGGCTCTGGAGCTCAGATTATCTTTTCATCAATTCTTCAGGATACAGGGGAGGACCTTAAAAAGGCTAGGAGGATTGGCCAGGTTAATAAATGCTTAGAAGGGTGGTGCCATAGTCAGGGGCTTGGGTACCCTGAACATGGGACTCGATTTGAGAGGCAGGTCTGCTGGGGGCTGGTGGAGCTGGTCTGTCAAAGAAAGGGAAGAGTGGATTTGGTAGGAAGCTTGCCAAACTGGTCAAGGATGCTTTAAACTAGATGTGTTGGGGGGGGGCATCATTCCATCCCAACACACCCAGTCAGTTGCCAGCACCTATAATAAATGCTGGGAGCAACGTAGAGATATTCCAGCCACTCCAGCCAATGAGCAACCTTCATTTGGAGCTTGGCTCAGATGCCTCTTTACAAACGCCTGTAGCATGGGGAGCAAACGAGGAATTCGAGATGTGTGCATGCCTGCAGGGGTATGATATAATAGGCATCACAGAAACATGGTGGGATGGCTCCTATGACTGGAGTGTTGGAATGGAAGGTTACAGGCTCTTTAGAAAAGACAGGCCTTGCAGAGAGGGAGGGGGAGTTGCTATTTAAGTTAGGGATAGGCTGGAGAGTATGGAACTCTGTCTGGGGACAGGTGATTAGATTCTCCTGGAAGGCATGCTGAGGCACATGAAAAACAACAAAGTGGTTGGTGACAACCAGCATGGCTTCACTAAGGAGAAATCCTGCCTGACCAATCTGGTGGCCTTCTGTGATGGAGCTATGGAACTGATGGACAGGGTAGAGCAGTTTATGTCATCTACCTGGACTTGTGCAAAGCGTTTGAAGCTGTCCTGCACGACTTCCTTGTCTCTAAGTTGGAGAGACATCAATTCGATAGGTGGGCCACTCGGCGGATAAAGAACTGACTGGATGGCCACACACGAACAGTTGTGCTCAATGGCTCAATGTCCAGCTGGAGACCAGTAACAAGTGGTGTCCCTCAAGGATCACTGTTGGGACTGGTCTTATTCAATGGCTTTGTCTGTTACATGGACAGTGGGATTGAGTGCGCCCTCAGCAAGTTTGCCAATGACACCAAGCTGTGTGGTTCGGCTGATATGCTGGAGGGAAGGGATGCCATCCAGAGGGACCTTGACATGCTTATGAGGTGGGCTAATGCCAACCTGATGAAGTTTAACCATGGCAAGTGCAAGGTCCTACACCTGGGTAGAAGCAATGCCAGGCACAGCTACAGGTTGGGCAGAGAAGAGATTGAGAGCAGCCCTGCGCAGAAGGACTTGGGGGTGTTGGTCGATGAGAAAATGAACCTGAGCTGGCTGCAGTGTGCACTTGTAGCCCAGAAACCAACTGTATCCTGGGCTGCATCAAAAGGAGTGTGACCAGCAGGTTGAAGGAGGTGATGCTGCCCTCATTAGACCTCACTTGGAGTATTGTGTACTGTTCTGCATGTCCTCAACATAAAAAGGACATGGAACTCTTGAAACAAGTCCAGAGGAGCGCCATGAGGATGATGAGGGGACTGGAGCACCTCCCGTATGAAGATAGGCTGAGAAAGTTGGGGCTGTTCATCCTGGAGAAGAGAAGGCTGCATGGTGACCTCATAGCAGCCTTCCAGTATCTGAAGGGGGCTTATTAGGATGCTGGAGAGTGATTTTTCATTAAGGATTGCAGTGGCAGGACAAGGGATAGTGGGTTCAAACTTAAACAGGGGAAGTTTAGATTGGATATGAGGAAGAAGTTCTTGACTGTAAGGGTGGTGAGGCACTGGAATGGTTTGCCCAAGGAAGTTGTGAATGCTCCATCGCTGGCGGTGTTCAAGGCCAGGCTGGACAAAGCCTTGGGTGGCATGGTTTAGTGTGAGGTGTCCCTGCCCATGGCAGGGGGGTTGGAACTAGATGATCTTAAGGTCCTTTCCAACCCTAACTATTCTATTCTGTCTCTTCTCTGCCCAACCTGCAGCTGAGCCTGCAATTGCTCTGACCCAAGTGTAGGACCTTGCACTTGTCATGTTTAAACTTCATCAGGTTGGCATCAGCCCACCTTACAAGCGTGTCAAGGTCCCCCTGGATGGCATTCCTTCCCTCCAGCATACAAAGCAAATCACACAGCTTGGTGTCATTGGGAAACTTGCTGAGGGCACACTCAATCCCACTGTCTATGTCACTGACAAAGATGTTGAAAAGGATTGGTGCCAACACTGACCCTTCAGGGCTCTCCAACTTGATATTGAGCCATTGAGCACAGCTGTTTGCGTGCGGCCATCCAGCCAGTTCTTTATCCACTGAGTTTTCCATCCATCCATCACATTGATGTCTCTCCAACTTGGAGACAAGGATGTTGTGTGGGCAGTGTTGAACGCTTTGCACAAGTCCAGGTAGATGATGTCAACTGCTCTACCCCTGTCCATCATTTCTATAAATCTCTTCTAATAAATATATGATGAGAGATATATCCAGTGATATTGAAAAGATTTTAGAATTTGGGAGATGTGGGTGAAGGGAAGGAAAAGGCTAATACAGAGAATGGATAGTCTATTTTCCCTTTAGAGTTTCTGCCCCTACAGAAGTCCCTTTTCAGTTTCTTTCAAAAACTGTCTCTTTACACTGCTGTCTTTTAAAAGGCAAAATGGGCACAATTTTTTTTTCTTGTGCTAAGCTGAAGAAGTGTAAGCTTAGTTGTTTAAATCTGTCACGAGCATCCTGTCTGCTACCAGACATAAAGTGGTTCTCCTGCATTCTACACTTTTATACACCACTCTGTTTTTCTGTAACTGAAAGAGCAAGTGATTAGGATCTCTTTGTGAAATCGTGATGATGATAAATGATGATCACTAATTATGATGGGGTTTTCCATGAATGGATCTATTAATGCTAACATGACTTCACTCTGTTTCCAGCAAAGGAAATCCATCTCCTTCTATCAAATGTCATATGCTAATTTCCTATATCAGTAGCCTAACAAGAGCCTCCTATTCCTCCCCTTAGTGTATGTACGAGGGAGCTATTTTGACCCTTAACATTGCTCAGTTGATTAACTGGAAAATGAAAGAAGGGGATGGACTCCTAAATGTCTAATTAGCTTATCCTTCTCAGCAATTTTGAACAAGTCAATTTGCAGCACATTTAGGTTATAGCAGCTGTTGTGCAATGATGCTTATTTAAATGTGTCTAACAAGTCTGTATCTCATTCACTTGTTTTGTGAGGTGTTTTTTATTATAAGTGCTATCAGGATCTTTCAGCATTTGCATGATTCCAATTGTGGTGGTGAGTGTTACAGAAATGTCTCAGATAAAGACTTTTATTTTTTGTGGGCTGACTGTATTGTGCTATTTTCTTTTTTCTCAATCAGCTGTTTAAACTGAAGTAGATGGAAGAGCTGAAGGTGTTGGAAACAGCTTTAAGCTTGGTATTTGGAAATAAATTTGGAAATAATACAATAGACACCTTCAATTAGTTAAATTCCATCTGAGACCCCATTTCTGTAAATTTAGGAATCATATCAGTTGAAGAAAAACTACCTGGGGTTTGATTTTTTTAAAAGCTGAGCATTTCAAGGTCCAGAAGCAGGGGTAGCACTGATCAGTTGTGTTGACCTGCCTCTGACTGACTGAAAACATGGCATTTCTGTGCAGTGACTGTCACAAGACATTATGTCATTGAAACAACTTTATTCTCCATTGCTGTGATGACGAGTGGGGAAGGCACCACTGGTAGGGCTTATTCCAGTTACTGCTTTCTGTCAGGGTTGGTGGCAGACTGGATCTGTAGCTTGCTGTTGCAATCTGAGTCAGATTCAATCTTAATCACAGGATCATAGAATGATAGAATCATTTAGGTTGGAAAAGCTGTTTAAGATCATTGAGTCCAGCCATTAAACTAACACTGCAAGTCCACCACTAAGACATGTTCCTAAGCATTGTATCTTTAAGTATCTTCAGGGATAGTGGCTCAACCGCTTCCCGGGGCAGCCTGTTCCTGTGCTTGACAACCCTTTTGGTAAAGAAATGTGTCCTAATATCCAAATGAAACCCTCCCTGGTGCAACTTGAGGCCGCTTCCTATTGTCCTATCACTTTTTAATTGGGAGAAGAGACCAAAACCAACCTTGCTACAATATCCTTTCAGAGCAATAATGTCTTCCCTGAGCCTCCTTTTCTCCAGACTAGGTATTTGAGGTGTGGCCTCACCAGTGCTGGAGCCAGTGCAGATCTCTGCTGTGTCAGAGTTTGTGCTCCTTCCCCATTTTGAGAAAGCTGTTGCAAAGGAACTTCAAAGGCATCTAGTGTGTATGTTACTGTGAAATGACAGGTGAGCTCTCTGGATGTGCTTCTTGGTGGGACTTCAGGGGAATGAGAACGGAGTGTCAGCAGTTGGGCATGTTTGGGGCTGTGAGGAAGACTCAGAGCTGAGCAAAACACTTTGACAGTGGCCTTGGGATTTCCTTCAAAGACAGTATAGACATATCCTGTCTTCCTGGAGACCTGTATTGAATTCCTGAGGACAAATATCCTCAAAGTCCATTTGATTGATTGTTTCTGCTTTAAAGTGTTGCAGAAAAGTATGTATCTTATCCCCACAATTTAGCAAGGTCATAAAAGTGCTATAATCTCAGGGGATCTCCAAAAATGAAAGGAATTAAAGCATGCTTATTAGATTTGCTAATGACACTAATCTGCAAGGTCGGTATGTTGGAGGACAGGATTAGAATTTAAAGTGATCTTAACAAATAGAAGGTATGGTCTGAAATAAATAGGATGCTATTCAATGGGGATAGATATAAGGAACTGCATTTAGGCAGGAATAATCAGCTGCACAAATCAGAAAGGAAAAGCTATTTAAGTAGCAAATCCTTATTTATCGGTTTTATGGCTCACAAAGCTAACTGCAAGTCAACAGCATCATGTCTTGCCTTTCCCTCTCTCCAAAACAAACCCAAACCCAGATATCCTGCAGTGAATAATGTAAACTTCATCCTGTGGGGTATGCAAAGTTATACTCCTTCTTTCCTTAGGGCAAGTAATGCCTCAGCTTGACTGCTGTGTCCCACTGTAATATCGCCTTAGAGCAAAAAAATGTTTGAAGTGAGGGTACAGAGAAATCAAAAGAATTCATATATTGAATGGTCTAGAAAATCTTACCTAAGAGGAAATAGACTAAATTAATCTAGTCTTTGGATATGTCAAAAGCTGCTGTGTGGATTGCCTTAAAATTATTTGTGACAAGTAATTAAGAAAAGCAAGGTGTGGTGTGTGGTTTCGTTTGACTAGATCCTGCATCTGCAATCAAAAATGTCTAAAGGTATTTTTGCAAGGAAAAGATTTAAAATCACAGAGCTAGAGACTGGAAGCTGCTAGTAATGATTTGTATCAGGCCACGTGGGAATAATGTGCAGTCTATCTGGAGACATCTTTAAGGGCAGGTTAGATGAACATCTGCCAGCAATGACACAGACACAGCTGTAGCTGATCTTTGTTCAGGGAGATAGATGATTTGGATGTTTTCCTGAGGTCTCTTCCAGGCCCAGTATGAGCCATGCCTTTGGGAAATGAAAGCAAAAAAAGAACTCTGAGATAGCAAAGAGCAACTGAGCTGCTGGTTCTTGACATTGCTTCATACTTTGTCACTTTGAGAGGGATTTCTCTCCCACTTTTCTTGGACAGTATCTTCTGCATCTTCCCTCTTTCCCTTCCCTTTTTGTCATTACCACCTATGCCTTCTTTCTTCCTTTTTTCTCTTCTCTCTCAATATACAGGAGCAAATGAGGTTGTCCCTCAGCTGAGAGTAAATTCAAAATAATGACTTCATTGCTGCTTTAGCAGATCTTGCATTGACGCTCACCTTGACTGTTTTTTAACTACTGGCTTTTCAGTGATGCCCAGTGTGTTCTCATCTCAGTGTTTAAGGAGATACACAAATACTTCGGCTGTACAGGCAAATCAGTCAGAGATTGACTGTACACAAACCATTTTGACCTGATGCAGAATTTATCTGAATTTTCAATTACATAATACTGTCACCATTAATAAAGCCCTACGTACAGTTCAGGAAGACACAGGCTGAAGAACAACAGCGTGCAGCTGTACAAATGCAGCTGGTTTTGCCAGAGATTGAATTTTGCACAGAAAGAAATCTGTTGAGTTGCACAAAAAATTAGGAGTGCAGACAAGAACAAACTCCCATTAGACAAATCCAGGGATTATCACCAAGTGCAGAATCACGCCATTTCTTCAAAAGACACACATTGCCCTATACTGTCATACAAGTAGGAGGCATGTTACTTAGCTAGGCCAGCAATCCTGTGTCAATTTAGAGATTTAACACTTAATTGATGTATGCCTTTGGGCAGATTGCTTCTTCACCTTTCTAAAATTCTGTTTCTTTTATTTATGCTGCAAATGCTTTGATTTTGGCAAAGCCCCATATTATATGCTTACTGCATCTACTGCAGTAGAGTCTTATCATTGTCAGCCCTGCTACACTTAATTCTAATTGTACTGATGGGAAGAAAATTTTAAGTTTGATACATTTTTCCAGCTCACTGATTATGGGGAAAAATGGTGTGTTTCAAAGGCAATAAATGTTTGCAAAGAACATTTCTCCTAGAACATTTTGCCAGTTGCTGGTTTGGTCTGATTTTTAGGAACAAGGAGTTACAGTGAGTTTACTGAAAGACAAAATCATTCCTTCAGTGATATAACTGATACGTAGATTAAATATATATGGGTGGCTTATGTGCTTGGTATTATTTATGCATGTATTTTTTTGCAAAGAACGATCCCATTTTGTGCAGCCTTAATTATGATGATTCAAATCTCTGGGTTTGTTTGCAATACTATTGCAAGCTGTATTAGCAGAAAATGCCACCTATAGCACTGGGGATTGTAGCCAGAAACAATATACTCCATCTTCATTTTATCTTTCAGCACCGAGTCCTTTTTAAATTATTCAGCTGTGTAAACTGTAGGCAAGAAAAGCAAAACCAACACCCGCCCTCTTGAGAAATAAATGCCAAACCCTCTAGGTAGGGATATAGCTGACATTTACCCAGATGGTGCATGGTAGCTCAAGATATTTCTTTTATTTATCTGCTTATGAAAAAAACAGAGCAAGTGGATTCCAGTAAGGAAGATTCACCTAATACACAAAAAATAATTTTAATAAACCTTCATTTATACTGAGTGTATAATTTATATATATATAGACATATAGGTGCCCTAAATGCATCCTCCCTTGAATATGAAGAATAGATAGAAAAAATTGCAAGTCAGCAGCCGCAGTAGATGAACAGAAGTGGGATGCATTATTTAAACATACTAGTTGTGAATACAAGTTGTATAGTGAGCTAATTAGATTTCAGTGTTAAGCAGTACTTTGGAGCTCTTTTTCATAAACTTCCCACTCCGCTAACTATGGTGAGGGGGGGAAAAAACCCCAAATTAGTTGCAATTTAGTCTAAAAATTAGTTTAAAAATGTTTTAAATTAAGCTAGAAATTGCAGGGTAGCTTAATACTGTGCAGACAATGAGGAAAATATAAACTTGAAGAGCTGATGAACCTAAATGGTCACTCAGAGAACTCTTCCTTCCAACACACAATTTTCCTGTGTATAGCTGCCTAGGACTATGTTAACAGGATGAATAAAACAGTTTTTTACTCTAATATTCAGGAATTTATTTCCAGTACATCTGTTCTTGGAGTTCAGCCCCAGGTCTTTTTATGTAGTGTCCTTTATTGCTGGCATAGACATCAACATGTTTATACTGCTTTAATGATGTGTCTGGCAGGTTTTGGTTTGCTGTCTTGCTTATGTCCTTTCAATAAGTAGAGTGAAAGCATAGCTTGGAAACAGTCTGAAAAAATCAATGCAAAAATAAACTGGCACTGTGGGAGGAGAGTGGTTATACAAGAATTCAGCAAGCTACTAAGAGTTTCTTGTGTTCATACCTAAGGCATGAGGATATGAGGCATGATATTCATGTGTCTTCTCTGCACTCTGCTTTTAAATTGTTTGCCAAGAAGAATTTTTTTGTTTTGTTTTTGTCTGGTGAAGTACGATTTTCAGGTGTTTGCTGAAATGAACTCTGGTAGTGACCTACATAATAAAGAGCTGCTTTCAGTGAGAGCTGACTCAGATCATCATCAGCACTGCATCTCAACTGATGCATAGCCTTTGATGAAGACAGAGCAGTTTAGTCTGCAATGTTATTAGTGCTACTGGTAGCATAGATGATAATGCTACACCTCTTGACATTTACAAGTGAAACAAAGTATTATGTCCTTCATTTATGACTGTGAGGACAATGAGACTTAAAATATGATATGGAATGGAGCCAAAAATGGTTTAGATTTCAGTGCAGAGGAATTAGAGTTGATTTTGTACGGAAAGCTGCAAAATTCAAAAATGCTGATCCACCTTGACTTAAAACTGCAGTCTTTGCAACTAACAGTCCAATTTACGCAGGTGTGTAGAGATTCTTGCTATGGCTAGTAAATAAGTGTTTAAAGCTTTGGGATGTGGGAAAGCCAGTATACTGACCCAAACTTCAGACCTTTAAAGTAGTAGACTGCTATTGTGAGAAAAGTCCTTGCAAACAGATTTAGAAAACTGATGTGATGCTCATATGTGTGAGGTTGTTACAAAGGGGGAAATGGTGATAATATGAAATCACATTGGGTATTTGTACTTTGTGACATCATAAGTTTTAGACTCTTCTCTCCTGCCTTTAGATAGCTGCAATGAAGACACTGACATCTGGTCGGCCACCTATTTCTTCTTATAGAAAAGGGAGAGAAATAGAGGGTTTAAATCTTGATTCATCTGACCTTGTTTAGCTGCCTGCTTTGGGACTACATGAATCATGCCCTTGTAATGCCTCTGGGGTGAGATGAATTGTAGTCTCAGTATTCTGCCCCAGTCCTCCAAGGATGCATTTTTATAAAAATGCAAGAACTTAGATGCTTCTGATATTGGCTTGGAGGCATGGAACAACAAGCTTCAAGAGACATAATATATGAATTAAAATTAATAAATAAATAAAAATTAGGAAAAAAAACCCAACCTTGAGAGCAAGTAAAGATAACTGCCACATACTAAATCTACAAAACCTCTCATCTAAGTCCTTTAGGCTGAATGCATAATAGTTGACTGAGTTCCTGAGTTGTTTGGGTTTGTTTCTGAAAATAATTTGGATTGGGCTTTGCTTTAATTCCTGATGCCTATTCCTATCTTATTTCTAGCTGAATTCAAAAGTTAGCAAGCTGAGTGTCTTAGACTATCAAAGTTGATGGCCAAAGTTTCAGTAAGGGTCAGTTTTGATGTCTCTGTTCTTGTTCTGAACATTTTCAGTGAGACTTTTGGAGAACAATAGCCTTCTCCCCGGCTGCCCATCAGCTCTTGGCATGCACACTGGTTGGGCATTGATATGTTCAGGATTTTCTGACAACTACAGGTAAATCTTAAATTCTGATATCTCAGTACAGGTAGGAGGACAAGTCTGATGATAATGCAAAATGAATACTTACCTTGAAATCAGCTGATGAATGATGGTGTTCACAAAAGCATCAACACAAGAATGCAATATGTAACCAAATATAGATCAGCAGAAGCATATACATTTTTTCTAATTTGCTAAACTATTGTAACTGCTGCCAGTTACATCCTGACTAATACTGGTCTGCGCGTCATATGACTGATGGTGCTGTGACAAGTTGTTTGGTATGAATAATTGTTTACTAGAGAATATGTCAGACAGCTCAATTACTTTTTTTGTTTTACCTCATTTTGAGTCTTCTTTAAAACTTAAAGCTGGTGTCTGGAAACACCGCAGTGCCTGCCATCTGTTTTAACTGGGCAAACCCTCAGATTTTTCTATATTTTTAAAGTAATTTTGATAAATCTGTTGCGAATCTGTTACACTATGAAATTTTATCTATTAAAACCATATGCTGCCTCTCTAGTAGACCTTTCTCTTCTGCATTTATACTGCTTGTCCCACTTGCCCCTTGGACTCCTGGCATGACATTAGTATTCTTTCAATCTTCTAGAATTTCTTACATGGACCATGACTTAATGAGGGTTAAAATAAGTGAGGCAGAAAGTTTCTCAAATGTTACTTTTAGGAATTAGATGCAAGTTTTCCCAACCTGTTCATACAAAAATTATTAAATGCAGTAGCTGTTTGATGTCCTTTGTCACAAGTGGCCTATAACGTACTTCATCATGCAAGAATCATCCTTCTGTTATCTCTCTTAATTTCAAATACAGAGTGGAAACATTTCATAAACACTTCTGCATTATTGTGAATAAATCTACCATCTCTGCCAAGCAATGAGCCTGGACTGTTGTTGGAATTTCACTTGTTCAAAATTGACTTCAAAGGCAATTTTTTTTGGACTCAGTCCTGCCGTCCACAGTCTTCTGTCATCTTTAGCTTCCTTATCAGATTTTTACGTTTTAAACTTTCTGCAATATATTGTTTGCTATCTATTTTTCTTTTCTTTCCTAATTTGCAACGTTTTTTGTCATTTAATGCAAGTTAAAGCCTTTGCAGCTCAAACATCTCTGCTACTCATAGAGACATGCCAAGTGCTTCAGATTCCCAAGACACTGTGTAGTCTAGAGACAATAAAAAGAAATTGTGAAGGTATGCAACCTCCTCTGCATGAAGAAATTCACAATTTGGGAATCACAATGCATTACAAGGATTTTACTCAGTCAGGCTCTGCATTTTGCTTTGCACCAATTTTATGTGAGATTTTCAGGAAGATATTAGATGAATTTTCTTCAGTGGTAGGAAAACAGTCTGTGGAACAAAGGCAGGTACGCATATAATACCTTGATTTTAGAAAGACTTTTAGCATTCCAGTGACAATATTTATGCTAGCTAAAGAAATGCTGTGACTTGTGTGAATCTAAATCCAGAACTGGTTTGAAAACAATACTGAAGGAATATTTGTCAATGGGTCACTGTCAAAATAGAAGGATTCATAGAGTAACATCTGTTCCTGATCCACATGCTGTTCAATAGTTTCATGAATAACTGGGATGATGGAGTACAGAGTATGCTTATTCAATTCGCAGATGGAGCTAAGCTGAAGATGAATATACTGAGAATGGTATAACAATTTAAAGTGATCTTGACAAATTGAAAATATGATCTGAAGATAATCAGATGCAATTCAATGGGGACATATACATTAGGCAGGAGTTGTCTATTTTGTAGACAGGGTGGATAAAAGTAATTTAAAGAGCAGTTCTGCAGGAAAGGACATAGGGGTCAAAGCTGACCATACAGTGGACTAACCTAATATGATTCAACAATGTCATATCGATGAAAAAAAAAAAAAAGACCAGAGCTCTTTGGGATCAAATAGAATTTATAACCCCAAGTGTAGCCCGCAAGACATGAAGGAATTCTTCCTATTGATTCAGCATTTAAAGGCTTCACTTGGAGCAATTTTCCAATTATATTTGGACCATTTGGATGGAATTCAGTAGAGAAAAATGAGAATGTTCAGGAGTCTAAAAATGTGACCTATGAAAAATGATTTAACAAATTGGGTTATTTAACCTGGGAAGCAGAGGACTGCATGAACAAAAAAATCTTCAAATACCTAAAAGGTGGTTGCAAAGAGGGGAAATAATCCATTCTTCATGTTCTATGCCTAGAAATAAAGGGTATAAACCTCAGCTTAATTGGTAAAACAGTGAAGCACTGGAATAAATTGCCTAGAGAATTGGTGGAATCTCCATCTTTTAAAGTCCTTGAGAACCAACTAGTGAAATATCTGTCAGAAATGACACTGGGATAATTGTTCTTTCTGGAGCAAAGCAATAATAGACTTAATGACATCTTGAGGTTCCCTCTAGTCCTGTGCCTCCAGAGAGTTGTTGGATGTAAAATACATTTTGATGGAGGGATGTGAAAATTGCTAGTTCTGATTTCTGTAACAGAGCTAACTGAAGACACAAAACAAGAAAGTTAGGTCTACAGACTAATTGTGAGAGGTAAATTTACACTAAATTCGTAGTCCTCACTCTGAAATCCTGATTAACCTTTATGGATCATACTTTATCCATTCACAATATAAAATATAAAACATGGAGGTAGTACTTAATACCATAACAAAACTCCAGTTGCAAAATTACTAAAAATCAAAGCCCTGTCATTTGTTGCAAAATATTAAATAGAGAATATGGCCATAATATTTTAACATATTTCTAAGTAAATCACAAAAAATATTGTGAATGTGCTTAAATTTAGCAGAATTGAATAATACGCTTCATGTAATTTAGTGATTACGGAGTGTTTTTCCTAAAAAATAACATGCAGTGAAAAAAAAATAAAAAATACAACAATCCCTCAATATGTTTTACCAGCTTAGCCCAAAGAGGATCCTGCTTTGCATAAGCAATTGAAGCAGTGAAAAGAAAAAGCAAGGTCTTAACTAAAGGGAAAACAATGGAATTCAGTCCAGTTTTCTTAAGTAAAATGATGGTAAAGTTTGAAGCATTCAGTCTCTTATATGCATCAGTGTTTGCAAGAATAAATGGCAATAAAACAGAAAACAATTTGTAAGTGGTATAGATGGTTGTGAAAGAAGTTTGTTCCATACTTGGGCAGTCATGAGATAAAAAAGTCAATCAATCTGACTGGGTGAAGAATAGCTAATTCAAAGTGAGCAGAAGCACAAGGACAGGTTTCATTAAAATCAAGGTAGTGGAGCAGAGAAACAAAGCCTGATGGAATGGATACAGAGCAGCTCTGTCCACAATGGACCTGTGTTTTCTGATAAGGAGAAATGACAGTTTTCTTAGCTAAGCCTGAGCTATTCTGCAAGAACAGAAACATTTTCATTCAGGAAAAACAAGCAAGAAAACAAAAAAACCTCACTGTACATTTCAAGCATCTGCAGATCATATTCTCCAGCAAGCATTAAGATGCAGCAGCAGAAACATGGTTACTTTTTAATGGTGTGTTGTAAGATTTTGAATTTGCATTTTCCACACAGAAAAAAAAGAAGCTTTTTCTTGCTTATGGAGCCTAAAATATGTTCATGTTATAGACCCTCAAATTATCAAGCTAGAATTGGATCAATCTGTGGTCATTTATCTTGAATTCTACATACAGCACAGGCTGTATGACTAAATAAACAAATTCTTGTTTAACTGCTGTGCCTCTCTTAGAAAATCAATGAAGCTTTAATTGAAAGGTTTCAATGATAGGTCATATCACAACACAATCTTTGCAATCATTCCTTAATTAATAATTCCTCATTTAAAACAGTAATAACATTTTATTACCAATTTGAACTGCCTCACTTCAGCTGCTAGCTATTTGATCTTTTCATATATTTGTCTGATGGAATGACAAGCTCTGTATTATCCTATTGCTGCGCTGCATGCAGGTACTTACACAGTACAATCAAGTCACCCGTAGCCTCCTCTGTGTTTAGTTAAAATTGATTGACACATTACAGTCTATTAAAAATTGGCCAACTTTTTCAATATTTAATGCTTCTCATTGGCTCTTGGAACTCCTGTTCAAGTATAGGTACCCAAACCATATTTCTCTAAATATTGCACACCTACGTTCTATGGATTTAGGTGTACTATTACATGCTTCCCAGAGGAAGCAAGAATATGCTTTATTGCTGCACTGCAAGCAAAGGCCCAATTAATTGGTGGATGTCACCAGAAGGTTTTTCTTCTTATACAAATCTTGCAAATTATGAAAATGCATTTCCTTTCATTGCTAACTCTTGAATCAATTCATAAACCTTGACAGAAATGCTGGAACCATGTTTTGTGGTATTAGGTTCTGCAAAATATGTATCATCACAGTCTGAGAAACTGAATGTCTGAGTATTCAGTGAGTATTCAGCAGATACCATGGAAATGCCCTTAGTTTCAGCCATGCTAAGATGAAAGCAAATTCAAGCATTCATTTGTGAAATCCCTGATAGATGATTCAATTACAGGTATTGGAAGTAGGACAGCCATGCAATCTCTACTTATTCTAAGGACAAGCTGTTCTCTCCTACATTGTCTCTGGCAAGCAGTGTGACCTGACCACATAACTGCAGACTCTTGATTTGTCCATCAACAGGTTAAAGAAACTAAAACTATAGGGAAACTATACACAATCAGTCTTGCTTTGTATAACTGATCATTTCACATCTTAATTGGCCTGACACTGACATCTCCCAGCATGATCATAATGTGACCTATTAATGACTGTCTCCAAATAAATCACTGCTTGAGCCACTTCTAGCTGTGGAGCCCTGTATTTCAGTTTAATAGAAAGCATTTTTGCCCACTTGAATCTATAAGAATTAGAAAACCTGTTGTCTGTCAGTCACAACTTCCATGACTATGTGAATTCATATGGCTCAATACTGGCTGTTGTTTGCAACCCAAAAAGTATAGCAAGTAATCATGCTGGGGTGCTAATGGGCAGAGAAGGGATCAATCATCACTTAGACATTCTGTTTCCTTACATTTAGCTTTATTAAATGTGCTGTCTGTGCCTAGCTTCCAGACATTAAAATTACATGAGATTAAGGATCTGGTCTCTTATTTGGCCTTGCACAGTCAATGGTCACAGTCCTTGTAACCACTGGAAATGCTATTTGTAATGACTTCGAGTTTTTTCCAAATCATTGATTCGAAAATCTGACTTGTCCTAATGCCATAGGTTCCCAGGGAACTGCATTAGTAACTTGTCTATTTGGTGGTGGTACCCCAGCTGCACGCTGAAAGACAGCCAAAAGCTCCACATCTATTGAAGAATTGGGCCTGTACCTGGACATGGATATGGATAGGCCAGTCTCTGTGTTATACCCTCGCCAAGGTTTAAACTGTTGTTGCAGTTTTCTGAGGCCAACAGGCTTTGAAACAAATGTGCCCAGTGGCTCCAAACTTCTGGGGAATTGCTGCTCAATCAACAATCCCCTCTGATAATAATTTACCAGGCAACAACAATACTTCAGTTACCGATATTGACACACTGCCATGTCAATCCTCTGGTGCCTCACCAGCTATCATGATTTATTTGTGATTGATGAAGCAGTGAAAGAAGAAGCTAGAGCACTACTGTCAAAAGATTGCTGAATTTGATTAATTTCATCATAGAACATGTTTATTTTCCTGTGTGATGGCAATGAAAGAAGGTGAAGAAGTCAAGCCTACAACAATATTTCTTTTGACTGAAAATCCATTGAGGTATTTTTGAACTCCAGGATATGGAGATAAGGTAAATACTCATGAAAATGGTGGGAAAATGAAATGTGTCTCCATGGTTTTCAAAAGAGCTGCAGTGTGAGGGGAGGAAATCTGACATGTTTGGGCTGATCCTGAAAAAGGTGAAAATTAAGTAAGGTGAATAATGTGATTCATCTGAGGAAGATACTAGATGATGTGAAGAGACTACTGTGAATCAAATCAAGTATTTTTAGGATCAAGCATCTGGCATATGCATAAGCACAAAAAATATTAATATGTTTGGTTTTGTTATATTTCGTATTTGATTCTGATTGATTCTTATAAATTTATGTGAAAGTTTGCATTTTTAGATGGCAGATTTCAGTAGAAAATATATTTCAGTTGTCCTTCGAAGCTGAAGACATGTTGACATTTTAGAGATCTCAGACTGTATTTATAAGTCCAACCATGTATTTAGGTATCTTTTCTGGCAAAAAAGCTTAAAAAAGGCTTAACAACTCATTTTTGGGTGACAAGATTAAATGATTAATGACACCAAACAATTTTTTTTTAATGGAAAGAATGAAGACTCAAGAAAAAACTTTCCTATGTTTATTCAGTTGTTTACATGCAGACATGTACATGGCATAACCTCGGGAATACTGCAGCTGGAATTATTTGACTAAGGATTGTGGTGAAAGTCACAAGCCAGGTTTGTAAACCTTACCACGCTCCCCACCCATGGGATTCTAAATGCAAGCAGCCAACATGTCATGACAGGGGGGTTGAACTAGATGACTTGTAAGGTTCCTTCCAACTTAAACCATTTTATGATTCTATGATTTAGAATCTGAAAGCATATTATGGTTTACCTTATTTATTTGACCTGCATTATTTTGTGTTGTGCAAAATATTCCTGGGTTTGTACATTTACATCACAAACCCATTAAGAAATTGTTATCAGTGTTGACAACTCCATAGACAGAAAAGCCATAATTACAATTGCTAGTGGGGAACACTGTGCGATTGGATAATTAAAGAGTACATATGCCTTAGGAGATAAAATAACAGTCATAATTATGGAATTTCCTTGGGTTTTGTACTACATAACTTCTGTGTTAAATTGTATTTGCTTGTTTTTTAGTAGTTTCATCAACAGCTCCTGAAAATGTACTGTTCTGTCTTGAGGATGATTGACTGGGACTAAAATGCTTATTTTAATGGTAAATGTGCTGTGCAGAACATGTAATTTAGATCATATATCTGACAGATACATCAAGTGCCTTTTGAAATCATGATGAAAAGATCTAATAAAAAATATCTTTGTCAGATTGAATTTTTGAATGAAGTTTAATGTCAGATTTTATTGAGGCCTGGAGTAGAGAATTAAGAAAAGCATGACTTATCGCCTGTTGCAAGGTTAGTGTCCCCCTCAGCTCACTCAAACCATGCTCTGTGCTTGTCTTTAAATTCAGCTGTTGTTCCCAACCTGGGCTTACTTTAATTCTAGCAAGAGTGGTGCAGTTTTCTGATACAAAGTACTCACTTGTCAATAATCACAATTCTGTTATCTTCTCACCATATTTTAGGAATTATCTTTGCTTTCCATATGCAATATATCATGGTTTAAGCCCAGCCCGTAACTCAGAACCATGCAGCCATTAGCTCACATCTCCTTCTTCCCCACTTCCCCCTCCAGATGGGGTATGGAGGAGAATTGAAAGTATGAGAATTGAAACCTTATGGGTTAAGATAAGAACAGTCCAATAACGAAAGTATAATATAAAACTGTTACTACTAATACTACTAATGGTAAGGGAAATAACAAGGGGAGAGAACGTAAAACTAAAAGGGGAAAGGGAGAAAACCCCAATAAACACAAGTGAGGCACAATACAATCGCTCACCACCCACTGACTGATACCCAGCCCAACCTGAGCAGCGATCTGCCCTTTCAGGTGACTCACCCCAGTTTACATACTGGGCATGGTGTGCTGTGGTATGGAATACTCCTTTGGCTAGTTTGTGTCAGGTGTCCACTCTCTGCTACCTCCTGGCTTCCCATGCCTCTCCTCACTGGCAGAGCATGAGAGACTGAAAAGTCCTTGATCAGGATAATAAGTGTGTGCTACTGAGCAACAACATTTTAGTTGTGTTATCAGTGTGTTATCAGCAGTGCTCTCAGACTAAAGCTAAAGCACAGCACCGCACCAGCTGCTAGAAAGAAGAAAAATAACTGTTAGAGCTGAAACCAGGACACAATAATACTGAGTTGAAGCAAGTACTTAGCTCTCTCCACCAGAGAGTGGTTGTATACTTTGAGTTTATGGTACTGCTTGTGGTTGTTAGTTGCTGTGTTTAAAAGCAGCCCAAGTAAAACTGTATTGCATGAAAGGATTAATTCACACCCTGCCCCTAATAAGTTTGGGTAGACAAAAGGAGAAAAATTTTTCAAGGAAGAAAGTGTTAAGTCTTAGAAATATGTGTCTAGACATCCTGAAGTTTGATTTCTCTAGATACATCTTACAAAAATACTAGAAAGAGTACTACAGTCCTTTACCTATCACATTAGGCATGGCAGTTTTGATTTATAGTGCTTGGGGATTTCTTTGATTTTTAATGTTGCACTTATCCAATCCAGTGAACAGTGAACTCCAGCTGGGTTTTTGTACACTCAGTTTACATGGGCACACTTTAAATCGAGTCCTGGTAATTAGCTGTGGATAGTCAGGTCTCAGGCACTAACATTGTTCTGAATGCTACTCTAAATGGCTTTGTGCATGTTTGAGTCTTTTATTAGTGGGGTCTCTTTTAAGTGGGAGAGTTAGTTAAATTTTCAGTGAAGAGTACAAAAAAAGGAGCAGAATAAGGCTGGGGACAGAAATAAATTAAGGGAAAGGGTTTATGGAGAAGCAGTATGAAGGCTGAGCTGTGGATGCTGTTGCTAGCACCACCATTTGATGCCAACAGCCAGTTGTGGAAAAAAACAACAAAACCCAACACCCACTACCACCACCAACAAAAAAAAACTTGGTGAAATTTATCACCAGAGAGTTAAGTGAGTTTTTGCAAGAGTCTGCAAGTGTGAGCCTGAATCAAAAACCTAACCAAACTGACTTCTAAGGAAAAAAACCCAGAGCTAATCTGCAAACTGAGCGGATCAAACTTTTAGCCAACTTTCCTGTTTTAATGGAAATCTCTGAATACTGCAGAACTTGGTCTATAATAAGATTGTGTGAGTTATATATTGGTGCACAAGTACCTGCAGTACTGAACTGCAGTATCACATCACATCAGTTTAAAAAAGTGATTTGTATCAGTAGCTCCTCCTGCAGACTAGAAAGTTTCCTGCTTGTTTATTCACTTTCAATTCAATTAAACTAAAATGATGTTTGTGCAGTTGGGTGACTTTTATTGTCAGTTTTATTTGCAAATAAAACTCAGCTTTTGCAGGGATCACAGAGAACCTAGAGGCCCAATGAGAGGATGCTTTTGCATTTTTGTGGATCCCAAAATGAGATCACTGAAACTTGGACTGGTTGTTCCAAATTTTTATGTTAGGAACTTCACACAGCTGGAAGAATAAACCAGGCTTGTGTTCTGGGCTCAGCAGTAGCAGTCGTTTTTCTCCTCCTTAGTAGCTGGTGCAGTGCTGTGCTTTTGACTTTCAGCCTGGGAACAGCACTGATAACACCAGTGTTTTTAGTTATTGCTAAGTAATGTTTACTCTGACCAAGGACTTTCTGAGTCTCATGCTCTGCCAGGGAGGAGGGAAAGCCGGAAGGAAGCAGAGACAGGACACCTGACCCAAACTGACCAAAGAGGTATTCCATACCACAGCATGTCTTGCCCACTATATAAACAGGAGGCAGTTAACCATAAGGGTTCGATTGCTGCTCGGGTCAGCTGGGTATCAGTTGGCGGGTGGTGAGCAGTTGCATTTTCGTCCCTTGTTATTTCCCTTATCATTATTATTATTGGTGGTAGCAGCAGTGATTTGTGTTTTACCTCAGTTACTGGACTGTTCTTATCTCAACCCGTGGGAGTTACATTCTTTCAATTCTCCTCCCCATCCCTCCAGGAGCGGGAGAAGTAAAGGGTGAGAGTAAGCGAGTGGCTGCATGGTTCTGGATTGCCAGCTGGGCTTAAACCACGAGAGCTTGTAACTAGAGCTCTCTTGTAACACCCTGAAGATGAAAGTTTTTATTTACCTGAAAAGAAGAATCCTAAAATGGTCTTATAAGAGATCTTATGCAGAGGCAGAAACATCTGGCTGCTAATGAATTAACAAAAACTTATCAGTATATGGTACTGATTCATGTTCATACCTCTGCAATTTCATCTGATTAAAATTACTGAGAATCTTTATTAATCAACCTACTCTTTCTGTAATCAATTACACCTGGGTAAAGTGTGTATAAAATGCTATTATTCAGATTTGACTATGTTTTATCCACATTTTGCTGCTTTTCAAAAGATTACACAAAGTACAGAACCATATTTAGTCCCTGTGTGTTTAGGAGAAGGGGTCTCAGAGGGTCATTTCAGGGTGATCGACATTACAGGTGAAAGAGAGCTTTCATGCTTTCTCATGGTCTCTTCAGGCAGGCATAATATTTAACATCTTCATGCAGGTCTATTTTTTTGAGAAGTAGCAGATGTGCATCTGTATTTTATCTCTATCCACTACAAAATGATAAATACATTTTACATTCAGAAAGGGAAAGCACGTACCCTCAACATGGTTTTTATTAAAAATTTAAAGACAGCACTGAAGGAGATGCTAGGTGAAAGAGTACAGTGCATGTCTTCTATATAAGCTACATTCCAGCCACATCCAAATACCATGCAGACTGCTTTTCATCCAGTTCTTTTTTGTTCTTAGGAAATGGATGGGACTAGTGAGGAAGAGGGGGAAAGAAGTTTCTTTGAAGTGCAATGCTTTATTTTGGATATATACTTAGGATAACCCTTTGAGTGGCATGCCATGATGTGGGGGATAGGGCAGCAGTGGCAAAGTGCCACAGCCTGCTGGGCTATGCCACATTTGCCTAACAAGGCTCACAATCTTTCATAAATGTTACATAGAACAGTGGGTACGGATATGTGTAGGGTCTCTAAGAGCTTGTACATGCCTTGGGGCAAACTTTGTACAAGGGAGTCACATTTGGGGTACCTTTTCAAATTCTTCAAACACACCATGAAATGTGTGTGTGCATGTGATATTGGCTACATCACTCCTAGAGCCTTCCTCTGCTGGGGGAAGGAAGTGCGAAAAGGTCATGGTCTGTGTGTATTTATTTATATAAATAAATATATGTGATTTTTTATATAAGCTCTTATGCCTGTGTAGGATATTTAAAATCATAGAATCATAGAATAGTTAGGGTTGGAAAGGACCTTAGTTCCAACGCACCTGCCATACGCTGGAACACCTCACACTAAACCATGTCACCCAAGACTCCATCCAACCTGGCCATGAACACTGCCAGGGATGGAGCATTCACAGCTTCCCTGGGCAAACCATTCTAGGGCCTCACCACCTTCACAGTAAAGAACTTCTTCCTTATATCTAATCTAAACCTCTCCTGTTTAAATTTGAACCAGTTACCCCTTGTCATGCCACTACAGTCACTAATGGAGAGTCCCTCCCCAGCATCCTCAAAGGCCCCCTTCAGATCCTGGAAGGCTGCTCTGAGGTCTCCACGCAGCCTTCTCTTCTCCAGCCTGAACAGCCCCAACTTTCTCAGCCTATCTTCATACGGGAGGTGCTCCAGTCCCCTCATCATCCTCGTGGCCCTCCTCTGGACTTGTTCCAAGAGTTCCATGTCCTTTTTATGTTGAGGACACCAGAACTGCACACAATACTCCAAGTGAGGTCTCAGGAGAGCAGAGTAGAGGGGCAGCATCACCTCCCTCAATCTGCTGGTCACGCTCCTTTTGATGCAGCCCAGGATACGGTTGGCTTTCTGGGCTGCGAGCGCACACTGCAGCATTCTCAGGTTCATTTTCTCATCGACCAACAGCCTGAAGTCCTTCTCCGCAGGGCTGCTCTGAATCTCTTCCCTGCCCAACCTGTAGCTGTGCCTGGCATTGCTTCTACCCAGGTGTAGGACCTTGCACTTGTCATGTTTAAACTTCATCAGGTTGGCATCAGACCACCTCACAAGCATGTCAAGGTCCCTCTGGATGGCATCGCTTCCCTCCAGCATATCAGCCGAACCACACAGCTTGGTGTCATTGGGAAACTTGCTGAGGGCACACTCAATCCCTGTGTCCATATCACCAACAGAGATGTTGAACAAGAGCGGTCCCAACACCTATCCCTGAAGGACACCACTTGTTACTGGTCTCCAGTTGGACATTGAGCCATTGACCACAACTCCTTGCGTGCGGCCATCCAGCCAGTTCTTTATCCGCTGAGTGGTCCATTTGTCAAATTGATGTCTCTCCAACTTAGAGACAGTTGTTGTGTAGGACAGTGTTGAACATATTTCACAAATCCAGCTAGATGACATCGACTGCTCTACCCCTGTCCATCAGTTCTGTAGCCCCATCACAGAAGGCCACCAGATTGGTCAGGCAGTATTTCCCCTTAGTGAAGCCATGCTGGCTGTTACCAACCACCTTGTTGTTTTTCATGTGCCTCAGCATGCCTTCTGGGAGAATCTGCTCCAAGATTTTGCCAGGCACAGAGGTAAGGCTGTCTGGTCTGTAGTTCCCTGTGTCATCCATTTTCCCCTTCTTGAAAATGGGGGTTATATTTCCCTTTTTGCAGTCGTCGGGAACTTCACCTGACTGCCATGATTTTTCAAATATGATGGACAGTGGCTTAGCAACTTCATTTGCCAGCTCCTTCAGGACTCATGGGTGCATTTCATCAGGTCCCATGGACTTGTATATTTGCTGCATGCTCTTCTCACTGTCCTGAGGATCTCAAACTTGACCATCTCAAGACAAATAAGAGGACAAAAGGTATGGGTTTATGGAAACACTTGGCCACAGAAGTGGAAACGTCGAAATTGGTTGTTCAG
Organism: Myiopsitta monachus; assembly: GCA_017639245.1. Classification (NCBI taxonomy): domain Eukaryota; kingdom Metazoa; phylum Chordata; class Aves; order Psittaciformes; family Psittacidae; genus Myiopsitta; species Myiopsitta monachus. The sequence goes on from CM029941.1 coordinate 22,964,713, forward strand.
CAGTAACAAATATGTTTCCTAATACTATGTATGCACAAAATTGCAAATATTGAGCGAACATCATAAAAAGGAGGAGCTATAGTGGTTTGCATAAATGGCTAGAGATGTTTATACCAGACCCTTTTGCTCTGGGGTCCAGTACAAACAGGTACAAAGTTCTGTTTGTATCTGTCTTTCTCTTGGTGATTCCAAAGAACTTTTGGGGTTTTGAATGGCACCTGCCTGTGTTTGCACACAGAGCACCAAAGGCCTCCACAATTCACTGGATCTGTTGCTGTGCCAGAAGGAGCTGTGGGTGGCTGTTCTTGCATGTGTCATACAGCTCTCAGCATAGGAAATCTCTCTAGTCTGTCCAGATTCAAGGTATCCAACGTTTGAAGCAGATGAGAACTCTGAGAGATGCAACAGTAAAGGAAGAGAGTCTAAGGTTAAGAGAATGTATTTTTACATAACAATAATATTTGTCCATTTTCCCCATTTGCTACACCTGAGCATTCCTGTTATTCTCAGGCCACAGCAACGCTGAACTCTGCCACAACCTTTGGACCTCTAACTTCATTTCCACACTGCCTGCTTTCAGTCTCAGGTCAGTGATGTTTATACTTGTGCAAGAGCACAGCAGAGCTGGTTAAGTTATCTCACCTGCCTCTGTGCTGCTCTATACCAAGCACTTCTTGCAAATATGTCTGCTACTAGTCATTATACATAATGCACAACCTATGACTTTCCAGGATGACATATTAATAGAAACGGCTTGCAACCTTTTCTCAAGTCAATTAGCATGCAGCACACTGAACTTGCTGGACAGCTGTGTTGCTTCCTTCTCACTGCTGGTGAGATTCACAGAGTGTGAGCAGGCCCAAGGAAACAGTTTTAGTTCTTCCTGTGCAAACTGTTGCAGGCTGGGTACTCTGGAGGATGAAGGGCCAAGCAGTTCTTCTGTGCCCTCATTTGATCCTTGACATCACAGGTAATGCAGAGAGATGGGACTCCAGACAGTGTATTACAAATACCATTGTGGCTACATCTGGCTGTGGTCCCAGTTGTGTTCCTTCTGGCTTTCAGGTATTTTTAGGACTGGAGAAAGTCCTTGTGTGACTTCATCATCCTTAGCATGTGGAGCAACCAGCAACCAGGTTCCCCTGCAGAGGTGAGTCTTGCCAATCTGGAAGGTCAGGGGAAACATCAGGTCCCAGGATTTTCAGTCTTCAGGTCCCAGTTCGACAGCAGGGACCAGGAAATTCAAAGGGATAAAGCTGGGAAATCAGGAACAAGATGTCATTCCTGTAGTCATGAGCACACTTGTGGTCATGTGTAGCGTGTAGCTACTTTAAGCGACACTAACAATGTGACTTAACCAATGCAATCCATCACAGTGCAAGAGAGCCCTTTATTTTCTTTGGGATTATCATCAGATGCACTGACACCAGTATTACTTTGTCTGGACTGTTACGGGTTTGCAAGCACACCTGCAAAAGAAAAGCATTTCAAGGTTGGAATAGATAAGATTTAATAGAAAAGATCCTAGTTACACCAGTGACTTAGTTTAGGAAACTGTCAGCTTAGTCCCCAGCTGTTTGAACTGACCTCCCCTCTATCAGCTCCTCCTAAATTCTGTGTATATCTCTCCTCTGTCCCTTTGTTAGCAATGGCTCCCTTTATAGCTGTTGAGGTTTGCCTGCTCTTTCTCACCTCTCCTGATTAAACCTTCCTTCCTGTTCTTACTTGAATTTATATCTCTCTGGCCTAAAACTCCTTTCCCACCCCATTTTCCAGAGCTGGATTAAAAAGTGCAAGTGTCTGTAAGCAGCTTTGATTTCTCTCTTCCCTTCCTTCTCATTCCATCTAGCATCTTTTTGTGTCCACTTCCATGGCATTTTTTCAGTGAATACTTCTCTTGTATTTTTCATGCTTTATAACAATGAAATATGATGAAACACTTAAGTACATAGAATTAATTTGCCTCAGATATTCTAAACTGTGATATTTGTGTATAGATTAAGGAAGCTCTATTACCAATACAAGTGTGAACTCTATTGTGATTTAACCCCACCCGACAACCAAGCTCCAGCTGTTCATTCACTCCCTGCTGGTGGGATGGGGGAGAGAATCAGAAGAAAACTCGTGGGCTAAAATAAAGATGATTTAATAGGTAAAGCAAAAGCCACTTAAACAAAGCAAAACAAGGAGCTCATTCACCACTTCTCATGTGCAGGTAGATGTTCAGCTTCCTCCAGGAGAGCAGGACTCCATCACATGGAATAGTTGCTTGGGAAGACAAACACCATCACTCTGAACTTCTTCCCCTTCCTTCATCTTCTACCCCAGCTTTATACACTGAGCATGATGCCACATAGTGTGGAATATCTCTTTGGTCAGTTGGAGTCAGCTGTGTACCCTCACAGCTTCTTGTGCACCCCTAGCCTGCTCACTGGTGGCGTGTTGTCAGAAGCAGTAAAGTCCTTGGCTCTGTGTAAGCACATCTCAGCAATAACAATAATTGCATTATCAACACTATTTCCAGCACAAATCCAAAATATAGCCCCATACTAGCTACTTTGAAGAAAATAAACTCTATCCAGCCAAAACTATCACAGGTTCAGAAGTGCTTTTTCAGATCACTATTCCCTCTATCGCATTCTCCCAGTGCTAGAGAATTGAGTGGCAAAAGGGCTTCCCACCTTCTTTTTTTTCCTCTCACTGAAGCACAGCAGTTTTCCTTCTGGTCCTCTGTCACAGATCTTGCAGTAACAGTGAGGAGCCTGGGTATTGCACCACAGAAGAGTGAAATATAGGGCTGCCTGGGAGACAATAATGCTTTAAAAGTCTGTTCTGCTTCTCTTTTTCAATTTTCAAGAACTTGACAAGTTTGCTGTATGGATGAGTAAAAAGACTAGATTACTATCACAGGGTATAGGCAGTGTATAATTTTGAGCAAGTAAGAGTTGTATCTGTGTCAAGAGTATCCTCTACGCTGCATAATATAGCTGGAGCTGAGGGCTCCATATGTTCTCCTTTCTTGCTGAGCCTCAGGGGCATTCTCAGTGCTCTCCAGAACACAGAAATTACAGCCCTTGTCACAGGGGTTATTATTTAAAACCAGGTGCACAACAGCACTTAGTAAATTGGCCCTTCCTTTATCTAAAAAATCTCTTGCTGTGAGAACTGATCAGCTATCTTGGGTAGTGATGAGTTTCCAACTACCATCAAAGCTAGCAGGGTCCCCTCAGGGCTGGTAAGGCTTTTGGAGTACTGAGTCTTTTTGCTTGGAATGACTGGTCCTGCACTATACACATGCAAATGTCCCTCTGGCTATTTAAGGATAAGATCAATAGTTCTTAAAAATGCCTCAGCTTCTTTACTTCAAAAAATACATTTTAAAAAGTTACCATTGGCTGGACTGTATCTCCTTGCTCTTGGGTACTGGCACTTCAATATTTATTTTATCCCTGCTTCGGAGCTAAATGAGTACTACCAATTCACACTGACAGAAAAAAACAGAACAAAAAAAAAACCTCTAACAAAAGAAACCCAATTTATTTTGCTTTTAAATAATTTGATGGTCAAATTCCTAAGTATCAGACCACACGATATTACAAGCACTGAAATGAATACCTGTGATCTGAACACAGGTAATGTATTCTACTTAATAATATCCAGTTACTGGAACCTCACAATATTGCCTTTCAAAGGTTTCACAATGCAAAAAGAAAAGCATAATATATTCTTAGTTATGAGTTAGGTGAATTAAAATAAAGTCAATTTCTGTGCCTCAATGTGTATAATCCATTTTCTTCTCAAGGTTTATCAAACGGCATTTAGCCTGAATAAGGCTAGTAAAGTCAGGTGCTTGATGTGACATATGCTAGTAAATGAATTACAGTAGATGTTCAAAATCCTATTTTGAAGAGAAAACCAGCCTTGCTAAAAGGATAATTTCAATGCTAAATACTACTTCTTTTATTGCTTTCTGCAAACACAGCTTGGTAGCAATGTGATTGGTGTATAAAATGTGCCTGCGTAAGAGAAGACAGAACTAAAACATTGGTGATAGGTAAGCTCTGTGTTCGGTATGTAGCGTGAAAAGACATTTAAATATTGCAAATCAAAATCCTCAGTTAAGACACTGTTTTTTACTTTATTAAAAGCCATAGTACATTAGTCAGCTTTGCAAGGAATTATAAACCTGATTTAAAAGTTACACACTTCATCAGTACCTTAATAAGGTTTGAAAGTCAAAATATAACTTCTTTTTTCCTTCTCATTTTACCATGAACTCCGTTCAACTAAATGGCCTGGCTGTGACATACAGCTAAGGCAGGCATCACTGCAGGGGCAATTAGGATCTCCATCCTCAGAAAACAGAACAGGTTTGATCCATGTAAAGTGCTGTTAACTTCAATATTCTCTAGCCTCACACAGGCATTCAGAGACCAAGTCCTTTATGACATGTTATTTATTAGAGTGATAGGTTAATTTTTTTTTATTATTTGTCGAAGTTCATCTGTATTTAAGCATGCCTACATAATAAACCCCTCCTCCAATATGTTGTTAACAAGCATAAACAAGCCTTTAAATATGTTATAGGTAACCTTTGCCTATAGTGCTTCATGCTGCTGAAAATAGCAGCTGGAGCACAGATTAAATCTCGCCAAAAATGACCCATGCATCTTGCAATTATTCACGAGCCATTTAGGATACTGAAGAGAAAATGGTCACTGAATACTAGAGGTCTAGCTTTAGGTAAGTCTGATCTACCAGGAGAAAAAGACTGTATGGCTGCTAAGATTTTTTATGCTTATCTGTAACTTTCATGCCATTCTCTCTGTCATGCTGCTTTAAGTATTACTTACCAGATTCTGACTGCTTATGCTCAATAAAGAGACAAAAGTGAGGGAGACAGTTGCATTCCTAATGCTTGTATTGTCCCAAAACACTTCCAAGCAGCAACCATTTGGGTAAGAGGTAGAGCAGTCACATTTTAGTCTGTTGATTACAGGGTCAAAAGAGCCTTCTGCTGGTCTTTCCTCGGCCATGCTTCAAGAGAAATGCCTTTTTGAGTATTTTCTCCAGACAGATGTAGTATAAGAACTACACCTTCATGCACCTGATCAGTAATCTGATTTCCATAGTTTTGTGGGGGTTGATGACGACTGATCTCTGGTAGTTGTGAAACATAAAAGTTGGGTTACATTTACTAAAAATAAATCTTTCAGCACAGTTGAGTTGGAGAAGCAGCAATGACGCTGCTCTGTCCTAAATTGTTGTTGGATGAGTCATTTGTCTATAATGATTGAGAGTTCCTGAGATGCTTCCTTCCTTCTTTGCCTAATGTTTCATTTGGGCAATATACTTAATCAATGTTTGCTGATGTTTATGGTCTAATACATACTGACAGCAGGTGCAGAGAAAGTAAATCCCCATCTGCTTAAAAATCCTGCTGAAATTCAGAAGCATGCTGTTTCATTTTAATTTTCATAGACAGGTGATTTTTCATGGTACCTCCAGAAGGTTCCTCCCAACTCCCTGCTGCTACCTCTGTTTTCCTACCTGCTGTTATCAAAAGTCATGCCTTTGTTTGTAGCTCTACATGAGGAGCCATTTTTAAGTATATCTATTTGTTTTGTTTGATGGAGTCTCCTTTGGATTCAGTTCAGGTATGTGCTTAGGCTCCATGGTTTGCATCATGACTTTTGAGTGTTCTGGTGGACAAATGGCCTCCTTTGAAATGCTCTTGGTCTTCACTGGAACAAGGGGATGTCATGACCAAGGCTTTAAATCATGAGCGGAGATCCTGCTTCCTGGGGACCACACACTCTGTTTTGTTTGTTTTCTGGAAAATGCTGTTATTGGTGTTCCCTGGTTTGGTTGGGTTTTTTTTTTTTCCCATAGCAACTGCATAGCTGTTTATTAATGAGATAGGGTTAGGCAAATTTCTCTACTGCAAAAAGCTATTGTTCTAAGGCTTAGATCAGTGTTTGAAGATTAGGGACAAACAAAAACTGTAACAAATTGTTTCTAAAAACAGGGAAGCCTATGTAGTTGCTTATTTTACCAGGTTTTAAGGATCAGCATTACCTCCTGTCCCTTTTAATATACTTTTAAGAGATTTAAGAGATGGGATGGCTTCCTTGCTTTGCTTCGCCTTGCTTTTTGTTTGAGGAAACAGCAAAATACATGGTTTGTATGAGTTAATTTACAGTCACAAACTGCTAGAACACATCTTAATCTTTCTACTAAATTATTTTGAATTATTTGTGTTAAGTGTTCCTAGAGGTCTCCCAAGATCTGAGTCACATTATAGAAGTACATAATCTTCCCTCAAATTTTTCTTCTAAAGGGAAAAGAAAAAGGAAAATAAAAGGCACAATCTCATCCACTGTGATAAACCACTATGTAATCAGGAACAGAGAACTTGATTCCTAGCCAGGTACAATACACTGGACCATGTTAGCACCTAATATTCTATTTCTTAAAATTAAATAATCCAATTCCCTTCAAGAAGGACCAGAAAAACCAAAATATAGGGCGATATAAAAAATGGCTTAATGAGAAAACTACATAGGATCATGCTTGCATATTTAGTAAATAAAGCAATGGGATATTTTACCAGATGAGATATGGAGGGAGATGTCTATTATAGAGCAGGAAATCTTCAAATTCCATACTTTGGGTTTTTTTTTTAAAAAGAAACCAAAACCCCACCAAAACCCAAACCAAAACAATATCAAAACAGTACATTTCAAAACTGCACTGAATACGAGAAAAAACACAATTATTAGTTAGGGGACTTCTTTTTTTTTTTTTTTTTTTATTGGTTGAGTAGGGGATTTTTTAGTCTGGTTGGCTGAAGAGCTGGATTTTTTTTTTTAATAATGTAACTGTATAAATCCATATTCAGTTTTGAAAATCTTGAGCTATTTTATCTGATTTTCAGTTAGAAAAGCTGGGGAAAATCAGATAAGTTGAACTACTGGTTCAAAGACATAAAATGAAAATTAGAAAATAATTAAACCAAGCCACATGAGAATAATCTCAAAGCAAGCTGAAGCTAAGCCAATAGTAACTCAGGCTTGCCTGTACCTATACAACAAAGGCAAAATGCAATACAGTAGGGAAAAGCTGTGGGAAGAAATGCATTAGAACGTTATCCATTACAGCATGCCAGAGAAAAATGAGACCCTGTGCTACTAGGTTTCTCAGAAAAGCCTTTGGGGAAAAATCAGCAACTAGCAAAAGCAAATTCCTTGCTATCATTATGCTGTAACTGTTTCAAGAACACTGGTAACTAGAAGATGTCCATGACAAATGCAGGATTGAATGCCAGCTGTAACTGAGGCTTTCCTTTTAAATTAACTGTCCTTGTCAAGACTCCAATTAAAGAAATTAAAAGATTATATTGCTAAGCATGCTGGAAAGAAGACATTGAATAGCTGGGATTCTTTAAATGTTAAAAGTGTTGTCCCAGAGCACTCATAAAACAGTGGATGGTGATACATGGAAATTAAAGTGAATGTGAATATAAAGTGCTTTCAGTCCTTTTGCACAAGTGGACAGAAAATTGTCCCACTTAGCAAAAAAGCAGAGGGCTACAGAGGATGAAGATAATCAGAAAGATGGCCAAAATTAAAATTAGATGTATCTCGAAAAAATAAATACTATGAAAAATATTAGGAGAAACAGATCGACAAGTCAAAACTACCGTTAATAACTAATAAGTGTGTTGATTATGCCTCAAAATGTGAAGGGCTTTCTGACAGCAAAATAAACAAGACTATTTGTTACACTCTAGACAGATCTTGTAGTCTTAGTCTTCTGTCTTCTTCTGGAAGACAGAATTTCTCTCAAAGAATATTAGTCTGAAAGCTCTACACAAGGCTTCCTTTTTCTCATTTAACTTGCGGGGAATGAAGTAATTTTTTGTGATGAAAGCTTATTCTATTCTAATATCAGGGTTATAAAATCTTACTAATTACATAATACAGGTTAGATTTTCCTGACTCCAGTTGCCACTGTGAAGGTAATTGTATGCATGAGCCTGCAAACTCCACAGAAATTAGAAACAGAAGCATTCAGTATATTCTCGCCTTCAGCTTGGTTTTAATACAAGTAAATTTTAAAGGAAAAAGTCTTGCACAACTAAAACCATTATCTACATCTGTTATATCTAAACATCTAGCCTAAATATTTCCTAAGTGGCATTTCTTTCAACACCTCCTATGATTACCCTTGTTAGTTTCTCCTGTTATCTTTATTGTCATTATCATGGATATTAAAAGTTTTCTTGGTCCCATATTCATTATTCTGGAATCATTAAATATTATGCTTGTGACATAATGGACTTTTCCATAGCAATCAACTGTGATGCCATAAAGCAAAAATGTTATGATTTTGAATAAAGGATTAATGATAGGAAAGTGAAAATTCAGGTTCCCTAAACAATGTAAGCTAAAAATAATATTAAAAACATTAATTTTTTTAGCTGATTTTTTTTTCCTGAGTCATTTCTGCTAGATGAAATACTGGGGGTGCGTTATTCACACAGTCATTTTGGGAAAGATGTGGTGCAGCAGTGGGGGAGTGAATATGATGAAGAATTTCTGTTAAGCTGTTTGTAACTAAAAGCACAAAATGTGACAAAGAGCTTCTATTTCTATTTTTTTATTCTTATTAAGAAAAAGTCTGTCAGAGTCAATGCTTTTCCTGGAAGACACCCAGTGAAATTCTCAAAAGACCTAGCTTCAGTACAGTGGCACCTAAGAAACTGTAATGCAACTGTTGCAAGCTACAAGTGTTTCGAGGAACTCATGCTTCCAAAGGCATCTCCCTGAATGAACAAACGATGAGCTCCCTTCATCCTGGCATAAGCCACAATGTAGCTTGCACTTCTCTCTGCAATCTTTTCTAATCTTCTGGATTGCTTCAGATTATAGAACACTGGGGATCACACACACACTCCAACAGATCCAGCTCCTCCAGGTACATGCCTTTCTTCCTTTCAGGGTCTTGTAACCACTCACAAGGGACCTACAAGCAACCTTCTCTGTTCAAAACATTACTTAATGTTAGTAAGAGGCTAATGAAAAAAAATAAGCTTGTTGACTTCGTAGTTTTTGCTTTTACTGTCAGTCAGTATCAATCTTTAACTATAAAATCTGTGTCTCGTGTTTTGTCTTACATGTCTGCTCAGCTGACCGTTTGGCACCATCTATTAAAGGTGCTGAAATCTTTTTCTGCTGTGGTTTCTGAAGCTAGGATAAACCAGTTTAAGTAGTTTAGCAGAATCAACATGTGTTACACTACAGTCAGTGATCCGGAATGTTTTCTAATAGCCTGAGACTTCTGCAATTGTGCTTTCCTGTCTCCGCTTCCTCATGAATCAAGAGCTGAAGTAATTCAAATGCACACAGTAAACAGCTTAGAAAAATACAATAGAACACATTCTATTTAATTATTAGAAATTATTACAAATCAGGCCTCTCTCATACAGTTGTACATGTTGTCTTCTGTCACTTTCCAGGGAAACAGTGTCAGACTGAATTTTAATGGGATGTGGTTAATTTTGCTGCTTGCCTTTAACTGCTTCCTAGAAAAAGCAATCCAAATGAGGAGTTGGAACGCACTTTACAAAGCTTCTGCTTCATTAAGGGGTACCACTGGGTTGTTTGTGTGTATGGAGCAGTGAGGGGGAAGGAGGGAGTAGAGCCAGTTGTGTATTTGGGAATTTATCCTTTTGTTAATCAGAGTCTCATACCAAAAATGTCAGGATCTGAGAACTGCTAGGAAGTAAAACTTTCCAGGAGGAAGTGCCTCTGACTTTAACTATCCCTTTTTGACCTCAGATATTTTTAACATGCACCTCTTGTCCCTACTAGTCCGTATCTGATAACTTATTCAAAGCTTGCTCAGGGGTTCCTCACCTGTGTAGAGGTAAAGACCATAGTCCAAGCTGAGATGGGTAGATTACAGATTTATAGATGTATACAAAGACATGCGTGATTGGTATTCTGGTTGTGGCTATTTATGCATATAAGTTCAGTTCATCTGAAACCTAAGATTTAAGCATAAAATAACTCAGTTCAGCTTTGTCTACAGAAGGATCTTTCTGAAAAGCAGATGCTGCTTGTGACCTGAATAAGGCAACAAACATGCATTTTTTTCTTGGCTATAACATAATAACTAAATATATAATATGCTTAGGTTTCCTCAGTCCAGAAAACCCCAGAATTACCTTGTTCAAGATTCCGGCATCAATTCTTTCCCAGTCCACAGTCATTTAATTGTTACCTGAAAGCTACTGATACCAGGAAACAGTGATCTATTATCAATCACAGATAATGTTGAAGTGTCCTCAAAAGGTCTTAGCCCTTTTGTATTAAGCATGATATACAAACATTGCAGATCAACTGCGTTTTAAAATGTAAAGCTGAGGCTTTACATACATTTGGTCTCATTTGTTTCCAAAGGGCTATAAGTCTTGTTGAGGTGATTTCCCTGACTTTCAGGGAAGGATGTGGAGAAAATTTAGATCCTGACTATAACTTAACATGCACCACAGCAGTAATGTCCTTGCAGGTGGCATCAAGGATCCCACCTGTCCTTGCCCACATGGTTCCTGAGCTTTCCTGCCACAAGGGTAGGTTGTATTTGCAGGTGGCCTGATCTCAAGGTGCCTTTATAGTAGATGAACGCTAAGCCAGAGGCACCTTATAGCAGGAATAGGGGTGTGTGTGTATGCCTGCTATAAAGCTGAGCTGGCAAGGTGTCAGATTTTAGCCTGTTTCCTCAAGACACTGTATAGATACAACAAGATCTACCAAGCTCTCAGTCTGACTTTTTGATGAGAAAAGTCAGGCACGTGGTGCTGAGATAACTCTGTGTGTGCAAGAGGGGGCCTTTTATTTAGTATATTGAAAATATGACAGAGATGGATTTTAGAGTCCACGTTAAACAAAATGGTGATCTCAGTTTAGTTCCTTGTGGCAAAAGCTATAAATCAGAACCAGCATATTTGTTTGTAATTCCAGAAGTGAAATGGAGACCTAAAAGGAAATCACACTTTGGGGATAGGAGTTAAATAGCATTCATTCATCAGCTTGCACTTATGCTATATGTTCTGTGGATAGTGGCTATATACTTTTTGCATAGTCAGTCTAATGGATTTAGCAAACATTAATTCAGTGTTTGAAAAATGTTGTCAAAGAATAAGGATCACATACTTACCGTGGGTTAGTGCCAGGGATGATAAGATTTGAAAGGTAAATGTCATGGTGCCCTCCATCTTTGTCTTACTAAACCCTCTACTACATTGCAGTAATTTCAAAAGGAGAGGATGAAAGCTACTGGCCATTCTGGTGGTGAGAGAAAAATAAATATTTGAAATATTGTGCACTGAAGTTGTGCAATCTGTGTTGCACCGATCTGTGTTCTGCCGATTTAGATGTGTTGGTTTCCCATACAGAGGCTAGCAAAGTAAGGCAGTGCTCATAAACATCTCCTAAGTGAAAAGAAACTCAGTAAAAGTAGCCAGTAACTATTTGACAATAAAGCATATTTTCACCCCACCTCTCCTCCAGATGTTGAGGTAGTAAGCAGGAAACTACTACCATTTGAGATCTAGAGCCCAAAGCTGTCCTCAAGAAAGGGACAAGGAAGTAGTGCTTGTTTTCCTCTTTTTAACCTGTTTTTTTCCTGTAGCATACCTGTTTCTGTCACTCAGGAGAAGCCTGTTCTCTTGAAAGCCTGCCTAAGGCACTTCCCATAGGAGGAATAAATTTGTATGTTAACTCTTTATCCATGTCTAAGCTATGCTTGAAGAAAGTTTAGAATAAAATGCCCATTGGAAAATGGCTACTGGAATTGCTGAAAGCTGCTCCTTTCTTTTCTTGGCAGGATGCTCTAAATACCTGGCTGTATTTAGCTTGGTAGCTTCACTTGTTTTCTCTCTCTCTTTGTGAGTCTTGAACTGCTTGCTGGTTAACAGCATTGCTTAAGCCTTGGAGGTGAAATGTGCCCCACTGACAGCAGGGAGAAGGAGAAATTGATGGGACACGTACATTTCTCTCATATCTGATTGAGGTTGTAATCTTGCTTTCTTGATTCCTGAATGAATACTTTATCCCTCCAGCTGTTTTATCAAAGAATTCGGGGAGAGATATACTGCTGTTGCATATGGAAAGAAAGCATAACAACTGTATTCTATAGAAGCCTGAGACTATCTGGACATTAAGATACCTGAGAAAACATCTACCAAATTCAGCTCTCCAGGAGACATAAGTAGTTTTCAGATTCCAGTCAGGTTCATTTGATAGAGGTGGAGGAACCAGGACTTGGGTAGAAACACCAAATCCAAAAGCAAGATGCTTTGTTTACCTAAGCTCTTTACCCAATGGCCTCCTACTCAATTCAGTGCCAAGCCCTGCAATCTGTAACATGTGCTTAAAACTTGCTATGCAAAAGCTGCCTATCACCTACTCAATCACCTAATTCATAAAAAAACCAAATTGGTGTATGCCACTTCATCTTGCAGAAACCTAAGAAAGATTGTTCTTGCACGCTATGGAACATTGAGAACTCGTAAGCTTGAACAGTAACTTCTACCCACTGCAGGTATAATTCAGCCTGTCATGCATAAGGCAAAGAATTTGAAAAATTATTGATCACACTTCATTTAAGAATTCAAATAGGCAATATAGGAACTATATTTTACATTGTTACATTTCCACCAAAAACTGTATAGTGTACCAGCATTTCTACATTTCATGATTCAATAGGAAAATGTAAGTGCATATTTCAAGATAAACACCATCTCAGTGCTTCTGGCACAATTTCTGATTACAGCAGTATACACATATTATAGATGTGCATCTGGTGGGTGATACTTCATTTTCCACAGCAAAGATGCCATTTTGCCTAGCTGGGCTTTGACTTCAGAAGAAACACTGCATGGATAGATAATGTATCTGGAAAAGACAGAACCACATACATCTTTCCATATCAAGCAGAATAGGAAAGTGCTTAAGGTGGCAAACCTCTGCAGTTTTACACAGCCTCACAGAGAGTAAAATTCAGTACTTTTTAGTGATGGCATTGAATCATCTTTCTCCACTTTGGTGTCTCAAATTATGAGAGGAGCCAAAAAGTTCCACATTTGTGACAGTTCTTTGGAGTTAACTATGAACAATTAGTTATGTCCCACAAGTCAGGAAGTATTCTAGTGATAGTCATTTCTGGAAAGTGTTTTTTGTGAATTCTTTGCATTCTTCTTTTTGAAGAGACAGACCAACTCAGGATTTTGACTGTTGTTTCATAGTTTTGACAGCTTAAGTGTTCCTTATGGAAGAAGAGTTTACTTCCCTGCCATAGGTACACCAAGTACCATGTTTCTGCTGAGCCTGCTGTGAATCATATTAAACTGTGCACTACACAGTCTGAACTAGTAACTTTCACTGCTTAATCCTCATATGGTCCTGCTCTTCTTTCTGTCACAGAGGTTATTAAAGTACAGGACTACAAGTATTTTACTCCTTTGCATGATGACAAATGTAAATACCTAGTATAGTCATCAGTCATGAAATGAAAAGATATTAATTTTCTGTCTAAAGAAGCATGTGGGCTTAATGTAACAAATCTTGAAATATATTGCAAAAGAGAACCACTCTGCCCTCTTCCAGTTACCATGCTTTCTCACTAGCGCTGTCAAAACACACGAACAACATATTAGAGCTAAAACTTTTTCCTAAATATAAAGTGAGCTAGGAAGACGTGCACTACAATGGCCTGAGCGAATAGCTGGAATCTTTTTAGTATTTCACTTGTCCCAGCAATCTTGTCTGCCCTTAAGCTTCTGGTAGCTGTACTGCATTGTACAGATGCTACATCATAGTACAATAAAAATACCATTTAGGCCAGTAAAGCTGGTGAAATGAATTACAGTAACAGAAATTAAAAAAAACCCCAAAACAAAACAAACACCACCAACAAAACACCCACAAAAACAAAAAACAGAAAAAAAACCCAAGCCACACAAACCAAACCAAACAAAAACCCCAAAAAACAAAAGGCAAAAAAACAACAAACCCCAAACAAAATCCAAAACCCCGCAACCAAAACAACCCCACAACCAAACAAAAAAAACCCCACACTATGAAATTATGTGAAGAGGATACTTTTTTCAGCTTAAAAAAAAGATTTTTGGCCAACAGTTTGTCTGGAAAGCAGCCCACTCCTCTGCCCTTCTACAGCATCTCTTTCATGCACAGCACTTTTTCTCTAAATGGTTTAAAACAAAAGTAACAGAAAAAAGCCCTCAGGTTTTCTAGAGATTTAAAGACAAAAATAAAATCTTACCACTGCAGTAAGTACTGAGTTAGCCAGAATACCTCTCTTTTAGCAAGCTAGTCATGTTCATACATTACAAAAATCTTCAAACTTAAAGTGTTTGTCAAAACATTTTTACTGGTTACATCTGCTCGAGTTGAAGAAAAATAACATAAAATTCTACGAACCTTAGTAAAAAAAAGAGCCATTTCTAAAATAACATTGAGCAGAGTGTCTGACTTGTGTTTGGATGTAAATAAGTTTGACTCAGAAGCCCTTGCCTAGAAAACTGTTATTACTGCAATAAAGAAAGTAGAAACTGGCAAGATTTGGGTGATAATTCTGTGTTTCTGTGGATGTAACTGTAGGACATATTTGGAAGAGACAGACAATTTAGCACTGTATATTTCTCAAAATATGAATGGCAACCTACTGAAAGTAGTAAAATTTTATTTTCTTTCTTCCTTTGTACTTGCTGCATGCAAAGTAGAGGGAAGGTTCTGCCACTGGTTAGAAATGCTGTTTTGGAAATTAAAGTTTTCTGATCTGCATGCTCTAGAGAAATCCTACTTGTTTAAAAAAACAAACACTGCCAAAAAAATAGGCAAACCTCTTTCTCTGGATTCACCGCTGTTCATTTTAACTAGGTTGGATGTGCCTTTCACTTGAGGAGGAGTTTGCCATAAGTACCAGGTACCAAGATTCCTATGCTAAGATTGCACTTTAAAACTGAGATGTTGCTATGCAATTTGCAGTATAAAATAACATGACAACTGTGAGCCTTCACTTTTTGTTTTCTCTCAGTCTTTAGCAGTGTTAAAGTTAGTAGTGTTAAAAATACTGCTTTGATACCACTGCAGCTTCCTGCCTTTAGCTGAGGGCTGCTTTAGGGGTTAGGTTGTGATTTAAAGTGTTATGCACTGTCTGTTACCACTCGGATCTGCCTCTAGAGTGCCCTGAGGTTGTGAAATGATAACAGGAATTGCTTGTGTTCTTGAAAAGCAGCCTGCTGAAATGAGAAGCTGCATGGCATAGGACTGATTCTGAGATGTTTGCCTTTTATACCTTGGTTTTAGCTCTCAGCCCTTCCATGACACAAGCAGATGCAGGTATCAAGATACCTTGTTCTTTCTTTTCCAGGTCATACAAAAGTTAACTTTGTGGTTCATCATAATTTTGCCTGAGTTTGATTAGCTGCAAGAAGTAATAGAATAAAAATAGATATTGCCAGGAAGTAAGTGCCATGACATCTACTTTGAAAAGAGTTGATACTTGAAACACCTGAGCATTTGAAAATAAGGGGACTCATAGTCCCAGTGGGCTATGGACAGTCTAAATGGAGTGATAACCTGATGACCAGAAGAACCCAAAAAGGCAACAACAAGGAAATGGTCAATATATATGGGAATTTCTGAAGATTCTTCCTTGTTTCTAATTTCCCCTTTCTTCTTCCTTTTTCTGTCTCTTTTCCCTTGCTATGTTTCCTTTTCTTGTGCTCTATCCACAGTTACTTTCTCGGTACAAATGCAAAACCAGATGATTTCTAACCATAATGTATTGAAATTCCCAAAAGTAATGCATATGTGCATATAAGATTTCTGTTATATACACAAAACATGACATCCATTTGGCTTCCTACCATGGAAACAATACCAAAATAGACTGTTTTAAACATGAGTAAGGCAGACATGAGGGACCCAATCTGAAACATGGTCTGACACTGTCTCTGCAAATTTGTACCAAGATATCCTGAAGAGATCTAGCTTCCATAGACACAACATAGCAGCTAACCTTCAAATGTCCTTTCAGTTTATGAGGAGAGCCTCACCTAATCCGTCAGCTCCTTCTTTAGGGTGTCAGAACTGACTGGTTCTCTCACTCCCACCTTTGCAACACTGAGAAATATGCAGAACCCAGCAAAAAATAACAGAAAGTTTGCAAAATTTATAGGGATTTATGGCATATATGCATACATTAATGTCATTGTACATATTATATGCAGCATACTTATGGTTCTGGTTTGTATTGTTTTCCTAAAGAACTTAATATTTCAAGAAATTTGAACTGTCCACTCTTTCCAGTGACCATGCTAGAGTATCTTCAATGTGTCTAACACATTCCATGGAAATAGAGCCATGGTGGTCCTCAGCTGCAACTGTGATATCAAGGCTCCTGCAGCAGCTGAGAGAGGTTCCCTGTTCACAGGTCCAGGTATGTGCCCTGGCTGTGTCCCAGCTGTATGTTGAGGTGAGATCACTATGTACACCCGTTTCTTCATGCCCCAGAAACCTGTCATGGTTCTGCTGGAAGGAATCCTGAGCACCTGGTGCTAAAAGAGGCTGAAGTGCAATCATCCAAGCTCACAGAGCAGATAGCTGTAGAACTGAGACGCCTTGCCTAACACTCAGCCTGGACGTAGCTATTTAGCTCTGGGAGGACTAGAGACCTGGCAGCCAGCCAAAGAAAGGCAGGCTTGTTTTCAGATGGTGGACTGCCTTCCAGACTTCTCCTGGACTTAGGCACTGTAACCTTTCATTTTTAATTTTATTTCTTTTTAAAGCTTCCTCAGTGGACTTGGGTTCTGTGGCAAAGTAAGTCATAGCTTGTCCAAGACTTGTATTTTCAAGTCCTATTATTTATTCATGTGCTATGGCATTGCATACTAAAATATCACTGGTCTTATACATACATTTTACAGTATTCAGAACTGAATGTTGCCCTAAAATATATGTTAATATTTAAATGTACATATTCTCCATAAAACAAAAAGAAAGACAAACTAAAAACTTAGTGCACATTCAGATCTCTTGATTTTATTTATGGGTTTTAAATATCACATTTGCTTATTTACATAGTCAAAACAATTTGGCAAATCAAAATTAAATCATTATCTCAAGTTAGACAAATGGTAACTGCATATATTTTAATGCATTTACTAATCTACAGATCCAGATAAATACTATGACACTTAAAATAAAGGAAACCAGGACAGTCACAGTAAAAAAATATTTTTCACTCACAGTGAACTACTGCAATAAGAAATCAATTAATTTAAAAGACAGTGTTAGCATTATTTAACACAAAATTATTTAACACTCAGAAATTAATTCATTATCACAAACACTCAAAGCAATTATTTTGTAGATAAAACCACTTATTTTGCATCAAAAGTGTTTTGTTCTGTTTGGGGTTTTTTTTACAGACATGCATTCATATTTCTATAAGCCTTCAGAAGTTTATGAGATTATGAATGATGAGTCCCTCACAGCAGACTATGTATGCATCTCATTTCCTCATACCTGCAGGGAAACTTGTCACAGGGGACAGAGGCGCAGGATCACAGCTGGCCAGCCTGAGTTCCTCCTAAAATCATCCCATGGTACCAGCCTCTTGGACACAGTCAGTGAAGGGTAGACCCTCGCCATTCCTACCAACCTTCTGGTCACCAACAAACTTTCAGACCTCAGTTTTCTACATGTTAGAAAAGTTAAAGGATGATTTGACATTATGAATCTTACTGTAAATTTGTATTCATTTAATGAATTATGCTTTAGTTATGCAGCACTATAGCATGTTTGCATTAACTGTGCTACATAAAATATAATGGTGGGTTCATAGCAGGATAATTTCCCTGTGGAAAATAATTATGGCTTTGGCCCTCCTAGAGTCAGAATAAAATGTTGCAGGGATAAGAGAACTTATTATTGTTAACTCCCTAAATTCTACTGTAACAGCTGAACTGAGAAATTGCGTTGGGTGTGCTTTGGGTAAATTTTTCATTCAACAGATTATCATGACATGGAGTTGAGAGATGTGTACATATTATCATTTCCAAGACTTCTTCAGCTTTTATGTCATTGACAATATGAATTCCTTTTTTTACTGGATCAAGCATTTAATAGTTTGATTTGTCTGGAATCTCATTTTAGAAGTCATTACTAAATCCATCAGGACCTAGAGCTGTGTTAGAGTGATTCAATATCCTTATAAAGTTCCCCTATATTTGCCAGCAGTTCTAATTATCACATTAAATGCCCTGCAATGACAGAAAAAATGTAACACATCAAAATTATTATAAATGGTTTTGAAAACTTGAAAACATTCTTTCTGAAAGAAGAAAGTGTGGCTGTTGAAACAGCTTTTTAAAGTGCTATTTAAGAAGTCGTCGAACCTCTTTTTGCTCAGCTGTTGATTGCATTATTGGAAATAATTGTTCATTTTAAATGGATGGCTAAGACAGCTTGCTCACTTTAGCATCTCATGAGTTTACCTCAGAATTTTTTGTGTTGTATACCTACAATATTAAAAGGGCTTAAAAATCACTAGATTTGTTGAATAATTGTGGTCAGAACCAGGGTTTTCTGGTAACTGTACACAGTCTGATGTATTATTATAGCATTAAAAAGACTCATATTATGGGTTACCTGTCACATGCTCGTTGAGGGGGTATCTTTTTTATGTTTCTTTATGTTCCCAAGCCTCGGGCCTGACATGCCTCATGAACCCCAGTTCTTACGGTGAAGATATAATGATTAATTTTTGCCTGGTATTTTCTGTGACATCCATTGCTGAAATTCAGGAGTGTTTTGTAAATGAATTATTTTCTTATTGCATCAGTTCTGCTGGTGAAAAAGATTTTATCTTTATTCAGGGTGTTTGAAGTGCTGGAGGCATGCTGACTGGATGAGCTTGGCTGAAGGTGCAACAGCCCCATTTTTCCCATTCAATTTCTTTTTAACAGTTTGGATTGAGATAGAAACTTGTCTTTGAGAAACAAAAAAGAAAGAACAGCCTTAAATTTCTCCATGACATTCTGATTGAATTTTCAATTTTGCAATTATTTTGGTTCTGGGTGTCTTTATACTGGTTTTGAAACACCTTCATGTAGTAAAGCACAGTATTAAAGCAAAATGTATATTTTTATTAAGTAACACAAAACAAAGTGTGTTTGTATGTTAATTGCTGCATGGCAGTTTCTGTTCTTTTCACCCAGTAATCCCCTCAGTGTTTCATGGTTCACTGGATGGGGCTGTTGGAAAAGGCTGGCTGTTGGACATACCCTTAAAGACCACCATAAAGCACACACATACTACCAGAGCCAAGCTAACGTTACCAGGGTAACCTCAACTCAGGTGTTTCTTCCATTTGAGGTGTTCTGCTCACTGCTGTCCATTACAGCCTGTGCTGTGGAAAACCAACCCAATCTGCCCGGCCCAAACTTCTTCCCTTCTCAGCCTCCTTCCAGCAGCTTCTTGCTGAGGCAGCGTGCCCTTGCCAGGCCCCACGGTGCAGTCCTGGCTGCCCTAAATCCACACATCTCCCAGCACCCTGTGTGCTGGCTGCCAGCGGTGGCGGTGGGTGGACCCCGTGGGAGCTGGTAACGGTTGCCCTGCAACAGACACGGGCAGTTCCAGACCCTTGCACCCAGCTTCACAATGGACACACGGCAAGGTGATGCCGACCCCGTGGTCCACATGGCTGCACCTCTGGGGAAGGACAGGGCAGCAAAAGCTGCATGGGCAGAGGAGGAGGGGGGAAGAAAGAGAGTGAGAGACAGCAGAGGGGACAATGAGGTAAGAGGAGGAGGAAAGGTGTGTTAATATTTGCTTCTGTCCTCTCCTTTTGTTTCCCAGTTCCAGATTCAGTAATTAACGGATTTATATTAATTGGCAACAAAGTAAGTTAAATTACCTCAAGTCAGGTCGATTTTGCCTATGACAGCAATTGGCAAGCAATGTCCCTGCCTGCACAATGACCCATGACGTTGCTGTTTCTACCCTGCCCCACTGCAGGGAGGGAGAGGGCCTTTTGGGGGAGTCAGTGTGGTTCTTTGGGGGAGTCAGTGCAAGCTGCAGCCAACCCATCACAGGCACAAGCTTGTGCTTTTTCTGTGGATAACCTCTGGTGGGGAAGAAATACACTCCTTACAGAAGGGATTCACCATGGCTGTTGGGTCTCAACCCATTCCTAAGGTTTTAACCTTGTCTGTTTGACAAAAGCATGAACAGTGAGTGTGAGATTTTGGGATCACCTGCTGTTGCCAGGGCATGTTATGCCCAAGGGAGTCTGCCATACTCCCATGTTCTTGCTCTGATCCACCTTAAGCTCTTCTCCTTCTGGTCTCTGGTGTCTAATCTCTAATCTTCCTGTAGTGCAGTGGCTTTCACTTCCCACCAGTTTGGATCTTCATGCCCTTTGCTGCACGAATTCAGTAGCAAAGGCAATGAAAGCACAGGAAAACCAACACACAATATCCAGCACTTTGAAAAGCAGCGTCATTAAAAGCCTCTCTCAGACTTTGTGACTCTCTTACAAGTGGGTGAATATCAGGCTCATTTCAGACAAAATCTGGGTGATTTATGTTACTACAAGATAAATCTAGAAGGATGTTTTTACTGGTCCTATGCAAACTAAAATAAGCCTATGATCAAATTAGGTATGATTCTTATGAGGATGGTAACATCATCTCTGAGAGCAAGGTGATCCTCACACCAAATTTTGTTTCCAATTCTTAAGTATAAAAGCATGGGAATGGTTTCTACTTTGTACTGAATGGCTAGGAGAACTTCATAGTGATTTTATAGTGACTAGACAGTGTATTTCCCCAGAATGGTTGAATTGTTTTGGTTTCTTCTGAAGTGGCTGAATTGTTTTGGTTGGAAATTCCACAAATGACCAAAAAAAACAAAACCAAAAACCACCAAAACCAAAACCAAAACAACCCCACCCAAAATAAAATAGCCACAACAATAAGAACAGGGGGAAAAGAAAAAAAAAGAAGAAAAAGAAAAAATGGTGGATCACAACCTCAAAGAAATTCATAAAAAACTTCATCTTGGATGAGTGCAATTTTGCATGCCTATAAGCAGTGTAAGATGGACTGTTGTGCTACTGAAAGCATTGGATGACACTGCCGCAACATTTCAGCTGGTATGAAAAGTGGCTCATTCTTTCAGTACATGCCCCTATTTTGATATATGTCTTCAGTTGTTTATGTTGGCAAAGTCTAGGCTAGGACAGCAATTCATACAAGCAGCTTTTCTATTAATGTGTATGATTATATTTTTCAATGTGAATACTTCTACCGTATCTCTTAAGGTCTGGGAATCAGTGCATCCCGTATCATACTCATCAGTTATAAAAGAGAAAAGCTATCACTGGAGAAGCATAATCTCTTTACACTTAATAAATGAAGACAAGTTTGCTAAAGCATTTCAAGTTTATTATGTTCTTGCCAGAAACAGCCTAGAAAGATGAAATGTCACATACGCAAAGACAATTTGGAGCACAACCCCCACACATTATTTAGAGAAAGCTGCTTGGAAAAGACAATAACATTGAGAAGGTGCAAATTTGGTCAGTGCTGTTGACATCAAAAGTGCCGAATTATAAAGTAGCTGTAGAAAATTTTATTTATACATTAGAATGTTGCTTACTTCATTATCAAAATACATTATTATTGTTGATGTTGTTGTTGCTTATTCTTTTGAAGCTGTTACGCATTTTTCCCTAGAAGAAAAACTTGTTTCCTTAATACATTTGACAGTTTGGGTGGTTTTCCAGAGTCCAGCATGATTTCCTTGGCTAGGAAGCCATCTGGCACTTGCCCTTAATCTTTTCCAGAATTCATATTGGCCAGATGAGCAACAATATCTATTATTTTCACAGCTAGCTGCCTCAAATTGTAAAATTAACCTGGTTTCAGATTTGTAAGTGGTCTTTAAGGATCCTTTGTACATATTTATGACTCTGACTTGACTTTTTTAAGTGTTGACCATTTCTTGAAATATGGAACATAAAAATAAAATTTTTGCATTTTAAATATGAAATGTTTGGATAAATTGAGTTTTTCCTACATCCCTATTAAGTGGAGTTTTTCTTTCAAACTAGCAGTTATTAATATAAATGGCAATGAAATTTTAGCAGTAAGTGAATCTAGAATATGGATTTTTCCACTTCGTCTCCCAAAACACTACTGTAAAATACTCATTTTTAGATTTAACTGCCCTAGTGTGAAACTGCCAATCAGACAAATACAACATGGAATACAACTTGAAAATGTATGCTTTAGGAAATATTTTCAGCAAAGAGTACCAGTGGTCACAGAATAGTACGGTTAATTAGTCTATCAAGCTACAAGTGAAATAAAGACTGAATTTTGACATAGGATCCACTGCGTTTGTACTTAGGGGCAAAGATATGTAAGGTCTGGAGACCAAGCATCCCTCTTGACAAGAACAAGCTCCCAGTGATGTGGAAACCTTCCTCTCACTTAAGAGCTTATAATGAATTTCCTCCCTATTCAGTCTGCCCCTGGAAATACAGAACTCAGTTTTGATATATGGTAGGACACAAATATAGTCAATGAAAAATAAGAATAATAGAATAAAGAAAACTAAATCCCTAAATCCTACTTTGAAAATGGGAAGTAGTCCACAATCCACAAAAGATACCACTTTTGCTATTAAAATCTTACCACAAGAAAAGTAAAGCTATACTTTGGGGGAAAAAAACCCAAACCAAAAACAAACAAAAAAACCCTAAAAAACCAAAGCAAAACCAAACCCCAAACTGTTTCCTAATTCTGGTAGACAGAGTAAGGAAGAATTAGCTTTCAAATATTTTACTTTACACACAAGGCATATACACTAAAAATTGAATGCATTTTCTTAAGCTTGTAATGTCTTCTCAACTTTAGTCATGACATTTTGAGTCTGGGGAGAAGATTACCCCAGTTATTAATGGGAGAAAGGTCAGAACAGAGGTAAATTCAGAATATTAGTCCTATTTATACATACAGTGAAGACTTAGCTTTTACTCTTTCTGTGGGCAAGTATGTCTGCATAAACAAAATTGTAGTATGTACATACTGTAGCACCATTTTTAAGGCTCCCACACAATAGTTGATTTCTCAGAGAAAATCACAGCTTTTCCTCAAACCCTGTGCCTGCTCTATTTAGCAACTGTTAAGGCCTGGAATGAGGGCAGGCAGAACTTACAGAAACCTTGTGGGCTGCGTCAAATTTGTTTCTGCCTCAGTTGTTGCCATGGAGCTTTGGAGAGTTTGATAATTCAGAGCAATCACTGGATCGCATATTCACTCCCCATTTTTAAATTGTTTTTTGCAGAGGCTCTGGCTAATATTTCCAAGGAGGACTCTCTCCACAAACTTTGCAGCCCATACTAACATTGTCAACTAGGGCATTAACATTTAAGGAAAAGGGTGTTGTGTAGACAGTTGATGGCATCTAAACTCATCCAGGGAAGTTCACTACCCGTGGAGCCTGGAACCCCTAGTATTTCTCAGGGTGCAGATATAATTTAGGTTTACTTTCTCTCTGTTGAGCTGAAGGTTAAAACATGGTTTGGGAATGCTAAAAATAGTGACCAGAATACACCACAGGATGCAGCCACGCAGGCCTAGGTTATATTTAGCAGTCCATGGCTGACTACACCTCCCACCTAGACCATGAGTCTGGCTAAACAGCCACAGTGCAGGAAGGGTCTGAGCTCCTCTCTTCTCCCTACTCTATCTGCAGCTGGAGCTTTGATTATTTTCAGTTTCCATACTGAGTATGGATCATTTCTTCTTGTCTACCTGCTCTTTGGAAGAGCTCATGATTTCACCATGATACTGCATGGTAAAAATGAGAAATCATCTCCTACTTCCCTGGTTACAGCATTCTGAAGGAACAGCGCTAAACATTGTTAAAATGTGTTTTGTTTTATACATTTTCTATAATTTTTGGGGAGCCATAACATTGACTTTGAACTTCTTATAAAACACAGACCTCACAACACAGAATGTGAATTTGGGAACAGAGCTCTCAGAATGAGTATCTTTTCAGTTATATGCCAGTTGGTAACAGAAGTGTGCCAAGATCACACTGCTCCTTCCTGCTGCCAGTGCATTCCTACATGCTGCTGATGCACAGATGTTGTGAAGGTGAGGGAGAATTTGTGGAAGGCTCTTTGCTCAAGGGCTGTAAGTCAAGAAACCTAGCATGTCTGTCAGCAGACTTGTGCAAAATCTCTGCAGGGTGCTGGAAGTACACTTCTGTGTCTGAAGTCAGATTAAGAAGATATCACTTCTACTTGTCCCTGCCAGCACTCAGCCTTACAAAGTCTCTAAATCAGCCTGAAACTGAGCATAAACCAACAGCAATACCTTTAGGGAGACCTGAAAAGGGGATCAGTAGGTTATGCTTCCCCCTCTTCCTGTAAAACCTCCTGATACTCTGATATATAAAGGCCTGAAGAGTGTTGGGTAGAATTCTTGTTTTTTACCCTGAAGATATCAGAAATGTAAATGTCAAAGTGTAAACATTTGCTAGAGGTTTTATCTAAGAGTGATTTTCTGCAGGTCTCCTGACAGCGATTCATGCAGTGTTCATGCAGCTTCTCAAGTGTCAGTAATCAGGGAAAGTATCTTTAGCAATTATGCTGTTTAGCCCTGATCCCATCATCTCTACCTGACAAGATCATGGCACTACTTGGACTTGATAAAAGCACCTGCAGCAGGTGGAGGCCTATGCTAGCTGTATTTCTTACATCTGGTAATATAGTCAATAAATGGTATGTTTTATTTTTCTCAGGTTTATTACATGTTCAACTGACTTGAACAGGACATTTCTGTGAAAGCATATACCTGCTATTGCTAGGATTTATAATGTAACACGACCAGCCTGTTAATGCCTTTTGAGTTGTTCTGAAGCTCATCAACATGTTCGAATGCCCTTGCTTCATGCTCTGCAAAGTGCTGTTGAAAAGTACACTGTGCTTCACATTCATTGTCAAAAAAGCTCTTTAATGGTGAGTCTCAGAATTGGTTCTCTTGGGAAGGAATGAAGTGGCTTCTGCTTACTCTGATGTGGGAAATTCTTCCTATCCTGAGGTCTAACGACACCCTCAGAGGTAAGAAGAAAGGACCTTCAAACCATGCTGTATGTTTGGAGGTATATGCTCAGCCTAGAGATGAGAGTTGCTCCAATGTATTTTTTTACTCACATCCAACCTACCACTGCAGTTGGCATTATTGGGTATTCCTGCCACTAACACCAATGGATTGTACCCCACCAAAGAAAAGCTTTTGAATTCCTGGTCTTGGACATTGCTTGAGAGCAAATACGTAAAGATAAAGCACATCAGGTAAAAATGAAAGGTGGTCTTCAGGGTACTGTAATATACATTTTCAGTAAGTCCAGGTTCCCAAAAAGTCTTGATTCCAAAGTTTGCTGCTAAAGTTGAGAGAAGCACTCAGAAGTACAAGCTCCTGTTTGCCCATATTCTGCTAGTACTTCAGGTAGACAGCTTCTTTTTCACAGAGGTAAGGCAGAAATAGGAGTGAATGAACCTCCTCTTAAAGAGGAGAGTGTGCTAATGAAACATTTATACACCATCAGTGCAGAAGTCTGGAATTAAAAATTGAATGACCTATTCATATTGCAATTTGCATTCAGGATTGGCACTAATTGGCAATGATGTTGGCAGTCTCAACAAGGAGGGCAAGAACTGAGTAAGTATGGAGACTTACTCATCCGATTAAGTGGTTCTTGCAGGTCAGGCTTAATGCACATTTACTATGCAGAAAAGGAAGCAGAGTGCTGTTGTTGCCAGTAATGTAACTGCATTATTTGGAGAGCCTTGCCTTTGCTAGGTCTGTCAGTCTTGTATAGGGATTTTCTCCGGTGCTAACCCCACTGTCAGGGTGTTTTGAAAACTGCTTTCTTGCAGATGCGCACTTATGCCTAAATATGCAGAATCAAAGAGGAAGAGAGTATTCTAAGCAACACAAAAAAGAATTTCATGGAACACTGCCTAGTTCAAAAAGGCAATGATTTGAAGACAACTAATGTCATAATGCAGTTTTACTGCATAAAACTGATGCAGTAGCTATTACAAACACCTACTTTTTACATTTGATCCATTAAAGCTATAGTATGGGACAGATGTTTGCCATGCTCAAACCATTGTTCTACCTCTTTTGAGTCTTTCAATTTTCTCTGGTTTATTCAATGCACTACTGCAATGCTAACTTTCTTTTCACATCATTTTTATCATATATTTGCTCCTTTGACTTCTTGGTAAAGACCCTGATTCTTATCTTCAAAGCCCAATTAACAAAACTAATAATTATCTTAGTGCCTTTTCATGCTGTTTATTGTATAGCTAGGATTTACTGACTGTCTTTCTACACTTCATAATTTTTTTTCCAGTGTTTGTTTACCTTATACCTGGTGACCTTGTGCCAAACTAAGTCAAGAAATCTGTTAGTCAGTCATTCTTCCAGTCATTCAAGACCACACAGAATGCAAGCATTTCCTAAGCATCAACAACCAGGAGCACTATCAAGGAGTTTTGAGTGTATTTTCTTTTCTGTATTTTGTTTTCAGTTCACTATGCCATGAAAGCACTGAGTAGTGCACATAGTGAACAGCTGTACCAAACTGTATGACTATTTTCTTTAATTACAAATCCTATGAAGATCGTGCTTTAATTTCAATTTGTTCAGTGCAGACCATGACTTGTGGAGAGGAGGTATGATCCTGCTGGAAGGAAGGGGATGAAATGGGCATTTCCTTTCCTGAGGTGCAGACGAAAGAGTGGGAATGGGGTAAGAGTAGCCACCTGTGGCTGTGCAGCACGGAGAAGGTGACTGCTGTGTGTACTGGGGGCAGGCAGGAAGGGGAAAGTTGAGCAGGTCAGAGGATGGCTGCTTGTAAATGTGCAGGGGAAAAATGGGCAAATGGTCCCAAAGCTGAGCCTGGCTGCTGCTGTAGCTGAGGTTGGACCACTCTCAGCTACAGTACTTTCCACCAAATGAATCTAATGGCTGACAAGAGGTGCCCAAAGCTTATTAAAAATGGACATCTTAAAAAAATGTTTTCAAAATGAGCTACTCACGTCATGCCAGATATTCAGTGTTTTGCCATGAAGTACATCATTGATTGATGATGGTCAAGTACAAGCAACAGTGCTTTTCCCAAGATGAAAAATGACATAAACTTCTGTCTTTGTAGCTTTTAGTGTTAGCACCCTTTTAGCAACTACAGGCAGCATAGCATCCCTCTTCTGTTTGTGTAAGACAATGTTGGCAGAGCACCTGGTCTGTCATAGTTTAGAGGCCAGAGCAAGAACAATACTGTCACTTGTCTGTAACTCCAGGGTGATATAATAAAACTTGAGTGCCTTCTAATATTTCAATTTATGGCATAAATTAGAGCAGTTCAGTGACTATCCTAATATATGCCTTGCTGCCCCCAGATTACAGTAGTTGTTCTGGCAGTTGATAATAACTGAAGTGTAGAAGCACTTTTGGCTAAGCACTTATTTTTTCCCAGTCTCATCTCAGGCAGTAGGAGAAAGAAAAGGAAGTGGTGAAGATCTGCAGTGTTGCTTTTCACCACCTGGCAATTTTCCTACACATTGCAAATCCCTAGGTAGAAGATTAAGCCAGTTGTGACATGACACTAAACCAGAAGCAGATTTCCGCTGGAGAAGTTTGGCTTTAAAATCTGAGGGCTCTGGAATTACAAGTAAATCCAGATTTTGGAGACTCAGGAGTTTGTGTGCAGAACCTAGAATACTGAGGAGGAACTCTTTTCTCTGATTAGTTAAAATTATTGTAGTTAGGGTTGGAGTAGTGTATGTGCATAATTCACTTAGCTAAAATTAGTTCTTGCATTTCTGCATATACCTCATGTTTCCTTATCATTAAATATTGGTATAGGCAAGATTCTGGTCAAATTCTGCACCTATGGGTATTAAAATCCTCTTCCCCAATAAATTAGCTTCTAGGCATTTTAAGGGCCTGATCTAAGTACTGACAGGAAACCACAGAGAACTGTCACCATTGTTACAAACTAGTATCCAGCTTTAATACCTTTTTCAAAGCAGAGAAAGACTGATACTTGGAGAACTTTATACAGTTACTTTTTCTTCCACTTTTAATCTGATAATCTGGATTGTTATTGTAACATTAAAAAAATTTTTTTTTTTTCATTTACCACCTTGCAATACAGGATAAACTCGTCAAATTACAAATCTGAAATAGAGGAGACTTGCGTTTTGTTTCCTACTTCCATTATCTAAGTACTATGTTAATTAGAGCACATGAATAACTGGTCTGTGCTCACATTTCTTTTCCTATGAAATGGGGATGTAGTGATGCTGTGGGACTTTATTCATTACCAAAGTGCTTAATCTGTTCTGATTCCACAATTGGATTAGCCCAGGGAACCCTGGGCTGTACAGGCATAAGTAAATAAGGCTGTGGTGTATACAGGTGTGTATGTATATGTATATTTATATATAATATTAGCATATTAGATTAGGACCCATGTTATCATTATGACATCTAAAACCAAAAGTATTTTCAAGACAGTATTTTAAAAGAGTATTTTAAAAATTGACACAGCCACAAGGTTTAAAACCCATTTAGGTCCCTAAAGATCTAGGAGCTGTCTAGAAAGATTTGTATAAGCTTTCAGGTGCCTCACTTCTGTGATCTGCTTTGGTTTCAGTGGCTCGAAAAGCCTGGTCATAAATCCCAATGTCAATGCCCGTTTCAAAGTCAAACACCTAAAGGGACTTAGTTTGCTTCAAAACCGTAACGAGGTGTACATAGCCTTTAACAAAAATAGGAAGCTGGCAAAGCCGCTGCGATAAACCGCTGGTTGATAGTTCGTTTTTAGAGGAATAGCGGGCAGTAGAAAACTATTGTCATGAGGAATACCTGCCGGCGCTTAAACCAGTCGCAACTGCCGGTGCGGAGAGGCTCGCCGTCCCCCCGCCCCGCCCGGACGATCCCTCCCGGCGCCGGGCTCTGGCAGGGCTCGCTGCCGTCTCCGCACCGCGGGCTGTCCCCGGCCCCCTCCCTCGACCGAGGCAGTTGGCGCGACCAGAGGGACCGCCAGCCCCAGGGAGTCGTGGCTTCTTGCCTACGTCCTGCCGCCCTCCGCAGCGGGGAGCACCGAGAGGGGTCCAAGTCCCTCACCCGCCGCTGCACTCGCCATCCCATAAACCCCCAGCCCCCCCCCCCAAGCCGCTTGATCCCCACAGCGGCCCCTCCCCTTCCCCGCTCCGCTACCTGCTGCCCTCCCGCTTCTCTCCGCCCTGCTCCGCCTCCCGCACCGCTGGCTCCGCCCGGTCCGGCCCCGGGCCGCCCGCAGGCACCACCCGCCGCCGGGGAGCGCCGTGGCCGGCCCGGCTCCGGCATTGCTGCTGCCGTCGCGCCGTTCCGCTCTGCGGGGCGGGGAGGTCGTGGCTGCCCGCTGCGAGGCATGCAGGCGGCGCGGCTCTGAGCCTCCGGCCATGGCGGAGAAAGTTTCGTCGGCTCCGGAGCGACCGGGGGGCGCCGGACACGTCGGCTCCTCTTGCTCCGGCTCCTCCTCCGGCTCGGAAACTCTCTCCGAGGAGGGAGAGCTCGGCGCCTGCGAGGCGGCGGCGACGGGGCGGCTCAGGCGGCTCGCGGGCGAGGAGCGGGCGAGCACCGGCGGACGGGCGGAGGAGGACGCCTCGCTAGAGGAGCGGGATGAAGAGGTGCGCGGGGCCTGGGGGGGACGGCGTTCGCTTCTATCGGCCACAGACGGGAGCAGTTTGGTTTCTGCTGCCCTGGCTCTCGCGCGTTCTGGATGCCGGTAGTGAGGGCTGGGGGATTTTGCATGGAAGGGGTGTATTTTTCTTTTAAGAAACCTTTTTTCTAGCGTGTCACCTTTGGGTACCGTTGCTCTAAAGCAAACTCTTCAGTGTCAGACGGAAGTGATGAACAAGCCCCTAAACTACACTAATCCTCTTGTGAGAGCTAATGGCAGGCTGTGGATTACGGAGGATCTCTCTGGGTGATAGATCTGTAGCGTGATACGCGGATAACGCGTGTTCGCTCCCTGCCCCTCCTGATCTAGCTGCGGTATTTCTAACGGCACTCTTAAACCCGAAACAACTCCCCCCACTATGTTACTGTAAAGTGACCCTTTTGTGTCTGAGACTTGTTTTTCTTGCCGTGAACCTCAAACCAAGCATATTGTTCTGCCTGACTCTTGCTTTACTTTGTCGCTGTACATAATCTCCTGTATACCTTACAGGAGTGGCTGATGTACCTTTTGTTGTGGTTAACTTTTTAATTTGCGCTTAGCTGGTGTTTCTTTATTCTGTACCGTTAAGCAGCTGGATGTGCAAAGTTTTCTTGGGAGGAAACCCTCGCATTTTTAACGGAATATCTTTGAAGGGCAGACTGAAGTTACTTGCAACTAGCTAAGCTGTGGTTGCCAGTTATGTTTTCCTTTACAGTAGTGGCTGTTTATGTAGCTCCTGCTTTACCCTTCATTCCCTGATGCATCCGCTACTAAGCTGATAGAACAGTAGGACAGCAATGTGAATTTTACCTGATATGACTTTATCCCTTTTTATTTTTAATTATTCTAATTTAAATACTCAAGCTTGGGCCAGGTTCCTCCTCTGTTTCACTTGCATGAGCTCACAAAGGCTGGAATGTTTTTGCAGGAAAATAACATTTATGATAGTAGGAGAAAGAATGTGGATATATCTAAATTATTTAGTTATTTTTTAATAGAGGTGTGAACTTGCTTTATTCAGTGGACTTAGTAGGAGGAGCTCTGTAGCTGTTGTTAGCATGGTGCTCACTAGTATGTAACTGATATATTCTCCTTCTCAGCAGATCTTGTATGTGTTGGCTGGGGTCTGTGTTTACCACAACTATGTGGTGTCTAGTCGGTTTGGTGCTCAGCTGGTGAGCCTGCAAAATGCTGTATAGAAATACACAAAGGCTGTCTGTTCAGGTAGCTGAACTCAGAGCTGCTGGCAGACCAGTGAAGCTCTGGTTAAGGCTAGTTAGTTCTGTGTGTGCTTTAGGAATGCATTATAGGTACCTTTTGAGTTGAAAATACAGGGAAGCACAAAAAGAAGCCAATATTGAATTCATTACAGTTTGGAAATTCCACATGGGCAGTCTGATACCTCACCTCCAGTTAGTAACAATAGGAGATACCAGAATAAACTCATTTTAATGTAACGGGAAAGGTTGCTTAGAATATGCAGCCTTCTTCCCTTCCCTTTATTCCCTTCTGCTAGATTCCTTCATTATCTGAAACTACTCTTTTTGTCTTTGTCTGTGTTCTTTGTGCTTTGGTTTTGCCCATCCTTCCATTTTGGGGCAGTGAGTGCTTGCAGCTGAATTCCTGCCTACATGCAGAGCCACCTGACAAATGCACCTGTATAATTTTTATTTTTTTTTTTGTGTGTGTGTGCAAGGACACCACAATGCATTACAGTGCAGAAATAAATGAATGCATGTTAATTTGAAACTGAGAGAGCATCTGTGTTACTTGCAAATTGAAACCCTTAAAGGTAGTGAAAAAAGACAAGATTAAGGTCCAGGATTAGCGTACAGACGATTTCAGGTTTTCTTGATGTGCCACCTGTCAGAAGAGTCACATGGAGAGGAGAGCTTGAAAATATCATTTTCACATTAGCATCCTATCCTATTAGTGTTG
This sequence comes from Myiopsitta monachus, assembly GCA_017639245.1. NCBI lineage: Eukaryota > Metazoa > Chordata > Aves > Psittaciformes > Psittacidae > Myiopsitta > Myiopsitta monachus. Next base: position 22,996,542 of record CM029941.1, read on the forward strand.
AATAATGAAAATTACTGTGTTCTCTGTTATGTTTCATTTGCGAGTTCTTTTGCGTTTATGGATACCTAGTACTTGATCGTGCTCTTCCAGTTTTCAGTTTTTCTCTTGTCCTGTCCTTGTTCCTGTTGCCAACATAGCAGAATTGTATCTGTTGTCACAATATCCTTTAGACAGCAGTGAAACAGATTGTTCTTATACTTCTCTTGATGCTACTTTAGCTGTCAGTAAATTCTTCAAAGTCATGACATAAAAAATATTTTCAAACTGCATTTATAAATGAGTAATTAGAAAACAAGCATATTTTCCTATACGTGTTACTTACTTCATGGGATATTCCAGTAGAACTGTTTATTCTCCTATGACACTGTATACAACATACTTGATAACTTTGATCTTGTCGCCTCCTAGACCTCTTCTTCAAGACTAAACAACCCCAGTTGCTTTAATTGTCCCATATAGAATGTGTTTCCAGACATCTGATCATTCTCATTGCTGTCTTGTGGAGTCTTTCCAGCTGATCATATCTATCTTGAAGCATGATATCAAAAAGCAGGATGCCATACTCAGATTTAGGCCTTGCCAGAGCTGAAGTGAACAGAAAGATTACTTCAGAGGTCTCTCAAGCAATGTTACTGTTTACATAGCCCAAACTGCTCATTTACAGGTTGTGGTCTGTTACAAGTTTTATGCCTTTTTCTAAAGAATGATGTGAATGTTTCTGCTTTACCAAAAAGGACAATTTGTCTCCTCACCTTGGTGAAAGAAACTTCATGCTGCCACTTGTGGTGGGGCTGCTTCTTTTCTATCCATAAATTAAATAGTAGAAGTGAAAGCTTGTTAATTCGTTTTCTGAGTATCACACCTGAAAAAATTAATTCCTGGTGGCAGATAGTGAAGGGAGAGGTGAGAAGAAGAGGTACATCACTACTTTGTTGTTTGTTTGTTTTTGTGGTGGTTTGTTTTGTTCCTTTTTTTTTTTTTCTATTATTACTTCATCTTCCTCTTCTGTAAATTCACCTTAAAATTACAATACAACCTAAGAAAACCAGCCTCTCATTTCATGTAAGCAAGGTCAAATGATAGCTTACAAGATGATGGCAATCAGTTACTAAGGTGTTTTTGATGTCATACTCTGAGATCTTAGACTCATGAGAATGAAACATTGGCTTTAACCTCATGTGGGAATTGGGTTTGCTTCAGAAACATCAATGCATTGAAGTGTTGTGGATAGCAAACAGTTGAAACTGAACTGAATTCCAGAGGATTATTTGCCTATGCTCTTGTGAGGTTAGTGGCTAACTGCTGACAGAAGCAGCCAGGATGGGATTGCATGGTGAAGGGCACTCAAGGCAGACACTACATAGAGGATGGCTTGCTGTTTTTAATGCAGCATGGTTATTTAGTTCTTTAAGGATTATTCTGTATTCTCTTTAGAACTTTTGTTGGAAAGAGTATTTTCCAGACTGTCAAGGGAGGAGCTGAAGCTGGGCAGCAGAATGTTTTCTGCTGAAATCTGGCTGCTTCGACAGTCTGTGGATAGTCAGTACCAGAACAGGATTGTGCGGAAAGGGCTACATGCAAAAGCCCCCAGGATTTTCCTATTTTTCTTTCTCTTGTATTTCTATCTTCTCTACACTAGTCTTCCTTCTAGCAAAAAAAAAAAAAAAAGCGACTGTGAACAGGAAATGTGTTTTACAAAGTTTACGGAGGCAAATAATGCCAAATATCATTTGGCTGCATTAATTTCTCCCATTCAAAATATTGTACAGTCTTTCAGTCTGGTATGATGTATGTGGGTTTTTTTGTTGGTGGCTTCCAAGTTTCAGTCAGTGTTTTATAAGGCAAGTGAGAGCTCACTTGGGTTAATCCTCTTTCTTAAAAGGAGGATGAAGACAAGCTACGGATTCATTGCCTACAGCAGTAATCTTAAGGATTTGAAGGTTTAATTGTATGTTTTAGAGTTGTCTGTCTTTCCTGTTTCTGTCAGCTGACCTACTGAAAGACCTTGTCTTTCTACAAGCCTTGTCACAATAACTGGGAATGTGCATAGCTTACCAGAGCAGAGTAGCAAGCCAGAGAGGATCAGTGGTCTTCAGAGAGAATAATAGTTTGTCATATAGCACAGCTTTATTGGTCTGAAATTGATCCAAAAGCTTCTGAACCAACCAAGGTCTTCTGAAATACCATAGTATGTCTTCTCCATAGTTTTAGATGCTTTAAAAAAAAAACCAAAACCTCCCACAAAAAAAAAAAAAAGAAAAAGAAAAAGAGAGGGGGGAGAGAATGTAGTGTTTTGTTGTCAAATAATTTCAGTTCTTGCTTTGTAAATTAAATGTGTGTCACTGATGAAGCTATTAGAGTTGGTAAGGGTTGATTCTGTGTTGAAAAGATGATGAGCAACTGTAAAGACAGGATTTCTTGTGGAAAATGTCCACTGACCTGTGAAGTTGATAATTCTACATTTTTACTCTGTAGTTGATGTGTGTCATATTACAAAGATACTTCACTACACAGAATGAGAAGCACAAAAGCTTTTTCTGTTGCTGCTAACTCATTGCCTGAATGTGCCTTCTTGCTGTTTATGTTGCAGTCTGTTGTGGCTTCAGGAGGACTATATGGTGAGAATGAATTACTGGGAATCTAAAATTCTGTTGTGAACGCACTCATAGCAAGGTGAAGATGGTGTTAAAGAAAGTATTGCTCTAAAAGCTGCTCTTTCACACGTTCGTCCCTGAGCATATGTCCTCTAGAGAGCTACAGTACCTCCAGCATTACAGATTGTCTGCCAGATCTTCACCACAATAAAACTGTAGTGTAATTTGCAGGAGGGTGGAAATCAAATGCTTCAGGATAAAGTAAGGACGGAGTGTGTGAAGTGATGGCAAAGTTAATATGTGCATCCATGTATAAGGGAGGTGGTGATAGTTCTGTCAAAATATCACTGTGACCTAACTAGTAATGATGTTTTTGTTACTTTTTTCTTCCCCTCCTGCTTGTCCTGCTGAAGTATTAACCATGGGAGATACTTAGACTGTGTGGGAGATTTTTCCTTCAATTGTTTCAGACTTCCTTGTCTCTGATGGTGATGGGTCATTCCCTGTTGTAGCACACCCTGGATTTTACAGCTACCTAAATGTGAACTGCCTAATTGCCAGAGTGTGATCCTTAGATCATACTAAGGGAGAGAAATGAAGTCATAAAATGTATACTTTTCGGGGTTAAAATTATTGCAGTGGGATTAAATAAACACTTATTGAGACTAGAGCAGCCACAAAGCTGTTCTTGTGTCACGAGGCAGAAAAACAGCATTACTTTTGTTTTCTTAGATATATTTGTGATATTACCTATAAATACTTTACACTTTAAGTGTGTAGGACTGTTTCAACATTCAGTTAAAACGCTTTCTTGATTTGCTTTTAGTATGAAAAAAATGTCTCCTAGTTTAAACTTCCTGCGTGCAGGATAGGCCTTTAAGGTGTATGCTGCTATGCACCCTTATTATATAGAAATACACAGGGGAAAAGGAGAGACACATGGTTGAGGGCTTTATCTAATACAGCTGTGTGCCGTTGCCTGTGATTTTAGGTTGTCTGTACAATAGTAATGTTTATAGCTCTCTGGAGTTTCTTTTGAAGGATTTGGTGGGTATAAATAAGTAGAGCATCTCCCTTCTTACTTGGAATAAGTGGGAGCTGAAGAAGTAGAATCATACATTGAGTTATGTATCTGTTTTCATGTGCCAGAACTACTTGCACATTTAAAATCCTTCTGGAAGAGGGTGTGTGATTATAGTCTTCAAACCAAAATTTGAATGCATTTCCACAAATGGTTGAGTGGGCTGTTTATGGGCAGGAGGACATACTCCTGAAGCTAATCTTCAGGATCTGTATGTTCAACTGTGAAATCAAATGTCGAAAAACATCTTTTCTGAAAAGCTGCAGCTCTGTAGGAGTGCAGTCTAAGTCCTGGGTAGTCCATTGCCTTTGACAAAATTTTCACTAGGCGTGAACTGCTTTGAACTGCATATCAGTAAACAACAATGTGGTGCTACTCTTGTACCATGAGGAATATGATGAGGCTACTCTGCTAGCAGTAACTGCTTGTGTAAAGTTGAATTTACACAAAGGGATAGAAGAACCGCAAGTTAAGACTTAAAATAGAAGCTCTTTCAAGTGCGATGCAAATGAGAAGATCCTTGAGCTAGCAAGCTGAGCAGCTGGATAGCCTTTCACTGCAATAATCCATGTAACAGGGTAACTTTTCTCTTGGTTTTGCTGCATATTATGGACTCTTTCCCCTTACCCCCAAAGAACAACTGTGACCTGGAAGATTGGCTTGCTGAAGCATTAATACATGTCAATTACTTGGTTTCCAGTCTTGCTATTTGGGTTACTTGGAGCTGACAAACGTTAACTAGCAACACTCTCTGTATAAGATGTGAGTAGAGCATATTTAAAGGCAAAAATCTGAAATGCAGAATTCAGGAACTTACAAAAAGGGGCATGATGAATCTGAAAAGGTTAGTAATGTGTATGAAGTCCTTAAAGTTTTCTAGTAAAGCTTCCTTAGGCAGAGTTGCTCTGACATCAGGCTGAAGGTTTTCTCTTATGCCCAATATGGCAAAGCAGATGCTTGTTATTAAGAACTTGAGTGAGGCAGGCGCTGCCTGTTTTGCTGCTGGGTTGGGAGATGTTCAGGCTTTGATCTGGGAGAAATACCAGATCAAAAAAGCAATTCTTTTTTTTGTGTGTGTTTTTTGTTTTTTGTACGGTACCAAGAACAGCAACATTACAGCTTGTGTTGGGAGCTCCTCAATGTTATGGTATCACAAGCAGTACTGTACATGCTATCTTAAAAGCAGTGATATGGACTTCCAATACTCTGCAGTACAGCCCGCCCAAATCTTTATGATTTGTTGCTTCAGCCTTCAGATTATGTATTTTCAGCTATTCTTTGCAGTTTTGGAGTTTAAAATTCTTTTTTGAAATGAGGTTTTAACAGTTGGGTGGTATTAGGTTTTAATATGTATGACTGATGAGAGACTTGTGCTTAAAATCATGAAATGCTGGTAGGTCTTTGTACAGTTACAGAAGGAAAAAAGATGGAGGTACTTGAGGACAAGGTAGCTGAAAATGTGAAAGATGTGGGGGGTGTGGAGTGTGTGTGGCAAACAAACTGCTTCAGAATCGAGGCGGGAATCTGTGTTAGTAGCTTAGCTGAGCTAAGTAAATCTTTACTTACCCTTTCCTATCTGAAAGGGATGCTCTCATCAAATTTCTCTGCTGAAAGACTGTCCTACTTCAGCCAGGGATAAGTGGGATGAACACCTTGCCCTCCTGTACAAATCCAACAAATTCTAAGCTGATGAATTTGCACCATTCAGAGATGAATTACAAGTATGTCAAGTGTTAAAGCTTAAGTGTTCTGCTGTATGAATAGCCTGGTAGCCCTTGCCACAGGTTTCTTTACTGTGTGTCTCCACATTTCAAGGGGGAACCAGGACTGAATGAAGTTCTTCCTTCATTTTCAACTGATATTGCCCACAGTCTTTAAATAGAAAAAGAGAACTTTTTCTTCTCCCCCACCCCCTTCTGGTTAAACAGCTCTGGAAGTGACTTTCAGGAGAAGCAAAAAAATAAAGCCCTGTGCAAGCTACAACAACCTCTTCCAAAACGAAGTGTGGATGAAAATAACTGATTATAGGATAGTCAAGAAAGATGAATTTCCTGTTGCCTGGCAGGGAAACCTGTGCATTAGGTGCATTTTGCAGTGTTTTATTGCAACAACTGTCTATATCTCAATATATTCTTTTTATTTTTATTTATTTATTTTTAATTCCTAGAGGCTAGATACTGAGTGACAAGCTTCCTTTGTGAGGCCGTGCTGCCATGCTAGTGGGACTGTAAAATTAATTGCACCTGGACTGTTAATGATCCCATTGTTTTTAATAGCTTTGCAATCCTGAGAAAGAGAGCTGTGGGTGAATGGAGCAGATGAACTACTGCGCTAAAATGCTAATTTGATTTTCATTGTTACCTCAGGAAACTTGTACTAGAATGTAATAATGCTGTAGCTATGGCTCGCTGGATGCTTTCATTGTAAAGCTGTTATTCAGGTCACATTAAAATGTCTCTGATGTCTTTCATACTGTTTCAGGTTTTGTGTGTAGTACATGACAAGGGAAGGGCAGATTGAATTGTGCCCTATATATTTTGTTCTGAGCTAGCTAACAGAATAGGTTGTTTACAAAAAGTCACAGGGAAATCCTTTAGCTCAGTTCAGTCGTTGTAGCTTTGATAGATGGGTTAATGTAAAACTTTTGAATGTGTCTTACCCTGTTATCAGCAGTTTCTTTCCATTTGTTCAAATACTGGTGGTGTTAAAACATTATACCACCAGAGGACATCTTCCAAAGTTAAAGATGCCATTGATTTCCTGGGAGCAGTTCTGTTGCAAGCAGAGTACTGCATATTGAATTGGCTGTATGTTCTGTTAGAAAATGTGTGTCTAAATTACAGACTGACTAGCTGAAACAGCAAGGAGGTAACCTTGGGCATATCACTTATAGGTCATTGAAGGGCAGCGACAGTCATTGACTTTCTTGAGTTTCACTGAGTGCTTGAGTTTGCTGAAGCAAATGTGTGCATTGGCATTGCAGTGCGGGCTCACAGTTGCACTGAATTCTGCTGAGAGAGTGCATGTACGCTCATGGTGAGTATGTGTAAAGGTAGTTGCACGGTCTAATGGTTGGGAAGCTAGCTGAGAGTTGATTCCCTCTAATAGCTGAAAGCTGATTCCAGCTCATGACTGAGACATATAACAAAGTATGTTTTTTGTCAGAGTGCGTTTGGTAGGGTATATATGTTTATGTTCATGGTGATTGTCAGAAAAGGCAGGAAAACATAGGTGTGCAGCTGTTCTATGACCTTCGTATGCGGCCACACTGGGGTGCCTGGCTGATGCTCTTGGCACTGACAACAGTGAGATCATGAGAAACTGCACAGCCCCATGAGTAAACAGTTACGGATATGGCATAAAGCTGGTTGGTTTTCTAAGAGTGTAAAAGCCTTAAAGCCCTTAAGTTAAAAAAAGTTAAAAGCCCTTAAGGTTGTAAAAGCCCTCCTGTGGCCGAATCTGAAGCCTCACCTACGAGTGAGCACGCCACATAGGAATTTTCCCAATTACTGAGACTCCTAGCATTGGCTGCAACAGGGCTTCTCAGCTGGAAGTGTGGGCTGGGATTGTGATTCGGTGGTAACTGGTGATATATTTCTTCTTAGTCACTATTCTCCCTATGCAGTAATGATTAATGCGTTGCTAATTCTCCTCTGTACTTTACTCATATATATATATATGTATGTCTGATTTGCTTTATTGTATTTATTTACTATATACAGAGAGTGATACATACCTGATCCTCATTAGTGTGCTTGTTTGCTTTTAGCTCTGTTCAACCTGACGCTGAACGCTTCCAGGGATGGGGCAGCCACAGCTTCACTGGTCAACCTGTGCAAGTAGCTGACCACCCTCACAGTGAAAAACTTCCTGATATCCAGTTTAAATCCACCCTCTTTCAGTTTAAAGCCATTATCCTTTGTCATATCCCTGTATGCCTTTGTAAGAAGTTTCTCTCCAGACTGCACACTAGAGGAAGCCCTTTTCCATAGTGTTCAGTAACCTTTATGGTTCTGAGTTTGTCACTATTAGTGTTGTGCTAACAGTGCCCTTAGACATAAAATGAAAGAAAAAATATGTTAAAAACATGTAAAAACTTAAAACTGCACCATCAGGCACTTGAGATGTAAACTTGTTTAAGGGTGAGGAAAAGTACTACATCTGAACTTTGGCATGTTAGTAACCACTCAAACAGCTGGGAGGTGCAAGCCCTGCTGTTACAGCCCTGCATTACCTCACCTGCATGCTGCCGAGGAGAGCAGCTGTGCCAGGAGCTGTGGCATTGTACCTTGTGCACAACAGAGGAATAGCCTCAGAGGTATATGCACCCTGTTGACTTACAAGTGGGTAGGGACAGGTTTTATAGCTTTATGAAATAAAGCACTTTTGTTCCAGATCTGATTTTCCAATATGACGCTTCCAAGTAGGTTGTTTTTTTTTTTTTGGCATGGTAATTAAATTGAGAAGAAAGATAAAATGCAGAAACTGCAGATGACAAATGTAGGCATATTAAGTCATAGATCTGTCACTCGAAAACGAAGACAGAATTGGGATTAACAAAGTAAACATCTCTGAGGATCTGAGTTGTAATTCAGGCCAAGCTGGCAGCATTTTTCCAAGTGTGTACTAGTGTCTTCCTATAGCTAGCTGCAGTTGCTGAAATCTTGCATGCTTTTTGAATATCTAAAAAAAAAACCAACCCACCAAAAAAACCCAAAAGCCACCCCCCCCCAAAAAAAAAACCCCAAAACTAAACCGAAACAATCCCCCCCAGGAAAAAAAACCCAAACCATCCCCCCAAAAATCCAAACCCCCAATAATAATAATAAAAAAAAACCCCAACAACAAAACCCCTCCCCTAGTCACTACTGTTATCAATACTTTAATACTTTCATGCTAGTGATCTACCTGTAATTACATTAATGCCTTCCCTTTAATTCTTTCCATTTGGGAGCTTTAATAGATTGCATTGCAGAAAAGTTATTTTGGCACTGAAACTTCTTGTGTGTAGCTTCTGGAAAAAGGATCCTACAGTTGGCTTATGATGACCCTGGTATGAAAAAAGACTTCACAGGGATCTTTCCTGCAAAATGAACAAGGCAGCAGAAAGAGCTTTGCCTGTATAAGCGAGTAACGCAATGGAAGGGGTGAAATGGTTTGAAGACAGTGTTCATATTGTATGTGTTTTGGAGGAACTGACTTCTGAGCAGCTCTAATCCAGTCTCAGGAGGTGATGACCTGGTGCACTGCCACTTGGACAGGAGCTGGGTGTGCTTCGGGGCTTCTCAGAAAGCTGGCTTGGGCACTGGCGGTGTTGCCCCCAGATCAGCCCTGTTTAGCCACCTGAAGTTCTTGGTTGATGCCTCCCTGGTTTTTCTAGTATATGTTGAGCTTTGTGCAGCTGTTGATTTATGAACTATTTTTTCTGGATAAGCTGAAGTTCAGTGTGTCTGCAAGAGCTGCAGTTGCAGGTTTGGTTATACTGTAAACATAAAATCATTTAAGTTGAAATTTCTGGCTGGGTGTGGTGATTTTCATTAGTTGTTAATCCCTCTGTCCTCACTGATTATTGTTGAGGTAATGTGCTTTCATGAGAGAATTAGCAGGTGATTGGTGTGTTAATCCTTTCTGTTTAGATAGGGTTTGGTAATCTACCTCCTGGATGTCTTGCCTGTCTAAAGCTGTGATTTCTGTCTGCCTTATTTTTTTATTATTTTTTTTAGATATGAACTTTCTTGCTACATGCAGTTACTCCTTGGCAGTTTTTTCCCTGTGTTTAGTATGGTTGCTTCTAAACAGATTTGCCTGTCTCCTAGGAGACAAAGCAATGCCATTGCACATGATTTTAAACCTTGAAGATGTTATACATAAATATGGGAGAAATATATAGTCTTCCCTATACTTTAAGAGGTGTGGACAGATAGAATGGCTTGACCTGTTTTTGTGTCTGCTGGTACTGCTAACAGATGCCTCCTGCATTTTGATATTGATAACCGTGCAATGTCTATATTTGTTCAGATAGCATCCAAATAAAACCAGTTAAGCTGCTCAAATAAACCTGTGGCAAAAGACATTTCCATAATGATAGATGCTTGTTTAGTCTAAGTATAAAGCTAGGTTCCAAGGTTTAAGGGCTCCACTGAAACCACCCACTTTTAGTGCGTGTGTGTAGGATATATTTGGTCTTCAGTGGGTCAGTGATACTTACATTCTAGGAAGCTTCTTGAATTTGTGCTTGACGTTACAGAGCATATATTGACAGAGTTGGAGTTGTACATAAAAATGTACACCTGTATTCATTTCCTTTATTCTTAGGACAGTTATGTCTCTTCCTGCAAGGTTTTTATAAGCATAAACAAACACATTCTTTAATATACAAATAATATAAGAAGTGTGGGGGATTAACTTTGAAGGTTTTATCGTACAGACATAGCACTTAAAATAATTCTGGTGACTGCATTTGCAGCTGATGTGGTAGCAAGCCTTCTGGAATCTCCAAAATGTGTTTTGTACATTGCTGATCACTTCATTGTGGCTCCTGAATGTTTGGAGTTTAAGCACAGCATTGCACAACTAACCACTGAAGCACTTGGAGAGCTTTCATAATCAGACTTGATGGATTTGCACTCGTCCTTTTTGCTGTATTGTACTCACCATGCACTGCTCGAGTGCTCTTGCCCAGTGGTGTTTTTATGTGGATGTGCAAACATGAAGTGTAAGCCTATGTAAAATGTCATGAGGCAAAACCAGTGCTGGACGTAGATTACACAGCTGAGTCCAACCTTCATTACTTGGCTCTTGTTTACACACAGATGTAATGCCGGTGTGTTTTGAAGCTCTGTTCTGTCTGTCTGAAGTTGCAAAAGAAATCAAGTTCTGTTTTTCCCCTGTGCTTCCCTGGCCTGCACTGTAAGTGACTGAAGGGTGGCTTTGCAGAGTCGGGTTTCTGGGGCTGCAGGCCCAGTTTGCTGACAGTGTCTGTAAATAAAAATACAAATCTGTCTCACCCTGCAAAATGGCGAGCTGTCTGCCTTCCTCAGCTTTCTAAAGCTGGAGTCCAGTTTTGGGGCTCCTGGACACCTGTGGTAAATCTGGCATATCTGGTGTGGTTCAGTAAGTGCATTTTTTCTCAGTGAAGTCCTTCTTAGATGTTGTTTCCCTTCAGTGAGAACACTTGTATTGGGTGCAGGTGGCCAGCTGCTGCTGTGGGGGGTTGCAGGGGTATCCTCTGTGGGGAGAAGCCAGGCGTGTCATGTGCCACACACAGAAAGATTGCCAAGAAAAAGCCTTTAATATTGTAAAAGTTAAGGGTTTGGCTGTTCTGACCCTCGCATTCTAATTGCAAAGGTTTTAAGATGTTTTGGGTATCTTAAATCAGTCTCTTTAGTGAATAGTGGTGTGTGAGTCTAGGATTTGAGCTTCTTGGAGGCTGGAATCATGCTGGTTATTTATATGAAAGATTGAAAATTCTGAGACTGATTGGATTAAGGTTTGTTCTTTCGTTCCCGTATCAGTGGCACACTCAGGGAAGGCACAAGAAACCCATCTCTTTTTCCATTGTTCTGTTGATTATGAAATGGGCTGTCTATGCAAGGGCATGGGCAGGTTTGAAGAAATATTGCACTAGTAAGCTAAGGGACCCGCAGATGCGACTGATGTTAAAGTTATCTGATATTGTGCAGCACACTGGCCTAAGGTGGTCCAGTTTGATGGCTCAATTCCATGTTTTTGTAGCATGATGAATACATGCAGCTGTGCACCAGGACTTGTGGTCTGCTGCTCACTAACTGACTGAGCTTTTGCTTTTCTTTCTTGTATGTCTTGTTTCTGCCTGCCTGAATACACTAGTTGTCTTTTTTAATGGTTTTTATTCAGTATCCTCAGATTAAGACTTGCCCAGTATGTACGTGACCTGAGGTCTAGGATGGTGGTACATGTCTCCTTATATGCACACTGAAGAGTGATACATGGCTGCATGTGAAACGCATGCTTCGACGTTGCTGTCCATCTAACAAATGGTAAGTGTGCAAACTTCACAGTGGGGTCAAACTGCTATTTGTGCGAACTGCTGCCATCTGTTCTACACCTAGTGCTAACTTCTCTTCATAAAGCACCTACTGACTCACCTAAGCAGATGAAACAGAGGAGTATGTGTCCATACATGTGGCTGACTAATGGGACAGTGATACTCCTTGAATAAAACTCTATACCTGCTTTTGGTGAAATGTGCAAAGTAATCTCTTACCTTGCCACAGATGAGAGTTCTTAAATTGAATGAACATTTGAAGTTAAAAAGCCTGCGGACAGGTTCCTACCCTGTCATTACTTAAGAGAGAATTGAGCCAAGCTGTGCCATTGTGGATTTATCTCAATAAACAGGCCACTTCATATTAAACATTGTGGTTCAAAATCAAAGATGGCACTATGTTTCCAGGGTGAACGGGTTAGCTAGATTCAGAGAAGTGAAAGCAAAAGTTATTTCTCTAACCTCTCCTGGTTTTACTGTTGCCAGTATGGCTTGGAAATTGAAGTTTGGGTTTTAGAGGCCTCATTTATGCACATGAAAATCCTGGAGCTTGGAAACGATTAATCTTTGCGTAGCATCCCACTCTTATTTTAAGATTTTGTAGTGTGTAACCTGGTAGATAGAACTACTGTAGTCAAGCCGATCTTGTACAGACGAAGTTGAACAATGAGAGCGTGTCAGCATGTTGTTAGTTTAGCCCCTGACAGTAAAGGCCCAGGCTGCAACCAGTAATTACAGCTTCAGAGGTGGTAAAGTCTCTACTGGATATTTAGTTTCCCAGCATGTGTGTGTTGGGAGAGGTATGGAAGGAGAAGAAGCAGGAGCCCAGGCCTGCTTTCCACTGACTTCCAAGACAGCTTTTCAAATGAAGGCAGAAAGTGTATTACATGAAGCCTCCTGCTGATGTTGTTCATCATACCCTGCTACAGATCCGTGTAGATTTCAGCTGACCTTTCAGTCTCCTAGCTGATTAGAGGTGCCAGGATCAGAAACTTCATCCAGACTTGGTAACATCTGAATTGAGATGCAAGGATTTCAAGTCTCAATGAGAGCATCTTGACTGCATGCTTTAGATCAGGCGCAGATGGATTATGCAAGTATAGGCATTAAACTGGTACTGGATCAAGGAGAAACTGATTTTTAAATGCTGTAAGGGCTTTTGGGAGACTGTAAACATGCATAGATGTGGCTGCTGAGAAGATTTGGTCCCATGTGACTCTATGAAGCAATTTATGCTGACAAAATTTTAAAACCATAATTACTTTCCCTTTATACTGGTGAAGAGAGGGGTCAAGAAATCATGGTTAGAATCCAGTTATCAAGACAAATGTTAGCAAAATAACTTCTTTAATATTTGTCCAGCTTAATTGGAATGCCATAGAAAATTGTATGATTTGCTGTTCTTAGTATTCCGTGTCTGTTTTGATGCTACACTACGCTAGATTGGTGTAAAATATTCTAAGCCATTGTACTTGTTGTCATATTGCATCTGCCTATGAGGAATTTGTTTGATCATTAAGTCACTGGGGGGGAAGGATTCAGCTCTGCACACTTTTTTTCTTGAAGTAGATAATTCTGAAGCTGAAGTGTTTCGAGGTATGCTGCCAGTGGCAGGCTTCTCAGACGTAGCAGTGACAGTATTAAAATATTCTTCTTTTAAAACCCTAAGAGCAGACATCAGCAAGACTTCAGTCTTGCACCTTTAATTATCTGTTTAAACCTTGAATTTCCAGAAATGCAAGAAAGTCAGCATTTTTTGGCTTTCTGCTGCCCCCTCTCCCCCCCCCCCCCCCCCCCCCAATGTCATGCTGTTGCAGAGTATATTGCTATAAAGTTAAAACTCAATGAAAACATTGGTAGATACTTCAGTTGAGGATAAGTTGCTTGGAAAGAAAGATGTGTATGTCTGGGTAGGTTTTGGACACTGAAGAATCTTTTGGTCCAGAGTCTACGTATATGTGAAATAATCCTTCAGGCAGCGTAATCAAATGGAAGCTAGCTGGATTGCCTGCGTGATGGATTACACCATATGAACAAAGGCAGGAGGTCTGGGAGTTCATGTTGACAGCAAGTATTTAAGCAGTAGTTTTGAAGGTGTGCAAATTTTTTAGCTTCAGTACTTGAAAATTGGCTTCTCTTGATCTGACAAGTTGAAGTTCATGCTTTGTTGGTCTCTCTGCAGCAGCACATGACATCAGAAATGTCATGACCACTTTGTTATCACATTTATCTTTTTCAGATAGAAAAAATAGTAGTGGTGCATACACATAAATGAGCTCCCCTTCTTGCCAGTTAATGTCAAAAGGTAAATTGGTTGTCTTTCTTCTTTGCCTTGCATATGAACTCTTAAGGATTTGTTAGCTATTATAGTGTTAGAATTAATGATTAAATATGTATTGCATTGTTGTGGTTTAAGCCCAGCCGGTAACTCAAAACCATGCAGCCGCTTGCTTACTCCCCAATTTTTCCTCCCCCTGCTCCCGGAAAGAATGTAACTCCCATGGGTTGAGGTAAGAACAGTCCAGTAACTAAGGTATAACACAAAACCACTGCTGCTACCACCAATAATAATAGTGATAAGGGAAATAGCAAGGGAAGAGAATACAACCGCTCACCACCTGCTGACCTATACCCAGCATGACCCGAGCAGCTATCTAACCCTTCTGGGGTAACTGCCCCCAGTTTATATAGTGAGCATGGTGTGCTGTGGTATGGAATACCTCTTTGGCTAGTTTGGGTCAGGTGTCCTGTCTCTGCTTCCTCCCGGCTTCCCCTCTTCCCTGGCAGAACATGAGGCTCAGAAAGTCCTTGGTCAGCGTAAACATTACTTAGCAACAACTAAAACCATCAGTGCTACCAGCGTTGTTCCCAGGCTGAAAGTCAAAAGCACAGCACTGCACCAGCTACTAAGAAGGAGAAAAATGACTGCTACTGCTGAACTCAGGACATCCACACATGCCTGATATTGATGTCAGGAAATGCTTAGTATATGTTTTACATAAAACAAGCCCAAATCCACAAGTAGAAAGCTGTGTATATTCAAAGTTAAGAGGTTGTTTCCATGGTGTTGAAGTAGCATGTGGGTATATATTGTGATTATTTTTTTTTTTTATTTCTTTATTTTGATGATAATTTGTTCATAATCATGTGTATTTGTCATTCTAATGATGGGAAGCTTAGAAGGCAGAGAAGACAATTAGGACCCACCCCCCCGTTAAGAAAGAAACTTGCTGAGACTTTAAGTATCCAGGAACAAGGAGAACAGAGCACCCCAACTTTTGTAAAGAAAGGCACCTTAGTTGTCTGACTTCTAATTTCTTTTCTTCAGTGGACACTATTACACAGATATCTCACTGGCCTGATCATTGCTCCAAAGCAGTTAAGTGTACATGCATCTTTTTGTAACCTGTTCATGAATTTATTGAAAGGTTAACCATACAATTTTTAAGCAAGCTGCAGCTCTACCTTAACAAGCATGGAGCCATCTTAAATTAGTGGTTCCAAATATAGTTGAAAACTCTCACTTTCTAATCTAGTAGTAGCTAGAAACAGGAGAATTTCTTTAAAGTTATATCCTCTTGACCACTATCTGTGGGAAAATACGGTCACAACACAGAAACAAAATTGCTGTGAATGTTCGTATATAATGCTGGAAGGCAACACTGGATGGGAAACCTTACAGAAACAGATCAAGCATAACATGTCTAGTTAATATATAATGTAACTTTTCACTTACAGAATTGTATGTTATAAAAAGGTAAAGGTGAATGCTTAGATAATTTTGAACCCTTTGTGTGGGCCATGTAAGAGTTTGGTTTGTGGGTTGCTTCATTTTCTCCCAAATCTTAAAGACTCGTGTAAAAAGATAGTAGCAGAAAGCAAAATTTTTACAGAAGGTTTTGGACTGCACTGTCTTTGTTGCTGATCTGGCAGTATAAATGGAAAATAAGCACTCTGAGATCTCTCTGCTTTAAATTTATGTAGTCCAACTTGATTTGATCCTCCCTTTTCCCCCAAGTGAATTTGTAACAGCAGATGTTTAGCCTGGGTCTTCATAATTGAGATGTATTGTCCCACATGCCTTGTGAATTGTTATTGTAGTAAAAATCTATTGGCACTTGATTACAGCCCTAATGAAAGTCTCTGTCAGATAGCTTGTTTTACTTCCACTTTTGAAAAAGATTGAGTTCTCAGATTGTGTTATATTTCAGTATAAATTACTACTTTTACTATAATTTTTACAGGGCTTGCAGTCTGATCTGTGAGTTCTGCATTTAAAACACTGCTTTTGGAATAGTGTGTTTGACACTGTCTCACATGACACCTTGTCTCTAAGTTGGAGAGACATCAATTTGATAGGTGGACCACTTGGTGGATAAAGAACTGACTGGATGACTGCATGCAAAGAGTAGTGCTCAATGGCTCAATGTCCAGCTGGAGACCAGTAACGAGTGGTGTCCCTCAGGAACTGGTGTTGGGACCGGTCTTGTTCAACATCTTTGTCAGTGACATAGACAGTGGGATTGAGTGTGCCCTCAGCAAGTTTGCCAATGACACCAAGCTGTGTAGTTCGGTTGATACGTTGGAGGGAAGGAATGGCATCCAGAGGGACCTTGACACGCTTGTGAGGTGGGCTGATGCCAACCTGATGAAGTTTAACCATGACAAGTGCAAGGTCCTACACCTGGGTCAGACCAATGCCAGGCACAGCTACAGGTTGGGCAGGGAAGAGATTGAGAGCAGCCCTGCACAGAAGGACTTGGGGGTGTTGGTCGATGAGAAAATGAACCTGAGCTGGCTACAGTGTGCACTCGCAGCCTAGAAACCAACCGTATCCTGGGCTGCATCAAAAGGAGCGTGACCAGCAGGTTGAAGGAGGTGATGCTGCCCCTCTACTCTGCTCTCCTGAGACCTCACTTGGAGTACTGTGTGCAGTTCTGGTGTCCTGGAGGACATGGAACTCTTGAAACAAGTCCAGAGGAGGGCCACGAGGATGATGAGGGGACTGGAGCATCTTCCGTATGAAGATAGGCTGAGAAAGTTGGGGCTGTTCAGGCTGGAGAAGAGAAGGCTGCGTGGAGACCTCATAGCAGCCTTCCAGTATCTGAAGGGGGCCTATAAGGATGCTAGGGAGGGACTCTTCATTAAGGATTGCAGTGGCAGAACAAGGGGTAATGGGTTCAAACTTAAACAGGGGATGTTTAGATTGGATATGAGGAAGAAGTTCTTTACTGTGAGGGTGGTGAGGCACTGGAATGGGTTGCCCAGGGAAGTTGTGAATGCTCCATTGCTGGCGGTGTTCGAGGCCGGGTAGGAGAGAGCCTTGGGTGACATGGTTTAGTGGGAGGTGTCCTTGCCCACGGCAAGTGGGTTGGAACTATATGATCTTCAGGTCCTTTTTAACCCTAACTGTTCTATGATTCTATTCTATGATTCTATGATCAACATTGCTTTTTAGATACTTTTTGGATATTCCATTAACACAATTTCATGAGCTGTTAATTAGGAGTACCGGAATCTCTTAGCATAATATTCATGTGGTTAACACTGCTGGTTACATCAATTATAATTTGCTGTGCATGTTCCGTATGGACTGACTGAAGTGTTATTTAATATCTGAAGTTGCTCCTTTAGTGTGTATATCTTACTTCTGAACCTCATTTTGTTCTGTACTGCTTCTCAGACTGGCCTGTGCCTGGTGATCCAGACTGCCATGGCACTGCACTTGGAATGCTTTGAGTGCTTGTTACTGATAGTATGTAACTATCTGTGTCTTCCTCCTTTGTTTTCAATAAAAAGGTGAGAAGTGGTGAGTGAGACCTTTGGAGCTTTTAGACATTTCCTGTTTTCATCTGCTGGGTTGTGGTTGGGATTATGCTGGTTGAATGGAATGTTCCTCTTCTCTCATGGGAAGATGTTTCACTTGGAAGTAAGCCTGGTGCTTATTAGCACCAAGCCTGGTGCGTGTAATTTCTTGTCATAATGCTAAACCATAAATGACTTTATAAATGTCTTCATGAATGTGTATTCCTGTCTGTGTGTATTTCCAGGAGACATCTTAGAGCAGTCTTCCAGTACCTAAAAGGGCCTATGAAATATCTGGAGGGGGACTTCTTACAAGGGGAATGGCTTTAAACTGAAAGAGAGTACATTCAGATTAGATACTAAGTAATTCCTCACTGTGAGGGTGGTGAGGTGCTGGAACAGGTTGCTCAGAGAGGCTGTAGTTGCCCCATCCCTGAAAGTGTTCAAGGCCAAGATGGATGGGGGTTTGGGCAACCTGGTCTAGTGGAAGGTGTCCCTGCCCATGGAAGGGGAGTTGAAACTAGATGAGCTTTAAGGTCCCTTCCAACCCAAACTATTCTATGAGATAAGATGAGAAAGTTGGGGCTGTTCAGCCTTTAGAAGAGAAGGCTGCGTGGAGACCTCACAGCAGCCTTCCAATATCTCAAGGGGGCCTATAGGGATGCTGGGGAGGGACTCTTCATGAAGGACTGTAGTGATAGGACAAGGGGTAACAGGTTCAAACTTAAACAATGGAAGTTTATATTGGATATGAGGAAGAAGTTCTTTACTGTAAGGGTGGTAAGGCACTGGAATGGGTTGCCCAGGTGTCATGTTTTAAGCTGTAAATCATGCAGCCCATTCACTCACTCCTCCCTCTTTCTTCCCCCCCCACTCCCCAGGGGGCGAATGGGGAGAAGAATCGAAAGAATGTAACTCCCATGGGTTGAGATAAGTACAGTCAAGTAACGGAGATATAACACAAATCACTACTGCTACCACCAATAATAATAATGACCAGGGAAATACAAGGGAAGAGGATACAACTGCTCACCACCCAACAACCAAGCCAAGAGCTCTTCTGTGTTCCTGCCCCCAGTTTTGACATCCTGGGCATGACATGCTGTGGTATGGAATACCTCTTTGGCTAGTTTGGTCAGGTGTCCTGTCTCTGCTTCCTCCCGGCTTTCCCTCCTCCTCGGCAGGGTATGAGAGTCAGAAAGTCCTTGGTCAGACCAAAACATTACCCAGCAGTAACTGAAAACACTGGTGTTATCAGCGCTGTTCCCAGGCCGAAAGTCAAAAACACAGTGCTGCGCCAGCTACCAAGAAGGAGAAAAATGACTGCTGCTGCTGAACTCATGACACCAGGAAGTTGTGAATGCTCCATCGCTGGCAGTGTTCAAGGCCGGTTTGGACATAGTGTTGGGTGACATGGTTTAGTGGGAGGTGTCCCTGCCCATGTCAGGGGGGGTTGGAACTAGATGATCTTAAGGTCCTTTCCAACCCTAACTGTTCTATGATTCTGTGATCTTTCTCCAGATGAATGCATACTAGTATCAAAATACGGGAATTATATGTTTCTTCTAACATGAAGTTCTTTTTAGAAGATAGTACTTACAGCACCTTCTGTCTTGGTGATGAGCACTGAAAATAGTACTTATATGAAAATAGTACTTATATTCATGTACCACTGTCCTCTTTAAGTTGCTCCATGTTATTTATGGAATTGGAGAGTAGAAGGAACTATTCGTGTGCCTAAAGGTAGCATTGCCGTATTTTGGGGAAAATGGTTACAGCAGAAATTTATCTGCTGTGTTGCACTAAGAAGGTGTAGTTGTCATGAATCTTTTACTCTCTGAATTGATACTGTACACTTATTGCTGAAGTAGCAAGGTTGGGCTTGTGTTTTTTTAATATATGAAAGTGATCCCTCTAATTCTTCAGTCATCTTTAGTAATAATAAGAACCCCCTACTGAGACTAGAAAACAGCAGATACATAATATAACACCTGATTATTGAATTTTCAAAACACTGAATCTCTGTTCAGGTCAACAGTCTTGCTCTATCATATTAAAAAAATCCAACCATATAGTCATTGGAATTAATGAAAGAACAAATACACAAAAAGACTCATTCTGGTGGTAGGGATGCTCAGACAGAATCAGCTGGCATTTTAATCTCTGTTGCCTCCAACAAAGACATTTGATGGTGTGGTAATGTGATTTAAAGATTTCTTAAATACCAAATTTATATACACGCACAGTGAAGCCTATCCAACCTTGGAAATGCTGAAATAAGTTTGGTTGACTTTGCTATAAGATGCTGCCTGTAAGGAGTGTGTGCTGTGAGCTTGCAGAGTTTGAGCTGGGAATGTTGTTACTGAATCTTGAATTACTCATTTCATTGGAGATTTTGGGTAATTCAGGTATGAATTACTCAAAATTTCTAATTTCTCATTGAATTGGAGCGGACTAAGTGAAAAAAGGGTGATGCTAACTCCTGGCTATTATTTTCTGTAGTCTCTCTTGCACCGGTGAAGCTTCCATGTCTGTTCTGGAGTCTTTTCCCAAATGGGTCTTATGTTGAGAAATGAAGCTGAGATGTTTGGAGCAGGAGACTCTTAATAATAATGTTAATGAATATTTTTTCTGTTTCAGCAGAGAATCTCTTCTTCCAAAGAGCATCCGATGCACCTCTCTCCTTGCAGTAGCTGAGCATTAGCGTTTTGTGTGATAAAAATTGTGACAGGTCTGCTTCTGCATTGTTTTTATTCGCCTGATTCAGATGAGTGAAATCTTGGGTGTTCTGCATGGTGTGTGGGGCCATTTCTCTGTGTTGGGAGAAGGGACTGTAACTGTTTCAGGGTATGTTTGTAACCATTGTGTGTACAACATCCAGTTGAGTGTTCACTAAGCCAGATAGAGACTTCATATAATCTGATATTCTGAAGCATTTTGTGCAAGCCTTGAAGGCATTCAAATATGAATCTCAATCTTAGTATAGTTTTTAACATGTAAACTATCAAATTATCCAGTGATCGACAGTTTGTTGAAAAGATTGGACATTCTGGCAGGGCTGAGGTCATGACTTTCTCTGTCACTAGAAGGGGTGTAGTTTTTGATCAAGTTGCAAATAAGAAATGCTATGAGGGTGTTTTCTGATAATGTGAAGGGCAAAGAAATGCTTCTTCTGAAGAACCACTGATTTGTACCACCAATGATTTGTGCTTGTGAGGTTCTGGCATCAAGTTAGAGCACAGGGCAGTGCGGTCATTGCAGCAGGACAGAAGTCTTTGGATCCTGCCAGTGTGTAAATGCTGCTGTTACGGGTTTGTCATGCTACTTTCAGGTAGTAGATGTTCAGAAGCTGTACACCGAGATCTGCAGCGACTCAAAGCTGATGTTTATAAACTGTTAAGTCTGTAGTTTACATCTGCAAATACATGTGCTGGGATTAATATAAAGTTTAAATAATTTTGTACATGTGTGGGATGCGTGTTGCGTCATCCCCATCAGTCTCCATCGTTGTGTCCCCCTGACTTTTGGCCACATGCAAAGGCTTAGGAATGCTTCTGCTACTCTTCCCTACTCTTCTCCCTGTGCTGGAATATGGTTGTTCAAAAGGTTTCCTCTGTATAATCTGTTAATGCCTTGTTTTGCATTAAGTGTCAGCCTGGCACAACATTGATAAATATATTCCTTCTAGCAAGTGAATCTGATCTGTGAACATGTCTCATACCTCTTGTACAACCGAATTGTGCATGTGGCTTAAAAACTTATACACAAAATTGGCAGGTGGAATTGTTTCACCTCAGGGGTAATTATTTTTTTCTGATAATAATTATGGTGCAGGGCTGAACATATGGCAGTACTTTAATTATGTACTGCAGCTCTTACCTAGCCACCTGTAATTTCTAGTAACACTGGAAATACTGAGTAACTTGGGAAAGACCAAAAAAACTTGCTTTTAAATTCTTTTTTTTAAAAGCTGACTGAAATGTAGGATTGTGTTGATGTCAACTTTAATCTTTTCCTAGCTAGATTAGCTCTCAGGCATCTTTAGTTCTCTCTTACACAATTAATTTCAGTTATCTTCCTTTTTAATCAAATGTTCTGCTTTCAGGCGAAGGGGATGAGATCAAGGGATTGTACCAGAATAGAACTGTAATCTAGTGATAAAACCTCGTCTGCATTGTGAATGAAACTGAATTTTGGAAACACTTCATACTATACCCGATTTCTTGTCTCTTAACAATTTAGATGAAAGCATTCATGGTTATAACAAAGTTGTTCATTTAATAGAACTCTTGGAAAAAAAATAATCTTTCTAATTTAGTTCCAAGAATGAAGCTAAGGCTGCAGATGGAAGTAATTGGCAATTACTGTTACTGACATTTATGGGGTTTCTGGTGCTGTCGCTTCCTTGGTTTAGCCAAAATTGTGTCCGGAAACCAAGTATTCAGTCCAGTTGTGGCTATCTCTTACTTCTGTGAAAAATCCAGGTAGTCTTGTCCTGGATTCAGCAGTAGCAGTCTTTTTTCTCCTTCTTGGTAGCTGGCGCAGCACTGTGTTTTTGACTTTCGGCCTGGGAACAGCGCTGATAACACCAGTGTTTTCAGTTACTGCTGGGTAATGTTTTGGTCTGACCAAGGACTTTCTGACTCTCATATCTTGCCGGGGAGGAAGGGGAGCCGGGAGGAAGCAGAGACAGGACACCTGACCCAAACTGACCAAAGAGGTATTCCATACCACAGCACATCATGCCCAGGATGTAAAAATGGAGGGCAAAGACCCGGAAGGGTGGGGGGGCATTGCTTGATCGGGCTGGGTATAGGTAATGAGCGACTGTATTCTTTTCCCTTGTATTTCTCTTGTGATTATTATTATTGGTGGTAGCAGTAGTGATTTGTGTTATACCTTAGTTACTAAACTGTTCTTATCTCAACCTGTGGGAGTTGCATTCTTTCAATTCTCCTCCCCATCCCCTGGGACTGGGGGGAAAAAAGAGGGAGGAGTGAGGGAGCGAACTGCGTGAGGGGCTTAAACCATGGATGTTGGATGGAGCTGGTCAAAAAATTTGCCTCCAGACATCCATTTGTTCATGCAGCTGTTGCTGCAGACAACCTGCATAAGAAGTCTCCAGTTAGCTTCCCTTACCCATCATCAGGATTGGAGCAGAGGAATTTATGTGAACTAGCTTTTCATATTTTTTGAATAAACTAGATTGTATACAAAATCTAAATCTTAATTGTAGAGATGTTGTATATAGAGCTTCCCAAGGAAGTATTAAAAGCTGTCTTAGTAAATTTTATGCTGCTATTCAGAGCATTTTCAGGGCAATTAATGTCTCAGGTATGAGAACCTAACTGAAAAACCCCAAACTTAGTGTGATTTAATGTCATTCTTCCCTTCACCACAATGTGCTGAACAAGATGCCTTTATAAAATGAGTATTACTTTCATTTTTTTCTTGCTAGGCAGTGTGTACCTAGTGCATGGGAGATAGGCGGTGGGGGAAAGAACAGGTACTTTGCTGCAATGTGATGCTCTCCCATTGTGTTTAAGCTGGAATAAGACCAGAGATATTGCTTTGCATTATCAATACAAATTCTTTCTAGCATTAAAGAGAAAATAAGCCCTGAAAATGTTTGGGCTTTCCTTTTTAAATGAATTCTGTCTTACTGCTAATGAAATGAAAAAGATTTTGATTCCATCTCTTAATAGACTTGTTAAAGAAGGCATGAAGAATTAAATTCGTAGTAAATTCTTTTGATTTATTTATTGCTTAATGATTCTTTAAGCAGATATGCACGATTAAGTACTTTCCTGGAACTGGAGAAAGTCCTGCTTTTATTTTTAAGTTTCTAATTCAGGTTTTACTGAAACTGTGATTCAGATTAGCTCTTGGAAGTTCAGCAGCACCTAGAAATTCTGGTCAAATTGTTTTGCCATCTTTACCTGTAGGAATGAAATGGTGGTTGGTATAGTAATACAGTTAATTTCTTCACTGTGAATGTGTAAGAAAGCAAGCAGTGAAGCCTGGTGTTTGTTCAGGCACACTGAAAGGAGAGGCTGTTTGAATACCACCAATGGGAAAATGACTGTGCAAAATATTCCATGTTCTTTTGTGGACATGTAGATGAGAAATGGCCATGTTTTCATGAGATACAGCTATTTGAAGGAATGATGAAAATGTTACTAATTATTAAGAGGTAGGCCTGGGCTGACCTCGTTAGCTTTGGCACCTGTCGCTTCAAGAAGGTAAAACTTATATTCAGCTTATTTAATTAATTAATATTAATATTATAGTTTGACTTAAAAATACAGGACATGAAAATGTTGGAGGTGCTTTGACCTTATCTTCTCAGCAATGTTGTCTCTTGCTGTTTTAGTTTGTGTGTCTGCAAAGTGTACACAGTCAAAGAGCAGCAGTGAATTTCCAATATTAAATTAGGGAAATGGAAAGCATTTCTGTGGGATGACTACTGTCAGAGGATAATATGTAAGGTAGAGTGGTTTCTTCTGTTTGAAGCTTTTAATGCTTTTCAGTACTTTTATGATTTTGAATTATTTTGTATTTAATACTTCAGTCATTTTTATTTTTAGTTTTAAAAAACAGTCTGCAATAATGTTCTCATTTTAGGTGAATGTGGGTTGTTGGCTTTTAGGAGTTAATCTGCTCTTTCAGTTTTGTCTGTTTCAGTGTTCTGTTGGTTACGGAACTGCATATTAACTTCAGGGTTTATGTGGTTACTAGTGGTGTAACATTTGAGTTGTTGCTGTGATTTTCTTCAGGTGTAGCGGATAAAATATTTGACATATTTTGCTGTTCAGACAAATAAAAGTAAGTGGTTCTTCTGTTGTTTTGGAAGGAATATTAGTAAAATGGTGGACATCAGTCTTTCATGTATTTAGATGACTTAATGATACATGAAGACTTACCTGTGTCCTTGCCATTTTTCTCATGTGAAAGAACTCTGAGCCAAGCAAGGGTTATCTATTAAATAATTGGATTCATCCTGTAAAAAGAGGGGGAAAGCTAAATGTACTCTTTTCTGAAACATCTTACGTAGGAGCACAAAGCAGGAGTGGAAAGCTGCTTACATGTGATTTGAGACTCCTGTCTGATTGGTGGAGTCTGATCTAACTGCAGGCTCTGCTTCCAGTGGGGTTTCACCTCTTTATTCTTGAGATGTAATTCTGTGCCTGTAAGGCATGAAGCTAGTAGTGACAGGTTGTTAAACTTCACACGAACAGAATGAGGCAAGTCCTGATATAGTGAGGGTAAGCAGCCTTGCAGGTGTTTCTTGGGATGGCTCTCTTGGGAGTTGACCAAAGATGATGGTGCGTGAAGAGAGGGGTGCATTTACAGTGATGCCAGGTGGGAAATGGAAGAGACCAAAGCTGAAAAGTGAAAGCATCAAACTTGTGCTCCAATGGAAAATGAGAGAGGGGCCTCAAGGCTCTTCAAGCCTTTCTTCGGTCTAAATGCCAAAGAAAACTTTAGTACGGAGAAGGAGAAGTAGAGGCAAGCAAATAGGGATATTTCTGTATATCCCTCTGCTTTCTAAACTGGAGAAAAATGAGAACTTGCAAAAGAATTTTAAACACATGGTTCAGTGCCTGTTTAGTTGGAAGAGTAAGTAAATGAGATTGCTTCCTCTCCCAAATTGCAAAAATTGCAAATATACCCACTGAACAGCTTGGTGTATCTCTCAGGGGATATTGTGCCATGCTGATTTGTTATACATTTGGTTTAGTTACTCTTAAGAATTTCAGAAAGTTTGTAAATCCCTTACAAAAGGCTTGATGATAGGACTTTATTTTGTGTAATTAAAATATATTGTGGGCAACGGGCATATTTTAATGTTGAAAGCTGTTGAAGTGATGCAGTAAAAAAGTAATTTTTTTTCCTTTCCCCTGATCACCGTTCTCTTGTTAGGCTACTTTTATTTAACAGAGCAATTTTGGAATATCTGTCTTTAATCTGCATGTGTTCAGGTGTCTTTAATTAACTGGCCCTTTATAGGCGCCTACAGCTGATTGATTTCTTAATTACAGCCTCTTATTCCAGCACTGGCCATACTTTTTTTTTTTTCTCAGTGATTGACTCAATAGTTTTCTAAACCCGTAATATTATGCTATAGGTAGCAGAAAATTAGTCCAAGTTAGAACTTCCTATTGAATAAAGCAAGACTACTTCCGTGATGTTTAGTTGGGCACAGTAAGTGTTCGCATGCCAAAATACCAGTCACTGCATGCTGAGCAGCAGTTAAATGTAACCTTTTGATTTTTTTACCAGAGCTAAGTAACTTACAATAAGTGGGTAAATAATGCAAAATACAGAATTTCTGTAGAAAGATGAAATCATGGGATGATTATAATGCTTAGTGAAAATATGAATCTGTTTTTTACCTTGCAGGCACAATGCTCATTAAATTACTGGAACTGAAAAAGGCATGCAGCATGTATTTAGAGTTTTCTCCATGTATTCCTCAGGGTGTATAAAATTAAGACAAAAAGTATCTGAATGACCACTGTTTGAGGAAACAGCTGGTTGCAATTTTTTTAAAACAGTGATCCATGCTAGAAAGTGTTACACTAATTCATACATGTGGATGTAATTTTCTGGCTTTAAAGCGCATTTATGTGCAAGGACCTAAAGGATGTTTATGAGATTTCCTGGAGTTTTACAGTTAAAGTGAAAATTACGAAGAACTGTTTAGAAATATTATCTTATGTGGGTATTGTAAAGAGCAAGAATTGTAACTCCCCTTCTAATCCCTTCTAAGTCTGGGATGTGATTGATGGTAGAAATTAGTCTGCATAAATTCCACTCTCAGTAAAATATTAGTGCTGATTATAGCTGAATAGTCATTTCAAAAGCTTGGGTATGGGAGTTTGAAGAATTTGCCCTCAAAAGACAACCTTTTTTCCTGTTCCTCAGAACTCCAGGAATCACACTGTGGATTTCTGAATGGAAAAAGTAGGAGCAGTCTCCTGTGGAGTGGCCATGCTTTCATTATATATCCCTTCTCTTCCAGATTCAGAACTCTCCCTCAGAGTGGCTTTATACTGTCGAACATAATGTGACCTCTGTGTCTGTTGGATTGTAATGCAAGGATAACTGAGATTTTTCTCCTGTGCAGGAGGATGCATCTAGTCTGAAAGTCAAATGATGCTTCTCTAATTCTGTTGTCAAAGTTCGCTTGAAAGTAGTAGCAGTTTTAGAGCATTACCCTCTTCCTGAGGGCACTGCACTGACACTGTCTGTCCCTTCCCTCCCAGGATCATATGCTTTTATGTTTTTCTGACATATGCAAATAAGACCATAGCAGGGTTTATAGTGGACAGTAAAACTTGCTGTCTTTCTGGGGGAGGTGAACTGAGAACAGGCTGGTGGGTAAACATCTTGAGGTGCTGTGTTTGTGGAAATATATATTCAGATGGTTATTTTAAATATATGTGATGTATATTAACAGTTATCTCTTTTTATAAATAACATGGGTGAGGGATTTTTGCTCTGACCAGTCTTGTATGCAACTTTTTGAGAGAAGATCATGACTTTCTGAACTGCATTATTTATTTAAAAGCTTACAATTGGATTGGGTGATGAGGTGGTTAACAGAAATCCCTGCCTCCAAGACAGAACTGATGGGCCCTTTTGGGAAGTTGGTGGCACCTTCTCCAGGGCTGACCCATAAGCATGATCTGTATTTTCCCCTCTGGCAGCTGAGGCCATCTCCTGAGCAGTGCAGTGCAGGATCCTTGACTTTCATTTGCACAGCTGCATTTGGCCGGCAGTTGCAAGTGCTGCTCCAGGATTCTCTGAAGAATTTCTCACATACTTTGTCTTGGTGCTTCTGCTCCGGAGTGCACATATGTAGCTGTGTCCTAATCAGGACAAAAGTGGTTTGAAGGATCTTCATGAGACTTAGTGCACAAGAATATGTTGCAGAGTTTTGTTACTGTTATTTTAGTACTGCAAGAAAGCTTGCCGTTTCCCTTACTGGGAGACAAATATTTTACTTGTGAAATCTGTGTGAAATGGGAATAAAGAGATGCCACCCAGAGGGACCTAACAGGCTCGAGAGTAGGCTGTGAGAACTTAATGAAGTTCAGCAATGCTGTGTGCAAGTCCTGCACTTGAGTCGGGGCAATCTCAAGCACAAAGACAGGTTGGGCAGAGAATGGATTGAGAGCATGACCCAGCAGTGTGTGCTTGCAGCCCAGAAAGCCAATCATGTGTTGGGATGCATCAAAAGGAGCGTGACCAGCAGGTTGAAGGAGGGGATTGTTCCCCTCTGCTCTTGTGAAAGCCCACCTGTGTCCAGCTCTGGGGCACCCAACACGAGGGACATGGACATGTTCAAGTGGGTCCAGAAGAGGCCACAAAGATGCTCTGGAGCGCCCCTCCTGTGAAGACAGGCTGAGAGAGCTGGGCTTGTTCAGCCTGGAGAAGAGGCGGCTTTGAGGGGACCTTAGAGCAGCTTCCAGTGCCTAAAAGGGGCCTATAAGAAATCTGGAGAAGGAATTTTCACAAGGGCATGTTAGGGACAGGACCGGGGGAATGGTTTTAAACTGACAGGGGGGAGATTTAGATCAGATATCAGGAGGCAGTTCTTCACTCTGAGGGTGGGTGAGACATTCGAATGTGTTGCCCAGAGAGGTTGTGGCTGCTGCATCCCTGGCAGTATTCAAAGCCAGGTTGGATGGGGCTTTGGGCATTGTGGTCTAGTGGAAGGTGTCCCTGCCCTTGGCAGGGGGTTGAAATTGGATGAGCTTTAAGATCACATCCAGACCAAATTGGTTGTATGAAATTTCTATGGGGAAATTTGGTTTGTCAACTTTCTTGGTACAGTTGCAGGTTAAAGCCAGGAGATAATGGTAGCACCTGACCTGCTGTGTAACAGAGAATACAGGGCTTTCTTGAATGGTTTTCCTCTCTAGTAACAGTACGTATTTTTTTGAAAAACAAGTATTTGCTTTTCCAAACTTGATTATGTGAAGAATTAAAATTTGGACAACTGGTGCTCAGTTGCTAAAAAAACCCAACCAAACTGTAAACAAAAATTGGGAGGGGCAGGCTGATGGAAATCAGTCTCAAATAGACCACTAAATGCAGGCTGGCAATTTCTATAAAGACGTATCCAAATTGTGGAAGGGTCAGATTTTCAGTTCTTAATCACATGAATTGCTGTGTTTTCCCTTGACTAAAAAGTGCTTTTCTGGCACAACCTCCCTATGTTATGGTGTCTGGTGGGACATTGGTAACTGTTGTGCTTCTGCAAACCAATTCTAAGCTGAACTGAAAAAATAATTAGAAAAGATGTATTTGAGTATTCAACAATTTCCTGTTACTTTAAGTAGATGATGATGAACATTTTTCAGAGGAAGTAGGAGAGGAAGAGGAGTCTCTGTACAGTATACTTGCTGCTCAAGATAGGAAGCCAATTTAAAGTTTTGAGCTTAGGCAGTTCCAACATTTTCTCTATTTTCACTTGCTATGCAGGAAGGCTGTGCTTGCCTTGTTCCTCCTAACCAGAAGTCATTTTTTTATGAAATAAATATGGGCATGGAGGATAGCAGTTTTTTTGGGTTGTTTTTTGTGCCTTGGCTAGGTGTTAGTCAGGCACAATTTCATACTGTGCCTCCTGTCTGGACACTGGTTGCTTCTGCCACTCTGCAGTGGACGTTTGCTGGCACTGGTAGCTGCTGTTTTAACTACCTCTGTTGCCTGGCTGGACTGGCCCTGTGTTTGGCTTCCTCTATTGTAGGCAACTCTCTTCGCATGGCATGTTATTAATGCTTCAGCTTAACACAGCCATTCCCAAGTCTCTCTGGGAAACCAGGTCAGTTTTCTGCATTAGCTGTTCCCTGCAGGAGATTAACTGTGCCTTCCTGTTTAGAGCAATCCCTGATC
This sequence comes from Myiopsitta monachus, assembly GCA_017639245.1. Lineage (NCBI taxonomy): Eukaryota > Metazoa > Chordata > Aves > Psittaciformes > Psittacidae > Myiopsitta > Myiopsitta monachus. Next base: position 23,025,952 of record CM029941.1, read on the forward strand.
GCTTTGCCTCTGCTACTAATCTTTAACAACTGTCTTCCCGTGGATTTTTGTTTCATTTATTTTTTATGAATAACTAGGAAAAGGCATCTTTGTGCTCACATTGTCATCTAGTACCAATGGCATACCTTCTGCATTCCTTCTTCTGTGGTGTGGTATGCAATGTTAACCAAGTGAAGTGCTAAGGAACCGTAGTGGCAGCATCAGGCATCAACGGTGCTGCTGAGCAGGAAGATGAATTGATGCTGCAAGGATGTATGGCTGGTGAGGGGTTAACACTAAGTGATGCATATGCCTGGATTTCAGGTTTTCTTACTTCAAATTTTGGATGTGTTTTTTTTTGCCTGGGGGACTCTTTTCTTCCAAAGAGTAGGAGAAATTCACACCTTTCTGGCAATCAGGGTGAAAAGTTGAGTGTTGAGGGTTACGATATTGTTGGACCTATGGTGCAGTCCTTTTGCCATTAGCGTCCTTTTTGCATATTCTTCATGGACTTGTGCAGTTTCAGCTAAGGTGATCCTCACCCAGGAGAGCTGAGATGACAGCTCTCCTTATGCAGTGGACTTCAGTTTTAAAAATAGAAATAAAAAAATTTAAATGATACCAGATATACCTTGGTCATTTGGCATTTTTTAGAGCCCAGCTCTGGAATGAAGGCTGGTTTATTTCTGAAACAAAGGCTGGCAGCTGCTGAAGTAGGATGTCTTTTCATCAGCATTTTTGGCTAAATTATGAGTGGCATAAAATTTGGAGTAGAATTGAGAGCTTGTAATGCTGACTGCAGTGAACGTGATTAACTAGTGACTTGGTTAATAGCCTTGTTTAAGCACAGGTAAGCTGAAAGAACTGTAGGCATCTTAACATGCAGAAAGGTAGAAAAATATTTGTCATTTGCTGCTCAAGGATGTGCTTATGCAGATGTATTATATGCTGCGTGCTGTGGCATTAAGGGGTTGCGTTCATTGCTGTGTGGTTTCTTGGGAGTATCTCTGACTGGTCCTTGTCTGTCTGCTGTGTTAACAGGGAAACAGTTCTTGGCAGCACAGTTACAGATGTGAGGAGAGGTGCCATAAAAAAGTTCTTGCTTACTCTTCAACTTCTTTCGAAGTCACAGTAAAAATTCTAGTGCCTATAGCCCTTCTAAGAATCTTTAACATTTCAGGGAAGGCAAGTCCCATAAAACTGTCATTCTTAAGCTCATTTCTGTAGGCTCCATAGAGGAAACCTTCCAGCAGAACTTCAGGTAGATGGCAGTGAAAAAAAAAGCAGCATGGGGGCGAATTCTACAGAATGTGTTAAAAAACATGAGTTTATCTTCCAGCTACATTGGAAGCCTCTTCTTCTCTTTTTATTTTATATCCTGGTCTCGGGGATTGCTATTTAATAATTCACATGTACTACAGTTACCAATTAAAGAAAAATTGAATTTGAAACAGCAGTAGGTTCAATTAAATATGTTTGGGAAGCAGTTATTTCTTCTATTGCTCAAGAAGGGAGTTTAATTATTTAAAAAGTCCTTTCTTTATAAATTTTTCTTCTACATGAGCAGAAAGCACCAATGGCTAATTACCATTCCTAAGGAGTTAAAACACTTTCAGGCTTTAAAATTTGGGACTTAAAACCAGAGAAAAACCAAGCCAATTCAAGACAAAATAAATGTTACTTACTTGGTTTGAGTGCATGCACGAAGCTGATGACAACCCTAACAAAAATGCAGGCACTGTCAGAAATCAAATGTTTAGCTTGCACTGTGGTGTAGCATAGCATATTAGATTGTGTGTACAGCAATATGAAGTCATTAGATAGAAATGGAGAGAGCTGGAATTCTTGCTTGGACACAAAGAATTGAAAAAGAATCTGTTCCTTCTAGAATGTCTTGATTTTCCAATCCCCTCTACCCCACAGCAAGCAGTCATTACCACTTACAGACAAGAAAATATACATGATGAAAAGGTCCTTCATTACACGGTATATGCATGTTACTGGAGTAGATTTGTTTTACTTTTTTCTACTGATTTCTGTTCCATAATTGGCTGCATTAGTATGTTATATTAGTCACATTATGGCTATTTGCCAGGGACTGTAGGAAAAGATGCTTGTTTCTAAATGGCAACCTGCAGAATTTCCTGTTTTGATGAGAAGCTGTATCTCGTAACATGCATTGCTGTTTCTGATAGACTTCTTATAAGTCAGTTGCTTTTTTTTTCCTGAAAAGCTATACTAAAGAGTGAACAGTATTAAAAAACATTTTATCTGTTTGCTTTTAAAATGAAATGAGATTCTTAACTATGGTGATATAATACAGCAAATCCAGAAAGTTGGCTGTGTTGAAACAGCATAAGGAGAGATCTAAATTAAACTATATTGATTTGGAGTGGGCTATAACAAAGTTGAGATGATTATTGTTAGCTTTTCCTTGTAAGCCTGGCTTTCCTGCTAGCAGAGACCTTTGACTTCTCCTTTCATGAACACAGATTGGTGCCAGCCTGATTGCAGGGTACCTTTCACAGCAAGGGTGAAACTGAGGTGCTGCTGGTTGTATAGCAGTGCACAGAGTATAACTGTCCAACAGAAGTCTGCTTGTTAGTCATGGGTTCCTTTATATTTTAAATTATCTGTGATGCTTCCAGTCGAATGTTTGCTGATTGATTCCATATGTTGCTGCAAGTAACTTGATGGCTTGAATAAATATGTGTATGTCTGGCATGTGCTCCTTGGCTATGGTTGGACTATTCTGGTTTGCAATTAGCCTTTCAAATGCTAGTACTATATATACAGCTATCTAAGTGTCGCGTTAATGTTTAGCTGGACTTTAAGTAGCCTTCCCCTCCCACTCCCTTCCTCTGACATTATGGATGGTGTTAGTCTCACTTGAGGTTGACTTGCATTCTTGAGCAAATAGGTCTGGAGAAGTCCTCCAAGGTCAGTTGAGAGATTTGCTCTCAATATTTAGTTGCTTATAATAAAATTGCTTTTGAGAACAGAGTTTATGGACACTATAGTTTAATAAAATGTAACTGGGGAATACTCCCTTTTCTTGGCAATTTTTTCCTTGATTAGTTTGCTAGGGTGTGTTTTTCTTGGTTTTTAAGTAAAATTTTAGAAATGTGGTAGTAATAATCATTCTGGTAAAAATAATAATAATGTTAGGAGACTGAAAATTCACAGATCATGATTTTGAATATTTGAATTTTGATGCTTACACTTACGTTGCTGGCTATTTTGTCATAAACAAAAAAAAAAAGAAAAAAATTGCCTTCCATGTTACAGTGTTGATGGGAAGTTGCGAGAGGGATCAGGATATAACATCAGAGATTTTGGCAAAGAGATCTAAAATGCCCTTGAATATTGGCAAGAGACTTGTGTTTGAAATCATTTTGACTTTCTAAATGCTATGAGACAACAAATAAATTTTTGACATTGTGATACTGGGTTTCCATGCAATTTTTTGTGTAATTAAATTGGTTTGATGCATAAAGGTAAATGAGGGTTTATTTTAAGCAAGACTCATACTTTCTCAGGAAGAATGAATTTCCTTGGAATATTGCCTGAATAAAGCATTTAAAGGTAACTCCAAATGCAAAAGCAAATTTGTAGCTGTTGTTTTCCCTAAAAATAAGCTAAATGACATTCCTATCTGAACACGCTTAAGAAAGACGATCTTCTTTACATAAGACTCTTAACCATATCCTGTTGAAAGTATTTCTTCAGCCCATCTACCTAATGAATTGCCTCTGTATCTTAGATCAAGAGTGAAGTCAATGGTTTCATCTTGATGTGTTTTGCGTCTTTTGGACAACAGCAGAATGATAGCTTTCCCCATGGTAGCTGTCAAATGGTGCACTTGATTAAAAGCAAATATAAGCCAAATTATATAATGTTGATTTGAGATCTCTCAACATAACCAAGTTCTCATATTGGCACAGTTTATTAACAAGGTAGAGAACAGAAACTACTCTTTTGTTTTGACTAGAGCCCAAAAGACCCAGGAAGCTGCATCTGATAAACTTGCATCATTCATTTGATATTTTGGTAGTAAATTCAGGAAAAGAGTAGATTTTGCTACCCAAAGATGCAGACAAGCTAGTTGTCTTGTTTGGTATGTTAGTGAAGTTACCTCAGCGTTTAATAGCCAGCACAGCTGAACTTTCAGTTGTTGAAGTTTAAGATCTTGTGGGTTTTTTTTTTTGTTTGTTTGTTTGTTTGTTTGGTGTCATGGCTTAAGCCCAGCCGTAACTCACGCATTCACTCTCTCCCACCCCCCTTCCTTCCCCCCCTCCCCGCTCCTGGAGGGATGGGGAGGAGAATCAAAAGAATGTAACTCTCATGGATTGAGATAAGAACAGTCCAGTAACTAAGGTATAACACAAACCACTGCTGCTACCACCAGTAATAATAATGATAAGGGAAATAACAAGGGAAGAGAATACAACCGCTCACCACCTGCCGACCGATACCCAGCCTGACCGAGCAGTGATCTAACCCTTCTGGGTAATGGCCCCAAGTTTATATAGTGGGCATGATGTGCTGTGGTATGGAATACCTCTTTGGCTAGTTTGGGTCAGGTGTCCTGTCTCTGCTTCCTCCCGGCTTCCCCTCCTCCCTGGCAGAGCATGAGGCTCAGAAAGTCCTTGATCAGAATAAACATTACTGAGCAGCAACTAAAACCATCAGTGTTACCAGCGCTGTTCCCAGGCTGAAAGTCAAAACCACAGCACTGCACCAGCCACTGAGAGGGAGAAAAATGACTGCTACTGCTGAATCCAAGACAGTTGTTTGTTTTTTTCCCCCCCCTAAAATGGTATATACTCTGATTCTGAGGAATAAAAAAGTACAACTGGTTACAGGTTATTTTTATCAAAGTAGGTATTTTTTGTCTTGGCTGCGAACGTCTCGTGCTTTCTCCATGTGTTAGGTCTTGCTTTTCCTCTTGGGTAACCTGGGTAACTAATATTATAGCTTTTATTCAGAAATTAGTTATGTGTCTTTAAATAACACAAATTAGCTGTCATTAAACATGATTGTTGATGGTTGTCTTTATGGAGAGCTCTTAAATACTGCTTGAAAGAAGAAAACTGAAATTATTGAATGTAGTCTATCTTTGTACCAGCTTTGCTTAATTTTCACTGCATTAGTGAGTAAAAGGGAGCTTGCAAAGTCTTTTCAAAGTCTTAGTGATTCAGTGTGGGCACGCTGGTGACTTAAAAAGTTAATTTTTCTCATCACTTGTATTCTGTAAGATAAACAGATTACTTACCTGTATGCAGTGTGTCACTAGCTGACTTCATAAAGTAAGATTCCTTATTAGCATGAAGCAGCTTGTATACAAGCAGATGATATTTGAGTAAATAGTATGTAACCAGAGAGTTTAAAAAGCGTTTAGATGGAAGGTTATGGTAGCTTTTAGTGCTTTTTTTGATCAAATTAGGGAGGGTCTTTTTCCTACCGACATTGTGACCCTTGCTTGTTTCTTTATTCCTCCTTCTTCCCCCTCTGAGCACTTAAAGAAAAAGCTGAGGTTACTGCAAGTACCACTTGGTTTACAGGAGCCTTCCATAAGAGCTGAGTAACTTAAAACGTTGCCATAGCTGTTTTAAAAGCCAAATTGATAAGAAGTTAATAATCTGCAGTTATGAGAAAGGTGTGCTTTCAGTTTCTGACATGAGGTAATTATTGACATTTTTTAGAAGATACTTCCAATTTGTCGAAAGTTTGTGTTTAGAACGACTTAAAGTTCTGAAACTATCACCATAAAACAGTCAGAAATGAAGGAGCCTTCCTGGGAAAGTGCTTCTCTGTGGTATCTGATCTCAGATAAGCTTCAAAACAAAGTATTCATCATTTTGCAGTTTCCTGGTCACCTGCAAACTTTACAGGATTTATCTGAACTCGGCCCAAGTCTGTGTCCTGGACCTTGTTCCTTATGAAGTGGGATCTGTGGCAGCTCTGTGGACAGAGAGGAATTTCTCAGCGCTTCTGAGAGCCCTGTGAAGTCAGTTACTAAAGGCTGGAGTAGTGTCCCTGCTACACACTGGAGAAGTTACCCTTGGGGAAATGTTTTGCAGCAGCTTCAAAAATTTCTCTGCTTGTGGTTCTGTTTACGTGCACAATTGTCGTGCAAGCTGGAAGATGGGACAGGGAGTTTTAGTTATTAATCAGTCAAAAGAGGAATCTTTGAGAGCTGCCTTTTCTGAGTCATTGTTGAGTGATGGTGGAGATCATGGAAGCAAGAGGCTGGGCAGGATGACCCTCCTTCTAATACCAGAAGGAGGTACCTTCTGGCCTAGCGTATTTTTTTCATCATTGTCATTTTCTGTTTTCCTGCTGTTGCCATTGCTCTGCTGCCTTCATGCTGCATCAGCCATGCTGCCTTCACATTTCCTTGACACAGACAGGAAACACAGGTTTTCTTACCAGTGATAGGAAGGGGGCAGAGCTGAGACAAAGAAATAATCCATGCAGAAAGGTTTTTGGTCATCCCCTTGCCTGCTTTCTGCTTTTCCTAAAGGTGAGGCAGGAAAAGGTGGTATTTTGTGATAGACTTCATAACTAAAGTAGGACAGTCCTCACAATACACAAGGACATCTGATATCCTGACCTGTAATACCTCATTACCATTCAGAAAATGTAAATAATTTCTTTAAAGTAATACAGCCATCATATATAATGAATTATATTAATTGACTTTTACTGTGCAACAGTAAACCAATGCATTTTAAAGCCTAGTGGTAAATGTTAATCTTCTGAAACTGGGAAGAAAATGAACTTTGTCCAAAAGATACTTATAATTGTAGTATACATAATTTAGAAAATTGAAACATGTAACTACATGTAAGGAAGACCTAATTACGTTATTTGTGGCCGTCACTTAAAACTTAGATGTAGTTGCAGTTCTGTTTGCTATTAATATAGGTATTCCAAAATCAACCAACAGTTTCAATAAATGGTCAGAACATAGGAAAAGCAGTGCACTTTGTGCAAAACCGGATGTGCCCTTCTTTATGCACTGCCACTCATGGGTTGCAGTGAGTGCATAAAGGCTTGCCATGTGTTGGGACTTTGTAAAGCAGGGCTGTGTTTTTAGGGTTAACTATGCAAGCCTATTTAGCACAACTCACTGTGGCATCTGATTTGGCACCACCTGCGAGTTTTCACTGGGGCTGACCCTCCTGCTTCTTGGAACCCATTTAGGTGAATTCCCTGTGCTGCCTCTAGGACAGGTGCTACCAGAGTATTTCTGCTTTCACTGAAGAGCAAGGTCTCTGATACCTTCTGTGTCAGCTGCTCACCTTTTCAGCCTGGCCTGAAGAAGTGCTGTGATAGTTTAAAATGAGCTTTATTCTCTCACAAAATTGACTTGAAGCTATTTCCTTAGTAGCATTTATAATCTCTGTTTCTTCTCTCACATGCTAAAGAAGACATACTCTATACTGATGCTCTGTATGGCTGATCTCTGGGGAATGAGAGGGGATGGGGCGCTGCGTGGGGTTTTTTAGTTGTTTTTTAAAGTAACTGTCTGCTGTCTAAACAAACAGTTTCTTGTTATCCCTTTGTGTTGTATTATGTGGCCTGTGACTTGTGACCTCAGGCTGGGAAAAATGTCTGTTGTGACTGAAGATTGTCACGTGCATTGTCAGTAGCATCTTTGGCAAGTGGGAGGACTGCTGCAACCGCGTCTCCAACCTGGATCCATCTATGTTCCTGTGCGGGCTTTGGGGCCCTACCTGTGTCCCTGGAGTGCAAACCCCTGGGACAATGTATTGAGTTCCTTCTGTCCAGTGATCTTTTGGTCTCATTCACTCTTTTCTTTCCTTGGGCAGTAGGTGAGGGAGATGACTGACAGAAGCTGTTTGCCAGCTGTTGTAATTCCTTTTGGTAGCACAGTGTAGAAGAGTACCTTCTGTCATTTGCTGCTCCTGGTATCCCCTTTGGCTTTGAGTATTTTTCTGAGAATTTCAGGAATTGCCAGAATTCAGTTAATGCTCGTTTGCAGTTTGTTACCTCCCCAGTTAAGCCCTGGACTGGCCTAGGGTTTGGCTGTCTTTTGATCAAGAAAGTTCCCTCTTCCATGCGGTGGTTTCAAGATTACCCTGTGTGAATCAACAGTGTTTGTCTCTAGAAAGTTGTTTTAGAACTTCATCTCCTTGTTCATTCTTAGGAGGCTCTGTCTTCAGATTTAGCTACTTCATGAGAAAACTAATTTTATGAACAATAAGTTTTATCTGGGGGAAGAAAGGAATTTATTTAATTTGGGTAATAAAGAAGTGAGCAGTTTGTGAGAAAACAGTAAAGTCTGTTTCTTTCCCTAGCGTCTGTGTGGGTGTCCAGATGATAAAATGGAAATCTCTGATCATATTTGGTAAACTTCTGTGTGGATTGATTGCATGGGCAGAAATAGAAATTGAGTATAAATGGGCAAAGACAACTTCATAATAATTTGTCTGCTGTTGTAGAGCTGTTTCTTGGTAGATGTTCGTAGTGGTTTCATACTCCCCTATTTAACGGTAGTGTTACCAGTCCTGTCAGGGTTGCTTTTGCAGTTTTATCTTTCATAGTGTACCGATTTGTTTTTATAAGCAAATCAGACAATATTACCATGGTATGTGGGTTTTTTCCTTTTTTTCCTTTCTGTGCGTGGAGACCTCATAGCAGCCTTCCATTATCTGAACGGGGCCTACAGGGATAATGGGAAGAGACTCTTCCTTAGGGACTGTGGTGATAGGACAAGGGGTAATGGGTTCAAACTTAAACAGGGGAAGTTTAGATTGGATATAAGGAAGAAATTCTTTACTGTGAGGGTGATGAGGCACTGGAATGGGTTGCCCAGGGAAGTTGTGAATACTTCATCGCTGGCGGTGTTCAAGGCCAGGCTGGACAGAGCCTTGGGTGACATGGTTTAGTGTGAGGTGTCCCTGGCCATGGGAGGGGGCTTGGAACTGGATGATCTTAAGGTCCTTTCCAACCCTAACTATTTATGATTCTATAGCTGTTCGTTTGGTGGGTTCTCTCCCCCCCCCCCCCGGGTTTATGTACCCGAGACAAAACAGTTCAACACCAGAACCCAGGACTACTTATTTATTTAAAAAACAACATTATTTTTAAAATAAGAATAATTTTTTGTTCTTCTTTATTCTTCTGATTAACAAGATTTCTCCCCAAAAAGGAAAAATAAAGAGTAACTTCCTGTTCAGACTTGTCATCCAGTGAAGTTTTTGTATTTCTGTTTGTAGAGAAACTTTTTTAGCCAGTGTATATTTAATATTTTTCAATCTCTAGCTTTCTCTACAATCTTGCCTTCTAGATACTATGATTAAAACTTAAGTAGAAATAATAAATCATATATAGATTACCCCAAAGGTGGTAAACAAAAAAGGCAGCTTTATAAGCCACCTTCCCCCGCCCTCCATGTTTTGGCTGAGTTACAGTTTAAATCTTTCATATAAATATTCAAAAATTCAATTTACATTAGATAAATTTATATTTCACATTCAGTAAACTGATTTTATAGCATATTATCTGTAAAGTAGTAGATCTACTTACAGGTTACCTGTTTAAAAAAAAAAAAAAGCCACGCATGTGTTAGCTTTAGGCACTTCCACTGTACTTCTGCTTAGTTGTCATTTTAAGGACATTAAAGAATGCCGAGATCAAAAGCCAACAATTTTATTCAGAGCAAAGAGTTCAGTCTTCCTTTCCTGTCATCATTAGCTAGTCTCAATTTGTTTGAGAAGGGGTAAATGGACCTTATTAATTTGGTCAGTGCTCAGGGTCGTGCTTGCCAGCTGAATAAACATGAAAAGGAAAATAGATTTTATCTCCTAGTGGCTTTTCTTGGAATTTGAGAGGGGATGCTGCACTAATCATTCCAGAGCAAAATAGGTCATCTCTCTTGAAGTATTCTTTTCTTTCCCATGACTCCCATACTTCTAACAAATTATGTACCTGCAAATTGAATTAAGCACTGGATTTCCTACTACTTGTGCAAGAAGCTTAAGTCTGTAAAAATAAAATAATTTGTACCTTCTGAATTTGTCTTGTAATCAGGTATCACTGTTCCAGTTAATGAAAAGTTAAAATACTTCAAAGTGGTAAATTCCTGTGGCTTTTTAAATCTGATCTCACTTGCAGAAGTAAGTAAACCAAGAGATCAAAGAGAACTGTCGTACATTGATCTTTCTTTCTGAGGCTCTGCTTTTATAAATCCATAATGTTATGGAATGGCAAATGCAAGGCAAAATGTATCCCCTAGATACACATTAGCTTCAATTGTGCTAGAAACTGTGATTTGAAACTTGCTCACTCTCTGTGATTCATTGTCTTATGTGATCTGCAAAGGTGTGACTTGTGTTTTCTATTTAATTTTTTTCTTCCTCTTAACCCATGCTTGCTCAATATGTGTTTGAGGTGTATGTGTATATAAGTGAGAGCCTCCCTGCCCCGTCTCACCTTTATTATCAGAAGAATTAAAAAAGTAAAAAAAAAAAAAAAAAAGAAAAAAGAAAAACAGCAGCAGAGGATTGAAGTCTGAACGTCCATATATTTTGTACACTTGATGAATATCTGTTTTTACCCAGGATACACATATGAAAGAGTAGGTAACGGGTGATTTGACAGGATTAATTTGCAAGTGTGGCCATGTCTTCAAATAATGAATAACTTCACTGTTTCCATGATTAAAACTCGAAACAGATGATGTAATGGTAAAAATGTGCTAGAAGTGCTTGAACCTCATGCACAAATCTGGGCCGTTTTTTGGGGGGAGGGGCTTGTTATATGAATTATATTTCTTTAGTGTGTACACAAATTAGCTGCTTCCAGGGGCTGTGTTGCTTCTTTTGACTTTGATCTGAAACAAGTAAATACTGATTAAGGTAGATGAGAAATGTTTTATGACGCTTCTGTGCTTAGAATTATTCTACTTTATGCTGTACGTCAAGTGTAATATGGGTTCTATTTTGAAGACTTTAGAATAAGAATTTCTATGCCAATCTCACTTCCATCGTTCAGTGTAAGACTTCAGAGCGTAATCTCTTGAATAAAAGGTTATCTTCATCATTCTGGAAGTAATGTGGGATTTTTTCTTTGTTTGAGGATTCAGTGTCAGTTGGATTTTGAGTTTCAGTTATATTTGAAAGTGTGTACCAGAAAGATGTGTACCAGAATCCTTTCTCCTTTTGCCTTTCAGGTTCTGTGCATTAGCTCTTAAAGCTTTGAAGGACTAAATTCGTATTTTTAATGATGGCCAAAGAATGACAGCTTTTTGCAGCATAGAAGGATGGGGTTTTTGGGGGACGGAAGAAAATTCTGTGTATGAAAGTTATACTCTGAGCTTTTTCACTTTCCACTTTTTTTTTTTTTTAATCCAGCCTCTTTTCTTGTAAGGCATGTTTTGGTTTTTTTTTTTTCCCCTCTTTGATGGTCTATACCTTTGCAGGGGCTTGTCCTACCCAGTGTGTCTACATCATTCAGTATGAGGGCTGTTCACACAGAAGCTCACAGAAGGAGTCACAGTTTTAAATCATGAATCAAGCATTGTAACCCCAGCAATGCTGTCTAAGCCAGTAACACTTGTCCTGAGTTCAGGCATTTTCAGAGAACCTGTTGTCCAAGACTGTTGGCGTGAGGTCCTGGCATATGATTCCTAGATACTTGCTTGTCTAAGTTTTTGACCAAATCTGCCTGAAGTCAAATGGGGAAATGTGGGAAGAACTTTCTCTGTTCTGCCATTGAAGGTCTTAATAATAACTGGGTAATGGTATTTTGAGATATTGATGGTTTAATGGCTTGTTCTGAGAGCAGTCTGGGTACTTTGTTAAATATTCTGAAATACAGGCTTTTAAATACAAATTCTGGGAGCTGTGTGTCATCTGCACAATGTGAGCTTTCCTCTCTTAAGATTTGTGAGCAGGTGACTTTCTGATTCACCTGGAAAGTAATCAATTTAGGCCTGACTCATAATAGAGCTTGCAGTTGTTAGCAAAGGAGTGCTTAATAGCTTCTTTGCTTTGTCTTCATAGAATCATGGAATAGTTAGGGTTGGAAAGGACCTTAAGATCATCTAGTTCCAAGCCACCTCCCATGGCCAGGGACACCTCCCACTAAACCATGCCATCCAAGGCAATGTCCAACCGGGCCTTGAACACCAGCGACGGAGCATTCACAACTTCCCTGGGCAACCCATTCCACTGCCTCACCACCCTCACAGTAAAGAATTTCTTCTTTACATCCAATCTAAACTTTCCCTGTTTAAGTTTGAACCCATTACCCCTTGTCCTATCACTACAGTCCCTAATGAAGAGTCCCTTCCCAGCATCCCTATAGGCCCCCTTCAGATAATGGAAGGCTGCTATGAGGTCTCCATGCAGCCTTCTCTTCTTCAGGATGAAAACCCCCAACTTTCTCAGCCTATCTTCATATGGGAGGTGCTCCAGTCCCCTGATCATCCTCGTGTCCCTGCTCTGGACTTGTTCCCACAGTTCCATGTCCTTTTTATGTTGAGGACACCAGAACTGCACACAATACTCCAAGTGAGGTCTCAGGAGAGCAGAGTAGAGGGGCAGGATCACCTCCCTCAACATGCTGGTCACGCTTCTTTTGATGCAGCCCAGGATACAGTTGGCTTTCTGGGCTGCAAGTGCACACTGCAGCTGGCTCATGTTCATTTTCTCATGTTCATTTTCTCATCTTTTAAACAAGCTGCTATTAAAGGTAGGATAGGAACTATTAGGTAATTTGGTTTTGGTAATTCAAAAGAGGGAGCCATGGAAACCTTCCCCAGAAAGGTTTGACTCTCCATAAATCTAGTGCTTCAAGACTGTAAAAAAGTGGTCAAATAATTGCAAGGAATATTTAGGTCTTCGCATTTCGAATTATCTGTAAAATTTTGATATTTGCACTTTATAAATACAAGATAGCATACTGATTTTCAGTTTTCCACGTTTGTGCCATGGCTCACCTACTGTAACTTGTTCCATGCTCATATGCTAGCTAACATTTATTTCTGATTTCTGAATACATAGGGATAAACCATTGGTACTACTTAAGCTTGTGTGATAGTGAAACTAATACAAGGTCATGCTACTAGACCAGCAGACTTAATCATTATAATTTTTCTTTTTTTGACTGTAATGTGAAGTTGTAAAAACTCCTGAAATCTACTGGACTTTATGGTTAGTGGTGTCCCTGACAGTAAAGCTTGTTCTGTCCAGAGGGTTGTACTTTGTGTGCCTGACATAAATCTAAAATTGCTAGGTGAGATATTTGTTAATGAATGAAGCCCAGAATGTTGTGGTTTTGGAGCTAATGTGAACCTAACAGGAAGACTGATTCCAGAATATGTTGTCTAAATGCCAAGGTGTCTTCAGTTAGTGTGGAAGGGAAGAGTGTGGTGGTTCCTCTTCCCTTGTACCTATAGAGAAACTCACACACGTGAGTTATGGTTGGAAGGTAGGAGCAAAGCACATATAAGAGTATTAAGTTTACGAATTGTTTCTCCAGTACCTTGCAAACTTTTACCTGAAATTTCTTTTGAGTCGGATTTAGGACTTCAGCAAAGAAAGGAAGAAGGGAAATACCTTCAAGATATGGTGACTTGGTGAATTTTAAGGATCTTTTTTTCATAATCTCAAGGGTACCAAAACTCCGCCATTTCTTTTTATAATATCCTTAAGTATGATCTTTCTCTTATCCTGATCTCTGGCTTTCCCTGATGCAGTCTTCTGAAGACTCTTGGTGAGATCTCTGATGCTGAAGTAGGACCAGACAGCAATACAAACATCCCCCTTCTGTTGGCAGCACCTACTTTTTCTCTGGGAGGGATGTGGATAGGTGCCACAAAGATCCAGTTGTGCAGACTAATGTAGTCCAGAGCTTGGGGATGAGAATGTGCCTCTCTTGATCTGGGTTTTAGACAAGGAGCGTAGTGTAGATTTTTCCTGAAGTTAAATGGTGGCTTGAAATGAGAGGAGGAAGTGACTGGATAGGTTGAGCATTTTATCTTTTGTTTCTTTCATTCTTCAAGTCTTTACATCCTTGGTGATGTAGCTGTCCAGTCAGTGTACTGTCTGGGCTTGGTTTTCCTGCTCTGCTCTCAGAGAATTAGAAGGGAGCAAGGGGTCTGCCTTTCTCTAATAACCTCAGTCGTGATCAGCTGTTAAGTAACTTGATGATCACTTACAGGCTGAGCAACTAGTAAGATGTCACTTGTGTTCAGTCTGCTATTTTTGTTGACTCTTGTCTTATCTGAAGTAGCTGGAATGCTTCCCTTCTCTGGAGTCAGACAGGTCGCTTTGCAAGGCAGATGCAACTGGAAGAGCATGGTGCTGTTTGAGCAGTTGTCTTTTGGATGAATCAGGCAGAGGATAACTGTCAACTGAGACTAGCTCAGGATCCTCAAGCTTGTGATTCAGCAAAGGTTGTGATGCTGAGTTTAATGCATACACTGGTGATCAGGCATCTTAAGGTTTTCTGACAACATTTCATCTCAGCAGATGATTGTTCTTCTGACTGAACCGTATACTGGCTTAGAAGACTATTCTTTCAGTAGTGATGTAAACTCCACCTGACTGCTGCTGTGAAGACACACGCTGTCCATCTGCTGGCTGGCAAGTACTGCAGGTTCACTGTGCTGCATGTTGAACATCTCAGCCTATCTTTCAGCAGTCTGTTCCTGAATATTTCTAGAACTTCAACTAAATGAGCAGAATGGAAAAGAAATTTGACGCCAGATTTCTATATTGTGCTTTGTTATAACAATAAGTGGTTTACAGTCTGTGTGTCAGAAACAGCATACCCTGAAGTCATTGTTCGGGAGGTAAAACACCCGACAATGCCAAGTGACATGAGACATCAGTATGACATTATGACAGCAGTAAAGAGAAGCGTATTTGCAGTACAGAATGTAGAACAGTGAAGACTCAAATGGTAAGGTGATAGTGGAAAAAAAAATCTAAACACTGAGGTTTGCATTGCTTCATTCCTGGTTCTTCTTTGCTAACACTGGCCTTAGGCTGTTTCCTTTCTTATACTTAGACCACTTCCAGTAGACTAATTTCTGTAGTCACAGAATCATGCATGGAAGCACCATGGGTACTTACGAAGACGTGTGCCAAAGAGCTTGGATGCGGTAGAGGGTCCTGACAGAAGCGGGCTACCTGAATATAAATGGGAGATAAATGGGCTCAAATCAGGCAGGCTGGTAGGGGCAGAGTTGCTTTTTCCTTCCTGTCATTACTTCTTCCCTTCAGGCACCTGTTCAGTTTCTTCCCTCCCTCCCATTTTGGGGAAGGTTGTGAGTATGGGAACTCTGAACCAGGAGCCTGAGCTAAGGTGTTAGGAACTTCTAAAGGTTACTATTTTTATGAAATGCTGTTACAGAGGAAATACTTGTGTTAGTTTTGGCTTGCTGTTGAGTCAGGATTTCTGACAGGGCTGTATTTCTTAACGAGGCTATAATGTGTGTTTGCAACTACAGCATGGGAGTAGCCTGGAAGAGATTTATGTACTTTCTCATTCTTCAGCAGTCAGTGCTGGAGAGCCTGTTGTTTCATGTTATTCTTGCATGACCTCCTAGTATGCCAGCACTGTGAAACAAGAAGCTGTAGGAACGAGTGTTCAACTGACAGTGTTTGTATGGGGCATGAATAAATGTGGTGTGGCACTTTGGGTCTTGCCACATGCATACAGTTCTACATGTTTCTTTACATCTGCAAAAAAAGATGCAGCAGTAGTATTATTGGGAAGAGTGTGGCTTTGGGAATGTAGGCTGCCTGCCTGAATGTAAAGGACAATTGAGTGTGGTTATATTTCTTAAAAAATAGATGTTAGTTACACTAGTTCCTATATGATTTTGTGAAATGAGAGCATGCATGCAAACTGCATTTCCTTTGTTGGAAAAGCTTGCCAAGGTTGCTTAGTTTATTGTCTTTGGGCAGTCTAGTGTGCAGTTGTTACAGGAAAGAATTCTGGATCCTATATTCCCTGGATGAGCAGGAGCACTAAGTGCTGTGGAGGCGGTAGTCCAAATGAGTAGATCCCTAACTGGAATCTGTATCCCATGGTTTATGGGACAGTTGGGCTTTATGAAAGGGGTGTTGAAGTGTTTGGGATTGATTCCTTCCTTGGGAGGAATGTGCTGCAGAGATGTTGCATGGAGTTGCTCCCTGCAGCTTCAGTAGGGTATACTGTTGATCAGTTACATGCCAGTAGTCTTCAGGAAAAACAAATTTTGAAGCTGAACTCTGCCAAATCTTTATTCTATTGAAATTACATTCTCAAACATTATTTTTTTAACATATAAAATAGGTGTGTGTTTTTTTTTTTTTCTTCCCAAATGGGCTTTATCTTGGAAACCACTAACTAGTGTATGTAAGTAAGGGAACATTTAAGTCTTAGCCAGAGGAAGCTTAGTGAATTGCTGAAAGTAATAATTGTGGGGTAGCTTTGAAGTTCAAAGTTGTTTGCTCTAT
Organism: Myiopsitta monachus; assembly: GCA_017639245.1. Taxonomy (NCBI): domain Eukaryota; kingdom Metazoa; phylum Chordata; class Aves; order Psittaciformes; family Psittacidae; genus Myiopsitta; species Myiopsitta monachus. The sequence goes on from CM029941.1 coordinate 23,042,415, forward strand.
TGGCTGCATGCTACTTACTGGGGGTGACTGTTACCAATCACTTTCTGAAATTTCCATGCAAATAAAGACAAGGTAACTAGGAAACCAATTTGTGTATCCGAGTTGCTCTGGTTATCCTTAACAACTTTTGCTGTATATTTATTCTAAATTCCAAGAGGGGAGTGCGTCTTTCCTAGTGAAACAAGCAATTCTGGAGAATCATTACAGCTTCTATCTCTCTCTGTATCTCAGGAAAGGACCCTGTTTGCCATTTTTACTCTTCTGGACTGCTGGGGTCCTTCTGGGAAAGTAAGTTCATGAATGTTGAGTATTGAAGGAAAAACCTTTAGAAGCATGTCCTCCTTTGCTGGGAATGGGCTTTCTGAAAAAATGAATGATTTCTAGAGAAAATTCAGCAGATAAGTTTTGGAAAAAATGCTGGAAACCCCCCCTTGATGGGTTATTTTGGTGTGTGGTTTTGGTTGGCTTTTGTTTTAAAAAATAAATATTGCTCCAGTAACGAAATGACAGAACTAGAGCTTGAATTTCCTTGTTACTAGCTTTGCTGCTTTGTTCTCTGATGAAGTGAGTTTAAATACTCTTGATCCAAGTGAAGAGTAGGTTTCTGGAGGGATACACTGACCTCAATACTGCAGTTTTTCTTGGGGTTAAACCTGGATTTTGGCTTTAGATAATGCAATGTTTTCTTTTTTGTGGAATAGTTTTATTTAATGATTTTTACATTCAGTGTTAAAAATATCCTGTTACTAGAGCAGTTGAACATCACTAGAAAACTAGGTTAACTCCCACAGTGGTACTTAGTCACACAAATCATAAATTTCAAAGCTTTTAGCAGTGCATCCTTTTCCTTGTGGACTCTTGTTACTATGGCTTAGCAAGATTGTTTTACTTGCCATTCAGGATATAGTTTCCTGGATTACAGTCTGCTACTTATCAGAATAAAGTAATTAAAATGAAGTGAAGCTGTACTTTATGTGATACAGATATATCTAAACCAGATGCTATTTGTATATGTGGATGAAACTAATGAAGTTGATTTGAAATAGTCTCTCATCTCATTTTAGACACTTCTGAACTGCTTCTCCTCCCTGTACTTGAGAAAGCCTGAAAGAAGCTGTTTTGGGCCTTTTTTGTGTGTATGACATAATGATTTATGTCAGCACATCAACTATTTGAATAGAAAATGGTTTGTTTCCAGACAACTTTGACTCTGAATGCCATCATTTTTAGCCTTCTCATCCCTTACAGTGGTTTGAGTACTTTTAAATAAAAAAGTCCCATTTTCAAATCTGTGTTATGTCTTTTAGAGACTTCAGAATTCTAAACACCTGGCAGATTTCTAAGTCATAGAAAGGGCAGTATCTTTGCCTCCTAATAGCTATAGTTTTCAGTTTTTGGAGTTTTAAAAATACTTCTGCATTTCAAAGCTCCAGTGTAAAATTACTGTAGTCTATAATATCTATTGGACTATGTGTGATTTAAAGCTTTCAACATTGACTTAGACAACTTTTTTTTTTGTTTTATGAAAGATGTGGGGTCCCATTCTTTTGAATGAGACAATGTAACCCTGAGAATATAGGATGTGGTATGTTGCTGAGTTGAAGTGAGGGTGCAAAGCTGATTTGCAAGTTGGTTAAAAGGCATAACAGTCTATGTTGCCTTAGAGACATGAAGAGTCCTAGTAGACCTGATAATTGGAGAGGGGTGTGTGTGTATGTAGTGGTTGTCGTGCTTTTGACAACACTCTCCTTTCGCTAGTGGAAGTGCAAAAAATGTCAAAATAAGACTCAATACAGTGTGAAATATCATGGGTAGAATTACACTTAGTTGTTTATGAAATTAGGTTACTTCAGCAAAATAACATTAGAAAACCCTTCTAATTCAGATGTTACTGCCAAGTTGCAGACATTGTAGGGCTTCAATGCTAAGTCTTACACTCTAGACGTGTTAATGAAACTTGCATTTAATTTCTTATGAGATTCATGTTGATATCAAAGTAATCAAATGTTAGAACTTAGTATACAACTAATCCTTGTAATTTAGAAAGTTCTAAGTGATACTGAACTTTTAGGATAGTGTATACAACTAATCCTTGTCATTTAGAAAGTTCTAAGTCATACTGAACTTTTAGGAAAGTGTATATAAGTCTCTGAGGTGATAATGATCTATAAATAAAACTCTAATAGCCATAAAAGTAAATCTTCTGTTAATTTTAGGTTTTCTACATGAGGGTGAAGAAACCAGAGCAGCTATAAACTGTTTGTAAAGACAAACGCAGTCATTGTTTTAACTTGGACAGTTTTTACATGCCAGTCTGTTTTGTGCTCTTCTACACATATATAGTGATGTCTCTTCTTTCAGATATATTGTGTGATTTCCCTGTCTAATGGAATTTAATACAGGGTTTTTTTAATCTAAGTAGGCATCTTTCCTTCTCCCAGCCATCAGTGTCATTGTATTAAATAGCTACCTATTTAATTGGAAAAGCCTGGATAAAAATACCAAGATGAGCGAGGATGAGCCTAGTTAATTATAGTAGATTTTACAATGAGGATATTTAGAATGTGTGGGCAGTTTCTTGTTTAGATTACACAAATAATTAAAAAAAGGGGTGTAGTACATAAAATTGTCCCTTATTGCCTTTTTGGTTATATTCTCACATGGTCTTAATGGTATTTCCTAATTGTAATACTTCTGAAGTTTTCAGGCAAAAAAAAAAATCTTCCTTGAGCCAGATAGCATTAATAAACACTTATGGTAATGATAGACCTGGGTAAATTGTCTGAGACTAATAAATGGCATCTGACAGAAGATGTGAAATGCAATGGAGGCACTTAAAATTATGAACATGGTTCTTGTTATTGTTCTTAATTACAGATCTCTCTCTGCCAAATGCAAATTGGGTTGTGCTCTCCCTTCCTCAGATACACATGCCCTTCTGATATTTTTTGCTAAAAGGCTGAAGAGACTACAGGAAAAGCATCCCAATCTGAATTTTCTATTAGGCATCTAGGGTAAAACTATAAAGCCATGAAATGCCTTATTCTGGTTCACTTTCAAAACAGTTCAGGAAAAGGTTTTTTCATGGCAGCTATTGTTAGATAGCTGCGCATGGTATCTTTCTCAGCACTAAATGGGAAGAAAGAGATCAAAAACCCCTTGTCTGCAAGGTCTCTTGTGGCGAGGCTGCATTATTTAAAAACTTAGCATCATGTTAAAGGCAAACTCAGGGAAAACCTCTGTTTTCTGGAACTGTGTATGCTGCTTGTGAAGGTTAATTAAAAAATACAAGGAGATACACCTACTTGCTAATTATTACTAATTTGTGCTCAAGTACACACATGCACATGACTGATACATTGATCAAGTAAAACATTCCTTGTCTAAATCAGAATGTAAATTAACAATGCAACCCCTTCACATAAATAATCTTGCTTTCATCTTGCATTGATTTATGGATCAACTTCAGCCCTATTACATGCTGAGAACCTTTTACTCCAAGCTCATTTCATCATGGGTTTCTCTCTTTTGTTTTGTACCTGCCTTGCATAAATGTGTAGTGATTCCCTTTGGTATGTTACTCCTAAGAAAAGTGATGCTGGATTTGAAGCTTTATATGGCAAAATGGATTATTTAATATTTTCATAGTCTAAATAAGTAATAAAAAATAGATTTTTTTTTTCTTACTGTGTGTAAAGGTTATGTCTCTCATTCTTAAAATAGAGATACTTGTGTACTGCTGTAGCTGGAGTGCCTGTTTACGCTTAACAGTGCTTGGTAGTGTTTATTAGAAAGCTGCATTACAAATGTGTTTTCCATTAGTCAGAGGAATAAGCTGACGAGTAGGAATTCCGTAAGTCACTGAGTAGGTGCATTAAATGCTGCATTATGGTCAAGAATCTCTCACTGTGCTTGGAGTGGCAGTTGTTCAGGGTGGCTTGTTATGGGGAGCTGGTCAGTGGAACAAGGAATGTTTCACCTTGCATTTTTATTTTTAATTTCACCGTAACTGAGGGAAAAGTGAGACCTAATTGAGCATGGATGGAGCAGATAGACTTGAATAAACAATTAGTTTTCTGAGGCCTTCAGTGCGATAGAATAAATGAAACCTTTATAGGTAGTCTAGGAGCTTATTGGTGAATGTGAAAGGAAATGGATTTTATAAAGAACTAAGCTGCTTTCACTTCATTAGTATTCATGGTGTAACAACCCCCCCACTTTCCAGAGATATATATTCTCCTCTGAAATATTTTTTTTCATGAGGCGAATGATGATGGTGTCAACAGCTGATGAAGATGAATAGGTCTTTCTTACGTATTTCAATTTTTATTTTTTTTTTTTTTTGCAATTGAAAGTGACTTTGAAGGTTCGTTTTACTGAATTTTCATCCTCCTAGTTAAAGAGCCAGGAAAAGTCTTTCTTAAAAACCTGTGTATGAGCATTGAAAATGTTTGAAGTAAGGTATGCATGTGGATGCCTGCACGTACACGGTGTATAAATACATATTTTCATGCATTTGTCATGGTTTTCTTGTGTGTTAAAAAGGGTCATTAAAATAATTAAGGGTGAAAATTCTGCCTGTAGTGTCTAGAAATATCAAAGTTGTTTTTCCATTTGCTGTGTGGCTAATTTCTCCTTTCATTGAGATACTAAAGAAATACTCAGTGTGGCTATTTCAATATTTTTCTCTACAGCAGAGTATAGCGCACAGTGTTGATAATGTTACTAATAGCTCTGCATATGATAGCAAGAAAATGAAGACAGTCATACAATATTAAAGAACAAAAATCTGCCAAGAGAAGAGACTTTATGCAAGACTTCTCTTGGCAGTTTTCTGTAGGCTGGAAATGAAGTGTTGTTTTTTGGGTTTTTCTTTTCATTTGTTTGTTGGGTTTTTTTTGTGTGTTTTTTTTTTTTTTTTGTGTGTGTGTGTGTGTTTTTTCTGTGTTTTTTTTTTTTTTTTTGTCAGAAAGCATGGAAATACTACTTTGGGTCACGTAATCATATTTTCATTTAAACTTATTTACATTTGGTTCCTAGTGTTTCAGCTGACAACTTGATTCTCTCTTCCAGTTCTTAGCAGTAGGTAAATCGGTGAAAGCAAAACACCTCTGAAGTATGTGCTTTGTGTTAGAAAGCTGTGATTTCTGGAGCGCAGTCTGCATGCCCTTCAAAGTAGTGCCTGCATAGGGCGTCTGGCACCACTGCTTCTCACTGCCAGTGGGCCTGCCGGAAGGAGGATGACTGCTGAAGTGCTTGTGCCAGTGCCTGCGCCTTAAACCTGCAGCGTCCTGTCATTCCCAAAATGTTGGCGGGGGAGGGGGAGGCACTTTTTTATTGCTTAATGCTGCAAGCATGCGGGTTTCCAGCTGTTGTCTCTTTTTCCCAGCAAAGGTGTTTCCCAGGCCCTGGCAGCCATTCCGCGGGTTTGGGAGGTGGGTTGTGTCCCTGGTTTCCTCCCTAATGGCAGCGGGGGCTGTTTGAGCAGCTTTCTGCTGGCTTTCCCTTGCTGCCTCCCAGCTACTCACTGGGTCTTTTGCAGTGGGTAGATGTGGCAGTAGTTACTGACAGCAAATTTCAACACTACGAAACACTTTTTCCTGCCAAGATGGCTAGCAGGACGGGGACAGGAAGGGAGTATCCTTCCTGCTGCATAGTGATGGCACGTACTACTGCACATCTGGGCAGCAAAGGGTGGGTTTTCTTTTTTTATCTTCCTTTGTCCGATTCTTTTTAATGTGTGGAAATGAAGGTGAAATGTGAGTGTGCTTCCTGATGCTCGGGCAGTGCTCAGAGAAGCTGTACCTCTACAGAAAGGGGGACTTTTTTCTAGATGGTACACTTAGAGCAGTACTGAGTGGGTTGGGCAGACGCCTCGAGCCCTACTCTCTGTTTTCAAGATTTTTGGGATTAAATTACCAAACAAGCTTCCTTACAGAATCTATGTTGAGTCTAGTCCCTGTGCATGTTTCCTAGTAGGGCTGACCTGCTGAGCTGCTGCCGCTTCACCCTGGCTCTGACTACTCTTGGCAGTTTTCTGTAGGTTGGAAATGAAGTGGGGTTTCTATTTAATGATTTTTTTATCCCCCCTTGTCAGCAGCAAAGGCTTTTGTACATCATGTACATTCCTGAGAAGATTCCTATGTGACTGTTAGATTAAAAAGAAAGTCTTGATGCTGCCATCGAGTGACCTGTGTGATCCCCTTTAACCATGAACTGAGCTATGTCTACATGTATCTATTTAGAACTCTGTTCTGGTTTTTGACTCTTGTTGTATGGCCTTACATGAGATCTGTAAAACCTGCTCTTAGTTAATCTTTTGCTTCATGTTCATTAAAGGTGGGTGAATAAGTCCAAGGAGACTTAAGGCAGGCCGAGTTGTTGGAAGCAGTGTCTTCAGTACAAATACTGCTCCCTTTGTTTCCTGAAAGGATCAGTCTGTCTATCCATCAGTGTGCAGAGCCAGCACACAGGAGCCTTTCAAGAACTGAAGAACTGAACAAAACTGTTCCATCTTAACTGGGGTAAAGTAATAATTGGCTCAGACATCAGTGTGCATGCATATTTATAGGCCACTTCTTGGCCTTGTAGAACAGTGTGAAGGCTGTGCTTCATTTTCTGTGCAGTCATGTGTAAATGTGTTTGTGAAAAAGTGTTGAATGCAAGCTGGTTTGGGTTGGTGATTTGTTTTGGTTTTTTTACACAGCTGTAGCTGATTCTTCGTGTTTCTTTGAGATTTATTTATAATTGACCAGAGGTCAGATTTATTTTCAAGAAAAAAATGCAACTGTTTTGAAGGCAAAATTACCCATTTCACACCAATTCTAGAAATGCAACAAAGTAATGTGGGTATAATTCTATCGATCCTAATAGAATTCTTAAAATATTTCTACTACCTAGGGAATGATAAGAATATGCTATAGAAAGGCATCATAATCTTTGTTTGCTAATTCTGTTTACTTATACATATATTCATGTATTCAGCATAATAAACTAGGCAGTTTTGAACAGTGACTTTAGGTTTAGGTATTGTGTTTGTGTGGTGTAAAACTAATAAAATGGTTAGAGGTGACACTTTGTGAACTTCAGAGCTTTGCAAGACATTTCTCTTCTTTACCTTGGTAAGGGCACATTTGCAGTGTCAGCTGCAGGTTGCATTCATATGTAAATTGAGAGTTGCTGTATGAATGATTAGCAAATAATAATCTGACTGTAAACAAGATCTCTTCTACCTCTTATGCTTTTCCTGCAACTGGGAGTTGACTTATGTTCTGTGTCGTAGCTGACAGGCTGATGTCCCACTGAGGAAACTGGAGGTCATGGAGGAAAGTGACATAGTCCGAGGCTCAATGTCTAGAGCAAGAATGACAAATGTCATTCAACTGGGGAACTAGCAAGGTCTTCCAGCCAAAGCTGAGGGAGAGTGGAAAGGCAATGCCAAGTTTAAGAAATGTGTGAAGTGTCTTTGTCTACACATTATCTTTGGCTTCTTGAAGTGGTGCTAGTTTTTGGAGAAGTGTTTACTTTTATCTCTGTGCAGAATTAGGTTATTTGTGATTCTCTGTTTGGCAAAGCAGCGGCTGCTCGGAGAGCTGTGAATATTCAGAATAATCGCACAGTTCTCTAAACCTTACTCAAAACTGGGGTGGGTTAATATTGCTGTAGGCAGAGGGAGTAGAGAATATTACTACCCTCAGCTGATTGAATTGGAGCTGCTAATGATATTGTTCAGCTGCTGGATTTGATCCACATTCATGGAGATTCCAGTGTATCCCCAGATTACTCAGGTTACAACCCCAAGCTGGGTCTTTCGAAAGCTAATGTTGCTGTGACCAAAGCAATGGAGCTGCTCCTCACAGAGGAGAATTGTTGCAGGGTATGTGTTGGAAATCCGTTTACAACTCTGCTTGTGATGGTATTCAGACCTCTTGGGCATCTACTCTGCCCCATTGTAGCATTTCTCTCACGTCTAATTTAGTTCAACTGAATTGTCATCAAGCATTTGGAGTAGCTGAAGTGCAATATGCTCTTAATTGGCTAAAATGCCTTTTTTTTTTTTTTTGACAAATTGTAAGATGCTTTTGAAAAATAAAATCCTATCCTTTAATAAGATCATATCCAGTGTTGCTGTCTGTGTCAGTGCAGATGATCAAAACTCATGTATCTGTGCCAAGTGTAATGAGACTTGGGGAGAATATTTAAGTGTTAAAAACATACTTGTACCTCATACCCAGTTCGAGGAAGTTTGTATAGTTTACCTCAAAAAAAAGTGCTTTGCTGGGCTATTATGTTCCAGCATTTGTGCTTAAAATGCTTGCAAAGGAGCCAGATAGAGAGGCAGCGTGCTGAGAGGAGCTCAGTGTAAGTAACGTAATGAAACAGATTGATTTATGTTCATAGCAGTCTGCTTTGCTACAAAGGGTCAATTGCTGTTGAACTAGTGGTGGGTCTTAACTGGCCTTAGAAGCATGCTTGCTTTTGGCATGGCTTATATCTGGAGATGCAGAAAACCAAAGGGGTTTGTTGGGTGTATGAAGCCATGCTCCTCTTAAGTATTCAGCTTCGTAACAATGAGAGTTTTTACAGAACAATGAAATATCTCTTCACTACTAGGTAGGCTCCAATACTTTTGTCGACACAGGACTGGAGTGCAATGCTTTTCGTTCTCACTTTTTTTACATTTGGATAGGTATGATGCGATTTGGCCTATTTGATGACAACATACTTATTAGTAGAATTTTATTTTGGGACTTACAGTTAGTAATGAAAACAGCTAAGCAGTAGAAGTATGCTGGATATTTTCTGCTTTCAGTGCTCTGTATATGAGAGATTTTGGGTGTTATCTCTCTTTTGGATTGGTGCCTGACTGGGGGAGGCTTAAAATGGGTGACAGCACATAGCCTTTTTATGGAAACTTCAGGATTTAATGTAGATATACAACATGACCTAAGGTAGAGTTGAGTTGTGCAGTGTTTAAGGGGAAGAAATTAAAATGCTTAATAGTACATCTTTGTTCATATTTGTAAGACTGAATATTTGCGCTGTTTTCCCAGTTTCTGCAGGAAATAAGAGTATTGCCTGTGGAGTGATTAGGAGAGTTTGAGGATGAAATATTTTGGATGCTAAAACCGTAGTGGGTGTTTCAAGAAAAGGAGAAGCTGAGAAGATGAGTTCAGTTCTAATTTCAATTATTTTTTTTATTGAAAAAAAAAAGTCCATGTTGCAACAAATCTCAACAGCTCACAACAGCCTATTTTCCTTATCCTAGTGTTATCAGTGTGATTGTGTTATCTTAGCTTCATTCACCTTCTTGTACTGTGGATTTCTTCTCCTGAAATCCATTATTTTCTTTCTGGCTGCCTCACACCTCATTATGTACTCGGCTCAAATTGTACTTCTAAACACTGATACTAGGTCTTATTTTGAACTGGTTGTCATGTCCTTAATGTGGGCTGACATACTTGATATGACTACTTGATGATATAATTACCAAGCAGAGAATTCATTCTAGCTGTAGAATAAATGCACCATGGTAGACAGCTGGATTTAATGCTACTGAGGTTTTTAAAAACATGAAGATAATCCTTTCTGAGTAGGTGAGCTGTTACGAGTCCATGGCTAGTACTGTGTGAGAATAATTTTATTTCCTTTGGACAAAGGTACCTGACTCTATTCACACAGAAAATGAATAGCTTCAAAATTTGGGGATGGGAGATTTGGGAACAAATTGATTCCTGCATAATAGGAGGAGACTGTCAATCAAATTCAATCCATGTTACTATAGGATCTTTAAATCAATGTGTAAAGTCTGTGATAAGGATATTTTGATTATTCTGTTCTATGTAATTTTTAAGCTGCTTGCCTTTAATGGTACTGTCTGTTCCTTTTTGTAAAGGTGGGGGGGGGGGTGGGGAATAGCATTTATGTGAGAGCCATTACCTCCTAAATTTTACAGTGCTTCTGTAGAAATTCATCGTACCTACAACATAATCAGGCAGGGGTTTTATTTCTGAAATGCATGGAAAATGGATTGGAAGAAATTAATTTTATAGAACGGTACATTCTGCATAGCTTGGAGTTTGGCATGTATTTTTTGTCTTTCAAAGTGCCTTTGCTGGAAAGGAATTATTCTGTATTTAATGTTGGGGGAGGGAGCATTTTTACATAAGTTAACTACCCATGCATTGTGAATATTAACAGCAGAGACTGGTGGTGAGATGTGTACTGATTAAAAATCCCTGTCTAAGGAGCCTGTATACACTGGATGGCTAACTTAACTCCCTTTGTTCTGTAGATACAGGGCAATCAAATCTACTTGCTTTCATATACTTTGTGTTAGCTGTTATGGGTCTTTGAAGTAGTGACTTTCAGAAGTAACCTCTCAAATTCTTTTATTCCTCCACCCTGCAATGCCCTAGGCAAGTGGGGAAAACTGTCCTCTGTTATCTTATTGCTCCTTAAGTCACTATGTTTCCTTAAAAAGAGTGTGGAGAAAAGCGTGTGCTTGCATTCGGGGTGCAGTAATGTAAGACAGTGGGCAAAGCATGTGATAGCCAAAAACTTAGAAGTATAACATGAATATCTGCCTGTTGGAAACTCACTGCAGGGATACAGCTATTTTATTTCTTGCAATTTGCTGTTAAGCAAGTATCTCTCTCTCTCTCACACACACACACACGTACATGCACACACAAGGTGCAACCAACCAAGCCCTGGTTCTCCTGTTGTGCTTGTATGCCATCCAACATCGAACACATGTCCATATAGCTGGAAAGCATGAAGTAAATACCAATAGAGTATTTGCCCAGCCACAATTACCTGATGCGCTGAGTAGAAGCAGCTTGAGTAAAATCACTTAAAATATATCTGGTAAAATTTCAGCTGCCCTCATTCTTCAAGATACTTGCTTTGATCTTGTCTTGTGACCAACAGTGCCCCATCTGTACCTGATCTCACACACAAGCTGAACTTCTATTACTTTCAGGTTTACAAGAGGTCTTTCCAATAAGTATTAACAAGTTTGAATAGATCTTGCTATAATCTTATTTAACAGAAGTAGGTAATGTCATTTTTGGCTGAATTTAACTATTTTGTGTGATTTGAATGTGTGTGATGTTGCACCTCTTCAGAATCGGCTGTGTATTCCAAGGAAGCAGCACCTAATAAAATGTCTTCTGTTGATTTCTCTTATACGGACTGGAGTGCTCTGCTTGGCATGAGAGGAAGGCTCCTCTGTTGAGAACAGAAAGCCTCTTAATCTACTGCATAGGTTCTTGCTTGAAGTAAGGCCAGAATGTGGGCTAGAAAACCCATCTGGGTCAAATCGGTTCATCTAGCTGTCTGTTCTTTGAGAGTAGCCTGAGAAGTTTGCTTAGAGCTTGCAAGCCTGGCTACTTTATGCCAGTCCCTTTCCCTCGTATTTCCACAGCATTCGCAGAGTTGTCTCAAGGCTGTTTAAGGGTCTAATTCTTGTCTAATCTTCTTGGTTTACTAAAACAGCAGTTACAATGTACAGACTCCTTTAAAATACACACTGTACATGCTATAGATCTAATTTTGCCCTTTGGAAGGAAAAGTGAGACTTGGGATAGCTTCCAGAAATACTTTGTTGATATATGTGTAATTGTTTCCATAAAGTGGGTGGAGTTGGCCATCAATATGAAAATGTTAACTCTCATATTTCCATGCTGTTTAATTGTAGTGCTAGACCCTGTAATGTCTTCTGGTATAGTTGCTTCCATGACGGGGTGGAAGATGACAGTTCCGTTGTGTAGACTTAAGTGTTCATGTGGAGGGAGCTTAGTGCATTTGTTGATTTTTTAAATTTTTTCCCCTCTCTTTTTGATGTTTGAAGTTTTGATGAAGCTTATGCCAGAAAACAATGTGGTTGTTTACTTTGAAGTGTGAAGCTGTTTTAAGAAAGTACATGAATTTTTGCCAGTAACTCACCTAAAGCCTTGATTGGATCATGTTGTTGTCAGATGCTTGGAGTCGTTTGGAATGCAGCATTGAACGTTTGTTGCTGTCCGTCAGTCAGTGAGCAGTTTGAGTATTTTCTTGCAGACCTCTGTGAAAGATTCACAAAATAATGTTCCTCAGAAGCAAGCTGTTGTCAGTCATTTCCTTTTTAACTGATTTGTGAGTTCACCTCATGAGGTATCTTGGTGCTTGGAAACAGAAATATTTGTGATACACCTCTGTTTGTGAAAGATAAATAACAACAATGGTTAATTACATATTATTTATGACCCCAAACCCTCCTAAGTTAGGAAGTTGCTAAAGGCATGGGCTGTGAGTTCATCAGTTACTTCAGTGTCTGTCATGAACATGAATTAGTCTTAATATGCTGAAAAAGCAGATTCAGAAATTGTGGTGTTTCTTGATGCTTTAGAAATGTGTGTCTACAGACGCTTCCAATAAGCTGCAGATTTGATCTAAAAAACCCAAGCCCCAAAATACTAACTATCATGAGATATTAAATACAGAGGAAACTCTAAACATGGGATTTGAAATGCTTTGTAGGAAGTAACAGTGGTTTTGCTGTGGGATTAATTTTTTTGTTGATCAGAAATTGGCTTCACTGTGCATCTTCATTAGTGACCTTGACTCCTTCCTTTCAGTGAACAGAGAGGAAGAAGCAGTCAGGTATGCAGGTGGTAATGCAGGTTGCCTGACTGATAAGTCTCAGCACATGAACTGTGAAAATCTGAAAGACTCTGATGAGCTTGGCTTCCTGAAGAATTTAGAAAAAGAGTTATGGTTTAAATGTTATAGAATAACATTTGAGCCACTTGCAAAATAGTGGCACTGTGCAACTGTACCGATTTGAGAAGAATGCCTGCAAAACTCTTTATACTTTGCTTACTCACATCCCTGCTCGTTTGCTGTATTTGCTCACTTGCTTTTTGTTTTGTTTTTGTGAATTTAATCAAATATTAAGGAATTCAATGTATTGTGAAAACCAGACAGCTAAAATGTTGTATAGGAATGATGACAGGAACAGAATTTGAAGAATAAGGATCCGTATTTAGGCTTATTTCAAAGTCAGTATGAATGAATCCTTGTTTTACAAACTGATGTGTTTCCTTAGACCGGGCAGCTGTTTGCGCTTTGCTGGTGGAACAGTGCCATCTAGTGACTGCTCACATAGAGCTGGGGAGAAATTGTCAAGGGGAAAACGTTGGTGAGAGCAGATTGCATAGATTGCAAGGTCAGATGGTTCACAGCTGTAAAAAGACAGCTTGGTGTAAGCTGAAGTCTGATCCCTTGTACCTTGAGGTGGAGCCACTGCCAAAATGGTCCTTGTGCGAGGCTGTGGTCGGAGGTGCTGTGCATTGCACAAGAGGAGGAGGATGGCTTTCTTACAAAGCCAGCCACAGATCTGGCTCTTGCAAAAATTTTGGCTTCAGTTAGCAATTTAATTACCATAAGATATTTGTAAACACTTTTTTTTTTCCCCCCAAATGCTGTCATAATTTTTAGGTAAAGGTAACTTAGATTTTTTTTAATTATTTTTTTTTTCAGTGAAAGTAAGCATTTAAACAGCATATATATATATATATATTTTTTTTTTTTTTTCTCTGTTTGCTTGCAGCTTGATCACATATTATCACCTCCACCTATGGCTTCTCGGAAATCCAGCAGCCCTGAAGCCTTCTCTGCTCCTGGAAAGTCTACTAAATTTAAGAGACAGCTGAGTGAAGATGGGAGACAGTTCAGAAGAGGAAGCCTTGGAGGAGCTCTGACTGGTGAGTCTGGGGTGTGTGTAATGTTACCAGGAGGTTTAGCAGACGTGGAGCTGATGGCACCTTGACCCCTGGCTTTTGCCTTGTGGACAAACATTTTGGAAGAGATGTGAGCTCCACCTGGAGTTCCCATAAAGTCTCTTAAACATGGGCTCAATGATTGTCAATAGAATGAGCTCATGTTTGAAGCTCTGCCTCCATGGGGTGCTGATACGTGGCCCAGCACCTATTTCAAGCCTGAAAATGACTCATTTCCTGAAATTTTCAATAATGAATATGGTGTTCATCTTGCTGGCTTAGTTTGGAGGCTTATGGGTCGTTAGATACGTGCTGACATGCATCCATCCGTGGGATCACATACATCTTGTTTTCTCAAGGTGCTGAAATGCATGTATGGATCCTCTAGACTTTTTTTCATTAAAGAAAAAGCAGTTTGGCCTCATTTATCTGCTGGAGTCCTTGCAAGGGAGGAGGGGCATTACCAGCTAGCCACTAGTTGTAGACTGCAAGTTCTCCATGGAGCCATGTGGAGAGGTATCAGGATGCTTGAGGAGGGCTCAGGCACTCCCTGCCCTGATAGTGTCTGTGGAAAATGCCAGATGCTGAAATCATGATTGTATCCTGGGAGCTGTATGTCTGCATGCGTAGTGTTCGATTTTGAGTGTCGAGTGAAATGAATATGAAAACACTGGGACAGTTTAACTAGGGCTTGGTTTCTGTATTTCAAGAAAAAGAATTTCTAAATTTGCCAGAATTTAGCAATTAAATATATTCCTGAAATGCACGGCGTCTAACAGTATGAAGAATGTGCTGTGAAGAAGAGGATATTAAGTTGTCTTGTGCTTTATGTGAAGGAAAGACAGATGCTACAGGAACTTCTTGTGTCACATCAGCACATAATCGTTGCTGTGATTTTCAGTGTCGCTTGGGTAAGATTTGCCATTTCCCTTGTGCCTTTATTTTTATCAAGAGTTGTATTATGAAGATTTCAGAAACAATAGAGTATTTGTGATCTGTGTGGACTTTCATGAGCGATAAGTGACTTAAATCAGTCTGAAGTATAAATTTCGCTAGCCATGTTGGTGAATTCTGGCTTATCTGGAGTGTTAATACTCTAGAAACTTGAACTATAGATCAAGATAGTGCTTACTGATGCTAAACATTGCCAGCATACAACTTATTATTTCAGCAAGAGTTGGTGTAGGTTTTTAATTTTGTTTTTAAAGTAGAGGGGTGGTCTTTGAAAATTGAACTTTCCCATATAAGTCCTCCAGATAAAGAGGAGGGAGACAGCCTAATCAAAACCAAACAAAGCAAATGTACTTTGCTGCTGTAATCTCTGTTCTTTATCTCTATGCTTGAATTATTGCTTGAGGCCTTTATAAAGGGGAAATGAATATGCTTTTTGTCTGCTTGCAATATGTTGTGCACAGTTTCATGTTGAGATTTGGGAATATAGTGTGCAATGATGTTAAACTGCTTTACTACCAACGAACTTTAAATGAACCTGAATACCCTAAGGCTTTGGTATCCTAAAATAGTTTAAATATCTTAACAGCTTTCATGATACTGATTAAATTAATTAAAGTCATTCTGATGACAGAAGGTTGTTAATATTTTTTTGGGACTTAAAAAAAAAAATTCTTTTAAAGAACTGCTGCAGATGGAGAGCTATTTCCTAGAATTGTTTAAAATGCCCAGTAATCTGAACTTAATAATTTCGGTGTTACCTCAGACTTGTATTTACCTACCTTTTTTTGCATACTGAAAGTTGGTGTTTTGGTTTATGGTTTTGTGGGATTTTTTTGTTGTATTTTTTTTTAAGTTTCTTAGGTGCTGAAGAATGGGTCATGGTTCTTGTTTAGAGCTACAACAATCACAATATCATAAAAAAAAAGGAGAGGAGGACAAGAAGGCCCTCCATTCATGAGTGAGCTCTTGTGTCAGCTCACACATCCTGTCCCTAATTTCTGTTTGAGTCTTAATATTTCTGGAAAGATACTCATGATCCATAAGGGAAAAAATAAAAATATAATTTGGAAAAGTTCACTTTTTTATCACTTTACACTGATTGCTGTCTTTTATCCTTCTGTCTTGTTGCTTTTGATACTCATAAGTCGTAGCTTAACAATGGGTATCAGTCAATTGGAAAATTGTTCAGAAAGGTATTCCTTAACAATTTAGTAGCTTAGACAGTTCAGAAATTGACTAAGGTATGGTCTCTACCCTTGTTGTTCAAAAATGTTACCTTTGCTAACCCCCTACAAATACATTAAGTGAGAGCAAGTAAAGCAAAGGAAGACTGCTAGCTTACAAATTTGCAGGGTATTCCCATGCTGATGCTTGATGCTCTGTCCAAATGTTAGAAAATAAGTGAATTGTGCTTTGTATGTTACTTTGACTTTGCTGTTAAAAACACAATATTATTAAGCCACAGAATATAAGTAGTATTAATGATAAAACCAAAAATAAATATTTAATTTGTGTATATAAAAAAGAATAGCTCAAATCCTACATGGCTGAATACTAATAGAGGTAAATAGATAGGGTTTTATCTCTGGGAATAGATCCCAAATAAATGAGCTTATTGGGCTTTATAAGGAGTAATGTTATGCATGACAAATGATAAGAAATAAAATCTATATTATTGCAGTAT
The DNA here is from genome assembly GCA_017639245.1 of Myiopsitta monachus. Taxonomy (NCBI): domain Eukaryota; kingdom Metazoa; phylum Chordata; class Aves; order Psittaciformes; family Psittacidae; genus Myiopsitta; species Myiopsitta monachus. The sequence continues at coordinate 23,058,816 of CM029941.1, forward strand.
ATTGAATGAGACTTGTAAAACCTGAAGGATTACAGTTACTGAGAACCTGCTACTCTGAATCAGCTACAGTAAATTGCAAAACTCTTTACATAGGAATATGAGAAAATTGAAATACATTGATGTACAAGGTCTTTCCAGTGGAAAATCAAGACAAGGGAGAGGAGGTTTGGAAACTTGGAGAGGCAGGATGGAAAGTGGAATTATATTCTGCATGGCTTCCGGGAAACTGGAACCCAGTTGTTTTCCTTTCCTGAATTGCCCAGTTTTAAGTAATCTTGCAACCACATGTTTCCAGTGACAAGCTAAAAATGCTTTTTTTGAGTTGAAGAAAGTTAAATCCATGTTTTTGAGAATAAATCTGCTGTTGTTTCCCTGGAAATAGCTAGGGAACCACTGGTACTAAATAAAATTTGGCCAGTAAACAAAATGGATACTGCTTCGTGGAGACACCATGCAATTATGTTCTGGAAGAGACACTTCAATTTAATGGTTGTGACAGCGTTGCTTTCTCTAATCTTCATCTGCAAGGATGGGAGGGGGAACACTGAGAAAGAGAGACTGATTTTGGAATGAAAAGACTTTATTGGATGTAGCCTGGTATTGGTCTAGCAAATCTACTTTAATAATTTGTGTCGCGATGTGCTAGCAGTACTGCTTAACAGAAGAAAGAATGAAAAATAATATTTAATAATGGGGGTTGCTGAACATAAGCATTCATGAGATAAAACAATTTCAGAGTAAAAGTATTTGAAAGTATTTATGACTAGTTCCTCTTTTAATTTTAAATGCTGTGTTTCCAAAGGATTGTAATGTTTTGGGTAGCACAAACATTTGTATAATAATTAGTGTTTGCCTTTTTCCTCTTCTGCTGCTCCTTCCATGCTCCAGCTTCTCCCTTCCCTATGTGCACTCATTTCCATGACAGCGCTTGTGACATCCTTTAAGTGGAAAGAAAACTGGAGTATTAAGAGTTCTGCTTGTGTCTGAGCTGGTGTAACACACAATCCTTGCACAGTTTGTTCAACTGTGGAATAAGCTCTGTCGCAAAGCTGAGCTGTAGCTACTCATCTAATAGCCCTAGGTCTAATGGAGAGGGAAAAGTTCATTGCTTCGTAAGGACGCTGGTGCACCCTGGGTACAGGGGCGCTGGAGCAGTGCTGGACAGACTGACAGCAAAGCTTGCTCCGGTGAGATCAGCTCTGTTATTCTTGGGACGATAGACCTCTGTGCGTACACATGTATGTAAATGCCTCCCCCCTAGCCTTAGATTGCCTTCTTAAGGATTCCTAACACTGCACAGACTGGGGCTTCAAAACTTGTTTCCAATCAGGAGAAAAGATGTTTAATTATAAGGCTGCTTTTCTGTCGTGGCTGGTTTTCTTCATCTCCACAAACTTCAAAGAGCTGTCTACAGTCCGGGTTTCTGGCTTAAATTGTCTACAGATTTTAGTTTGCTGTGTTCAGAGATGCTTTAATAGAATTCATGGCAGAAAGTAATGTGAAAAGCTGAGAAATTAAATGAGCTTTTACCATGGAAGGGGTTAACCTGGCAAATTACTTGGACAAGCAAATCGAATTGGCCTTACTTTCATGTCCCATTGCTGCTCCTTAGTTTGCACTGCAGTGTGCAGTGTAGCTCCATTCAGTCTCCTCATTTGATGTAGTGCAGCATTTGGAGATTGCTATCTACCTTTCTACTTCTGAAACGTGCAAGAGCCTATTGTTGTGAAGAGTTTGTATTTTGCAGAATGCTGCAGCTAGTTCAGTTGTCTCTATCCTGATAAGCTCTGCAGTTAGATGCATAAAACAAAAAAACAAACCCAAACCACTTTGTTACCTATAGTTTGAACCTCTTATCTTGCCTCCAGTTATCTAATCAATAACTGCCTGGAAGCAGACTTCCTGCTGGGCTAATTGTTGCTAATTGTGGTAGGGCTGTTATCTTGCTAACCTTAAATTGATCTTACACAAATACTGGTGGCATAACACATACAGACTTCATTTTATGGAATCTTTAATCCAAAGATCCTAAAGTGCTTTACTTTAATGAAGTGGTCAAGTAGATTTAGATGTAGTGAAGAGCTGAAAAGTAAGAAATCTTGGGATGTATATATTTATATATTTTTTTATTCTCTAATATTCCTGCTTTAATGAGCTTTCTACCTCTGAGTCATCAGTCATCCAGATATGCTCAGCAATTATTATTATTCCCATATAACTAATCTGTGGTTGATTTGAAATGGATTTAGGAATCCTCAGTTTTTTGTATCAGAGATTCATCACTCTACTAGCACTGATTAGCAGGAAGATCAACAACTTTATGGGCCGTGAAGAACAAGCTGTTCTCTTATCCATGGGTAGGCATGTGCTGGCAGGACTTGGAAAGGGAGGTTTTCCTTGCTTATACAGAGGAGCAGTTGTGGTGGTAGAAATCCAGAGTTTTCTCAAACATTTTGCTATACTTTTTTTTTTTTCCCATTGTTGAAAATGCAGGTTAGCTCATTAAGCCTTACAGTGTCAAATCTTTGATACAACTTGGTAGATAGGGAAAGTTGGGCATAAAATCATATTACTTGTGCCTTGAAACCTCTGAAAGTGGTACCATCCCATTCTGTATGACTTTATTGTAACTACAATGTGATTATTTTAGTGCCAACATCTTTAGAATATTATTTTTATTAATGGTAGCCAGTTGGCATAGCTAAGGGGAAGTGTTCCCTGTCTCCCCTGTACAGTATCAAGGTTATTTATTGACTTCCAGTTATGGCACTAATTGATTGTGCATGCAGTACTCCAGAAGAAGGCCTGTGGTTTTGTAGCTGTCTCTGAGGATACAGCTTGGTGGGCTCTGTTGGCTTGTCTCTGGCTCCAGAAGCCGGGGTGCTGTGGGATGGGGGGGGAGATTGTCTGCTTGCTGAAAGCTCTGTCAGGCATGCCTTTTTGCAGGAAATTTTACTTCCTGCATTTTCTTTGCTCATATCAGAGCAAAAGCATGTTTCAAAATTGCTTTCATCTCTGTGATACATGACAGGACTGGATGTACTGATTTGAGTCTTTTCAGCCTCAGCTGCCTGAGGGCTCTCCCCAACAGCAGCAGAGTAGCAGCCCAGCGCAGGTGCTAACACCACTGGGTTTCTGGGTATACAGGTGTGAGAGGTTCAACAGCTAGGTATGGATGACAACAGGCACCATGAACTTCATACAATAGCATGCCTGGAGCATGTCCTGGGTCTCTACACTGCCTTCCTCAAAGGCTTCCTTCAAGTCCTAGCTTTAAATTTCTTCCAGAATTAATACATAGAAGCAAGCTATTCTATAATTATACATCTGAGGGTTTGCTGTTGTTTTTTTTCTTCCTTTAAATATGCAGTATAAAGCTATCTTACACAGATGAAGTAAATACCTTCTGCTATGAAATACACATTTTTAAATGGTTCTTGGTGTACTGCTGGTTGAAATGACATTAGGTTATAGTTGTCATTGTTAGTTACATTTGTCATTTAAGGCATCAGTCAACCTAGTCGAGTTTATTTTTCTTACCTCCCTGTGTGCCTGGCAAGGTAATTTCCATATTCTTTGACATGTCTGCATCACGTGATAGTCTGAGAAGAGAACAGAGATATTGTATTCCTGTCTCATTATTTTGCCCTTAACTCCTGGATTTCTGCTTAATCGTGCTTGTATCATTAGAACATAGGAAGTTGATTGTTGTTGAGATGAAAGCAAACTGTAGCAGTAGAGTGCCTCATTAGCAAGTTGCCTATTTTGAAGGGTGGAGTAGTAGAGTTTAACCCTCTTTGGGAGGCTTATAAAACATCTTGGAAGTTGAGTCATTTGTTATAGTGGAAAAATAAAATATGGATAAAATTAATTGCACATAATTTCTGAAGTTTGAGTTGTAGCTCCTTAAGAAGTACTCCAAGAGCAGTTGAATTAGCTGGCTGAAGTATGCTTAGCAGCATAACTATATAGAAGCACACATTAAAGAACTTGCCTGGGCTTAGTTAAATGCTTGGGTTTAATCAGCTGATTACCTAAATCTGAGGTCTCTGGGGCTGCAGTTGTGTTATTGGTAGTACCTGAGCTTGTTAGTGCAAAGCTGTTTCTGCAGCATATTTATAAATAAATTGTAATTCCATGTCAGGACTGCATTATCTGTACTCTTAGAGGCTGAAGTCTCCCTTTTTAACTTGTGGACTCACTCAGGTGGATGTCGTGAAGCCAGTGGTCTGACCAAGAGTAGGGGAAAGTTGTACTTGCTTCTCCAAGGTGGATGCTTTAATGAAAGTGGAGTGTACAGCTTGAGAAATGTTTGAGAAGAGAGAAAAGTACTTTCTATGCATAATCCTTAGAATGAGGGTTGAAGGCTTGAATGAATAATTTTATACATGCTTACTAGTGAAAACAGGTCCAGGCTTTTCTATTAGGAAACTTCACCTTTTGAAAAATTACTATAAACAAACATTGTTGTAAATAATTTCTTGTATTACGAGGCATAGAAATGTATATGTGAAACTAAACCAGAGGTCCAAGCAGGGACTGTAGGGAAAGTAGTATGTTGACGCTTCATGCTTGTAATTCGTAATAGAGTTGCTGAGCACTTTCTTCATAGGGCAGTGGAAGATGTTTGTTTCATATTATAATTTCTATGATAAGAAGGTAGCAAAAAAAAGATGTTGAGATTGGGGAGAGTTGGGAGCCAAGAACATGAACAGCTACTTCAGCCAGCTGCTAATCTAGTGGTTGACCTGAGCAACAGTGAATTTTCTCTAGTTCCTAAAATCAGACTACGTGTATTCTAGGCACAACTTGGTTGAAGTCTGACAGTTCAGGAGTTGCAGATAAGACGTAGTTCTGAGTGTGCGGTATTGACTGTATATGAGAAGGATCACTAAAACTGTATCATCACTTAGATCTAGTCCAGTTTAATGTGGTTTTGGTAGCATCATGTGTTCTGTCTGAACCTTAAATTTCTGTTTTTTTCTCCTATTTTTAGAGTTTCAGAACTGGATCTGAGTTTTTTCTGGAGCAGTTGTAGAGTGGAAAAAATGCTGAAAGGGTAGCAGAAATATCTGTCTATCAAAGTTCTGCTGTAGAATGATCTGTCAGTCTGTAATTTTTGGAGCTACATGTTAGAAGTATGGAAGGAGGTTCTATTTCTTGGTAAAATAAAGAAAAGGAAGAGGCAAAATGTGCCCATCTCTGAGTTCAGTGATGAGTAAAGTATCTCGAATGAATTATTTTTCTGAGTTGTATTCCAGTAGACTTGGGAGGTCTATAAGAAGAGTTATAAATTATAACTTCAGGTTTTAGGAGGTTTTTTATCCTACAGATAGCAGTGTCATTAGCTAGCTAACACTGCTATTGCAGTAGACATTTGGTGTGGAAAACAAAAAAAAAAACCCAAAACCCAAACACTGCCCTCACTTCCAAAATCTAAATAAAGCTAAAGAGATTTGCTGATGATCCCAAATGCATTTCAAATATTTTATTGCTGTTACAGTACTTCAATAATAAATTACAAATCATCAAAATATAAATGTAACTTCAGTGAGTATCTGTTTGCAGAGGAACTTTGAGTAATTTCCATATAAGCAATATTCAGTATTGTCTTTTAAGTATCTTTCAGTGAGTTATATTTATTCCGAGCGTGGAAATTGTATGTATTTCTGAAAGGAAATCTTAACTATATTAACTGTATGTGACAACTTGTCTTAGTAATTGACTTACAAGCAATCTTGACTCTGAATCCTTTGTAATTAATTGAGTTCTGATTTATTTTTTTTTTTTAGTATATTTTGGATACAGATCTAAACATGCATCCTACTAGTTCCTGGTCCAAAACTGTATGTGTCCTTTTTCCCAATATTGATAACCTTTTAAGACAGATGTATTGCCTTTTTTTTTTAATGTCATAATCTCACCCCAGTTTTGCCTTTGGTGGGCCACACTGATTTCATGCATGACCAAATACTACTTCATCTAATTTAGGAAAGTAAATCCAAGATAGAGCATTTTAAGGAGACTTTGTAGTCTCACTTTTCATCAAAAAGTGAAAAAATCTATAGAGAGTGTAATAGGATTTTTAGAAGGGCTTCTTGTACAGTGACAAAAGAAATTATAATTGAGTCAGTTATAGTCAGTTATAGGCTTAACTGAGTAATGTTATGTTTTTGGTTGAAAAAAAAAATCGCCTCTTGCATCAGACAGGCAAATTGGTATTGTCTATTGACTTCAACAATATGCTGCTGATTAATATGCAAACAGTGGTAATTTTCTTAAGTTGTGGGCAATAAATGAGGCATGAATAAAAAGGAAACTCTACTTTGCCTGCTGGTAGTCTTTTGAAATTTAAGTAAAGTTTGTTCATGCAGCCACAGTAAAACAAGGCAAAATATTGAAAAGTTTCCTAATGATGGCTTTAAATCCATCCGTTTACTTTCCAATTACTGCTAATTCTGAATTATGGGCTTTGCTCCCTCCACTCCCACAGTGTGGAACAGACCCTAAAATTTACAGCATTCACGTGATTTCCTACAGCTGGGCTGTCTGCAGCAGTTAAATTTGAAGCAGTAAAGCAGAATGCCTTAAACTGATAGTAAAATACTAACGTGGGAGGCTCTTTGCTTTTCACCTGGCAGGTTTCTGAAGTTGTGGTGAGGCTTCACTTATCTGTGGGAGTGAAAGTAGTGGTATGCTGCCTCCAGCTTCGGTTCCTGCTTCCTACTGCTCCTATTGCCCAGACTGTTTGCGTGTGTCTGTAGCTGCTCTGCCTGTGCTGGGGCTGCCACTGCTGGGGTGCTGAGGTCTCAGGGGTTTGGCTTCAGTCTTTCCTCCATTCACAGTAAGACCTGTCTATGAACTGTACAGTCTGAGAGTGTTTTTTTTTTTTTGGAGGAAAGCACAAAGAGTTAGAAGAGGGAGAAGTACCCAGCTATGTTTCTTTTCAGTTTGTTTTGTGATCCAAAGTGATCTGCAGTGGGGTGCAGTTTTGTCTTCCACCATGGCTTGTGCCTGTTCTTTTGATGTAGAGAGATATGAAGTGAGCAACCCAGCTGAAACTACACTTGGTAAATCTGACTGGACCACAGCATTTGGGTTTTGAGATAGGATCAGTTATTTTTTACTTTAAAATAGTGAAGGACAAGAAGCTTTCTGAATTGTTTTTTAAATATTTTGCACTTGTGTCATAAATATATGTAAGTGATTTTTCAGAAATTAAGCGAAATAAGTATTTCTTGGCTCTTGTCTTTAAAATGTGAGAATGGCAACAGGCTATTTTGAAGGCTGCCATTTCACAGCAAACACATTCAGTTTAGTCTGTGGTACATTGTAATCATATGCACAGCTTCTACTTTGGACTAATTGTGTCTATAGTTACTGTCAGTCCAAATCCAGATGCTTCTATTTTAGCAAAGTACATACCTGTCACCCATTTACAGTTGAGTAGTGGAAAACTGCTTTTAATATTTTCATAAAAACATATTTCCATCAAAAGCTTTCAAGATGCTTCCTCTGTATTTATCTTTGCATTTTGACAAATTACAAAATTTCCAGCACTACAGTCTATGCTGTCAGAAGTGCTTTTGTAAAGGCAAAATCCTACTTGAATGGCAGAAGGATTCTCCATCATATGCAATTCTTAAAACATCAGACTGCTGAAGATTTGAGACAAGTAATTTCTAAATTAACTGAAAATAGAAAATTTATATGTACTAGATTTAAGCTCATTTAGTAATTCTCAGCCGTCCATCGGGATATGTATTTGATAGGGAAAGATGAAGGAGGCTGATACTTCAGCAGTAGCAAAGATTTTTCTAATTAGGATAAAGCAAAGCCCACTGATTCTGTGTCTGATCTTTGAGTGACTGTATGTATTTTTCTCTAGCCCCTTTTGGCCTTAAACAGTAAGGCATACAAGAAGTATGCACACATGGGAGGCAATAGAATTAAGATGTAACAAAAATTCTCTTTGGACTTTCTGTAAATACCCATTATAAAGGAACCTAGACATACAAGAGGTAAGTTCAAAGGGAAGATGACACTGAACTCCAGTGATGTATTTATTCCCTGTGTCCCCCAATGATTACATAATGCTGTTAAATAATGCTCAGTTATTACCATTACATAATCAACTTAAGTCAGCTTTCGTTGAAATGTGTTTTGATGACTAGTTTTGTGGAATAATGAGGTTGGCATTCAGATGTGGGAAGGAATTACATGGGTTACAGTGTTGTGGCTTCAGACTGTCTTCATAGAATCACAGAATCATAGAATAGTTAGTGTTGGAAAGGACCTTAAGATCATCTAGTTCCAACCCACCTGCTGTGGGCAGGAACACCTCCCACTAAACCATGCCATCCAAGGCAATGTCCAACCAGGCCTTGAACACCGCCAGTGATGGAGCATTCACAACTTCCCTAGGCGACCCATTCCAGTGCCTTACCACCTTCACAGTAAAAAATTTCTTCCTCATATCCAGTCTAAACTTCCCCTCTTTAAGTTTGAACCCATTACCCCTTGTCCTATCACTACAGTCCCTAATGAAGAGTCCCTCCCCAGCATCCCTATAGGCCCCCTTCAGATCCTGGAAGGCTGCTATGAGGTCTCCATGCAGCCTTCTCTTCTCCAGGATGAACAGCCACAACTTTCTCAGCCTATCTTCATACGGGAGGTGCTCCAGTCCCCTGATCATCCTCGTGTCCCTGCTCTGGACTTGTTCCAACAGTTCCATGTCCTTTTTATGTTGAGGACACCAGAACTGCACACAATACTCCAAGTGAGGTCTCAGGAGAGCAGAGTAAAGGGGCAGGATCACCTCCCTCAACATGCTGGTCATGCTCCTTTTGATGCAGCCGGGGATACAGTTGGCTTTCTGGGCTGCGAGTGCACACTGCAGCCGGCTCAGGTTCATTTTCTCATCAGCCAACACCCCCAAGTCCTTCTGTACAGGGCTGCTCTGAATCTCTTCCCTGCCCAACCTGTAGCTGTGCCTGGGATTGCTCCAACCCAGGTGTAGGACCTTGCACTTGGCATGGTTAAGCTTCATCAGGTTGGCATCAGCTCACTTCACAAGCATGTCAAGGTCCCTCTGGATGGCATCCCTTCCCTCCAGCATATCAGCTGAACCACACAGCTTGGTGTCATCGGCAAACTTGCTGAGGGCACACTCAATCCCACTCTCCATGTCACTGACAAAGGTGTTGAACAAGACCGGTCCCAACACTGATCCCTGAGGGACACCACTTGTTACTGGTCTCCAGCTGGACATTGAGCCATTGGGCGCTACTCTTTGCGTGCGCCTGTCCGGCCAGTTCTTTATCTACTGAGTGGCCCACCTATCGAATTGATGTCTCTCCAACTTAGAGACAAGGATGTTGTGTAGGACAGTGTCAAACGCTTTGCACAAGTCCAAGTAGATGACATCAACTGCTCTACCCCTGTCCATCAGTTCTGTAGCCCCATCACAGAAGGCCACCAGATTGGTCAGGCAGGATTTCCCCTTAGTGAAGCCATGCTGGCTGTCACCAACCACTTTGTTGTTTTTCATGTGCCTCAGCATGCCTTCTGGGAGAATCTGCTCCAAGATTTTGCCAGGCACGGAGGTGAGGCTGACTGGTCTGTAGTTCCCTGGGTCATCCATTTTCCCCTTCTTGAATATGGGGGTTATATTTCCCTTTTTCCAGTCGTTGGGAACTTCACCTGACTGCCATGATTTTTCAGATGTGATGGACAGTGGCTTAGCAACTTCATTCACCAGCTCCTTCAGGACCCGTGGATGGATTTCTTCAGGTCCCATGGACTTGTATACGTTCAGGTTCTTAAGATGGTTTCGAACCAGATCCTTTCCTACAGCGGGCCCAGGGTCGTCATTCTCACAGTCCCTGCATCTGCCTTCCAAGACTTGGGTGATGTGGTCGGAGCGTTTGCCAGTGAATACTGAGGCAAAGAAGTCATTAAGAACCTCAGCCTTCTCCAAATCCAGGGTAGCCAGTTCTTGATAGTTTCAGACACAGAAAGGGTAGCAGAGATGGCAGCAAATCCTCTGCATAAGGCACGGGGGGAATTCAAAGGCTATCTTGAGTGGGACAGCAGCAGGGGATCTGTAGATCATTTATCTGTATCAATAACTGGTGAAAGTAGTAAGAAAATTATTATCAGTGTAGCAGCAGTCTCTTGTTAGATGGTGATTATCCTGAACATTGGCCATGGTTTTGTGCTGTGTATTGGCCAAAATGCTAATTAAGATGGAAGGGATGAGTTAGAGTTGAGGTGAAGTCATTCTCTCTGTCCCCCATGAGTCAGTTCACTCAAAAAAGGAAGGAGCTGCTTGGAATATTAAACTTGGATACAGAAATGAATGCAGTGTGAAAATCAATAGTGCATTTAAGCTCAGGTTTTATGTGTAGTACTGATTTTTGAATCTCATGGCAGTGAGGAAAGCTGGATACGTGTAAATTCAAGGGGTTGTTAAAGTGGAGAAATGCATATAATTATGAACATAAACAAAATAGAGTGTGGAAGTGCTACAGCAGCAGGAGAAAGGACTGGATAGACTGAGGGGATTATCGAATTTTACTTTTTTAAGCTGGAGGAATCCGTCTGACTAACTCACCGTGGGCAGGGACTGTTTATGGTGTGGTGGTTTAATGCAGTGGCACACTAATCTCTCAAAGCAGACAATTTTGGAAGAAACTGTTTTTCTCTTAAGAAATGTTGACACCCCGTTTGCTTTTGGAAATGAAAAAGCCTCATTGCATTCCTATAAAGTGTGTCAAACTTTTTCTTACTTTAAGAAGCACAGTGTTAAAAAGGACAGTTGTTATTTTCCAGATTTTTTTGTTGCAGTTGGCATTCTTGTTGGTGTGAATCTCCTGGTAGTATATCTCTTCATAAAGATCGGTGTTATGGCCAAATAACTCTAATAAAATACATGTTACCATCTTTTTTTTATAAGCCATGGCTAGTTTTGCTTCTGTAGAAACCATTATTTATTCTATGTCATTTGTGTGTTTAGAAGCTTGAAAAGCTATGAAAAGAAAAGGAATTCTAGACAGTTTCAGTATGCTGTAAAATCGGCAGTGCCCTCAAGGCTCCTGTTTGGGATAAGGATGGGACAAGAGACCATTCTAACATCACACATGCTCACGTTTTCATTGTCAATTTTGATTGTATCAACTGCCTAATTAGGTGCTCCACAGACCCTCCAATGTTATTTTAAATATTTCTCCAGTTTAATCATGCAAGAGAGAAATAATGGGATATTAAGTGAATTCTTAGAGTGCAGACATTGGCCCTACTGCCTAGTTAATTTCTGCTTTCTTGTCAGTCAGGCAAAATCTTACTGTTGAATGTTAATGTTCAATGTTTGGGTTTTTTTTTTTTTAATTACTGCGGTCTGGGAAAGGCTTAGTGTGACGAGTTTCAAACCCCTGCAAGAAAGGGCATTGATGAACCAAAGAGTGAAGCTCTTCCCCAGTTTCAGAACACGACTTATTAAAACAGAGCTGTTTCTTGCTTGCATTCTCTTTTTTTCTCAAGATCTGAGGAAAACTGCACTGCTTTTCAAGTATTGATTCCTATGATGATAAAAGGCACCAAGGCTATGCTACAGTGATCAAGTTGCAAGTTGTTTAACGTTGTTTTCCTGGTGGTTTATAGAGTGGCTTAATACAGAGTTTTTAAGAGAAATTTGTGTAATGTATGTCTTGACAAAATAGGCATTGCCAAAGCGTTTTATTGATGTTCCCATCAGTGATATGATGTGTTGTTTGGAGCTGTCTTGACTTTGCTGGAATTTCAGGAGCCTTCTTGCAGACTTCCATTACAGTGTTTTTAGTCTGCATTCTAGCCTCAGAAATCTTTGTAGTCGGGTGATGCAACACTAGGGAATGTCTAGTTTTGCCCCAAAAATCTCATCCTACCACTGACTCTTGAGAGCAGAATCAAAATGCAAGAAAATGCGTAGACCTCTTCTGATGTGGAAAGTATTAAAGAAATAAAGCATACCTGTTTAAATGTGAGGTGTGTATAGTTTTGTTTTTTCCACTAACTTTTTAATTCTCTTTTTCTTGCTTGAATGAGAAGTAGTTAACCTTTTGAGGTGCTGTAACTGACTGCACATGACTGATATATCAGAATTGACATCAATGGATTATCAAAGATGTGGACATGACAATCAATGCCTTAAGCTTTTTATGGCATCCTTTTAGTTGAGTATAGTGGGAGACTATGTAAGAAGGTAACCGGAATTTGGTAGAAACAGGCAGAGAGAGCAGATGGGAAATTAATTCAGTTTTTCCAGTTCTGGGAAATGTTATCCTGGATAATTGAGCAAAACCCCGCATCTTTTTTGTACATTTTTCTTCTAGGCTCTGGCAAGCTGTTAGCAAATTGGGTGAAAAATGTTCATGGGTTCCACTTTACCAGTGTAACAAAGAACAATAGCACATTTTGAAGACTAATTGGGAAGCATTAAAAAGACTATTTTGTGCTGCTGCTTGAGAACTCTCTAGCTCCCAGAACAGTCAGTTTCCAGCAACTCTCTGAGGATCTGCTGTCGAAAATAGGGTTATGAAGCAGAAGCCTTTGATTTCCTGTCAAATCTGTGCACACCTACCAGGGTGCAAATCCTATAGCCGTGATCATGCACATACCTACTCACTCCATAATTCTCTGAGATTGCAAGGTTAATGAAGTAATAATTAGTAATTCCAGGAAACAAATGTTTAGGATGTGTAGTTGGGAAGATGGTTTTCGTTTGAACTGTTCAATGAAAATTTTGCATTGCGATTTTGAACCTAGATTTGATTAAATTTTTTTTTTTTTTGAATTGTCACTTTGCATAAGCTAGTTGGTCTTCTAAGAGAAGTCAGTAGTTTACTAGTGTCACATTTTTGCGTAGTTTTCAGAAATAACTGAGAACTCAGGCTGCACATCCTTGCTAAGAATTGTATATGGCCTCTTACCCTGTTTCTTGACAGTGGCTGAAAGTAAGCAGAAAGGAACAGCATTATTATATGCCTGTCATCTTAATATAATTCTCTGAGTATTCTCCCTGAGGCTGTTTTGCAGCTTAGGGGCTTCCTGAGCCCATGATGCTTTCTGCCTAATCAATACCTGTAGGTGGATGGTCATGATCAAGTGGGAGTGCTTGATCAGGGCTTTGACCTTCTGTTATGCTTTGCTCAAGCGAAATGACACTTTTAAGCAGCAAGTACTGCAACCATGGTGGAGGGCTTTATCATCTGCTGTTTGAGAGCCCAGTGTGTGTGTTCCTAGGGAGTGGCTGTTGTACGCCTTGGTGATCTCCACTTTCTTGGTATGCAGGGTAAGGATACTTTTCTAGAAACTGAGTGAGGCCTATTAGGCAGATTATAAGCAGTTTTGGAATAAAAGCAGAATAGTCCGCACTCACAGGGCAGTGTTATTGTTATCCTTATTCTCATAATAAGTGCCTTATTTCAATAAACCTCACTTTGTACCTTGTACTCAGAGTTTTATTGCTTCAGGGTTAGATAGTTTGGTTTTGTTGGGTTGTTTTTGTTTTTTTTTTCCTTTTTTTGGTTAGTTGCTTTTATTTACTTTTGTCTACCCCTCAGAATTTAGGTTCCTTTGGTTCAGACCCACTATTCTGGATGTTTGTATCTGTTGTTGCATTAATTGTGTTTGCAGGTAGGAAAAAGGTGCAGTTGTGAGATTACTGAAAAAATTAATTTGCCTAAGAGAAGTGTGGCTTGTGGAAGGGTAACAAGAAGGGCTAGCAGGTAAATAGGAGGAATTCTGTTTGGAATCCACTTTGGCCAGAGCTATAGTGAAAGAAACAAATACTTTACAATGGCAAGAGCATTATCTTGTTGTAAACCATGTCTTTTGCATTGCCTCATCTGCAACATGTAACATTTTAACACCCTCTTTTTTAACTTGGTAGGCAAGTATCTGCTTCCCAGCGCAACTGGACAACAGCTATGGCAACCTGCAGAAACCTCTAATCTTGTTCGCATGCGCTACCAAGCACTTGGGCAGTCAGCACCTTCCCTTACTGCTAATTTGGTGAGTAATTTTCTCAAAGCTTGGAGTGTACAAAAAAAAACTATTGCATTTCTGTATTTATTGGTGGGGAGATGGGGATCAAACTAGAGCTGATTTTTTGATCAGCTTCTTGTCCTTGAGCTGCTTTTTAAAGTACCTAATGCATTCCTGAATATAACATTGCTTAATATGTTGAGTGCAGCTGCGTAGCATTTATGGTAGCAGCAACCCTGAATTGGGCTACTGGATTTTGCATAAAGTCTGAGCTGAATGTTGCATTGATACAGCCCTTCACATTTATGTAGTTTCTTTCCTTAAAAAAAAAAAAAAAAAAAAGCATGCATTTAAAGACAGCAACAGAAGGTAACCTTGCTTTCTCCTGATTATTCTTTTCTATCAGTGTCTTTGTTTCCACTCTGCAGGACTCTGTCCTCAGGAGAACTTAGGTGTATAAAGCATAACCTTAGGTAGGTTTTTGGATAAAATGATCAGGGAAGAGAAAAGGGAAGAAATGCCTCATACACTAAAACTTTCAGCTCTTTTTTTTTTTTTTTTTCTTGAGCACTGGTTATGCTGCTTTGTGGTTCTGTATATTGGGATCCAAGGAAGTGTTGAAATTTAATGCAGGACCCCATATAATAGCCTGTACTTTTCTTCAAAGACTTACTTGAATTGCTTTAATATATTTCATGTTGTATAAAAAAGTAGAAAAGTTTTATTGTTTCCCCCCCATCCCTCTTCTGCCTTCCAGCTGGTTACCAAAACTGCGTTGATCCATGTTTACTTTCTAGTGTAAATTTTTGTTTCCACATGATGTTCACATTAAAGAAGGCTATGATTCAACAAGGCTGAACAGATACCACAGTGCCAGTTTTTCATATTATACCAGCATGTAGATGGCCGTTTTCTCCACAAATCTATCTGAAGTAGTATTTTACTTCAAGGGCAACAAATCTGCGCGTGGAAATGTAACTGTGACTTCTCCTTAGCAGTGGTGTTAATTGTGGCTCTTTGGGGCAGATGTGGTTTATTTGACTCCATGCTAATTACAGGCTATTTTTTTGGAAGTTGTGTGCTTTGAGCCCTAATGTTTTTCAGGGAGCTAAGTGTTAACCTATTGATTTCTGTTTTCTAGTTTGCTAGGAGAAACAGTATTTGGGTTATGTATATTTGAAATGAAAAGGAAAACAGATGAAATGTCAGAAATCAATATAAATTACATAAAAATGATACAGATTTTCTTTTTCTGTAGTTGGGAATTAAAGCCATAATTTCTTCTAATGGTTTGAAGTAACTAAATATAAAAAGTGTTGTGTTGCTATTTAGTTTTCTGTTTCTGTTTGAACGATTATTAGTTTTCATGCTACTAGCAGCATTCTGCTTTTGTTTTGGTGTAATGCTTATAGAGAAGATTCAGCAGCATTTTGAGAAAAAGTATTTTGAATGGTCATAGAACAAGAGACTAATGAAAAATTCATTGAAACATGCTTCTTTAAGGGCCTTTTGCTCGTCACTTGTCGACTTTTATGGCATATTTGTCTGCTACAGACTTCTTCCTTCCTGTCTCTCCACACTTTTATCTGTGCCTGACTGCAGCTTCTTTCATGCTGGTGCAAAAGCAGGTGAGAGTGCCTTTTATGTAGATCCGAGCAGACTGTGCATGGGGTGGAGTTGCAGGTTCCTCAGAAGTATTTATTTCTTATCTGGAACTGCCATCACGCTTGTGTCCTGAGGAGTATAATGTTACATTGTCACATAGGCAGAGCTCTTCTCAAGCCTCCTTTGACAAATAACTTTGCTGTCAGACTTCTGAAAGACTTTGGGCCTTTGCTTAAAAGGAGCCGTAAGTTAGGGGTCACGCTCTCGCCTTCCTCCCCCCTTTTTTTTTGGTCTTGGTTCTGTGATTTGACAGAGTTCGGTTTGTGAGGCCTATTGCTATGTTTCAGTAATGGGGGCTTTTAACTGTGTTTGGAAAAGAGCTTGACTTTATCTAGAAGAGATCTGTGTGAGGAATTTCCATGTAGCTGTTCAGTCTGAGTGGAAATGACTTAAAATGCAGTGTTTCAATCATCTGAAAAATTATTAGCCTGTTATTAGTTCCTCTACTAGGACTGATCATACTTACTGGGGTTCATACCCATCTGATGTGGACCATTATTGTGGCAGTGATTATGTGCCAGTATAGACAAGAATGACAAGCTATCAGCGAAAAGTTACATACTCGTCGAATTGCAATAGAATTGTAGTAAGATTGCAAACAGGGGACAAAAGACTATTTTTTTCACTTTTTTATTAACAATTTATAAAAGCTTCCCAAAATTACTTCCTGTGTCACAGATGTAGATCCTTTCTGTGGGAAATTGTAGATTTTAAAGGGGGTTAGGGAATATGGATTAAAAATGGATAGCAGGTGTTGCTTTAGATTGAGTTCAATAGCTGTGCATGATTCACTCCTGTGATATAGGCAGTTGGGCTATAAATTGAAAATACAGTTTCCATATAGAACCATGTAAATGGGTTTAAAATGTGTTTGGGACAGCTGATTTTCAGATGAATGGCCAGTGTATTAGATTTGCTGGGGGCTCTTAATTCAGAGATAGCAAAGTGATAGTTTCATTACTTTTCTACTTGTGGCAGGAGCATGTTGAGTTGTCCACAGCACAGGTTCTGTGTTCTCGTGGTCACACAGATGATGGGAGTCTGCAGAGAGTATTAACTTAGTCTTACAAACATGAAGAAAACAATACAGAATGTCTTCAACACTAAGCAGAAAGGTGAAGCTGAGGTGTGGACTAGTTCTGCTTTAGAATGTTCTCACAGGTCAAACATTGGCCTAGTCAGTCCCTCCATAGTCAGCGAAGAGATAATGCATCCTCTTGGAAAGGGATTCAGAGTATGCGTCTCACTGGTGAGTTTTCTACGAGTGTAGCAAAACTCTGGTAGAGCTAGCTTATCTTAATCTCCTTCTCCTATAGGCTGACAGTCATCTTGCCTGATTTTAGGCATCTATTTCAGGATGAATTGACCCTTGAAAGAGCTTCTTTTCTACTGAATTGGTTTGGGACTTCATTTACAGTTGCTGCGTCATTCAGTGTCTAAAGTTTGGGGGTAATTCTCCTGTTCTGTTCTACACATTTGCCACTCCATAAGTGTTTACAAACACCATTATTACTTACTGTTTTGACTTGTCCATTTTTATTAATGCTACTAGAATTTTTGGAAAAAAATTCAAAACAAAGCCATTTTGGTTAATATTTCATTGTAATAAGCCGATATTGCTTAAAATTATGATAATGAGCCTGAAACTGTCTGAAAATTACTTACCATATATAGGCAGAAAGATATTTTGTCTCTGAGTGGCACTGATTGAAGTTCCTGATTAACTTTTTTTCTGAATAGTTGCATGCACAAAACCAGTAGAAACATGAATATAAAATATCTTTATGACACATGATGATAAATGTGTAGATTAAAGGAAAAGAATTTGTCCAAATTAATTGGGTAAAACTTCCGTAGATTTGCTTTGCCTTCACAATGAATTAATATCAAACTCCTGTTCTGTGGTTTGGGTTAGTTTTTTTATATTTGAATGGTGGTGCGTTTGGTGGTTTTCTGCTTTAAGGAGCACAAAGTCTTTAATTTTGTTTATCTAGTTTATATAAACAAAAAAACCCAAACCAAACAAAACAGCAACAACAACAAAAAGCCAGAAAACCCTACAACAAAGACTTTTCACAGTCCAGGGAGTCTTTTAAGATTGAGTTATTTCATGACTACTGAATGATAATTTAGTTTAATAATGGAACATTTTTGGCTACTTGTAAATAGTATCTAGTAACTTATGATAACTGGAGAATAGGTAAAACTGGCCTTTATGAATCACTTATGCCTTTCCTGGTAAGCAGTGAAAGGATGTTTTGTCTGGCTACAAACTTTTGGTACTTTTTAGCATACCACTTCTTCATTCTTTTCAAGATTAGTTTACCTCTGGATTCCTCCCTCCTTCATCTCCAACTTCCTTCCTCCTCACTCCCAACTGTCAAATATTGCTGTCTTCCCTGAAACAACAGAAGACTGAATTTGCAAGCATCTATACTTCAGTATACTTGCTTGTTATTGCCACTTTATCAGTGTTAATTTGTAAGAATGGTCTTACAGCAGCTGAAGGGTGGTGATTATATAAAGTGCTATTTTATAAGGTGGATTGCTGAAAGGAAACAAAATAAGAAATGCTCAGTGTCTATGAAAAGTAGTTTTACTTCTTCAGAAAGGGCTTTGCCTGCTTTCTTTTAAATAGTATAATACTGCAAATGAGTACGTCTTTGTTAAGTATGCCATTAACTTCAGCTAAATCGACATAATGTTGACAATTATTATGACAACTGTTTAAAAACTAATTATGCTAATTAGAATGTAACTACTAGTAATTGCATATATTCAAACAGCACACCAACACCCTTTTGTGTGTTTTATTCCCCAGATGCAAGGCACCCATTTGTTGCCTGAGAAGCTGCAAAATCAGAGCTTAGATAATAAATGATTGCAAACAAATAAAATGCATTCTTTAGAAACACTGATTAGTTAAGTGAATTACAGTATCAGTTGTGCTTGAGCAAACCATATAATTAAAAAAAAGGCATTTATTTAAAAGATTTATTTTAAAATTGTAGGAAATTATTTGAACAATTATTGTCTGTATTCAGTTTTATCCGATGAGTAGCAGGCGTAGCTGGATTTATTTTTAAATAAACTTACTAGAGAGCAGGAGGAACCTGCATCTAAAACTTGGGATGTTTTGAATTTTAGCTTTCTGTGCAGGAATTCAGATTTTCAGTGCCTGAGATTATTGTCTGTATCTGTGAGCAGCTATTTAATACTCTGTAAGTTAACAAGTACGTACAGGGATGGCACTTGTGAGAAACGTGAAGAAGGTATAATAAAAATTGCCTAAGTAGCTAATCTTGGGTCTTTCTCTAAAAATCTCCTGAAAATAGTTAGCTGGATTTCAGAAATATTGAGTCTGAACTGAGGAAGTTATTTGAATGTGTCATGGTTTAAGCCCAGCTGGTAACTCAGAACCACACAGCTGCTTGCTCACTCCTCCCTCCCCCCTTCCTCCTCCTGCTTCTGGAGGGATGGTGAGGAGAATTGAATGAATGTAACTCCCACAGGTTGAGATAAGAACAGTCCGGTAACTAAGGTATAACACAAACCACTGCTGCTGGCCCCAATAATAATAATGACAAGGGAAGTAACAAGGGAAGAGAATACAACCACTCACCACCTGCCAACCGATACCGAGCCTGACCCGAGCAGTGATCTAGCCCTTCCGGGTAACTGCCCCCAGTTTTTACATCCTGGGCATGACGTGCTGTGGTATGGAATACCTCTTTGGTCAGTTTGGGTCAGGTGTCCTGTCTCTGCTTCCTCCCGGCTTCCCCTCTTCCCTGGCAGAGCATGAGACTCAGAAAGTCCTTGGTCAGACCAAACATCACTAAGCAGCAACTAAAAACACTGGTGTTATCAGTGCTGTTCCCAGGCTGAAATCAAAAACACAGCACTGCACCAGCTACTGTGAAGGAGAAAAATGACTGCTACTGCTGAACCCAGGACCCTAAGCCATTGTATAGATTTGAATACCGTGTTCTTGTTCAACATAAAGCCAGCTTAACTTCTAAGACTGATCACTGAGAATCTTTTTAAAATGGGAATTATTTATTCCTATGAAATGCTAAAATTGCCAAGTAATGGTAGCAATTTCTTCCAGCTTTTAAGAATAGTTCTCCCTTGTGTTTTTTATTTCATTAGCTCCTTACCCATGAATATGTATTTGTGTTTATATTTCCTTGCCTGTATTTGCCTTCTAACAAATTCTTAATTGCAGTTCTAATTCAGTAGTTAGTTGTAATTTAGTAGTAGAGAGAGTTAAATGAACATTAATCTTCATAACCACTCCTTTCCACTCTATATTTGTACAGAACAAAAGGCTGGAGTATACCTGGTCCAGAGCCATGAAACTAATACTTTTTGACAAGCTGATGCACGAAGTTAATGACTGGCTCCTCCATTTCACAAACACAGATGTATCTCTGTTTGTCTATAACATTGTTTTTAAAATAGTCACTGCATGTTTGGGTTTAAAAGACATTTGTAGATTCAATTATTTGACACAATTCTAAATGTTTAATTCCTTTCCTAAATCGGTCTGATTAAAAATTAGTGGCTTTCTAAATTCTGATGCTTTGCTCACTCATTTTTGATGGATTACATGGAGAAGTCATGATGGCTGGGGTTAAGTCTGTTAAAGATGTAGAGAACTTTTGATTTCTCTTGAATTGAGAACACATCTAGTGCTGCAGAATGTCATTAGTTAATACTCTCATTGGAATATCATGGGAAAAGCAGGTAAAATAATTTCTCATAGAAGACTGACCTAGGTTAAGAAGTCTTGCAAGGATATCCAGCGTATCGTCCAAGATTATCCAGTTTGTGGTGAGGTAGGTCGCCTTCCATCAGCCTGTTAGCTACCAGCTGACAGGATGTATTTGAGCATATTCTGGAACTCTTAAGTACTTTGCATGGTTTGTTAGAGCTGAATTTAGGTATAATCCTCTTCTCTATCCTGTTAATGGTACAAAACCAGTAGAGATTGAATGTGTGTAGGAGCTAGCAATACATCCTTATTTTGCACATGGGTGCCATTCTTCAGTTTTTCAGTCATCCCATATAACGATCTTGTTTCCTCATGTGACACTTTTCCCTGAACAGTGAAGTGGCTCACTAAGACCACTTTCTATTTCTAGATAATGAAGAAGCTAAGCCTGTTAAAATTATCTTTCTTAGCCTGTGTTGTCTGCTGAGCATGCCTTTTTGAGATTTTATTTGGGCTGCAGGACCCACACAGTCGAGATCAGTAAGCTAGGTTAAGTGTAGTGCTTCATCCCTAGAACTGAAGCTTCTGACTGTTATGTTAGTAGAGACTCTGAATAAGGGCTTATTCTGCTTGTCTGCTGTCATATTTGAATTCTCTCTGTGTGGTGTTAGTGATATTTTACAGTGTAAAGTCTAGATGTCTTTCTGGGAATACAAGCTTTCTGGGCTTGTTGATGGACTTTGCTCAGAGGATAATCAAATGTTATAATATGTGGTTAACGAGAAATGAGACTCAGAATATACTGATGGACTTTCCTGGCCTTAGATCAAAAGCTTCTGCAACCCCTTGAAGGATTTATAGCGGTGAAAATGGGAAGGAGGATAAAGAGGGTAAAAAGGACATAGAGAGCAGGAAGTGAAGAGACTGGAAAAATGACTGATAGAGGGGTAGATTTAGGAAAATCTAGCTATAATGCTATCTCCTTGTCCCTATCACAAAATACAGAAGAAAACTGACTACTGCAGTTTTATTGTCTAGTCAGTTAACATGTCAATTCTATAGTTTTTAACATTTAATGAGGAAAAAGTAACAAGTTGTAACTTGAAACTAATGTCACTCACAACTCTGGCTTAAAAATAAGTGAGATGAAGTAGGCATTGGGGAATACCATTATAAGTGCAGGAAAATGACTGTCTGCGCTTCTGTCTGCACGCAGGATCTGAAGGCATAATAAGAGGTGTTGATAACCTCAAAGTGAGTACTTCCTTTGTTGCCTAGGTGGGTAGCAGTAGGTTAAGCTGTTATTCGGAGCTCATATGGGGCAGTTACAACCTCTGTGGACATTCCCAGCAGTCTTTGGAATTTGGTACCTGTGCATAATTAGGATAGTATAATTAATACCAAAAATGCTGTAGAGGGTAAGATACAGCTCCACTAATCTTAATAATGAAACTATATATTATCAAGAAACTTAATCTTGACTGTTGATGAATTTTTTTTTCCTGATGCTGTTTGCGAGTAATTATCACTGTAGAAAACTTGACTTTTGCTGTGGCAGTTTCAGTTAACAGAAGTGAAACTCTTCAAACTTCCTAATGTTTGGCCTGCAGTAGTGGACTTTGCTTGGAAGCTAAATCTTTTCCTCCTATGAAAAGATATCTAGATGAGACACATTTTTAAATTGATGGAAGTCGCGTTTTTGTTTTCCTGAACAAAATGTCAGCATGTTTTCATGCCTGTGGTACTTGCAAAGTGATCGTAGTGTAGCAGAGGATGGAAGTAGACAGCATGGGAAAAATTATTATTATCTCTTGAGCTGAAGGGCTCCTGTGGTTCTGATGATGGCTATAACTCTCAAAATGAAGAGACTCAAACTGAGTTGAATGACACTGCTGATTTACAGGCACTGGAGTGGGGAGGGAAGATGTAGTTTATCCAGATGTCTCTGGTGGGAATGAAAGTTCCTCCTCTTTGATTTTCTTCATTTTCAAACAAACAAAGGTGTATAGCAAGGATTTTTCTGCAGGCATTTTTCAGTTTTAAGAATGTACTGCAGAGTCCACCTTTGCATTGGATGATACACTTCTAATCTCTTGTTTCTAGATTTAAAAGCAGATGCAGTTTTACTGACTTTAAACTTTAAGTGGATTGATTTACACGGTTTGACCTATAATATGCTGCTGGGTATTTATACCTCTGGGTTTTAGTCAGGCTAATTTGTACATTTCTGTGGAATCAAATGTTGTAATGTCAATTGTGCTTCTGTCTTGTAAAGAGTGTGGGAATGTGGACTTTTACTTTACCTGTTTATATTCGTGCAAGCCCTCCACTGGGCTGATATAACAGCAATTTAAATTGTTCTGATGTCACTTGTAAGATGTAGTCACCATGTTTGTTCCATTTTTGTGTGTGCCGTCACAGGAAACTAATGATTTTTGGCATTAACTCTGTTCTCAGTAAGGCTAGAAACCATTCTACTTGCTCTTTAATCACAATACGCCCTGTTGTAGTGTATATGTCTATATCCAGTTCCATTGTGTTTTTAGTAAAGAAATAGTACAGTAATACATTGCCTCTATTAAGTATTTTCTTTCATCATGTTGTGGAGATTAAGAAACCTAGGTGGGTGTTCAGGTTAGACCTAGCATCACTTGAGTAAAAGATGTAGTAATCAGCAGGAGATTGGTTAACTGCTACTCTCACATGAATAAATTTAACCTCTTGATCATTGCTGAATATCTGCAATTATGTGGTACAGTGAAAGATACTCAATATGTGGTCAGTTAAATTCAGAAATTATTGGCTTTTTAATGCACGGAATAACTTGGTAGTAATATACACTTGACTGATCATGGATTCCTGATTCTCTGTGTTATTTATTTGAAAAAGGATGATAATTGGTAGTAAGAAATAAAGTTGAATTATGAGATTGCCTGCTGTAAGTAAGGGAGGAAGGCGAGTGAGCTCAAATTAACTGAGAAAACAGACAAAGTGGAGATAGATCTCAGTATATTTTATTAATTTTGTGGCCAATGAAAGCATACCCTGAACAAATTTCCCTAGCATGCTGCTGCTTTTCTAGAAATCTCTAACTGCGAATGAGTGTTTTCTGGTGTGCTTGTTATATGTGGCTCTTCTTACCAAATATGGGAAAAGTTAAAACTAGTGATCAGTAGGAGAGCATTCTCTCTTATTCCAGACTTCTGTAGTTTGTCTGGTTTGTAATGGATCTTAGGTCCATTGGGGAGTCAAGACTTCAGCAAGGTGAACTACCTTCTGAATTAACCTGGATGTTGAAACACTTAACTACTACTTTTTATTGAAGGGGGTTGCTCTTGTGAAGAATGACCACATTGTGGGAAGTGTTGAATCTTACAGTGGGAGGAACAGCCAAACACATTAAGAATTATACAACTTTAAGGAAAAGTACATTAATGCATTATTACAGTGAGGAAAATACTGTACCACTGTTGAGATTAAAGGAAAAGGTTATAAAAAGGAAAAATGGGACATCATTTATCAAAATAAAGGAGAATAGATGTATCATTGTTCAAATGATTTAAAAATAAAACAAGAATTTAAACCCTTCCAAAGTTTAATAATTGTGGTTGGAATGCAACTTGCCTGTTAATGCTTTTGCACATGAACCAAACTTGTAAGTATTGAGATTACTCATAATGTTATTGATGCTGTTACTGTTTTGCCATGAGGATTTTTTTAAGAATTTGCTTCCTTTTCCATATTCAGAATCTAAAATATTCTGTTGAGCTGTTAGAAAATGCCTCAACCTAGAGGATTCTTCTTACTTGTTCTCTGAAAACAGCTAGATATAGGGAACTGCAGATTTTCAGATTTAAAATAGTAAAATTCCTGTATATTGTTTGGCATTCCTTGGGCATATACTGAAACAAATAGTTCAGCAACTTTTTTAAAAAGGAAGAACATTTCGGTATGTATGCAGTTTCTCAGCTCTTGTTGGGAAGAGATCCATGAAAGAAACAGACTGTACTCATGATGTGCCTGTGCTTCAGAAATAAATTTTCTTTATGCTATTGTTTACTTACAGAAAACTTGGAAAGTTGGAGGGCTTGCTATCTTGGCTGGACTGGTGATTCATTATGGTTTTTGCTGCAATAAAACCTCACAATATTTGATGCAAAAGGCAAAGTCACTTAAGTTGAAATGTCTGTTGTAACCAGTATTCTCCTATATGTTCTGTCTTTGAAAAGAGAGTTGGTTACTTATTTAAAACATCTAAATAAGTTTACTTCTTCTAGAATTGTTTCTATTCTGATATTTTCATTAATGATTTGCTACCTTTCTAAGCCCTCTGAATGGCTGAGCCAGAAATGGGTTGGTGCAAATAGTATTTTTTCTGGCAGGTGACATGAAAACCCAAGGTATACCTATGTTGTCCATGGAATGTGCATCCTTTCCTCATGGCTACTCTTACATGCATAATTGAGGCTGTTGGCAAGGTATATGTGTTTTAGTACGAAAAGGCAGTTTATTTTCAAGAACCTTAAGAATATGATCAGAAAAAACATAGTAATTTTTTTAAGAAACAACTACCAGTCATCTGTACTTATTTGTGCATAACAAATTGTTGCATTCTTACACTGACCTGTGGCTTACCACTTATGTAGATTCATCAGCTCTAGAAGAAGAGAATTAGAGTTTTGTTAAATAAGGAATTTTTAGTTTCTCTCTGCTTGTGATGTGTATTCTGAGTAATATACAGTGGCTCAGAAGCATAGCAAAATCTCAGGTAAGTACCACTGGACCTAGTAGCTGGAGTGCTGTCTTAGATAAACATCCAACCAGCCTGGCTTATCTGCATGTGTTTTTATGTAATGTGGTTAATGGGAACACAAATTGAATAGCACTCTGTCAGTTCATGCAGTGTGTCTTGCCAATAGTCTGAAACACAAAAGAGAAGTAAAAGGAGTGATGTGCTTTGCTCCGTGTGCAGGGGTAGATTTGTAATACTGAAGGGGAATATAGAAAAATGCTACAAGAGCTAACAATTTTGTTGTCAGGCCAGCAGTGTCTTTTCAGTGCTGCAGCTGGGGACTCATAGGAAGCAGTGCCTTGGAAACATTTGGCTGGTGAAGCTTGTCTGTTTTCTTCTCCTGAGGGATACTACTGTTTGTTATATTGAGTCCTGAAAAGGAGCTGTTGGTTTCACATGGAGCAGTTGTTCCATACTTTTTCTAAGCCCTTAAAGGGACATTAGGCGAATGGAGCATAAATGGCTATGTAGACATAATATTGTAACTTTTACACTTTGAATATTCAAATGTGTATCGTTTACAGTGTCTAAAACTGTATGTGAATTATTATGTCCTATTAGTAATTAATGATGATGTTACAGATGTTACTTGATTATATTAGATGAATTAGTTTCTCAGTATTGCAATGTATGTTAATAATTATTAGTGAATTGTCTTTATTAATCTCAATTTTAAACAAGACACCTTTACCTTCCAACACCATAAATGGGAGAATTGCTTTCCCTGCTTCCTAAAGTAAGGTGCAAGTTCGTGTGATACCAGTGCATAACTTCTGTGGGTAAATATCTTGGAAAATAATAATGAAAACCACATGGTGAATTTATTACCCTGTTCAGATAATTCGTGATAAAGCTGATCTGTATTCTCTCACTGACTTCTTAAGTGTCCTTTCCTCTTAATTGAAAGGAACAAACCTTTCTATAGTTGTATAAGAGGAGATTCTTGCTGTTTATATTGTAGAGCTACAGTTCTGTCCCCTAGTCTGTACATATAGACTAAAAAGATATCTGCTGCTTAGGGTGGATTATAGCTAGCCTTATCTCAGTGACAATGTACATGTGGGTCTGTCAATTTTGGCTGCTAATTTTGATGCAATGTCTCACTTCCAATGCTGTAGCTGATTTCAGTGACGCTTCAGAGAGTAACAAAGCTTTCAGAACTTGAAGGAACAACAGGCAGATGGATAATGTGTTTCCGTAGTCTTTTTTTTTTTCCCCTCAGAAAACATTAAAAGCATTGCATTAAAGAAAACTTGGAGAATGTCACTGTAGGTAGTGATACTATAAGTGTCTGATTTATGTAAGATGACTAGGTGTTGGTTATATAAAATTCTTTACGGATTATAGCAATTGTGATTCTCTTCCAGAATGATTTTTTCAAGCTGATACAAGAAATAGGTGCACATATTCCAGGTCTGAGTGTCATACAGAGCATTGGCTTTCATGCTTCTGTAACTTCACTTGGTGATCTGGGATTCATTATGATTTCTAATGAAATACCTTTGTCTCAACAGCATTGTGGAATGACAGTATGGAAGTTTTGATGCGGATATACATATATGTACAAGAGGGTTGAAAAGTTTTGGATGATTGTTTTTAAACAGGTTTTTTTTTTGTGTTGAATAGACAAAAATGTAGTCTGAATAGGGTATTTGAAATTCAACGTCGAACACTGGGTAAATTCCTTTAGGAACTGAAACTATTTTCAGAATGCTACAGAACAGAACTGTGATCTCAGTGTTATGATTTCTTACTCACATGCATGATGTGATTATTTTGGTGTGGCACATAAAAGGTGGCTCCTATGACCATTCAGAAAGGTAACTTTGGGCTCCTTTGTGAAATTGTAATGTAATTTTCCCTTGACAATTTGTGCTCTAAGCTATTAAAAGTAACTTCAAAAGGCTTCAATATAAAGTTTTTGTGTTTGAAAACTTTGAGACATATGGTGTGTCTTGAGAAGAAATAATCAAAGTGGGATCTACCTCTGGGAGATGGTCAAAGATGTTGCTGGAATTTAATGCACATTTCATTCAGAGGATAGGGATTTTATGCTGCCTGGACTCTGAAAGGCTTTAGAGAGTCAGGTCTGAAGTATTGTTCCTAGAAGGCATGATATTCTTGTGGGTTTGCAAGTGTCTGTGGTTACATGGATGAAATAATCTTTGTGATCAAGAGCATACATGTGACAGTTTTTTGAGATGAGGTTTCTGAGTGTTTTCTGTTTTGTTTTAAACCTGATGTTTGCCTTTAGACTGCAAGGAAAAACAAATACTATTTCTTTGCATGGTGAACAGGTTATCATGAATACTACTAAATCAAAAGAACTGTGACCAGCCGGTTGAGGGAGGTGATCCTGCCCCTCTATTCTGCTCTTGTGAGACACCATACTTGCAGCACTGTGTGCAGTTCTGGTATCCTCAACATAAAAAGGACATGGAGCTGTTGCAGCAAGTCCAGAGGAGGGCCACAAGGATAATCAGGAGCTGGAGCACCTCCCATATGAAGACAGGCTGAGAAAGTTGGGGCTGTTCAGCCTGGAGAAGGCTGTGTGGAGACCTCATAGCAACCTTCCAATATCTGGAAGGGACCTGCAAGTATGCTGGAGAGGTACTCTTCATTAGGGACTGTAGTGAGAGGGCAAGGGGGAATGGGTTTAAAATTACACAGAGGAAATTTAGGTTAGATAAAAGGAAGAAACTGTTTACTGTGAGGGTGGTGAGGCACTGGAAGAGATTGCCCAAAGATGTGGTAAGTACTCCATCCCTGGCAGTGTTCGAGGCCAGGTTGGACAGAGCCTTGGGTGACATGGTCTGTTATAACTTATTGTAACATCTAATAGGACACACTCTGGTTTGTTCTAGTTATTTCTCTTTTCTCTAATGTGCTTAGAGAAAGGCTGAATAGGAATTAGTGTTAAATATTTCCATGTTTTTCCATTCCTGTACTTGTAAGCCCAGGTATCTGTAGTTACACTGGGTCCACTTACGTGGGCTTCTGAAAATAGCTCTTAAAATATTTTCATTTTTCTACCAGCAGTTATTTGAATTGCTTGTCAGTGAACAAAACCGCAATTAAACCCTCCCTTTTTTACCAGTGCTAAGGAAAACCCATTCTTATTATTTTGGACTGCCTCAAGGATGATACATCCTTATCAGAATGTAAGGTAATTATTGCATTGCTTGTTATCTATTCTAAGCATCAGATTTCTCACATTTGGGAAAATAATTATTTTAAAAACTCAGTGGTGATTTGATGATATAGAGTATTTAAGGCATAGGAAATAGCCCTGACAGAGACAGATTTAGAGGGCAGGGTACAAGCGAGTTGTTATGTGGTGCATAATAAATACAATTTATCATATGCTGCCACCATGTGTAGTATGGAGGAGGCAGCCACACATGGGATACATGTATACATGAAATTAAATCTGCATTGTAAAACTGCATTTACGTATTTGTATATATATTCATATGCCCAATTTTTATCTTTTAATTGGGTGATTTCAGTTAATCACAGTAATTTCTAAATTGTTAGTTCTGTCAGTCAGTATTCTTTTCCAAGTGATGCAATACAATTAATGTAAAAAAAATAGCAGCTGAATGAGGGAAAAAATCTGTCTAAATTTGTGTAATTGTCCTGAAACTATCTGCTACAATGTTTCTTTTCAGCTTTAAATAAATATGTTGTTAGGGGTATATATTTAAATCAATCCTGAAACATGCCTTCCAGTAGCTTGTCATATGCCTTTATAAATTGCAGCATAAGCAAAGTGCCACTTCTAGAACTGACAGTGAATGTACTTTTCATTGAAAAGTAGTTTTGCACTTTTCTATTTGGGATTAATCTCATCTTCCACTGGAAGGCAGTCTTCTCTTTCTTTCATTCTTCTGCCTTCCAGTATTGTTTAGGTAGCTGGTCTTTAGTTTCTTTGAAAACGAAGTAAAACTTGTACTCTGTTTGTCTACAGCTGGAAAGTTTATTCATGCAGGAAACATCTTTGCTTTGCCTGCTTATTTTTTCTGTAAATTGTCCATGTAGACAGTTATAATTTTTGTGAAACTTGCAGTGATTTGTTTGGTTGTGAACCTCTTGCATCTGTATCTATCTGACAGAGATACATTACTTGGAGGTATGACTTTTTTGTTGTTTTTCAAGTAATGAATTTATAGAATTTTGAATGCTTTGTAGACCTCTTGGCTAGATGGGATAGAAAACTTCTTTCATCTACATTAGTAATTTATGTGTAGTTACATAAGCTAACATGATTGTTGAAACAAAACCAACTACACCAGTATTATTTACTTTCAAAAGAACTCATAAATTGTGCATACCGAGGTTTTGTATTTCAGTGATTAAAATAAGACCTGCGTAAATCTGTAGGTTGGGTATAGAAATGCAAACACCTTGCAGCTGAAACCTGTGGGGTGTCATGAGAGACAAATTATAAGGTTTTGCCTCTCACCTTTTAAATTGGACAATCTTTGGCTATTGCCTCTAATTAATTTTTGCTGTGCTCACTGGAAGCATAACAGCAGTATTTAAATTGTGATACACTTGCCTCTGTCTTCTCTGGAAATTGAGAAGCACATAAAAGGCAGGATGTGAGTGCACTGGGATGTGAATGATGGGGTTAAGGTTTTAAAGTGATAAAAAAGAAGAAAGAAAAGACGACATTTTGAAATGGAAATGGACAAAGAGGAGCATTGGGAAGAACCCAAAAGGAGATACCTGTATATCCTTATGTAACTAATGTTTTCCTTTAGTTTCACATAGGTGAGGGATCTATTAACTTTTCAGTCTGCTTCTGTAAAGTGGCAAAGTTCTCACAAGGCTCAGAATGCTGTTCAAAGAGATGTCATAAATTAATTCAGGAGAGTTGTTCAGCCTTTGTTACAGAGGAGGTCAGACTTGATGGTCACAATGC
The DNA here is from genome assembly GCA_017639245.1 of Myiopsitta monachus. Lineage (NCBI taxonomy): Eukaryota > Metazoa > Chordata > Aves > Psittaciformes > Psittacidae > Myiopsitta > Myiopsitta monachus. The sequence continues at coordinate 23,088,939 of CM029941.1, forward strand.
TCCCTTCTGGCCTATGAATCTATAAATTTATCAGTGTGTTTGATTTCTAGTCTCACTCTTGTGGAACTGTAGTTTTGGTCAGTGCGAGCTTCTCCTTTGTGAACAGAAATACAGCTCTGATCCTGTAACTGAAACTGGTAATGGGTAAGCTGAAGCCATTAACCTGGTGTTAAGGATGAATTTGGAGCTGGAGATATGGAGAGTCGGGGAAGGGGAAATGTCCAGTTAATGTGTAACTCTGATAAAAAAATGACTGGTTTTGTGTTGGTTTGTTGTTGGTTTTTTTTTTTTTGTGTGTGTTTTTTTTAATAGTATATTTGGAGGTCTCAGAGAAACAGAGCTTACCAAAAGTGCTGAAATTTTCTTTCTCTTTTATTGCAACAAGTGTAAAATAATGTTAATGCATTTCAGTCATATGAAGCAAAGCTGGGGAGGAAGGGGAGGAGATACAGCAGCCTTTTCTTACCCTGTTCTTCAGATAAGCTGTTACTGCTTACCGTTTTCCTTCCCAGCAATCTGTCGTTTTTTGTTCTAAATGCTTTTGCCCCTAGCAGGTTTACTACTATGGAATGTACACAGATCCCTTCTCGAAATGATGCAGTCTGACAGGAAATCAATATTTTTTTTTCATTCTAGATTGGAGGGTGTGATTGTCATAATCCGCATCTTAAGACTGTTAATGGGTGAATAGTTAATAGTGTGTGTGTGGGGAAATCAATGAATAGCTAATAGCGTGTGTGTGTGGGAATCAATCATTTGCTTAACCAGCATCTTAGCTGGTTCTACTGTCAAAGAGAAGTCCAGTACCTTTTTTTCCTCCTCAGAATCTGTGTTTTCAACGTAACCTTCTCGTGTTCAGCACCGCGTTTTTGACAAGAGGGTTGCTTCGGTCAGGAGAGGTGAGCTGATGCGGTGCCTGGCGACCTGCCCAAGGTCACACACAGCCTGACCCGCTGCCTGCGGCTCTCGGCGCCCTGGTGCACTCCGCCCGCCCTCCGCCGTTCTCAGAAGCTTCGAATAGGAAGCCTTATTGCCTGGAGGCGCAATTTCTTATAAGGCGTTATTTTATATATATATATATACATATATATATATATATATATATATATATATATACACATACATATATATATATAAACTCTTGCATTATGCAAGTGAATGAAAACTCCCAGGCAGGCAAGGGCTGAATGATAGTTGAAAGAGAACGACACAGAGGAGGTAAACGCGCTGGAACACTGAGGCAGTGAGGTAGCCATGCCGGCGGTCACTGCGCGCCTGCCTTCTCGCCTCAGGACAGGCCGGACCCGGCTGCGGCGCCGGACGACCGGGGCGGGGGGCCGGTGCCCTCCCCCCCCACCTTCTCATCCCGACCTGCGGTGAGGCTGAGACGTCTCATCCTCAACGGGCAGGGGGCGGTGCCGGGCCGGACCGAGCCCGTTCCGTCGTTTCCCCGACTGCCCCCTTCGATCGCCCACCTCACCTCCGCCCCGCGCCCCGCGCGCAAGGCTGCCCACCGGCGCTCGCCGAAGTTGCCGGGGCGCAGAACTCGCGCGGTCACGTGCCGCGGCGGCGCCAATCGGCGCGGCCGTGATGTCAGCGTCGAGCAGCTGCGGGGATGCGGAGCGGGGTCCGGGCAGTCCGGCGTGGCCAGGCGCCGCGCGGCGTGCGGGCGGCGGAGCGGAGCCATGGACGAGCCGGGCATCCTGCGCAGGCGAGGGCTGCAGGTAGGAAAGTTGCCGTCACCTGCCGGGAGGCGCAGGGGCGTGCCGGCGGGCCCGGCGGCGCACCTGTGGGCGGCAGCGGCGCGAGCGGTGGCCCTAGCGGGCAGCGTTCGAGGCGCGGAGACGGCGCCTGCTGAGGAGTTGTGCGCGGCGGCGGCGGGCGTCTCCCGGGGAGCCGGCGAGGCGGGAGCAGCCGTATCGCTGCGGGCTTGTTCTCCCCGTTAGAGCGCTCTGGAGGTGGGATATCGACGGCCATTACCTGGGGGAGAAAGTTTCGCCTGCTGTCTGCTCTCTGAGCGTCTGCGGCATACTTTGTAGAATAGGAGCGTTGCCGTTCTCAGTCAGCTTTTGGCTGACTTTTTCACTGGTGTTCATAAACGCAAGAAGATTACGTATCCCAAATGGAGTGTGGGTTATGGCCAAATGTTGGTACCGTATGTTGCGGGAACTCAGGACTCGAGCTGTATACTCTTTTTGGGTAACGTATTAGAAACTGAAGTACACATATATATAGGCAGAGAGCGTTTTAATAGAGAGTATGTGACAACAGACGAGTGTAGGGTGCAGTTTTCTACCGTTTCACCAAAATGGAGCACCACCTCAAACTACATCATTCTGGCCCATTGTTTAGAAATCCCCTTTGCCCAAGTCGTCTCGGCGATGAATGTACTTCCTTTCTTTTGTTTTCCTTTACATCCGCAATGTTTCAATGGGAGGAGGATGAAGAGGAAAGCCTCCCTACATTTGAGATCGTTACTCTTAAGTAATGTAAACCCGCTTAGAATGTGCTGAACTTGTGCAGTTCTGAACTTTTCAGAAGGATGCCCTTTCTGATCAGTTCTCTCGACATGGTGCTGATTAACTGTGACAATTTTTTTTAGATGGCTGAATACAAGTAGAATCTGTAGCCCGTGTTGTTACATAGCATAGAGAAGTCCTAAATCTCTCAGGTACCTCTTGGTCTTTTACGAATCCATTAGCTTTTCTTTAACTTTTTGTGTGATAGCATTTGCCTCTGGAAGGTGAATAACTTTCATAAAAAGACTCTGAGATTCTGCTTAGTCCTCAAATCCTGAATCTTTTCAGTCAGTGGATTGTAAAGTGGGAAGGAGACTCTGCTGCAGGTTGGGACTGCTAGTGACAGCTTTTAAAGGAGGTGATTTAAAAATTTAAAGAGGTGGATCTTCAGAGAGAACCCGGATTTCCTCCTGTTAAACCTGCTGTAGTCCATTGAGCAGCGTAAACCGGATTTCTGCCTTTTGACAAGAATTGAACAACAGCCTGTTCTGATTAAGGGGTAACTTAAACCGTAATGTGAAAGCCTATTATTGAGTTCTGCAAACGTAATTTTTTATTTTTTGGTGTGTGTTTGTAGTCTGCAACTTCAACAAAGTGATTTTTAGAGAATACCATGAATATTTGACAGAATACTTGATTACCTCTTCATATGCTTGCACGGTCACTGAAGAGTATTAAAAGCTATATAGTGAATAATCCCAGTACCAGGAAGACCAATTCACGCTTGCAGTGCATGCAGTAATAAACCGGAGCTGTTTTTGAAGATCTGTAACTCATGACTCTCATCAGAATCTAGGATTCTAGGGTGAAGGAAAAGAGTCAGTGGTTGAACTTGTAGTAGCTGGCATGCTGTCATCTAGAGAAAGATGGAGGGGAAGAAATCCTATTTACACTCAAGTTGTATTCCTTATGACCCTTAACTGAATCTGTCATCATATTGTCCTGTTCCTTCCCTTACTTTCTTCTATGCGATGCTTTTGTCTTCGTCTGTTGTTCATGCAGCTAGCCTACAGACTACTATGCTGAATTTGTGTGCTAGGAAGCAGCTGATATGACATGTGACAAGGAGTGTAGCCCCTGTTTAGTTCTTGTTAGTAGATGCTGGTTAGGTGAAGTCTCCGAGTTGTTTGCTTGGCTGACATTTGCTTTTTATAGTACATGTCAAAGTAATGAGTTGGTTATTTTATAGTAGCAGTATATGTTCTTACCAATGAAAAAAACCCTAAATAGTTCTCCCACTGTTATGCTATTCTGTGGGATTAATCCATGTATCTTCTGTCTCCATTTCTTTTTTATATGTTATTGATACTTTCCTTTAAAGGCTATTGAGAATATTCTGAAAGGGACTGAAAGAAACCCAACAAAGTTCTGTGTTAACACTTTTCTGAGATGTTCACTGAAAGGTCAGCTTGACTTCATGTGACTTTGTCAGTTCTTTTGGTTAGAAGTAGACGTGATAAAAGTAGGGAAATTTGCTTAAAAGCTGTGAGCTTTCTTAGGTGAGGGTGCATTTAAATTAAACCAGTCCTATAACGGGAAACAGCACATGCTTAAATTAAAAGCCAAATCGGTGCAACTGCTGTTTTTTTTGTGTTTGTACACAATTTGCTTCAAAGCTTGATTTACAGGACACACAAAACATTTCCTTTCAGACGGGAACCCGATGTAGTTGTGTATAATGCCATGCACCATCATGCTGTGTTTAAAAAATGCCAGGAAGCAGCTTGAATTGAATCTCAAAATATAAGCCTTAAGTAAATATGTAGACTTGGGTAAATCTTGTTTTGGTTTGATATGTGGAAGGCTTTTCTGGTTCTCAGGCTTCTTGGAGAGAAGCTGAGCTTTTAGTTTGCGTCTTGAACACGTACGCCTAGTTAATCTTACTACAGCCTCTTCCTGTATGTCCAGTTACTTATATTGGTTATATTCATAGACGAATAAAAGCTTCTGAATCTGTAGTAACTGTTCCTGTTCGATGAGTGATTTCTTAAGTTTTAATTACAAAGAATGCATTTTGTTTGTAAGAAACATCAGGAGAAAATTGAGTATTTCTTTCAAGTTCTGAAAATGCTGAATATAATTTAATGTGGACTGAAATAGTTCTATCCTGAAAATAAATTTAACACTCCCCCCCAAAAAAAAAACCCCATCTAACTGGTACTTGCATATTCACCATTCTCAATTGCTTTCTTCTAACAGCTTATGTTTCATCTTTCTTGCGTGAATTTGTCTAGTAGGTGTTTGTCTGAGCAGTGTGTTTTATCCTGTCTTAGACAAAGAATCCAAACCCACTTTATGGTGGGTGTAGGTAGCACATTTATTTCCTTCAGTCTGTAAGAAGGATATGGGGATGTGGGAGAAATCTCACTGCCAGATGCAGCTTCAGTCATGCTTCCAGAGCTGATGAAGCTTTCTCTTTGTTGAACAGATGCTTTGGGCCTTCCCTTTTGCTAATTTTGGTTCTGCCTCTAAGTGGCTGCTAAGCAGTGTCTTGTAAATCTTGGGGTAGTTACATGAGCTTTTTAAATTAGAGTTGCAGAAGAATTTACTAACAGCAGAGAAATTAGCTATACATGAAACCTCCCAAATGTCAAAGAAAATGCTGTATATATTTGTTTTCTTGTCTCTAGGTATGCTTTTTTTAATGCTGAGAAATTTTCATTGACATATAAGGCTTCTTGAAATTCAGGATGACTGATTGCATTAAGTTTGCAAAGATAAGATTACAGCCAACATGAAAAATTCCAGTTGAAGATCTTCCAATACTGTACTTCAGGCATTGATTTGGGAGGGGGTGAGGTAAAAAATAATAAGAAAAAAAAGCAAAATTCAGATTATTGCTGTAGAAATGAAAACAGGCAGTGTAAACAAAAGTGTGGTGTAAATGGAGTGTTGCTATTCTGACAGAACTGAGGTGCCAGTTTATACTAATTCCATGTATTTCTAGAAAAGATGGCAAAGGATACAGTCATTGTCTAACCATGACTACTCCTTTCCTGAACCTCTGAAATCCTTTGTTGAGCTGAGTGGTGGAATCTGTAATGATTTCAACTGCGCCTGGTTGTGTTCTAAGACACGAGGAAAGCCAGCTGTGGAGTGGTCTGTTCACTTGTTAGCTCCTGTTTCTGAATCCCTTGGCTTATCCCCAAAATCGTCTTGTGGTTTGTTTGTTCTGTCTGTCTGTCCATGTTTCTGTGTGTCCATCTGTCCATTTCCTCCCTCCTGCCCCTGTTTAGTTAGTAGGAATAGTAGCTGCATGAGGGATAGCAACTTCTGATTGAAACAGTTTTGTGGGATTTTGTTTGTTTGTTTGTTTGTTTGTTTTCGATGCCATGCGCAGTTCTTGGTTTGACATTTTGTTAGCATTGGCTTTTACTCACTTTGTCACAATTAATGAAACAAATAGTTTTCCATATTTTCTTTTGAAATTTTTTGTAAGATGCTTCATTCAAGTTTGATGCAGTTCTGACTGTGATGCTGCTTTATGTCATATTTAACATAATGAATTGAGATTTGTTTTCATCAACTGATACACTATATTTGCTTAAAAGTTCTTAAGTTAATGGTTTTATCAAAATCGCCCACAAGCTGTGGGATGTCATTAATTCCTTTTCCTATTAGATGGAGGCAATAAACCTTTTTTTGTTATAGTAGTGCTAGTTATCCATCTGAACATTAAAATTACATAAAAATCCATAAATGGTAGTTATGATCACAAATCAAAATGCTCAAAACTGTAACTTTATAATTTGTTTTATTTTCTGGCTTTACTATTTTCCCATTTACATCTAGCACTAACTTCTTCCATAACCCTAACTATTCTCTATAGGATCCTTTGTAAATCAGAACAACATTGCTTCCTGTAAACAACTTGTCTCCTCTGTAATTGTAGTCAATTACTTGCTTTCAGCTTCTATGTTTATGTTCCTTTTGGATTCCCCCCACCTCTTCATACAGGTCCCCCTTGATTTTAGTTCTCGACTTTAGTGCTCCACAGCAACTGGGATTACTAATAGAAAGGATAATTGCACTCAGCGTCTGTGCCCTTGAGAAAAATCAAGCTCTTCAGAGACTTCTGATGCTAAGCGCTGAGTCTCTAAGAGCATGTTATATTTCGAGTACTTTGTCCTTTTTCAAATCCCTTAGTTTTATGGATATAGTTGGCTTAGTTTTATAGGAATAGTAAGTAATAATTCTATGACTCCTAGGTATCCTCCCCAACCAAGACACTGTGTCAAAGCAAAGGAACACTTGCATTGAAACGTTGTAAAGGATGGATTTTTTTTTAAAGCTTTACTGTCAGAAATAGGAGATCTAGTTTAGCAGCACACACAAAAAATGTAATCTTTGTGTAAGAGATGTAAAAGAAAAGATTTCAAACATTTTCTGGAAATTTTATCCCTTAAGTAATCAAACCCACAATCTTAAAGGAACTAGTAGGTGGCCTTAGTTTTAAAAATGGGGCTTGTGACATAACTGGGAACCAGTAGTTCCTGGTACCAAACAACCTTCCTGAATTTCATTTTCAGCTGTCTGGAACCTGATAGTTTTTAGAATACTTAACTTGCACAATGCACTGAAGTGCATTAGTATGGTTGGGCTTGATGATCTTAAAGGTCTTTTCCAACCTAGTTGTTTCTATGATTCTAATATGTTGCGTGGAGATAATAAATGTTACAGTTCTTCTGATAGTATTTTAGCTCTAGAAAGCTAGAACTTCAAGCATGCATATGTTTTTGCTTATATTCTATGTATTTGAATATTCTGTACAGATAGATGATGCTTTTTTAAGTAAGGAAACGTATCTGAAGATGCATTTCAACTAACTCCTGTCCCATTCTGTAACTTTACTGTCTTCCTACGTAAAAAGCAAGGGAAGTATGCTGAAGTATATGAAATGGGTGCTTGCAGTAACTTTTGCTTTTGAGTTCTTTTGATGTGGAAAAGTTTTTAATGTATTTTGTCTCTTTAAATTATGCCACAAGAAGAAGGATACCATTTTTATTTCTCTGAAAAAGCCTAGTTATACACATGTTCTGCAGGTACATTAGGGAATTTAGCAGTCAGAAATTGTGTGCAGAACCTGAAAATAATCCCTATCCTCTTATGTTTTCTGAATACAACACTCACAGGTGCAGTTGGAAAATGTAGATTATGAGTGGAAAATTAATTTAGGACTCCAGTGCCCTTTGTGAACACTGCTTCCTAGTTTTAAGTTTCTTCAATTTTTTCAAGATTTAATGTAAATGTAATGTAATGTAAATGTAGAGAAGTGCAGGAAAGGAAGGAGTCATATAAATGAAAAATAAGGAAGAGCAAATGCTCATGATTTGCAAATACAGCGTAAAAGCTGTATTTATGGCACTGGTTCTTTATTAGTTCACAGGCTGTTTCCTTTTTAGGTTCTTCAAGACAATGTAGTGTGTTTGTGTTTAAACGTATAAGATTATCATGGTTTATTTGATGTAAACAGAATAGTGATCAAATATATGTTATTAGTCTGTGACTGAAAATGCGAAATTGCAGATTTTAACGTTCAAACATGAAGCTGAATAGCTTATTTTATTTTTTTTCTTTTTTCCTTATTTGCTCTTGTCTGTAAGCTGCAATTCAAACTTGTTCTTAGGACAAGGTTGCCAAAATCTGCAATTTTCTTGATTTGGTTGGCAAAAGAGGAGAAGATCTAATGTAAAGCATATCATCTTTATCACTAGGTAGGGCGTGTTACTGTGTCTGTGTCCTTTGCTTTGCAGTAGTGATAAGAGATTTAACTCTGACAAAGCTATTTGTATAAGATGGCTGCAAAGACCTCATTGTGTTTCTCCATGACCTTCTGAAAAATAGCACTCTCCAACTGAGTTCAAGAAAGCACCTACTCAGCTGGTGTTACATCTTGATTGGTGCAGTTGGCTCAATTTTCATTCAGTTTCACTTCTCAAATAGTCTTCGGTTGACTTCTTTATCTATGTTCTTAGGACCCTGCATAGATCTTAATCTTTCAGCATAGATTTCTTTCATGAGTCTTTGGATTTTGGTTTGTTCATGTTGCTTGCTACTTTCTCTGCGAGTAATCTGCTGTTTGCCTTTTGCTTTTTTACATTCTCTTTAAGATGGCAATACCCTATTTTTTTCTGATTGAGATTGTAGCTGAGGGCTTGCTTATTTTTGAGCATCTGTGACAAGACTGTGTAAGAACTGAACTTGGTGTCTCATTTTATAAGGTGCTTGGGGGTTTTAAAATAGAATTGTAACAAAACAAGCACCTTTTTTTGTGTATGCATTTTCTCCCTTTCAATTCCTAATTATTTATTTGTGTATGTTTAGGACTGATGCCTGTTTAATGGTTTCTGTAGCACCTTATGTCTCTTGCTTTGCTTTAACAGTAAAAATGGAACATTCCAGTTTTTTAGCACTGCTGCAGAAATATAGTAGTGTATTGCCTGTTTCACCCTAAAGACACCTTAAACAATTTCAATATCATTTCTCTGATGTGAAGTCTATATGACAAATCAATACTAAGCTATTTAGATGCCAAACCCAGTAAAGCTTGTTGGAATTATAGGTATGTGAAGTGTATCTTCCTGTCTTCAGGCTCTAAGGAGATGCAGGCACTTATAAATTGATGCATTTCCACAAAGGAGCTATTCTAGAAAAAAAATATTGTATTTAAAGCATTTATTTTCCATGTGTATTCCCTCTAGCATCACTCAGGAAATGCAGTAACCGATGAGAATCCTGTCAGATATTAATTCTTTCCCTTTTCTCCTTCAACATGGCCCAGTGTTCTTTGTTCAATACTGTAATCATTGTGTTCAACGGGATGCAGTTAGGAAGAAGAGGGCAGTGCCGTAACTAGCAGTGATAGTGAGAGAGTATCTGGCACACTAATGTGTTAGACTGCCAAGCAATTGGAGCAAACCTGTTAGAGGTTACTGTTATGCAAAATATAACATTGATGTCTGCTGCAAGAATGCAATACAGAAAGTCACTTCAGGTAAATTTTCCTTTGCCAGTAGTTTCTGTTGCTGGACTGCTTAATGGATGCAACGTACAGGCTTGGCCTTTGATTTCTTTTCTCTCTGGGAGATAGCTTTCAAAGGTTTGTTTTCTAACTGTTTAAAATCAAAGTTACAAATGTATGGTTTTTTTCTTGGCTTGTTTTCCAGCCCTAGCTATAAGGATTGCCAGGTGTACCATAATGCAACAGTCTTTGTCAAATAACTGACAACACATTACTTTTTTCTTTTTAAAAAGATCTATAAATAGATAGAATTCTTTCTTACTTATTATGCTTTGGGTCTGCTGTGAGGTAGCTCTCTAACAGAAACAGCTTTCTTGCTCTGTATGTAGGGCTTGGTACAGTGTGTAGTTAAGTATTCCATTGAAAATCTAAATTCAAGGCAGTGGAGATCATAAAGAAATGAACATCCTACTGTTTTTTTAAAAAACCGAAACCAACTTCCAGTAAACCCCAAAACATTTCACACTTACTTGAATCTAAAGCTGAGACGGAAGAACTGTGAGTTAGAATTTGTAACTTGGTCCTGCCTCCACACTTGGCACAATGAATTGCCTACTGTCTGAAGATCTTGGTCTGTTTTACAAAAATAAGTGTTTTAAATTCAGAGTGTTTTAAATACTCATGGAGACTATGTTTAGAAAAAAATACTACATTGTTTGCTACCTCTCACACTGGTGCAAGGCTCGCATATATTTTTGTTTTGTACTGCATTTTCAGAAAGGTATGTTCCCAGCTTCTGCACCTTTGTCTGGCTCTGCTTAAATTGATCCTCTTACTTTTGTCATCAGTCTGTTGCATTCTTGCATGTCACCTTGAGTAATTTGATTTTTCCTTGCTGTATATCCTTTAAGTGTTCATGAGTTTTCATTGTCATTTCATGTAAGCAGAGTATGTTTTGCTATCTAGTTTTGTGAGATTTATTTGGGAACAGGATACATGCAGTCTCTCTCCCTCCCTGCACATCCTAATTACTTCTTTCTGCCTTTGTAGAATCAAATTGTTTTAATGCCTTAAATTAAGCTTTATGGGAAAAAAGCTCTTATTGCATCTAAAGGCAATACTCTTTTCCCCTTTTTCTTAATAGTGAAAAGATGATTAAACAATTTGCAACTGTAACACTGAAAACATGAAACTTATTTTACCTTTTGAATGTCCCTAGGTCTTTCAGGTTTGCTTCTTCCCAGTGTCTTGTTATCATTGAAACAGGGATAGCATTTCATTATCTTTTTGGTAACTCAAGGCACAGAAAGATTTATTTGTTCAAGACTGTAAGGCTATTGGTGACCTTGAATTTCGCGGTTACCGTGTCATTACCATAAGCTTATAACACTAGAACATCCCGTTTTGTTTCAGATCAACTATAATATAATACAGAAATGTCAAAATTTCATCTTCTAATACAATTTAAGAAATAATAGTATTAAGAATAAAATGACTGTAATACCTGGACAGACCTTATGTATCACCAGTTGTTTTCATCGAACATCAAATAGTCTTGGTAGTGTTCAACAGGTAATTAACATTAGGAAGCAGTGCCTATGGAGAAATGTTACTGCTGACTTTCTGAATTGTGTCATAACTAATGATAACTGGATATTAAAGGTGAATTAGTGGTGCAGTGATGCTATTTAAGTTTTAGTAATGTGGAACAACTGGGTTCTGTATCCATCCCACAGTATTTATTGCTTCCTTTGCTTGCCCTGAAACTATGAAGCTATAAGATTTTGAATGGTGTCCTTTGATTATGGTCTTAGCCCTGGAGGCAATAGGGAGAAAAATTAGACCAAACATACCACATTCTGACCCAAGATTTTTATTTCTAGATTGCTTACCTGCTTTGTCCCTTTGTTGTATTTCCAGTGTACACAGTGCTTCACAGCTATATTTATGCAGCTCTCCTAAAAAGATGAATGATGACAGAATGGAAATATAACTTTTTGAAGGACTTTGTCTTTTGGCTTTTTATTGTATTGGAATGAAAGGAAAAATGCTTTGGAGTGTTTTAAAAATATATACAATGTTGTGGTTGGATTTATTTTTTTTTTTCTTTCTATTTCGTCTTACTTTTTTTTACTTGTCTTACTAAAACTGTGTCTTTAGAAATATTATTTGTGTCTTAGCACAGTGCCATGTTTCACTTAGAAAATGTTGAATGGCATTCTTCATGATTTTTTTGGAACTGTTTCAAGATAAAATTCTGGTAAAATTGACTAATTTGACAACCCATTTTTATTTTGATAGACTGCCATATTCTATCATCATGCTATTTCAAAAGGTTTCTGAATGGTTATTTTAGCATGAAAAATGAAAATCAACAGCTCTTTTGTCAGAGAGGGAAAAGGGGGAAGTCTTTGTAATCACTAATTATCTTAGAAAATAAGACATACATTGTCATACAATATGAAGAGAAAAGGCTTTCCCTAAAACTTGATTTTATTTTTTAAGGAAAATCTGGGCATTCTATGTCACTGCAAAGTGCCAAGCTGAATTTTTTTTTTGTGAAATGCTGTTATAAGCCCATGTGTGTCTTTATGAAGAAATCAATATGTGTGTTCCCTTTACAGTGTCACTATAGCCACCTAAATGATCAATGAGGGTAAGAGTTGTGTTGACACCATTTTGAAGCGGTGAATGAGATGACTGGGACCTGCAGTGCAGGTTCTTAGATGCTGGGTTGGAAGCTGCAGTCAGCAGCAACCCAGGTGTCCTGTTCCTTGGGGTGGCTAGATGGTGTGTCAGACGAGCTCCCCAGAGATTTGTATGCATTGCTTGAAGGTCCTAACCTCAAGTGGGGCTTGCCTGTTCTTCTCAGCTGGTCTGCCTTACCTAGGTGGTTTTTCTGATCTTGCACACATGTCCCACCCCACTATGCAGCTAGCAGCTAGTTCATGGTTTTGGTATGTGCTTAGTATGAAATGCATCTTCGCTTTCAGCTGCAATGGCTCTGCAACCTGAATAGAAACAGAATATCATTAGTGCCTCTTAGATACGATTTTCAGTCTAATTGACTAGAACAGATAAGTAACTGCAGGTTGCAAAAGGTGCTTCAGACTAGGCAATGGAGGTGGTAAATGGTGACTTCCATAATTTTGAAATTTAGGCATTTTTACTTGATTTCTTAGGTTTACATTTGTGGCTATAGTAAAGCTTTCCAGGCTTGAGAATTCTACCTGTTACTGACAAAACAAATGGAAATCGCAGTGTGCTGGACATAGATTCACCCCCCCACCCCCCCAATTTACTGCTTTCCAAGCTTACAGTCTTTGTTAGTAATCCTTTCGGGTATAACTTCTTGGTGCTTTCTGTTGTGTAAATTGGGGGAAAATGGGAATGTATTTAAAGATACAAACTTTTTTTAAACTTCAGTTTTACTATTTTACGTTTGATTACAGATGCTATGTATCTGTTTTCAGGTAGCTGTCTGATAGGACAGCTTTGCTACACTTCAGTTTTTAATGGTACATTTCAGTATGATTTTTCAAAACTGGAAAGATAAGCTGTATATTATTAAACTTCACTAAGTTTAATAGTATTAAGAAGTATTAAGCTTCACTAAGCACTGGTATTAGCTACAGCCTGAGATATGTTTGTAAATACAGTGAATTCTGAGCAGTGTGTTACGGACTATTGCATACCCTTTGTGATGGCTGCCAACTGGGTTTAACTCCAGCCACCTCCAATCTGCGGGCCCAGCTGTTTTTTCACCCAGTGAAGAATATACCCATGATCAAGCCATGGGCAGCCAGTTTCTCCAGGGGAGTGCTCTGAGAGTGGTGTTGAAGGCTTTTCTAAGGTCCAGGAAGACAACAGCTATAGCCTTTCCCTCATCCAATAAGTGGGTCACCTTGTTATGGAAGAAGATCAGGTTGGTCAAGCAGGATTTGCCCTTCATAAGCCCATGCTGACTGGGCCTGATCCCCTAGTTGTTGTAGCACTCAAGATGATCTGCTCCATAACCTTCCGCCACTGAGGTCAGGCTGGTAGGCCTGCAGTTCCTCCTTTCAGACCTTCTTGTAGGTATCATAACTGCTGCTAGGAAGTAGCTAAATATACTGATCAAGAACTGTTGCCACTCTGAAGGGCACATGTGTGGTGAATTATTTGGAGAACTGTGAGTCTTGGAGAGGGACAGTGAGAGGACTGAGGCTCAAACTTTCATAATAGAATGCTTCTTTTCACATTCCTTTGCCTTAATGTCCAAATCAGTGGGATTATAAAGATTTTTAGATCTTCATATGCTTATTTATTTTGGGCATATACATAAATATAAAAATGCTAAGTCACCTTGATCTGATCATTATCATCAACAGAGCCACCCATTCTCCTTTGGTATCAGAGAGAGAAAAGGTAAACTACTTTAGCTTGTGTTTTCCAATCTCTTTTTAGCTGTTTATCAGAGGTAGTTCTAACTCACTTAGATGATAAAAGGGACTTAATTTTTGACCTTTCTTTGAAATTAAGATGCAGGTGTGCAGCGCGGTGTTACGCTGTATATGCTAGCTGCAGCACAGCACTGTGGCCACTCACAAGGCTTTGTGACATTGCACTCTGGGCATAGTTGGTTAGGTAATTGAGTGGAACAGCTGCATGTGTTATGAGACACTACAGAGCAAAAGGTAGATTGCTGTGTGTAAAGCAGTTCAGGATATGATTTTAACCATGACAGCAGGCCATGGCCACAAGCTTTACTGCACCTTTTGCTAGATGTAAATGCCAAGATGCTCAGGCTGGAGGATGTGTCAAGGACTTAAATCTTGGGTGCAGATACCTCTTGAGGAGGCAGCACAGGGCTAGTCTTGGAGGAGGAGGTATGCTTAAAGATCATTGTTTGGGGATATGTGAGGAGGTGTTCTTCATTGTGACACTTCATAAGATAAAAACATTGAAATATGTTTTCCTAATGCCCGCATTAGGATTGTCCAACTTGATGTGGATGGAGTTGTTGCTGTAAATGCGTTTTCTTCAGTGCTGAACTACTTGCAAAGCTGTCAAGGGCCAGCTGTGGTGTTTGTTGATGAATTCATCTTCTTTGTGTAGACTTCAAGGCACTGTTGCTTCTAATCTTGGTTTGGTGGCTAACAAAAATGGAGAGGAAAAAAAGAAAGGCTAGTGGCTGCTTCAGTCTCAAGATAGAAATCTCTTCAGATAAGAGCGCATGCTTGTGTCATTTGATATTCTCACTTGCCTCTCTCTTGACATTGCTGTTTTCACTAGAACAACTGTGCTGTTAGTGGTAACTGTTCTTATATGGAAATTGCTTTTGGTATCTTTTAAGCCTGTACATTGTTAAATTAGCTACTACTCTGCAGCCAGAAACATGTGTTCTCCTCACAGCTGCTTTCAAGTTTCTGTGCCATCAGAAATAAATTATATGAAACGTTCAATACCTGATGCCTCTTATCTGTGTTGTGCTTTTTTTTTTTTGTGTGTGTGTGTTTTTTGTTTTTTTGTTTTTTTTTTTAATTTGTTCCCTCTTTTTTTCCCTTCAGCAGCGACTGTTTTCTAGAAGGTTGCTTCTTGGACCACTCACCTGTTAAAAGAAATAAAATCTTTCACTTTTTCTGCTTTCTGGCCAGTTTTCTGCATACCATCTAGCTCAAATATCTTGCCATAGAAGAGAATTATTTGGAAGCACTCTGTTTTTCCTTCAGCTGTCCATGTTAATGTGAGTCATGTTGGCTTTTGCCAAGGAGCCAGTTTTCTGACTGTCATTTTATTATATCAACTGGTAATTGCAACTGACCTATCTGCAAAGATACTGTGAATCCACTGCATATGCTTTGCAGGTAATAACTACAGTTTCTCTGAATGCATAGCATTTTCAGCCTGTACTTTTTTCCCTCTTCTCTTTACTCTCATCTTTATTCTTATCTCTAATTCCAATTATGTTTTCGCATGCAGTGTTCCAGCAGCTTTTGTTAATCTGTTGCTGATCTCAGTTACACTGTCAGGGTGGCTCTCTTCATATGTTAACATGTACTGATGATAGACTTCCTTCCCTGCTTGGGTTTACCTACTGGGCTTCACTGGCAGTTCTGTTATAAATATTTTTAGCGGCAGAGTGGTATATGGAATTTTCAGTCCACCTGTTCTCTTCAGTGATCCATTTCACAGCAGTCCAGCTCTGAGTTCGTCAGAAAGGCCAACACACCAGACTAGCTATGACCCTCCTGCTCGACAACAGCTATGTTTAACCTGAATTGTTTCAGTGTTGGCATTTACAGAATAGAACCATGCACAGTTATGCAGAGAGAGTAGTGCACTCTAGCTTGAGGGCAGGAATGAGCTGGTGGGAGAGCTGGGGAGAGGAGCTCCTGAGTACTGCTGAAGTCTTCATGGTGGAAAGCCATGGCACGACCCATAACCACGCTTGTTCCTTGTCCAAGCAAGGAGGTGAAGCCTCTAGCACCAAGTGACTAGCAGCACAAAAGTGAGTGGAAAGCATTTATGATTAAAAATAGAACTGAAGTAACCTTTGTTGTTCACACAGGGGATAATGAATGTAGTAGTTGTGTTGAGTTTTTCTGCCTGTTAGCATGAAAACTGCTATGCGCTTTCTACAGTCCAGCAGTGTATCTGCTGATGCTAACCCTGCCAAAAGACAGTACTGCATCAAGTGTACCAGTCTGGTTCTATTGTGCTAATAAAATGAACCGTTAATACACTGATTCAGAATGTTGTACCGGTGTACCCACATGGCTGGTGTCACTGGAGGTACAGCCTCCGTAAGCATTTTAATAGTCTGAGTAATCTTCCTTTTTCATAGGAAAACCCACGTCATTTTAGGTATTATACTTTCATGATCATGAAATGGTGTCTATGCTGTATTGGGGTTTTTCTAGGTGTAAACTGTGTTTATCACAGCTTTTAATTGCTCCTGAAATGCTTTCTGAAGGGGACACAGGAAGGGAAAAAAGACGAATTGCCAATAACAGAGAAGAATTCCAAGCTTCTCAATTTGGTGCAGGATCTCATGTTACATAGGTTAACCTCAATAGAAGGGAAGGTATGGGCCTCTGAAGATCACCACTCTTGCTAACTAATGTCAAGAAGACACTTTTCAGGTATCCATTTTCAAGCATCCGTGTTAAAGTTTGTATTAAGTGATATTGGGAAGGGTGTTAGAAATTTTTAGAGAAGAATTATTAAAGGTTCCTAGAGTATAGAAATACTCTAGAATGCTTACTGCTATCTTTAGCCAGTTACACAAGTAATTTAATGGAGTGTTATCAAAAGGCATTACCATCTGCAGAAGAACGTTCTGTTGTAACCAAATGTTTTTGCAAGTGTTGGATAATTACTTTTTCTGTAATGCCTGTTAATTAGCAGTGAGTATGATACAGTCTTTCCAAGGTGGCCATAATCTTTGCTTCCACCAGATCTTTCTTTATTACAGAGCTAATTTTGCATGGTGTCTTACTAAGGGTGGAAGCCTTGTTGTTAAGGAGGAGGAGAAATTGCTCTTAGAAAAGCGGAGTCTTGAGATCTTGAGAAATATTTGCCAAGTTGAGTGGAATTGTATTTTCAGTTAAAGAACCCCGTGGATATCTTTCCAGAAATATGAGCAGATCTGTCTTGCATTTGTAAAATATTTGGATATTTTTTTCACAGAATACTGCTAGAAGGAATTGTATACTGACCCTGAAGGTGAGACAGAAAGGGAAACAGTCTCATGTATTTTCACCCTCTGCCTCCTGTGATTTGGAACAGGTTCTTGACCCATATCACCTCCCCATCAGATGCATACCTGAAATAGCATCCTGTAGAGTTCATACTTGTTACAACAATGTCCACATTGTAGAGTTTGTGGAAACATTGAAGCAGAACATTTAAAGTATCTTGAGTAAGAAATTAAATAGGTCTTCTGAATATCCAGCATCTAGAGAGTTTTGAACCAGAATGTTTCATGTCCTGGAAAAATATTTGTTATGCTGTGTGAATTACAGGCAGCATTGGATAAATACCTTTTTTCTTAATTTCTTTTGGATTTCAATAGCAGCGTTCATGTTCCATATTGCTTTCTTTTGTACTTACTTAAAAAAGCTGTGAAGAGAGCACAAAGCCAACTCTTCGATCTTACATATTTTAATATTAGTTATTATGTGTGTTCTCCCTTTCTCCCAAGACTTTTAAGAATATGCTTAAACCATCCTTGTTTCCTGTCTTAATAGTACTTCTGTAATGTTTGTGAAATTAATGAATGTATTCTTGAGAGTTTCTAGAAATGATGGAATTAATGCTTGATCTTCAGTCCTTTTTGTGATAAATTATCTCTGAAAAATTCAGGCGCCATATTTGGTAGAATTCATAGAGAAACTTAAGCTTTCTGAATTTTGAAAGCAAACGGAGTAAGTGCTTTGTTTCAGGTGGTTAAACCATTGCAAGGCTATTTAATGGAAAGTATGTATTTGGGCTGTCAAGAAATAGAGAATGAACTGAATAATTTGAATCAGTTTCCAAAAAAGCTGTTTTTCCTTTGTAAAATTTCAGGTTATATAGTATAGTTATTCAAAGTGCATGGTTTTGTTTAAACTTTGAATTTGTTTCTAGTTTAAATTTTTTTTGAGTGCTTAAGCAGTTTGAGTATGTGGATGTAAACGTTTATTCTTATTTTTTTTTTCTTGAAATATGAGCACTTCCATCCATGTAGGAAAAGTTTAGGGACAGGCTGGTCCCTGTTCTAGAGGTTATTAGGTTCCAGTTTGAATCAGTGAGAGCAAAACACAAGAAACAGCAAGAATAAATGACCAGATGGTGCGCTATTTGAAACCTAGGAGATAGTCCTCCCATTGCAGCTCCAGCAAGTCTAGGTAGTTTTAAGGCTGACTGCAGTGAGGTGTTACCCTAAATGATTTTGCACTTGTGATGAAGAATTTAGTGCTTCTGTGTTTTCAGTTTCTATTTGCTCTTTCACATTTCTCTTTCTAAGAGAAAGTTCTTTTACATGTGTGAGCCTCCTATTTCTCAGGTTTTCTCAGGAAAAGATACCAATCTCTGCTAGGTGAAAATCTTTTAACATAAGTCTGTTGAAGCTTTGGATGGAGAATGTGAATCTAAAAGGTCATCTTTTATTAGAGGAGGTGTTCTTTACGTTAGAGTGTGAATCCTGCTGGGTGGGATGTTAGTGTGTTGGATTCTCTTGTGTGTAAATTGATAGATGAACTGTAAGATAGTGTATATATTTTGGAAGAGTGAAATGAATGTTTTTTTTTTTTACTGTGTGTGAAGAAATGAAGTAGGCATGTGTGTATGTGTATTTGTAGAAAGCAGTGCCATTAAATGCATGGGAATAATACATAAAAGCCTCATGAAGCTGTTTCTAGCAAAAGCTTCATTTTCTTTCTCATTTGTATGGTGGTATTGTTGGAATTGATATAATAAATCTTTTAAAAATTAGTAAAAATACAGTTCGGTTAAATACTCTCCCTTCTCCAACATCCTCCATTCCATCCCCTCCACGATCCATTTATCCCCCTTTTCTCTGTTCTTCTTCCCCCCCTTTCTTCATTCACTGTCAGGAAGGGGCGCCTCAGAAGAGTCATTTCAGCTCAGCACGCCACCGTCAGAGACTAGTGGAACCAACAGCTACAAAAGTGAGTCTCTTTGTTGAAGGACCATTTTTAAAACAGAATGTTGTGTCAAAAGAGTATTTGTTGCCTAAGAGAAGCTCTTCTTTGTGCTTTATGAGAGATTGATTTTTACTCATCTGCAGGTGATACAATCACTGTCTCTAAAGGTGAAGTTTAGCACTGGAGAGATTCGTATTCAAGTGCAGCAGTCATACTTTCTTTAAAAAGTTGGGATGAATTGGGGAAACAGGAACTCTATGAAATATTCTGCTTTGCTTTTATTACTTTGTGTGATGTCTTAAGCATGTGCAGTTCATTTGTCTCATTCTTAAACAAAAGGCTTTCATTGAATAAAAAATTTGACAAGAATATGGAAAATGATTGCATAATCTATTATCAAGATGTGATATGAACTTTCAGAGTGAAAAAAACCCAACTTTGTTATCAAAAGATGATTCTAGCAGATATATTAGTAGTACTGGTTATAAGGTTGTTCCATCTTTCTAGAGATACACTTGCTAATAGGACGCAAAAAAGCTTGAGATATTTAGTGAGTGTGATGTTATTATGGATCTTTTGTTCCCTAGGCTAATAAGATATTTTGTCCTAAAATACGTAATGCAGATTTTAGAGCATCAGTAGCTGTTCAGCTATATCTGTCTTTTACTACTTTCTGTGAGAAACCAGCAAAAATGGAACTGTGTATCCATTACTTCCACCTCCCAAAAGTCCCATTCTCTACTCTTCTGTAAATTTTGATACTTGCAGAATTGATCACAGTATTTACATAGAACCTTTGATACATATTGGAGTAGATCGATGATAGTAGTCCTGATCCTGAAATAAAAGCCCTGGTTTTATCAAAGAAGAAAAATTGAACACGTTGTCTTGCCTTGCATTCTAAATTATGACTCCAGTCACTGTTGTCACACCAATCTTCCTGTTGCTAAATGTGTTGATTTTTTAAGTATTAGCTGTGGTGACTTTTACTGTTGCCAGATTATATTGTTTATTCCTTTTAGCCTGTAATAACATTGTCAATATTAACTATCCTTTTGGGGCTCTGGAAAAGAGCATTTTGGTCTTTACAGAGGCAAAAGTGAATGAAGTGTGTGTGTGTATGTATATATGTGTGTGTGAATGTGTGTGTGTATATATTTTAAGGATTAGTTAAGTAGCATCATAGAATAGTTAGGGTTGGAAAGGACCTTAAGATCATCTAGTTCCAACCCTCCTGCCAGGGCAGGGACACCTCACACTAAACCATGCCACCCAAGGCTATGTCCAGCCCAGCTTTGAACACCACCTGCATTGGAGCATTCACAGCTTCCCTGGGCAACCAATTCCAGTGCCTCACCACCATTACAGTAAAGAACTTCCATCTTATATCTAACCTAAACTTCCTCTGTTTAAGTTTGAACCCATTGCCCTTTGCCCTATCACTGCAGTCCCTAATGAAGAGTTGCTCCCCAGCATCCTTTTAGGCCCCCTTCAGATACTGGGAGGCTGCTGTGTAGGAACAGAAATCAATTCTGGATGAAACTGTCTCTTAAGGAACCCATTCTCTAGATGAGCTGCCTTCTGTGTGCATTGTTATACACTAGAATCACTCCAGGTAATTCCTTCAGCATACCAAGCCAAAGGAAAAATGTATTCTGAAGTGCAGTTCTGCAGCTATAAGTTGTGCTAGCTTTTGCTGCCTCCTCTTGCTTAGTTTTCCAGCAGTTTTCCACCGTACCCGGTGCCCTACTATAGCCCTGGATGCTTCTTGTTAAAGGTAGATGAACTGGGAAAACCTCAATCTGGTAGCTGCAGAGCAACCTTCTCAGTATTTGCACTTGTGTTTTCTTTGGGGCAGAATGACCAGAAAGGGTCTTGATTGGCATTTCCAGGGCCTTGGCCACTGCTGTATGTTCTTGGAATCAACTGCTACAGCTGAAAGGCCTGTACTTCCCTGGTCTGTTTGAGATATCTTGAGGTAATAATTTCCACATGTTTCCCACTCCTTTCTTATTTGCCTCATACTTCTTTAGGTCTTAGGTCTGGGAAATATCATGTTTACTCATGATCAGACCCCACTCAGGTCAACCCACCTGGAAGGTAAGGTCTGGAGTAGGCCTGGGCAGCTCAACAGCTGCCCCTCAGCAGGAAGTTTTAGAGTATTAATATTGCCTTATGATTCTGAACCAAGGAGGTGTAATTTGCTGCTTGGCATGAGACAGGCCCTGGGAGCAGACATGAAAGCAGTGAGAAGTCTGTGTCCAAAGCCTTTGCAATCCTTGCTCAGGACAGTTGCGGCTGTGCTGGACTACTGTTCCATGGACTGAAGCTACTCGAGAGAAGGGATGAAGACAAACCTGACCTGCAGCAGGTGCTACAACTAGTTGTGTGCGTGTGGGAGGAGTAGCCTTTTTCTGGCAGACTCCCATGCAGACTGCTGCAAGTCAGTAGGAGTGTCATCAGAGTCCTTTCACCCTTCTTCTTTCCTGTTGTGGGGTGGTAGGGACCCTTAGGTGTAGTTGCTGTGGCAACCTGACCAGCTCTGCTTGACGAAATCTGTGTGCAATGCAGCTGGTTGAGAAAGCCCACACTGTAAAAGGAAGTTGAGAATCCACCTGAGAAAGTTGGACTCCATCTTGAAAGGCAACACCAGTGCAATCTGTATGCAAGCCCTACCAGACTTCACCTGCAGGTACACCTGCTGCAGTGCCTTCTTGGCAGGCCCCTTGGGCATGCAGGGTGTTAATCATCTGCTCTTGGGACTATGGAGATCAGGAAAGCTTTCCTGATCAAGAGTAGGAGGATAGGGGCAAGTCTTAGCTGTGCAGGTAATTCTGGAAGTAGGAAGCTGTAGAAAGGCAACAGGACTGGCAGAGCTTCTTCAGCAGCTTGTTTTGTTACACTCCTTGCTCTAAGTTTATTGCCTCAGGAAGAGCTGCCTGGTGGTAGGGGTAGATGCACAGAAACCAGCAGTTTCATGGTCTTGACACCATCCTAAAGCAAGAGCTACTTTGTCCTTTCAGACTGAAGATGGCAAACGTCCATTAACAAAGCTGATATGCCTTTCTTTAAGCTTGTTGATTCAGCTGTTTCTCTAGTTTAAAAAAACGCAGTACTACAAACCCACACCCCCCAAAACCCCTTAAACAACCCCCCAAATAAACAAAAAAAAATAAAAAACCAGCCCAGAACAGCTAAAAGCCCAAACCAAACCAGCTTGTTACTTCGAAATAGTATGTTGCCTCTTGGCTCTGTAAATGCTGGTGGGATCCCTTTTATTCCTTTTGCCTTCCTGTGCAGCTGGCAGGATGTTACAGAAGCCCAGGCTGCACAGCTTGCAGGCTGTTGTCTGTATCAGTGACACTGGGGGTGGGGGAAAGTCATCAAAGACTGGTAAAGAAATACTGGTTTTCGTGCACAGGAAAGCATCCTGGTGGGCTTGTTATGGGTGTTTTGTTCTCCATGGCTGGTGCCTGGGTTTCCTGCATCTGGCTCCTAACCTCATGGGTATGGGAGAACAACTGTCTTTGGGAGACTAGGAAGCAGGGTGGTGTATCGGAGGATGTTGAGGTACAACTTGCCCAGAAGATCCTCCACGTATGGTCAGCTGACTATAGGTGAGCATCTGCATGCATTCTACAGATTGTCTTGGACCCAAATGAATGACATTGTGGTGTAGTGATTTCATATGGGAGCATGGAGGTTGAGAAGTTACAAGGGAAAGCATTCAGATTATTTTCAAACTCTCATGTTTCAGTACATAGTAAGAGTAAAGCTCTGTTCTAGATAGGCTGCCAATATAATTTGGAAGACTTGTAAATAACAGTTATGAAGATTACTTTGAGTATTGTTAGCTTGAAAAAACACTGATAATAGAACGAATCACAGAAAAAACTCCAAGCTGGTTGTGAAAGAGAACATTTCAACAGAGAGTTTGTTTGGCTTTAAGTCATTCTGGTGTGGATACCTTACTAATTAGTTACAGAGAGTGGTAATCTTCCCTCAACTCATGCTGAACAATTTCAGCAGCATCTGTCAATAAAGGTTTAAATAAACAAGACTTTCTTGCTTATGGAGGCACTTCTGGAGTAACAGTAGTAGTCACTATTGCACATATTCTACTTTTTAAAATGATGAAAGTTTTCTAGAACTGTTTTCTTCTCTGCCTACCTCAGTGATTTATGGCTTGTAAAGAAATAGTTTGCTATTGAAAACCATGTCTTTGCCTGCCAAACTGAGGCTGGGGGTCTTAAATAGGTGGTAAGCCTGAGTAAAAATAATGAATTATTTATATCTATCAATAATAAATGGCTAGACAGATCAGATACTCTTGTGCATCTTGCTAAGCTACATCTTAAGTATGTTTTAAACACACATGCATTCTTAGAATTTTACTGCTTTTGCCATAAGTTCAACGCAAATTGAAGGGTGTAATCCAGAGTAGGATATTACTGTAACTTGTTCACCATGGGATCTGCTCATTTGCAAAAAAACCCAAATCAACCAGTCAGCAGGCGAGTGCAGAGGAGAAAAAAGTACTATTCCCTAGCACTCCTCTCTAGCAACAGCTGATACAAGTTGATTTGATGGCCAGTTGATTGCTAGGAAGTTATGTTTACCAAAGGTTAGAGAGCCTGGCAGATATATAAATAGAAGCAGAAGATAGTTGGCAGTCAAATATTACAAATGGATCCTCTCTTTGGAGAGTTAAGTTTGTCTTCCTTATAAAATCTGAACAAGCCAGTCAATCAGTAGTGTAATATTCATAGGACTGGATAGGGTATTTTTGACCTGCTGTGCTAAAACAGAAACAAAATAAATCCACAGTATTCCCTTTTCTCCTTACTAAAACTTTAGTTTTGTAGAAGGTAACAGCAAGTTATAATTAGATGTTTTCAGCTGTTACTTTAAATGTGCGGCCTTCATCTCAATGGTGCTTACATGCCTCCCAATGGATTAAAAATAGAAATAGCTGTGATAGAAATAGTATTGGAAATTGTTTGGCTAGCATGGATGTTATATGCAAAACAGTATTACAGAATGTAAAGCTAGTCTTAAGATATGGTTAAATGAGTGGACATACATCCTTATTTAGGTGTGGAATGTCTGCGTAGGGTGATCAGGAAAACAGCATGGAGTGGGACCAGACTGTGGGCTAGAACATGAAATGTTTCCTAAGAATGGAGGTGGGGGGTAAACCAGTGTTGGGAGGTGTTTCAGCCGTCCTGAGGTAAGATTTATGTCATCAAAAAGACAGGGTGTTTTGCCCCCTCCAAGAATTATTTTATTCTGCATGCACTGCTCAAGTGTCTTTGTGACTAGACTGCAGGAGAGACGAAAGCTGCTGGGCTTAGCCTGCAAGCTGGCTTGTATAAGTCAGTATTGGAACTAGAAGGAATTTTTTGTAGTACTCCCTATTGCACACTCTGTTTAGGATTGGATTGCCTCCTACTAGCTTTAAACCAGCTAGAAAGTGTATAGAAGAAACTATGGTTGAGTACTCTTCTGTTGCTTGCTGAACAGACATGTAACTGAAGGTGTTTGTCCTAATCCTTTTGTTTATTTGTTTTGGTTTTGAGGGTCTCTGAGACTAGTTACCCAAGAAATCTCTGTGCCTTTGAATAGTTCTTGTCATTAATTAGTAGATACTTTACAACAGAAACTTGTAGACAGACATACTAGGTAACAGTATAAATGTGAATAACCTTCACTTATCCTGTTAGACCTTATTAAGACAGTATAAGTAGGATAATCAGTCAAAGGTAAAAGGGAATTTAAAAAACGTAATGCTTGCACAAACTTAATACAGTTGCTGATGTGATTTACTGTGGTTTGACTTGGAACAATCCATCTGGCATATTGGACAAGGAGGAGGATGAAATTGGCTATAAAATGGCAATAAACCAAAAGATTATCTGAGTCCTTATCTCGATTTACCTAGAATGTTAGTAGTCCAAGCAAAAGCTATAAAATATACCTGACTTTATTGCTAGCAGATACAGAGAGACCAAGTAATGATATAAATCATGGAAAAGGATTTATCAGTATTACATTTTCGCTTTCTGGAGGTAGCAAGGATTTTCTGTCCACTGTAGTTTTAGCTGACGGTTTTGCGTAGGCTGAAACAGTGATTCATTTCTTGTCAGGAGTTCGCAGATTCTTGTAGATGGTGGTCCAGCACTGGTCTAGTAATTCACATTGTTTTGTCAAGGATTTTTCAAGTGAAATTGTGAGTATTAAGAAGCTACTTTTGCTCCTCAGTATCAGCTTCCTGCCTGCATCAGTCTTTAGACTGGTGGTTGATGCAGCAGATATATCTGTTGTTGCACGCATTTTGAGACTTTTGAATGAAAAAAAAAATAGCAGACTGCTAATGTTTGTGTTACGATCCCTTTCTGGTAAGGAAAGTAATACTTCAAAAGGGCATTAAAATCCACAAAGAAAACTACCTTTCTCCTTCTTGTCTTCCTAGCAGTGCATACTCAAAATTGAGATAGCGGCTAATTAGAGGACCTGGATGACGTCAGCAGGGAGAGCACTGTAGTACCCATAAGGCTCATGGGATATTTTGCCATATTGTCTTTGAAGAGATTGAAATAATTTTTTCTTACTTTGGAGTGTTAACTAGAAATTGAAGATTTGTGCACAGCTGGTGGTGGCGGTGACCTCTTGCACACCATATAGGAAAGAGGAGTAGTGACAGTAGCATTTTGCACTTCAGTGACAAGCTTGTCAAACAAGGAGACAAGGTAGGACAAGTGTTGAGAGGGCCCATGAAGAGTAGTGTTTGGGTTTATAGTAATGGCGAAGACAAGAGCTTGTGGCAGTGTGGCTCCCTAAGTCAGAATGACCTCTCCTTTTGGAGTAGCCAGCAATAGTCTGGATCTGTCAAATTTGGCATTTAAAGCCCTGTAGGGATTTTAACTTGTTGAGAGAAACATGTGACACTAGTTTTGAAGCAAAAAAATGAAGCTTCATTTTGACTAAGCTGTTTTCACACATGGAGTTAATGCTTACCTTTTAGTCTGCAGACAGTCTTATTTTTTCCAGTGTGACCCTTGCCATAGGACATGAACCTTTTCTCTTACAGCAGTGGAGTTTATTATCAGTAAGCTCTGGGGTCAGCTGAGCCTATTCAATTTAAATTTATAAATACTGATTAAAATGTCAACATTAAGCAAAATTTCTAATTTTGAGACCTTTAATTCCATGAAGGGCAGAAGATCTGGAATCGTTAACAGAGCAAATACAAATTAGCCTTTTCCTACAAGAGAGATATTTGTGTTGTCTGCTGTGAGAAAGTAGCTACTTGCCACTTCTGTTCCATGTGACTTGGGGGGTGGAGGAAGATGGTGATTTGTGTCCTTTGTTCCTGGCCTGCCCAAAATCTTCTTTTCACCTTTGTATGTAAAGAGCAGCTGCAGAGCTCTGCTCTATGTGTCCTGGCGTGGGCATTATGGGCATAAGAGTGTCTTGGCAAGACTGTTGTGACCTAATTCCTCTGATTAACATGGCTTAAGTTTTAGTTCTAGTGTACTTTTGCCTTTCAGCATACATGGTCTCTTCCAGCTAATGATTGTGAATGTGCCAAGGTAGAATAAGGCCTGTGTTTTACTAGTGGTAATCAGTCCTGGAAAAAAGAGTAAATATGCTTGGATTTTTCTGGCACCTTCTGTCCTGTGCAAAATGACTAATGAAAACTGTTGCAATCAAAGCCTTAATATAGGCAAGCCTCTTTCATGTAAAGGCAGGCTTAATCATGTTATCTTCTAGTTACTGATTTCAACAAAGTTTAACAGCAGCTGCTGAAAAATACTCATTGTGTAACACAAAACATGAGCTGCAGCTGGGAAGAGGAAGGCAGCTAGACTCCTGTGTGCATAATGGGCTCCAGCAACTGTATTGTCAAGAAGTGCGAAGCTGGCCACTGTGTGCTTGGGTGTTGCTTTTTTCTTTTACTTTTTAACAGTAAGCAAAATCCCATATAAGTAAGCCCATATAAAACCCACTGCTTTCTGTTTGATGCAAGGACCTAGAGGATCAGACAAAACCCAGAGAACTCCTTGGCTTCAGTTAAAGTGGATTCAGAGTTTTCCAGTCTGGTAAACTGTATCATTGTTCATATTTGTTCAGGTGAACAGTTATACCAGCATCTGACATTTATGTCTTGTGTGGTATTTCCCCCCCCTCCCCTTTTTTTCCTTCTCCTTTTTCCATAATATGTGGTAGCACTATTTAAAGAAAAGATGGGTGCAGTTCTGATGTCCTCAACACAAGAAGGACAAGGCGCCGTTGGAGCAAGTCCGAAGGAGGCCATGAAGATGATCAGGGGCTGGAGCACCTGCTGTATGAAGACAGTCTGAGAAAGCTGGGGCTTCTGGAGAAAAGAAATCTGCGTGGAGACATCATAGCAGCCTTTCAGTATCTGAAGGGAGCCTACTGTTGGAACAAGTCCAAAGGAGGGCCACGAGGATGATCAGGGGACTGGAGCACCTCCCGTATGAAGCTAGGCTGAGAAGGTTGGGGCTGTTCATCCTGGAGAAGAGAAGGCTGCGTGGAGACCTCTTAGCAGCCTTCCAGTACCTGAAGTGGGCTATAGGGATGGTGGGGAGGGACTCTTCATTAGGGACTGTAGTGATAGGACAAGGGGTAACGGGTTCAAACTTAAACAGAGGAAGTTTAGATTAGATATAAGGAAGAAATTCTTTACTGTGAGGGTGGTGAGGCACTGGAATGGGTTGCCCAGGGAAGTTGTGAATGCTCCATCGCTGGTGGTGTTCAAGGCTGGGTTGGACAGAGCCTTGGGTGACATGGTTTAGTGGGAGGTGTCCCTGCTGATGGCAGGAGGGTTGGAACTAGATGATCGTAAGGTCCTTTCCAACCCTAACTATTGTATGATTCTGTGATTCTACAAGGATGCCGGAGAGAGACTCTTCTTCAGGGACTGTAGTGATTGGACAAAGGGTAATGGGTTCAAACATAAACAGGGGAAGTTCTGGTTAGATATAAGGAAGAAGCTCTTTACTGTGGGGGTGGTGAGGCGCTGGAACAGGTTGCCTAGAAAAGTGGTAAATGCTCCACCCCTGGCAGTGTTCAGGGCCAGGTTGGACAGAGCCTTGAGCCACATGGCCTAGGGTAAGGTGTCACTGCCCATGGCAGGGGGATTGGAACTAGATGATCTTAAGGTCCTTTCCAGCTTTAATCATTCGATGACTGTATGGGAATATTCTTGTGAATTTGGTAGCTGGAATCTGTTTAGTGTTGGTGTTTCAAGCACATTGCAGTCCTGGAGCACAGATTTTCTAACATTGTGTTAGATTAAATGATTTTGTGTACTTTGAGGTGGAAAGGTCATTCAGAATTTTCATGCTTTTTCATTGAAGAAGCATATTTGTTGATTTTTAAAAAGTTGAGCTAAGAATGCAATATGGTAACAAAGAAAACCTAAAGTAATGTATTTTTTTCCTATATTTACTAGGAAGTATTTGAAAGAAGTAAAGATTGGACCACTAGAAAATAAATACAAATATTTACTGAGCTTGCCTTGGCATCAGTCAAATTGCTCTCTTTAAAAAAGGGTTTGTACTTCTCATTAAAGGGATTTTTCAGCTTTTACAAGTTACAGTAGCTACTCTCCAAAGAAGCTACACTGTGTTATTGTTGTAAGAAAGTAGAGCTGATGTGTTCTGTCACTGCTGCTTTTGGCTAAAAGCATGAGATATAGCAGAGATAATGTTATTAAGCATATTCTGAATAATTCTTAACTGCATTGTCATTTGACCAGTAGGTTCGTAGTACAGTGGTTTTGTGGGGTTGTTTTTTTGTTGATTTGGTATGTCCCTGAGTAAATGTGGGTTTCGTTGCTGTAAACTTGACATGTCTCTTGAAAAAAAAATGTGCTTACTGACATTTTTCCCTCTGATTTTCTGTCTTGATGAATTTTATTCCCAAAAACGGTGTTTGTAGCACTTTAGACATTTTTTCTCCTTTTCTTTATTTTTCTCTGGCCAAATCTATTTGATTATTATTTTTTCTCTTTCCGACATAAATAAAGAGATTGTACTCAAAACTTCCTCCAGTGAGTGACTTCTGTAGCTGTTCTTTTGGTTTCTGAATGTTACTAACCATTCTGTAACTGGGAAGACCACAAACTGTAGTTCGTAGGAAATCCTTATTGTTAACGCATAGAATAATTTTAAAATGTTTCGCCTTTTTCCATAGGGATCAGTGTTATTTACTTCTATAGAAATGCTTGTAGGAGACTACTAGGCAAAGCAGAAGGTGTATAACTTCTGTTAACTTAGATGAGTCTGGTCTATTATAAATCTTAATGTATATGGTTCACGTATAGGAAAATACATGCCTAAATAATAGCCTATTTATTAATAAGTTATTTAATTTTATTAATTATATTATATATATTATTATTAAATAACCTATTAATAAATAGGCTAGTATTCTACGTGATAAACCAACTGATTTTATTGCGTGTTTTGTATATGTAACCTGTTTGGCATTCTTTTGATCCCATTAATTTGTATTTAAATTGACAATGCCTATGTTTAAGCAGACATCTGGGAGATCCTTCTACAGCACATTTCAGGTCCCTTAGAGCTGAAATGCAGATATATTTCTACTTTGAAAGGTACAGTCATCAGTGCCTGTAACAAAAGTGGGGAAGTTAACTTTGTTAATTGAGATAAAAACAAACTGTATAGAACATAGAATATTGAAGTAAGCAAATGATGACCTTTTCTGCTGATTCGGAGAAGACTCCAGGAACAAACTTGCCAACAAAGTTTTCTAGTTGACAAGCAGGTATTCTTTATTATGGTGCCGGGAGACACAGGGGGATAGCTCCTCCTAAGGTGTGTCCTGGTATTGCTACACAAGCAGTCCTTATATAGCTACGGAGCATACATACATATTCATGAGGCTACGTATGGATTATCTCATTTTCCAGAAAGTTCCCCGCATGCGTACAAAAATGTGGTGGTGGTCTCTGAGGGTCGTTTACTTCTTCCAACAGTCTTCATCACTGCTGGCAGCCTTTGAAGCATGCGCAGTAGATGCTTATACCAGCTTAATCAGTTTGTTAACACCACAGACATAATAATCATCCCATCCTCCTGCTTATCAGTTAGTTTAACTGCAGCCTATCCTGGGCCCCTGCCTTTCCAGATACTCCCCATCCTTACATCCTGTTCTTCTAGCCTGTTTTTCTTACACTCATTTTGTACTAAGGTCATAAAGGCCTAAACTACGTCAACTACAGCAGTTTACCTTATACAAGGATTCTCAGCATGTTCTCTAGCTGTACTCTATATTTTTTTTCTCTGTATATCATGCATCTGAGTAATTTTCCATTATTAGTGTTACAAAGCCATCAAACTTAACATTACTTAAAATTGATTCTAAAAGTTTATTTCATTTTGTAATTTTGTACCTCCCCCCCTTGTCTCACTGCTTAGATCTGGGCTCTTTACTTTTACAGTACATCCCCTGTTAAAATCTGTGGTAGTTGTTGCTAATTTGTGACTTCAAGTTCATTATTTACAAGACTTTTTTTTAGTGTTTGGGGATGTGACTAATCATAGGATAGTCAGGGCTGGAAAGGGCCTTAAGATCATCTAGTTCCAACCCACCTGCCACGGGCAGGGACACCTTACACTAAATCATGTCACCCAAGGCTCTGTCCAGCGTGGCCTTGAACACCTCCAGCAATGGAGCATTCACAGCTTCCCTGGGCAACCCATTCCGGTGCCTCACCACCTTTACAGTAAATAATTTCTTCCTCATATCCAATCTAAACTTCCCCTGTTTAAGTTTGAACCCATTACCCCTTGTCCTCTCACTACAGTCCCTAATGAAGAGTCCCTCCCCAGCATCCCTATAGGCCCCCTTCAGATACTGGAAGACTGCTAAGAGGTCTCCACACAGCCTTCTCTTCTCCAGGATGAACAGCCCCAACTTTCTCAGCCTGTCTTCATACAGGAGGTGCTCCAGTCCCCTCATCATCCTCGTGTCCCTGCTCTGGACTTGTTCCAAGAGTTCCATGTCCTTTTTATGTTGAGGACACCAGAACTGCACACAATACCCCAAGTGAGGTCTTGCAAGAGCAGAGTAGAGGGGCAGGATCACCTCCCTCGACCTGCTGGTCACACTCCTTTTGATGCAGCCCAGGATGCGCTTGGCTTTCTCGGCTGGGAACGCACACCGCAGCCAGCTCATGTTCGTTTTCTCATCGACCAACACCCTGAAATCCTTCCCTGTGGGGCTGCTCTCAATCTCTTCCCTGCCCAACCTGTAGCTGTGCCTGGGATTGCTCCCACCCAGGTGTAGGACCTTGCACTTGGCATGGTTAAACTTCATCAGGTTGGCATCAGCCCACCTCACAAGCGTGTCAAGGTCCCTCTGGATGGCATTCCTTCCTTCCAGCATATCAACCAAACCACACAGCTTGGTGTCATTGGCAGACATACAGAATAACATCTTCGTATGTTGAAATGCAGTTAAAAATATTTAAAAGAAGCCTTGTGTTCTGTGCCAAGGAGCATTCTGCTGGGAAAACTGTGGAGTCTTAGTAGCAGAAACTAGCCTCCAGAGCTTGCCAATGCAGAAGTGGCAGTTTTCATTCATGAAAATGCTTGCAAAGAGATGACCTTTAATTTAATTGGTGAGGGTACATACTAAGAAAAAAACCCTGGTAGGGTGGTGGCTGCATCTGGATTGGGAAGAAAGAACATCAAAGCCTTCAGCTGAAAGGCAGAATATCAGACTTTACTGTAAGGTGTTAAAATGACCTAGCTCCTTGTCAGCCAGTATGAAAAAGGAAAAGCAGCCACCTTGACTGTGGCTTGTATTAGCAGTGAAGAAAGTATCAGTACAGTTTTCCTGAGAAAAGTGAATATTGAATTGCATCTTGGCTAAGCAGTTCAGAATAGGAGAAAGAGGTGGTCCAAAGACGAACTCGCTTGTGTCATCTGGAAGCGATAAAGGCTTTATAGTTACATGTGTTTTGTAAGAAATCAGATCTGAGTGAGAACACCTTGACTGACAAGTAGCTGAACACCTTTTTGCACTGTTCTGAAATCGGTTGATCCTGTTCTGAACTGGAAAGAAATTAGTTGGTCTGGTTTTGAGCTGGAAATTTTAAAGTCAATGGCCACTTGTGAAATTTAACCCTAGTGTTAATAAAAAAAACATTTCAAGACAGACATTTGGTATTCTTGGAACCAGGAAACATTGTTATTTGGCATAAGAAGGAAGTACAGCTTTGACAGAGAAACAAAATTTCAGCAGGAGAGAGGCATTTGGCGTGAGGAACTTAGCACCTAGCGTTTGGGGTGCTCTAGGCTGAGCCCCTTGGTAGTGTGCTCTGTGAATCTGAAGAACTGAATGTTAGCAAAGTAGGAAGCAGTCAGATAAAAAGCATAATCTGCCACCACATCGCTTAGGAAATATTTAGAATGGATTAATTCTATGGCTTAATATATAAATCTTATAAGGAAGTCAAGATAAGTTTGTAAAAAGCTCTTGCATAATGCAGCCCCTTTTCCTGATAGATCAAAACAATCTGTGTTATATTACTTGACCTGCTTTTTTCCTTATTTCCAAATCTAAATGCAGAATCTGTCGTCGTCCAGCTTTCCTTCAGCACAAACATAGTAATTGCTTAAGAAGATTCTTCAAACTCATCCCTCAAAGTAGTAGCTCTTGCTGTCAATGATTATAAGAAGGTGAATTGTCTGCCATTGCTGATTTTTTTTCCTGTTGTTATTAATGCAATGTTAATGTTACAATATTAGCCTTAATGCAGTGTATTAAGATCTAACAGTACATTACAGACTGACAGATGGGTAGTGGAAAAAAAAGCCCTCATCTTAATCTTACCACACTTAACACCTCCTCAACTGGAGAATACATTACTGAATTTTGTCTTTAAAAGGTTCATTCTTTCACATGACTACACGGACAACTGAAAATTCTCAAAAATAAGTCTTCCTGAACATTTAAACATTTCAGTTGTTGGAAGATGTAGCAGATTAACTGTGGCTTTAAATTCAACCTGTATTGACAATGTGAACTGTGTCTTTAGCAGTTTATGAATGTGTCAGCTTTTTATTGACTCTTTAGAATTAATCCCAGCAATGAGCAGTAAGCTAATGGCATCTTTTCTTCCTCGTATATAAGGGAGGAAATTCAATATTTTTTTCTGGTAATATTTACAAGAAATAAGATTAAATTAGTGTTTAAATGACAGAGGTGACTTGGAAAAACCTCTTTATATAGTTCTGTTATTTAGATCATTTTTCTAGTTAATGGCCTGAAGATTTTGACACAGAATAAAGTTAAGTGTGCTTTATTTGGGCAGTGTGGAAATTTTTGCAAGGCTAAATATCTACATGCTGGTGCATTGACTGAACTTGTCCATACTGAAGTGTCTTACAGGTATGTAGGACTAGAGGAAAAATCATAATTACTGAAATAATGAAGTGTCTGTGCTTGTAGAACCGTGTTATTGATAGTAAAAGGCACAGAGTATGGAGTTTGAAGTGAATAATGATATCTGCAATTAAATTCAGTACACATGGTTCTTAATGCAGCATTATAGCAGTTTAGCATAGCAGGCACAGATCTCTTAAACTTAAGGCAAGGTTTATTGTTTCCAGACAACGGTTTTTGAGACACAAAAAGCCTCGATGGCAAGAGTGTCTAGTCCATTAAGTCTGCTTTGTGTAATTATAGTGGAATGAAAAAGCCCTAAAACCAGCCCATCTTGAAATGGCCAGAAGAGGATTCCACAAAGGGCAAAAGAGGACAGTGCTGCCCTCTGGGCAGAACTGGTGCAGAGAACCATGCAGAGTGGTAGCTAGTGCATCTTTTTTTCAATACTCCAGGGGATTGCCTGCTAAGTACTTGACCTGGAGGTCTTGACACCACTAAGCTTTTGCATTCAGCTGTCTGTTTGCGTCGGATGCTGTGCCGCTGAGCTGGGAACAGCCAGTCTTCTGAGTCTTTTATTGAAGCTTTCAGAAAGGAAGCGTTGTAATCCCTGAAAACTGTGAAGTTGTTACTGGTCATTTTAGTGTAACTGAAATTGGAGCTATAGCGTTGTACGCCTTCATTCGAGCTTTCCTGTTTTCGGTGGCTGTGGGTAAAACAGCTGGAAGAAATGTAGTAAAAATGGCATTTTTAGCTTCTGGATGGTATGGATCTTTTTTATGTACCTAGGAAATAAAGGATGTATCTGAACTATAGGCTAGCCCCATGTAAAGCACGTTTACACTTTTCCTGCCTGCTTTGTGTAGACCCTGTTGTGGAGCTTTGCCATACTATTACAAAGCTAGCATAATGTTGGTAGTCTTGTCTGGGGTAAAAAGGTCTGTACTGGCACAGTTGATAATCCGATAATTTCTTTACGCTGTGCAGAAATCTTTGTGGTAGTGA
This sequence comes from Myiopsitta monachus, assembly GCA_017639245.1. Taxonomy (NCBI): domain Eukaryota; kingdom Metazoa; phylum Chordata; class Aves; order Psittaciformes; family Psittacidae; genus Myiopsitta; species Myiopsitta monachus. The sequence goes on from CM029941.1 coordinate 23,123,498, forward strand.
TTCGGAGAAAACTCCAGGAACAAAGTTTCAAGTTGACAAGCAGGTATTCTTCATTGAGGCGCCGGGAGACACGGGGGATAGCTCCTCCTAACGTGTCTCCTCGTATTGCCACACAGGCCATCCTTTTACAGTCACTGGGCATACATACATATTCATGAGGTTACACGAGTTTCCCGTAGGTAGACAAAAGGTGATGGTGGTTTTTGAGAGTCTTTTACAGATTCGTACCCGCTGGCAGTCTTTGGAGCTCCATCTTAATTAACATTACAGACTTAGCAGTCATCCTGTCCTTTTGTTGAGCAGATAGTTTCACTGCTCCCTCCCTGAACTTGTGCTGGTCCTGGATACTCCCCATTAGATGTTTACACCAACTTAATGGGTTCATTGACTTAGCGATCATCCTGTCCCTCCACCCATCAGCCATTTTAACTGTGCTCATCCCCAGGTCCGTTTTTCTGTTTTATTTTTCTTACACTTTTTTGTACTACGGTCCTATGGACCTAAAATTACCTTCAAGCACCGCCATTACAAAGCCATAACCTTACTTAGAACTGATTACATTTTGTGCTTTTGTGCATCCTCCTTTCAGTAGGTGAGTCCTAAGTGGCGCTGACAAATTGCATAAGAGCTGTAAAAATTCAGTTTATTGAGGCGGAAAAACAAGCTTTGGTGTAGTATGGGGTTTTTTTTTTTGGTTTTTGGTTTGGTTTGGTTTGGTTTTGTCATGCAGATACACAAACTGGGGCAGCACAAGAGAAATGACCTTGCAGTTTACTGCTGTGATATATAGGAAAAATAAGGCTATAAATATTATCCGAAAAAGATATTTGTTTTATTTTGTTCCTTGTTTTGTTTGCCTAAGGGGAAACATGCTGTTCCAAAATCCAGCCTTACAAATGCTTATTTGCAGTGTTTTGTAAAGGTTCCTGTATGAATTACATACCAAAGGTTTTGTTTCATTTTTTACTTTGTATGGGGAGATCGTGGCAGTTCTTAACATCTTCACTAACAAGTTGTTACAGTGATTCATCTCTCATGGAACCTTACTCTGTAGCCAAAAGCAGTGCTTCAGGGTGGCATGCGTGAAAATGGGCCAAGAAATTAATGCAGTTTAAAGTGTCTAAAGAAGGCTGTGTCTGTCATTTGCTGCACTGTTATAATGACAAACTATAGGTAAAGCACTCTGATTAAAAATAAAATTAAATACATAGAAAAAGAACCCAGTTCAGTCTTCCAGTCATAATAAACAAATTTAAGGTACATGTTGCAACTCCAATAAGTGGGATGCAAAACCAAGTATGAGTCTTGCTCATACATTTTGGCACTTTTTCCACCAGCATTGTCTGTTACAGTATGACAGTGCCTAGAATTACAAGTAAAGTTTTCCGTTAGAAATAGAACACAATGACATTGTAAATATTAAAGGGGGATGGGGAAACCTATACAAAGGGAAGTACGTGGGTTCTAAATTACAGTTACATTTTGTTCATGATGAATGTGACATTTTAAATTTAGGCGAGTTACTCAGCTTCATAATGCAATATGGTATGCAGGTGTAACTGTTCTTTTGTATCTAAGCACATGTTATGTTAAAAGGTGTTGTTTTAAATTGCAAATTCTGAACAGTTGCTGGAACTTCCTAGGAAGTGGCAGAATTGGTTACCAAGGCCTGTAATTCTGCTCTCCTTTGCCTTTGCGTTATGATCTCTAATTACATTGTTTCACACTATTTTTTCCTGCCTCATTCAGTGAACAGGATGGGTGGCGCTCAGGAATTGAGCAGTTACTTGATATTTTAATCCTTATCATTCAGTTAGCAGCCTGGGCTTTATTTGCTGCACACCATTTAGAAGTCTCTAAAGAATACAGAATTATTCATTCCCTTATGGCCTTTCTGAGGTGCTTGGCTGAACTATTTTTATCCAATTGTATTTTCATGTGCATTTTCTGGTCAATAACAGTAATCTTATGTGCTATGTGAAATAACCTGCATGCACAATTACACAGTATGTGTGTGTATATATATGTTTCCTTTTGAAAGAGAATTCTGTGATTGTTTCCTTTAATAATTCTAGAATGGAAGTCGAGTGTTACTTGACTGCCTTTTGTGAGAGTATTGAAAGTAAACATAAAATAATGCAATTAAATGACTGAAGATATCTGTCCATAAAACTTGAATCATTCTCATATGTAACTTAGTCTTTCATGATGCTCTTCAACTTCAAATGTATCCTCTAGGTCAGACAAGTTGTCCTTTTTTTTAAATGCAGTCTGTACTCCCTGCTGGAAATGATTGCAAAGAAGACTTGAATAACATAGCATTCAGGATATAAGTTTGTGTGAGAAATGGAAAAAAGTGAGGGTAGTTGAACACTGGAACAGGTTTCCCCCAGGGGCTGTGGAATCTCCATCTTTGAGCATATTCAGAACCCAGCTGGTTGTGATCTTGAGTCACCTGCTGTAATTGACTCGGAGGATCTCCAGAGGTCCCTTCTAGCCTCAACTGTTCTGTGATTTATACAAGACAAGATAATCTACTTGTGGGTGTATATATCGTGCTTATTTCTGGTAGCCACAATATCATGGATGTTATGGCTTTCTTCTACACTAAAATGCTAGTGAAATATTTGTCTCCAATTTCCATTTGGCTAGCAGGCTATCTTGTTAGTCCCATAAACAGTACTATAACTCTTCCCAGCAAAAGTTGTAGAGATGTTTCTGTGACAGCAGTTCTGTTATGCTGTTACTTTGCAGAAGATTATAATAAATTATGATGATTTATAATTGAACAAAGTGTTATGTACTTAATCTATTTTGGGTTAAAGAGCATAGTGTAGAAAGCTTGGTGGCAGTGGTCACCTGCTTGAGTCTTGATCCTGCTGTTAACAACTTATGCAAATTATGGATGCTGGTAAGAGTGTAGTATATGTTTATCACTGATTCTTGCAAATTTTGATACTGTAATTGTGCATCATGTCTCTGACTGTAAGTCTTTCCTATAACATCCCTCTGTTTGAAATATTTTACAAAAATGTGTAGACTTTTCCCATCACTAATATTGATATTTCAGGTAAGAATAGAAGGCAGCAAGTAAAAGGTGGTTCATGTGAAACCTGTATCATCTTCTATTGTAGTCCAGATAACACCACTTCTATCTGTCTGCTGATGATGGGAAAGGAGGATTACAGTACTTGTCTCAAATAGGCCATTTCAAGTTAAAATGTTTTATTCCTAATACAGTATAACTTCTTTTCTGTTGCAGAAAGAGTTGAGCCTTCCAAGAAGAGGAAGTTTGTAAGTATATCAATTTTTCTCTGTTGTGCTCACCGTATACTGTGTGGTTTTGTCAGGGTTTGAATGCGCTAGTTTTCTTTTCAGGACAGTTAAAAAGAAGTTTAAATGTGGCAACTGATCTGCCTTAGAATGCATACTAAGAAATTAAGATTGTAAATGGAAAAACTGTGGGCTGTGCTGTGGCCTTTTTATGCCAACTCCCCTCTTCTAAAAGAACTATTGTGAAGGATTTTCAAACTCACAAGAAGCTCTTATGTTGAAGCTGTGGTTTTGTATTGAAGATTTCTCTTGTTAAAAATCAAGGAGGAAATATGTTTTCTTTGTCAATTATATAAATGAAGCTTGACATGAAAGTAAAACTCACGTTTCAATATGAAATTCTGTGATTAGTCCTGTGGGTGAAAAAGTTGGAACAAAGAATAGATGAGTTCTACTAGATGTATATAGTAGTATTGTTATGCTACTATATTGATTAGTGGAAATAAAATAGTGTATTCTTGTATAAATTGTTACTGAATTAGAATAGTATGAACCAAAATATAGTGGTTTGATTGTGGTTTGCTCAGATTTCTGTACCTTGGCTTTGTTTTTCTAGTGTTTTTGAGCTGTTTGGTTTTAAAGCTTGTCTTTTTATTTTTATCTGTTTTATTTCTTTTTCTTTATTAGTAATTTATTGAGAAAGTATTGAGAGAAGAACATAGCAAAACGGCTTAAAAACCAATCTGTTCACTTACTACTTTCAGAAAATCAGAAAATACCTTAGGACCTTAATTTATCACTGTGTGTGAAAAAGCTGTGTTAGTATGACAACATGTGAATGAACCCCTAATCCCTTGCACAAAAGGCTATTGGTTTTATTTTTCTGTACTTGTTTTCTACTTGATAGTGCTGTGTAGCTTTTGATGATAATAAGATCAGGTATGTGAATAACTGAAGCTGTAATTGCTGGGTAAGCATGGTTAAGTGCTCTGTTGTTCTGGCTTAAGTTGCATATATGGGAAGGGTACTTCATAGGACATCTGCTGACTTGAAAAACTGTTGTTTTAGGTTCTTACACACAAAAAGTCTTACACTAAATTGTAAAAAATAACCATTATTTAAGAAAAGTCAAGAAATGTAAAACTAACTCAATAAAAAGTATTTGATTATTGCAGTGACAGAAAAACGGTTCAGGAAAATTATTTTTGGTGTCTTTGGTGCTTAATAATAACCTGAAGCTGTTGTGTGGGCAACAGACTGCCCTTGTTGAAGTTTTATCACTAAACTGTTGTTGACTTCAGCCAGAGCAGAAAGTGGCTCTTGAGGCTCTTTTATCTGTAGCCATGACCTTGCTTAATCTTGCTGTGATGTTTTATGTGAAATGTTATTAGATATTTATTCATCCAAGTTTGAAAAATGGTTGCAAAGTAATCCCCTCGATTGCATTCATACATATATTTTTATAGCTGATCACTAAGATGTGAGTGCACTTTCTGTAATGTTGCTGACATCTTAATAAAGCACAGTAAAAGAAATAGCCCCTTGTCAGCATAATCACATCTAGTTACTAAGGGCTTAAAATTCTTCGATAGTATTTTAAAATATCTTTAGTACTGCCTTAGTTCACAGGGTTTATATTGCTGAGATTAGCAAGGGTTGTACCATTAGGGATTGTGTGTGGGGCCATGTTGACTGCTGTATTTGCATGTTATATGCATGTTGATAGGAAGACTGAATTTCAAAACTTCCAAAACGTGAGAAGTCCATTGCCACAAACATCTGAAGGTCCTGAATGCCTCCAGGTAGGCATAGGTCACTTTGCTTTCTGAAGCTTCAGAGCCAATGGCATACCAAGAATGCAGCTTTAAGCAGGACAGGGAGAGCTGTTTCAGGAGTGATCTGGTAGGGAAACTTGAAAAGTGAGGTTTAGTTGATGAAGGCTGGAGCCGTTTTCCACCCTCCACCTCCTCATCCCCTTTGCTTTTAAATGGTCTGTTATTATGTGATACAGTCAGAGGTGGAAAGGAAGGAGGGGTGCATGAGAAAAAGTGTCTTGCTTATGGTTCTCCATGTGTATGTTTCAAAGAGCTAGTTTGCAAAATATTTAAGCTTTCCTTTGCATCTATTTAAATATTTTTTTATACCTATTCTAGGCTGGCTATCTGAACTCTTCCCTAAATTGTCTGTGGCTGTGGGGCCTCGTTCTGGATCTCATGAAATAAGTTAAGCTTTCTGTGGGTCTCCTACGACTAAATCAAGTTCTGAATTTACATAGTTGTTACATAGCAACTCCTAAAGAAAGACTATATACCTGACTTTTCCACACTAAATCAGTTACCCTTCCTTTTTCTTTTAAATTATCAATTTCAGTTCAGTTCAGAGGTAGATAACTTTCATTTATTTTTTTTGCCGCTGCATCTGCCCTTCTCCTGAGATTTCTGAAACTAATTTCAGTAATTATGAAATCCAGACACTAGTTCAGTAGCAGCAGCTACATAATCTACTTGCACGTGTGGAAATGTCAAAGTTGGTCACAGAATTTTCATAAAATTTATTTATGCTTTACAGTGAAGCAGCTGATACCCTTGGATAACAGCTATGCAAGAGTGTGACTAGCTAACAATTCAAGAGAAGCATTAGTTAAAGCACCCTGCTTGCTTAGGGGCTTAATTAAATAGGTTTCAAGAAAGTTCATAACAGTTTTGCAAGAAAGTTTCTATCAATGACAAATATGGACTGTCAGTTAACCTCAGGGAAAAGGTGAGAAAGAGAAATTGAGTGGAATGGAATTACGAAGTAAATAAAGCTCTAAGGCCAGTGTCATGTAGGTGGATGAAAGGACAAAACTGGAATTTGATTGACAGTTTCTGTGAGCACGTGTATATGTATGCTTACAGATAGACTTATCTGTAAAAAATGATGTGTATAGGTGACCTGTGATTGGAAAAATGTTTGATTGGACACCAGAGCACTCAAAGGAAACCTTAAAAGTGAAACACATTGACTGTGCAAACTTAGCTCTTTCCCAACAGCTGCCCCTGAGCTTTCTCTCATGAATTGCATAGGCTTCTTTGTGGCTTGGAAGACACAACTGTCTAAAGACAGTCAAGAATATTTTTTTTGAATAACTGTGAAGAATTGAAAATTAAGCAAAATCCTCCAACACCCCCCCCACTCATGTAAGAAAGACTGCTACTTCTTTTGCCTTACATGTGTATGTTTCAAGACCTGTTTGTGTGCTTCTGCATGTAGCTTTGCAGTGTTTTTTGTCTGAATGTATTTTTGCAGAAGGGTGCTATTGTGCTGAAAGTGCCCGTGTGGTGGTATGTCAGCACAGAAATTCAAATTTCATTTATTATAGTTGAAGACAAAGTTCATTTAAGTTCTAGGACATAGTTATGAGTTTTGGAAAATATTGTCTAAGCAATTTTAGATATATCACTGTAATACTAGATTTTTGAGAAATAAAATGATTTCCATGTTCATTAAAAAAAATTATTAAAAATGCAGTCTTGAGATGCTCAAGTTAGCAAATATTTGTGTTCCTAAGTAGAAGAAAAACCCTCTGTTAATTAATATTTTAGAGCTTGTTTTTATTAATTTTCCCTGAAAGTGCACAGCCTCTGTAATCTGGTGTTCATTGAGAGAAATTGAGCACTATAGATTGCAATAATGTGCAATATCCTGTTAAAATTATTACAGGACAAAAATTCATACCTTGAGAGAACTTTCTGCAGAGCTGTGAAACAGTGCTGAACTGGAAATTTGTACTGCTGTAGTTCTCTTGTGTATATACTTTGCTGCTATTGCTGTTTGTGTAGAGATGAAGTAAACAAGTTGACCTGAGGTGAGTATTTTCATAAGTACCGTTGTTACCCTGAGAGAAAATACAGGGATTTAGATCAGTTTGTTCTTTAGAGTGTTGCTTCTTTGTGTCTCACAAATCTTCTGTTGGAAGGAATTTTTACTACAAAATTGTGTGTGCTGATAGAAGACTACATCTGATGGTAGCTTAAGGACTTTGAATTAACCAGGACAAAGGAGCTTGCCCCCACAAGAAGTCCTTGTGTTTGGCAGGAAGTGAAAGGGGCAAAATAAGCAAGCAGGAAGGCTTGTAAACCAGGATGGGCTGGAGATAGCCCATTTTGTCTTCAAACTTGGATAGCTTGGCTGGTGCAGCTGTGGATACAGCTTATGCTTAGCTATGGATCTACCTGTTCATGTAATTCCACTTCCACTCCATATGCATCACATGCTTTTGTCGCAGTTAGCTGTGTATTAGAGCAGTAGGCATAGTTTGCTGATGTAAATTGTATCTAAAAAAACCCACAAACAAAACAAAAGCCCAACTTTATTCTGTTGAGTTAGTTACATCTGTGTTATTCATGGTTAGGTTTTTTCAGATTTAGTAAAAAGAAATCCTGGCTTTTTTGGTGTCATAGTCAAGAATAGCTGTTTTGATACCAGCAGATAAGACAGTTCAACTTTGTCAAAGATGGAGGGCTTTTCTGGAAGGAATTCAAACTGTGGGTAGAGCTGAGGTCTTATGCTTTAGAGTCCTGAAAGCAGAACAAGCTTTTTTTTTTTTTTTTCTTCCATTTAATTTTCATTTCCACTTTATCTGGTCAATTTTTTCAGCTTCATCTGAGTTTAAGAAAAGCTGAAACTCTACTTTAGACTTTCAAATTATTGTGCCCACTATATTTATCTTTTATCTTTGTCATAACAAAGCATTGATCATGAAAAGAAAACTAGTTGCAAATGCAGTGAGCACCCTTAAGTTTCTAGATGCTTAACATTGCATTTGTCATTAAAATGCATTTTTGTTTACAGGAGCATAGATTACCAAGAGATGCACATGGCTTTGTATGTGGCAACCTTATCACCTTCAATACTTATAAGCAGTGGCTTTAAATCTGATTTCCTTATTGCTGATGAAAATGCTGGATGGCATCAAGCCAGCTGATAAAATATTGTGAACTCCTAAAAAATGCTTTTCTAAAGGAGATTTCTCCACTGGCATCTTTTCTGAGATATGTTAATGAACTCTAAATGTATTTAATGTTTGCTTTAATGAGATTTTGAAGCGAATTCTGAATCAGGAATTCATACCTCACAAAGTCTGTGTGTTTGGGCTTTGCTAATCACATGCGGGACAAGGGCCACCAGATGTTGAACTCTCATTGCATCTCTTGGGTTCCTTGTGTTTGACAATGAAAAGCTTTGTTTTGGATGTATTTTTTGTATGCTTTAGGAGCCAACAGTTATCATAGAATGATCCTTTTCCCTCACAATTTTGCTTACTTCAGCCCCCATAAATTTTATCCAAGTCTGGTGCCCATTGTCTGTATTTCCTTGTTTTAGAGTTGTGTTGGGCTGACAGGAAGAGTAATGGCACGTGCAGTGTGCTGTGTAGCCTTGTTGCCACCTTCCTGTTGTCGGTGCAGGGTCTCATGCACACGAGTCCTTTATGCTGTGGAGAACACAGTTCTGATTTTGATGTAAACAACACATCCCTTAGTATTTTGTTGCTGTTAGTTGTGTCCTTGACTATCACTATAGGGTGTTCTATTAAATCTTTTTCCGTTTTTTTTTAATGGTGCTTTCACGTGCACGTTTACATCCATGCTTTGTTTGTACCAGTCACTGCATGTTGTCTCTTAACTCAGGTTTTGCTAGTATATGTATGGGTTTTACACAGTTAATTTATCACATCATATGTCACAGAAAGGAGCTATCTGTTTTAATGTAATTCTTCATGTCCCTTTTCAATGAAAGATGTATCTACTGCTCGAGGATATTTTAAAGCTTTGTGAACCCTTGTTATTGGTAAATTTATGCTCACCTGTTTGTGTGTGTGCATGCACACAATCTTTATGTATACATTTTAAAAAAAGTCAGGTAGTGATGACTTTTTTGTGCATTTCAAAACTATTCTTTGTTGTGTTAATAACCATATGTACAGCATTGTCTTACATTCTTTAATCACATGGATGTACTTACAAGGCCCAGAATACCACAAAACCCTCAAAAATCTGACACTGAAACAGCTTCTCGTTTATTGTTTGGTTTTTCACAGTGGCATTTGTTTTGGGAAGTCCAGTTTTCTTCAGTTTAGGAAAATTTGAAGTTTGCCAGAAAGAATTGTTTGTTACAAAGGAGTTGTAATGTCCTCATGAATTGCATGATTGAGGCTGCACAATGCCGTATTGATGAATTGATTTTTTTGTTTTTTTTTTTTTTTGGTGCTGATGCTATTTTGGTGCTGATCTGAATAATCTCGGAATCTACAGAGAGGGCTTTCTGAGGCTGTGCACACATCTAGCTCCTGTACATTTAGCCTCTGTAGAATTGGGGTCTTGGTGGGAGATTATTTGATGGTTTGATGAGCCTGTGCTGTTCTTGAAGAATTCTAACAATAGATTTTTTTTCTCCCTATGTTTGTTTAGGGGTTTTTATTGTTTTTGTTTGTTTGTTTGTTTGGTTGGCTTTTGCTGGGGAGGGGGTTGGGGTGGAGCTTTTTTTGTTTGGTTTGGTTGGTTTTTTTTGTGAGATTAAAGGTGAGGTATAACCTACAAATAAATGTTTGGTTTTATTTTAAGGAAAGATGCACTCGGGTTTCTGTGCAATACATTTGTTCTCTGGTAGCAATATTACTGTATTGTAATATATTGTAAGATAGTATTGTAAATATCTGTCAGCTACAAGAGGCAGTTGCTGAACATCAGGAATCTGCCTGCCTGGCATCTTTAGGAGGGCATTCTTGCATTATGGATTTCCCCCTTGAAATTTGCAGTGTTATTGCCATTCCGTTGTGTGAAGTATAGGCTGACTTCCTAGAGATGTCAGGATCATGAAATCACAATAAGCCACTTCTGTTTTGTCCTGGAGGTGGGAAGTCCTTTTTTTTCCCCCCTCCCTCTTTTCTATGAAATGCAAATTTGAACTTTAAAAATTACTCTGTGTTCTAAACCAGCACTGTTGCTTATCATAAAGGATATTCATGTATGTGTTACCTGCAGTTTCTTTTCTATTCAGCTGGACTACCACAGTGTTAAATGCCTCAGCATAAAGCATTTGGGAAACTCCTGTTCCTGAAGAATGTTTCAGTATCTTCTGAGGAGCAAAGGAAACCTGCCGCTATGTGCTAGCTTCCCCCAGAAATTCAAGTCAGGATCTTCATCGTAGTTGCTGCATAGCCTTGAGTAAAAATATGGGAAGACCACCTGAGAAAGTAGCTGTGTAAATACTTTATAATATTAGCCTCTTCAGTTTGCGGTAGTGTTCTACTGCATTTTCTTATACTGTGTTGTTCTGTTACATGCACCCTAGAGATTTATTTTGGACAAAACCAAAATAAACTAAGACAAACCATCCTCTGCAGATGATTAGTCTTAGGTACTCCTACACCAAATGGGGGAATATGGGACCAACAAGTTTGTGCATGTGTACTAGGAAAATGCTCTTGGACCACTGAGTTCATGTAATGTCCTCATGTGCTACCTTTCTTATGTCAAGAGCTGGATGGTACCTTTGCCTTCACATTGGCTGTAATTCATGACTCACAGTTCTTTTTGGTTCTCATCTTCCTCTTTCACTAAGCTAGTCATCTTTTATACTCAGCCTGTCTTCTGTCAGTCTCCCTGTGATGGGCTCCTTTCTGAACACTTTGGCTCTTCATGATTGTCTCCCTCTTTCCCCCCTTTTCTTTTTACAGCTGTCCTTCCAACAGTCTTTTGCCTTCCTAAAAATGCCAGTCTGGGGCCCTGAGGAATGGATTCTGCTCATTAACCTGTGCCTTGAGAAGAGTAAAAGCTACTGCAGTGTCAGTATCAGGTATTGCTGCTGGATCTGAGAGGGCCTGGCAGTCAGATTAAAATTTCAGAAGAGGAACACTTCCTTCTGGAGGACCAAGGACAGCAACTGGATCTTGGGAAGCAGCAAAGCAGGCATGTCTCACTGGCAGACATCTTGGATGAACTGTGAATGCCAACAGTCCTGATGCGTGCTCTTCTGAAGTCTTTACACTATAGTCCTGGGCAGCGGTGGGTGAGACAGCTGCAGGAAGAGTTGGGGGGGGAGGAAGGCTGGTTTGATCTTGGTCAGGAATATGTGTCCATGGTCCATAGACAGACTTCAAAGTTTTAAAGCAGCCAGAGTACAGTGTGGCAGTAGGAGGCACCATGTTCTGACTGTCAGGGCCTCTGTTGTCCTTAGCTGGGAGTGGTGCCTGCTCTGTAGTTAGGCCACACTGGCTACTTCTTTTTAGTCCCTTGTGAGCGTACCATGTAATGTTTGTGGCTGTGGCCATTTTTACTTCTGCCACCACTTTTGTCTCTACTTAAAACTTCTGGGACCTATTGACATATGTCTCTCCAGCCTAGTATCTGCCTCCCTCTCCCCATGGTAGGTATGGGTCACGTTTACCCTCTTAGGAAGCTTTGTTGATGGAATGCAGTTCTTGACACAGTTCTGTTTTGCTGGAGGTTTTCGGTCCATTTGTATTTTCAACCTTTGCCTAAAACCAAGCCACCTTCCTTGCAGGTGTGTTCTCTGGGACACAGTAGTGGAGAACTGGGGAAGGGATCCTCAGCCAGGTTTAGGCTGTGAATAGGCATGCCGGGAAGCTGGTTGGCAAGTGCTTTGTATATGGGAGGATGAGTGATGGCTCCTGGGACTAAAATGAGGGGCAGGCAGCATGGGCAGTCCTTGGGGAGGGGTTGATAGCTCACTGTGAGACTGGATGTTGCAGAAATGGAGTAGATTACTTCAGCCAAAATTGTGGGCAGCAGGAAAGTGGTGGCTTCTGTGCTGGGCTGAAAGGAGAGGTGGGGGATGGATGGCAGTGTGACAGACCACTTACAGAGTTGGAGACGAAAAATGTTGCTTTGGCAGGATATGTTTCTGTTCCGTAAGGACTTATCAGCCAGTTCTGCCTCTTTAGTCTGTCACAAGTTGTGGCAACAGTTAACCTGGCATTAGCGTACTTCTCTGCTGTCTCTGCCATCTTGTCCTTTCTCCCAGATGTGGTAGTGTTTGTACTTCTCTGTCACGTTTTTTCCTAGCAAGCCAGTCAAGCTTAGACCTGTGGGGTTTAATGAGGTGTGTTGTGACAGCTCTCATAGACGTGTGAAAAGGTCAGAAAGAGTACTGGGCATAAGTAGATCCATAATACTGCTATGCTTGCCTGAAAAGAATGGCAGAAAACTGCCACTTGGGGAGCCAGTGGCACTCTGAAAGGCTGACACAGGTTTAGGGAGTCTCGTACTTTACATTCATTGTGTGTTGGTTGCCAGAGTACAAAAAGCAGTGTAATTGCATGTAATCACATTTCCTCATACACCAGTGGATTCTCTCGTAAATGTTTAGTGTGGACATACCCCTAGGCAGTGGAGGCCAGCATAGCATTTGAGACAAACATGCTATCCCAGGTGTCACCAACATGGGCTGTGCATGTAGCTGGAACTACATGCATTCTACAAAAGAATTTCTTGCCATTTTAGCCTAATTGGAAAAGGTCTTATGTGCCTTTGTAAAGGCTATGCAGGAAACATCTATGTTAGGAATGCTTTTTTTCCTCTCTTCTAAGTGGTACTGTTTTGCAGTCAGGGAACTAGATGCACATTCCACTTCAAAAAGGCATATGAAGGTAATGGGATTAGATGAAGCATGTTCGACATCCATGAGTGAGTATGGCCTTGACACCCAGCCTCAGCTGTTCTGTTGATTCTTCTTGGTATCACTGAGATGCTGCTGAAGATGAGTCTTTATAGATTGTCGTCATACTTTATGGGTGCTTCTCTCCAAGATTCTGCTAGGAGACCCGTAATTTTTTTTTCATTTCCATTTAAAGATGTCTGATTTTTTGGTTGAAACGAGTCTGTCGGAGGTACTGAGAATATATCTATGTAAATCCAGAAAGCTGTTAGATTACTGCTTTATAAATCTGAACTTTGTTCGGTCGTTTTGTGGTGTTGTGTGATGTGTGGTAGTGTGGTTTTTTTTTTCTTGGTGTGTGTTTGTGTGCGTGTGTTGGTTTTTTTGTTTGGTTGGCTTTTAGCTAAGTTTACGAATAAGATGTTACAACTAATCTGTGTGGGAGTGGGGATATTATCACTTTTGAGAACCTTCTTCTATGTTACATGCAGGGTAGAAACACGAAGCAGGAAATCAGACTGGACTGCAGGTGTAAGAAACCTGGATGACTGGCTATAGTCATTATCTTTCATTAGTGGCCTAGATGATGGAATAGATAAGTTTTATTACATCTGCAGCAGACAACAAGCTGGGAAGAATGCAAGTATATTGAAGAACAGTGTGGGGTTTCAAAATCAATCTGATAACCTGGAGAAAATATATCAACTACAATAGGACAAACTGGAGACATCTTACTTCAGCAGAAAATAACAAGCTTTTTGCACACAAGATAGTTGGATAGGTGGTGGCTTGCAGAAGAGGATCTGAGAGGTATTATGGTTCCACAGTGTGATGCTTTTGGGAGGGAAGAGATTGGAAAAGAGGGTGTATCATGCTGGGAAGCTGATGATTTGAGCTGCAAGGAATGCAACATTACTCCACCTGATGCAGAATTTAACAAGGTCTTAAGATGGAGTGCTGCATTTAGGCTTGAACTGCTGTGTGTTGAGATGTGTCAGCTGGACAAGACATATCAAGTGTCAGCTGCTTTGGAAACTTGACATGATCTATGGAAAAATATTTGCCAAGCAGGGATTATTTGCTCCATAGAAGGGGTGATTGTGAAAGCGTTCAACTATATAAAACATCTCCACAAGTAGGAAATAAGTGTTCTCTATGTTACTGGGATACAAAGCAAGACATAATTTTTAAGTTGGAACAAGGGGGATTCAACTTAGACATTGTTGAAACACTTGTGTGTCTCTGAATAGTGAAGCGGAGTACCTGGGAAGAATTGTGGGTGAGACAAACAGCTGGATGGAGTGATAGGGGTAATATATGGACCTTGCTTGGGGACAGGGAAGATGTTCTCTTGATATCTTTTTAACTCTCCTTATAATGTATCATTACTTTCCTGGAATTAATTGCCAAAGCTTTCTGCTGAAACTTGATGCCATATTTTCAGTATCTGCTTTCATGGAAGAAAATACTGTCTCCTAACAGACAACATTATATTATTCATTTGTGCTTGTCTGTAATCACTGAATTCCCTGTGGAAATGTGTATAGGGCTTTACATAAAAGTAAGACATTAAAAAGCCACAGTGACCTTCAAATTTTTTTTTCTTTTTTTTTGGTGAAAGATTGATGGCTGCATTTCTGTTGCTCACTTCCCTTCAGAATGCTGCCGACCCCTGTTTGTCTGATCTAAAGAGAACCAGGGGTGTGTTTTTAAAAAGAATTCAAGCATACATGCTGTGCCTTAAAAAGCTGTTGGGGAGGAGCTTCTGCAGGCAGATATTGGTGTGCATAATGGGGCCTTAATAAGGAATCAGTTATCCATCAGTCAGCCAAAACAGGACTTGGTAACTGTAGGTACATACTAGTTGTTGATGGACAGGTGTAGGGTGTTGGGGTGTAGGCTGGATTATAGAATTAGGAAATTCCTTATTGGTGCTTTAACTTTTTGAAGAAGATACTTAGATACCATCATGATCTTACAAAACTATTAATAGATTTTTTTTTTTTTTATGTTTTCAATGTATTTCAGTAGAAAAATAACCACAGGAAAGTTAAATGGTATCAGTTAGCACTGAAATACAGCTTAAACAAAGACCAGGTAAACAAATACTCATTAAGAGCCAGGCTTTGGGTTATCCTTGTGTACCACGCCTCTGGAGTTATTACTTTTTTTAAAATAACTGCTTTAACTCAAATGTATAATTCTTCAAGAAGTCTATTTTTTGCCTCAGTTTTTTCTTTGTGATGTTTCTTTTCTATTCAAAGGCAGTGCAGATTGAGACAGTAATCATTATTAAAGCCTGATTTCTCAGGCTTTTTACAGTTTTGATATTAGCTTGATGTCTGTCAACAAGAGACTTTTATTAATAGGGCTATTTTTATTGCTCTCTAATTTAAGATTAGATTTTTAAATTGTTCTTATAGTATGTGAAATATGGTAGGAGATTGTCTAAATCTGAAGTAACTACTCTGGGAGTTTTCTAGAAGAAGAAATTTTCACAAAAGGTATCCCATTATGTTGCTTGATTTTTCACTTTGTATGGCATATTATTTTTGAGCTTTCACAGGCAGGTACAAAAATGATGTTGCCTAGTAAAGTGACAGGGGATACTGTGGTGGAATGTGAGGAAAGCTACATAAACACATTGTATTAGATGGCACCTCTTGCCTTTTTTTTGCTGTCATCTATAATAATGAGCCAAATTATAGTTAGACAAAGAATAGAGAGCTTTTCTCATACAGTTTTTGGCCAGATACTTTCATTATGTTTATCTGTCTTCTCAGCTCAGTGTTTCAGAACCAGCCAACATCAGTTGAATGTTTCTTTTCCTGCATACAAGGAGGCTATTCTGGCAGCAGGGAAAATTTCAGAACTATCTGTTGAAACTTAGTGTGGAGGAGTGGGAGTGAGTGAGGTTATCGAGTGATTTTTGCGAGGTCTTGGCTGGTGCAGGTTGTTGATACACTTTGCAATATTCTAGGATCAGTGTTTTTCGTTAGGATGTTCAATGTGACAACCAGTTGCTAGGTTAACTTTCCAGAGGTCTATGGAGTGCTTCTCTAATTTTTAGTAGTTAATTACATTGCTAATAAACACCTTCTTTTGATCTATTGCTTTGTTTAGTAATATAAACAATACCATAGATCTCTCCGCAGAACATGCAACTCATTTATAAAAAGTTATTAAAAATACATTTGCATTTAATAGAGTGCTGTTTAAAACTGTAATTTAAAAATAATTCCCTCGCAGAACAGTAAGAATAACAGCTCTAAATAGGTTCCAGCAAAGCGTTTTGTGAGACCACCTGGGCTTTTACTCTGTACTCCAGTGGCACATTAATAACATGCATTATTGTAAACTGCTTACCGGTGTCACATCTTGGGTATGCTTGTTAATGTCAATGGATTCATGACATTGAGAATTACAGAGCTTAAGGCTGGAAGCCATCATCTAGTACGTCCTTCTGTCATTGAGTATGAAATTGTCATCCCCCTCCCTGTGCTATAGTGCTAAGGGCTGACATACATTGAACACAGATACCAAAGAACATGCAGGTTTTACCAAAGTCCAACCACTGCCCTGCAGTGACAAGGAGTTCATTTCAGCATGCCATGCTGAGCCCATTGTGAAAATTGAGTGCCTGGGTACAGGCATATGCAAACAGCTTCCATGATCTTCACCCACTTCTTCCTTTACCAGGAAAACAAATGGAAGACAGGCCCCCTCTTACTCTTCATACAATCCGACCAAGATGAAAAATTCCTTGCCATTGCAAATTGGACAATTATTTTGAGCCTGAGCATATGAGTGAGACATACCAGCCAGGGATCTAAGAAAAAGAATTCCTTTCACCATCTGATACTGCTTCTTTAAGCTGGGGTCTCTCTCAAATACTTCTAGATAAGAGTATGTGATAAATAACAATTCAGAACAAACTGGCCATCACATTGATAAGAAGAATGCTACTTGACCTTTTCTGGCAGATAGCTGAAGCATAAGATTTGTTTTATACACAATGTGTAAGTCAGTCTGTTGACTTCAGCCAGAGGTAGCAGATTCATATTTCAGACATTTTCTGGCTACTTAGTAGTGTGCCCAAACACGCTATCTTGAAAAGAATGCGATTAAGAGGTTGGGCTGTGTTTGCTTCTCTCTGATGCCAGGCAGCAGTGTTGCACCCAACTGCTTCTGCATCATTCCTGCTAGATCTTTAGGATATTACCAGTGAAGCAGCTGTTAGGATCTTGAATGTTCTCAGATTTATAACTTTGCTTTCCACCTGCTAGATAACTCTGCCTTGTGTCAGGTTTCAACATTCAGTCTAGTTACCTGCTCAGCTGGGAGAGTTTTGCAAAGCAAAGTTTTGAATATAGCAGGGAAAGAAGTCAGTTGAACAAGCAGGAGTACTAGGACCTGATCTGTCAACAGAGCTGCTGTGCCATCATGGTGAACTCTCTTTACTTAACAGTAGCTCCTGAGATCTCAAGTCTTCCTGCTGATGTGAAAGGATACTCAGTTATCATATGCTGGACACAGTGCTGCTAAAACACCCACAAACATATACATACATGTAGATGCGTGTTGTGTGTACATTCACGTATACACAAATGCATATATACACAAATGTTGCTAATATTTTCTCATCCTTACAGGCTGTCCAGTACAACACTAACCTGAGGAAAAATTGTTTCTGAGTAACACTTCTCAGTTACAAGCATGCAACTCTCATGAATTGAAATGAACTCTCACAATACCTGAAATGAATACATAAAATTTATTGAACTCTTATGACTTGAATAGCTAGTTAGTGCATGCAGCTGACTTTAACCAGTAAATGTTGCTGGTAATTGTGACAGAGGTGCATTTCTCTTAGAGAGTACTGTAGTGGGACTGTGGTTGCAGTTCAGAGCTACTAATTGCAACTGCTTGACTGATAGACCAGCAGAGAGGATGCACACTAGATAGATGGACACAGGGACAGAATTCAGTGCGCCTTGAAAACTGTCAAATAGAAGTTCCAATTTTCCTTTCTAAGCATAAGAAAACTGTAACTTGACTTACATAGAAAATATGGACAAAACCATTTGTTTCTGTCATTGTGACTTTTGAAGCTATTTGTAAACCTCTCAATCACTTGTGGAATTACAAATTGCAGTATGAAGGCTGCAGTGAACAAAATTAATTCTTTCTCTCATTTTTCTCCTCATGAGAAAGAAACCAAAGACCAAGTAGTAACTCTGAGTGCCATGAAGATGAAGGCACCACTAATTTCCATTTTCAAAACCATATTGTAAAGAGTTTTGCAATCTGTGAATTGGAAAAATGAATAAAGATAAAAGCTGCTAAATAAATTGTCATTCTGAAATTATTTAGCCATGCTAAAATTTTAAATCTGTTTAAAAATATTTGTAAATTCAGGGCTTTTCACTGCTTATTGTCTCCAAATCATGGTATAAAGCTGTTTCTCATTAACATCCCCATAAGATGGGTAAGTGTTGTCCTTAACTTGGAGATTGAGAAACCTGACCAACAGCAAACTGGGGACAAACTGAGTTTCTTCATGCTGGTTTTACAATTTTGGTATTCTTTTATCTTGTGTTCACTGGATTCTGATGGCTATTTTTAAAGCAAGGCATATTTTTTTTTGTTATGATTTCCAAACTGAATTTCTGTTTGAAAGGGAAAAAATGAATGCTGCATATCTATGTAAGTATTGCTAAACTGACTGTGTGTGTGTGCTGGAAATGCTTAAATATCTGAACTTGTGTGTGAAGAAGATCAGATGATAGAAATTCAGAATAAGTGATCTTTGCCTTAAGGGCTGTCATGGAAAGTAGGTATTTATTGTCATTGTTCTTTTGAGAGTTTTATTACTAATTCTTGAGTACTTTTGAAAAACACTAGCCAAGAGTGCTTGCCAAACCCAGGATGCTTATTATCTCAGTGTAATTGCTGTTAAATGTTAACAACTAATGAAAGCCAGAGGCACCTGCACTGTTAATGGTATTATTGTATGTAGCATCCTTTAAGGGAAGAAGCAAGTGTAGTCAACAGCTGCACAAGAAGAGGGCCTTAAAAGGATAGAATATCAAAGTGGTTAGCCATAGTATGGAAGAATAATCTTTCAGGTTTGTGTTTCATGAAGTGAAACATTCCACTGTGCTTTGCTGGTTTTGCTTGATTTAAACCAGATATCTAATATTACTAAACCAGAGAGGCCTCAGTAAAGATTTAAATTACTAACTTGAGCCATGTGCCTTTGCATTCAACTTTTAAAATGTTTTTCACCTCCAGAAGCCTTATGTACAGAAGAGATTTTATCAGAGGCATTTTAAGGGAACAGGTTTTGAGAGGTGCTGACCAATGGGAATAGGCAGCTGCCTGTTCTTGGCAACTGTGAGAGAGCCAGGGGCCTATGGCTGAAGCTGTACCTCACACTCTGCCTCACTCTGTTAAATTTCTGTTCCTAAATGGTTGTCTTCAATCTCAGTCATGAAAAATACCTGTAGGCATGGACAGCTTCACCTCATAGTTTCAGTGCTGGAGCTGTTTGGCTGTTAGATAGTTGATTCTTGTAGTACTTTTTTCAAGTTTGAGAATATCTTAAGATAAATTATGTTTTGCTGAGTTTTGAGTAAAATCTGATGAGCATTTTTTGAAAGTACCAATCCAAGTTGGGCGCGTAACTGATCTGTGTGCCTTTGCAAATCTGTGAATTCACCCATCAGAGTTTGTGATCTTGAATTCAGTCCCTTAGATCTAATCCCTTCTCTTTCTTTCAGGAGTCAGAAGGTAGCACTTCCTTAGAAAGAGTGCTTACAGGGTGCTTGGTTTAGTAGTGCTTGCTGAGGCCTTGTTTTAGTAATCAGAGCCCAGATGTCTGGTGTGTTTAGAAATTCAAGTGCATAGTTCTGTGTATCCCTCAGGTTTTTGGTTTGGGTTGGATTTTTTTTCTTCCCCATGAAAACCCTGAAGGATACGTAGGTAATTTACACCTGTAAATGGAGGCTTTAAGTGACACATAATTTATATTTAAAGTACTTTTCTAATAGAAATATGTAGGAGAAAGGAAAAAGAGTATCTAATGGTTATTTCTTATTGTGTGGTTGAAAAAGCAGTCTAGTTCCCTAAATCCTGTTCAGTTTCCATAACCGGGAGATTTACTTCTGTCTCTGAAACCCATGGCTCTGTGCCTGTGAATGCGGTGACTTGTTCCAGAACCGAGCCAGGGCTGCAGAAAGCACCAGCTTGGGCTGTAGAAGTTGTCCATGCCCTGAGCAGGGGCAAAAAACCAAAATCATGTGTTTGACATTATCATGTTGTGCAAGATGTACGCGTTAAGAATCACACAGGAAAACTATGTGACTGAAATAAAATATACTAGCTCTTAAATTACTAAAAATAAGTACTTGCACAGTGCCTTTGCTTTTCATGGTGCTTTGTAGAGCACTGGAAAAAATTGCTAGTCTTCATGGAGTATTTATTTATTAAAAAGATAACCTCAGACTACTAGACTATACATAAAAAATGAATGTAATTAAATTAAACCCAGCACTCTACACAGCAGCGCTGATCTAAAACTGCCTTTCTCAGCTTTTGGATACTGATTTACTTTTAAGTGAAGTTACCTGAAATTAGTACACTTCTCTGCAATTTCTAGGTCTGGCTTTCAAGCTTACTAAAAATTCAGTGTTATTTCCCTTTAAAATTCAAGTACAATCATGACAACGGAATGATAACTTCTCCTTTTTTATTAACCTCAGTGTAACAGAAGTGTGTTTGTTCATCAAATGCCTTAACAATTAATCTTCCCTGTTAAAGGAGAAGAGCCTGTTTTTTCATTCAGCACTTTGCTATTCTCTTACTGCAGGAACTGCCTGTCTGTTTACCAAGGAAAGGGATAATGTGACTTAAACAAGATGGCTAAATCCTATTCGGCAGGATCAAAGGGGGTGGTGAATATTTGACATTTGCCATGAGAAACTGTCTTTCTTATGCATAGAGGTTTTTTCTGCGCTGTGGGCTGGCGTAGCAAGGGGGACCTCTCCTTCCTCGGAGGTGCAGCGTGTGCATGTGTGTGTCTGCGCGGCGCTGCCGCTGCAGAATACCGGGGATGAATTACTTGACGTGCACAACTGAAGGCGCCGTTTGCTCCACAAGACCGTGTGCTGCTGCTACCCCGAGAGAGGCAGCCGGCAGCTCCTCGTGACAGCTAGAGGTGGAAGGACCCAAACTTGCGGTCCTCCCCCTGCCCCCAAAAGATCGTTAGTCCATTCCTTTATAGTGGTTCATTTTGGTTCTCTGTCATCGCCAGAATGCTGCCAGTGAATGTGTGTCACGGTTACAATAGAATGTGGTAACACATAACAGCCATGAAAGCCCAGCGGGAAAGGCTACAAATTCCAGGGCTGACCTTGGAGTAAGTATTGTCTGTCTTTAATATTTTAATGGTTTCTGCATGATGCTGGCTTTCGTGCAACAAGGAGCTGTTTAACATGTATTTGTGCTGATGGTCTGGGACCACTGCAGCTCCAGTTTAAAGGAGCACGTTTTGAATGCATTGCAGTTGGTTTCAGCAAATGCGTGAGCCCAGAGCTGG
Source organism: Myiopsitta monachus (assembly GCA_017639245.1). Lineage (NCBI taxonomy): Eukaryota > Metazoa > Chordata > Aves > Psittaciformes > Psittacidae > Myiopsitta > Myiopsitta monachus. The sequence goes on from CM029941.1 coordinate 23,145,027, forward strand.
GATATTGCAGTACATTTGGAAAGAAAGCATTTCTGCATATTTAAAGTTACTGGATTTCAATGCATGGAGCATTCTGTCAGCTCATAGGGGAAGAATCTGTCAGTAGGCCATGGTGTCTTTCTCTCCAGCTCTCTGTTACTGTTTATCCCATTGCTGCCTTTTAGAAAGGCCTCTGTCTCTGCTGAATAATAGAGAGCATTGTGAGAGATAAAAGCATTACAGAAATGCTGTTCATAAAAATCCATCAGGAACAACCGTTTTCTACATTTGTAACTACACTAATGAACTGTATTGACATTCTGGAGGATTCCTGACAGTCTCTGCAGTAAGTGTGTTTACCTAATTTAGCAGAATGTTTACTTGGTACTTGCTTAGAACAGATTAACTCATTTGTGTGCTTTCAGCTATTTAAAGAGTAACTATATGAAAATACATCATTTTAATTTATAGTAAGTATAGTCTTTTATTCAAAAATGCCAGCATATGTTTACCCCAGATTTGTTAGTCAAAGTCAAATATTTATTTCTGTACATACATACCTACAATCTACTTTGACATGTCAGACATGTATGTATGCATGTTACAGTCACCATGAGAACTTGCTAATTTTACCTAGTAAATAGATATGGTTACGTCAGATCCTTTAGTATTCCCTGGGACTTCCCCATTCTTGCTGGAGAAAAAAAAAGCCCTGAATGCTGCAGATGCCTGCGGTAAAGTTATTTAGCTGTGGAAGGTATTATCTCTGACATCTGCTATGTTTTAAACAGAGAACTATAGGTAAGTGTGCAGTGTAGCAAATAATTTATTCTAATAATCACATGAAGGTGACAGAGTACTTTATTCCCAGGACCAATTGTAGATGTTATATTGGGTTCCCCAGAACCACATTTGTGAAATGTCAGTGAGAAATTTGTGCATTTCAATCTGGCACTTTCTGCTGAGAGCAGTATGTGTGAGCTGTGAGCAGGCTAAGCTCTAGATATTTTTCTGGAGAAAATAGCATTGGTAATTCCTCAGGAGTTTTGGAGGAGGGGTCTGATGAGGGACCTCGTTAAAATGGTTTCCATGAATAATTGATGATTAGATGCCTTTTGAGGTGTGGCAATTTTTTAAATCAATCTTCACTGAATTATGTAATCATTGTATGAGAATAACATCACTAACTGCAAAGGACAAAAAATGATTCATTTTACTGTTTTTTCAACATATGTGTGTGATTTTGTAATATGAGGTAATCATGTTCTGCTTCCTCGTTTGTCATGGTAACCTGACATAATTACGCTTGCTTTGCCATATTCTGACAATATTTAATACAGATAAGAATTACATTTTAAATTCAGCATTGATTATTATTTTGGCTAAAACGTCTGGGTATATTTAATTTTTTCATATATTAGACTTTCTTTTGCCATCACCCTTGCTACTTTCTAAACTTAATTTACTTGTAGAGAAGAGAAAGCATCATATTTTGGTTGCTGGCACTCAATGTTTCCCATAGAGTTGTTCTCATGATTTGTCAGAGTTGAGTTAATGCAGACTTAAGTCATGCCTCCCAAATTTTTATTTTCTATCATCTGTAAAAGAACATTATCTAGGGGAAAAAAAAAATCCAACTTATTCCTTGAAACATTCTTCACACTGATTCTCATGAATTTTCTTTCAGTAAAGTTTAAGTGTTGGGACTAGAATTATGTTGTCTCTCTAAAAATTAGTACACTGTCTACTTTATATTCATTACTTGCAGAAAGCTCTTTCAAGGAATATTAAGGATCCAAAAGGAAGCATTCCAAATTTAGTAAACGTAGGAATTAAGGCTGCCTGTCAGCCTCGTGCATGTGCACTGTGATAATTTATTTTAACAGGTTTTTGCATGAAATTTGTAGGTCTTAAAAAAGCAAAGCTGAAAGGCAAGTTCTATAGAAGAACTGGATTGACACTCCAGTGTCATCACGGTGGGAATTTATAGCTCCATAGTACAAGCACATCTGATATTGAATGCCCTGAGAGTCTGCTCCATGACTGAGACTCTGATGTGTTACAGTAAAGAAAGTGACGAAGAAAATGAGTACTCCTACTAGCAGCTGTAGGAGTTCCACCTGCTGTGTATGTGCCATCGACTGGAGAAAAAAGATGTGCTTTGCCACTGCGTGTCTCTGGAGTTTGTTCACAGCAAAGGGACTGAGTAACCTCATTCTGTGGTCTGAAGTTAATCTGTTCTTCTTGCTCAGTACCAGACTTTCCCTCTCCTTTTCATTGTTCTGGCTTCAGTAGGCTCCTTGCCCCTAGCTGTTACTCCATAGCAGTGCGCATGCTCTCCCTGCCGCAGCCAGTGCCTTTTTGCAGTTGTTCTCCCTCCACCTGGATTCTCTTTGATCTCCCTGATTCTGCTGGAGGTTGATTGCTCTCTGCATCACCTGCCTTTGTCTTTCCCCTTGCTGTGCATCCCTAGGAACAGCAGCGTGAGCACTGGTGGTGCAGCGCAGGAGTTTACCAGCCTATAGTCAGCGAGGGCCACTCCACAAGCAAAAAGGGGATGCACAAGCAAACAAAGGGGGATAAATGGCCAGCTCTGCTGCAGATTTGCATTGTGGACAATGCAGATCTTAGAAGTACAAAACCAAACTTTTTACAAGCCTGTACTGATCATACACAAAGACCTTTCCAGTGCAAGTTGCAGCAGGTCAGTGCAGTGCAACAGAGTGCAGTGCCCCTGTGAAACAGCAGGAATCTGAGTGTGTCAATCCACATCTTTCCCCACAGGCCTGCACAGGCTGAATGACAGGAGCCTGGATTCAGTTTAGTCATTTTCAGGGTGATGTATTGAGCCATTGGCTCTTAATGGAGCGTACTAGCTCATACTGTTTGCTAGCACAGCTAGTCTGTAACTGAAATCAATCTAGCTCATATCCAGCCTCTGGGCTGCATAGGCTGCATGCTCTTCTGTGCACCTCCTTCAGAGATTCTGCAGGCACAGCCAGCAGCCAGAGGAACTTGCTCCTAGCACAGTACACTTGCCAGAAAGTTAACAGCAGGTCCACCCTTGACTCAGTGTGCATCTCCCTGCCAAACTCTGTGTCCTTTCCAAAGCATCACAGGAAGTAAATACTGCCCAACATCAGAAACCCATTGTCCCTAATCTGTTTTAGAAGCAGTAGTACTGTTACTGCTGGAATATTCAGGAAAAATACCCGAATCGGGTATCCACCTTGAAAATTTATAATGGGAATATTTTAAAATCTGGCAAAGTGGCATGTGATTGAAGGGTTTAGAGTTGGAGCTAGCTGTGCTTAGCATACTGGCCATCTGTGTCTCCACTGGGGACCGGACAGGAATGCTAGCATTGACTGCCTGCAAGGGTCTGGTACATAGCAGAACAAGTCTTTATGAAGGTTATCTGGAAAAAGTTCCTTGTAAGCCCCTGCCTTTGCTCAGTCCTCACAGAAGGCAGAGTTGCATGGGGTTTTTTTGACAAATAACTGCAGCTAATTGAAGCAAGACTCATGTTATTAAACAGGTTTTTTTAAAAAAGCTTTCTTGCAAGTTTTGTGCAGACAAGTGCATGTGACTGCATGAGTATGTTTTAAAAGAGCATCTGTGAAATCAGTCAGTAACCTACTGTTTTATTGAGAGACATCCTGAAATGGAGATACACTTCAGGTAACTTCCTGGAGCCACTTTTGAAACCAAATGCTCAATTATGGGTTTTTTTGGATAAGTTGCTTATATCCACATCTGATTACCAAGTAAAGAACTTGATATTTGTGAGGGAATGTTTCATAGTGAAATCAATGAAATTGATGCTACCTATCTAGGGCACTTTTACTTTTTAGTGAGTGTGCAAATTTTAGTCTCTCAAATTGGAAATCTTTATTATGGTTTTCATATTGTGGATGAAAAATCATCAGTTTAGTTTGCTTTTTGGTTTTAATGGATCTGATTTGCATATAAAAACTTAAAAAAGCTCAACAAGCCCAAACAAAAAGGCCCACAAAACTAAAAACCAAAACCCCTGAGATTTTTTAAAAAGACAAAAATGCCCCAGTTACGTATCCTGTTTCATACGGAATGCCTTTTTTTTCCCCTCTCTGGGGCTTTGTACACAAGCATTGTTCCCAGAGGGAGTCTAACATGGTCAAGCATGTGCACCAGCACCAGATTTCATACTTGTTTTTATTTAAGTCAATTTCATCTTATGTCAAAAACTGTGTGGCTACTGTCAATCACTTCATTCAGGAGGACGGTAATGTTTTGGTTCTAACCAGAACTCCTTTCATAACTCCTACACTAAAACATGCAACTCTTGCTAAACCTTCTGTTCACTAGAGATGACATTATTTTAACTTGCAGTCTCACCCCAAGGAGCCTGAGCCCAACCCCAACAAGCCCCTGCAGTCCATGCAGCCCTCTGTTCGCTTTTCATTTTTGGAGGTAAGCTAGTAAACTTCCATTGTTGATGTTTTTTTCTGCATCCAAGACCTGACAATCAAAACATATTGCAAAGGGAAAATTGAACAAAATAAAAATGTCTCTGCAGTCCAGAATATGTTTTACTTGACCAGCTGTTGTTCTGAAGTATTTTATGGGGGAAAAAAAATAGGGTATTTTAGAATTTGAGACCCAGTTCAGCAATTCAAGATACTGGTGCATAATTATGTGATGCTCTGCTTGCTTAGGAACATGTCTGCTATTGAAATTTTACAGCTTGCTTCCTGTGATCATACCTCAAGCTGTATTCTGTTATGTCAAAAGTTTCAGGTGAGTTCAGAAATGAAGGTGATTCATGGAACACATGGTTGTTTTTTGCTTACTTGAGAGAGAGTAGTATGCTTAGTGAGTTGATTATCCAAGATGCACACCCATTTAGTAGAATATAAAGTCTTTGCATTAATAGGACTGGTTTTTTTTTCATCAGGACTAAGAGGATTTTAAGCCTTATTTCTAACATAGTACTGTTTTAGATGAGCCCTAAGTAGCCACACACAACATCCTTCTCTTTTTCTCTCCTACTGCCAAGTTCATTCAGAAGAATAAATGATTTTGGTTTTTGTTGTAAAGGTAGTTATTTTTATGAGATGAGAAAATCAGTAATTGATTAAAAAATACTATCTAAGAATTACTATTGTGGTAAAATTAACATAAATAGTATTTGAAGGTTGTTTCTGAGACAGAAGACATTTTTTGCTGCCTTTGTTCTCCTTATAACGCAGAAAAATTCAGTTGCAAGCCAGGGATCTCATAAATGTGAGTTACTGAGGCTCTGCTCCTTAGGGAAAATAGATTTTAAAATGAGTTTCTAATGAGTTATTGATGCCTCATGCATTAAAAATACCTTTTAATTTTGATTAAGGTCTCACTTGATACTGTGAGGGTTAGGGACCCTTAGAGAAACATCACCTTGTTAAATGACGTAATAAGGCATATTTTTGCCTGTTTGGTGTGCCACCTCTTGAACGTAGCATGGCAGAGGAGAGAGTTGCTTGAATGTGTTAATCTGCTTCACCATACTTTAAAGTTAAAAACAAACTGATATTAAAGACTCCTTCTATCAAGGCTTCATGTGACATTAAAAATGGAGCAATAACTTTGTAACTTGCTATGTGTTTCTGAAGAAATACTGTAATTTTTTATATATACTGTTCTGTTAAGAGAAGAGATGGGATGTGAATCCCTAATTTATGCATTTTTCGGCATGATTTAAGAAAATACGCCTTTTTTTCCCCTTCATTCAAAACACTTTTGTGATATTTGTTTAATGAATTACCAGCAAAATCAGTATATTCGTGGAGTTTGTCTCGTTGGTAGGGAATACTTGGTAAAACTAGCATTTTCTAATTATGTCTTTAATTTGTACAGCCAGAACAAATCACTTTCCTTAGTGGAGTAGGAAGTGCTCTTTTTCAAAATGTCAAATTTTTGGAATCAAAAGGCTGTGTACTAAGTGTTTAATTTGCATAAGCTGCTAAAAAGATCTCCAGACGCGTGGATGTGCTGCCATGCAAACTGTGGTGTGGACACTGGGAACAGACTTTTTCAGGTGCTTTTTGAAGAAACGGAGTGGAAATTACGTTGCTTTGTGTAAAGTCTCCTCCACAGATTTTGCTGAAAAGTGTCAAAGTTCTTAAAGGTTGTTCTTGGGTTGTTTTGTCCTGAAACATATTTAAAGCTCTGCCAGAATGGTTGATTTTTCCCTGGAATGGAAATTTAAAAGGTTTGATTCATTCTGAATATTTGTGCTGTAGCAGTAGAAGAGTGATGGTGTATTGAACAGCAAATGTTTTTGTTATTAGTTCCCATTCAAGCTTGACCAAGGTTAACAGGGAAGAACATGTGTCATTTTTTAGGATATATAAGTAATTAGAATTTCCTGTTCTGTTAACACGGAGTACCCCCTTGTGTGGGAGGAGAAGATGTACTTCAGTGCAACTACTTTGCTCATATTCAGAAGCATTAGCAGTGTGGTAGCCTTACCAGAGTGAATGTGGTATCATTTCTCTTCAGCATGCTGGCTCATCTCCCTCATGGCCTTTGACTTGCACAGCTGCTCCTTGGGCGATTATTTTTGTTAAGTTCTGCTTATAGGAGTCATTGCAGAAAGTATTAGTATAAAGGGAACCTTTTGCCAGCTAGATGATGAAGATCTAAGTAGACAAAGTGAAACAGTACCATCCTGTGAATAGGAGTACCTGTGGTGGCAGAGACTGCTGGTGCAGCCTGAGGTTATCATACTTCACTGTTACTTCTCGGAGAGGATGAGGGATGGAGAAGTTTTTTGAATTTCAGGCAGGTAGGCACACATTTCCCATCGACTTTCTTAACAAATTTAAACTGGTTAAATTCATATACTGTATTGTTGGATACAGGTATCAAAACTTAGTTGGTATCCTCCTCTTCTTCCCCTTTCTCTGCTTGCATCTTTTGTTTATTTTTTTCCCCTGACATTCCTGCATCCCTGAATCAGGTAAAGACAGAACAGAATAGCTACTTTCTCAAAACTGTATTGATCCGTCTCACAAAACCCTCAATGAAATGGAGGGATCCTGCAGAAAAGTGAGCAGGAAGGTTTCTAGTAACTTTTTCTTGTTGCTGTTCTGAAAGTGAGCATGTTTAAAGTGAAGTGTTTTCTAGCTTTGTGTGATGCTCTGTGCGCATGTGAGTATATGCACCCATACATAATGGACAGTGGGAATTTAGTCTGCTCTTTGGCATTTGCATTACAGAAGGCAATAGTATTGTTTTAAACTTACCAATATTCCTGGGTTTCAGTGGGGAGAAAAGTGGTGTCAGTCTCCATTCGTTCTGCAGTGTGGTTCAAGACAGCTGAGCTGGAGCACTTGGGGTGGTTGTGGGGTTGGCAGGGGGCAGCTTGCTTGGGCTTCCACAGCCCAATCCATGACTGAAACCCATCGGTCCTGTCATTGTCCTATTGCCATGGCTGTGGTCCTACTGTCTTCCTGTGTTAGCTCTTGCAGTAGTGTGGCTGACCCTGAGTTAAATCTCCACTGCCAGTGAGAACAGGCCTGTCTTATGAGAGGAATGGAGAAGGGAATAAGGGGTCAGTTTTCAGCTGCATGGGAGGCAGCGTATACTTGGGCTGGCACTCCACTGACCTCAGGTCAGCTCCTTTGGCAGTGCTGCACTGCAGCTCAGACAGCTACTACTCAGACCTGTATAACAGCCAAGGTGACCGCTGTTGTACATACTGGTTAATGATAAAATCTGATATAAGTGTATAGTCTAGATAGATCTGGCAGTGAATATTCTAGAAAAGGAGATACTAGTATTCCCTTTGTGAGACAGAAGAACTTGTGCAGGAGCATGACGTGATCCTCTCAAGGTAGGGCAAAATTCTTGTGGAAGAGTTAGCAATTAAATCTGGACCCTTCTGGTCTCCGAATATTTTCTTTACTTTTGTGCAATCCACTGTAGAACCGCTACTTCTTGGATTCACAGGAGTGTATGTCAGAGGGTGCCTCCTTTCCCTGTGTCTCAGTGCCACAGGTGCCATATCCAGGGACACTCAAGCAAACATTTTTCTTTAAAATTTATGTTTTATTTCCACCTTTGCTCTCTGAGATCAGTACAAAGTACATCGACCTTAAGGTTATGCTGAAAGATGAAGCTGTTGTTTTGTTACTTGAAAGAGGAAGGTCATGAGAAGGGCTGATGTGGATGAGGAAAGGAATCACTTGGCTCAATCTTCTTCCCAAATTTTTCATTTTTGTTTAAAGCAAGGAAAACCTGCTGTTTCATCTCAGAATAATTTGATTAGCATTCATGAACACCTACCATAAAGCACAGGATCCTCAAGATGAAATAAATTAATCTTTGTCTTTCTCTTCCAAAAGTAGTTTGTGTAATCTGAAGTTGTTCGTATGACCTTGCTGTTCTTTTATCCCTTTCTGTGAGCGCTTACATAACCACAGAAAACACATTTTCCTCGGATATTTCCTATATACTTTCCCATGTAAAGACTTCTGACAGGGCAGAGGGAGAGCTGTTTCCATTGGGACTTCAGAAAATGGAAAATGACATTGTTTGTATAAGATTTTTGTGGTGTAGAATTGGGGTTTGAGAGTGCTTAAGTAAAAGCAGCATCTTTCTCAGCAGTTCTGATCTCTTGTACTTAAACCTGCTGTACCAACTTGCCCTTCTGAAATACTTTCAAAGCTTTAAGGTTTTCTGAGCTCTGCAGAGTCACAGCAGAGCAGAAGATTTTGGTTTTATTTTTGCTTGTTGAAGCATCAGTATTTTATTGAGCAACAGCCTATTACATCTATATAAACCTATTAGTGTTGTGGTGGGGTGGGTTGCATAGGTGTAAATGAGGGTCCAGTTGGGAACTGCAGGAGCTGTACAGCTGCCATCTGGAAGCGTGGCTTTCCTGGGGAACCCTTACTGCTGGTTTTACACAAACAAGGCATATAGGGATGTGAATTCTGATCCCATCTGGGACTTTAGGGGCTAAAGAAAGTGAAGTTTTACTTGCCATACACAGGTGCAGAATCAGCCACACACAGGTGCAGAATCAATAGAGGTTAAGCCAGTGTTCTTACAGTGATGTTTTGTACAGCTTCTGGAATAGAGTAAGAGTAAAACATAATTTGCTAATACAGTAAAGATTCAGTTTTAAGTGTGTTTTTAAAAGATCCCAGGAGAAAAGTGCATTCTTCTGATGTGTCTTTGAAAAGGTTACATGAAATAAGGCAATTTGATGTGTGGCTTGTGCTACTCGATGTGACTTGGAGGAAAGATTTATTTTTATATATATATTTTTTTAGATCAAGTAAGGCAAGAACAGCAGCCCCTTCTCCCTACAGCATATTCCAGCTTAGCAGGATAAATAACAGCATTTTAGAGAGCTTACAAGAAATACAGTTCTTTGCTGTAGTGCTGTGGTCTTCTTCTTCCTCTCTTTCCCTTCCCCTTTCTCTCCTCTTACCCTCCCATTTTGTGCATGTAAGGTGCATCTTAGGAAATCAAGAAAGTTCTTGTGACGTTTGTTTCTTGTGGTAGTCTGAAAGCTACATGCACAACTCATCTGAATCATTTTAAATGCCAATTTGTTCATCTCCTCTCCCTGAACTCTCATAAAAATCCTCCCAAAGCAGTCGTGTGTTAGCCTTATTAAATCTTCTGGCCTTTTGGGTTGTGTTCTGGATGTACTGTTGCAAGTTAAATTTTTAAGTTAGTAGGTTAGTATCATAGAATAGTTAGGGTTGGAAAGGACCTTAAGATCATGTAGTTTCAACACCCCTGCCATGGGCAGGGACACCTCACACTAAACCATGCCACCCAAGGCTCTGTCCAACGTGGCCTTGAACGCCGCCAGCAATGGAGCATTCACAACTTCCCTGGGCAACCCATTCCAGTGCCTCACCACCCTCACAGTAAAGAACTTCTTCCTCATATCCAGTCTAAAAATTTAGTCTTGCTAAGCATTTTGAGGAGGTAATACAAATAAGAGTTTGCAAATTATAGTAATTGTAGAGTAGCAGTGTGACACAGGAACACTGGGTCTGGAGACAGTAAAGAGATTTTTTTTTTTACCCAGAGTACTGTTTGAAAAAATGTCTTATTAACGTCTTTGAAGGCTGCACAGTCAGGAATAACCTGAGTGGAAGTTTCTTGAACTGCTTTACTTCTTTCTAAAGCAGAGAATGAAAAGTCTTCTAGAGGTATTATCCACTGAGATATACCACCATAGTATAAATTTTTACCATAATTTGGTATGCTGCTCAGATTACTTGATTTCAAAGCCTAACATGTTTAAATGTTCACTGGCTAATCTGTGAACGTTTTTGTCATGCAGCTCTTAAAGACAAATGACCTTATGAAACCGAACCCCTGCATTCATTACTCTTTGGGCAGGTTTTTTTTTTACCTTTGAGTCAAATTTTGGTTTCTCTTAACTGTTACAAGTGATATGATAATAAAGAGTTGGCCCAAGCTTTTAATCACATTCTCTGTGTAGCTCTGTAGATTTCTCCCCCCCCCCCCATGTTTTCAATTTAAAAAAAGCAACCAATGGTGAAAGTTTGTAATGTTACAACCAAATATGCCATACCTAAATCAGAAACTGGAGGAAGGATGCATGGCATGGAGCTGTCCCTGGAGCCACATAAAGACTAAGTGAGTTGAGTACTATGAAGAAGTCACTCCAAGCCAAGGAGGTGGTTAAAATTTTAACAACTAATCCACATTGTATGTGTGAAAATAACTCTAGACAGGTCTTGACATCTACTTGAAGATGGACAGTCTGGTCTCTTCCTATGCTATCCGACCCTAGAGTTTTGTGTACATGCAAATATCTGCTAACAGCAGTCATTAGTCACTACTGTGACTGTACCTATTAACCTAGAGTCTTTGCTTGTAAGATGGTGACCTGTCTATTAGTACTGACAGTATATGTCCTGAGGCTCAGCTGTCTGAACCTGCATGTAAAATTCAGACTTCTGTATTATGGCTGCATAATTAGCTTAATCTGATTTAATAGGCAAACATTAAAACATTTTGAATTCAAGGTCCATTTGTTGTCCAGAATGTGACTACTGTCTGTAATCTGCCTATCAGTTCTTGCAGGTATGGAGAAACTGCTAGTTAGGCTGCCAGTTGTCCCTTACTTCTCTTTGAAAGTTTGATCTGATAGGAATGTCAGTGGCTTACTTCTTCCAGGAGAGCTATTTCATGAGGTCATACCACTCCTGTAATGCCAAATTCAGAATTTCTGCAGTCTGTGCAGCACAGTGACAAATTCCAGCTGGTCCTTGTGTAAGTTGCCAGAGGAACAATCCTGCGGCTAAATACTTGAGATGGAAATTCTCGAGATGGAAATTCTCAACCTTGCTCCATGCCAACTCTGCAGCATTATGTTGCATCTGCATCATTTTATCATACCTTGATAAAAATAGATAAAGAACAGAAAGTAGTGCTGCACGCATCAGCCTTATTTATGAAACACAATTCCAGCGTAATAAATGCTTTGATACTCTCAAAGCTCTAAGTGAGGAGTGCACAAGGAGGAGGTGTGTATAGGAAGACCACTGCTTCCTCTGCAGTGGCCTTTTTGAGGGCTTCATTGTGCTGTACACAACTAACATTGTGCTGTACACAACTTGTTTGCACTGCTGTGCAGGCTAATTGCTTTGCAATAGATGTTGATGATCTCTTATGGAAAGTATCTTGCTTTGGTGTTAGCCTATTCTTGAATACTATTAAAGTGATAGCTCCAGAGCTGCAAGTTCTAAAGTACCTTTAAAAAATGAAGGTTTTGCAAACAAAGTGGTAAACAGAAGTGAAGAAGCATGAGACCCAGCCCCCTCCTCCAAGTAGAAATCTCAGTCCTTTTTGTTTTTCAGGAACCTTGTTCCTCATTTTGCTTCCAATCATTTCAGAAGAAGAGGAGATGTCTAGGTTCCTAGAGGTACTACCTTTCAGCTGTAGAAAACTGCAGAATGTCACCAAACTGCTGTCTTTGAGACTTAGCAGCCGTTTCCCTGGTGCCAGTTTTGGCAATTTTGTCATCTTGATCTAGGAGATGTGCTAATGGTGAGAGCAGAGGTGGCCAATGCCCTTCATCGCAAGAGCTGTTCAGCAAAATAGTCTCTTGGCTTTAAACAGGAAACCAGTTCCCCTGCACATGTTGGGAGGACAGCTGGTGGCATGATTTAAGCACCAACTGATGAGGTTTCTCAGCGACTCCACCCTCCACTATGAGATGAGATACAGCTTTAATGTAGTCCTGAGAAACTTTGAGGAAGTGTTTCCATCTACTTCTGGAACACCATTTGTTTAGAAAGTCTTGGAAGCTAGTCCTGTGCTAGAGCATAGTGCTGGGAAGTAGTGAGGTGTGCTGGAAGGTGTTGAGGAGCCTGATCTTGGAATGACACAAACTTGGATGTGTCTTCGTGTACATCTTCTGGTAACTCTACTTTCAAACACTGGCGTGTTCATCACTATGTAATGACCATTAGCTGTGGGTGCACAACAACAATGTCAGTATTCACATGATACTGTGTTGTTGTGGGTGTATGTTGTGATATCTGGCTTTTAGCAAGATCACTTCCTGAGCTTATGCTAGAGCAATAAGTTGCTCAAATCACTGCCACTCTGTGGCAGACTGACTGTGAGCTTTGCATGGAGGGAACGACCCTGGCCTGAGAAATTCTTTCCGTGCAGTAAGAAAGCTGCTGTCAAAGCAGAAGTATAGCTCATCCTTTCTTTATGGTAGGAGTGATGTAGGCTGCTTTTTCTGCTCTTCAGGACCTTTTGCTAGGAGAGATCAGAAAGGCCTCTTCAGGCTAGAAAAGTGAGGGTGGCTTGCAGTTAGTGGCTGGAGCACACTTCAGTAGAGCAAATCCGATGGGAGTTTAGAGCCTCGGCTACCTAGCAAAAAGTTTGTGTGTTTCACAATCCAACCGTGCACCTTTGTTGTGGTTTAAGCCCAGTCAGCCATGTAGTTTGCTCACTCACTCCCCCCTCTTTTTTGCCGCCACTCCTGGAGGGATGGGAAGGAGAATTGAAAGAATGCAACTCCCACAGGTTGAGATAAGAACAGTTTAGTAACTAAGGTATAACACAAATCACTACTGTTACCACCAGTAATAATAATGACAAGGGAAATGCAAGGAAAGAGAATATAGCTGCTCACCACCCGATACCAAGCCTGACCCAGGAGTGAACCCCCCTCTTCCGGGTCTGTGCCCTCATTTTTACATCCTGGGCATGATGTGCTGTGGTATGGAATAACCTCTTGGTCAGTTTGGGTCAGGTGTCCTGTCTCTGCTTCCTCCCGGCTTCTCCTTCTCCCTGGCAGAGCATGAGATGCAGAAAGTCCTTGGTCAGAGTAAACATTACTGGGCAACAACTAAAAACATTGGTGTTACTAGCGCTGTTCCAGGCTGAAAGTTAAAAACACAGTGCTGCACCAGCTACTAAGAAGGAGAAAAACGACTGCTACTGCTGAACCCAGGACAACCTTGAAGGAGTTAAGAAGGGGATTGCTCCATGTGGGGCTCTTGGATGGGAGATGACATGATGCTGCTTAGCCAGGAAGGCAAGTCTGCAATTTGGTAGAGTTGTGAACAGTGACCTGAAGCGTTCCTAAAACTTTGACACAACAAAGGCATGCCCATGGGACCCCAGAATCCAGCCACAACAGTTTGGAAGGAGTTTTTGTTATATTTTAGAAGTTGTAGTATAATTGCTATGGTTCTGTTGGCAAGTACATTGGAAAACATGCTGTTGAGTTTCGTAAGGCTCAAGGTTAATGCCCTGTGACCTTCCAGGCTGATAAAACCTGGAAATATCTCTCAAAATTGCTGTAGTACCTAAGAGGAGGGGATCATGACTTGATGTTGCAGATGTGTGTCAACTGAAGCCAGTCTCTTTCATTATGAGCAGTCTGGTATGCTCCTCTTTCGCCTTTACACTGTGGTTTCTTTGCCAGGAGCATGTTCAGGCTCTCCATGTGCTGTCTGCCACTGGATTGATGAAATCTTGTGTAAACATGGGTGTCGGGGAAGAGTAGGATAGAGAATAGGCCATACCTTTGGTGAAGTATGTTGGGATAATCCCTTGTCAATATTAAGTGTGGTTTCTTGTAAATTTTACAGAATTGAAGTGTTGCATGATTTTTGACAGAAGCAGTCCCTCCAAAGGAAGAAAAAAAATAAATCCAAATACTAAGATAAAGGAATATGGTGGTTTGAGAGAAAGAGGTAATTTTACACACATATCTGAAGTTCATTTAAATTCATGGTAAGCCATGCCCAGACATAACTAGAGATGGTCAAAAGAGAGGCTGATTGATTGGTGAAGGGGATTTGAGCTTGTATTGTTCTTGGTTTGGGTTTTTTTGTTGTTGCTTTATTGCTGGCATATAGAGAGTGTATATTTGCAGTGATAAATGGTTTTAAGTCCCTTTTATATTAGGATATTGATACTTCCATAAACTAACATCCTCTGCAGTTACATGAAAGGAATAATCAGGTTGTCTGATTTCAGGAAAATTAGAACTCCTAGACAGTAGTTTGAACTGCTATTTGAAAGCTGAGCAGGTAATTCCCTCATTTACTGTGGTGGATAGACTATTCCAGCATTTCTGGGATGCTGGAGGTATAAACAGCCATCATGGGTTGTACTGATCCTTGTTTTACATCGTTTTGACAGAATTTTGGTGACAACTGAGGTGACAGTAGTAGTTTGTATGATACAGAATGCTGAGGTGCACTCTCGGTCCCACAAAGTTAAAACAAAATGTGTCTGCCTGTCTTTGGGGGTGGAATGTGGAAGTCTGTGACACTTGTCATGTTGTCACAGCTGATTCTTGTCATTCTCCCTGATACGTGTGAGAGATTTAAGACTGTTTCTTAACTCATCTTAAGTCCTTCCAGATGAGTTAAACCCTTCTGTTTGTAAGGTCTTTGCCTGGAGGGAGGAGAGGGTTGTAGAAATTGTTTAGTACTTTGAATTGGTAAAGTGGTCACCCTGAAGATCTCTCTGCTATTGCGTACTATTCCTTCCTCCTTTTTTCGCATCTGAGCATCTAATGCTAATGTTTCTGGAATTATCCTCCCTGTACTTAGAAGAAGTAGTAGGGCATTATTATCTTTGCTTCACAGGCAGAGAACTGAAGCACAGTTTAAATGACTAGATAACATTACGTTTTAGATCTCGGGGCACCTTAACACTACGAGCATTTTTAGTATTTTGTCCTTCATTTTCAGGGTTTGCTCTCATGATTTGACAAGCATAACTAAAATAATCCTTACCACTCTTGTACTTCTCAATGCTTGGTTTCCATCTTGTTTCCGTAAAGTTATAATTTTTCCATGTAGTTAATTTTACTACTTCTGGAGATTCTCGGTTTGTTAACCATATTATCTGCATGCACAGCTCACATTTGGCTGCAGCACCATTTGAGGGACTGGGTAGCTAATGGTTCAGAAAACTCACACACAGGAGTATAAGCTGAATGTAATTAGGGTTATTCAGAAATTTTGATTTAAACTGTGGGGTGTACGCTGAAACACAGCTATTATTATTTTAGCCTTTTGAGTAGGAGAGCATTAAGGGTGACATGTAAAGAGATTTAAGGATGTTACCAACTTGAAGTGCTTTGTGCTCAGCTCATTTTTGAAATACCAAGGGTAACATTAATGGGCAGTCCACATAATATTCTTCTAAGCATAATGTTTCCCCTTTTAAATTACTATGTCCCTGAGTTCCAGCTTGCCAGCTTGCACTGCATGGGGTGCTCCATGTCACACCATTCTGCTGACAACAGATTCATCACATGAACAGCTGAAGCATGAAGCCAGATGAGTGCAGGGCAAAGCTCAGGAAATGCAACTATACATATATACACACACATACCCTGAAGTACTTACATGCAAGTACTGCAAAGCTCTGAATTCTTAGTACCTGATTTTTATTCACTGTGATTTAAATCAGGATTTGGAAAGAAATTGTGTGTTTGAAATGTCTGAAATAAACATAGTACTTCCTAGTGCTGGGGAGGAACATTTAATTTGATTGGTTAGAGAAAGACCTGTAATGAATCTGTAGCCATGTGTCTTGTGCTGATTGGGTGATTAATGTAGGACATTCAGTGTGTAAGTTTTACAGCTGATGAAATTTTCTGTTTCACTGAAGACAGCATTTATACTGAGTAACTGCTTTTAAATTCAGGGGCACCAGAACTGATCTTTTTACACTGAGTTTGACAGTCTTGAGAGCTCCACTGTGCTGATGTTCATTAAACACCCCAGAAGGTTTTAAAAATGAGAGAAGTTAAAATTCATGACAACAGTTTTCCAAACCTGTGAGGGTTGAATGCTATCAAACAGGAATTGAGCTTGATTTTGTTCACTTCATTTGACTTTTGTATAGAGAATGCCTTAAATTCTGTTGTTCTGATTGGTGAGTACAGCAGCAGGGTTGCTGGGGCAGAGCTTAACACAGGGAGGTGGCTCTGTATAAGGAGCAGTATTCATCTCGTAGGAGTATGTTGTTTGAGGTTCTCATGGTGTGGCATGACAACCTGGTTTAGTGGAAGGTGTCTCTGTCCATGGCAGAGGGGGTGGAAGTAGATGATCTTAAGGTACTGTCCAACCCAAATCATTCTACAATTCTGTGAAAACTTAGTGTTTAATACAGATGTATTTCAGACTATTTCAAACAACACGCTTCCTCTAGTTTAAAAAAAAAAAAATACCCCCCTCAACCTGATATAGATATTTTTCATCTTAGAGGTAGAAAAAAGATTATATGCTATATGTAATGCTTATGCAGACTACCCTTATTATTTGGTTTTGAACTTTAAAGAGCACAGTTTGAAAAAAAAAACCAACAAAAAACTTCTGTTAAAAAGAAAAAAAAGGGTTTTTCTACAGTTGAATTAAGAATTTTTCCGAAAAAATATGGCTTACTTGATTACAGCTATGATGCAGAATATATAACAACAGCTAAGTATGCACTGTTTTAGAAGAATGATTATCCACACAGAGGAAGAATATCCACATTTTCTTCAGAAATTAGTTAGGAATTTCACTTTGACCCTTAAAGATAATTACATTTGTCATATAGATTACGGCTGTCGATTTTGAAAGATGCATGATAAAGATGTGGCTGGATGTGTGAGGTCAGGAGAGAGTCTGAGTATACAGAGTGGTCTGAGCCAGGGCAGTTGCGTAAAGTAAGTGTATGACTGCTTCACATGAATGCCCAAAATCGTCAAAAACTTCATTACAGCTCTTCACATATCTGTTGATCAACACATCCACTTTCACATTTAAACCTGTGGTGCTGCAGCCATAGAAATGGTTAATTACTGATTTAAAAGATGTTGTTATCCTCTTAGGGTGCTGCTAACCTTAGGGTGCTTGCAAAAGGCAAAAAGGCACTTGAAGAAGGACAAAGCAGGATAGGTTAATACTAGCTGTGTAATACACGTTTTCTCCTGTCTCTGGCATTTGTGATAATGAAATCAAGGTCCAAGCAGCATGGTATCTGGAAAATTATGACGTTTTTATCTGACGTTTTCTGTTTTCTGGGCTTGCTGACCACATGAAGTAGCACTTCTGAACCATCCTAATGCTTTTGCAACATGCCAAAATAAACAAAAATTCAGTGATAAAAATGGGAAACAACTGTTCTATACTTTCTCATCAGTCTGCCTGGTTGCTAAATATGCTCTGAAGGAGAAGCTGATCTCTGGGACCAGTGAAAATATGTAGCATGGTTGTTAGCGTGGTTGGTTCACTCCACTACAAACAGCAAAATTTGATTAAAACCAGTTTTGCCAGATGTGAATTTTGATGCCTGATGCAGATGGCTACACAATATATTTAATTTCTGGTTATTATTGTGCATCTATTTAGAACCTTTCAGAAATGGGAAGAGATTCTGGGACCAGTGCTTTTCCTAACTTTGTTTATATTAAATGAGCTATAATAAACCAGAATTGTGGGAGGTTTATTTAAATTTTGCATGTTACTTCAGAACTGGTTAGAGCAGTACTGTTTATGTGTATTTATAAACAGTTCTAAGTAAACTTAGAAATTTGGCAGACATACATTGTACACCCACAAAATACTTCTTTCCTTTCTGTGATTTCTTAAACTTATTTTTGCACTATACATCCCACAGTAAAAATCATGTACAGTTAGTACGGGAAGGTAATAATTATCAAGATCAGCCGCTAGAGGGAGCAAGATTTAAATTATTGTAATTAAGAATAATAAAACAATAATTATTGGTTAATACATTTTAAGGACTTAATACATTAGTCCTTAAAGGAAATAAGGTTAATACATTTTAATAGACCAGTTAGATCTTCGAGTTTGACTTTCTATATAAAATAGGCTGTAGAACCTTGTCTAGTATTTGGGGTTTTTTTATCCTTCTTCTAACTCTTGTTTGAAGTGTGATTATTTTTCTAGGTAGAAATGCATCTAACATTCAAGATTTACAGTGATAGGAAATCCACTTAATTACAATAGCAAGGTGAAAGAATTTAAAACTGCTTTTGTATCTGACTCTTGCACTTTGAACCCCTAACTCTACTATGTGTGAGGGAGATACAGGATGTAGTTCACTGTTCTTAAAACCTATATCATCCCAAAATTCCTTCTTCTGGGGATACAGATACTGAGCAACTAAGGTTCTTCCTGAGCTTTGCCTAAATTGAATGAATTCTGCTTCTCAAGCTGCACATTAAAGCTCAGATTTCTTTTACTTTTTTTTTTTTTCCCCTTGAACAGCCCCTGACTTTTCTCCAACCTTTAGTAAATGCCTTGACTACCACTACTTTAGTCCCTGAATGCTCAGTTTTATCTTCTCTGTACTCCCATTAGAGATATATCTAAATTCTCTGCATTGCTCCTTCCTTCCAGAATCTTACTGTATGTTTTATCTGTTGTGGGGGGAGGGAGGGTTGTTCTTTGATATGACTAGCAAAACTGTAATGCATGTCGTTCAAACTAGCCTGCTTTATCCAATGAAAAATGATGTATCCGGTTTCTCTTCTTATGTACCTCTTTTTTGTTGTTTCCTTGGAAGGTTCTCGTATTTTTTTCCCAGATCATTGATAGTGCTATTAAATTGTATTAAATAAAGAACATAACCCTGTATAATCCTCCAGAAACATTTAATGTGAACTTAGTTTTCCAAAAATATTGGTGAATTTTAATGTTTCCTGTATCACACATTAATTTTTGTACTGTGCTAGTTTTTAAAACATTGTGAGGAGATAGGTTGACTATTTTGCAAATGTCTCAAGGTATTGTCAGCTGAGAAGTTTATTGACCAGACTTGAAACCTCAGTTGAAACAAGATCTGTTTGGGCAGACTGTTTTGTGTGTAAAAAACTGTGTTTAGTCACACCATGTTACCATTCCTAAATTCACTCTTCACAGTAAATAGTATCCTGTTTGTCCTTTTGAAGGAATACAACAGCATGACAGCTTAGTTTCACTGCTGTAGAACTTCCCCAGATTCTCCAGGGCACTTTGAAAATAGCAGTAATTGAATGAGCATTGTTGCCAGTTACTGTGTTACTATTTGTATGATAATTATCTGACTAAAAAGGGCCAAGTAAACCAAAACAATCTCAACACATCTG
Organism: Myiopsitta monachus; assembly: GCA_017639245.1. Lineage (NCBI taxonomy): Eukaryota > Metazoa > Chordata > Aves > Psittaciformes > Psittacidae > Myiopsitta > Myiopsitta monachus. The sequence continues at coordinate 23,164,651 of CM029941.1, forward strand.
GAAACTCAGTTCTGGTCTAATGTCCTTCAGGATACTGAGAGAATGAGTGGCATTTCTTGGTTGCTGAAAGATGGGATTACATAATTGCCCTTCCTTGTGAAAACAGAAAAGATGCATTAAGGCAACCTTTTTTCTTTCCTGGTTCACAAATTTGCCCTCCTTATTCAGTATTGGGCCTATGATACTACAAGTTTACTAGTCTTAGCATCATTAAGGAACTCTTATTATCTTTACTGTTGCTGGTGAACTGCATTCTGTGTACATATTGCTATAAAATTGATAACACTTGAGCAGTCTGCAGTGCTTTTGGGAAATGACCTTAAAACATTTTCACATATGTTCTGAAAAATTCTAATGCATATTTATGCCATCATCAGTGTGAAGAAGGTAGGGTTAGGTAACTATTGCGTTGGAATGCTATGTGCAAAATATTAAGTATTCATAGAATCATAGAATAGTTAGGGTTGGAAAGGACCTTAAGATCAACTAGTTTCAACCCCCCTGCCATAAACACCTCACACTAAACTATGTCACCCAAGGATCTGTCCAGCATGGCCTTGAACACTGCCAGGGATGGAGCATTCGCAGCTTTCCTGGGCAACCCATTCCAGTGCCTCACTACCCTTACAGTAAAGAATTTCTTCTTATATCCAATCTAAACTTCCCTGCTAAAGTTTTAACTCATTACTCCTTGTCCTGTCACTACAGTCCTTAATGAATAGTCCATCCCCAGTATCCCTTCAGATACCGATAGCCCCCCTTCAGATACTGGATAGTCCCCCTTCAGATACTGGTATTGATATAACATTTTTGTTTCAAAGATATGCTGTTGAACTTTATAAGTATTTCGTAGTGATACTTAAAATTAGTAGTCAGTCTCACATAATTGTTTCTGGGAAGAATTTTTGTTGCTGTAGCTAATGGAAGTATATGATGACATTTTGAATTCTTTTCTGCTTGTGTATTGAATGAGACTCTTCTAAGGATACCTTTTTGTCCTGGGTTCAGCTGTAGCAGCTATTTTTCTCCTTCCTGGTAGCTGGTGCAGTGCTGTGCTTTTGCTTTAACACACTGATGTTCTAGTTGTTGCTTTAGCAGCACTTACCCTGATCCAGGACTTTTCAGTCTTTCATGCTCTGCCTGTGAGGAGGGAGCAGAGACAGGCAGAGATAGGACACCTGACCCAAGCTAGCCAAAGAGATATTCTCTAACACAGCACATCATGCCCAGTATATAAACTGGAGGGATTCACCTGGAAGAGACCGATTGCTGCTTGGGTTGGTCTGGGTATTGGTCAGTGGGTGATGAGCAATTGTACTGTGCATCACTTACTTTTATTGTTTGTTGGGTTTTTTTTCTTTTCCCTTTTTAGTTTTATATTCTCTTATTATTGCCCTTATCATTGTTATTACTATTAGTGGTGTTAGTTAATATTACTATTAGTAGTAGTATACTACACTTTAATTACTGGACTATTCTTAACCCATGGGGTTTACATTCTTTTGATTCCCCTCCCCATCTCGCCTGGGCAGGAGGGAAAAGGAGAGGGGAGTAAGTGAACGGCTGCATGGTGCTGAGTTACCAGCTGGGCTTAAACCAGGACACTTTTGTAAGCTTGCTTTTGGAAATGTAATTTTCTTCAAAGCGAGGGTACATTAATAACCTTTTCTGACTTCAGTGATGTTTTTATCTATAAGTGAATATAAAAGAGAAAATGTAATGATCCTTATCACTTGTTTTGTGCTACCTTATATAATACTTTGTGATAAATGAAACTCAAAATCCAAATTACATAGTAAAGTATCTCCTAAGTGATGAAATTGCCTGAGCTTCTTGTTGTTTTGGCTTTATAGCTGAAAACTTAAGCAACAGAGGTAAGGACCTATTTGCAGGTTCATAGCTATTGTATTTGATTTGACAATTTCCAAATTCAGTGTTTTTTATTGGATACTGAAGGAGAGTTAATATAATAACATTTTATTGTAAGGAAATATATGTAAATGTCAAGTATGCATTTATGAGGATGCCATAGATCTGTTCCTAATAATTTTGGGTTTACATATTTTAGGTCACTATTATATGCATTGTTAAATTCTTTTTGTCCAGTTCTGTGTGGCAGAGGTAAGTAAATTATGCTGGCTTACAAAATGAGACAAAATCTGGCTGTTAAGCCTGTGTTTGGGGAGGATAAGCAGCACTATCACTATTGATAGTGAGAAAGGCTCCGATTTAAGGGACAGCTGTTGCCAAAGAACTGGTCCTGCTGCCCCTGCCTTTCAGCCTGAGCTTTTGCTCCCATCTGCTTCCCCTGTACTGGATCTGGTCTCACTGTGGTGATTCAGCTAACTAAATTAGAAGAGAAGTAGCCCCTTGGCAGCTGTGTAGTACCCCCTTAATTAGCCCCCAAAACCTCACTATCCCTTGAGATGCTTGCTCTAAAATCAAGCATTTGTGTCATGGGAAGTCACAAACTGCAGGCACCAGTTTGGAAGCTGTGTTATTTTTTTGACGGACATTACAGAATCTTTGCCATCATTTACATGTTATCCTCTTAAGAATAAGGTCTATGTTTGCCCTTATGAAGCATATGAGTTTGTGTAAGGTTGTTGTGGGACTATGCTGGACTTCTCACAACGCCTCTCTTCATTTCTATGCCTTTGTCAAAGTCTCCATAGTAGTGCCTTTATATGCATATGTCCACCAAGCACTTCAAAAAACTAATTACTCAGGTCTCCTTGTGTTTGAGTGTTAGAAACAGCCTGACTAGTTAGCAGCACTGTGTGTGCATCTAACTGCAGAGAAAGCCAAGGGGAAACTATGTTGGATTTCACAAGTCATGTAACTCAGGGAGCTATTGCTTGTGAATAGGCAGCAAAGGGTTTAGAGACAGAATTGCAAGGGGTTTAATCATGAGAACCCACAGTTTGAAGTGAATGGTGTTCAGAATTGAATGTAGAACAATACTGATGTGATTATGATACCCTCTGTTGCTATATAAACAGAATTTTCTACCTAGAATTTCTTCACTCCTTTCTGCTTTTGAAAACATCCAGTTTGTCAGATTGAGAAAAGTGTATTGCGGTAGCCAGGTCTACGAGGCTTTTGTTACGATTATCTCTCTGGTTGTACATAAAAGGACTAACCTTTTTTCCCATCAGAATTTATCTGCTTGCAAGCAGCAGTCATCTTTATTCAGGTGGGCCTTGTCCACAGCATGACAGGCTAGTCTTGCTTAATTTTTTTAAGTTCTGAGGGTGTTTTTCAGAATTAAAGGCTTCACATCATTGTTGATAAGGTGGTAGGGATTTTCACAGAGAAATCGTGAATTGCATTACAGCCTGGCCTTGCAGGTGAAGATTGCCGATTTTTAGCCTTGATATGAATTTTGACCTCCATGTTCCATGATTACCCCACATGTGATTCGCCTGGCTGAGTCACAGAAACTGAACTGCTTTTGCTGCTTCGAGAGGGAAGGTACTTCTTCAACTGCCTCTTATGAGGAGTGGGAGGAGAGGGCAGAGCTTGCAGGGTGATGGGGACACTGAAACTTTTCCTGCATGATAGGTGGAAGACTTTGTTGTTACTCTTTAGCCAGTGCTGTTCAGAGCATCAGATAGGTAAAAGTCCCATGTTTCATGATTACATACACTTCTTTCTGCAGTCATGCCAATTACAGGCAAAAACTTGTGTACATAGCAGAGAAGTTGAGGTAGTAAAGTATGTGGACCAGGAGGAGCTGTTTCCTAGTGCTTATGCAGAAATCCAGTAATTTCCTTTTTAAGATGTTTTAAGAAAGGGTTGCCAGTTGCGCTTGTCTTCACAAGAACCTTTAAAACTTCACATTCAGTATGGGCAAGCATGCCTCAAAGTGAAAAGAAATGGATGAGAGGTTTTAGGTTCCTGGCTACTGTAGATGTGACTGTTACTTCTCCACCCTAATGAAGGAGCATAAACAGAGTAGGCATGCAGGCTGCCTGGGAAGTGCCCTCCTGAGCATTATGGTGCATGGGTGGAGACTGGACAGTACCAGCTTCTGCAGCCATTTCAGCGTCTCATTCTGCAGTCATTTCAGCCACTCATGCACAAAAATCTGATGATAGATCTAGATAAGGCTGGTTCCCCTTCTCATATGGAACTGCTGTCTTCTGAAGTTAAAACATCTTTAGAGAAGTGTTACATGATTCTTTTGTGTTTGATTAGTGTTAAATTGATTTGTTTACAGTGGCATGTCAGCAAGTGGTGTCTGCTGGGGTTTTATTCTAAGGCCTCTGGTGGTTAACTGCTGTGTGAACACCTTGTTAAATGCCTAATGTTCCCTGAATAAAAGCTTGCACCTGTGACTTGTAAAACTGTCCCAAGAAAACATTCTGCAGCACTCCTCAAAACCACACACCCTAGTTCATTAGAGGACACTAGTGCTTTCCAATGAGTATTTCTGGAGGCTTTTCAGAACGAGGGCTAACATTGCAATGCCCTGTTACATGCAGAGCGGGTATCCCAAGAGCTGTCTGATCCCTCATGTCATGTGAGCTCTTCTTGCTCTGTAGCGTTCTGCACACCAGAACAAGTTTTTCTTCATCCAAGCGATAGACTAGTCTGTATTACATCGGGTTTTAATTTGTTTCCCTGATTTTCCTCCTACTAGTGTAGGCATCCTCAAGTGATTTAACCAGTGCTACGTAATTTCGCTCAGTGAGTGCCATGCTGCCACCTATCCCAGTAGTCTTTTTCTAAGACCTTAAGGTCCTTTCCAACCCTAACTATTCTATGATAAATTGCAGCATTCTTTCTGTAAGTGTAAATGTGAGCAAGTCCTTAAACATGACCCTTAGAGAAATGAAAAGGTAAATAGAAATTCTAAGTATGTTAAAACAAACCTCATGATTTTTTTGAAGCCATAGTAACTTTTTCTGTACCTGACCACTGTTGTTTCTGACAGCTTGAGTTACTTGTTGACAATGCAGTATAGTAGTAATTTTAGGAAGATTCGTGTGTACTGCAGAGATGTGAGGAAAAATGCTAGTCTAGACAGAGCTGTGCAGGAAGAGAGGGCTTGAGGGTGGTGCTGCTGGAATTAGTAATGAAAACACTGAGGACAGCAGCCATGGGGTTAAAATGAGCAGTAAGGGGAAGGTGGAATGATGGGGAGGTGGAAGGTCAAGAAAGCAAACTAGCTGAGCTGGGAAGCCGACAAGGGAATGCTGGAGAGAGGAAGAAAGTTGGTAGGAGGAATGAGGAGGAAGAAATTACTCAAAAGTACCTGAGGGATTAGATCAGTGTTTTGAGGGGAAAAGGTACCCAGTCTTTTCGTACTCGCCTTTTGCTAGTTTGCGTGTTTCAGGGTCCCTTTCTCAAAAGAGATAGCTGATAATGGAGGCCTGTGTCCTAGCTTGCTGTGGCGAACGCCTGGTGTCTGGAGTGGCAGGTGGCCAACATGGGAGCCAGTAATGTTGTACCTGTGCCGCCCGTTGTGCTGGGGCAGGCAGGAGGCCGTAGCACCGCGCACAGACACGGAGCGACTGGCGCGCAGCCGGGCCCTGCCGTGGGCGGCCTGCCCAGGCCACCACCGCCGCACCTCCAGCGCGGGCCGGGCCTGTGCCGCCCGCACCTGGCGCTCCCGGGCAGCGGCGGGAGGGAGGGAAGAAGGAAAGGAGGCGGAAGCTGCCGGCTGCAGGGCCGCCGGGAGGGAAGGGCAAGTCTGCCAGCGCGCCGCGCTACGGGCCGCCAGCGGGCGGGGGGCGGGCGGGCAGCCGGCGCGGGAGCCGCCGGCAACGTTGAGCGGAGGGGGCTGAGAAGCGAGCTCCTGAGGCGCGGCGCGGCCCCTGGGCGGGCGCGAATGGTCGCTGCCGGGGCGGGGCGGGGCGGGCGGGGAGGGGCCGCACGGGAAAGTTGCCTTGGGTCCGAGGCGCTTTTATCTCCAGTCGGTTTTCTGCCGCAGAGGGAGGGAGGGTGCTTGCTCGGGGGCTCTCCTCTCTTTCCCCGTGCTCAGTCTCCCCGGAGCGGTGGGGAGTTTTCCTCCACTTTCCTTCTCCTTGTACTATGGCACTGTGTCTTTAGGGTTTCGGACACAGGATAATGGATATGTCAGACCCAGGTTTTTGGACGGTCCTTTCTAACTTCACGCTACCGCACCTGAGGAGTAGCAGCCGCCTCCGCAGGACGCAGAGGTAGGGCGGGGGGGGGCGGTGGCCCGGGCGCGCAGCGCGGGGGGCTGCCGCGGCTACCCGGGCCGGCGGGCTTCCTGGTGCCGGGCGGACGGCGGACCTCCGGCCTCCCGGCTTCTGGTCCCGAGCTGCAGAGCTCTCCTCGCGAGTTCGCTGGGGCTCTTCCAGTTTTAAACGCTGTGTTTTAAGCGCTGCGTGTTACTCTCTCTGCTTGTTTTTATATGATATTCAGTTTTCTCGTGCCCCTCCACATTCCTCTTTGTTATTTCTTAAAAACACTTCCAGCGTGCTCTTAAATATTTGACCTTTTACCAGAGCAGATATACTTTATATGGACAACTTAAGATAGCCTACCTTGTTCAGTGTTCTTAAAGAGACAGGTTGTGTAACTACTTTTTTAGACAGGCTAGTACAGGAATGGCCTTTTTGTAGCCTTTTCGTTGGAAGGCAGAAAAGATTTGGAAATAGTAAATGGGAATTTAAAGTTAAAAGGTTATGCTGTCGATGGACGGAAGACTGACAAGCTTTGACATCTTGGTCATTTTTTGTGCCGAGGTATTCCTTAGGTTAAGTATATGCCTCTATCAAAAGGAGTAACAAAAGTTTATATAAGTTTGTAACTTTTTTCCCTAGTATTGTGTATGCCATTTTGAGGCATACAGAATGTATGTTGTAGTGTTAAATTATTATATGCTTCTATCTGTGAAAGTACCTTGAGTATTAGCTTATGTATTATCTCCAGAGAAAGCGTGTGAAATGTTTCTTCTGTTGGCGGAAAGGCTGGCACGAAGCAAGGGTAGAGGCTTAGCAATCCGGGCTGTTCAAAGCCTGAAATGTTTAGGTACTGATAGGAACCTAAACAAAGGGAAAAAATGTCTGTTGAATGGCAGAGAGTTAAAATAGGAAAATGAAGTGGCCTATTTGACATCAGTGCAAAACTGTTCCTTCAGTGTATATCTGTTCTTCATGTATCTAACCTGGCATAGCTGTAAGTGCTGAGTTATTTTATAATTAATTATTATTCCTCTATTGTAAATAATTTTTCTGCTCTTATGTAGCATCAGCTGAGTGTCCAAATAGGCATTATGCATTTTTATGATGAAAATGTGTCTGTGTTTAAAGAGGGGAACATACTGGGGCTTTTTGAAATCATCTGTGATCTTCACTTTTTTACTCAAGTAAGTTTGTGTCTACATAAAGAACTAAAAATGCCATTTTTAAGTGTATGGCTGCATGGCAGATTGAGGAGAGAGACTTGGTAGACTTCACAAGAAGCATAAAATACATATGTACCACTTTTTTGTTTTTAATATTTGGATTCCTTACTGCTTTTCAGACATATTTAATACTATATTGGCTTTGTTGAAATACTTGAAAGATTTTTTGAAGCAGCATCACATACTATCTCAGCATATAATATATATTTTGTGTCAGTGAATAGTACATGCCGTATATGTGGTTACATTTTATGTATTATAGGGATATTCAATATTTAATGCCTTCTCCATTGCAAAATCAGTATGTCACAGCATTGTGAAACTAAAAAGCCAACAGTGGAGTTTCAAAACTGCTTACTTTTAATGGGCCCAGGTACCCTCCTGTCTCAGGCTGGCTGGGGAGCTCAGCATCTGCTCCATTACCTTTGCCAGGGGAAGGCTGACAGACCCACTTCTTCAGCTGTCTTCTTAAAGGGGGACCTGCCCCTTGTTTCCGTATGCACATCATTAATCTACTAATGTAAATGATAGATCCCAGAAAGACAGAACTGTCAGAAGAAATGAAAAACAATATGGACAGTGCAAATTCTCCTAGTTCTGCTGCAGAAATGGGCTTGGGTTAATTAAGGCACCTGCTGGTCTACATGCTCTGAGCTGTATCTCACCTGGATTATCTTCACAGGCTCACAGTCAGCCGTAGACCCAACTGTTACATGAAAAGACTGGAAGGGTAGCTGCTTACTTGCCACAGGATACCTTACCTTTCTGAAAGATTGCTGTTGAGTGGTGGTACCTATTCGTGTTTTGTACAGTGGCTCAGGCATTTTAGGGGACCAAGGAGCAGGCCATGAGCAGGCTTGAAGGAAGTCTGGTTCCTGTGATCTGAATCTCCTGACTGTGCTGAAGTGAAAGTTTTGGGCCCACTGATTCAAGAGATATTTTTTTCTTAATAGTAACACTGCCTGTGAAACTCTGGTCCAGCTAATTACAAGGCTTTGGTGCTTCATGAAACCTTTACAAGTGACATGCATTGTTTTTTCTGGTTGTATCCCCTGTTTGTTTTAGAACTCTTTTGCAGTGTGAGAGCATTAATTCTATATTTTGCTTTGGCATTTTGCCTCTTAGGTATATTCCTTTTACCTATACTACCTAAATTCTGATGGCCTGCTAGGCCTAGGCCTCATCCTTGCTGTGAGCACTATCCTACTTTTTTGACACTTGGGGTCATGAGAATTGTGTGCTAGTGCTACAAAGCTTATTTCGTTGTACAGATTTGCTTGATGTAGCCATTTATTTTCTTTGTGGAGGTTTTAAGAATGAAAATAGTCTATTCTTGTTTAGGCTGCAGTGTTTAGCCTGGCAGCTCAGTTACAAAATGGGCATAAAACTTAGTTCATGGTCCTATTTGCTTACTGAAGTCTTTCATTAAGTTTTTTTTACTTCTGTTCCCAGCAGTAGACTTAGGGTTCTCTTTCTGGAAGTGACACTTGAACAAGAAGTATCCGAGCCTGACATTCAAGTCATGGAGTGGGTTTTCAGGACTGGCGGGTAGAAAAATCCTCTTAAATTATAAAGTGGAGGCATTTGGTATTCAAATCACTGAGCCATGACATGGGTTACATTATGTGCTTTTACAGAGAAGAAATTTGTATACCACCATGTGTTAATTTCTTTTTCTGTTACTATGGGTGTGTGATCCCTTCATAGTGCTGATTTCAAAGCCTGAAATGGCATTGTCTAGAGTAGGAGAACTAGAGAGTCTGTGTGTATGTGTATGCATTTTTTTTGCATAGATCAATGTGTAGATTTATGTATGGATAGATGTGCGTACACACACTTTTTTCACAGGGAAAACCCACAGTATCTTCTTTCTCAGTCTATGCTGTGTATTTAGTTCTCTGCTGCTACTCTCTCTCTTCTCTGGTCTTCTATGTATATCTCTTTACAAAACCGACAGGCCATTTCTTGTGTGTGTGCTTTACTCCTGGTTCTATGTGGTAGTTGCACTGAAGCAATGTTATTACAATCATTATTCTTTGAGTCAGAGTGCTGGTTTTTTGTTGTTGCGTGGGTTTGTTGTTTTTTTGTTTGTTTTTCCAAAGGCCTGGAATTCATGAATACTTGCCCAATTGCTTCTCAGCCAACTTACTCCTAGAAGATATGTGTTGAAAACTTCATGTTATTTATGTACAGTCACTGAAGTGGTATTGAGGCTTCCCTGATATGGAATTGATGTACTTATCAATCATCAAATAATAATTCATGCATTCTAACAGTTCATAACCATTTTTGAAACGTTAAAAACAAAGGAAAATTACAACTTCTGTTGAAAATTTGGAGAATAGATTTGTCAAACCTGTTGCAGTTTTATTAGTTTTGGGACAGCGTGCTTCCTGGAAAATATTAAGCAGGCTTTTTGAACTTCTCCAAGTTGGTCGTTTCTGTAAATGTGGTGATTTTAAAGTTATGTAAACTCTTGCTATTGGTTCTTGCAGAGATGGTTTTTCCCTTTGTCAGGGTAGTATTATGTGAAGTATATTATAAATGGATTATTTAATAATAGGTGTTTAAAAGTGGTCCTGTTGATGACATAAGAAAACCAAGCACACCTATTAACAGAAAAACAGCCACAGAAATTGCGTATGATCAAGTTATGCCAGATGAATCTGTGCTCTGCGTTATTTTGCTTTTGTTACATTAAATATCAGTTAAAAGTTTAAAAACGGTCGGTTTTGTTGTAATTTTATGAATTCTAATGTATGCTTTGGAGTGTGGTGATTTGAAGAGCCTTACTTGTTCCTTACTTCCAACCCACTTCATTCACCTTAGCTCTTTCTCTCTTGCACATAGGAATTGTTATCCTAATAAATGTTGAATAAGTTTGGAGAGAAGAGCAGCATCCCAAAACGGGGCGGGGGGGGAGGGTAGAGGAGGAAATAAGAAATACGTTTGTGCAGGCTATTTGTGGTTTCAAAACACATTGTTGCTGAGCATATTTACTTAGAAGTTAAACTGTTGTACTAATGATCTCACTGCTTTCTGTGCTACATAGTGAAGTGTTAATGTATCTTGGTAATTATATTTCCTTTCATTCACAGTAAGAGCTGTGTGTTAGGGGGATGGACTTACATCTCGCCATCAAAGTGAGTGTGTCGTTTTTATTCTGGTTGGTTTACTCAGCCAATCTTCCTGTTCAAACAACTAATGTATTTCAAGTACTGCATAACAATCTGGACATTGGCGGCAGTCAGTTTTCTCTAGTGAGCCATCGTTATTTCTAGCTTCAGCCAGACTGGCAAAGATTCATCTGGTCATATTCTTTGGTTTTAATTATTTTTTACTCTGAAAAAAATCCTAATTTGTTAGAATAAAGTCGAGTTCTTTAGGGTTGACTGAAGAATCTTACTGTAGAAAACTTGAGGAGAGCTGAAATATAAGCAAAATAAAAGGCTTGAAGTCCTGACAGTCTGTTACATTTCTCTATAAAAGCGCTGAAAGAAGCTGTATTTCTTCCCACCTCTCATAGCGGTTAGAGTCTGTTGTTACACACTAAAAGACAGTCTTTATCTTTCTTAACCAGGGAATCTATAAAGGACAGTAGTCCAGACATCCTTCCTTCATGAGCTGTGGTTGTTGGGGCACATCACATGATGTGGGCACATTACACAGAGATTCAGTCCTCTTACTCAGTTGAATTTGGCTTACATCTGCTGTTGATGTTCTGCAGAGCCATTAACCATGCAGAACGATACAAGTTCTTGTTGTATTACAAATTGGCTGATCCTTCTCAAATGTAGTTTTTAAGTGCACAGGAGTTCGCTCATGCTGTGGTTAATAGTTTCTGCTACATGTTCTATCAGAGAACTTCAGACTTCTGGTAGTGGTAAGCTATGTACCTACTTCTGTGGCCGCACATACTGACTGATGTGCTTGCCTCTGGTAGTTCTTTGTCAAAGCTGGAAATGGTGGTCACATAAGTGGATTTCAGGGTAGGTTCCCCACGAATTTGTTAAACATGTCAGTGTGCATGGCTTACAAAGTATGAAACATGAGTGGTAATGGTTTGGTTAGTTACGGGACTTGAAATCCTGTGTTATTTTGAGCCACTGTGTTTAGAACGGGAAGATACTGCTAACTGATTTAAGTTGAACATTTTTAATGAAGCTTATTAAATGTGTCATGCTAATAATGGTGTTGAACTGCTTAAAGTTGCATGCAGTTCTTCTGTGTGTATTGCCCTATTGTCTGTAGGCTATAGACCTGATTCAGGATGTCATGTTACATGTCATTAATAAACATGTTTAGTAGGTGGAAGACCTGTTCGAGGGAGTGCTGTGGTGGCATCAGAGCAGAATCATATGTGCCTCACTGTATTTCCCAAACTGAGGAAAACAAAAAAGTTCACTTGTCTTTGATTCAGGCTTATTCAACGGGTGTGTTGCATTCAGTGAAGGCTCCTGGATTTTGTCTTGGAAACCTTTCAGAGGATTTTTGCCACTGGACATTTGCAAATCCACTGACTGTAATAATTGTGAAATATTGGAGTCCTGTGCAAGAATCTATAGTATTAATACATACAGTTGGGTCTAGGCATTATATGCAAGTGTCATATATTGGACTCTGAAAATCATCTGATGTGAGGGTCTACTGCATGACACTGCATGGTTACTTGACATAATCTTTCGGTGACTTAAATGTAAAGTGGTAGAGATGTTTAAGGAGATATCTCACACTTCATATAATTGGCTTTTTTCTATCTCTTTCTGAGATCACATATGTCTCAGCACTGACGTTTCAGTCCTTTTTTTGTAGCAGTGCATATTCTATATATTACTGATAGGTACTAATATTAATTAGATCTGCTTCAGTAGACTTCTACGTGAATAAAGATGAGATGAAAAATAACACTTCCAGTGCTGCCTTAAATCTCATGATAGGTCAGATTGGTGTTTTTATTTAAAATGCTCAGAGCAAATCAGGTAGTACCAAACTAGAAATCTCCTTTTGGCATGTTTCCCAGTAAATGTAAACATGTCTCAGAAGTACTATAAACCAGAACAATTCCCAGGTTGATCTGTCCCATGGAGAGACTTCAGAACTACAGATTGCATGTTATTGGTATTCCTGCCACTGACAGATGAATGCAAAAATGCTGAGGCCATGCCAGAATAAATATATCAGCTTATTTGCCCTTTCTTTCCGTTAGCAATGGTCTTCCTTAAATAATTGTTTAGGAATAAGGAAAACCGTCATGCTCTATTGTTCTTGAGAGATTATAATTATTATTGTAAGTAGAATCTGTTATTCTCATGAACTACTGGCGTGTTCAGTTTGGTGATTAGAAAGTAAAAACTGGTGCAGTTTCCTTATCCGCCTGTTGCTGGGTTTTTTTCTGCATATGCAGTAATTATGTGGATGTTCTAGCATGTAACAGCCTGCTTCTGATCTCTATAATTTGGCTTTAACCTAGGTTTAAAATCGTATGTTAAAGAAAAAAATGTTAAAAGGCTACCCACTAGTGGATCTTTCTTTCCCCCTATTCCACTCCAAAATGTTGAAGATGATGTCAAATGGCTGTTTATATGGGATCAAAGTGTCTGTCTTTACTAACTAGACTGGTTTAAAATATAGTTATTAACATCCAAATAAATTAAGGGGAAAAAAGCACACGTAAGGGTGCACAGACATTTGTATACATAAATAGCAATAGCTGTAAAATAATACTTGTCGGGAAGCTGCGTGAGATTGAACTGACCTTATAGGATCAACAATCAGAAAACCTTACTTTTCTTACTTATGCTTTATTCAAAGGCATGTCTAGCATAAATAGGATGGATGCTTTTCCATCTTTGAGGTTATTTCTTGTTTGTACTGTGCATTCATACTATAGCTTTTGAAAATTCCCAAAGCACAGCCGTTTATGATAATGGGAATGTGGCTTCTCTTCTCAAATTAAAATGGGCTCTTATCTCTCTTCCACCACTGGAAGAAGCCGGTGTATTTCTTTGAATTTTTTTGAACTTGACTAATTCAAACTATTACAGCACTTACATTCTGAAATAGAATCGTAGAATCATAGAATAGTTAGTGTTGGAAAGGACCTTAAGATCATCTAGTTCCAACACCCCTGCCATGGGCAGGGACACCTCCCACTAAACCATGTCACCCAAGGCTATGTCCAGCCTGGCCTTGAACGCTGCCAGTGATGGAGCATTCACAACTTCCCTGGGCAACCCATTCCAGTGCCTCATCACCCTAGCAGTAAAGAATTTCTTCCTCATATCCAATCTAAACTTCCCCTGTTGAAGTTTGAACCCGTTACCCTTTGTCCTCTCACTACAGTCCCTAATAAGGAGTCCCTCCCCAGCATCCCTATAGGCCCCCTTCAGATCCTGGAAGGCTGCTCTGAGGTCTCCATGCAGTGTTCTCTTCTCCAGGCTGAACAGCCCCAACCTTCACAGCCTAGCTTCATACAGGAGGTGCCCAGTCCCTTGGTCATCTTCGTGGCCTTCCTCTTTACTTGTTCCAACAGTTCCATGTCCTTCTTATGTTGAGGACACCAGAACTGCACACAATACTCCAAGAGAGGTCTCAGGAGAGCAGAGTAGAGGGGCAGGATCACCCCCCTTGACCTGCTGGTCGTGCTCCTTTTGATGCAGCCCAGGATACGCTCGGCTTTCTGGGCTGTGGGTGTACACTGCCGGCTCATGTTCATTTTCTCATCGTCCAACACCCCCAAGTCCTTCTGTGCAGGGCTGCTCTCAATCTCTTCTCTGCCCAACCTGTAGCTGTGCCTGGGATTGCTGTGATCCAGGTGCAGGACCTTGCACTTGTCGTGGTTAAACTTCATCAGGTTGGCATCAGCCCACCTCACAAGCATGTCAGGGACCCTCTGGATGGCATTCCTTCCCTCCAGTGTATCAGCCAAACCACACAGCTTGGTGTCATTGGCAAACTTGCTGAGGGCGCACTCAATCCCACTGTCCATGTCACTGACAATGGTGTTGAACAAGAGCGGTCCCAACACCGATTCCTGAGGGACACCACTCATTACTGATCTCCAGCTGGACATTGAGCCATTGATCACAACTCTTCATGTGCGGCCTTCCAGACAGTTCTTTATCCGCTGAGTGGTCCACCTATCAAATTGATGTCTCTCCAACTTAGAGGCAAGGATGTTGTGTGGGACAGTGTGGAACGCTTTGCACAAGTCCAGGTAGATGACATCAACTGCTCTACCCCTGTCCATCAGTTCCATACCCCATCATAGAAGGCCACCAGATTGGTCAGGCAGGAGTTGCCCTTAGTGAAGCCATGCTGGTTGTCACCAACCACCTTGTTGTTTTTCATGTGCCTCAGCATGCCTTCCGGGAGAATCTGCTCCAAGATTTTTCCAGGCACAGAGGTGAGGCTGACTGGTCTGTGGTTCCCTCGCTCATTCATTTTCCCCTTCTTGATAATGGGGGTTATATTTCCCTTTTTGCAGTCGTTGGGAACTTCACCTTCACCTAACTGCCATGATTTTTGAAATATGATGGACAGTGGCTTAGCAACTTCATTCGCCAGCTCCTTCAGGACCCGTGGATGGATTTCTTCAGGTCCCATGGACTTGTATACGTTCAGGTTCCTGAGATGGTCTCGAGCCAGATCCTCTCCTACAGTGGGCCCAGGGTCTTCATTCTCAGAGTCCGTGTGTCTGCCTTCTAACACTTGGGTGGTGTGGTTAGAGCATTTGCTGGTGAAGACCGAGGCAAAGAAGTCATTAAGAACCTCAGGCTTCTCCAAATCCAGGGTATCTTTCTCTTTTTCCTGTAAGAAATATTGGAAAAATTCAGTTGATATCTTTTTTTTTTTTTCCTCTTTTTTTTTTTTCTTGTATTTTTGCGGTAATTGGATGGATACCAGTTTTGTATGTAGCTCAACTTGAGAGGCCTAATGAGGTAAAAGTTACTTTGTTTGAATGCTGGTACTTGTTACTTGTGTTTGTTTTAAGTAGCACTCAAAATGTTCATAACTGGAACAGTATGGACAGAGGATAGACTTTTCTTTATTTTCCCCAGCTGTTTTCCTGCTGCATTTGGGAGCATGGGGTAGGTAATCTTCCTTCTCTATGCTGTTGGGCCCCCATCCTATATGAGATTTGGCACAGGCTGCTGCACAGGCTGAATTCCACTTCTTACAAGAGATAGATTTGCACATATGGAGCAATTTGCAGTGCTTTTTTGACCCTTTGCTTTTTTTTTTTTTATGTGTACCTGAGAAGAGTCTGTATGATAGTTACTAGTTTTACTAAAACTATTAATCAGAGGTTTCTGTAAGCAGCCTTTACTTTGTTTTTGAAATACGTTTAAATACAGTGCTTTTATGTATCAGTTTTATATTCTAAAGTTGTTACAGGAAAGATGGTACTGTAGGTTGAACTGTCTGAGCTTCCTTTGATAAATTGGAGTCTAATGCTTCAGCTTCTACTTTAAATTCTCCTTGAAATTCTCTTCGAACAACCATTATTATCACTTCTTGGATGAGCTCCTGTGATTTTCTGGAAAATATCCTACATTAAAATACACAGAAACCTCAAAAGCAGAAGCCAAAAGGAAGTCCTAAGAATAGCATATTTTGTAAGCAGGTACTTTAACTCTGAAACCTCTCCTTCTCAAACCCAAACCAAACTCTAATGGTGTGTGAGAACTTGCTGGTATCATAGAATCATAGAATAGTATGGGTTGGAACGGACCTTAAGATCATCTACTTCCAACCCTGCTGCTATGGGCAGGGACGCCTCCCATTAAACCATGCCACTCAAGGCTCTGTCCAACCCGGCCTTGAACACTGCCAGTGATGGAGCATTCACAGCTTCCCTGGGCAACCCATTCCAGTGCCTCACCACCCTTACGGTAAAGAATTTCTTCCTTATATCCAGTCTAAACTTTGCCTGTTTTAAGTTTGAACCCGTTGCCCCTTGTCTTCTCACTACAGTCCCTCATGAAGAGTCCCTCCCCAGCATCCCTGTAGGCCCCCTTGAGAAGGCCTATGAGGTCTTCACGCAGCCTTCTCTTCTCCAGCCTGAACAGCCCCAACTTTCTCATCCTGTCTTCATACGGGAGGTGCTCCAGTCCCCTGATCATCGTTGTGGCCCTCCTTTGGACTTGTTCTAACAGTTCCATGTCTTCTTTTTGTTAAGGACACCAGAACTGCACACAATACTCCAAGTGAGGTCTCAGGAGAGCAGAGTAGAGGGGCAGGATCACCTCCCTTGACCTGCTGGTCATGCTTTTTTTGGTCTCTCTATCTGGAAGTCAGTACCTTCTTCCAGTCAAGGGTTGGTGGCATTCTGGCTAAATGTCCCAGAGATGGCATTGCGGTGGCTGCAAGAAGCATCTCTTGCACTTGGGATAACTAAATAAAAGTGAGGAAAGGTGACACCCCACTCCCTCCCCAAAGGGAGTTTGGAGAACAAATGGAACATGAGAGATGAAAATTTTGCAGGATTGTAGAAGATAGTGCTGTGATTGAGAGAACATGGAACCATAGAAAATGCACCTTCTCCTGATAGAATTATTTGTAACAGAGATATGTCATGTAATTAAACAATACATAGCTTACTATCAATGAGCCTAGCAATATGGAGTGAAATTCTGCCTTCTGTCCTTTTTCCTGTCGAGTACAGTTCATGCTAAGAGAAAGCAAAAATCTTTATCAGAATTTTTAATTGATGAATGTATCTTTGCACATTTCAAACATAGTTTAAAAGTAGTTCAGACATAAACATAATCCAGTCCTTGATGAAACAGATGTTAGATACTGATTCTAAGAATAAATCAGACTTGTGTTTCTACTAACAGATGCCTTGGTGTTTACCAGTATTTGTTGTAAGGACAGTTTTCATAATGTAGATCAACACATGGCTTCTTTTATTCCCTTTTATGAAACTGGAAGGAGGATGCTTGAATTTTAACTCATTCATCTGACAGTGCTGTTCTGTGAGAAGTCATAGTTAATATCCTTTGTGATAATACTGTTAAACCTGTCAAAGTTAGCTGAAAAAAAAGTAAATCGTATACATTTGTTTTGCAGATTTGCTTTTTCAGTGAGTCTAGGCCTGTCTAGCTTGTTCTTACGCATGGGTATGTCATGGGAATTTCCATAAGTGCTGTAATAGTAGAAACAAAGGCAGTCAGACAAGTCCAATATGCTCTATCCACCTTGTCTACGAACACCCCACGCAATAGGACGATTATGTCAGTTCATTGTACCATCAGGTCTTGCCAGAACATCTTCCTTGTGCTTTCCTCACATAATGGACAAAGAAAATGTATAACACATTTTGTAAATAAGCTTGGTTTGTTGTTTTTTTCTCTTTTCTTACCTTAGGCTTGGTGATGTAGCTTCTTCCCTGGCCCTTCTGCCATGTTTTCATGATTGAACTGTTGTGTTTGAAGGCATCTGCTCCCCATCTGTGGCCTGTGACTAATGAGAGAACACGAGTTCTGTTGGGAAATACATTTCTATCTATTTTTTTTCCCTTCCTGCTTAATTGTGCCTCACATGTGCTATTCTGTCTTGCCAAATGTCAAAATATTACCGTCTTTCACTGGGCTTTAACTTCTATTGGTAGGAAAAAAAATTTAAAACCAATCTCCAAAACATTTTTCCTGCCCTTTTTTTTTTTTTTCCCCCGCCCCTTCCCCAAAGATTCCCCCCCTGAATATTTTCTTCATGTTTTTTCCCTCATGTCTTCCTCAAATCTTGTAACAGCAAACTGCTTGGTGTTTTTTTGTTGTTGTTGTTGTGGGTTTTTTGGGGGGGTTGTTTTTTGGGTTGTTTCTTTTTTTTCCTTTTTTTTAAAGGAAATGTTTCAAAGGAAATGCAAAACATACTAGAGTATATGAATATACCGGGTTATTTTATTAAATATGCAAATTGTGTAGGTCAGACCTAAGCATTCAGCATTATCTATAAATTAATGCCTTTTACCCATCATGTGTTTCCTTCTTCTGATTCATAAATTATAAGGCAGGAAAAAACCAGTAGGATCACCTACTCTGACAGTCTACAGGAAACAGGACACACAGCAGTGGTGTTAGAGATTTAGTAATCTGGCCCTCCCAGTCAGGGAGGGCCAGATTCCATAGAATCATGGAATCCATGATTCCATAGAATCATGGAATAGCTTGGGTTGGAAGGGGCCTTCAAAGGTCATCTAGCCCAGTGCTTCTGCAGTGAGCAGGTACATCTTCAACTAGGTAAGGTTGTCCAGAACCACATCCAGGCTGGCTTTGAATGTCTCCAGAGATGGTGCATCCACCGCCTCTTTGGGCAACCTGTGCCAGTGTTTTACCACCCTCACTGTAAAAACTTTCTTCGTCACGTCCAGCCTGAATCTCCCCTCTTTTAGTTTAAAGCCATTACCTCTTGTCCTGTCACAGCAGGCTCTGCTAAAATGTCTCTCCCCCTCATTCTTTTAGGCCCCTTTCAGGAACTTAAAGGCCACAATAAGGTCCCCGCCTGGATTCTTCTCTTTTCCAGGCTGAAGTCCCCCAACTCTTTCAGCCTTTCCTCATAAGAGAGATGCTCCATCGCTGATAATTTTTGTGGCCTCCTCTGGATTCTCTGTTTAGTCATTGACATGTTTGAGAAAAATTGAAAGGTTTGCTGTTCTGGCCAGCTTTCTGTTGATTGTTGTTCATTAAGTGAGCTGTATTTCACTTCTAATTTATTGCTGATGCTGTTGTCTCTCCCACTAACCTTGATGGTGGCCTTGGAAACATTGGGCTGGTGTTTTTATAAACATGAAAAGAATGTTCTCTACATTCTTTGGGGCTGTGTCTGCCTAAATTCAGTCCAAGGGTCATCATTTGGGTATTAATAGAAGGAAACAATCTGAAGAGAATTCCAAAGTACTGTTCATTTTTTTGCCTCAGTCAGTATGGAAAAATGAATTTTCCCTTTAACTCATGCTGAGGGAACAGTAACGTCTTCCAAAAGGCATCTGCCCTAGGAAGCTAGCTTATGGGCCAACAGCATGGTGTGGCTTCTGCCCATGCTGGGAGTGTTGGGCAAGTACAAGGTCGTGGGGAGTGCATCATGTGCTGCTTTTCCCTCTTGCTTGGGCCAAACTGTCTGAAAATACGCAAGCGTGCAGCAACTGCATGAAAGAGTATGTCTTCTGAAGGTGGGAGGCTGTAGTGCAGTGGGAGGCAAAAGTGTCCCATTGGTTTTATTCATGTAGGCTCTACAAAATGATCCATAGAGCTGCTCTCAGATTTCATCTTGTAGGTAAATACTGAAGCACAGTACAGGAATGAAGTAAAGTGCATCTGGTACAGACAATCAAAAAGCCAAGTTCCACAAATTGGGTTATCATATGTGGCAGGAACACCCATTGCATGCTGGAAATGCAGCACCACAATGAAATGAGATGCTGCTAAACTTTTGTTTTAATATGAGGGTAGCATATGGGTGTAGTATTAGAGTATCTGCCAAATTTTAGATTATTTGAAGCTACATTTTAAGCATTATTTCTTACAAAGCATTGCTACTCTAATAAAAATACTCTTACTAAACATGCATGTAGCAGAAGATAGAAAATCTGAAAGTCTGTAATTACCCTATTTCATGAAAAATCTTGTATAATTTTTTTTTTAGTTGCGTATATTGCTGATGTCACCGGAGGGAAGAGAGTCTTTAGAGCTGGCTCAGTGTTCTGTGTTACACAGTAGCCTCTTCGGAGGCACAGTAGCGATGCATGTAATGCCTCAAAACCAGAAGTGAGGATAGAGACACAGTTTTCATTCTAGTTTTTGTACATGTTTACAGATATTTCGCTTGAACAGTTTGTGGTTTTCTTCTCTGCAAACTATGTATATTTACATAACCACTTTTCTGATTGATATTAAGATTCTGTAAACATAAAACTCATAAACCATAAGTAGATGACTTCAATTGTCATTAGACGATAGATATCCTGAGGGCAAAGGCAGCAAATACTATTAATTACAGCTGTTCAAGGTAAGTGAGGGTGACTAAGTATAGACTTCGATTTCAAAACCAGCAGAAGTCCAAGTAGTTAAAATACAATTCTATATGATTTGGAGGGGATATGGTGCTTTATGTTCTTAGGATAAGAAATGTGCAGCATCAGATTTTTTTTAATAATCATCTTTTTTTTAAGGAGATAACTCACATTAATCTGTTAACTTCTGCATATGTTAGGCAGTGGATTCTTCTAAGACCTGCCAAAAGTGAGGCTGCTGTTGCCTCATCAAAATCTTAGAGAACAAGGGAAACTGATGTGAAAGGTGAATTTGTTCCTGGCCAAAGGATGTGACTACAGCTATGAGGGTACTTCAGTAGATTTTGGACCAGTCTCTTTTTTCTTTTTTTTTTTCTTGAATACTGTGACAGTGGTGTTCACAAGGCATAAGACTTTCCCAAACAAAAGCAAAGACTGCAGAAATGGTGATTTTATCCTTTCTGCACATCACTTCTTCAGGCATACTTCTGCTGTGATGCAAGTAGAAACCTTAAATTAGCTAATGGGTTAATGGGCTGGATGAGTAGTGAGGTGATTACTCTTCCTGATGGCAAAAAATTGTAGCACACCCTTTTCTGTCACCTTACTTCATCCACGCCCTTTTCTAACCTGTCAGAGATGTCTGTCTCATCTATGTGTTATGCCTGGGTTTTTGGACTGTGTAAGCTCTTTCCAGCAGAGGCTATCATTTGTTGTGTTTGTATGGTGCCTAGAACAATGAAGAATCATAGCACTGTTGCCTATATAAGGAGTAATAATGGTTCTCATTACTAGACTCTTTTGCACGTTGGACCAAGTTGTTTTGCTATTGAGAGTAGAAAATGTGAAGTTTTCTTACTTATGACAGATCTTTCCTGAAAATAGTTTTTTTCTTTAGAAGTCTTGAAACAAAATGACCTACTCTGGTTTTCCAGAGTTTTTGCAAATTGACTGCATTGCAGCCTGAAATCATTGTACTTTTTGAGCAACAACAAACTCACAGTCATATATATCTAGAGTAAAAACATCTAAAATAAATTATATATAAAGTACATTCCAAAGATTTTTTTCAACCAGAAAGCACCATTGTATCTGCCAGTAATGGCATAGTGTTGTTTGTTTGTTTGTTTGTTTGTTTTGTCTGGGAGGAATACCACATGGCTGTAGGGGTATGCACAGGAGTACCTACAAAACAAAACTGGCAGATTATTTTTTCACATATTGCTGCATTTTAATATTGGAATAGAAAATGTGCAACAGTGTTAATGTACTTAATCAGTTTGGTGATTACCAAGATTTTCAAGCAAGTACCTAGTGTATGATTGGTGTATGATTAATTTCAATTGATTTTATTTGTTTTAAGCAAGCTGGAAGGTACCTCACTGCAACACTCTGAAGGCCGTAGTTTTGCTTAAGGATTATTTGGTTTTGTGTTTTTCCTTTCCTTCTTCCAGCACACTGAAATTATAACAAAACAAAAACAAACCAACAAAAAAACCCCACCAGTATTGAACTCTACTGAGTACTTTCTCTGTTGGAAGTATTTGTATGTATCTTGAGGGTATATCTTCGTTGTCTGAATACGAAAATCTGACTTCTAACCTGCACTGTGGCCACACACCACCTGTTTGCCTCAACAGAATCAATGAACTTCCATGCTCCTCTTTGCATTTGCTCAGTGGTGATAACCTTCTGAAAAGGTTATCAGTTTAACTTATCTACTTCTTAAGCTGGCCTGTGAATTGGTAAGAATTTGTCAAACTGTATAACTGTGTATTGTTAAATTTAATCTCAAAACATCCTCATTGCACTTTATCATTGGTGATGATAAATTCTCTTTAATGGTAGAACTCTGTATGTATAGTATGTAACAGACCTGTTTTTGTTAGTTTGGGTAGTTTTTCAGTAACTCTATTCCATCGAAAGACATACTGCTTTTAAATAAAGCACTGATAGAGGAAAACCTTGAGGTAAGCAGGGATTTGCTTCACGTAAATTTGCTGTCAAAATGATTAAACTCATTTTTTAATTAGTTTGTTGAGATCTTAAAGAGCAACCCAGGACTGAAGAAAACACATTCAGTCTATTTGTGTTTTTGAATGTTCAGTAGGTTGCTTCGCAAGTGCATGCTTGACTACCCTTAGCTTACCAAAAGGATTGATGATCTCACGTGGTTGGCAGCCCAGATTCATCTGCAAAACAGCACTGTGCCCTACAGCACCATACTGGGTTGTGTGCTTAGCTCTGACTCGTAGTTCATCGTCATTTCCTGCAGCAACTAGTTAGGCCAATGCCACGTAGCATGAACTGGGACAAAATCACAGCATGAGGTTATAGTGCTACAGGCATTTTGACTATTAAAGCTTGACCTGTAAAGGATATGACGTGTAGCTTTGTATCTCATTGCAGCATGATTCCTATCTCCACCACTGATGAATGACATGCTTCTATTTTTCTCTAGTGATAAAGCGTACTGGGAGATAGTAGTGAACAGGAAGACCAGAATTTGTCCTTTAGAGAGACTGACTACGCTATCTGTTTTAAAGATGTGGCTAATATATTGAATAGTCAGAATTTAAAAGCAGAATATAATTTTCTGGAATTATTACCACAGCTGTTTTTAGAACTCTGAGTGGGTGATGTTTCAGTGGCTGTCTGCTGAGCTGTAGTATCAAACCTGTGAGTATCCGTAAGGTGATGTTCAGTTCAGCTTCAGTCTTACGGAATATCTTGGGAGTTTAGCAGATTTTTTCAAAATTATATTGTACCTCTCCTGTGTTCAATAGGTGAATAGGTGTGAAGCTGCTGTTCTTGTGTTTGAGTTTGTTGACTGGGGAGAAAAAGAAAAATAAATAAAAAATTTTTGAACAAATTATGCTGTTTCTCTGAAGAAAATTAGCTGCAAAGAAATAAACAGTGTCAGTCAGTAAAACAGTCTCCCCAGCTGTGTGAAATCTTGCAACACTTTGCAAGGAAGAGATGATGAAATTACATTGCAAACTGTGGGAGGAAGTATGCTTTGTTGAATGCCGGTTTATGAAGTAGAGTCTTGGGGTTTTCTTTATTGGTCACTTTTTAAAATTTCATTGTCATTACTTTCCTGTATCAGCTAAATTTATGCTAGTCACAATGAGGAAAGAGATTATACATCCTCATAAGAACAAGTCAGAGCTCTGAAATCAATGTAAGCTAGGTTAAGAAAACAATCAGTCACTTTTTAATTGGTCACACACCCATATGTGTATCAACTTAGTTGTCCAGCCTTTCTAGACTGTGTGCTACCATTACCTGCACAGACTTTGTCGAGATTTTGAAAGACTGAAAGATCATTTTGAGTTAATATTTAGTTATGCATTTATAGAAGGGAAATTACTAAAAAACATATGATTACATTAACATTGGATTGTGTGAATGCTTTATAATTTGCATCTTCAAAAATCTGTTTATATGGGTAGTGGTAATTCTTCCAGTTATGGTCTGAATAAAAGGTATATGTATTTTTTACATTCAGGCCGTTTCAGGAAGTGGCTTTTGCTGACATTTTGTCTTTCAGGTGTATGCCTGCATTTGGATTTCAAGTTGAACGTAACCTATTTAAGGTCATTTGTAATGATTATTTGAAAAGCTGAGCTAGAGCTTGTGTTAACAGAAGATCTGATGTTTGATTAAACCAGTGAAC
Source organism: Myiopsitta monachus (assembly GCA_017639245.1). Taxonomy (NCBI): domain Eukaryota; kingdom Metazoa; phylum Chordata; class Aves; order Psittaciformes; family Psittacidae; genus Myiopsitta; species Myiopsitta monachus. The sequence goes on from CM029941.1 coordinate 23,188,723, forward strand.
CAAATTAGAGGTTTGGGGCCTCTATTTGTCAAATCCAGGAACTGCAGGAATAATGTTCAAACTCTTAGCATATTCTTCCTTATTACTGAGAAGGTTAGAAGATCACAGAGTGCTAGTTCCCCTTGAACATGTCTCCATTACATCACATAGACAGTATGTGGAAGTTGTGCCAAAGCAAGTTTTCAGTGGAACGGAGCAATCATGTATTAAAACTGCTGAATTTGTCTCAAACTGTAGTTTCAACTTTCAGTTCTCTTCAGTCATGCTGTTTAAGATTACCGGCAATCTGCAAGACTGCTATCTGTGGTGGAATTACTGTTGTGAATCTCAGAATAACAACTTGGTAACCTCGTGGCAGTAGAGCTTCCAGAAGTGTGTTGACAGCCTTGGGGTATAGCTTGTTCATGTAAGAGTTAATTGCTAACATAGTAGTATTTCTTAGAGTATTTTGAGGAGTGTAATATGATGTGGTTGTACTTGCAATACATAGTTGAGGAAAGGAGGAAATTTCCTCAATATTGATCCCATTGTACTGTTTTAATGTCAATTTTAGTATTTTTTAGGTGTAAATCCAATGTAAGTCATAGGCACAAATTCCAATTCAAAACAATTATGATCCATGGAAGCAAAAAATGAGATTTTTTTTCTCTATTTTTTTCTTTGAAGTACATTGCCTGTGTCTAACAGCTTTTGTCTAATTAACCATTTATAAGCAACAAAGGCGTACATAAGATCACTTTTTGTAGGAGAGTTCCACTTCTCCTTGTTAACAGCTTTGACGCAAACTCCCTTTCAGATTTACTCTTTCACCATCATGTCTCTGCTGACCCAGACATTACTGCTCCAAGGTGGAATTTTAACTGAAGTTAGAAAGCCAAACAGATCTGTTCTGCAGGATTATTAAGTCTTGAGACTTTTTTAACTGTATAATACTGGAATTGTTGCAGGGGTCAATGTGTAAAGAAGAAAGGCTGTGCACCGAATTGCAGTGTTCGACTTTGTTCCGTGTGTCCAAGCCAGCGTTCCTTTATATTTTGAATTTATTATTGCTGTATAGATCTTAACACTTTCTTTTCTAGTATGGAAGTGTTCATGGATAAAAGCTCATTTTCATCTGGTTTCAGATGCTTAGGGTTCATATTAAATCTTTCCATTGCCAAAATGGGTCTTGAAACATGGACTGCAAGGAAATTGTCAAACAAACCCCAAAGCAAAAAAACTAAACCAACAAAAAACCAAACCTGCCCTCAGACACTGAAAACTTGAAGTTTTCAAGTCATTGTGTGAATCCAGAAGCTAGAACCTGAAGAGTAACAGCATAAACTACCTCATACAATTCTAACAGTTGACAACACACTTTGACTTCCTCTTGTTCGGATCACCCGCAGTCCTACTTGTGTCGGAGCAGATACTGTTTACACAGTTAACACAGATGTACGCCATCTTGTGTTGTGTAGTTTGACAGGCAGTATTTCCGGTAGCATCTCAGGTTGTTCTTGTTACTGCTAGCAGCACTGTGAGATCTGGTACCTAAAGCTATTGCTGCTGTTGCATCACATAGGTTGTAGGCTTTCATAGCTGTAGACAGTAAGTTAACTGATGTGTTCACAATTGAAGTGTTAGCTATAATTACCACTGCTTGCTTTTCGTCTCTACAGTGGATGTTGCTGTACTAGTCATTTTATGTGTTACTTCATTCTTGACTCACCAGGATGAATTAAACAAATCTTCGTTGTGAAATTATTCCTCATCACAATATTAGTTCATAGCTATTTGCACACTATAAATCATATCCTTGCACCCATTTTTTTCTTTTTCTTCTTCCTTCTACACTGAGTCACTGGTATTTGCTTTCATGAATCCTCTGTGACCTACTTCTGTTTGTGAGCAATTAGTACATGACTTTGGTGGTAAAATACTTCTTCTCTGGTAAGGATACTTTTACAGAGCAAAGTCTATGCAAAATTTGTTTTCAGAAATTACTTTGTGCTGTATTAGGTGGATTTAGTCTTTTCCCCATATTCTTGTTAGGTACTGCATCATTATATAAAGTCTAGTATAGGAAAGTATAGTAGGGATTAAAAGATAATTTTAAATTATGATTTTGCCTTGGTTTTCTGTTTCTGAGTTTTCATGAGACAATTGGGTGTTATTGGCCACTGAAAGGACCAGGAGAAGTATGTGTGAGAAATTGAGCTTACTTGGTCCTGAAAATGCTAAGTTTCTGTAAAATGTTACTCACAGAAATAAATCCTGGTGAAGACAAAGTATGAATGGCTTTTGTGGATCAGATTCTTTCCTGGAAGTGCATTTCATTTTATTAGAGCTCTACTCAGAGACTCGTGGTGTTGAATTTTTTCGCTAGGAAAATGCTGCTAATTTTCAAGTTTCAGTTACCAGATTTTCATGAGATGTAATCGTGGATAAATTTAAGATCAGATTGTTACAGTTGTGCTGGGTTACCAGCTGTGGGACAGAGCTTGAAGTATATACCATTACAGAGAAGAAAAATTTCCCTCTCCCTTGATAATGCATTATCTCTCCTCAGAGCCTGCTAGAGAGATTGCAACCCAGCACTATAATGTTTTGATCTCCAGAAAACTTATCTTAGGTGTGCTTAAAAGGATTCTGAAGTTGTATGATATTTCTGAGCAAAAGATTTGGATATTTGGATCATTAAAGTGACATAGCATGGCAGGGGGAAGGGACCATTTGTGGCATAACATGAACACTTTATCAGTACTTTATTTGGGATGGCCTAGATAATTTGTTTCTGACCTCACTGTTTGAGTAATCCAGTCACTTGAAACCTATGCCGCTGAAACTTTTCTAACACCGCACCATACTATTTTTAATAGTATAAATGTGCATGTATATATAATGCCAGGTCTGTGGCAGCAAACTGAAACATGTAAATCATCTGATCTTTCCTGGCTTGTGTGATGCTTGATGACTAAGCATTACGAAAAAAGAAAGAGGAGTGGATGTCAGAAGCCTTGTGTTGTCATCCCTGCTGATTACTATGCTTAGAGAAGTTTGAATTGCTTCACTGGAGATTATTCAGACGTTTCCAATTACCTCACCATGACTTTTCTAGCCAAGCAGTGTGATCTGCATGTGTAATAGATTGCCCGCCTTGGTAGGTGTACTGCCATGTGAATCTTAAGTTTGCTCCCATACCTAGTCTACACACTGTGTTTTGTACAGGGGTAATTATTTGAGCTATAGCTAGTGAGTTAATTTTGCTGACATCACTTTGTTTAGTACACAGTTACATTTGAAAAAGATAGTTTGTATTCTTATGATTCATTTTTATTTCCATCTGGGAAAATCTGAACCAGTAAAGGACTTTTACCCTATGATGTAATGACATATACAGAAGGGAGAATGTGCTCATGTAACTGTCCTGGTATAGGTAGACAGCTAATTCTGAAGTGTAGATATAATAAACTGTGCTGTTAAGAAGTTTCTGTAGTTTTTTAAATGTGTAAATTTCTCATGAAACTATGTTAAACAATACCAATAAAAGGTTATGTCAGTTACATAAGCTCAATTTTCATCTGAAAAAAAAGAACAGACATATAAGGAGTTTTATATAGGTTATTTATTGTTTCCCTATGAAAAGAATTTAGCTGTGTTTGGGAACTCCAAGGGCAAAAATACTCTTTAAGTTGTTACAGCTCCATGTGTGTCATTGTTTAAGCCTTGCCAGCAACTATCTTATGCTCTTATGCAGCAACTACCATGCAGCATCTTATTGCCAGACAGTGGTATGGGAGAGAGTTGGAAATAAACCCCCATGGTCTGAGATAAGAGCAGTTGATTTTTATTATTAAAGTAAAATAAAGTAATAGGAAATATATATGCAGGAATAACACACACCCCCAAAAACAACCAAACACAACCAACAACAACAGAACATAAACCCCAAACAACAAAGACATGATGCACAATACAACTGCTCACCACCCACTGACCAAATAGCCAGCCTTCCAGGTAAGTCCTCCAAGTTTATGTACTGGACATGATGTGCTGTGGTATGGAATACCCTTTTGACTAGTTTGGGTCAGATATCCTGTCTCTTTTTCCTCCTGGCTTCTTGTGCCCCTCTTCACTGGCAGAGTGTGAAAGACTGAAGTGTCTTTGATCAGAATTAAGCACTACTGAGCAGCAACTGAAAACATTGGTGTGTTATCTGCATTGTTCTCAGATTGAAGCTGAAACACAGCACTGAACCAGCTGCTAGGAAGAAAATTAACTCTATCCCAGACAACACCAGGAGAGTATGATTGATGGGGAATGCTGTCTTGCTGCCTGCACGTTTGGGTCCAGGGAAGACTTAACGTTGTGACCATGGAGTGTCTGGTCACATTTCAGCCTGACTTTGTAGATGTGTGGTTCATACTGAACAAACAGCTTCTTTATGAAAGCTGGCATTAATTGATGCCCTCTTTGGCAGGCTTAATAGACACCAACAGCTCGATGGGCACAATGAAAGGATCTTTTAGCTATAGTGCTTCTGGATGCTTAATTATGATTTAATTAAAAAATTTTCGGTCAGCTGACTGGGAGGGAAGGAAAACATGGGTCTCAGTAAAGAAAGGGGATCTTTTGTTCGCAAACTAAATTTCTGAACCACAATCAATGTGTGCATATTGAAATGTGGGACACTGATGGTGCTGGCAGAGGTCTTATGGGAACAGACATAGTTTTCAGGTTGAATGCCTTCTGCTTAATTGTTCATATTCAGTCTCCTAACCAGTAAAGGACATAGTTTTCAAGCACTGTATTTTGTCCTGAATAGTGATACTTCTTTTTAAGTGCTTTACTTCCTCAATTCCAGTGTATTAACTGCTTATGCGCTACTGATTACTTGTGTCCAAGCAAAAGACAGTACAGAACATTAGTTAAAAAAATGTTTATTACTCATATGCAAGGTGTGATACTTTAGTTGTATAATATGATCTCTTGGCTTTTTTTAAAGTTCAATTAAAGAAAGGAACAGGACTGTTTTGCTGTTGTTTGCCTTAATTGCTTTAAACAAAGGTTCCAAACTTATCTCATACTGCTTAGTTTAAAGTAAGGTATTTATTGGAAATTTTTTGGCAGCTCTCACATACAGAAGAGGAAAGGAGAGAGGGTTAAACCACTGCAGCTGATGCCAAAGTGCCTTAGAGAGGATGAAGCTCATTTCCCCTCCCTTGTCAAATGCCCAGTAGGCAGCTGTGCTTCATCGTGCCTGTGCTTTCAGATCTGTGAATTTGTATTCTCACTTCTGGTTCTCAAGAGATTAAATGATGGCAGTGCTTAGAACTTTCAGCTCTTACTGGGAGAGTATGCCTACTGGAGACTAACATCCTTGAAAGCTCTTCTGTCCCTGTGTCCCCAGGCTGCAACAAAAGGAAGTCTGTTTCTGTTGTTGTTTCAGAAACTACTTTCAGAAACTTTCTGCTGAATTAAGTTGCTTAAGGTGGTAGCTGGTACAGTTACCATCATTCTAGCCAGTTTTAAAGATCTTGTGGTTCCACCGGTTGGCCAGCAGTAAATACATGGGATGGGGAGTTGTGAAGATGCTCCTTCACTAGGAAGCACTCAGTATCCCTGCTTCGGTTTCAAACCTGTGTGAGGCACTTGCCGCTTAAGTAGCGATAAGCATTATGTATTTAGATGGGTTTAACAGTGATTTCGGTGAATACGTGTGGTCCATGCTTATTTAGGCTGTCACTCCTTTGATAACTTGTTTTTGTTGAAGATGTGAAGCTCACAGAAATGGGAATTCTGGTGCAAGAGGTATCAAGGTTTGCTGGGTTGGTATTCATGAACCTTCTTATTCCTGAAGTGATCTCTCAGATGATGGAGCCTGAGTCCTCTCAGCTTCTGGGCACCTCAGGCCCACCTGTGATATGGAGCTGGGCAATTCCACTATGCTGAAGAGCAGCAATGGCAATTCCTTGGCAGACAGAGTGGCTTTCCTGCTCCCTCATGAGGAGTCTGGGAAGGTCTGGGAAAACTTGGCTGGAACTGAGTATGAGAGTACCTGCTTTTCCCAAGACACTGGAAATACAGTGCATCCTGGTTGTGCCCACTATGCTTTTGGCACATTTTCCAGGAGCGATGACGGGCTGTTTCTAATATACTAGGTGCCGTCTCTGCCAGTCGAGGTGAAGGTATCACAACTAAGTATCTCTCAAACAGCACAGTAGCATTTGAGAGTAGAAGCAGTGTCATGCCTTCCCAAAATGTTTGTGCTAAAAATCACAGATGAGTCTTTCAGGTTTAAGGGAAAAATCTTATGAATAGCATGATTTGAAAGAAACCATAGTTGAGTCATTTGCTTAAACTTGTTCTAAAGATGGAAGTGTGAGATTGGGATATTTATGAGATACGACAGAGTGGCTTTTTTTTTTTTTTTGCATGTGTTTCCTACGAGTGAGTTTACAGACCTTTGTTTTAATACCTTGTCATTTCTTTTCATCTTTTTGTCCTATTAAATTCTAATTTGCTTTTCTTCTGATTAGTCCTGGTTGCATAGTGCCGTAAAAAGTTGCATTGAAGTGTTGAACAATGAAATGAGGCTTATACAATGTCTTTCAAAATTCCAGTTCCATGTTGTTTTTTATGTTCTAGCATTCTCTTGTTGAAGAATACCTTCTGCCAGGGGTTAAAGTTATATATGTACAGGTGCACATGCACACCACATGCGGCTTGCTGTTTGGTTGTGATTGTTTACAGGTGAGCTGTAATCTTTCATCCTTTTCTTTGTGTGAATTAACTAGAAAGTTACAACTGTCAGATTCAGAAGAATCATGACTCTAGAAAACGCAGAAGTCTCCCAAGAATATGCATCAACAATGTACTAGAAATAAGAAAAATACTTTAAGATCCAATACAAGCTATGATTTGTGCGTTTGTATTTTTAAAATAGGAAAATTACACAGATGGCTTGTAGAAATTTTTAGCAACATTCTTAATGTCTTAGATCCTTTCTAGCAAGGGAGAGTGAGTTATTTAGCAGTTAGTCTGTGAGTATTTTACTTTTCTGTCAGAAAACAAGCCTTGTTGTGAAAAAGTATCTTTTAAATTTAGGATATTGCCCATGTAGGAATTAAAAACAAACAAAAATCAAACTCTTTTGTGTATTAGTAAGTTTCTTCTGGGAATGTAGTTTTTCTTCAGTCAGCTGCATTGCTCTGGCATAGTCTTACCCATTCACCCTGTGAGTCTTTGGTAGTATTTGCTAAGTGTTTTAAGGCCACACATGTAATTATCATGTGTTCCCTCATTGCTCCGAGGAGTTGAGAGCCACAAATTTAGCAAGGGAAGAAAGAAGCAGTCCTGTCTGGACTCTGTACTCTTTTGAGTAAAACCAAATTGTTACTATTTAATTATAGGAAAAAGGAATTAGGTGTAAATATAAATCATTTTAGGGGTTAAGCCAGAAGAGAGCTAATGGGTTTGAAAGTGAAACCATGTAAAATCTCTCTACTTCAGACAGGTTCCAATTTCCTATGTTGAATTTTAGGATATGATTAGTTTAGCTGTACTTCATTATTGTTAGGAAACAGGGTGTGTATATGTGTAGGAAAAATATTTGTTGGAGCTTTTCTTTTAATGTCTTTTCTCATGGAGAGTCTCTGGAGTGCGGTGCAAAGCAGATGATTGTTCATATGATAAAGGGTACTCTCTAGAGTTTTGTTTTAAGAAGCTTTTGATTCTTTTTATGTGAAAGTAGCTTTAACAACATAAGTTATTTTGATGGGTACAAAGATACTGAGGAGGTTGAAAGAAAGACAAAGCACAACTTCTGTAGTAAGGAGCAAAGCAGACTAAATAATTTCTTATTTTCTTCCCCCAAGTGGAGCCCTGTCAACTCTGAGGGGTGTCCTGTGCATGCTATTTTGTCCAAGAGAAGCACTCCTTAAAGCTACTCTCTGTGCTGTTTGAGGAATGCTTTCAGTGCTACAAGGGGCTTGTTTGGCTTATTCTAGTCCACTAATTCTGTGACAGTATGGTGAGCTCTGCACAGTGGTGCTCAGAGCTGTGGTTATTAGGAACAACCACCAGCAAAGAAAAAGCAAAGTAAGCCAAAAGTTGATAGGTCTGTGGAAAACAGAATGAGAAAGCTGGGGAGAAGGTGGACAGGGTTTCACTGTGGTAAGTATCCGGATAAACAGGTCTTCTGTCTGTAGTTTGGAGACACTCCCATGTTTTATCTTAATTCTGAACTATGCTGGCCTCACTTTCAACTAGAGTGACAGAAAGCTCAGGATATGTACTTGGCTCCCTTGCAGTACTGAAATGGCCTGGGGAGTTGGCTGTGGTTAGTCCTCAAGTCTGGATGGATGTTCTTTAAAGGAAATAAATCTGGAACAGGTCCCGTTTGTTTGTTGGCTTTGAGGGCTTTTTTTTCTTTGAAGGGCCAGCCTGGTTAAAAATTGCCAGTGGATGAACTGTTCAGTTCAGTGTAACTGTGGAAAAGGCTCTAGCTCTGTACCGTAACTTCAGCTGGGAGTGGAAAGGTGAGGAGGAGATCCTCCAGCTACCTCCTCACCCGAGTCTGATTTCTTGGCATCGTGAGCAGCAGCAGCAGCCACAAGGCACCAGCCTAGCTCCCAAACAGGACAGAGCCAGAGGCAAGTACTGCCTGTGACAGTGTCTGTGCTGGAGCCTGGCAGAGAGCACTCCAGCTGGAGGTGAGTGGATGCTGTGGAGGAAAACAGCAGCATCCAGCAGCCCCGAGTCACCTCGCTTGGCTCTCCACACTCCCTCAATTTCTCCCAAGCTGTTAACAATGAAAAGGGGTCAAAGTGAGAAACATCCTGCCCCTGGCCTGACCACCACAACATGATAAGAAATGTCTGGCTGTATTCTCTTACCCCAAAAGAGGCACCAGGAGCTTGTTGTGTAGAGTCAAAATTTGGAATGATCTGGGTTAACGTGAAACTGCTGAAGATGGCCAAGAGCACAGTGAAACGTGTGTTTTAAACCTTCTGTCTGTGCTGCAGCCTTGATAGGCATTTGCTCTGGTAAACAGGGTATTTCCTGTCTAATGCAAATGGTTTATGCAGGATTACCTACTGTGCAAATCAAGGCACTACTTCATTTGGTTAGTATCTTCACATGATTGATGCTTTGATCTTCACAGTGTGACATATAACACTTCCTTTTTTTTAAGACTGCGTTTGTTAAATATTACAAACACATCACTGGGGCTCCTGATTACTTTTTTTTTTCCAGTAAGGTATTTCTGCCTTCCCCCCCCCCCCCCCTTCTATCTCCTCAGTCACATAGAATAAAGATACTGATATTTGGCAATGATTTAGGCCAGCCCTGTATATTTTTTCCTCTACTTCTGGTACTAGCTTCCTACTTACCTTTGTATTTTGAAAGAGTAATATTTGTGCATCAAGAAATATAGTTGAGTATCTCAGTATGATAGCAAGCATGCTGTTCACCCAATAACTTGGTTTATGTCCCTTCCCAAAAGACAAATAAGATAAAAAATAAGTTCAAGAGGCAGTGGGATTTAAATGATCCCATCAGTGTCTTCTCAATAGGTTGTCTGATAGGAAGATGCAGAAAGTGCATTTTGTGGATAATGAAGCAGAATTGTGCAGTGGTCTGGCTTAAATGCCTGCTCTCTGCTGCCTGCCCACTTTGTATGTATTACAGACTTTGTTTTGTATGCAGCTATTTTATAAATATTGTACAACTGTGAAGTTGGTAGTTAGCTTAATACTCTTTTTTATGTGATATAATTAAGTATCTTTGTAAGAAGTTTAAACCGAATCGGTTGTTTTAGGAAGGAATGGAACAGATAGAGATAAACCATTTTAGTTCTGTAGAAGAAATTAAGATTTCTTCAATTACTGGTTTTCTCCTGTGTGAAAATAAAAATTATGGATCATAATTGCTTAGAGTGAAGGTGAGAGCAGTCACTGGAGTTGAATACACTCAACATGTATCTAGCATATGCAGGTGAGAAGGCTTAATGAAGGATCTGTGTATTTGTTTGGTAGTACACTGGGGGAATGGAAATTGGGAGGCCTCTATAGCATAAGATATCTGTCCTCGTGACAGTCTTCCTCAGATCTGAAGAGGAGAAGACGAGAGATTTGGCAGATATTTTTGCACCTGTGATTATATATTTTTTTTTCTTTTGGCAGCCTTTTTTGTGGTAATGCTATCTCACATGCCATTGAGCCCTTCAGGCCGTCCATACAGAGGCTGATCATTTGTCTAGTGGGTTGCGTTTTACTTTTCTGTAGATTTTTTTGTTGTTGTTGTTGAGAAAGGTGAGGAAAAGGATTGAGGTCTCCTCTTTTGTTTGGTTGAGGAAAGATGAGGTTCTGGTGGCATGCTGATGGGTATTAGTAATGGCAGGGGAAAAGGTGTTGGGCGCAAGTGCATGAGTACCTAGAGAGCACCTTTTCCATGCATACCTGGCCAGTAGCTGAAATGGTCAAGGTAGTTGTTGTGTTTCAAGCCCAGCCAGTAACTAGGAACCATGCAGCCACTCGCTCACTCCCCCTTCCTGCTCCCGGAGGGATGGGAATGAGAACTGAAAGAATGTGACTCCCATGGGTTGAGATAAGAACAGTCCAGTAACTAAGGTATAACACAAAATCACTGCTGCTACCACCAATAATAATGATAAGGGAAATAACAAGGGAAGAGAATACAACTGCTCACCAACCACCAACCGATACCTAGCCTGACCTGAGCAGCGATCTAACCCTTCCGGGTGTCTGCCCTCAGTTTATATGCTGGGCATGACATGCTGTGATATGGAACACCTCTTTGGTTAGTTTGGGTCAGGTGTCCTTTCTCTGCTTCCTCCCAGCTTCCCCTCCTCCCTGGCAAAGCATGAGTCCAAGAAAGTCCTTAGTCAGACCAAACACTACTGAGCAGCAACTAAAAACATTAGTGTTATCAGTGCTGTTCCCTGGCTGAAAGTAAAAACCACAACGCTGCACCAGCTACTAAGGAGAAAAATGACTGCTACTGCTGAACCCAGAACAGTAGTTTTACAAAATTCATGACAAATTCTGCCAAACTGTCAGCTGCGTACTTCATCTTAGTGTGCTGTGTTCATTGTGTTTTGACAGGACTCTTAATTTCTTCAGATGAAGACTGACCTCATTTAAGTTGACTAAACTTCAAATACAAAAGAGAAAAACCTGAATCCCTACATTACAACAGTTAAAATTTAAATCCCAAGACCCTTCTTTCCCCAGCTTATTAAAGACTGGTATGGAATAGTTCCTCGCAGAGAGTAGGATATATAATTAATGTAATGTTTTAAATGCAAGACTATATATATGCCTTTTATATAAATCTAGGTATACTTATGTACATAAATATGTATATGTGTATGTTTATACACTTGTCTATGTTCATGTGCAAAATTTGGAAAGTGTATATGCAGGTACGTAGTCAAGTAAAAATATACCAGAAAATAATGCTAGGTGATAGTAAATGAGTATGAGTATGGAACATTGAAAGCCATTAAAAGAACAAAGAGAAAATTCTAGGTGTTATTGGTGGTATATTTTACTTCCATTCAAATGTTTTGTGCATTTCTCTCAATGGTTGTAGTACCTTGAGAATATACATACTGCAGTCCAGGAAATACCTCTCAAAATTTAAAATCTTCGCTTTCTTACTCTGCAGTCTCTCTTAGCTGTAGGGTGGAACAGGGCAGCAAGAAATAGCACTTGTTAGATCCTGTGGATTTTGTTCATGTAACCCTAGGTCCACAGTATTCAGAGATGAACACTCTTGCTTGATTCATTTTCTTTTCTAAAATGATCTAAGTATGAGACTACCATTAACTGCAGGCCATGTGTTACTTTGACTTTATAGTTCAGATGCTTCATCAAATACAAGCTTAAAGGTTGCTTTTGACAAGCAGGCTGCTGCACTATTGGTGTGCATCATCTCTTGCTGGCAGCTGTTTTTTTGCATCCGAGTTAATGTCCCACAGAACTTGGCTGAATTCTGGAGAGCTTGGAAATGGTCATCAAGCTGAGTATGCAAAAGACTTCTTTAAAAACAAAAATCACAAAACAAGCAAAATTCCTCACATTAAATGTTTTAATTTTTTTTAAGTCAGTGCTGCATGCACTGTTGACTCTTCAGTGTTGCTGTTTGTGAAGATAATAAATACCTATGAAGCCATAGGTTAGCTAGCTTCATACAAAGTTAAATATAACTGAAATATAACTTAAATTCAACTTTTCCTGTATGAATAAAATGGCAATATCTCAAGTCTTGCTAGGGACAGGATATTTCTCCTGAGGCAGTTTTCAGCCATGCAAATTTAACACCAGAGAAATTATGGCCACCTTTTCTATCCCTAGAGCCTGTATGGGAGTGCTGGTCTTGCATTATTAGTCTCTCTTGTGTATACATGGTCAGGCTTTGTATTCTAGGCATGACAGAATCTTAATTTCTCTGCACTTGTATTGGCAAATAAAACGTTTTGTTTGCAACCCTTCTTAAAAAAAGAGTCCTCTTTCAATCTGTACCTTCTGATAAACCACTATATTACACTGATAGCAAAATTAAGAAGCTCTGTTGCAGGGTAGTGCTGTACTCAGCATGGCCAATGAAAGGTGGTGAACTGTCATAAATTACAGTCCAAATTCATCTTCATTACAAGTGTAAATATTAATAATTGAGGATGTTGAGATAAAATCATTATAAATTATTAGAGCAGATGCAAAATTCCCTTGGAAAATATGGTGGTAATCTCTGTCCATAATAGCCTTCTTTTCTACTTTTTTGGTAACCACCCAAAAAAACCCAACAAAAAACCAACAACCGAAACCAAAAAACCCACAAAAAACACCCCCCAAAAAAATCCAAACGAAACCAAAACCCAACCAAAAAACTGCAACAAACAAACAAACACCCCCCCCCCCCCCCCCCCCCCAAAAAAAAACCCAACCCAGTTATACTGCTGGTAATTTGCTCACAGGTGAGCCTTCGTTCTGAGGATGAAACTTCAAATTCAGTGCATGCCTTTTGCTGTTTCTTGGTTACTCTATCAGGAAACCTGCATTTGATATTTCAGCTCTGGATTAAATGCTGCCTGTCCTAGAACTGGATTTTTGCTTTGACTTTTTGTGCTATTTAGTGTCTCCAAGTGCTTGTGGAGTGCAGCTCTATGTTAATGGCCATGCTACTACTTGCGTCTTGTGCTTTTCTGGTTTCCATCTAGCGGTTGCCATATCTTTGCCCAGATGGCTTTTTCCTGATACAGGATGAATTGTGGCTGTTTAAGAAGCAAGGTAATCAAGTTTTGTGCAACTGGATTTTATCTTTCAGCGGCTGTATTTCATGTTTGCTTTGTGATTAACAAGGTTGAACTCAAAGCACTTTTGATGTACTGTACTTGTTTTATCATGATACTTCTCATGGGAAGTGTTGATCATCTGCGGCAGTTGGAGAAGAGCATTGCTCTTAGGGTGGGTGTTGGGCCTGATGCTGCAGCTGGGGTGAAGGAGGAATTCCCCAGCAGTGAGACATGGTGAGAAGTCAGGATAGGGAGGAGAGGTGTGAGTGAGTAGGAGCATCGGTGGCAGAAGGCAAGTCAGAATCTGTCAGTGGGTGATTTGGAAGCCAAATAGGAAATTATGAATTGGATTCCAAGATAAGGAATAGTACCAGTAGTCCAGGACACTGCTGATACAGTGGAATGCCAACTACTTCCAGATACGTAGTCATCTAGGACTGCCACTTCATGGGCAACAGACTTGCATCTGGGAAGGATCTTCCTGGAGCAGAGATGACGAAGGGCAAAAAAAATGTAAGCTTTCTATTCTGCTTAAGTTTTGTATGCGCCCTGAAGTCTTCCCACCTCCACCCCTCTCCTTTGCTCTCCCATACTCTCTTCTCCTCGGAGAAAAAAAGATGATTTTCTTTCCTGCTTGTTTTTTTCAGTGATATAAACCCTTTGTTGTGTCTTCTGCCTGTCTTGCTAGTCTCTCGTCTGTGCCATGCAACCAGATCACAGTGTGAAATCAGAGGCATTTTGAGGGTGTAGCATTCTGTGGTTTACTGAGGTTTATGTTTCCCTAAGTTAACAGCCCCTGTAGACAGTACTACTGTAACTTTCCTGCAGACAAAGAGGCTTTCTTTCAGAGCCGCCTCTTATCAGTTGGTTTATCTTGTCTGATTTTAATGGGAAAAGAGTAGTTTTATGAAGACAATAGAAGGGGAAAGCTACTTGATCTGTTCAGAGTGAATTTTGTTTGCAGAATGGCTTTAACGTCTGAGATTCTTCTGTATGTGGAAGATTGCTGTTTCAAGGCTGAATGCAGTTCAGTAAGTAATGCTTTGGTACTTCCCTAGTTCAATCCCTTTTGCAGGGCTCTAGCAACTTAGATCATCTTTCAAGGTTCCCTCAAGAGTTGTTTGTTGTTTTTTTTTTTCTTTTTTCCACCCACAAAAAAAGCCTCTTCATATAACAACATTATTCTGGGGAAGGAATTGTGTTTCGCAGATCATGCAGGATGGATAACATTGATTCAAAATCCTTGAGGGACAGAACTGAGTAAACAAAGCTACAGAAGGAGCTCTAGGATGGATTTGTCTTTTTGTGCAATGATTTGGATCTTACCTTACTGGTGAGACAAACAGAAGAAACTTCTTATTTTTTATTTTCTATTTCTCAATAAAGCATTCCATTTGAGTGTGATGAAAGAGAAGTTCTTCATACAGCTGCAGCCATGTCTGGGCAAATAGCAAAGATTTTTTTTAAATGGCGGTTGTAGAAAGTTTTCTTGTTAAGTAAACTTTTGGTATTGAAGGCAATCCTTTGTGTTCCCCAGAAATAATTCTTAAAAATAGCACCCCCAAAAAAAAGAGATAACTTGAATTAGGTATCTTTGATAGTGATTTGTGAAAGGTGTTGCATTAACTTCCGCTGAAGAATGCAAAGTTCGAATCCTAACGTAAAAGTGAATACAAGGTAGTAATTTATTTTACATAGGAAGTTCTGGCAAAAGTGATAAAATTATCAATTTCTACAGATATGGGCAAATGATGCTGATAAACCTGTATGTGGAATCATCTTTGTAGCAAAATCAATGTAGGGTGCCTAAATTTGTTGAAAGCAATGTTTGCTTTGCTGAGAACATATCCAGGGGGTATATGCCTACACCACGGATGCTGTAATGATATCATCACATTACTGTGGATAGATGCAATATGTATGTCCTTTAGCAAATGTTTAATGAATAACAAAAGTTTCTACTGGGTTCAGTTTTAGATTGGGAAATAGCAAAGGAGAAGTTATTCAGACTTCTAAAAACAAGTGTTATCAAGCAAGGCTTGTCATAGTATGATACAAGAAAAATTACAAAAAATACAGTGATGTTGCATGAAGCCAAAACAAAGAATCTGGATACTTCAGCTGGACAAAATTTAGAGATAGGGGAAAGAAAACATGACTTTGAAATCTTGTCTAATGACATACAGGATGTTTGCTCAAGTTCCTTCATTTAAAAAGTTAAGTGCTGAGTATGTTAAAAGTGAACATAGATAGCTGAGCTTAATCTAGAAGGATTTAAAAAAATACATGTATGTAATTTTACCTTTACAAAGTTCTCCCTCTTTGTTCAGCTTAGAAATTGCAGTGTGTGTCTTTTGAGTTTTCCAGTGGTCTGAGTGGGAATCCTGCAGTCATTTCGAGCTTGCTTTTCATACATAGATTTGCAGTAATGATTTATATACTCATGAGTATATTATGTAATTGATCATAATAATAGATGCGGCAATTCATGGTGCAGTTCATGCAGATGAACTTTGCATTAACCCATTAAACAACTGGGAATGGCACCTTGTGGCTTCACAAAACATTTTTCAAGGGGAGACTGCTCTCAGTGTTTGTCTCTGCATATTGCAGGTATCTTCTATACTGTTTTCATACTCAGCAATCTTTTCTTTTGCATTGTATTCAGCTTACACAGAATCAGGACTAATCAGTGCTGCTTTCTGGCTGTTGCTTAGAAATCACGTTACAAAATTCATCTTCGGAGACATTTGCGAATGTGATCTGAATCTGCTCCTGTTTGAACCTACTGTGTTAAACAAAGGGGTTTATGTATGAATTTCCTCCTTTTAGTGGTTTTGAGCTTTTTTTAAACATTTACAGAAAAATTCTGATTGCAGTACTGTAAACATAAGCATATGCACACAAGTTTATATGCCGTTACGGTCTCTGACTTCAAGGTACTGTTTTCCTCATGCACAGATGTTTGCAGTGTAGGGGGTTGTGTTTGGGAGACTAAAGTAGAAGCAGGAAAAAAAGAAAACCACTTGTGCCAACACATATTTGAGAACTGTGTGATGTATTTAAGAAAAGTATCTCCTTTCCCGTGTTTAATAGATGCGTTAATTACTATTTATCTCACCTGATGATCTCCTGATATGGGAAATTTCTTCATAGATGAAAAATGTGCACGTAAAAAAATGCATTCATCTTCTTAGGCATCATCTGTTCCATTGACAGAAGGCACAGATGTGAAATTTATCTCAATAATTAGATTTATAATTATTGTATCATTCTCAGATTGGTAATTCATTGCTCTTCATGGCATGTGATTTGGAGCGCTACAGGTCGTGCAACAGAAATAGGCTTAATCATTGAGTGGTGATTCTAAGCTTGAGATTTTTCACATTATGCTTATGTGTTTTTATATATTACAAAAAGTGTATGGCAGATAAATTAGCTGCAGGCAGGGAAGAAGAACATTTGTAGATCACTGCAGGAGAATACTGGTCTCTGCGCAGAACAGCAAATGTGGAAGCCTGAAAAGTATCCGTGGTGCGTTTTGTCTGGAAGCTGCTGACTTTGCCATTATCCAGTATGATCGTAGACTTCCTGGACACGCCTACAAAAACAACAGTAGCTCTGATTTTTAATAGGAGACTGGGAAATAAAGGAACAAAGAAGCAGAATCTCAAAATGTTTATATGTGGTACATGCTGTATTTCTGATGCTAATGTCTTCTTTTCTTTCTTTTTTTGTCCACAGTTGTAGAACAAGCAACAGGAAGAGTTTGATGGGCAATGGCCAATCTGCGGCTCTGCCTCGACCTCACTCACCACTCTCAGCTCACGCAGGTGATTTTTGTATCTATGCTACTACTGCTATTACTAAGTTCTTAAAATCTTTATATAAGGAAAGGAAAAAAGACAAATTCCCTATCCCACTACTTTTCTTTCCGCCGTTTGTAAGAACAAAAAGTTGCATATCATTTCATCCAAGTGTCTGTTTTGTTTAGATCCATAAATCCTATGTTATGGTGAGAAGCAGTCCAGAAATACCTAACAGGGATCATGTAGCTATTTTTTATTTCCCTTCCTTGCATTCCGTCGCGATTATGCATTTTCTTTCCCTTTCCCCTTGCCTTCCCTTTCTTAGCCTAGTTCAATGTGACAAGGATGTAGAGTAGCTTGCACACACGTAAAGGTAGTGGAGTTGGTGAATAGGGTTTTGTGTTCTAGTGCTTTTGCTTTCTAGGGTTTGTGGTGTTAGGCACACTGCTGGAAATTTGTGCGCTTCACTTTATATGGCAATAAATTGATGATAATTATGTTTTGCTTCTGAAATACCTGAAGCACTTGAAGATTGAATGAAAGTCCATAAATAAATATTTTATTGATAACGATTGTCTTAATTTTAAAAAGGAACACTTTCAGCATATCAAAACCCATTTTCTCAAATGCTTACTGTCTCTTTGTTTTTTGGGGCATTGGCTTGTAGCTACACACCAAAGTGAAAGCCACACCCCAATACTTGTGTAGGCAATGACACTGAATACTTTGGAGAACTTCTGTCATAGATGCTAGAAGAAAAGGTGCAGAGCTGAAGTTGAATTTTTGAAGTGGAGGGCAAGTTTATTAAGGCATCTTCAGTTTTCTTGTAGAAGCAATAGTATTAGGGAAAATATAGTGGTGATTTTCACTCTGAGCAGCAGGCTGTCACAATCAGAAATCCAGACAACATGGAGATTTGTGAAGAGTTCAAGGCAGCACAGCATTCAGAACAAACGAACAAAGAAAAATATGGTGCAGACTATTTTAAAACTGAGAATTACATGTAGTAATGTTTGGGATCCCTGTCTGGGTCCTCAAAATGCAGGAATTGCGGTTTGGCACAGGGAATCTGTGGTCACCATAGAAAGAGGCTTTAGTTCTGCTGTTCTGACTGAGAAAAGCAATGCACAATGCTTGCTGTGAGAGCTAGTGTGTCTGCTGCAATGAGTGACTGCACCACCTATTTGGAAACTCATGGCTTAGACACACAATGCCTAGAAGACTTCAGAAGTATGGAGTGACCAGCACATGTTACCTGAGACCTGAGTATAAATTGTGTATTTAGTAAATGCCAAAGAGTTCCTGTCTGGCAGTGGACTCTTACTTCTAGCAAGTTGCATGACCTTTTTGTGTCTTTCTCAAACCATAAAATGGGAATAATATTGCTGATTTCACAGCTGTTACCAAGTAGCTCTGGAGGTGCAAAAGTGGTACTATAAAGATTAAGAGGTTAAGTGTAAGCTGTTTTTTCCCTTAAACTCATCAGTATGTACTGTGTATTCAAAAACCTATTGTGGAAGTTTGGCAAGTTCTCCAGTTACCCAGGGTACAGTAGGTTCTCCTAATGCTGATACATTCTCCCAAGGGTATGTATGCCAGACATTTCAGTAGCACTAAAAAAATCTCATATATGATGAAAATTTGCATGTGTATGGCTGTCTCTCTTAGTGGCTTGCCTCTAAGTGTAACTAATTACAGTAAATATTCACACAAGCATTGGCTCCTAGATCAGCTGGTCAGTTTGCCTAGACTAGGCCCCTGAAGAGGCAATTTAAAGTTAAAACATGTTCAGAGTCACCCTTAACAGGCGTTCTGTTTTGTCTAGTGATCAATTAGATACTGCCTGGAACTTGGCAGGCAAAAATTATTTATTCTTTTTTTTATTTGTATTTTGAATCACTCAAAGGCTAACATGGTTTTGTGAAAAAGAGAGGTTTCTTTTGGGGCATCTTCCCTGATAGCATGAGGTGGGAAAATGAAGGATATAACCTGCTGTGGTCTGAGTAATTCCAATAGAAAGATGGATAAATTATGCATGACCCTTGTTGTTCATGCCCTTTTAGAACCATTTTGCCTTCCGGTTTCATACTATTAAAGCTTTTCTGCCAGAACTGTTCCTCTTAGGTTCCTGTATCCCACACTGTACTCCCTAATGTCAACGTACTTTGGCCATCTTACCAGAGATGGTAGGTTTTTATCGCTTTCTTACAGGGTATTCAAGCTGAAGAGAATCAGGATTGTCAGACTCTTCAAAATCCACTCAGGATCAGCTTCTATTAATTATCATCACGATAATCCTCAGTGTTATCCTGGGCCTTTCTTAGTCCTAGTATGATTTTATGTGTAATATTACATAATACCTAGTATGAGAGTAAGTCATAGTAAGATTGTTGGCATTGCTTGGGAATTCAGTGCCTCAGAGGTATCTGAAGTCAGTATTTTCATCCTTCATGAGGATATCCTTGGACCTACAACTGACCTCTGCCCTTCTGTGTTAACCCATTGGTTGCTGGGAGAAAAAGCGAAATACATACTGATTACCTTTGTTTGCATCTCATACCTGAATGAGATTTATTGGGACCACTAGTTTAATCTACCTGTTGGGTTTTTTTTTTCCCCCCAGTACTTCACATCTCTGAGGGCAAAAGAAGTGTTAATGCATCCTCCATGTCAATTGAAGCAAGATGCATGAAGGCATTGTTATGAATCTCAAGGTGGAGCTCTCTTAGTCAGAGGCTGCATTAGCGCTCATGCCAGTAACTGTTGCTTTGCTCAAGAATGTTTCCATCTTTGGTATCTGCAGACAATGATTTTGAGGCCTGGTTGCACCCTTGGGGGCAATGTATCATTACTTCAGGCCTTCTCAGGAGCTCAGGTTGCTGCTAAGTGGTCCCAACAATCTGGATTAGAGTTAGCCAAACCATTGGATGTGAGGAATATTGCTCTATTTTAAAAGAAAAGCTTGAATATAACCATAGTTTTTTGAGGCGCATTTTGTACCCATGTTTTCCTTTGTAGTCCTGGTTTTCTTCCAGGTGTAGTCTGAACTGAAGACACTGGCTGTTCTGTAGTTTAAATAAACATGCTTTGAGAAGGACTAGTGGCCCAAATTTAGTTATGATAATTGCCCCATATGAGAAAGTCATACAGAGGTCTCAGGAAAATTTCTTCCTACTCCCTAGTTTTTATTGTTTGATTTGGAGGTGACAGAGGATCATTCCTACACAAGTGTCTGTTGTTAATCTGTACAGATGCAAGCTAAACTGGGCAAACACTGAATACTTACGTAAAGTTGTTTTAATTGTTAGCCTTACCATCTCAGTCATTCTCACATTCATACGGTGGGATGGGAAGGAGGGACTGATGAGACAGCACCACACTGATAAAGTAAGTACATTTTAGGGGCACAAATAGTGCGCAAGTAGCACCTGTCAAAGAAGGGGTAGATTCATTTGTAGGCAACAGTGACTGTGAAGGCTCATGGGCTAGAGAAAAGTTATTAGAGCAGTAAGTAATCCAAGGCTTGGGAGCATACAAATAAGTATAAGTTCCAAGACTGAGGGTTGAAATGGGGATAGGAGAAAGACAATGTATACAATAGAAGACATTATATATCTCTGCTATATAATTACTAATACAGTACATGTAATGTCCTTTTTCTCTGTGCAGGACCTGCAGAGATAATTTTTGTTGGTGGTAAATCAGATTTTAGTTTGCGTGTGAAGTCTCCCGCTATGCCTTACACATAAAGATGTGAAAGAATGCAAAGATGACAAAGAATAGTATCAGTTTTAACTACATAAAGTCTTTCTTTTGTCATGAAAGTAGAAAACTAATCTATACCATGTTATTTCTTTGGGTTCAAACCTGCGGCATTTTTAGTGTCTTAAGTTAGTTGTTTGGACATCCTTTGCCTTTAGTATCTGAGCTGGAAACCTGCTGAAAGATCCTTTTAATTTTTGCATGAACTGTGGGTTCATTCCGAATTGTGGGAAGCAAGGAATTGCAGCATCAGCTTGGACAGCATCTGGTGCTCTGGTCATTAATGGGCTGTTCCAGCTGACTGGCTCCTGTTGTTTAGGCTAGGTCCTCTGCTCCACCCAGCCTGCAAATTGAATGATTATAATCGCGGCAGGTGAGGGCATTCAGGTGTCCCCACCTCAGTAGTCACAGGAGCTTGTTCCTGTGGGTCACACCAACCCCTAATGATTGATAGTCACATGTGGTGCTGTTTAATTGTATCTGGTGAAGGAATAAGATTTATAGGAGCAATGCTGTAAATCTTACTTGTCTGTATTTTAATAATGTTTCATGTGGTACTGCTAAGACAACAGGTACTAGAACAAGAATTGCAAGTAAAGTAGGAAATAGTTTAAAGGGAAGAGCACAGGGGTTGTGCTGGAATGAGAAATACTATAAAGAGGGAGCAGAAGGTAGAGTCCTCAGGTGTTGGTTTTGTGGCCAAACCTTGTAATTCTTCTCATAAGTGACACTGGCATGAGATTACTGTAGCTGATGAAAATTTGGAAGACATAAAGTATGAAACAGCATTCAGAAACTCTGTTGAAGTGACTGAATGATCTTGAGGACTGAAATAAAAAAATACGAATTTACATAGCAACATGAATTGTGCTGGAGGATCAGTAACAGAAATGTCTACTGGACTCAAATATTGTAAGGAATTTAGGGAAAGACCTGACTGCATTTTTTTGGATCAGATGATATTTGCAAGGATCAGTCTAGTGTAGCTTTAGAAATCAAAACTCTGAAGATATATAAGAAGGAAGTAATTTTCAATTGAATTTGGAAGATTTCGTGCCACTCTACACTATCCTAATTAGGTTTCATCTGGAGTACTGTATGTTTTTATGGTCATACATGTTCAGATAGGATGATGAAGGAGAAAGGCTGGTAGGATAGAATGTGAGAGCATTTTTTGTCAGACTGAAAGACTATTTGCTTGCCTTAGCAACAGGAAGGCTGAAAATCCTGTGTTGCATTTGAATCAGCCTGAGGTGTTTTCTTCATGGAACAGGAAAAGAAGCATGTGCTGGACATACATACCAGAACATGAGTGGTCCTGAAAAAATTTTCACCAATTATGGCATGACCTTTTGTGTTGGATTCAATAAACTTATGAATAGGGCTGAATGATGCAATTGCCTGAAGCAAAATTTAAGGCAAGGAAGTCTTAACCTACACCTGTAAGCCTTTTTCTAGGATGTTTTGGGTCTGCCTTGACCTTTCTCGGCAGACACTGTTAAGAGTACTGACTGCTAATGTTCTGATTTCACCTCATTAGGGCTTACTGCTTGCAGTAGATTATTTTGTTTTAAAAACATACTTTAGCTAGCTACGTTGAAGTGTAGTAATGAAGAAGGCTGTTCACCATGTGTTTTTGTTTGTCTTTGAATCACACTGGGTTCATTTGTGTGTGTGTATCAAATTTAGAGTTAGTATCCCTGCATTTCTAACTGCAGGTTAAAAATCATTTTAGGTTTTGTCCAAGATACACAAAAATGAGTACTGACTTACTACAGTGTATTTGAAGCAAAGAAGGATCCTTCTCATATGCTGCCTCTTTGCTGTTTTGCTTTAGGTGCAGTCTGGGTTGACAGGAATTTGAGGAAAGGAGGACTAGGTTTCTAAATGAATGAAGCCTTCGAAATGAATTTCACCTCTCATGGTGAAATATGGGAGTGCTGAAAGCTAAAGATTAAAGCAGGTTTCTGAATATTTTTTTTTAAAAGAAAAAGGATAATTACAGGAAGGAAAATAATGCAGTATTTAATTTTTTCTGACTGTTGTCACGTGTACAATAACAGAGATGGTTTTGCCAAGTAAGAGGTTACTTAGTCTTGCTTTTGGGTAAAATAAAACTGTTACAGCGATTTCAGAGCATTTTTTACTAGTTCAGAGCAGGAGAGGAAATTGTCAGTGGTAAGTTACATGCAGATAAAACTGTTCTAAATTAAATCCAGTTAAAGCATAGCACTGACAGTATTTTAAGTAGTGGTCAGAACACACAAAGCATCCTGGTAAATGGATTTAAGGAGCGTGCAAACCTTCCTTGCTGTTCTGGGCAAAGTTGTTTGCTGTTGTGAAGCATAATTAATCCAGGTTTTGGGATCCTCACCTGTGAGTGGATCTCAGTGGAAAGTGCCTACAGAGGTAGTCAAAGTGATTCTGCTACCCGGCTGTGTTCTGATGGCTGGCAGAGTTTGTTATCATATGGAAGTCAGGCCTTCTAACTGTTGATGGATGGCTCCTCGTTCATTTAGCAGCATGGGTTCACTGTGAACTAAATTGACACAGCAGAACCTGTGACCCATTGTTACATTGTATTACTGTGGTGCTGGTGTACTACATTAATTTTAAAAGACTTTCAAATAATGACTTAATTAATCAGGCTGGGTTTGTCTTTGATCCATTAGGAATTTTGGATAGCAATTATTAATCGGTTATTCCCTCAGTACTAACAAAGTCATTGTATCTGAAACTATTTTGTAAGTAGACATTAATAGTACATGACTGTGGCATGCTTTTTTAAAAGATTTTAAATATCTTACCTCTGTGGCAAAGGCACAGGACTTGTTGACCCTATGTACAAAGCAATCACAATTGAAATGGTCTCCGTTCAGTTTTCTTAACAATAGCTGTTCGAAAAATGAGCTTCCCTGACTGATGTCATGAGGTGGAGAATTGTTTTGGTATGTTGATTGCCTGTTCATTGTGTCTCCCAGAGGATGCTGGAGGTAATTACTTACCTAATGCCTGGCCACAAGTCAGGTTTACTTTAACAGGTCAGAAACATCGACAGCTATCTCAGCAGCACAGAGATATAACCTAGGACTAAAACATACAACAGCCAGCAGATCCCAAATAACAGTGGGATTTGACTAATAAGCAAGCAGTGTACATATGGGCAGAGAATTAACTGGCTCTGGTTTTTGTTTGAAAGTCTCCCAGGTATTGACTTGCAGATGGGTAGATGGATGCTGTGATGGATGAAGGTCATGTATACGACTCTGTTTTTAACCTGTCTTCCTTTTCTGGAACACTGTACCTTAGAACCATAATAGCACTAGCTGTTTCTACAGTCATTTAGGGTTTGGATTTCCTTTCTCTGTTTCCAGGCTTCAGTTCTTAGACTTCTAGATAAACCTGCAGGATTTAGTATCCAGGCATTATGTCTATGCTTTACCAGTTCTGTTACTTTAAAAGCTGATTTGGAAATAGTGCTTGCAAATTGATTTTCCTAATAACAGGATCTGATGCTCTTCCGGAGTAAGACTTATGTCTTCTTCAGGTTTTGCCTGTAAGGAAGTGATCTATGTTGATTCTAGTCAGGTAGTTTGCACCATTGTGTTTCCTCAAAACCACTGCAATAGCTATAAAATCACTGCATTCTTCCACCATGTTGTTTGGCTTGTATGTGAAGTTTGCACATATGTTCTGATGGACAGTTAGTCATGTCCTTGATTTCTGTTAAATATGTGTATATATCCATATACAACTTTGAAATGGCAAGCAGAGGAAAGGAGTTTGTTTATAAACCCCCATATGCTGGTTTGTCAAATTATTTCCTGTCAGAAGCTGTTTACATCTCACCATGTTAAGCCTAATTCCTGTATTTTTGCCAGAGTTTAAGGTAGATAAGAGGGGAAAAAAGCTAAGTCTGTGACACACTCCAAGTTACAGCTGTTTGGTTTGGTTTTTTTTTTCTAGTGCAGTAGCTAAAGGTTGTGACCATGTTTTTATCTGCACAGTATTGCATTTTTTTTTATATTCTTTTTAATTACTTTATTTTTTTAGCTTATCTTTTGTAAATAAGCTCTGGTAGCAGAAAAAGAAATCCAGTTAGCTGTTAAATTGAACAAACTGTTGCTCTCATAATTTGGTGTTTGCAGCTAAGGCAGAGCAAGAATAAATAGTGTGGGTCCCCAAATAAAGATGCACATGTGTGGCTTCAAATTCTCTCTGCTTCTCCCCCTTGCACCTCCCCAAGCCATCTTAAAATTCTTGAGCCCCTCAGAAGTGCTGAAGGGTAATGTAGAAATCGGGGTCTTGAGAAGGAGGAGGAGGGCATGTCAGAAGAATATAGTTCAGCCATGATAAATGAACAAAAAGAAGTTGGAGGTACTGGCCATCGAAACTGGAATCCTTGTCTCCTGAGGCCATAAGAAGAGCAGCGGCAAAGATGTGATTTAAGTACAGCTCAAAAAGCATCTTGCATCAGCTTCTAGTCAAAAGAATGTGGTGGTGGTAGTCTTCCCTGCATTCTCTACCTTAATGGCTATGTGATTATGCTTTTTTGGGTGGACTCAGTAGGGTCTGTTAAGGCCATTGCTATTATAAGTGCAATGCTAATTCAAAAATCTGAGCAGAAATCAAGGCCACTTGACAGTCTGCTAAGGACTCTGTTGTACTGCTATTTTCACATGTACTTAGCAATTTTCAAACATTAAATGTTGTTTCTAACTGAGTATGTAACAGCTTTATTTATCTGTTGCTTAATGTTATAAAATGCTACCAAAAAATGTTTCTTCTAACCTATTGTTGTTTCACTCTGTTCCCTGTTTAAGGAAAGACTGAGTTTTAGCTGTATGTCAGTGCTGCTTTAAACTGAATCCTTTTAGCTTTCTGTGTTTTGGTTTTCCCCAGGGATCATCTTTATTTTTCAGGTATGTGTCTCCTCTAGTTGTAGGTGCTGAGGGGCAGAGGTGGCAGGAGCAGCTCTCAGCAGCTGTTTGTTCTTTCTGCACTTATGCTGGGCAGCAGGAGATCGGGTGCTTTAATGTGAAGAAGTAACAGACCCTTAAGTTGCAACCTGTTCACAATGTGCAGTTGCTTTGTCTCATCACAGTTGGTGGTCGTGTTTCCATGCCTAGGTTTAACAGAACAAAAGGGGGAAGAAAAAAATCATTCAGTGTGTTTTGTTTGCTTGTTTTGGAGCTAAGAAAAAACAAGTAATGAAAAAATCACAATAAAGCTCAGGTGGAAATGCTGCAGAGACTTTGTGTAAGGGCTAACTCACACTGATCATGATTTTTTTATCTTTCAGATGTTTTGTGTGATGTAAAAGAAACTCGTTTCTTTCTAGCTAATACACTGTGGTTTTTTTTAAGGTTCTATTCTCAAATAAATTTGAGGATTCTCAAAGAGCTAAATATGAGTTACAAAAATCCAGTAACTAAAAATCAAATGAAATGCTAGTAAAATAAGATTCAGAGTTTATTTTCTCAGAGGCTGTGAGAGAAGACATTCTGAAATCAGTTTCTAACATGCCTGGATATGTTTGGATTAGTATGTCTGAATGGTTTTTAGCATTTCAATTTTTTCTTCTTTCTTTGGCTTGATTTTCTTTTTAATTTTTTCATCCCGCTTTATAATTATTTCTCTGTGTATCCCCCCAGCAGGAAACAGCCCTCAAGATAGCCCTAGGAATTTCTCTCCCAGTGCCTCAGCCCACTTTTCTTTTGCACGAAGGTAAGAGGTGGTTTGTAGTATGCAGCATGTATTTTGCATAAAGGAAATGGTGTTGGACACAGACATTAAAGGATGATTGCAAATACATCTGTCAAGTCTATCACTTAGAATGACAAGTGTTACCTCACTTGTATAAACTCTCCTAAACCTCAGCTGCGATGAAGTTGTACTGGATGATTGATACAATGCAGTGGTACCTTTTTGAATAAAACGCCAAAAAAATAAAAATAATGACTTAGTTGTAGTGGATCCAGTTTAGACACTGTCTCCTCATCCACTGAGAATTGGGAAAATTCTAAGCTATATTTCTCCCCCCCACGCCCCCAAAAATTTTTTTTTTTTTCTTAACAATGTAACTGCATCACTTATAAGAGCACTTTTATAGAAGTCCTGAGTTCAGGGCCTGATTTTACTGGCAGCAGCTGGTAAGCTCACCGCACCTTTAATACCTGACCTTGACCTGTTCCACAGTCTGTACTACAGTCAGCGCTTCATAAGAGTGTTGTGAGGATTAATTGATGCTAGTAGAATTTTTGAAGATCTAAAGTGAATGTGGAGTGATCTACAAAGTAAATTATTATTAAATGAACCGTAACTGGAGTTGATAGCATGTCATTGGAGACTGCCTGTTCCTACCATTGTGGTTCCCTATCACTTAACACCTTGTCAGCCTATCTCAGATAATATTGTCATTAACTAAGCCTGGGAGGGTAGGCAGTTAGGAATATGTGCGGAAAAAATGAAATTGAAATGCTTTGGCTTTCTTTGTCATTAGTGCCAGCCATGTATCTGTTGCATTTTCAATGGGAGTGGTCTGTTCAATAAAAGTAGCACACACCAGCTCTCAAAAGTAAGTGCAAGGAAACGGTTTAACTCCTATTAAATGCTGCAAAGGAGAGGAGACTTTACTTGTGTAATCCTTTCATCCAGATCTAATTCATCTGTGACAGTAGATCTTGTCAATCTTCATAATAGCATATGATGTAACTTCTTTTATCAACACCTTAGAATATTTCTTTTGAATCTACTTCTTTCTGATAACATCTTTTTTAAAAAAGTCAAGTTATTTCTTCGTAGACTACATTTGTTTGTGAGCATATTTTTAGAAAGATTCATTAAATACAGAAATAACTTATAATAGAAAAAACAGATGTGAAAGGCCAGACATTACTTAGAAATACAGTAGGCAGGAAGTAGTCTTCCTTTCCCACAAGTAATCAACAGAAAGTTTAAATCATGTTTTTGCAAACCTTAAAATTCAGGAGGAAAAGGTTAATTTCTTTACCAGTGTATCATTTGGATTTTGACCATTTTTAGAGCCTGTAATGCTTGATGACACTTAGTTTTAAAACGGCATTAATGTAAAAATTTCTTATGAGTTTGGTATGTGTGTTGTGGGTGTCTTCATATAACCTGTCATAGGATTCATCTTGGTAATAAAATTACCTGTGGTTAGTCAGAGCAGTTTTCAGACTTCTGACTTTATGCCTTTTCTGTTATATTTTGTAAATTTAATGACAATGCAGACGAAGGGAAGAACAGTGTGTGTGTATGATAGAGCAGGTTGAAGAAACATGGTGTCAAAGCTATATGGATATTTCTTTTCCATCCACTGCCCCCCACTCAGTGAGAATACCAAAAAACTGGGAAGGTGTGAAGAAAGGAGGGAAAGGCAAAGAAATGGCTTGGAAGCCTCATGTGGGTAAGTGGGGCTTCCCAGCACAGTTGTTTCTCATGGGCTGCTGGCTGTGCCAGGCAGCGATGGCAGGAAAGGGAGCTGCAGTGGGTAGGTGGGCTCTCTGCCAGTGGCTGGAGGCAGCCTTCCCCAGCCCCTCTGCAGCAAGCAGGAGTGTCAGCTTCCTGTGCCCATATCTGACAGATATATACCATATATGACAGATAAATACTATGTCAGATAAATATCTGACAGATAAATACCATGAAATAGCCTGTGCCTCTGGTAGCCACCACTTAGGCCTCTTCTGCTGGTCTGTATACATCCGACATCTGAAAGTCCATGGGTAGGTCACGGATCATGCTTTCCAGACCTGCTGCAAAGTGGGTAGGACCACATGGTAGGGCAGGGATAAGTAGTGTATGAGGGGAAAATGCTGTAGGGGCTAGCTACCGTTTTTTCCTTTCTTCCCTTATGGATGCCACTTATTCTCCCATCTTTGCTTCCCAGGTAACTTCCCATGTTATCCCCTCCCTATCCTTGATGGTCCTTCTGTGTGAGAATTGCTGTGTGATGCAGGAAACCTGTTCAATATGAGTTACTCTGGAAGGAAGTACTTTATCTCACAGCTGTAGAATATGTGGGTCTTGCCTGTATATAAATACCTTCCAAGTTCTTGTTCTCTCAGCTCTGAATGCAATTAGCTTGTGCAGCTGAGTTAAAACGAAAACTCCTTTTGGACTTGTCCATTCATCTGGAAGTAGGTGATGCATACCTGTGGGAAGGAGAGAAGGGAGGGGACTTAATGAATTAAAAGCAAAATTATGGAGGAGGAAGAAGTTTTTTTCCGTAGTTCAGTCCTTGATAAAGTCAGCAGCCCCTCTAGCACATGTTCTCCTTATATTTTAACTAATTATGTACGGTAGGGTTTTTTTTTTTGCTCACTCTGTATGTATTCAAAGCTCCAGAGACTTGAGTTGTAGCATGTGGACGGATATAGAATCATAGAATAGTTAGGGTTGGAAAGGACCTTAAGATCATCTAATTCCAACCCCCTTGCCATGGGCAGGGGCACCTCACACTAAACCATGCCACCCAAGGCTCTGTCCAACCTGGCCTTGAACACCACCAGCGAAGGAGCGTTCACAACTTCCCTGGGCAACCCATTCCACTGCCTCACCACCCTTACAGTAAAGAATTTCTTCCTCATATCCAGTCTGAATTTCCCCTGTTTAAGTTTGACCCCGTTACCCCTTGTCCTATCACCGCTGTCCCTAACGAAGAGTCCCTCCCCAGCATCCCTATAGGCCCCCTTCAGATACTGGTAGGCTGCAATGAGGTCTCCACGCAGCCTTCTCTTCTCCAGGCTGAACAGCCCCAACTTTCTCAGCCTACGGGAGGTGCTCCAGTCCCCTGATCATCGTTGTGGCCCTCCTTTGGATTTGTTCCAGCAGTTCTGTGGGAGTAGGAGATAAAGCATTACAGTGGATAAAAGCAAGGGGTTTTTTAGACAGTTAGCTTGACAGGTAAGTGAGATGCATCAAGAGGTTTAAGATTTCTTACTTGGTGTGACTTCAGTTTCTCCTTTATGGAATTACACTTTTTGTGTAAATCAGACTTGAGAGTTTATCTTTGTACTGATTGTAAAACACAGCTTTAATTCTCCTGTTTTTCTTTTCCCCACTATCTTACTTGATACAATTGTACTCCAGTCATGGGCACCGAAATGACAGGTAAATGGTAAATGTTACCCCTTCAAAAATCCAAACACAACTCCCATGGTTGTTATTTGATTTGTCACTCTGAATGTTCAAGTTCTGTGTTGTTCACCTCAAGTGGTGAAAAACAGAAACTGAATTTGGTCATGATTTTTTTTTTTTTTTAGTTCTGGGTGAGCATAATTTTTTATGCAAAATTATTTTTTCCTGGTTTACATACCTAACTTCTAACAAGTTTGCTTTTATCTCATTATTCTTTGCAGTTGTTTGACATTATCCTACTAGCTTGATGGTATCCTGTACTGATGTCACTTAACCATGATACCCTGTGTATCAAGCAGGCTGTGGTGGTTATTCTGTTTTTCAGAGCATTGTGGTTTGCTTTTGTTCACAAGTTTTTAATTTGCTTCTCATTAATTTTCTTTGATGGACCTGGGAGTTGCGAATATTCTCTGTGGTCCATTTGTGTGTATTTAGTGAGACACCGATTCTGTAGAACTGTTCTCTGTGTCCATTTCTGTGTGTTCAATGAGATAACATATTCTGTGGAGCTTTTCATCCACTTTCTGGTTGTTTCATCTTGTAGATCTTTAACTAGAAAAAAAATGTGTAAGCCCGGGTCATGCTTGCTGAGTGTTTATTGTGGTGCTCTGTGAAAGTTTTTATTTTTTAAAAGAACCTGTTTCTGTCATGCCTTTGGATTGCAGTTTTACACAGCAATACTTCCGTAGATGTTTCTGTGTTAGGATACTTCAGCGTTCATTTGACTAACCTCTGTTTCACAACAGGACTGATGGGCGCCGCTGGTCTTTGGCTTCTCTCCCTTCTTCTGGATATGGTACAAATACACCCAGCTCAACTGTTTCTGTAAGTATCCACTTTGTGTGCTGGTACATTTCTAATACATGCCAAATCATCTCAAATTGCTTCTCTTAATAGGAGGCAATGTGGTCTTTGTTGCTGTGGGTAGACTTTCAAATAGTATGGGATACAAAACTGCTTCCCTGCAATGCAAGAAAAATTCAGGCAATGTGTGATTTTGTTGGAGAGATTTTCTGTCAGTGAGTAGTGTTTAACTGCCCCCTCTTGATCTGTGGAGCAGTAGGAAGGGAGACCTACTGCCTTATTTTTAACCACATAGTAGTTAGATACCAAGTTTTAAGTGAGGCTGCCTTGATAAGAAAGAGAAATCTCTCTATGGCATGATTCATCTATCCTAGGTCAGACTGCTCTGTTAAGATGGCATGAATCATGCATTTGCCTTTTTTCTTTGGCAAAAATGAGATCTTAGTCCATGATTACAGGTTAGATATTTAGCATTTTAGATAGCTATAATTAGAATAGAATAAACTTTGGGACATATAATTGGATAAATGTAAGTCTTGATATTTTTTGCATGTTAGAGCTATCCTTTTGATGTGATGTTGTATCAGCCTCCCTGCCAGGCATGTGCTATCTGACTCATGATGTGAACCATCGCAATGCATGAGATTCTTCTTCAATACTTAGGAGCTAGGCAGTGGGAGTAGTACACATTCGTACTTCTACACAGTACTGGCTCATGTCACAACCTGGAGCTTAACTGTCTGTTGTGACATTCATACAAGGAGAACTGGGAAAGTGATGCTGTGGAGAAAGCCTGCTTTGGAAATAGTAAATAGTTGGCATTTTGGCAGTTACATTACATCTTCTGCAGTAAAGGGCTTGGTCCCTGTAGATCCAACTATAACTCTTCAAAAATTGTTTTGTATCTTTAGCCTTGTTTTTTTACCTTTTATAGTAAAAATGGTTTATGTTTTTCTTTTTTACCTTTTATACATTTTACCAAACACCTGATACCTGATTTTTTGTAAATGTTTCTTTTACAGTTTAAGTAAACTTCATCTTTTCCTAGGTGTGTTTCTTTTGTGAAATAGTTGAGTTCTATATCTTACATGTTGATGGCATCTGACCATTTTATGTTATAAACAACTCTTATTTTATTTTTGTCCACAAAAGCTTCTGGAGAGTTAATTCCTGCTTCAAACCGTGTTTAAGGATTTCATGGCTCTTAAGAACTGTTCCTCAGCCACACTTGATTTTTGACCTCTGCTTTCCTTCCTGTGTAGATCTTACTTTTTCCAAACAAATTGCTTGGTTTCACATTAATTCCCTAGCCACTCCCATAGTGCGTGTCTGTACACTTCTCGTTGGAACTAGACTTAATATGCTGTGCTCTTCACTTTAAAATATATTGACGTAAAGAAGGCTATGTCAGATAAGGAGTAAGTGCTGTAGCAACCCCATCGTTGCAATGAACATGTTTGTGCTAGAAAGGAAATGGAAAGCTGTGTCAGAAACATATCAAAACACAGTTTTAATTTTCAGTCTGTGCTCATGTGCTTTTTCTTTGACATCTTCAATTTTAAAATGGTAATTCTAGTTCATATACAACATTCTCACTTAAGTTTACTATCTAGTGTATGCATCCTGGAATGTGGATCAGTTTTACATTGGTTTTGCATCTTACAAAAAAAATACAGCACTGCCATTTATGGACTTAGATACCTTAACTTCATAATAGACAGTTGTTGAGTTCTCCCTTGATATTTTGTGACTAGACCACATTTTATAAATATTAAAATAGATGTCTTCCCCAGCATTGAACAAACAGCTTTTGACTTGTGGAAAGAAATTTGTTTTTCCAATAAATAAGTTTGAATTTTATTGAAGAAACCATCAGTAGGGAATTTATGCCATGCATTTCTTATGGTTAGTTTGTTGTGAGGTTTTTTCACACCACCACCCTCCCCTCCACCAAGAGTCCTCTACTGCTGATGAGCCATGCAAGAACACTAGGACAGCCTCTGAATTTTAAATCTAGCCACTATTTCTTTGCTTCTTAGAGATGTTTTTCACTTTCTTCTGGATGATATACATAAAAAAAAAAAAAAAAAGAAAAGACTGGAAGTGTGCCACTGTAACTGTTCTCATGTGCTTTTTCAGAATCAAAAGTATATGATTCAAAAGTATATAATGAAGCAGCCAGCAGTGTGCAGCCTCTTCCTCCACGTTCTTAGAAATGCTTAGAGGTAATGAGGGACCACTTCACACACTGTAGCCTAAACGTACATACAGAATGATCTGTTTCAGTGCTGGATAAATAGGGTTCATGTTAATCCGTAGATGTATCAACTGGAGACCAGAAACAGTTTTTGCACATCACAGTGCAGCGCAACTTTTATCTTTAAAAGTAACTGAAAGTCAAAGCAGTGGCAGAAGGGTCTGAGGTAATCACGATTATGCTTAGTGGTTCACCGTTTCTTGTTAGCCTGTGGGGTTTTGTGTTTTTGTAATACTGGAAGTGGAGAGATTGATGGAATTCCCAATTTAATGGAAGTGCATGGGTTTGGAAGTGGTGCCAGTACCACATATACCAGTTTTGTGCTGCAGGAGGGCCAGGAGACCTCCTTGGATGGAAAAGGACTTGCTGAGGTAAATTCAAAGGAAAAAACAGGCTTATAAAAGGTGGAAGCAAGGACAGGCGGCCTGGGAAGAATACAGGGATGTTGTCCAGGAGGCTAGGGACCAGGTTAGGAAAGCTATAGCCCACTTAGAATTAAACTTGGCTAGGGATGTGAAAGATAACAGGAAGGGATTCTATAGGTAAATAGTGAATAAAAAACAGACGAGGGACACCGTAGGCCCTCTCCGGAAGCTATTAGGAGAACTGGCTGCCCTGGATTACGAAGGCTGAGGTTCTTAATGACTTCTTTGCCTCGGTCTTCACCAGCAAATGCTCTGACCACACCACCCAAGTGTTGGAAGGAAGACGCAGGGACTGTGAGAATGAAGACCCTGGGCCTGCTGTAGGAGAGGGTCTGGTTCGAGACCATCTCAGGAACCTGAATGTATACAAGTCCATGGGACCTGATGAAATGCATCCACGGGTCCTGAAGGAGCTGGCAAATGAAGTTGCTAAACCACTGTCCATCATATTTGAAAAATCATGGCAGTCAGGTGAAGTTCCCGATGACTGCAAAAGGGGAAATATAACCCCCGTTTTCAAGAGGGGGAAAATGGATGAGCGAGGGAACTACAGACCAGTCAGCCTCACCTCTGTGCCTGGCAATATCTTGGAGTGGATTCTCCTGGAAGGCATGCTGAGGCACATGAAAAACAACAAGGTGGTTGGTGACAGCCAGCATGGCTTCACTAAGGGCAAATCCTACCTGACCAATCTGGTGGCTTTCTATGATGGGGCTATGGAACTGAGGAAGAGGGGTAGAGCAGTTGATGTCATCTACCTGGACTTGTGCAAAGCGTTTGACACTGTCTCACATGACATCCTTGTCTCTAAGTTGGAGAGACATCAATTTGATAGGTGGACCACTCAGTGGATAAAGAACTGGCTGGATGGCCACATGCAAAGAGTTGTGGTCAATGGCTCAATGTCCAGCCAGAGACCAGTAACGAGTGGTGTCCCTCAGGGATCAGTGTTGGGACTGGTCTTGTTCAACATCTTTGTCAGTGACATGGACAGTGGGATTGAGTGTGCCCTCAGCAACTTTGCTGATGACACCAAGCTGTGTGGTTCGGTTGGTCCGCCGGAGGGAAGGAATGCCATCCAGAGGGACCTTGACATGCTTGTGAGGTGGGCTGATGCCAACCTGATGAAGTTTAACCATGACAAGTGCAAGGTCCTACACCTGGGTAGAAGCAATCCCAGGCACAGCTACAGGTTGGGCAGGGAAGAGATTGAGAGCAGCCCTGCACAGAAGAACTTGGGGGTGTTGGTTGCGAAAATGAACATGAGCTGGCTTCAGTGTGCACTTGCATTCCAGAAAGCCAAGCGTATCCTGGGCTGCATCAAGAGGAGCGTGACCAGCAGGTTGAGGGAGGTGATGCTGCCCCTCTACTCTGCTCTCCTGAGACCTCACTTGGAGTATTGTGTGCAGTTCTGGTGTCCTAACGTAAAAAAGACATGGAACTGTTGGAACAAGTCCAGAGGAGGGCCATGAGGATGATCAGGGGACTGGAGCACCTCCCGTATGAAGATAGGCTGAGAAGGTTGGGGCTGTTCATCCTGGAGAAGAGAAGGCTGCATGGAGACCTCATAGCAGCCTTCCAGGATCTGAAGGGGGCCTATAGGGATGCTGGGGAGGGACTCTTCATGAGGGACTGTAGTGAGAGGGCAAGGGTAACGGGTTCAAACTTAAAGAGGGGAAGTTTAGATTGGATATGAGGAAGAAATTCTTTACTGTAAGGGTGGTGAGGCAGTGGAATGGTTTGCCCAGGGAAGTTGTGAATGCTCCATCCCTGGCAGTGTTGAAGGCTGGGTTGGACATAGCCGTGGGTGACATGGTTTAATGGGAGATGTCCCTGCTCATGGCAGGGGTGTTGGAACTAGATGATCTTAAGGTCCTTTCCAACTCTTAAGTATTCTGTGATTTTGTGATTCTATAATTTGCATTTGTGCTGATGTTAGATGTCATCTAAACTTGCAGAAAATTAAGATTTTTGAAATGGAGTGGCTCTTTCTTTTGGGGCTGAATTATTTTGTTTATACTTACTCTATATTTAGCTGTTCAAGTTGAGACTAATTATTTATTTTCTTCTTTAAATTGGTAGTCTGGCATGGGAAACAGTCCCTGTGATTTTTGAATTGTAAGGCTTTATTCATAAGCACTGAATATGATCTTGAAAATGTTTTTTTGCTCCCGTAACAGCTTATGTTCTGTTCTGCTCTTCTAGTCATCCTGCTCATCTCAAGAGAAGCTACACCAGTTACCATACCAACCGACACCTGATGAACTACATTTTCTGTCTAAACATTTCTGTACCACTGAGAGCATTGCCAGCGACAACAGGTGCAGGACCACTGCAATGCGCCCACGGTCCCGAAGTCTCAGGTGAGGTTTTTCTACCTGGAAATAAGGATTGGATCTAAATAAATATATTCTGGAGCATCATAGTTTTACACATTGGGGATGTTCACTGTTTGTTAAACTGCCAAAGTATAATAGAGGAAGTATGCATCTGAGGCTGAATTATGAATAGTTCTTTTAGATTCTTGCTTCTGGATTTAATCATGGGTTTACTTCAGTGGTAGTAAGCCACTTAATGTTGTAAACTAGGTCTTAATAGAAGGCATCTAACCCTCATGAACTCTTAATGAGCTTGTCATTACTGATCTTACAGTAGCACTGGTTCTCTTCCAGAATAAATTCTTTATTTGCAAAACAAGTTCAACATGTATTATATCCTGGAACTATCTAGAAAGAAACGTCATAAAGAGCCCCTACCCTCTCTTCAGTGGCTTTGCCTGTAGATGTCTGTAACAGAGTGTCCCTGTCAGTTAAGGGACCCACCATGGTGATATCTTCAGCTTTCGTTTTTGCCTTTTTAGAAAGCCAAAAGCCAATTATAGAATCATAGACTTCCCTTCATTTGGATTGGAAGGGATGTTAAAGATCATCTCGGTCCAGCCTCTCTGACATGGGCAGGGACACCTTCCACTAGACCAGGTTGATAAAAGCCCTGTCAAGTCTGGCCTTGAACACTTCCAGCGATGGGGTGTTCACGACTCCTCCAGTCAACCTGTTCCAGTGCCTCACCACCCTCACAGTAAAAGATTACTTCTTAATGCCTAAATTAAATCTACCCTATTTCAGCTTAAAGCCAGTCCCCCTCATCTTGTCCCTACAGGCCCTTATAAAATGTCCCTCTCCAGATTTCTTGTAGGTTCCCTTTAGGTACTAGAAGACTGGTATGAGACCTCCTCAGAGTCTTCCCTTCTCTGGGCTGAATAAGCCCAACTCTTTAAGCCTGTCTTCATAGGAGAGGTTCTCCAGTCCTCTGAGCATCTTTGTAGCCTCCTCACTTGCTCCAACAGCTCCACATCCTTTTTATGCTGGGGTCCCAAGAGCTGAACACAGCTGATGCGGTCTCATGAGAGTGGAGTAGAGGGAGAGAATCATAGAATCATAGAACAGTTAGGGTTGGAAAGGACCTTAAGACCATCTAATTCCAACCCCCCTGCCATGGGCAGGGGTACCTCACACTAAGCCATGCCACCCAAGGCT
Organism: Myiopsitta monachus; assembly: GCA_017639245.1. NCBI lineage: Eukaryota > Metazoa > Chordata > Aves > Psittaciformes > Psittacidae > Myiopsitta > Myiopsitta monachus. Next base: position 23,225,778 of record CM029941.1, read on the forward strand.
CTGTCCAACCCAGCCTTGAACATTGCTAGCGATGGAGCATTCACAACTTCCCTGGGCAGGTACTCATCAACTGTTCTACCCCTGTCCCATCAGTTCCGTAGCCCCATCATAGAAGGCCACCAGATTGGTCAGGCAGGATTTGCCCTTAGTGAAGCCATGCTGGCTGTCCCAACCACCTTGTTGTTTTTCATGTGCCTCAGCATGCCTTCCAGGAGAATCCACTCCAAGATATTGCCAGGCACAGAGGTGAGGCTGACTGGTCTGTAGTTCCCTCGCTCATCCATTTTCCCCTTCTTGAATATGGGGGTTATATTTCCCTTTTTCCAGTCATCGGGAACTTCACCTGACTGCCATGATTTTTCAAATATGATGGACAGTGGCTTAGCAACTTCATTTGCCAGCTCCTTCAGGACCCGTGGATAGATTTCATCAGGTCCCATGGACTTGTATCAACTCCCTGAACCTACTGGTCATGCTCCTTTTGATGCAGTCCAGTGCATGGTTGGCTTTTTGGGCTGCAAGCACACACTGCTAGGTCATTTTGAGCTTCTCGACCAACAAACACCCCCAAGTCCTTCTCCTCAGGGCTGATCTCAGTCCAGTCTCTGCCCAGCCTGTAGCTGTGCCTGAGATTGCCCTGACCCAGGTACAGGACCTTGCTCTTAGTCTTTATGAGGTTGGTGTTGGCTGCCTTTCAAGTGTGTCTAAGCCCCTCTGGATGGCATCTCTTCCCTCCAACGTATCAACCGAACCATACAGTTTGGTGTTACCGGGAAACTTGCCGAAGGTGCGCTTAATCCCACTGCTTGTGTCACTGACAAAGATGTTATATAGTGCCAGTCCCAATGCTGACCCCTGAGGGGCACCACTTGTTGCCAATCTCCAATTGGACATTGGGCTGCTGACCGCAACTCTTTGCATGCAGCCATCCTTACAGTTCTTTATACAGCACATGGTCCATCCCGTCAGATCCATGTCTCTCCAGTTTAGAGACAAGGATGTCATATGGGGCAGCATCAAATGCCTTGCAGAAGTCCAGGTATATGACATCAGTTGCTCTTCCCTTATTCACCAACCCTGTACCCTGGCCACCAAATTTGTCAGGCATGAATTGCCCTTAGTGAAGCAATGTTGGCTGTCACCAGTCACCTCCCTGTTTTCCATGTGCAGTAGTATAGTTTCCAGGAGGATCAAGTCCATGATCTTGCCAGGCACGCAAGTGACTCTGACTAGCCTATAGTTCCCTGGGTCTTCCTTTTATCCCATAAGTTCCCACTGGGAACTTCACTGGACTGCCATAACTTCTCAGAGATGATGGATCATGGCTGAGCCACTTCACCCACCGGTTCCCTCAGGACCCCTGGATGCCTGTTTTCAGTTCTCATGGAGTTGTGCCCCTTTAGGTTCCTTAGATGTTCTTGAGCCTGATCCTCTACAGCAGGCAGTTCTTCATTCCCCTAGTCTCCATCTTCTTCTACGGGAAGCGTGACTGGAGCTCTTGTCAGTGAAGCCTGGGGCAAAAAAGTTGTTGAATACCTCGGCCGTCTCCATGTTCTGGGTGACCATGTTTCCCATTCCCTTCCAGAGGAGGGCCCATATTTTCCCTCATCTTCCTTTTATCACTGGCTTACCTATGGAAGCTTTTCTTGTTGCCCTTGACATTCCTGACTAGATTATTTTATCAGGGCTTTAGCTTTCCTAACCTGATCCCTGGCTGCTTGGGCAATTTGTGTATATACCTCCAAGACTATCTGCTTACACCCTCTTTAGGCTTTCATTTTGTGTCTGAGTTTGTCCAGGAGCTCTTGTTCATCCACCCAGGCCTCTTGCTGGTTTTGCTTGACTTCCTCTTTGTCGGGATGCATCACCACTGAGCTTGTAGGAGGTAATCCTTAAATATTATTCAGCTTGCTTGGGCCCCTCTTCCCTCCAGGGCTTCATCCCATGGTACCCCACCAAGCAGGTTCCTGAAGAGGCCAAAGTCCACTCTCCTGAGATCCAGGGTAGCGAGTTTGCTGTGCGCCCTCCTCTCTACTCTCAGAATCTTGAACCCCACCATTTCACGGTCACTGCAGCCAAGGCTTCCCTCCAGCTTCACATTCCCCACTGTGTTGGTGAGAGCAAGGTCCAGCACAGCCTCCTTCGTCGTAGCTTCCTCTGTCACTTGGAGAAGGCAGTTATCATCAACACATTCCAGGAACCGCCTGGATTGCTTATGCCCTGCTGTGTTGTCCCTCCAATAGATGCTGGGGTGGTTGAAGTCCCCTGTGAGAACCAGGATTTGTGAATGTGAGGCTGCACCTATCTGTCTATAGAGGGCCTCATTCACTCAATCTTCCTGGTTGGGTGGCCTGTCGCAGGCCGCATTGTAAAGTTCTCTGTCCCTGTCCTCCCTTTAATCCTGACCCATAAGCTCTTGGTCAGCTTCTCATCCATTTCCAATTGGAACTCTGCACACTCCAGCTGGTCGTTGACAAAGAGGGTGGCACCCTTTTGTCATATCCTCAACCTGTCCTTCCTAAAGAGCCTATATCATTCCATTCCAGCGCTCCACAGGAGCCATCCCACTGTGTCTCCATGATGCTAATAAACCCTGCAGGCGTGTGAGCGTTTCCAGCTCCACTTGTTACTCCCCATGCTGCATGCATTGGCATGGAGGCATTTAAGTTGGGCTCTCTATGAAGCTGACATACTGTCTGGAGTGGCAAGAATTCTTTTATGCTGCTGTTCAGGTGCACTCCTGCTGACATGCTATCTCTCTCCAGGCTCTGGGCATCTTGTTTGCTGGCACTGTCATCAAACTGGTAGGAGGGGCTTAGACTGAGGTTCCCCTGCCCTGGCAACTTGGGTTCTTGCTCATGCAGGAAACCGCTATGTACACAGTATGATAAAGTCACTCCTAGAGGATAGAATCTCCTTTGTGGGTTTTCTTATCTGTTGCTCATCTTTTAGACCAGGCCAGTGTCACCAATTGGAAAATCAGGTAGAAATTTTCCAAAGGCAATTACAATGGACAGAGAGGCTTATGATTGCAGAAAGCAGTTTTGTAGGTTAGCTGAGGCCATGGGTACGTTATATGGACTGTTTTCCTGCAAGTCTCATGCTTTTCTTAGAGGCACGGTACCCCAGCATGGATGGAACTCATGCATATGTTTGGCATTTATTGTAGGAAGTTGCTGCCTTTATCTGCTAGTCAGATTGAAAATTGGTAGTTTTGATTAAAAACAAACAAACAACAGCAAAACCCACAAACCAACCAACCAACATGCTCATTCTTAACGTTTTCACTTGCAGCTAACAGTTCTTGTTCAGTTATTGCTATTTTGATTGCATGTAACCTTCAAAGAGGCAGGTATAGCCATAATTAACAGTTAAATATATCTCTGCTGCCCTTCTGAGAAAAAGGCTATGTTCACAAGTGTTGCAAAACTGCCTATATCCTGAAGGGTAGTTACAAACTAAGAACATAGCTAGCAGTTAGATGTCAAGCATTAAATATAACATTAAATAACCTTTAAGGCCTAGTCAGAAATAGCAGAAATGAAACAAATGTACCAGATCAGAGAATGCACTTTTCCTGTGAAGCCTATATTGACTTTTTGTTGCAAATAAACTGTACAAAAATATAGCAACTAGTTGTAGCTCATGCTGAGAGAAGTTTAAAGGACTAATTTGCTTTGCTTGCAGCCCTGGACGTTCTCCTGCCTGCTGTGACAATGAAATAATTATGATGAACCATGTCTACAAAGAAAGGTTCCCAAAGGTAATGAATTATATTTAAGATACCTAGTATCTAAATTGATAGGCTACATGGATTTTAAGTAAGTGGTGTTTTTTTGTTGTTTTTTTTTTTATGAGAACTAATGATCCAACCCAGTAATGGTTTTCAGAAACCATCACTAAACTCTTACTACAAAGATAAAATCACAATAAGGAAAATCCCTGCTGAGAACTGGACAATTTGGCAAGGCTGCTGAACTGGTTTTGAAATGAATCATGCTGGTAATATATTCTGCTGATTGGTAACTGGTGGTACATTTGATTTATATAGGTGGTGTGTACTTGGGACAAATGTTCACTGAATTAATAAATGAAAAATGGTTTCTGTTGAGAAATCTTGTTCAGCATCTGCTGATACACCTGCAAATTCCTTTATTTAAGTGACATTTATTCCTTTTCCCAAATACTTGTAATATAGTTAATTTAACTGTGAAGATCACTACACAGGTGTGGAGGTCTAACTGTGAGATGCCAAATGGGGGATGTATTGCTGTCATACCGAGAGGTCTGAGGGTCTGAGACACAAATGAGTTCCTAGGTGCAGGTGTATAGCTCAGAGCACTGTGGTTGTGGTTGTTTCTAGGATTTTGATGATCCCTGGAACATAAAATGCGGTAAAGCTGATACTGTTACAAAAAGTATGTAAAAATAGAAGAAATTCCTTCATAGATACATGAAGAGAGATTTGTCAGAATTTGCCGAGCAGATGAGCAGCAATTTCAAATGTGGAATGATCCATCCATTTCACTGTTTTAGATATGAACTAAGGGGTGTGTGAGATTACTTTTTAATAATTAAGCTATCTTTAATTTTTTTTAAAGCATCTGCAGTTTTATGAGAACCAGAAAGTTGATTTTGTAAAACAGACATGCTGAGCAACCTGCAAATACCTGACAGGACCAGTAAGCCTGTGGTACTTTTAATTAGTCAGTGTTCTTTCAAACTCTGCCCAGTGAAATATTCATGTGGTATAAACTGCCTGAAAGGAGTCAAGATATTCTGGATAATCTGTAGTATGTGCACTTTTAGCGGAACAGAGTAGAACCCCGTGAGTTCTCATCCTCCCCTCACCACTTTTTATTTTGGACTTAAAGTTTCGTAATCAGGGGTGTTCTCTTTAGTGATCATCGCAAGAATAGTTAATCAGCACAGTTAATCAGCAGTGGCAGATAAGGGGAGGATCTGCATGGCAGAACAGTAAGGCTGCTGCTTTTCTGAACTGGTAACATGGGGAAATGTCATCTGTCACTTTGCCTTTCTTGTTGACTTACTTTTTTGCTTCAGTCATTCCATACATTCCAACGTGGTAACTTTTCACGCATCCTAGCACGGCAGCGTCTTAGACAGTAGAGAAACGTCACAGAACGTAAGCACTGAGGCTGTTAGATTCATGTAAAGCTGGCTTATTTAATATATCGTATATCTATTTGTCTATAGGCCACAGCTCAGATGGAAGAGAGGCTTCGTGACATAATAAAAAATCACTCTCCAGAGAATGTCCTTCCCCTGGCAGATGGAGTGCTCAGTTTTACCCACCATCAGATCACAGAACTGGCTCGAGATTGTTTGGATAAGTCTCACCAAGGCCTCATCACATCACGATACTTCCTTGAATTACAGCAGAAATTAGACAAATTGCTTCAGGAGGTATGAGCTGTGAGAATAGTGTTTTGTTTGCTTGAAAAATGGTTTAAATCCGTTACCCTAAGAGGAGTTTTCTTGAAGTAACCATGACTGTTCACTCAAATAATTGTCAAAGTAGTATTCATAGCAGTTTTTTTCTATGTTAGGACCACTACAGAGACTATAAGGTATTCTAGTGTACTAGTCTGGAGTAGATGGGTTGTAAAGATTCCAGAAACAGCAGCATCTTGTCATTCAGTGCAAGTTACAGATTGCTTACAGGAGTGTGTGCATAAGCCCTAAATGAGAAGGCTTGCTATTCCATTTACTGTGGATAAATGAGGAAACATACACTTTCCACTTTATCAACCCTACTAATTGCCTGCTGTGTTGAGAAAGCAACCCTTTGCTTTCCCTTTGCTAGAGCTTATTTAATGATTTAAATATTTATAATGATCCTTTCATAATTAAACTGCTTATTGGCAGACATAGTGTAATTTCTGAAAATGTTGAAACTTCCATAATCGACTAAATGAATGAGGAACTTAAAATGACAAAATAAAAGCTCTATGACTACAGTTCATGAATGTATCATTTTAAAACCAATGAGTACATCATGTAATGTACTAGTTTGTGTGGGATTTGATAGCACATTTTGAGAGAAAGTTAATGTGATAGACCAGCAGATTTGTTACTGACTTGGAATTTTCTGACTGAGGTTCTAAGATACCATGCCTACCTTTATTTCTGTATTGTCTTCTTTTTTTTTGAATGCAGGAGCAGTTACTAAAGGCTTTGATTGATTTTTTTTTTTTCCTTTTTGTTAAATTTCCCCCCTCTGTGCTGCTTTTTGTAAACTTCTATTCACTAAATAGGTTTTCTGTAACTATTCTATTTTGAACTTTTCTTCTGCATAAAACTGAGAAACTTAGGACATCTGTGATTTATTTCTGGATTATTGAAACCCTGTTTTTTAAACAGAAAATAAATACAGCTTGCTTACCTGTCAAAAGGAAGTGTGAGCTAGCAACCTTCTTGTGAAATACTCCTGAGTTTTATGATGCCAAAGTGCAGGCAGAGTTGGCCAGTTGGCTGGAGATACCTGACTGTGAATTATGTTTTGCTGGTGATTGTGTCAAAATACAAGGAAAGATGTCTAAGTTAAGATTCACGGAACCACTGTTAATCACTGTTAAGAATATATCCTTTAAAATGGCTTCCGTCAGTGGACTCAGGAGAACATATTAATATCCCCCTCCAAACCCACTAAAAAAACCCACTCTAGCAAGTTATTCTGCAGTCTGCATGTAAATTAATACATTATTAAAAAAAACCCCAAAGCAACAAACAAAAAAAAAAATCACAAAAAAACAAACCAAAAACCACCAGAAGACTCATTTTATCATGGTCTATAATGCTAATTCTTTATTATGTAAAAGTTTCCCGTTCTGCAAAACATTTTACCATAAAATAGTCAGATTTAACTTTTGAGTCAACTACTTAAGACCTGTTAATAGCAGAATCTGCCAGTAAGAAAACTTTCTCTTTCCACAACTTGGTTGTGGTCACTCTGTTGTGCTTTGGGTTCATGCAGTTCGTTTGTTGTCAGTTCCCAGCTGTGAGGCTCAGTAGAAAGCTGCATCTCCTACTGCTGGTTGGCATGTTGTGGTTACGTTGCATACTGGGGGAAGGTTCCCTTGAGGTTTGAGAAGCTCCGTTCAACCAACATTTTTATAATTTTTATTTCTGCTTCGTTCCTCCTAAATGTGATGTGAGATGAGCCTTTTGTTCACATGAGCACCAAGGTGGTTTGAATTTTGCTGGTTATTAAAATAGGCAGGTGTTCTGTTTGCAAAAGAGGGGTTTTTGGCTGTAGCTGGGAAGTGTGCAGAACACAAATGCTTCTGTCCAGTTAAGGGTCTTCCAAAACCTGTTGCAGAATGCCAGCTGGTATTTGTGCCTTTTTCTTCTTTTCCTACTTCAGACTTCACAGATTAATTCTTCTCAGATATTTGGTGGAGTTTAAAATTGTAGTGCTTGTGTTAAGAGCAATATGTATATTGCAATAATATATTGGGGTTTTTTACTTCAGAAAATGAGATACATTGTATCAAAAGTACTTACCCTTATTAATCGCTTTTTAAATGGTAGTTTCTTAATTCTCTGTGGTTTTGAATAAGCAAGAGATGATGAAAAACTGCAATTTACTATTCAGAACAAAGAAATGCTTTGGTATTTGAGTGAAGGACTATTAGTGTATTTTAATCAGGAGGAGAATAATATGGTTTCTTTGCATTCATTTACCTACTAAAATTACATAATTGGTTCTTAGGAACATTTGGTAGAAATTCGAAATGCAGTTCAGGCCATTGTGCAAATGTTAGCAAACCTTCTATTTCTTATGTATATATTCTTTTATAGTAGTTTTCCCCCCTTTGTTGTAATCTTTGTAGAACTCAATTTTTCATTGTCTTCCTTTCTACATGTACCTTTATATGGAGCCTCTCTCCGTGTGTGTGTATATATATATATATTTATATTTATATGTCCTTGTCATTACAGTATGACATGTGACCATAGGAAATCAGTGTCGATCTGGCATGGATGTTGCATATGTTAATCAATATTACTTAAGTCAGTTTTCATTGAATCCTAAAATTATGAACAAATTGAGACATAGCTGTACTTGTAGAGAGATGTTATATTGTAATATAGTCCCTTTTGCAAAACTGATGTATAAGTTTTAAAAAAAAGGGAGGTATTATATCCATTCCAGGCACTTTTATTTTGTTTTTGCCATGTTAAAATTGTACAAATGGGATTACATCAATTTGAAACCACAGCCTTGCTTAAATCCTTGTTATTTCTGTTGGCATCTTGAAAGTGACATGTTTGTCTAAAGTATGTGCTTCAAATCCTGAAAGGTGTTCCAAGTATCATATATTCTTTTTGAGTGTAATTTTTTTTTAATAACCACTTTATTTTTCTCTTTTAGGCTCAGGAGCGATCAGAGAGTGGAGAAATGGCATTTATTAAGCAACTTGTCAGAAAAATTCTGATAGTTATTGCTCGTCCTGCTCGCTTACTGGAATGCCTGGTAATACCATGCTTATTATGTTTTTCACTTGTTAGTGTAGGAAGGTTTCTGACTTACTGTTCAAAGACCTTTACAAGTGTCAGACAGTGGGATAGGGCTTCATTGTTGGTGGGATCCTTTCTGCTTTTATTTCAGAAACATTGCATGGAGCTGACAGAGACCTCCTGCAGTTAGTTGTGTTTGGTTCCCTGCTATTGCAATTACTATGTTATAGAATCCCTTTCCTCAACTGATGAAGCTCCAGATCAAAACCAGTTGGGTTTTTCTGTTGTTTCGTTAGACTTTGCTATTCCTTGGGGAGATTGTTCTGGAATCATAATTGCTTTGTGGTTTCCTGTTGTTGTTGTTCTTCCTCTTCTTACAAGTTTCAGAATTTTGTTTCACTCGATAGCTGCCAGAGGTGTGAGCAGCTTGCAGTAAGCTCTGCAGTACCTGATCTGGTGGAGCAGGCAGAATGGTTAATTCATCTGGATATAAAGATGGTTGGAGTTATGCTGGGTACCGGAAGGAGCAGAAGAGTTAACTGATTTATGCATGAGCATAGCGCTGTTGTCACCAGACTGGGCTAGCTTGTGCAAGGCCATGTGGGTGTGTTTCTGCTCTGCCTGCCCTTGCTGTGGGAGCTGGGATGGCTCAGGTGTGGGAAGTTGTTCCTACGCACAGAAGCAGTGTGCTTCAGTTGTTCAGTGGAACTAATAGACTCTTGCAGAACACAGTGTACTCAGGAGGATGGTGCAGACACCCAAATACCATGTAAGAACCAGCCTGAGTCCAACAAGCCTGGCACACAGCCTGAGCTGACTTTGTTGAGCCACTCTGCTTGCCAATACCAGGATCACAGTGTTGATGCTGCATACAGCTATTTGAGGCTGGCAAGGCTTATGTGAGAGCCACTAACTGCTGCTAGACTCAAGTTATGCCTGGAAGTGTCAAACTACATTTTCGTGGCGCTGAATCGGAGCTAGTAAATCTTTCCAGCCTGATCTTGGCTCTCTGCTGTGTCTCTTCATCTGTGGCACGCTTAATCCACAACCTGGCTTATTCAGTTTATGGACATTTTGAGAGCTGCCTCTGTTTTGTTTTAGAAACACCATGTCTCAGTGTTCCTGGCTGCAGTTTGTTCGTGATTTGCAGTTCAGAGGGATCTAAAATAGGTGTCTGAATCAGCATGTAAGAGATGTTTAAAGGCAGGCTGTAGAGGAAAGGATGCCTTAGTATGTCTTACCTCTGCTATTGAATCCGAACTTGCGTTACTTCTTTGTCCTGAACCCAGAAATGCTCATATCTACTGTGATCTTCCCTGCTTTATTTCCAGGGTTTGCATAATCTTTCTCCACCTCTACACCCAATTTCTTATGCAGTGTCTTGTTTTACTTCTGTTCTGCATCCTCTATCATCACACATCCAAAAATTCCCTTCAATCCTGTGGACTGACAGGCTTCTTCACGATGGCTGTCCTTCCCTTTCATGCTTGGCTGGCTGTCTCCATCGAACCCTCTCCCCCACCATCATTGTTGTCTTTAGCTTTTTAATTCAGGTTGTCTCCCGGTGACCTATTTGCCCAGTAGTTCAATGTCCCTAAATGCTAAGTTTAATAGCTAACCAGTCCAAATCTCCATTCACTTAATACCCAGTTTCTGCCCCTGGGATTTTATCCTGGGCTACTTGCTTTGAAGCTTATCACACTTCAAGCAGAGCTGTTGTACGTCTGTATCCCTCTTTTTGCTGGGCCTGCCAATGCAGTTGAAAGGACAGTGTCATAAGGCCAGATGACTGTGTCGTATAGCTGAGAGTTTCAGAGCAGCAATTGCAGAGAAAGCCAGAACAGCTCAATTAGTGTTCTTACTTCATGCAGGATCATTAGAAGATAAACAGAAATGCAGCAACACTGCATGATACGTTTCTGCAGAGGCAGGTTTTTGAAAAAAATTTAGGCGTACTCTCACAAACCAGCATGTTTCTCATGCGAAAAGGTATTAATCCTGTTCCATAAACAGGAATCATGTAATCTTACATAAACAATATTTTTCCATATCGTCCCTCTGGAAACTTTTGAATAATATTGGCTGTTATTTTAGAATGTCTGACTGAAATAGATACTAGGTATGGAAGACTTCAGCCTTTTAAGAAAGGTCATAGCATTGTAGGAAATAGATCCAGCACTTTTGTCAAGAGAATTTTCAGATACCATACAGTAATGCTGTCCGGTTTTTGATGGTGATCTTGGCTCAGGTGATCATGATACGTGAATTTCTATTTTTATTCACTTGATAATCATATGAATAAATCTTTTTCAGTTTTGTATGTGGCAAGAGCTACTGGCAAATACCGAAAGATTTTTATCCATTTATATGTGGAAAACAAAACACAGAGTTGTAAAGATCAGAAATCTGTTGCTCTTAATTATTTGCGTCTGTGTATGTGTGTGTGTGTGTATATTTAGATAGATGCATACAGGCAGACACATATATTCATATGATCTAAAGTATCTGCTTTGTAATTACCTTGACTTACTAGCAAGTGGAGGAGATGCTGTATACCTGCCACTGCAGCAGATAAGGAGATGATGTGTTCTTGATGAAGGTAGATAGGAATTCTTGGCATACATCATCACATTGTTGTGTTTGTCAGTGCCAAGGAGTAATATGTAAGAGAGATGGCTGGGGACAGCATGTCAGATAGGAGAGAAAGGCTAAAGCAGCATATAATGCAGATTTTTGAGCAGTTCAGCAGCATCCTGAGACTTTTTGCTCAGTGAGTGGATTTGAGCAGTTCACGTTCATTGGGTTTCTGGTCAATCCTTTTGATTAGGCTGGAGATGAGGAAAATTGTTTCATGACAAATGAATTTAGGATTGTTTCCACAAGAGTGAAAATTCCGAAGACATTGCATTTTAGATGCACTTTAACTCTTCCTGGTAGCCACAGCAGTTTGGAAGCTTCCAAAATGAAACGCAGAACTTGATTTCTCAAGTTATCTTCCAGAGTGGGGCATTTCATTCCTGAGTCCTAGGTAGGCTGAGGAGCTAGGACAGGAGCCTTGTGACCCAGCACGCAAGCTGCAGCCAAATGGGAGTTATGGCAGGCTATGGAATGACCACCAGAGAAGCTAACCAGCTTGGCAGTCTGCCTGGCTTCCACAGATACTGTTGACAGCACTGACTTACTCCAGTAAAAAGTGTTGTTTTGTTAAATCAGTGTTTCATGTCTCTGACTGGCTCTTGCTTTATTAAGCATTGCACCTGTTGTGTTCTGTGGTTGGCACGAACATCTTGAAGATTGCAATGGTTACGTGAGAGATGCTTTGATATTAATTCATACCTGTACATAGAGAAAGTCTGTTTAAAAGAAAAGCAAACCAAACCGTTCTAGAAACTTCTTTTTTCCTTTCAATGCTTTCCTATTTTTATCACCTAGGAGGTAGTAAAATAAATGTATTTCCAAGAGGCGTGGGGGATAGGCAGGGTTTTGAGTTTCTGGGGTTTTATTCCTCTGTGGTGCTTGTATAAATGATAGTTCTAATATAGTTGGCTCCCAAAGGAGGATGTTTAATTTCTAGATTTGGAACAATTGGATCAATGAAGTTCAGAGGTTATTTTCAGCAACTTAGAATTTTGGGTTCATTCTAAAGTTAGTGATTTACTTAATTGTATTTTCCACAAAACATAGTGCACATATATTGATTTAAAATACTTGAAAATTTAATTTAGAATCAAAGTGAAGAGAAATATATTTATATAGGTTCTTCATTTCAGTAGTGGATTTTTACATGCATGCAGCCATAGGGAGATAGTCTTCTCTATGTGAAATCTTACTGCTGCTGGTTATAGGGCATTTCACTCTACATATTATAGGAAGTTCTGAGGGCAGTGAACTTAGTATTCTTACAAGGTAGTGCTCTAAAGTAATAGTATGGAATTTCATTGCTTAGTGTGTTATATAGGAATCATAATAGAGTAATAGACTACTAGTAATAGAATAAAGGGGTATTGGTTTTAGTAAGAGAAATGGCAAATATTTGCAATAGAAGAAGAAAGGAAGTTTTTTTGTTTGACTTCAAGACTTCTATTTCTAAACAGAGAACGATGGTAGGTTTTCTTGTTGTTGTTGTTTTTTTTCCCTAGGAATTTGATCCCGAAGAGTTTTACTATCTTTTGGAAGCAGCTGAAGGCCATGCTAAAGAGGGACAAGGCATTAAAACAGACATCCCTCGATACATTATTAGCCAGCTGGGCTTAAATAAAGATCCTCTGGAAGGTAAGTGCATCTTCTGGTCCAGCTATCCACTTAGATTCTTCCTTCTCAATGTGTTTAATTGTTTTGATAACCTCTATACTTGAAAAGGGTTGAAGTAAAAATAGCAGAACAAGCATTGGCTAACCATCACAGTACCCTCACAAGCTCAAAAGCATTAAAATGGCTATATGAGATCTTTCTGTTGTGAATATCTTTTACAAACACACTGCATCAGTAATACTTGTTATTTTCCAGCCTGGCAGTGCAACTTTTTTTCTTCACCTCTAGCTGAAATTTACTGGTATAATTTGATGGCAACTATTGACCAACCATAGGTATAAATGAAACCTAGACTGAGCTGTTAAATGCCCTTCAGTGCCCCCAGGCTCTCACAGCTTAGAGTCCCTGAGAAGAGTATCTCCCATTCCTATTAACTGCAAATACTTATTTTTCTGGGTAATTTGTGTGTCCATGTTGAGGACTTCTGTAGGGAGAATTTAGGTTTCAATTGGAGGTATTACAACTGCAGAATTTTTGTTTGCCTGATCTTTTTTTTAAGGACAGCGTGGGGAAAACTAAAATTACTTCTGTCTCTTAACCAGACTGTCATCTTTTTCATCATGAGACCACATTCTTCCACCAGTGACAGATGGAAATTGGTTCATTGTGTTCAGTGCTAGTCCTGCAAGTGGAAGAAATTAGTAGAAATGCCATAATGGAAAATAAGTCTAGCTTGTGCTGCTTATCTTCTGTGTTATGACCCAGGACGTGGATGGTCTCTAGGCGGTCGCTTGATAACACAATAGCAAAACACCACGATCAGTTCATTTTTTTTTTTCTTTTAAAACCAGTTTTCATGATGCAAGATAGCATTTCCTTAAAGGAGTAGTGTATTGTGTGTTTAAAGAAAACTTTTTTGTTCAACTTCAACAGCTTGTGAAGTTCAGCACTGCCATATGTTGTCAGGAATTTTGTTAGATCTAATTCAATTAGATCGGATATTGTTACAGATTATATTTGTATTATGCTAACAGATAAGACAGTCAAGCCGATTATTCTGCTTCCTGCCTTCACAGAAGAAATTCCTCATCCAGATCTAGTATTATTTTTATCTGAGATACAGATTAAAGCAGCTTTGACTCTTTTTGCTTGGATTTAGAGTGCGGCTAAGAAGCCAGGCAAATTGGGAAAATACACGTCTGTATTATTTTCCATGTGGTACTGGAAGAGACTGAGAAGTAGCTTAGTTCTCTGCAAGGTAAAGAGGTGTCTTCTGGATTTGGAGAGCTAGATTTGGCCTAGACTTGACAATTCATAAGTTGTTCACTGATCAAGTATACAAGGTTTAATTTGGAGTGTTCATTGAGAGTTTAGTATAAGTGACCCTGGTTGCCACTTGAACCTTATCCTACTAATTAATTTTTAGTGACCTCTTGGGTGAAAGTATTTCTCTGCATAAGTCAAGAGTTGAACACTACCTAAGTTTAATATTATCTTTGAACTTTTAAAAACAGTTTGTTGTGAAAGAGGTCTACAGACACTGCTTTATATAAATAAAGGATACTGTTTTCTCAGACTGAATACTTATTTTATGTAAGAGTACTTCATCTAGGGCACATAATTAAATTTCATGAATCGGATATTAATATAAAACAAACTTGAAGCATTCAAGGATAGTTGAAATGTGGTGTTTGGGTTTTTTAAGGGGGATAAAGTGGGCAGTGTGGCTTGTCAGTAAATACTAAGGGGTGTATGATGTACAGGTTACTGATCTTTGGTTCAGTTGGAGAGTTGGGTGGTTGAATTATTTAGTGTATCATTTTATATGTTAATGAGTATATAGATTTGTGATCAAATAATTCAGGCGATCTGATTCTTATTAATGCTTTCCTGCCTCCTTAGAAAAAGTGATACTTGTAAACAGTATAAATCACTGTACAACGACTTCTTAAATTATCTGGGTTTTAATAGTTTAGAAATATATTTTTTTTCTTTAAACATTGTTTTAATTACTGTAAAAAATACTGCATTAAGATCATCCTCCTGAGAGATATTTAAATTCTTTCTATGCAAAACCAGAAAATTTTAAAATAGGAAAACCAAAAATTTCCAAACAAAGAAAACCCACCTCAGTTACACCAATTATCCTGAAAGAACTGTATTTTCAAGTAAGCTGATGAATTATGTCTGCAGTGTTTATAATGTTCACATATTTTACTTCCTCTGCAGAGAAGAGCAGCCTACTTTTTTATATCTTTCTATTCTTACCTCCTTTGTTTGCTGGTAAAGCTGTAGTGTCCTTTCTTTGAGTGAAATGATGCATGTATTACTTGGAGATAATGCTAGATAAATTTATACTATACTGAAAGCAATAGCAGAGCCGATTCATCACTTAGCGGGGACTGGTGGCTGCATTTCTGAAGAGTTCCCCTGGGAGAAATCTTTGCCCATGGTTTTTGAATTACCATCTTTACCTTTTTGAATCATGAGTCTTCAGAAATGGTTTAAGTCAATGAAAGAAAAAGGCAGATGTTTAATGGTATTTAGATGAGTTTTAACGATCTCTTCAGGCATTGCAAAATGGTTCCACAGCTCCCCATTTCGAAAGCTGTTGCCTGGTTCTATTCCATGATTACCTACTGCTTGCAAATAATATATATTCCTCAGATAATGGTTATTCTGCAAAAGTTCTGTTTAAAAATGGCTTATTTTAATTTTCTATTTATGAAAATATTTTCAGTTGAGAAGGCTGTCAAAGTATATTATTCTAGCTTGCTTGGTTATCACCTGTACAGTAAAGGTTTCATCAGCACTTCTGACATGAAAACCCCTGTTTGGGCTTTGAGGTGACATTTTAATTACTTCTGACTCTTACAATGTACACATGTTGCGTTTTGGATAGTAATTACAAATCAGAGTTACTTCTTAAATCTTTAGCTGTTCCAACAGAAGATTGTGTGATTAATTTGCTTTAATGATTACAGTGAGTGTTGGGCAGAATGTCTTTTGTAGTAGTCACTTATTATTGTATAGAAAAATCCAGTTTAGATATTCTATGTGAATATTCAATTATTTTTCATATTTATAAATTCAGTTAACAGTCCTGAGATAAAAACAAACTTCATAAATTTCAGATGGTCGTATCTCTGATCCCCGGCACTTAATTTCAATACCACGTGCAACCTTGGCTATGTGGAGTATATAATTAACTTACATGTAAGATTAAAGTAATGCTAAGCTTCCCAGGGTCTTTCAGCTACCAGCTGACCTGTTTAGCATTTATTCCTGAGATAAATTCTTAGTTACTGTCTCCTGAAGAACAGGATAGGCGTAGGAGCTCTGCAGCATAAACATGTGTTGACTCTGACAGGGACAACTGTGTCAAGTTATAGACTCCCAAAATCTGTTTCCCAGAGAAGTCATAGAATCGTAGAACAGTTAGGGTTGGAAAGCACCTCAAGATCATCTAGTTCCAGCCCCCCTGCCATGGGCAGGGACACCTCACGCTAAACCCTATCACCCAAGGCTTTGTCCAACCTGGCCTTGGACTCCGCCAGGGGTGGAGCATTCACAGCTTCCTTGGGCAGCCCCTTCCCGCCACCATCCTTACAGTAAAGAATTTCTTCCTTATATCCAATCGAAACTTCCCCTGTTTCAGTTTGAACCCATTACCCCTTGTCCTCTCACTACAGTCCCTAATGAAGAGTCCCTCCCCAGGATCCTTAAAGGCCCCCTTCAGATACTGGAAGGCTGCTATGAGGTTGTCTCTATTAGTGACCCCATAAATGATAAGCTTCTAAGAAAATGGCTTTTATCTTATTCTGTTAAGTATATTAGCATTTATGTGTGGGAGATGCAAACCGTATGAGTCCATCTCATCTAGTCTAAACTAGAAAAATTTTGCTCTTAACTGTGGAAGGGAACAACAAGGATGCAGCCTGCTATTAATCCCTCAGGGGATGAGATCCTCAAGAGTTCTAGCAGATTAGTGCTGTCTTACCCTTAATGCTCAGATGACATGTAGATCTGAGAATTCCCATGCCTCAGCAATGGTAACAGTACCGCTCTTCATTGCTTTATGGCTGTTTGAATTCTTCAGTGGAAGATTGCGTAGGCATTGAATAGCATGTCTTCTGGGTGGGATTTTTTTGTATGTGCTTGGAGATGCCCTGGAAGTTATTTGCAGATACTACAGATTGGACAGCATGGTCATTGGGTATTCCAAAAGAGAGTCACTTTTCAGGTTTTCTGTGCTTAAAATGAAGTTTCTAATCTTTGTTTCCAGAAATAGCTCAGCTAGCTAACTGTGACAGTGGGACAGCAGAAAATCTGGAAGGGGATGAATCAATAAATGTAAGTTTTCATTTTATGTTGCTGATTTTACTGAATCTGAGCAAGGAAAAATAGCTGTGTTGTGTTCCCTCTGTATTTTCTCCTGGTATGTGTAAAGAGATTGAATAGAACAATGGTTAATACTCAGACTAATGCCATGGTGCTCAGCAGACCGAAGGCTTGCAAAACATAGTAGCACAAAACTTCTCGCCTGTTTTTCTAGATGTTACAGTATCTTCAGCTTCAACAAAGTTAGTGCTTACCATGTGGCAATTGTTTTACCACAAAATTCATTGCTGCTTCCTTTATTTCTGTTTAATTAATGTATTGGTTTTTTCTTTCAGAAGGGTCTTTAAACCATTTCTTAAAAAATTAATTCTTTTAAACAGATTTTAAAATAGCTAATGATCAAACCGGGAGACTGAACAGATCCAGTGAAGACGCAAGAAAGAAATGAGCAATGTAGCAAATAGTCGGCATTCAGAAAGTTAGCTTGCAATCTGGAAGATTGTGCATTGTTCTTCTGAGTTTGTGTTAAAAAATTCTTGTCTACCATAGTGGGTATCTTACAGTAATATTTTGTCCAATGCTTGTTTAGGTTGACAAAAGAAAAACAAGTTGGAGCAGTTTGTTGGTCTGAATATTGTAGGATTAAATGTTCTCAATTGAAATTCTTATTTTTAAGTGGTTTCTTATACATTGGATTTCTGTCAACAATGGATAGAGTCCTGACAATTTAGTGTTGATTTTCAGTGCAGGTGGATAGAAAAGGCACGTGCAATTTTGAGGGATATGTAGTTATTCAGTGATACTTTACAGAGTCTTACAAATACTAGAGTTTAAAACACAGGTATGGGGTATCTGTTAAAACAGTTCTCTTATACTGCAGAAAAGACATCATCCTCATAGTACATGTCGTATTGAGATAAGTTCTGACTTCAACAAATGCCACCTACAAAGGCTTCCAGAGTTGTGACATGCAGGGTGTTTCTTACTCTGTTCATCTGTTTTAGACCTAAGTCGTATTTAGTGGAAGGATATTGACAAATTGGAGAAGTAACAGCTAGGAGATTTAAATGAAGTGCTGAAGTGCTTAGGAGAAGCTGAAGTGCAAACTGGCTTAGCAGTGGCTAAGAAATTGCAATTGTAAAGTTTTTGTGTTATGCAAATGTTGAAAAAATACAGAAAGGTTAGTGCAGTGTAACAAAGCAATGTAAAGAAATCAGTAAAGAAAAATACAGGCTGAGTATTTGGAAACGTTTTCCTTCAAGTGTAGCTGTGGAATAAACACACGTGGGAAGTGACAGGAAGCTTAACTTTAAAGTACAGAGCCCTTTAAAGTCATCATAAATATGCAATTAGGGAGAATCCTGTACTGGCAAGCAAGTGGGCTGAACAATTTAGTAAATCATCTCTGTTCCTGTGTAGTTTATTATATTAACATATTCACTAATCTTACACTGAATTTTCTTCAACAAGAGTTTAAGTAAAAATGTTCCAACCAGCTCTTCTTTAAACCTTTACTGCCAGACTGCCTGGATAGGGATCGTAGGACTTCTTGGAGATTTGGAGAACATCTTGAAAAGGATCTTGTGGGTTTGGAACACTGTATTTGGAGTCCGGTGCCCCCATCACCCTCCTACACCCCAATTCTATTTCACACTCACATGTTCAAGATTAATTAAAAACTAAAGCTAGAAAAAAGGATATATGATACTCTCAGGACAACATTTGAAAATGTTCTGGCGTACAGATGGATGAAAGTGACCTCCGTAATGATAGAACTCATGCATTTTTATCCTCTATATTTTTCTCTTTCATTTTATGTCTCTTTTCACAGTCTATCCTAACATTAGTTGGAAATGAGCAGAAGTTTATGTGAGTGAACAAGAGCTCATCTACAATGAGTTACAACCAGGCTGTCATACCGTAGTCAAATGTACTAAAATGGGAAGGCAATGGACAACAAGTGCCTGGTGGGGTTCACTTAAGTCTGTAACTCTGGACTCTGGCTTAACTGAACAGAGCTTTTAGATGGTTCATCAGGGTATGACAGCCTGGTGATAGGTTAAGGGGTTTTTTTGGTGGATTTTTTTATGTTTCCCTGATCTTGAAAAAAGTACCGTATTAACTCTGTTCTGTCTCCTCTTTTACTTTGAAGAGCTCTAATACCTCACTGAAGCTGCAGAGAAAACCTCGGGAAAGTGATTTTGAAACAATTAAACTGATTAGTAATGGAGCTTACGGGTGAGTAATTCACGAGTGCAGCAGCTTTTTAGCATTTTATATTTGCTTAACTTCCTATTATTACTTATTGCAAGGATGTTTATGTGAGGGAGTTTGTTTGCACTGCTTTTTCATTTTGCTTTTTGGTTTTATTGCTAATATTTGAAGTTCACAAGAAAAACTTCCTGAAAAGCTTACTAGGCAATAATGAATTACTGTGTGCTGCAGTAAATTAAAATACTGAGTATCACATCATGAAGATTTTTCAGAAGTATGTATTGTGTAATGCCAGAGATGAAATCTAAATGAATCAAAAGGCAGATTTAAAGCCACCTTTACAGCAGTGGAAGCAGTCTGTGTTTATGCAGATGTGAAAGAGAATAAAACTGCATCTGTAAGGAGACATTGTTAAAAATGAGTGCTTATTTGACTTAAACATACTGGTGAAGTAGAAGCAAATTTCCTTAAGTAGGTCAACACTGTTTTGTTGCTTCTCTGCAGACACTCTCATCTTCAAATTTTAACCCATTAGCTTTTAAGGAATTGCTGTTACTTGGTTAGTTGTGCATACCTGGAAGGTACATAGCTTACTAACCAGTGGTATGCAAGTCATTTGGAGATATCCTAGAAGACCAACAGAAATTATGTTAGCCTGGACTTTAAAGGAACACAGAATGTTTTCTGGAGGCACCGTCAAGGGATTGTGTCTGTCAGCAGGCAGAAATCTGTCTTTAGTCACCTTTTCTGAGTAGGTACTATTAGACCCCTGACTGGCTCCTCCTTTGAACTGAAATGTATCAGGACATAAGCTTGGTCTGTGTAACCTGTTAGCAGAGCCAGGAGGGATATATTCATTCAAAGAAGAGAGGTTTCTGGCTTGAGTTGAGGAGCTCATTGCCAAGTAAGACCATGTCACAGTCTGGCAGTGGAGAGGCCTGTGCTTTTCTCCAGCACAGAACTTACTAGACTGGCTCTTCTTTGCGCTACTTCTGCTTGAGGTAGAAAGCAGCAGCAACCTGAATAGGACTAAGCAGTATTTGACAAGACCATGGACATAGAAGAGAACGCACTTGCAGTCTACCCAGTTGAATTTTGCATGCTGTTTAAACGGCCTGAGGCTGGTGAGCACGGTAATACTCTCTGATCATAATTAAAGGTAACCCTGAGCGCTGGGACAGAAGGCATTGGGTTCTGCCTTGTACTGTAGGTCATGATAGCACTTGTGGAGACTATTATTTGTGTCCAGGCCTGCTTGCGTAGCTCAGCAGAAAGCCTGAAGGAAATAACATAATTTGCATTAAAGTTATGTAAATATCCAAATAAAACTTCTCACTTGTCAACTTGCACAATTAATTTTCTCAGAATTTCTCCCTGGGCAAGCCCATTACTTACTGTATGCCTGTTTCTCCCAGCTACCCCAGGACTTCAAAAGCCTTTCTTCCAGCAGTTAGCAGTAGCTGCTGCTCTCCTTCCTGGGCATACTCCATTCTCCTTCATTTTGCAGATCCTTAATCTCCTCCATTTCTCCTTTCATCTCCTACCCAATTTCCTCTTTATGCTACTGAAGGAGCATAAAAAGAATGGTGTGGGGTGGGTCCCTATCAGAGAAAAGGGTGTCCAAGTCACTACACGTGCCCAGCTTCCCAGCAGTCTAGGATGCTGAGGGGTAGAGGGAGAGCCGCTGCAGAAGGGCATGCTGCGGCCAGCAGTTTGTGGCTGAACTCCTAAGTCAGACATTTGGTAGGCCTGTGGCTCTTGCTCCATAGGTGCTTCAGTTACAAAGAGCCTTTATGAGCCATTAAATACAGACTGGAGACAACTGTCCATTTGAAACCAGAGACAAATTATCTAAAAAGCTGGAAAAGAAAGGATGAAAAGCCATGGCTTTCTATGGCACACACAGTGTAGGGCTGTAGACTTTTTTTTTTTCTCATGTTTATGGAAGGGGGGAAAATCAATACTTCTGAAACACCTTTTTAATGCCAGTAATATGCTAAATTGGCAATGCAAATGTCATAAAAATTGGATGAGACCCTGATAGTTTTGTGAGGAAATTGAATGCTGATAAGTTGGTGAATAGCTTGGAGCGTATCTGTATTGTGCATGAATCATTATTCTCTTTAGCAAATACTAAAACAGGGGTAGGCTGGCAGGTTAAACTGTGGTGTAAGAAGTTGAAACTGAAAATCTCATGAGTTTACTGGAGTGCTATTAGTTCCATCCTTAAGCAAACAATAACAGAATAGGTTTTGTTGGTTTGGATTTCTTGTTTTAAATTGTTACTTTATAAGAGTCAAGAACCAAAAAGAAAATAAAAGTACAGCCTTACTAATTAGTGTAGAGGGAAAGGACCACATTTAGTGAACTGTGAGACAATAAACTTCTGAAAGTTCTCACTAGTCACTGCCCCCCAACTACTATAAGTTGAGTGGGCTTGTGCTCCTAAATTCGCTGGACTGTCACTCCTTCAAAGCTATCTGTATGCTGGAAGATCTCCACTGTGGAATATCAGGTAAGTGGGATTGTAATATTGACAGACCATTTTTTGATCTTTAGTAAGTGTTCTTTCTGTTAGCGCCAGTATGATTGGTGGTTAATTTACTTAAAAGTTATGGTCCAGTTTAAAGAGGAACACATCACAATAGTGTAAATGCTCTTTAACCCATCTACAAAATGAGGAGTAATAAAACAATAATACCTGTTCCATCTGTGAATACCAAGCAGTCAACTGCCCCATAGGCATTTAGTGCAGTTTATTTACAAGTATAAGCAGCTGAAATAAAAGTTACTGTTGTTAGCTACAAGGATTATTTCTTTTCCCCCTGCATCCATGTTTTTCCAGACCATTAATTTTTTGAAATAACATAAATATGTGTGAGTTCTATCTGTGCTTCATTGATTTATTCTCAAAAATATGTGAGTGGACACATTTTGTGCACTGTCTTATTGAAGATTGAATATACTGTTGTAATATTTTATGTATTTTGAGGGTATAATGGAGGGTTTCATTCTTAACAGATGCAAAAGACTGAAACATTCTGCTGTCTTTGATTTTGCTGTGGTGTTTTTGCCTTCATTAGTGAAATGGAAAGCTTTGACTGCTTGACAGGGTAATTGTTGGGCTTGGCATGGTGTAGCTGAGATTTGTCAGTTGTGTTAAACTTGATGAGTTTGAGTATAAACTATTGGTTTTGTGAAGGTTTGAGTAAATATCTTGGCAGTTCTGTGCTTTTAATTGATTGGGTAAACTCATTTGTAGTGCAATTAAGTGACTGTATAGTAGATGAGGTGTATCAGGCTATTGGGAATGGCTAGGAATATACAAGAAGTTAAACAAGCTGTGAATCAGTAAACATGTAGGATGCTGGCCAAGTCATTAATGATTTCACAAGCTGTCTATCTGACTTCTGTCAGCCAGCCAAAACTTTTCATACTTCCCAGACTTAATTTTTTTACTGCAAACAGAGCAATATTTCTTCCATATTGAAGCTTGTAAGAAGTAACAGGTAGTTGTATTCCATCTCTTCAAGTTAGCATCAGCCTGGTTTCCTGGACCAACTCAACAAAATAAAGGTTACATTTGATTTCAGGGGAACAAGTGATGTTTGTTCAGTTGTTCTTCATTAATGTGTCATTGCAGCTGCTTAAAGCGTGATACTTCTTTTGTGACTGCCTGGAATCCTTATACAAGGATGGTAATGTTGATATATATGTGTTGCATTAAAGGGGGAAGATAAACCCCTCACTTTATAAAGGGGGGCCAGGAACAGCCCAAATACACAGCTATCAGTCCGAGTGCGTCTGATATCGGATTCACTGATAGTACACAAGCAGTTATAACTATCAGTCCGAGTGCGTCTGATTTCGGATTCACTGATAGTACACAAGCAGTTATAACTCTCAGTCTGGGCGCGTCTGGTATCGGATTCACCGATAATGCACCACACCACAGGTTGCTCACAAACTCTCACAGCCACATTGAGAGAGATGAGGTCGCAATTTATTGATGCAACAGGTACAGGTTCTTATGGACTGCCAGTGATAAACACTGTCTGCAAAGCACGTGCAAGTAATAGTTACATGAATACAAGCGCTTGATAAAGTTAACACAGCATAGCTCTAAAATATACAGGTGATAGTAAAAGTAACTCTATAGATTGTCTAAGTTTTCCCAGGGAAGCACTGGATACAGTGCAAGTCTTACCCACAGACATCCCTATGGGGGGGGAAGAGAGGTCCAGCCTGTTGACTGGTTCCAGGAGTCTGTTGATGTTATCTTCCTTCTCTCGTCCACGATGGTGTCTTCCCCCAATATCCCCCTCTCTCGGGTCATTTTATATTATTTTTACCGTCAAGGTGGAGCTTGAGTGACTCTAGTCATACATACCTTTATTACTATTGGTGCAAATTTCTCTGGCTTCGATTTAAAGGTAGATGACACCGAAAATTCAGAGCGCATGCTCAGAGAGGGGTGGTCTCATTTTGGAAGGGGGTCGCATTGGAGATGGTTGTGTATTTTAGCATGTAAATGCATTATAATGACATTATAATGAAGCAAAGTTCACACTGAGGACGGCATTCCATCAAAAGACGACAGGCTGCTGGCTCAGGGTAGCAAGTATGCAGCTTATCAGTTTCTTGAACCACCTAGTTCCCATCTTTTTGCTGAAGTTAAGACAAAGCATAACTGCGAGATCTCCACCTCGCTCTACCCTCCGTCTGTGTTACGGAACCGCTGTGAAGTGCACATTCCTGGCATGCCAGGTGTGGCTGCATCTCGCCCAGAGAGGCCCTAGAAGTCCATTTTTCCCTTATGTGTGGACAGTGCTGCATTTCAAATATAAGTTTAATTCCACATCTCCTAATTATTCCACGGTATGTGACATACTGGCCAATGGTGTTGCTTGATAAATTTAAAAACTGAGGTTGTGTTGGCTTGAGCAGCTGCTGCCCATAACCTGTGATTACTCATTCTTGTCCCTTCTCCATTCTATTGACAGTACTTGTTCATGTATGGTTGCATTGTGAATGGGAGTAAGAAAACTACCCAGCTGCAGAATAACACCCTGTCATTCAGGTTAATTCATTAGCAGCCTGGCAGACACCAGTTCAGAACTGGAAGGGGTTGTGGGAAGTCTGGCTTTATAGTTTCACTTAAGTAGCACCAATTCTGAATGGACTACAGGTCTAATAAGCTATATTACTTTCCTTCTTTCCTGTTTATCCCTGTGGGTGATAGGTCTGTGCAGGTAAGAGGCTTTGATTCCTAGGAGCTCGTAGCTTTGAAGAGCAGCTTTAGAAGTAGAGTCGGACAATTTCTATGCTAGGGATCTTATACTCATCATTCATTGTAGACTTACTCAAAATGACAGCCTTCAAACTTGTGCACTGTATTGCCCTGTCATGGTTTAAGCCTCTAAAACTCAAGCAGTTTTTCTCAATCACTCTCTCCCCTCTTTTTCTTCCCCCAGTCCCAGGGGGATGGGAAGGAGAATCGAAAAAAAATACAGCTCACACAGGTTGAGATAAGAACAGTTTAGTAACTAATGTATAACACAAATCACTGCTGCTACCACCAATAATAATACAAGAGAAATACAAGGGAAGAGAATACAACTGCTTACCAAGCCCGACCCAGCCAGTGCAGCCCCCAGCAGCGAACCCCCCACTGCACCACCACACCCTTCTGGGTCTCTGCTCTCCATTTTCACATCCTGGACATGACGTGCTGTGGTATGGAATAACCTCTTTGGTCAGTTTGGGTCAGGTGTCCTGTCTCTGCTTCCTCTCAGCTTCCCTTCCTCCCTGGCATAGCATGAGACTCAGAAAGTCCTTGGCCAGACCAAAACATTACCAAGCAGTAACTGAAAACACTGGTGTTATCAGTGCTGCTTCCAGGCCTGAAATCAAAAACACAGAGCTCATGATCCCACATTTTCAATATACCATCACACACACACATATATATATATATACACATGCACACACACACACAGAGGGAGAGAGATCATCCCTCAGTGCATGAACCAATCCCTGTAAAGCTGCTGAGTCCATCCAGTCCATGATGTCGGGCTCCATTTCTTGTAACAGTCTTTCAGAGTGGGGGAGGCTGTGTGCAGTGTTCACACACGTGGATAACCTGGGCAATAATGTCCATTGCTGAGTCCACCCCTTGATCATGAGTCCATCTGTATGCTGCATCTCTGCCCTGATGGCCTGAGGTGTCATGGGCCCACCAGGCTCAAAATAATTCACTCTTATGTTGCCAATTTAAGTCCATCTGAGCCACTTCTTTTTAGTTGCTGATCATTGGGGACTCCATACAGCTGCCTTCCATCTCCGATGCTTCCAAAGCATTGGAGAGGTCCAATGGACTGGATACTCGCACTTGCCCACACTGTCCCACACACTCTGCCGCTCATGAATGTCCAGCCTCAGGGAAAATCTCTTGGCCATCCTGGATTGTAGTCTAACCCCAGACAAGGCCCACACCCCACTCTGCTTAACTCTCGGGACCAGATGAAATGGCTGTGGGTAAAACACACTCTGTATGTGTGCCAACACTGTGACCCCCATCACAATCAGCAGGCAGGTCCCAAGGGCACCCAAAGGCCATTCAAACCCTTCAGAGCTCTCAAACGAGGCTGCTGTACTTGTCCCTGGGGCTGGTGTAGCTGCTGTGCTTGCGGCTCTCTCACCACCAGCTGCTCTTTGTCTGAGCCCAGATCTTCCTCCTCTGCCTTGCTGGGAAGTGCTGCGCGGTCTCCTGCATCCTCCTGGGGGCTCGGGCTCGCGGGGCTCTGCAGGCAGGGAATGCTCTTGTTCCCCCCGGGGCCGCTGCCTGCTGCCTGCCTCCCCTCCTCCGCCCCCCCCTCCCCCCCGCT
This sequence comes from Myiopsitta monachus, assembly GCA_017639245.1. Taxonomy (NCBI): domain Eukaryota; kingdom Metazoa; phylum Chordata; class Aves; order Psittaciformes; family Psittacidae; genus Myiopsitta; species Myiopsitta monachus. The sequence goes on from CM029941.1 coordinate 23,251,955, forward strand.
CCCGGGGCCACCCCGCCTCGGGTTCCTCTCCTCCCTTCTGGAGCTCACCCGTATTACAAGCCATTTCAATAAAGTACAATGTAACAAGAACCTTAACCCAAAACTCAGATGTGAAAAACGTTAAGATAAGAAGAACCGGCTGTAAGTAAAGTGTCATACGCTGAACCTGTGAGAACCAGAGCAACAACTTTGAGAGCCAATAAATCAGCATTGCGATGCGTGGCTATTAATCCTGTCTTATCTCAACCCTTCGTGCCCCACATTGGGCACCAAAAAGAACTGTCGTGGTTTAAGTGTCTAGAAGTCACGCAGTTTCACTCACTCACTCACTCACTCACTCACTCACTCACTCCCCTCTCTTTTTCTTCCCCCAGCCCTGGGGGGATGGGGAAGAGAATCGAAAAAAAATACAGCTTGCGCAGTTGAGATAAGAACAGTTTAGTAACTAAGGTATAACACAAACCACTACTGCTACCACCAGTAATAATACAAGAGAAATACAAGGAAAGAGAATACAACTGCTCACCAAGCCCGACCCAGCCAGTGCACCCCCCAGCAGCGAACCCCCCACTGCACCACCACACCCTTCTGGGTCTCTGCTCTCCATTTTCACATCCTGGACATGACATGCTGTGGTATGGAATAACCTCTTTGGTCAGTTTGGGTCAGGTGTCCTGTCTCTGCTTCCTCCCGGCTTCCCCTCCTCCCTGGCATTGTATGAGGCTCAGAAAGTCCTTGGCCAAACCAAAACATACCAAGCAGTAACTGAAAACACTGGTGTTATCAGTGCTGCTCCCAGGCCCAAAATCAAAAACACAGCGCTGCACCAGCTACCAAGGAGGAGAAAAATGACTGCTGCTGCTGAACCCATGACATGCCCTCAAGGGAACGTGCCTTCTCAGTAGAGCACAGGCAACGAGCCTTGTCTTTCCTCTATCACTAATAATGTGTGAGGATCTAAAATTGGGTCTGGGTGCAGTCCTCTTTGATGGTAAAGTTGTTACCATATTGATGTCTTGAATTCTGTCCTTCTTGAATGTACAGCATGCTATAAACTCGTGAAGAGCTCAGTTTCTCAAGCATTTCTATTGAAAGTGTGGAACAGTTTACCCATAGGAACAGCAGCTTCATTTTGTGTCTATGTTTACTAGCTGATGTAAAGATAGAAGGTGTTGGTACTGTTAGGTATGGTGTCATGGTTTAAGCCCAGCCGTAACTCAGAACCATGCAGCCGCTGTCTCACTCCTCCCCCTTCCTCCTCCCCCTTCCTCCTCCCCAGTCCCAGAGGGATGGGGAGGAGAATCGAAAGAATGTAACTCCCACAGGTTGAGATAAGAACAGTCCAGTAACTGAGGTATAACACAAATCACTGCTACTGCCACCAGTAATAATAATGATATGGGAAATAGCAAGGGAGGAGAATACAGCTGCTCACCACCTGCCAGCCGATACCCAGCCTGACCAAGCAGCAATCTAACCCTTCTGGGTAACTGCCCCCAGCTTATGTGGTGAGCATGACATGCTGTGGTATGGAATAGCTCTTTGGTCAGTTTGGGTCAGGTATCCTGTCTCTGCTTCCTCCCGGCTTCCCCTCCTCTCTGGCAGAGCATGAGGCTCAGAAAGTCCTTGGTCAGAGTAAACATTACTGGGCAACAGCTAAAAACATTGGTGTTATCAATGCTGTTCCCAGGCTGAAAGTCAAAACCACAGCACTGCACCAGCTACTAAGAAGGAGAAAAAACGACTGCTACTGCTGAACCCAGGACATATGGAGAGGTGGTTTTATTAGTCAAAATTTGTAACATAATGCCCAGGGAAGCTGTGAATGCTCCATCCCTGTCAGTATTGAAGGTCAGATTGGATGAAGTCTTGGGTGATACGGCTTAGTGCGAGGTGTCCCTGCCCGTGGCAGGGGGGTTGGAACAAGGTGATTTTAAGATCCTTTTCAACCCTAAGTATTCTGTGATTGTAACTAGGGCTGGTACCAGTTGTGAGAGAAGAATCACAGCTGTCATTCTTTGTTTTTCAGATAGCCAGCTTCTCATTTGCTTTTAGGCAGACTAGGATAAGTCTGAAGTGTTGCTGAGACGAGGCTGTGCACATTGTCCCGGGGTTTGGAAGACCCTCACCACACTGGATGTGCTCCTGTTAGGAGTGCTATAGTGCTTTATGCAGCATTTAACCCTGTCCCCAAATAAATCCAATCTGGTCATGGGAATTGCCTAGTTACGAGGTGGTGCAGTGCTGCTTATGAACTGTGATCTTAAATAACACTCTATAAACTTTACCACATTGCTGTATCATGAATCACACCCTCACAAGTGGCTCCTTTACACTAGAGGAAACCTCAGACTTTGTTCCAGGGTCGTACAGAAGGTAGTAGAAAGAATTGATTGATTTTATAATCAGTTTCCTTAAGGAAATTAATTATGAAAATGAAACATCACTCCCAGTGAGCAGCTGTAACTTTTAAGCTGCAAGTACAGTACCTGTGTTACCACAAGGAGTTCAAGGTCCTTTGATAAATCAGAGAATTGGGTCGAAGCAAGCAGCACAGCCACGTTAGGCTCAACACTGAATGTAGACTGGGTTGTGAAATGGCTCTAAAAGGTGAAGTTTCTGAAAACTGTAAACTAGGCCTGGAGCCTTCAAGTAATTTAGAGAAAAGCCAGAAATCTTGGTAGTAAGACTTGGGAGATAGCTTGTGTAATATTTAAGTTTGAGCAATTCAGGAGCCCAGTTAAATTTCTGAAAATTTATTTTGATCATCTTAACACACATATGCAATGTTTTATATTTGTGCCTAGCTAAAGGTATTTTAGTGATACTTTTTAAAGCTAAGATTTGTGTTGGAAGTAGAATAAGGGATTAATGTAATGGTTGAGTAATGCCAATGATTTTTGCTACTCCTTTTGAAAAGCAAACTTTTTCTTGCTATGTTGAAACATAGCATCAATAAAATACAGAGCACTTGTGTACCTGTTGGGATCCATACATTGAATTCAGAGGATGTTTTGGAAGTCTCTTGGGATCATGTTATGAAAACAGAAGGGGGAGATTCTAGAGCCAGCATCAGTCTGTGGCTTTGTAGGCTGACAGGGCATACCACTGTCATTGGACGGATTGACAACAACAATCGGGTGGTCTCCGTGTTCCTAATACATTGCTTTTGTGTCAAAACAATCCTCAGATTTACAGTTGTCTGTATAATGTACTGAAAATTATGAGCAGCATGTAATGACCAAGGCCAAGAAACCAGGAATTGAGGTATTGCACTCTTTCTTAAAAGTACATATAAACCAAAGATGAACTTCTGTCTAGTGCTCCAGTTGTAGCATTATGAAAAATAGAAATCTGTGGGACAGTGGGCCTGTGTGGGGTGAAAAGCAAGGCTCGCATTCAGTGCCAGGATTATAAGAATAAAGCAAGATGACAGCTTCAAGGAGTGTGAACAGAAACTAGAAGGCCATCAGAGTCTCTTAAGTTGTTACACAGTAACAGAGGCATACCACTGGCAAATCAGAGTTTAGAATTACCAAAGACAAAGTTAAGTGCTAAAGCTCCTGTGACTGTTGCCATCATTTTACCTCCAAGTTCATGATTGTGTCTCAGAAGATGTGTGCGTTACTCCAAGCTTTCCACTTAGATTAAGTTGAAGCCCCGCTTATGTGCAGGAACATGTGAGATTTCTATTATTATTTTTTTTAGGTCCAGGCAGTTTATACATGGTTATTGAACTGGGCATATTTCAGTTTCTGTTTATCATTTTCTTGACAACTTTCAGACTGTGGGAGCTGAGGACACCCCAGTTTCACAGGCAGTCCCAGGCACAGTTGTTGTAGCGTGCTTAGTTTAGCATACTGGTAGGCTAAGGAAATGGCACCACCGCTGTGAACCAGGAGCATCCTGTAGGAAGAAGCAGGGGTCTTTTGCAGGAATAGCATGCTGCTGGCTAGGGCATAGTTTTCTTTGTAAAGCATAATGCTGTTTGCTGTGGTTTCTGTGATCAGAGGATGTGAATAAGTGATGTTCAACATTTTTGTATGTTAAGGATCATTTAAAAGCACATAGTATCACACAGAGTATGCCTCTGTAAGTGTGAGAGGGACAATTGTGTTGCAGTTGTCTTGTGGGTCTAGTAAATTTGAACTAAACGGGTTTTTTTCCTGAGGAATTGTAGATAACTGAATCCCAGTGGAAAGTAACACAATTGCCTGCCTGTGACTGTACGACTGGAGAATGGGATTTAGAGAACTGGAGAAACATAGCCAGAATGTCCCAGATAGTTGCTGGACTAGATAGTCCTTAGAACTTGCTGGCTCTTCGTCTTTGAATATGATAATAATGATCCTACAGATCCACATGATCTGCAGAGATTTATTAAGATGCTGTAATAATTTGTTCTGATTAATACCTGCCTTTCAGGAGTTCATCCAGGCACAGGGTCCAGATTAAAGCTCGATCAGCATACCAAGTCCTCAGGCAGTCCTCAGTTTTTTCATATAGTTTTTTTGGATTACAGCTTCAGGCACTTGAAGGGTTCACTTTCCTATATGCCAGGAGAGCACAAGGGGATCGAAACAGGGAAAAGCAGAGATGAAATTACAGGAAGTTAAGAAGCTAAAACTGATTGACAGGAGATAACAACATGAGAGAGAGGAAAATGAGAATGTAAGAGAGAGAAAAGCAAAGGAAGAGTTGTAATGAAGGGGTGGAGAGAGAAGTGAGCATGAGGGGAGGGGTAGGAAGAGGTCCAGGAGGACAAAAGGGATGAAGCCAGCAGAGAGGAGTACTGAAGCTGAATAACTCAGTCGTTTATTCCAGCTTGGGAGGGGCAGAAGAGAGAAAGACTGTAGGAAGCATGAAGGGTGGGGTTTGTCTTGAGTTTTGCCCAAGGTGGTTTTCCCCTACTTTCATAATGGTGTAATGTCTTTTGTGTGCCCTGTGCACAGACAAAAACGAGGGATTAATGAAAACTTTTGGAAACAGTAAGAGAAACTTTATTTTCTAGAAAAAGCTTTTGTCAGCAAAGGGAAACAGAAACATGTTGATGCTTTCAGTGCTTGTAACTTTGTAGCTGTGGGAAGGTCTTCACAGAAATAATAAGGCAAGAATCACTTTTGTGTATTTAAATTAATAATTGTATGCTGTTTAAATAAATAATTGTATGCTGATAATTGGACCTCCTGGGGACAACAAACTGAATTTAAAAACAACCTAATTGAGTACCATCTCCCGCCACCCCCCCTGCACCCTCCCCTTTTCTCCTTGTAGTCTTTTCTGTCTGTAAGCACTCACTGCTGTGGTAATTATATACTGGACATGGCATAAGCATTAAATGCTACAAAGCAGTTTTCAAGCAAGGCAAACGTTTTCATGATTTGCCTCAAGGGATTCTGAGAAATGCAGCAGTAACATCCTGTGTCAGTGTTTCATGGCAGGATGATTCCTTGAGCCCTGAAAGAAAGAATGCGTGTACATGTGAGGTTTTCTTTCAGCTGGCTTCCCTGCCTTGACCTTATCTAACCAGGCTTACAGGAAACTCAGCACCCAGTACCCCAGTGGAAACTCTGCATGTCAAGATACATCTTAACCCGACGTTACCATGCGGTTAATGCAGTGATCTTTGTTTCGGATTACCTCTTGGTGACCTACCCCTGATATGGATCAGTGCAGATGTCAGGGACTGAAAAAGAACAGAATAGTTAGCACATGGCAACAAGGAGCTACCCCACTAGCCAGCTTTGAAGCAAACCTCATTAGAAACCTGTGACATGCTTTAAAATCTCCTGGATGGAATCTGAGTCATATCTGACAATGCACTTACAGAATAAGCATTTGTAAGAATGATTTTATAACAATGTGCCATAGCTGGGTTTTGTATATAATCCTTTGTTGGTGGAAACGCCCAAAATCTTCCTGAGCTGAAAGCATTTGCTATGTCTGTTGGAGGGCATTTGCTGTATCTGTTGTTTGGTTTTGGGGCACAGGGCAAGGGGGAGTTGTTTGGTTTTAGTTTGTGTACTGATTTTTGTTGACTGAGATTCATTCTGATTATAAAACAAAATGAGGTCTGTAGCCATTCTATAATGTCAAAGGCAGGTCAACTACATTAAAGAAAAAATAAGCCTTTTATATAATGCATATGCAGTTTTAAAAAATACATTTTTTTTGAAAAAAAAAGAGCTTTTAGAATATATATTTTAAGAGTTATTCAGAGTTTTTTCTTTCTCTCTCCCATTTGAACTTCTTCAGTGCGGTTTATTTTGTGAGACACAAAGAAACCAGACAAAGATTTGCCATGAAGAAAATTAATAAGCAGAATCTCATCCTCCGAAACCAGATCCAACAGGCCTTTGTTGAGCGTGATATCCTGACATTTGCAGAAAATCCATTTGTAGTCAGCATGTATTGTTCTTTTGAAACAAGGCGTCATTTATGTATGGTCATGGAGTATGTAGAAGGTAAAGTGGCTGTTCCATTTTCATTTTCTTACAACAAGAAAGAAAAATAACCCATATGGTACTTGCTTTAGAAAGGCTTCCCTGGGTCCTCTGTACTCTGGCAATACAGATTTATGATCTAAATCCAACAGCAAGGTGGCTTTTCTCTAGTCATCTTCCAGAGGGAGCTTGTAAAATGCTTGAGCTCCAGTTACAATGGGAAATAACTGCTGTTTGAGTAAGTTCCTCATGGACTGCAATCATAAGTGTCCTGGTGTTCAGAAATTCTTGTGGAAATGCTGTTTGCTTTTCTGGAGTTGAAATTCTCAGTAGCACATGTTGGGGTATTTGTACTAGTTAGTTTTACAAAGGAAGAGGGAAGAGGAAGCAATTTGAGAAGGTGCTGATGCTGAAGGAGGCAGTGGACAGATGGAGTACAAGATGAGATACCCAGACTATGGTTGTGTGGGGCTGGGGTTTTTTGACTCCCTCCACCTGTAGCAGCACAGACTTTATTAGTTTCTAGCTGAACCCTTGAACTGCTTGCTCCCAGCTTCACACTGTGTTTCCACTACAATAGTTGGTATGGTTACATGGTCAATTGAATCACTTGACTGGAAAATAAACATTTGTGACTGCAGTTTGTGTCTCTTTCTGCAGCATATATAGGTTATACTGATACTGCTCCGAATTTATAGTGTCATCTGGAACATTTGTTCTGTTTCCACAGGTGGAGACTGTGCTACTTTGATGAAGAACATGGGTCCCTTACCTGTAGACATGGCAAGGATGTACTTTGCAGAGACTGTTCTGGCCTTGGAGTACCTTCATAATTATGGAATTGTGCACAGGGATTTGAAACCAGACAAGTACGTATATAGAATATACCCAAAAGAAGACTTAGAAATTATTAGATAAAAAATCAAAGGTGTAAACTTCCTTTGAATGTACTTGAAATATTTTGTTGGTTTTTGTTTGTTGGGTTTTTTTTAAAAATGGGAATGTTATGTAGATTCACAATTTCTGTACAATATTTGAATTACAGCAAGTAGCTGCAGTAAAAAGTATGGTAGCTGCAAGTTGCGTATTTTAAGAAAAAGAATTGGATCATGCCTCTTGTGTGACAGTACCTTCATGGCATGATACTTCAGGCCAGTCTAGTATTAGTTACCGACTAACTTAATAACTGAGTGTTTTTTCAAATTAATGAACCACAGAAAATGCTCACCTCATTTAAAAAGCAACATTTATTCTATTCTAGGTCTTTCAGATGATGGCTCTTTTTCTTCAAAGCATATAGCATTCAGCTCTCAACACTTGTATGGTTCTGTAAGATGTTGTGCAATTGCATATGAAAAAGTCTGTTTACATTGCTAATAGTAACAAATGTAAGACTCAGATTTTTAACCTGTTTATTTTGTAACTTGTTAAATTACTTTTTAAGCTGTCCTTATATTTTTGCAGTGCTAATGAAACATTTTTGTCTAATAATAGTAATAATAATGATAGTTGTAATCAGTACTGCATAATGTTGAGTTATATCACAGTAATTTCAAATCATTCTAATTTACAGTTTATTGGTAACATCCATGGGCCATATAAAGCTTACAGACTTCGGACTGTCAAAGGTGGGGCTAATGAGTTTGACTACCAATCTGTATGAGGGTCACATTGAGAAGGATGCCAGAGAATTCCTTGACAAACAAGTAAGAGACAGCCTTTTCCATTTCTACATTGAGTGTTCAAATGAAGTGATGTTTTGCAAGCGGAGCATAGCATGATACTGTATAAACTTGTTATTTCTGCACTGGTGTTCCAGTTGTGTATGTCAGTTACTTTTATTGATGCCTGCAGATTATCCTGAGATTTTTTCTTTCTACATTAGGATCTGTTAATAAGATGAACAGCCTAATTGGGTGCAAGTGAATCTGTGAGAGAGACAAATGGAAAACTGTTTTTAGAAGGAATTCAGGAGTCTCAGCAGAGTACTTGTGGAGCCCATTATGCATTGTACAACCAAGGGTGCTAAAATCCTTGCTATGGCCCATTTCCCTTTAAGCATGCCTCATTACCATTGCTCACAATCTGTTCACTCCAAAAGTTACTTAAGATAAAACCATCACAACTTTCATGTAAAGATAGGAGTATGTTTAAGTTAAATAAAATACTTGCCATGATGGACTTCCATGTGCGAAATTCAGACTGTCCTTTGCATGACAGATACGCAAATGTTCATTATGATGCCTGTAAACATAGCTGGCTCACTCTAAAAACATTAGCAGTTATGTGAAGTCAGCAGACTAAAACCTACTAAATTCCTTTTTTCCGTATTTCCATATTATGTTCTGTTTCTAATCCCGTCAGTGATGTGACACAGCTCAATTAGACTTGTTTTACTATCGCACTTATTTTCTTTATTTTAGGTCTGTGGTACACCTGAATACATAGCTCCTGAAGTGATACTGAGACAGGGTTATGGAAAACCAGTGGACTGGTGGGCTATGGGAATTATCCTTTATGAATTTCTTGTTGGGTGTGTGCCATTCTTTGGAGATACGCCAGAAGAGCTGTTTGGACAAGTAATCAGTGGTGAGGATCATTGTAAAAAAGCCCCAGATTACTCATCTTGCTGTGAAACATATGAATTTCTGTTAATAGTAAATATATCTACAACTTTACTGATAGGCTAGGTTTTCAAGCTAGTTTTGCTCAAAAGCCCCTCCACTATCATGTTATTGTATTAGCAGGTTGCTGTCAAAGGGGTAAGACTAAATTTGGTTTAAAAGCTGAGCTTACAGTATATTGTTGCTAGGTACAGAAATGTGGAAATGCACTGGTTGAGCTGTATTGTTTAGAAAAGAAAAGCAGTATTAGTAGAAAAGTAGTGCCACTGTGGCAGTGATTTCAGTCTTTAGCAAAGAAATTATACCCAAGAAGAAACGGTTAAAATAGATTTGCATAAATGGGAACATGCCTCATGGCACAATGAAGAAATTAACAAAGATGTAATAAAACCCTAAACCAAATGTCTCACAAACAATAAATAATGGGAAAGAAAAGGAAACAAATTCAATTCACAGATTGCAAATGATTTCATTGGTGATTGTTGTAGTGCAATGTTATTTCTGTAGCAGCTGTTCTTCTTCCATTTAAAATTCAATAACCCTTTAGTTCTTAACCTGCAAGCTGACCCTAAGTATTTTTACGCGGCTTACGGCAAAACTGAATGATAATTAAACAGAATTGTTTATTATCCTACCTGCTGTTTCCATAAATTTCCCAGATGCATAGACACAGAGGGCCTCTATGCCAAGAGTTTAACAGAATGGCATCTCTTACTATTTCCCAGTCTGTTTTATAGTCTGCTTAAAATGTCCAGTAGCTAAGACAAAACCACCAAACAGCAAACCAAAACAACTGTCAAAAAAACAGCCCAAACAACAACCAGAAAGCCCAACAGAAACAAAACTGTCTATACCTCTGGTGTCATGCTCTGAGATAGTGAGAATGCAGCAAAACCCCTTTTGTACTTTAAGGAGATGCTGTCATCATCTTGCTTTCCTCCGTTTCTGAAGCTGAAAGCCAAACTTGCTTGTAAACTGTAATGAAATGGATTTGTGTGTTGCCTCTAGTATATGACCTCTTTATACAACATCTGAGCTGTTCATGGATTTATAACCATGTTGTTTTCTGATGTGATACACCAAGGCCTGAGCAGCAAGGAGAATCAACTGTTTAATTAACACAAGCAGCAAATGCTGGCTTTGTTCTGAATGCCTCACGGCTGCGGTGCATATTCATGCTTTATTTTCCAAATCAAATTCAAACTGCAGTGGAAGCTGTAGGCAGGCAAACATGAAAATAACTCATTTTTTTTATTGCATTTCCAGACACGTGCACATGTGCTTTTATCTTTTTGCTCTCTGACTGGGAGAAGGGGAGGGAATAGCCTAAAATTAATGACAACATTTGCACTTTAGGCTTTATTTTGCATGTGGCAGTAATTTTAAATTTTGGAAAACAAATTATCATGTGTTATAATCTAGCTGATACTTATATTATCTGTTCGAGTGTTTCCATTTTATCTTCCAGAAATTGTCTGTAGAAGTGTATGTTTGTAAACCTGATCTGTTCCCACTGGCTCTCCAAGCCTGTTGGTCAGCTTAGTTTCCTGTTTTGATACTGACTTGTCAGTTTCTGTTATTTTAAATATCCTTACTTTGTGAAACCATTCTTGCAGCATCTGCAGGAGGATTCTTTTGTTGGATAAGTTTCCTATATTAAAATACATAGTCCCCTTGTATTCAGTTGTAAAAGCTGTGTTAAAGAACCCAATCCATCGCCTAGATTTTTATTCAGTTTCTATGGGTGAAATTCTATAATCTACTTTAAAATCTCGTTCCCTCATATTATACCTTGCTCTTTCTTCATTGCAGGTTGCCTTCCCTGCCCCGAGTCTGTATAAGCACAGCTATGGCAAGCCTCAGTATAAATAAATTTAGATGCTTAAAATGTTAATTAAAACAAAATGTTAAAAATAGTGCTTCAGAAACAGATTACATTTACGCCTCTTATTTCAGTACCTTTCCTTAAACTCTGAAATTCAGCAGTTAAACTTGTGTGTGGCTTCTAGTGGTTACTTCTCCAATTATAATTTTTAAGGAAAAGTCTAGATCATACAATGACAAAATCCTTAACAGTCTTCTCTGTTTCTTGAGCATTCTGTTTCTCTGATGCCAAAATCCTTTTACCTCTTAAGAAAATTCTGCAGAGTTTTGTCTAAACCTGCAGTATATTACATTCTTGGAGGCAGCTTCTGACAGAAATCAGACAAAACTTACTGTGTAAGCTTGTTATAAAGTTCATGTTCATATTGAAACTGGCACAATTTTCCATTGTTTAATTTAAATGAAAATTTGGCAGAATTTTTTTTCAGCCTTATCTGAATACTGCAGGCTTAATATCATGGTTGCATGATCTAGGTCCAAAATGCTATGAAGTGCAAAAGCCTTAGTGGTAGAAGAGTCAGTAGACTGAGGTGCAAGTATGCAGCACTTGGAAGAAAGCTCCATTGGCATGTATCTCTCCAGAGCAGAGTCCAATACCTTGGCCCTTAGTCATGGGAGTCTGCTAGCATTAAGAGAGAAAGATTGCCGATGTGAGCAGTGACTGCTAGGCCAGGTCAGCTGTGTCCTTCTTAACAGCAATTTCCGTGGAACAGAACTAAAATTTAAAGCATGATTTGGGTGGGATGGCCAGGAAGAAGGGACAGCATACAAGTTTTGCTAATATTTTGCAATAGTTTTCCATGAGCCAAGCATTTCTTTATTCTGTTGTTAAACACTGTTTTGGGTGAAAGGAGACTACTGAGGAAAATGGGAACATACGTTCTCATAAATGGCATGTTTATGGAGTTTGTATAGAGAGTAGGAAAATCAGAAGTAATTGGTATACAAGAGAGAGCAACTTGAGAAGTTGCCTTAACTCAGCTTTACTGTTACCTTGCTATGAGAGCTTTCAGAGTTTCTGCTGAATGTTGGGATTAGACTTCAGTAATAACAAACACCTTTCTGTTTTGCTAGATGAAATCAACTGGCCTGAAAAGGATGAAGCACCACCTCCAGATGCCCAGGATCTGATTACCCTGCTGCTCAGACAGAATCCATTGGAAAGACTGGGAACAGGTTAGGAGGCCCTGTTCTATATTGTTAGTGTGCCTAAAATGGTTTGTGTATTCAGCATTGCAAGTTTTTGTTCATCTATTTGTTTTGCTTGGGAAATACCTGTCAGGACAAGTAGCATGACAACATGCTGTTATAGCAAATGATGACTGTCCTTTTTTTTGAGTTTATATATATGTGGTCATTTGCAATTACTCTTCTCTTAATTCTCTACATAAACCATAAATTTTTCAAAGGCCCAGCTAGCTGTTGGATAATGTTCTTTCATGGATACAGCATTAAGTAACATAGAAGTAGAGAAGAGTAATCAATACAAAACTAATGCTTCCTTTTGCAGAAGTATCTTAGCCTGGCAAATTAGTTCCTCCAGGCTTTAGGGTGGATTATGGGTACTCTAACTAATTGTTCAGAAATGACTGTCTGAGGTTGTATTGTGAAAGGTCTTGTAATTCAAAAAGCGCTACTGCCTTGCATGAAAAAGAACAAAACCCTAAGTGTGAATGTTAAGGAAGTAAATGGATATCAGTGAAAACACAAGCTGTCACCTTATTCCCCTGTGGTCATTCTGTGCTATGCTCTTTTTCCATTTTGAGAGAAAAACCTCTTAAAATGGAATGAGCATGTGGTATTAGGAGCATTGAGCCTGCTTAGGCTAATGAAAACATTGTACATTTATGTAATAGAGTTTGCTAGTTGATGGAACAGGATTTTTCTGGGGATTGGATGAGAGGCACTACTGAAGAATATTGCACATGATTTTTGAAGTGTTAATGTATGAAATCCCCTGTCATTGACAGCCATTCCACTGGCCAAAGCACTGCATAAACACACCAAAAAAGACTTCCTATGTAAAAGAGCCTGAATGTAAAGGTATAGTCTTATTTATAGTGAGCACTGTATGCCATGAATGGAAATACATGGGGATGCTAAGGAAACCAAGTGGCAGGTTGAATCAGCATGAGAGTACTTGGAAAATTGCTGGCAAAACTGAGTCCAGTGTTCAGATTGTGCTCTGTATTTTTAGAGCTAACATAAACAAGAGCTTTAGAAATCAGTTTATAACTGGCCTTACCACTTTCACTTGGGGGGGAACATGAGTATAAAACGCAGACCCCAAGTACTATTGACGTGTTTCCACATGACAGATCTTCCTTGGGACATGATGACGTGACTTGAGGTGAGGGAACTGCATGTCCCTTGCTCTCTGAGAGTCTAGGATCTGCATGAACAGGCCTTAGACTTCACTGTAGCTGATGGTTGGGAATAAGTGGTATCCACCAAAGTTTGATTTCTCCCTTGCTCCATGTTGAACAAGAGTGGAGCAGATGTCATGTCCTAGTCAGCTTCTCTTGTTGCTGCCTGCTTTGTTTGCTACAAAGGGTACCGCTGCCAAAGGCAAAATAAAGAGCCACAACTAATTTCATTCCTTTCTTTTACGTATACTCCTTTCAGGCATTGTTGTTTCATTGCCAGGATGCTTTTTCCTGGTAAACACAGTGTTAATTCAAGACTGTGAGCCTCCCAGTGAGAGGCTGGATCAGAAGGAGATTGCATATTCTGCCTGTCTTGCTACAGATGGTTGGGAAAGTGAATTGGCCAGAATGAGGCTGTCTTAACTACTGTTATGGTCAGTGCTGCCAACACATGGAACATCTGTGCAGTGGCTGATTTCTTTAAACTGTTTGTGGTCTCTCAGGAGCTGACAGCCTGAAGAAGGAAATCGGGCAGCCATTTCTTTGAAGCACAGAGAGGTGTTTAGAAGCCACGACAAAATTGTTGGGTTTTTTTTAATGTTAGGAACAACTTCAAGAACAGAGACTGCAATGTGACAGGTCCCATAGGGGCTCTGGAAAACAGCACTGTTTATCGCAGGCTTCACCATGCATTTCAAATAACAGCACTATCTGTCTAATATGTATTAGCTAGCTGCATAACACTCCATGAAAATCCTAATTGTGTGTTTGCTCAGGAGGCCTGAGTGAAATAGTTAAGTTGAAGGAAGACAGATAGATACTATGCTTGTTTTGAAGAACAAAAATTACAGAAAAGGGACCTCTTAGGGTTTGAGGTGTCTGGTACCAATCAAGAATTACACAATTCAGGTGCAAAAACCAATTGCTGTGCTTGAGAGAAATGTTCATTCCTTAGCTAGTGATTTTCAATGAGATGTGATTTTGGTTTCGTTCAGGAATATTTATGATTTTTTACTTTTTCCCTGCGGCATTTAGAAAAGCAAAGGAGCAACTTAGAAATCTTGAGACTGAGTTGGAGACCAATCCTGGAGACTTGAGACTTTTTCAATGGCTCTCTGCTGACTTAGCCTTGGCATAATGAATGCTGTGTCATTGTGGTGGATTGATCTTGGCTGGCCGCAAAGTGCCCACCAGCCTGCTCTATCACACCCACTTCCTCAACTGGACAGGGATGAAAACACCTTTAAAGATTTGTGGATCGAGATAAGGACAGGGAGAGATCACTCAGCAGTTAATGTCACAGGCAAAACAGACCTGGCTTGGGGAAACTAGTTTAGTTTATTGCCAGTTAACAATGGAGTAAGATAATGAGAAATAAGAACAAACCTAAAACCGCCTTCCACCCCTCCCTTCTTCCTGGGCTCAACTTCACTCCCAGTTTCTCTGCCTTCTCCTTGCAAGTGTCATAGAGGCACAGGGAATGGGGATTGCAGTCAGTTGATTACATGTCTCTGCTGCTCATTCCTCCTCGTACTCCCACATTCCAGTGTGGGATCCCTCCCATAGGAGACAGTCCTCCACCAAGTTCACCAATATAAGTCCTTCTCATGGGCTGCAGTTATTCATGAACTGCTCCAGTGTGAGTCCCTTCCGTGGAGTCGCAGTTCCTGCCAGAAGCCTGTTCCAGCAGGGGCTTCTCACAGGGTCACAGCCTCCTTCAGGCATCCCCCTGCTCTGGTGTGGGGTTCTCCATGGGCTGCAGGTGGAGATCGGCTGCAGGGGGATATGTGGTCCGCCGTGGACATCCATGGGCTGCAGGGGCACAGCCTGCCTCACCATAGGCTGCTCTACAGGCTGCAGGGGAATCTCTGCTTCTCTGCCTGGAGCGTCTCCTCCCCTCTTTCAGTGACCTAGGTGTGTTGCAAAGTTGCTGCTGTCACATATTCCCACTCCTGTCTGCTGTTACGCAGCAGTTTTTTACTCTTCTGTGAATGTGTTATCACAGGGACATTACCAATGCCACTGAGGGCATGGTCTTGGCCAGTGGTGGGTCCATCGTGGGTCTGGCTGGCATCGGCTCTGTCAGACATGGGGGGAAGCGTCTGGTGTCTTCTCATAGAAGCCACCCCTGCAGCCCTCCGCTACCAAAACCATGGCACATAAACCCAGTACAATCCAGTTGGCAGTAATTCTTGCTGCTGCAGGTTACCTGTTTGGTTGTAGGGTTAGATTAATGCTTGTTAATAATATACTCACCCAGCCCCTCAGGACAAAAATTCCAGTATTTCATTGTGTTCTTATAGTTGCTTCTTAACTTGAAACTAGTTTAATTGTATAACGTGGATTATAACGAGGGTGTAATTTGTAAGAAGATAAATTATAGGGTATTTCCTATTAAGAATCATTTTCATTACTTTCTGACTTGTACTTACTCATCTGATACACATACTCACATTTTTATTATTACTACATATTGTGCTTCTGACTAAATTGTCACTGAGAGATCATAATCAGTATGTCTAGAAAACCAGAAATGTTAAAAGGGGGAAGATGATAAAGCAATGCAATGCTACTAAAGAAATGGCCACAACAAAACAGAGACGAGGAGGTGCTCTGATAGGTTTAGATTCTAGTGGAAATGGCTAGTAGATGTTCCTGGCTAAGGACTAAGGCTTTCCATGATTATTTACATTTTTTGGCCAGGGATTGGTTTAGGTGAGTATGTCAGAGGATGTGGTATTATTTGCTCAGTGTTTTTCTCTGGCTCCCCCAGGTGGTGCATATGAAGTAAAGCAGCATCAGTTCTTCAGGAGCCTTGACTGGAATAGCCTGCTGAGGCAGAAAGCAGAATTTATTCCGCAATTAGAATCTGAAGATGACACAAGTTATTTTGACAGTAGGTGTTTGATGGTATAAAAAAAACTGTGAAGAACGCCTTGTTTAAGTAATCACTGCCTTTGATTTTTGCTTACTACTTTGAAAATGTCGTTCATCAGAACCACTGGCAGCTTGCAATTTCACTGGTGGTTTGACATTTCAGCAATAATAATCTTGGGAATAAAATCAGTCTTTTTCAGTTAATATTAAGCTTGGAACCCCTTCTTTATGATAAATTCACATACTTTTATTTCTGTTGTCCATAGCTCGTTCTGAGAAATACCACCATATGGAAACTGAGGAAGAAGATGATACTAATGATGAAGATTTTAATTTGGAGATAAGACAGTTTTCTTCATGTTCACACAGATTTTCAAAAGTAGGTAAAAATTACTGTATTATTAGTATGTGTTGTTTAGATAAACATTTTGCTACTTCTAGAGAGTTTGGAAGCAATAGGGAAGAAATAGGGCATTGTTTCTTCAAGAAATGTCAACTGAAACTGAGCAAAAATTAAATGAATACTGTTAAAACATGGGAGGATTCTGTAGGAAGTTATCTCTTGAATCCTTAAGAAAGTAATATAAAGTTCCATAAATAGGTTGTAATATTTCTGTAACAAGTTTATAATAGCATAAGAGAAATCTTAGGGGAACTGTTCTTTTAAATGATAATACATGGTCATTACATTGATTTCCTTGTAGGCAGTTTGGATGTTGCTCCGGTTGTGTCCTATGTATCTGGCCGGTGATGGCATAACAAAGGTTACAGTAGTAGTCTACAGTAGCTATTAATTAAATTAAATTAGACTGAAAATAAAAAGTAAAGTAGTGGTTAGCATGAGGTTTGGTCATGGAGAGATGTGGATTTGAGGGAGTGATTTGAATGCTAGGAATTGAAGGTAAAACTGACTGTCCGAAGGGCAGTATACTTAATTAGTTGAGATGACGGCAAATTATTGCTTGATAAGGGATGCCAGTAGAAAAAGAGTAGACATTCTCAGAAAGGTAAATTGGCAGAAAATAATGGAAGTGGAATAGCTAATGAGTGTGCTTCTAGTCTTAACATAGCATCCAGCAGTGATATTCAAAAGCTTTCCATTTAAAAACGTTTCTTTAACTAACTGTAGGGACTGTTACTGTATTTGGAAAGTCTTGCGTTTGTTTCTTGTTTGTCCTGGGTTATGCTTTAAAGAATTGGTGGATTTTATGCTGGCTTTGCAGTACCACATACATATTGTATCTGTGATAACATGGAAGAGCAGAGACAGGAATCATGGATGTAGCTATCCTGATTTGGTATAGACTCCTCATTTTGACTTGGAATGTTTCAAAAGCAGATATTAGTAAATGACACAATCTCTCTAGGGACAACTCGGATGAGGGGCGGTGGGCACAAACTGGAACACAGGAAGTCCTGTCTGAGGACAGGGAAACACTTAACTGTGAGGCTGATAGAGTACTGACATAAGTTGTCCACAGAGGTTGTGGAGTCTTCATCCTTGGAGGTCTTCAGAAGCCATTTGGATATTGGCCAGAGCAACCAGCTCCAGGTTGACCTTGCTTGTGCACAGAGGGGTTGGGCAATATGACCTGGCAGAGGTCCCTTCCAACCTCATTTTGTGATTCTGTGAATGTCTGTCCTTTTCAAAGCTCTGTACCACTATAATAGTTTGGTTTGTTAATGTCATTATGTCATTGTATCTCTAGCTGTACCTCTCAGGCTGTAGAATATACAGCTGACAATTTGTGTGTGCTGTTTGTCAGCTAAGCAAACAGCAGACTTCAGTGATCAGAGTTTATTTGTTCTAAGTCCTTTAGCCAAGTAGTTTTTTTCTTAACTTCAAAGTAAATTCAGATTAATCTTTCAGTTTTCCACGCCTGATTGGTAAACACTAAGTATCTTAGGGTTAAGGTTTTTTTTACCTTGGTTTGTTTTATGGTTGTGAATTAATCCAAGACGTGCATTATCCTGGGTCTTAGAGACCCAAAGGCTATGGATTTTGTTTGTACTCTCTTGGTTCACACAGTGAAATGAGGAGAAGGCTTATGAATCTCTAATGAGAATAGATATTTTTCATGATCCTGTACCTGAGGAGGAAGAAAGCAAAATAGGAAAGCATTTTAAGAGTGCAAACTTGGGAATTTTAAAAGGCTCAAGAAGCTTGAAGTTTGCACTCTGAAATACTGTGTAAGCATTTAGAATCACAGAATTGTTGAAATGTGCTTTCCTGAATATCTTTTTCTATCAAACACATCAGCAATGAGTTGGGGTTTTTGTTTATTTGTTGTTGGGTTTTTTTGTCTGCAATAGGTTTTTAGTAGCATAGATCGAGTTGCTCAAACGCAAGGTGAAGAAAAGGAAGACACAGGAGACAAAATGAAAAGTGTGACATTGCCTTCTGTGGAATCTTTAAGCTGGAGTTCAGAATATTCTGAAATGTAAGTATATATAATAAGGTGCTGGAAGGGGTCCATGTCCTGCTTGCCAGGTGACAGGCCTCCTTATCTCAATAACTGCATGAGTGTTCGTTTATTCTTAATGCAGACAACAAATATCTACATCCATCTCTTCTGACACTGAGAGTAGCAGGCAGCATTGCAGCTCTGGTTTGCTTCCAAAGTTGGCCATATCAGCCGAAGGAGAACAGGATGATTCTGTTGGCTTAGTAGGACACCGGGAGGAACAGGAAAAGCCTGTATTTGTGAGTGAGGAAGTAGTGCAAGACGAACCTGAAGTAACTACTCCAGCAAGTACGATCAGCAGCTCCACACTGTCAGGTAATCCACAGTGGGTCTCCTGTGACATTAGAAACAGTGATGGGCCTTCTTCGTTTAGCAGTAACATTCATGGATTTAAAAGTCAGGTATTTCAGAACTGCTTTAAAAAATAGCCATCCTAAGAGAGGTCTGGTTTGGGCTTAGGCTCAAGCTAATAAAATCTTGTGAAAATATGTATTAAATTTTCAACATTTTTGGAAATGCCAACATGTGGAGTTACCCCACAGAGTCTGGAGGGCTTCTTGGCAAGTGAATAAAACAGTGACTTGACTATTGACCCGTTGCAGGATCCTTCTTTGGTGTAAAGGAGTCTAAAATCCCTTGAGCACTTAAAGCACTATTTTTATCTTTCTTCACTGAAGTTGGTGTTCCTGTTTTGGTTTTTTTTTTTTTGAGCATCCTGGAGTTGTTCCAGTGGTCCTGTATTACTGTTCTCCATGCTACACCATTGTGTGGTTCTAATTAAGACGTCTTGGTGACACACTTTTCACTATTGGTAGGACTGTCTTTGACTTGTGGAAGTCATTTTTGTCATATAGGAGTCTAAAAGGAAGTGTTGTAAACCATTCCTTCCTTAATTTATTTACTCTATGCATCCCTCTCCCAGCTGAAGTATTTGCATGCATTTTGGTAGGCTCCAAGGCCTTACCGTCTTGCTTGATTTATACTTTCAGACAAGAGCTTTGTATAACTATTTGGAACTCCTGATACTAAGCACAGATCTAGGCCGATATTGGTTTCATTATTGTCCATAAAGAGGTTCCAGTTACCTTCTCTACACATTTACCTGTCTTCAGCTTACTTCTCTTTTGTATCTCACTGAGTTTTCTCAAGATAGCCCTTTCTATTCCCATACTTCTGCTTTCCCTTGTAGTTTACATTTTCCTTCCCTTTCCTCCTCTCCATTTCTGGAAAGATAAATTTCCTCAGGCTCATCCAGCTATACAGCCGTTTCCATCTCCTTCTCTTGGCAAAAATCTTGACTGTGCTGTGTTCCAATTCTTGCTCACTGCCTGTGTAACAGTGTTGGCCTTAGCATAGCAGTCACAGTGATAACTCAAAGTGATCCACTACTGTCACGTAAGTGTCAGTTGCACTTAATAATTTCTTTTTTTTTTTTTTTTTGGTCCATTAGCAATGTGATGTTCAGTGACCTTAAACTAATACTGGGAATTTCTATGCTGTGTCTTCGAATAGGCAACCTACCCTTGGTGTGTGAGCCTTTATGGTTTTTTTCATTGTTTGAAACATTGTTGTCCTTCCTCCATTCAGTGTCATTTAAGTTCATTACCTATGATAGACTAATACTAATGTAGCTGTAATGATGAGTTTAGTGGTGCCAGGTATCCTTCTGCCGTGTGGTTGAAAATCACCGAAAGAATAAAAGCAAATGATAATATTTAAAAATAAAATTATGGTCGGTGTTCTAATGATTTTGGAAAACTTGTGAAGCTGATAGCAACTTATGCAGGATTAGAGCCTTTCATTTACTTCAGGAGGAGTTCATGTGAAAGATAGATGTATACTTAAGTTGGTGAGTGCTGCATATAGAAATACCAAACTTGCTTCATTTTTCATCAGTGGCTACAAAAAACTGTTGCTTCAGTTCATTTTGTTAACATTTACTCATTCTTGAGTGCAGAAAAATTACTCAGATTTTTGTAATGTTGTTTAATGAACTTGAAAGAAAAAATCCTATGTCACAGTTGTACCATTTCTCCTCCCTGTCCCCCAGTTTTCCCTCAACATTTGTCCTTTTTTCTTTGTACAGTTGGCAGTTTTTCAGAGCACTTAGATCAGATAAATGGAAGAACTGAGAGTGTGGACGGTAGAGATAACTCCGCAAAGCCACCCAATGAATTTGCATCTCACATGGCTCGCCAGCGATTAGAAAGCACAGAGAAAAAGAAGATCTCTGGAAAAGTCACAAAGTCCCTTTCTGCGAGTGCTTTGTCCCTCATGATCCCAGGAGGTAAAGATAAATCTTTTTGTTTGAATTGTTATGATTTATGCCTATCTGATGGTATATGACGTAAATGCAAGATTCTGGAGAGGCTAGAACTAATTCTGTCACACTTTATTTCTCTTGTTCATGTGCATTGCTAGATGGTGCAGTCTTGTCAATTACAGTGGTCACAGCTGAAGGACCTTCTTTGACAGGCAAAAATACAGCTTTGTGGTGAATACTTTGTGTTTGACCACGTGCTTGCACAGCAGGATGCAGGATTCAGTCTTTGGCCTGTCATACAGCAGGGATGTAGCTTAAGTTTTAAGTAGGTCGCTATATGCAGCTGCAAGACTAGCTGTTTGTTACAGCAGCCCTTTCAGCCTTATTAGGTCTTTCTCTTCTCCCGTAAGGAAAGGTTATAAGCCAGTAAGGTTAGCTATCACAGGAACATGTTACAGACATGGGTAATTACGCAGCCAAGAAACACTCCAGAGTTAGTCATCAGTTTATACTCTAGTAGTTCTTTCACAGTTGTCATGCAAGAGTCACTAAATTCAGAGATGATACGGAGTTACTTCCTTTCAGTTACTGAAAGTAAGTAACTTTCTTTCAGTTTAATCTCAGCATTGTTCTGTAAAATACAAACGTAGCATGTTGTCATCGTATCTGTATTTACCAAAATCTCATACATTAGCTGTACCTGCTGTCCAAAAAAACCAACCTTATTCATATTTATCCATGAAGTAAACTACAGCAACAGACAGCCAGTATTCCTGACCCAAGTCATGTAGCTGAGAGTCACAGGGCATGTCCCAGACACAGTAGAAGGCCGAGTGCAGGAGAACTGGGCATGTTTCAGAGCTAGAAGGTGACAATAACAGCTGCCCTTGGGGCTTGGCTGTTCTGTGGGATTTCAGTATTAACCTAGTGATACTGATCTCTTGGAGCCTCTGATGACTCAAATTCAGGGAGTAGTGCTTCTGCTGTCAAAGTGTATCTGCCCTCACATGACATGGCTTGGCATGGAACACCAATCCTGGGTTGCATTCCTGTGCAAAGCTGTCATGCTGTTACAATCACCAGAGTATGTTTTATGCTGCTGCAGTTGTGTTTACATTTGCACAATAATGAGCACTTAGTGATTTCAAAACAGTGAAATAAAATGAAGTTGTAACTGGTACTGTTGTTGCGAGAAATTCTTGTGTTCATACATGGTGTAGCAGAATGTAGAAGTGGGGCCTTGTTACAAACATTGAGTTACTGTCCCATATACCAGTATGTGGTTTAATTACATTAGTCTTTATCTGTATATATGTATATAACTGAAACAAAAGACAAAACCAAAACAAACAACCCCAAACTCAAACTAGTGCTTTATTTATCATTGCTGGATGATTTGGGGGATGGTTTTGGGTGCACTCCTCAAATAATATATGCTACCAAACTGTTTTGTTTTTTAGTTTATGAGTATTTGTTAGGAAGAGGCTGGAATTGTTCTTTGAAAGTTAGCAATGAATGTATTTCCTTCCTAAAAGGAAACACATGTAACAAGGCAACCCTTGCATTAAAAAACACACTTTACACTACAGGGAAAAAAGTTTAGTTCTAAGATCTGATTGTTGGTTAAACAGGTAGGATAAACACTGATGGAGGAGGAGAGTGTTTATTCAAAGACAGTGATAAATTCTGACTTAAAGTTGTCATAAAGTTAAGTGCATTCCCTGTTCTGTCTGTATTTGTATGTGCTCTGAATGTACTTTAAATAGATTTTTTTTCTTCCAGACGTGTTTGGTGTTTCTCCTTTGGGAAGTCCTATGTCTCCTCATTCCCTATCATCTGATCCTTCATCCTCCCGAGATTCATCTCCCAGCCGTGATTCATCAATTGCTGCTCCAAGTCCTCATCAACCAATAGTAATTCACAGTTCAGGAAAAAAGTATGGCTTCACCATCCGAGCAATCAGGGTTTACGTGGGTGACAGTGATATCTACACTGTACATCATATTGTTTGGGTAAGATAATACATTTTTTTGCCTATATTCAGCCACAGAAAACTGTAATGAGAATTTTCTTTTGAATGTTATACCTGTGGTATCTGTTTGTTGACTGTTGCTGTGTAAATCATGATGCTGTGTCAAACAGTTTGCTTGGAATGAAATCCATACCTGTACACGAGGATGGTGTTGACTGTAGGAACAGCACAAGCTACCACATAAGATGATGCCCTTCTGCATGGTTCTGCGCTTTCCCTTTTGGAAAGTTTGGCAATTGTGAATAGCCATGTGTAAGTTCAAAGTGCTGTGGCTTAGAAATCCAAAGGGTTGGTGCAGCCCCTCTTTGTTTGAGGGCAGTATCTGCGCAGCCAGGAGATGGTAAACAGAAATAGTTGAAGTACACAGGGAGTCTATTAAACTGTATCAATTCAGGGATTAATAAAATCAACAGTATTTTACACACACAAGTAGGCTGGTCTCAAGCACTGGCTTTCTTTTGTGTAGAAATGTATAAATCACTTGGAATTGTGAGTATTTTTGAGGGCTAGGCATAGGAAAAAGACTTTACTGTCTTGAATAAATCCTGTATTTTTTATTCTTTCTTCACAACTAATTTCAAGTGGAAGACAGCCTAAAGGAAAAGACAGAAGTTCTTTCATTGGTTTTCAACCTCCTTAATTGTAAAATAAATATATATTTGTGTAAAAATACATGCATTTTTTATTTTATAATTGAGGTTGATAACATTGTGTATTTTATATAATTTGTATATTATACATGCATAAATATTGTGTGTGTATATAAAATGTTTAAATACCTTAAGTAATTTTGATAAGTTGATTGCCACAAATATCAAAAGTTTTGAAGTTTTGTTGATTGCTTTGTTTGAAGTACGTATTATAGGTTAGTGTAGGTTTTGAAGTAGCAATGCTACTGATGTGGTAGTGTATTACTCATTTTTCATTCATGTTGTTTACCTCTCATATCTATTACTCCATCAAGAAAACTGAATGTAGAGGAAGGGGTACATTTGATAATGGAATAAATATAAAAATTGGTTTTCTTGCCACTGGTGTAGCATTGCCATTAGTGAAAGGAAGAGAATAAAATGGTACACTACAGCAAAAGTGAAACCTTGGCTTTTTTCAAGACATTATAGGTTTCTTGGGATTAGTTCAGTAAGCATTGTAAGCTTCAGTGGTAGCTGCATGCCTTAAAATACTTCAGTTACAATAAATTGTTTAACCCCTTTTCAGAATAATTTGAAATTCAGTTTATTTTGGTCTGTTATCCCCTTTGTGGTGTACTGTTTCCTCTAATGGGCGGCCTGGTGAATTTGAACCAAATGAAAGCAATCCTTAACTATATGGTGGAGTTATTTTTTATCATGATGTTGTGGTTTAAGCCCAGTCAACCACAAAGTTTTCTCACTCACTCCCTCCTCTCTCTTTCCTCCCCCAGTCCCGGGGCGATGGGAAGGAGAATCAAAAGAATGCAACTCGCACAGGTTGAGATAAGAACAGTTTAGTAACTAAGGTATAACACAAATCACTACTGCTACCACCAGTAATAATACAAGAGAAATACAAGGAAAGAGAATACAACTGCTCACCAAGCCCGACCCAGCCAGTGCAGCCCCCAGCAGCGAACAACCCACTGCACCACCACACCCTTCCGGGTCTCTGCCCTCTGGTTTTACATCCAGGGCATGATGTGCTGTGGTATGGAATAACCTCTTTGGTCAGTTTGGGTCAGGTGTCCTGTCTCTGCTTCCTCCCGGCTTCCCTCCTCCCTGGCATAGCATGAGACTCAGAAAGTCCTTGGCCAGACCAAAACATTACCAAGCAGTAACTGAAAACACTGGTGTTATCAGCGCTATTCCCAGGCCCAAAATCAAAAACACAGCGCTGCACCAGCTACCAAGGAGGAGAAAAATGACTGCTGCTGCTGAACCCGTGACAGTATCCACCCCTTATTCCATACCATTCACGTCATGCTCAGATCCCATATTGTCACTATACCATCACATGTATCTATATACATCCTCACACACACAGAGAGGGAGAGAGATCATCCCTTAGTGCATGAACCAATCCCTATAAAGCTGCTGAGTCCATCCAGTCCATGATGTCGGGCTCCATCTCTTGTAACAGTCTTTCAGAGCAGGGGAGACCGTGTGTAGTGTTCACACTCGTGAATAACCTGGGCATTAATGTCCATTGCTAAGTCCACCCCTTGATCATGAGTCCATCTGTATGCTGCATCTCTGCCCTGATGGCCTGAGGTGTCATGGGCCCACCAGGCTCAAAATAATTCACTCTTATGTTGCCAATTTAAGTCCATCTGAGCCACTTCAATTTTAGCAGCTTGTCACTGGGGACTCCATACAGCTGCCTTCCATCTCCGATGCTTCCAAAGCACTGGGGGGGCCCAGTGGACTGGATACTCACCCATACTGTCCCACACACCCTGCCACTCATGAATGTCCAGCCTCAGGGAAAGTCTCTTGGCCATTCTGGATTGTAGTCCAATCCCAGACAAGGCCCACACCCCACTCTGCTTAACTCTTGGGACCAGATGAAATGGCTGTGGGTAAAACACACTCTGAATGCCCAACATGCTGATCCCCATCACAATCAGCAGGCAGGTCCCAAGGGCACCCAAAGGCCATTCAAACCCCTCAGAACTCTCAAATGATGCTGCTGTACTTGTCCCTGGGGCTGGTGTAGCTGCTGTGCTTGCCAGCTCTCTCACCACCAGCTGCTCTTTGCCTGAGCCCAGATCTTCCTCCTCTGCCTTGCTGGGAAGTGCTGCGCGGTCTCCTGCATCCTCCTGGGGGCTCGGGCTGGTGGGGCTCTGTGGGTGGCTGCTGGGGAATGCTGGCTGCCGCTGCCTGCTGCCTGTGGGCTGCTGCTGGGGAATGCTTTCAGCTGCCGCCTGCCTCCACCCGCTCTCGGGGGCTCGGCTTCTCCTCCTGCTGCTCAGCGGCCACCAGGCTCAGCTCGGTGGGGGGGCTCACCCGGCCTCTTGATCCCCCGGGCTGTTCCCCTGGGCCGTTTTGCTCCACTGGCTTTCGGGGCCGCACCTCCTCGGCTTCCCCTCCTCCCTTCTCGAGCCCGCCTGTATTACAAGCCATTCCAATAAAGTACAATGAAACAAGAACCTTAACCCAAAACCCATACCTGAAAGCTAAGATAACAGATACCGGCTGTAAGTAAGATACAACAGGCTGAAACCATGAACTCAAGAGAACTGAGAGCCAATAAATCAGCATTGTGACGAGTGGCTATTAATCCTGTCATTATCTCAACCCTTCGTGCCCCGCATTGGGCGCCAAAAAGAACTGTTGGGCACCAAAAAGAACTGTTGTGGTTTAAGCCCAGTCAACCACGAAGTTTTCTCACTCACTCCCTCCTCTCTCTTTCCTCCCCCAGTCCCGGGGGGATGGGAAGGAGAATCAAAAGAATGCAACTCCCACAGGTTGAGATAAGAACAGTTTAGTAACTAAGGTATAACACAGATCACTACTGCTGCCACCAATAATAATAACGACGAGAAGTACAAAGAAAGAGAATACAGCTGCTCACCAAGCCCGACCCAGCCAGTGCACCCCGAACAGTGAACCCCCCACTGCACCACCACACCCTTCCGGATCTCTGCTCTCCATTTTCACATCCTGGACATGATGTGCTGTGGTATGGAATAACCTCTTTGGTCAGTTTGGGTCAGGTGTCCTGTCTCTGCTTCCTCCCGGCTTCCCTCCTCCCTGGCATAGCATGAGACTCAGAAAGTCCTTGGCCAGACCAAAACATTGCCATGCAGTAACTGAAAACACTGGTGTTATCAGTGCTATTCCCAGGCCCAAAATCAAAAACACAGCGCTGCACCAGCTACCAAGGAGGAGAAAAATGACTGCTGCTGCTGAACCCAGGACACATGATTAGGGTACTTCATATGACCACTGTGTTAATTACATCAGTATTTCTCAGTGTCACATGCTAAAAATGTTGATTCAATTATAATATTTTGCCACGGGGAGTGAATCACCCCTTCTCTGTCATGCATAAAAAATGCCCTGCTATACAGATATTCCATAATAACAGTGGCAGCAAGCAATGTTCTAGTGAGCTTTGAAACACCCCATGTAAGTATAAAGTTTGAGTAGGGTAGTTGATGGTGAAATAGCTGGTCTGATTTTTTTTTTCTTCCTTTATATAACTTAATATCTGTAAGTTTTCTTCACTACCGATTGATGTAGAAGGAGTTCATTGAAAAAAGCCTGAACTTTAAAGTAGGAAGGTTAAACAGGGGTCCATTTTGTGTATATTCTCTTCATCTCTGATTTCCAGAATGTGGAAGAAGGAGGTGCGGCTTACCAAGCAGGTTTGAAAGCTGGAGACCTGATAACTCATATCAATGAAGAGCCAGTGCATGGTCTTGTTCATACAGAAGTCATTGAGTTGTTGATAAAGGTAACTGTTGAACAACTGGGATACAAATGTGCTTGCTGTTTTGACAGCTAGCTCTGACAGCAAAAGGGGTTGAGGGGTTGTGTTGATTTCCATTAGAGATCAGTTACTGGATTTTGTAGTTGTTCAAATACAAGTTCTAAGCTACTATACCAAGCAGAGCTCTGGAGAAAGGTCAGTGACTTCATGTATCCTGCTATGATTTGAGTTTTTATGCAGCAAACTGGCACTGCTGCTGAAATAGCTGAAGTACCTTCGAGGCAGTGACGCAAAGAGATATCCCTGTCTCTCAAAAAATGTCATTTTCAAGCACTTTTTTTAATTCATCCATCTTCACTAGATAATTCAAGCTTTTGATGATGAAGCTACTTCTTGTTTTCTCCTTTTAAAGTGAAATCAGTGTGGAAAAGTGATAACAAGGATTATGAAATATTTCTTGCCTACTGTACATGAACTTGCCTTTCATAATCTTAAGGCCCAAAAGGTTTTTGTCTCGTATGTGACCAGAGATGTCCAACAAGAGCTGCTCTGTTTAATGAAGTTCTGATCCTACAGTTGGACTTTTATGAATAATCTATCATATTTGTCTCATGTGGAAGTTTCTTAAGATCTATCCTATTAGAAAATGATAGGTTTTCCTTAAAAACAAACAACCCCCCAACTTTTTAAATGAATAATAGCATCTTAGCTTTTCACTATAGCTCATTGTATTGCAGGTTTTATGAACTCTTTTAAGGATAGACAAACGCAGGTCAGAATTATTTTACACAGCTGTATATTAATTTCCTATATTATTAACAATTTATGGTTACATGCAGAGCTTTGCCTGTTAAGGAAACTACTTGATTATAATGGAAGACTGGAAAGAAGTGAAGTAATGGGGAAATAAGAATGGCTGGGGAAAAATACAAAATACAGTTTTCCTTAAGTCTTTTATTTTCCTTCTCTGAAACCAGGAAAAACTTCCAAGTTTTCCAATTTTATA
The DNA here is from genome assembly GCA_017639245.1 of Myiopsitta monachus. Taxonomy (NCBI): domain Eukaryota; kingdom Metazoa; phylum Chordata; class Aves; order Psittaciformes; family Psittacidae; genus Myiopsitta; species Myiopsitta monachus. The sequence goes on from CM029941.1 coordinate 23,280,325, forward strand.
AGAAAAGTGTAAGAGAAAATTCTGTAATTTTAGGCAGTTGGGTGTGCATTTGTTTTCTGTGTCAGATACAGGAAAAGAGAAATACAACAACCCTGCATAGTACTTACAAGAGTAAACTCAAAATGAGAAATGATTGGATGTGCTGTATTGTAAATTAATTTGGGCTATTGCAATTCCTTTGAAAAGAAGTTCACTGTTGTGAAATATAGTGGTGGGCAGGACGTATGGATTTTAAAACATAATATGGATATTTCCAGTTGGTTTTATTGAGTCGTCTGTTCGTGCAAATGATCCTAAAAAGCTTAATTATATTTATTATCTCTTTTGAATCATAGAGTGGTTAGGGTTGGAAAGGACCTTAAGATCATCTAGTTCCAACCCCCCCAAGATAAAAGAATTGTTTGGGATTCATATTGTCAAGTTCTCCGTCATCATTGTAACAGTTGGTGTTCTGAGGCGTGAATGGCAAGTGAATGGACCACTGGGCAGTGACAGCTGTGCTTTGTGGCAAGCTTTCTGTAGAAGCTTTCATCTTCAAAAACTGCAGTCTTGGTCTTCTCCTGTATAGCTACAATTACTGGAATTTCTTCTTGTCCTGAAGCTGAAATGGAGGAAGTTGAGGAGATTTGGCAAAATTTAAGAATTGTCTAGCCATCATTTATCTGATGTAAATTGCACTGGCAATGTCTGTACAGGGCTTCGTACACTAACAGCTCTTAACTTTGATGATTAAGTTCTTTCTCATTGCATTCACATTGATGGTGTAGCTTCAATTTAAGGCAAAGTTGTCCTGTATTACTCACACTTAAAGGTTCCTCCTCCATTTTGACAGAGTGGTAACAGAGTCTCAGTAATGACAACCCCTTTTGAAAATACTTCAATCAAGACAGGACCTGCCAGGCGAAACAGCTACAGGAGCCGAATGGTCAGGCGCAGTAAGAAAACCAAGAAGAAAGAGAGTTTAGAAAGGTGAGTAATGTCTTTGTCTCACATTTACGTGTGTGTATACCTAACAATTAATATAAAGTGTGAAGTTAATACAGTTCTCTCCCTTGTCTTCTCCATCCTTTTACTTTCTTCTGTGAGATCCTATGGTTGTAACATGTCCTTCCAATTCTGTTTTGCTTAAACTAGATTTGTTTAAATAACCCCTAAAAATTTCGTGTGGCATACCCATAGATAAGAGGAAGAAAGTGAATAACTGAGATTGCATCTTAATTTGGTTTCCCTTTTTGTACTTGTTCAGTTAAACTTCCCAGTGCTAAGTTTATGGGCATTTTTAGTTTGATGATACACATCACTAGCAGTTTCTACATATTTCTTCAGTTTTAGTGGGCTCTTAAATTAAGAAAATTAAGATTTATACCCATAAGGAGCTAACTATTCTTCTGAAATACAGTGAGTAAATTTTAGTACAGATTTGGTTACAATATCAATCCCAACTATTGGCAAATCAGGGTATATTCTAAACATCATCTTCTACACTGTGGTCCTTTGCTTTCATGTAAGCCTTGATTTGATAGTTGCTTTTCTGGAGTAATGGGAGGAGGAAGTAATGTTGGTTTTTAGGAATTTTGCCTGGGGTAATAGTATCTTCTGTGCATCTTCTGATTAATGCCATGCTCTTCTCATACTAGGAGAAGATCTCTCTTTAAAAAGCTGGCCAAGCAACCCTCTCCTCTTCTTCACACCAGCAGAAGTTTCTCCTGCCTGAACAGATCGCTTTCATCAGGGGAGAGCTTGCCTGGATCCCCGACCCACAGTTTGTCTCCTAGGTCACCAACCCCAAGCTGCCGCTCTACTGACTTTCCATCTGGTGAGTGTGAAGGACTAGAAGGCAGAGGAAGAGGATGTGAAGTGTATTCTATGTGTGAGTCCCCCAGATCTGTTATACTCTGCTAAGAGTAGTCAGTTTTGACAAGCATATTCATTAAACAGATGGTTTCTGTCTGGAAAAGGATAAAAGATTCCTGATGCAAAATCAAAGGTCTTTTCATGATGTAGTAGCACCTAAAAGGCTGCTAGGTTTGTCCTAGAGTTTAAATCCAAGTCCAGTGCTGTAAGTTGAGTAATAAACAATTCAAGATCTCAGTAAAAGGTAGAATCTTGCCTAGGAGAGGCTGATTTAGAAAAGAATGAAACTGAAGAAAAGGTTGCTATATAGTGGAACTGGCATGGGCACTCATAAATGCAGATTTATTGCTGAAAAGGTAGGCTGGGTGCTGAAATATGTATTTTTCTGTCTCCTAAAAGTCTGCTGCTTCTTCCTGTTTTATTTCTGACTTTATTTTAGTGTGTACTAAATTTGACTGCTGTTGTATGATCTCTTTGGCAAACGTATATTATTTGGAAAGCTTTGGTCATTGCTTTGAAGTGGCAGAAAACATTAGCTACTCTATTTAAATAATAAGAAGTGGTAATTTAAAGGGATGAGGAACAGAGGAGGAAAGAGACAAATAGCAACGTGATTGGATTGATAAGGGTTTTACAGTCCAGCCACTCAAAACCTTCCAGATTTTGCAACATTGTGAGGGCAAATGGCATGTGAGCCTTTTGAACTGGGTGCAAGGTCTGTCTCTCACTGAGCATTTAGACAGGATTCAAAAATCTTGCTAATCTTTGTTTGTTTGTTTGTTTGTTCTTTTTGTAGGTACTAACTCTTCCCAGAGTAGCTCCCCTAGCTCAAGTGCTCCCAATTCTCCAGCTGGTTCAGGGCACATAAGACCCAGCACTCTTCATGGCTTGGGTCCAAAGCTTGGTGGGCAAAGATATAGGTCAGGAAGACGCAAATCAGCTGGCAGCATTCCTCTCTCTCCTCTTGCACGGACACCTTCTCCAACACCCCAGCCAACGTCCCCTCAGCGATCTCCATCACCATTGCTAGGGCATTCAGTTGGAAACACAAAAATAACTCAATCTTTTCCTAGCAAAATGCACTCTCCTCCAACTATTGTAAGGCATATTGTTAGGCCAAAGAGTGCAGAACCACCAAGATCTCCGCTATTAAAGAGAGTCCAATCTGAAGAGAAACTTGCTCCCTCTTATGGCAGTGATAAGAAACACTTATGTTCACGAAAACACAGTCTGGAAGTGACTCAAGAAGAAGTGAATAGAGAGATGTCCCAGAGGGAGGTAACTCTTCAGAGCTTAGAGGAGAATGTAAGTGATGTGCCATCACTCACACGAGTCAGGCCTGCAGAGCAGGGCTGCTTGAAACGACCCATCTCCCGAAAATTAGGTAGGCAAGAATCCATTGATGAGCTAGACAGAGAGAAGTTGAAGGTCAAGATAGTTATGAAAAAGCAAGATTTTGCTGAAAAAACACATGCTGCTGTACATGAATGCGGCAGTGAACCAGAAAATCCCAATACCTTAAGACTGGAAGAAAGAGACAAAAAAGCATTCCATAAGGTTTTAGAAAGATCAAATCAGTTTGAAACAAAAATTGTTGCTTTGGAGACTCAGTCAGCTGGTGGCATACTCAAAGACACCCTTCAAAAGAATGCAAACTTGAGATCAAATGATGGTGTTGCTTTAGATGCACAGGTGCTGTGTCATGGGCCTTTGCCTAATGAACTTGGTTATATTTCTTACGACTTCAAAGGTGTTTCTCCTCTGTGTACACTGCAGGATGTTCTACCTCAGTCCACTGACAGGATGCTAAATGGAAAGGGAGAAAACACAGATAAAAATGTACCAACAAAAGAATTTGTCAAATTTGAAAGATTAGATGGTAAACTTGTAAATATTGATTATCTTAGGAAGAAAATGTCCATTGAAGAAAAAGATGACAGTGTCTGTCCCGTGCTAAAACCTAAATTGACATCAAATGTTCATGAATGCCTTCAACTTAATGCGGGAAGACCCATAAATGTACAGCAGGACTCCACTGCAGTTGCTGATGGTAGAGCTTTTATTGGCAGTGCACATGCTGCTCAGATTAACTCAGTTTCTTTTGTTCCTCTCAAGACCTTGAATGGCCGAGCAGACATGAGTGTGGAAAAGTCAGCCCTTATTTCCACTGAGGCTCCTGTCAGAAAAAGTCCCTCAGAATATAAACTTGATGGGAGGTGTGTTTCCTGTTTGAAGCCAATAGAAGGCACCCTAGACATCGCCTTACTTTCTGGGCCGCAAACTTCGAAGTCTGAACTGCCTTTGTGCATTCTGTCAGAAGGACAGAGCACCAGCAGTGACGGGGGATCTCCTAAACCCCCAGCACCACAAGGGAGTGGTGGGAAGGCAGAACTGGCCTGTCAGAAAGAGCAGTTGTTAAGCTATTCAAAATCTGGCAAAGTCAGTGTATCAGAGCCTCAGGTTTTGCAAACAAGCAAGAGTTCTCCAAATTTGCCACTCACCCCCGTGGCTGCAGAAGTATTGACAGAGAAAAAGGTTTCTAGCTCAGCTACTAAAGGCAATATTTCTGTTACTGATGCTGTTCAAAAGAAAGACATCTCCCCTTCAAAGCAGAAGGACAATTCAATGGAGGTGAAGTCATGTGTTACTCAAAGTCAGAGCATTAAAACTACTCAAACATACTCCAAACCTTCTGCTGTCCAAAGCACTCCTGAAAAAGCTGTAGGAAAAGAGAAGCAAATGCAAAAGGAGTTGCCTGCCAAACAGCCAGTGGCCCAGAGAAGTTGTGAGCCTATTTCTGCAAAGGTGGAGGTGATCAGAGAGCCATCTCTGAAGGTGTCTGTCTCAGATGTCCTGACAACAAGCTACTCGAAAAGCAGTGAAAAAAATTGCGCTGATTTTGCCATTCCACCTCAGATGCAAGATAAAATGCAGGCAGCTGGCCCCAGGGCCCAGCCTAAGGGTGGCAGAGAGTTGCTGAAACAGCAAGGTACAGATGACAGCAGTGTTGCTAGTAGTTTCACGGTAAGGGATCTAACCAAGCAGAAAGTTCTCATTGAGTCTAAGAAAATTATTGCAGAGTCAAAGATTGAAGCTCTTCCATCCAGACGGCCTGTGCAACCCTCAATGGACTGTGGTCCAAAAAATGAAAAGTCTGCACCAATTTCCTCTGTGCAGAAGGACAATGCCAAAGATGTAGGAACAAAAGATCAGAAACAGCTCACTGACATAAGGCTTCATGCTACTGAGAAAGAGCAGTCCAGCCGAGTTCCTCAGCAGCTGCTTAGCACTTCAAGCTCCCCTGCTGTGAGAGATGCTGTAAGCAGAAAATGTGCTATAGATGTTCATCTAGGTGTTCCAGAGCATACAAAGCCTGCTGCCACCTATGTGGAAAGCAGCAGTAATAAACACAGGCCAGCCTCTGATACAAGTTCCTCTAAGGCTAAGTACTTGGATAAACAGACACTGTCACAAAAATCATTCACTCCCACCATAAAAGAAAAAGAAACTACTATTCAGGTGTCTACCAGCTCCCGGAAAGATGGGAAACATGCCAGTAAAAACGTGCTAGATCCCCTTTCTTCTGTTTCGGGCTCTGTGAAAAAAATCACCACTGAACATGGGCAGGCCGAAAGGCCTATGAGTTTGGAGCATGGCTCGGTAGCCACCCTCCAGATGAGCAGCATCACTCCTGACACCAAACCCAAATCTTCGACTGTCAGCCCCATATCAGCAGGCCCAGAGAGTTCTAAGCAGGTGCAGAGGCAAGAGCCAGAAGGCTCAGGGGGATATGCTGATCAAAAGCAACTTCGCCTCAGTGAAAAACAAACCATGTCTCCAAAGTTTTCCACTGTGAAAGAGGCTCCCTTGCTGAGCAAACAGGCAGACAGGAGTCCTACTGCTGAGATGATCTCTGCAGACAAAAGACCTGAAGGAAAAATACGCACTGACGCACTTTATGTTCAGCTTGACAGTGGGAAAGTAGAGCCTACCCTTTGCCTCATGAACCGCGATGCCAGAGAGCAAGGAGCAGAAAAAACAACTGCAAGTAGCAAAAGCTCTCAAGATTCAAAAGGGAAGGGACAAGTTAATCAAAAACAGCCAGAGGATGCAAACAAGCAGATCACAATAAAGCATGTATCATCTGCCAGCGGGCAGAGTTCTTGTCGTGTGGCTGCAACACCAGGAAAGCCGCTGACTTGTTCAGCGAATTTCTCTGAATGTAGACAAGAAGTCTCTGTTTTGTCCTCAGTGAAGAGTGATGCGTCTTCTACAAAGGTTAAAGCAGGCTCACCTGAGCTTCCTGCAGCCTGCAAGGAACTAAATAAGAAAGGCACCTCTTCCGCAGGGAGCAGTAAGGCAGAAATGACTAAAAGCGTTTCACTGATGGCCTTGCACAATGTTGCTGTTGTAGCAGAAGCCCACTACCCTGCTTCAAACCTTGGGGGAAAGCCTGGAAATCAAGAAAAGTCTTCTTCTGTTAACACTGGGGATGTAAAGGGAAAAGATGCTGTTCAGACTCAGCAGTCTGCTTCAAGAAAACAGAATGTAGGTAAAGATCTATCCAGATCAGCAACTACACCTGACCGCCCTAACGCACTTTCTGACGACAAAGATTCAGCTCGGCAGCGGCGAGGAAAGGAAGCTCCACGGAGCAGTCCTCACAAGAAATCCTGTTAACTGTAAGACCTGGCCGGTGTGAATTCAAGACTTGCTGAACTAATGTCAATATATTGGACTGCCTTTAAACCAGCACTGTGTCTTGTCTTTGTGCTGCGAAGCTTTCATGTCACTGAAGAGCGAGAATAAGGGGATATATAAAAACAGGACTCTTCTTTCTTTCCTTCTTTTGTTTTTTCTTTTATTTTTTCTTTTCGAAATGCCTTCCCAATTTTAACCGGTAAAACTGTTACCATATAGTATTTGTACAAGAATACCTTTACAGCTGAGAGCTGTTGAAGAAAAGATCTCCTCTGTAAATACCTAGCAATGTGTTTGGGGTTTGAATGTAGCATATATACTTTGCTGCTGATTGCATTGTTTACTCTTCCCTTTTTTAAGATAGTTGCTTTGCCACTTATTTGCCATACTCAAGTATAAAACCAAATTATTAAAACTCTGACCTGGCATGGACATGCACAAGCATTGGTCTGACTGGAAAACAAAAACAGGCCACATTTTTACTTAGCAAAATCCTAGCTAGAGGTCTAAAAATTACTAGTAGAGAATAAATACAGTGACTTATTGTGAGTTTTTACTTGTATTTTTAATAATCTAATTTTGATAGTACTGTACCTGGTTGACTGATTCACCAGGTCTAACACAAGACCTAACCGCATCTTCCTACTGCACAAAGCCTGTCTCTTAGAGTAGGTGTCTTTAAAGTTGCAGGAGGACCACTTGGTTATGAAGGCATCCCAGCAAGAGTTGTGTTCTCTGGTGAAATGGTGGTTCTCATCTTGTCTGTTGGGAGTGTGTTCGGTGACCCTCACATCAGACAAGGCTGAGACTAAAGCACACACTGTGTGCTTCATTTTTGCTGCAGTTCTCTCTTGAGTTCCCTGAGCTTTTTTGAATTCAGACCCTTACAGTGTGAGGCACAAGTATAAGCACATGACTTGCAGTACTAGTATGTTCATCCCTGGTTTTAGTACATTTAGAGAATACATATTATCATGGCATGTAGGTCTGCATAGTTAGCTTCATACAGTTTAGCTTTTTTTTCTGTTTTACAAGGCAAAAAGGAAAAAAAATCTGGTTTACTATCATTTTAAAAAACATTCAGGACATCTGATATGTTTTAATACATAGCTGGGGCCTTATGTTGTAGATTTAACTTGCTATTTTTAGCAGGTGATTCTGGGTTTCACATTCATTTCTAAATGCATTGAGTAGCTCCATACGTTTCATATAATAATCTTTTTATTTGTATGCAAAAAAAAATACTGTAATTATAAAATAAGCATTTTGTAACAAAGGAACCTGTTGGAGCTATTTGGTGCTAGAATGTGACTGTCTTTTTACTTTTGCTAAGCCTTATTTAAATTTTATATACTGTGGAACATGTAGACTTCAGTCATTTTAGCATGGAGGTATTTAGTTTGTTTTGAAGGATGAAAGGCAAAATTTGAAACAGAAGCACTACATAGTGCCCTTGCAGATGCATGTTTTCTAATGATTGGGATCAGTAGAATGGTGGTTTTGCTTATGTCTGTTATATGTGCCCACAGTAGAGCTAGGCCTTTCCTGTTGTGTCAGGGCGTATGGATTGTCTTTCTGTCTCAAAAGCTAGAAAATTATTCATAAAAGCACAGTGTAATCTTGACGTGGAGGTTTGTATGACAGCTGACAGTGTGCAGAATTAATTTCCCTCTGGTGAAAACTCTTTATTATACTGATTAGTTGAGTTAGATTACAGCAAACCTCTCATGGAAAGATAATATCACAAACAAGTCCTTCTGATTTTTCATGTGGCACTAGTACATTCATACTGCCTTTGATGCATTCACAGAGGAGCTAGTGGATAATGTTTCTTGGGCAGTTTTAAAGATAAAATGGTCTCAACATTTACAGTTCATCTGTGCTTTGGCAGTTACTACAAATGAATGCTAATGCACTTCAAAATAACATTTCTGTCTGGAAGGTATTTCTTAGTTTACCGTCTTATGCAATTTTTCAGCTATCCTTTTGTTTCCTTTGAAGTACATCTAGCTTTTTGTTTACAGTAACCTTTATGTATATTTTGTATAGCTCATCATCACTTCTGACAACTAAGTTCTTTGCATTTTGGAAGTGTAGCAGTGCTTAAGCTTGTGTTTCGTAGTACCTGTTTGTTGGTGTTTACCTTATCAGTGAGCTGTTAGAGATCCTCCTGCCCGTGTTCTACTTGGTCAGTCTTTATGTGATTGTAGATCGGATGTGTTCTTTTGTAGACTTCCTGCTGTAGATTCCTCAGCTTACAAAAAAAAAAAAAACAAGAAAAAAAAGAAAAAAAATTGTTAGGGTCTGTGCAATAAAGTGTTTGCAGTCTTATTTTCTCTAAGAAACTCCTTATGGATGTCATTAATTGTTATATATTGAACACAATTATTTATACTTATGCAGTTGGATAACGTTGAAATAAAAATTCAGCATGAAACGCCGTTGTATTAGCATTTCTCCTTGAACTGTGTTTATTCCTGTAACTTAGGACACTTCTGTGCTTGGAGGCAGACAGTTTTGTATTCTTTCCTCTGGGGCCAGCTCAGTGCACCCTTTGAAGTACATGCTGCCAAGGATTTTGCATGAGGAAATGCAGTTCAGTCTGGAGACAGAGGAGGGCTGCATAGCTGATTTATGTTGTCTCAGTGGCTGAAACTGCTGATGCGCTGTTGATAGGTAGGCACATGGCTATTCTGGACAGCATACCCTGACCAGTAAGTTAACAATGTCAGCAGGCTGTAATGTGACATAATGTGTCAATTACAATAGAAGCAGTGTCTATTAAAATACATGTATCTTTGCTATTCCATTGCTGGTAGCTCTGCATAGCTGCCTGGCAAGGATTTAGTTTTGTTCACATTTTGCTGTTGCATTTTTTTCTCTGTGTTTTCCTCTCTACAAAACTCATGCAGTAGTGTTACAGCATCACTTTTGCTGCTTTGCTCCCTATTTGAAAGCAGTAGGTGAGGGAAGCTGCAGGTCGCCCTCAAACTTTCTGACTTGCCTGCAACCCAAAGGAAGGCAGATAGTCTGCAAAACCAGTGCACTGCAAGGGGGTATGATGAGTCTAGGAGGGGAGAGCAGCAGGGGGAAAAGCAGCCCAGAGGATGTGAAATGACCGGAGTTAAGGACTGGCTTGCTGTGCCATCCGTGGCTGTGGACAGCAGCAAAAACCTTTGTCCAGGGAGGCATAGAAACTGATGTGCCCTGCGTGAGTCTCCATAGTGTTTGTGGCCACAGGAAAAGGGTGGTGTAAGGGGTTTGTGTTGAGGAAGAAATCAGGAGAGAAACTTCACTGGTACTATCGGGCATGGCCTATCATCCTTACGTCTACTGTTGTGAGAACAGATGGCACCTCCCCTGGAATGGGAATGGTTTCGTGGTCTGGAAGGGAAATGTGAGCGCCCTTTTTCAGCGCTGAACTCCCAGTAGGCAGTGCTCCCTTAGACTCCATATTTTCCTCTCGCATAATTTGCAAGACTTAGCAAGGCTGTCAAGGTTGGATTCAGATGGTAGCTCAGACAGAATAAATTATAGGACATGAAGATACTGGAGGGTATATGGACACCTGGTCCAGTTCATGGCCTGGGATTTTTTTTTTTCTGCTGGCTGTATCTGTAGCCTAGTATTTTGATTATCACCAACCAACTCAAACTCCAGACATCATCCAAGGATGGGTTTGAATGACCTGAGGGTAGAAAGCAATGCTAGGGGTTGTGGTTCAAGCTGCAAAGAGTCGCGAGCATCAAGAGTGGGGAAGGCTGTAGAGTAAGAAGACTTAACGTAGGTAAGTTCTAGTACACATTAAGCCCTTCAAAATGTAGGTGTGAATTAAATCCAGGGCCAAGAGGATGTTTGAGAGATCTGGAGAAGGATGTTATCTGCTGCTGCTGGAGGATTTCTGTAGTATTTGCCAGATGAGGAGGTGTGGTATGGGTGAATTTGGGAAGGGATCTTGCCTGCTCTCTTTCCAGGTGCAGACAAGACAAGGGGATAAGAAAGTTCTTAAAAGGTGCATCATAGAATCATAGTTAGGGTTGGAAAGGACCTTAAGATCATCTAGTTCCAACCCTCCTGCCATCAGCAGTGACACCTCCCACTAAACCATGCCATCCAAGGCAATGTCCAACCGGGCCTTGAACACCACCAGCGATGGAGCATTCACAACTTCCCTGGGCAACCCATTCCAGTGCCTCACCACCCTTACAGTAAAGAATTTCTTCCTTATATCCAATCTAAACTTCCCCTGTTTAAGTTTGAACCTGTTACCCCTTGTCCTATCACTACAGTCCCTAATGAAGAGTCCATCCCTGGCATCCTTATAGGTCCCCTTCTGGTACTGGAAGGCTGCTATGAGGTCTTCATGCAGTGTTCTCTTCTCCAGGCTGAACAGCCCCAACTTTCTCAGCCTATCTTCATACAGGGGGTGCTCCAGTCCCCCGATCATCCTCGTGGCCTTCCTCTGGGCTTGTTCCAACAGTTCCGTGTCCTCCTTATGTTGAGGACACCAGAACTGCACACAATACTCCAAGTGAGGTCTCAGGAGAGCAGAGTAGAGGGACAGCATCACCTCCCTCGACCTGCTGGTCACGCTCTTTTGATGCAGCCCAGGACACGGTTGGCTTTCTGGGCTGCAAGCACACACTGCCGGCTCATGTTCCTTTTCTCATTGATCAACACCCCCAAGTCCTTCTGTGCAGGGCTGCTCTCAATCTCTTCTCTGCCCAACCTGTAGCTGTGCCTGGGATTGCTCTGACCTTGCACTTGTCATGGTTAAACTTCATCAGGTTGGCATCAGCCCACCTCACAAGCGTGTCAAGGTCCCTCTGGATGGCATTCCTTCCCTCCAATGTATCAACTGAACCACACAGAGCTTGGTGTCATCGGCAAACTTGCTGAGGGCACACTCAATCCCACTGTCCATGTCACCAACAAAGGTGTTGAACAAGAGCGATCCCAACACCAATTCCTGAGGGACACCACTCGTTACTGGTCTCCAGCTGGACATTGAGCCATTGATCACAACTCTTCATGTGCGGCCTTCCAGACAGTTCTTTATCCACCAAGTGGTCCACCTATCAAATTGATGTCTCTCCAACTTAGAGACAAGGATGTCATGTGGGACAGTGTCAAACGCTTTGCACAAGTCCAGGTAGGTGACGTCAACTGCTCTGCCCCTGTCCATCAGTTCCATACCCCATCATAGAAGGCCACCAGATTGGTCAGGCAGGATTTCCCCTTAGCGAAGCCATGCTGGCTGTCACCAACCACCTTGTTGTTTTTCATGTGCCTCAGCATGCCTTCTGGGAGAATCTGCTCCAAGATTTTTCCAGGCACAGAGGTGAGGCTGACTGGTCTGTAGTTCCCTGTGTCATCCATTTTCCCCTTCTTGAAAACGAGGGTTATATTTCCCTTTTTCCAGTCATCGGGAACTACACCTGACTGTCATGGTTTTTGAAATATGATGGACAGTGGCTTAACAACTTCATTTGTCAGCTCCTTCAGGACCCATGGATGGATTTCATCAGGTCCCATGGACTTGTGCACATTCAGGTTCCTAAGATGGTCTCGAGCCAAATTCTCATTGGGATTTGTTTTTTTTTCCAAGTCAGCGGATTTAGAAATTGGCATCTTCAACCGTCCTGTCCAGAGTGAAATCCTCTTCAAAAAATCAAATTGCCTCTAACTGATGGTGTCTTGTTTAAGCTTGGTTGAGGAAGAAGAACTTGGCTTTGAGTCTTGGTTTCTCCAACTGAAATAAACATATGTGCCCTCTGACATGTGACTCGTTAGCCAAGATCTGCTCAAGTCTCTCCTGTGTGTAAGTACAGGTAACAAATTTTCCTTGACGGTTTCATGTTGGATAGTGACTTCAGTGACATCTGTAATCCAGGAGCCAGCATGGTGATGAGTTCAAGTCACCACTCACTTCAGGCGATTCGCTTATTCTCTCTGTGTGCTGACTCCCCATCTGTATCTGAAAAAATCAGAGATAAAAGGCTTGATAAGGGGTAACGGGTTCAAACTTAAACAGGGGAAGTTTAAACTGGATATGAGGAAGAAATTCTTTAAGGGTGTTGTGGCACTGGAATGGGTTGCCCAGGGAAGTTGTGAATGCTCCATCACTGGTGGTGTTCAAGCCCAGGTTGGACAGAGCCTTGGGTGGCATGGTTTAGTGTGAGGTGTCCCTGCCCATGGCAGGGGTATTGGAACTAGATGATCTTAAGGTCCTTTCCAACCCTAACTATGATTCTATGACTAGAAACAAAGGACTGCCTCATACCAGAGCCTGATGGGGTAAACAAATTCTATAAAGAAAAAAAAGATCTACTGTCTCTTTCCATTTACATGCGTGCCTAGTAATCCCAGAAGACTTAATCTTTAGACTTCAAAAAGTTTTAAGATATAATCCAGATGGTTTGGTGTATTACAGGCACGTATTATTTTTTCTTCAGAATAATCAATACCTGTATTCAGGATTTGTGTATCTTTAAGCATACAGTGTATGCTGTTCAGCAGTGTTGTTTGCACAGTGTCCTAGGGATGACATTTTGTAGGCAAGTAAGAAAGCAGAAATGACACTGTAAAGGAAATCAAAGAGAAATAAAATGAAGAAGTGGTCCTCAAAATTAAGTTGTGTAGAAGGACACAGAAGGGTCAAAGGAAAGTCTACTTAATACCCTGTGTGTAAATAAATATTGCATAGGAGCACATTCACCATTCCACCTTTTCAGCCATCTTTTGAGTTTTAACAGACTGAAGTCTACATGAGTTCACACCATGACACTGGGCACGATTTCAGAAACTGGTGGTGGTTAAACCCTGGTTTCTTCTCTCCAAATGGAGAGGTATATCAGAAAGCATCACCTGAATGTGTAGTTCCCCCACCAGGTTGCTGATATTTGTGCATCTCAGTTGCTGTCTGATACTTGCAGTAATTTTTTGTGCCTGTCCCAGGCTATGAACTGCACCATGCTGCCTTTTAACTTCTGTATTTGTCTATCACTTTTCTGAACCCACAAATTTAAGAAGGAAATAATGGGATAACCCCGTCTCTCTTGGATGGTGCACAAACTGGTGTCAGAGCCTGATTGAAAAAACCCCAGTGCCGGACCCTGTTTCGTTCATGATCCCAAGAGTAAAATTGAGAAGCAAACGAGGTCAAGAAACGTAATCAATCTGTTGATCTGTTACAAAAAGACAACTACTATAAAAAAGGGAAATTATTATAATAAAGGGGATAGGGACAGGACAGATTGGAAAAAAGCTGGAAATGAAGAAAGTATTTGGTTTGCAAAGAGAGTCACTGCTGTGGATCCAGCGGTGTCCCAGGGGTCCATTGTTGTCATCGTTAGTGATGGAAGTTCTCCCGGGTTTGTAGTCAATATCAAAGCAATGTCTCCAGGAGTCTGTACTGGTCACGGGAGGGGGCTGTCCTCATGAAGGTGTCCTTCTGGAATCGTCACCTTGAAGGTTCCCCTGAAGGTGTCCTGATGGAGTTGCCCTCATGGCTATGTCTCGTGGAGAGCATCCCTCAGAGTCTTTAGTAATCGTTGGTGGAGAGTGTCCTCAAGGAGGTGTCCTCCTGGAGTCATCCTCATGGCAATGACTCTTTTTGTGATTACGTTTTCCCCCTTTTATAATGGCTTAGGGGGAGTACCTCTGTGCGCACCTTTCACATCTTGGTGACGCACCAGGGAGCCTTGCCATGGCAGGGCAAGTCTCCACATGGTGCATCCTCTGCCATGGGGACAGAAGGGTCATACTCTCTGAGAAGGCTGTGTCTATACATGAGGGTTAGCCTGATATTAAAGCACTAGTGCCATAAATCACGCTATGGTAACACAAGGCAGATGAGTAGGCACACCCTTGGTCAAATGCACATATTCTGTTTTGCCATTGGGTTTATTCACATATAATGTCAGAAAAAGGAATTTGATTGTTCAGTAAATGTAAATAATAAGTCTGACTTTTTTTTCTGTCTAGCTGTTGCATATCCCACTGGAGCACAGAGTCTCCAACTTCTCTCCAGGGATGCATGCAACATGGGATAGCTATCAGCACCAGGAGCACGGGTGGGATGAGGTTGCTACTCCCACTGCACAACCCCCCTTTTCAGTCTCTAGTTTTCTCTCCTGGACTGCTTCCAGAAGAAGCAGTTTAGGCTGGCACAGGAAAGCCTCATAGCGGTTGGTGTTGTTTTTTTGCCCTGTGCAAGCAAAGATAGTGCTAAGCGCCCATGGATTCTTGACCAATCTACAAATTTTATGGTTAGAGGTGAAATCGCTGCTAGCCCGTGCTTATTATGGAGTCTAGGAAATTGTACAGGAGCAGGGCCTGTCCTGGGTGAGAGATGGGCAGAGGTTTAATGGCTGGGAACTAAGGATCAAAAACACTTTAAAGAAACCAGAGTAATGATACAGGCTCCCTAAACCTGAGTACCGTGGTGAAGGGCTGCCCATTTTTCCCTCATAATGAAATAGGCTCTACCAGTCTGGCAGGAGTGGATCTTAAGTGACTATGAATGTTGTGCCTGTTATTCACAGAAAGGTGTTTTTCCTTTTAACAGACCCACCTCTTAAACAGCACTGGTTTTCAAGGGCATGTGATAGAGGTGGGGGTTTGGTTGGTTTAGGTTTGTTTTTTTCTGTGGGAGTGGTGGTGTGAGTTTGGTTGTCTTTTTTCAGTCATTGGATCTTCCCTTTACAAATGCATTAATCATAGTAGCTGGGGCACCAGGGCTAACATTGAATTGAACTGGGATTTCTCTGTTAGGCAAGTTACTCATGTTCAAGGCTGAGGTCATAGTTTATTTTTCCAGCTCTCAATAATTCTTTCATTATTTTTCTAACATTTATAATACAAATGGACAGCGTGTTTCAAAAGTTAAGATAATACATGTCACAAAACCAGTAAGTTGTCTTTTATCTTCATACAGTTGCTGTAGAGCTTTTCTGTGTCTCCATCATACCCTTATATTTTCTGATAATTTTTCTTGAAATAGCGAGCGCCCCAAAGGAAGATGAAAGCACAGAATAAAATAGCCAGGACAACCGCAATGATTCCTCCCGTGGTGATCCCACAGGAGAGCGAGACGGTGGCCAGCTGAGCCCCAGACTGCCATTTGGGTTCAGAGCATCTCGTTTCTTCAGAGTCTTCAATTTTATCCAGATTCTGCTTGTACCAGCTGATTAAATCAATATTGGAGCAGGTACAGTTCAGAGGGTTGTAACTTAAATTGATTATGCAGTGGCCAGCTAGGGGTGCTAGCTTGTCACGTGGCACGATATGGATCCTGTTGTGTGCAAAATTGAGATAGATGCTCTTGAGGCTTGAAAATGCACCTGTGCTGAATGCGGCAAGTTTATTGCGGCTCAGATCAACATGCCGTAACTTCTTGAGACTCTGAAATGCTTGGTTACCTATTGCTGTCAGTTCACAGGATGATAAAATTAGCACCTCTAAATTGGGTAGCTCTTGGAACAGTTTGTCGTTTTGCATGATCCCCAACTCAAAGTTATTTTGACTAAGGTCCAAGAATATGAGGCTTTCCAGGCCTTGAAAGAGATGCTGAATGCTAGTATTAATGTGGGAGGAGGAAAGATTCAGCACTTGCAAGAGATGTAAATTTCGGAAAGGGCCCTGTGAAGTGTTGATATGAAGAGAAGTGAAGGCAAGGTCCAGCAGCTCCAGGCTAGCACTGTCTTTCACGAACACATCATGGAGGTGCAGCTTGATGTTGTGGCTCAGATTCAGTTGACGAAGACTACTCAAACCGCTCAGAGCTTCCTTACAGCAGTCAAAGCTTTCAATATAACTTTTACTTAAATCGAGATGCTGAAGCTTTGCCAGTTTCTCCAAACAGCCAGAGCCAAGCTGCAGGAGGACTGAGTTCCCCTTGATGTGGAGGTGGATGAGGGAGGGGAATGAGGCAGAGTTGATGTTGCAGAGGTGGTCAAAGGAGTTTGCATTCAGAACTAACTCTTCTAGCGAGCTCATGCCACTTATGCCAGTGGGCAATGCGTTGATGTGGGTTTGAGTTAGATCCAGCTTGCGAAGCCTGGTCAAGCAGTGAAATGTGTTGGCGTTCAGGTTCCTGAAGTGCCGTAGCTGCAGATAGAGATCCTTGACAAAGATATTACAGAGGCCTTGTAAAACATCTGGGGTTATGAAGGGCTCCTTTTCCATACCATGAAATGTTCCCAGCCAAAGGGTCTGGACTGTGGAGTTCTGTAGCCCCGCCAGGATTCCAGAGATGTCAGCACAGCCCCCAAAGTCCAAACTGTAGAAATGGGACAGGAAAGCTCCAGGTTCAATGTATGTAATGTCATTGCCTTTGAAGATGAGAGTTATATTGCTGGTCTTCTGCAGAAGAGAGACATCTGCTACTGTGATTGTTTTTATGTTGTTCATTTGAAAGTCAATGTATTTGAGGTTTTGCGTAGGGAAGCTGGGAGGAAGCTGCAATGAGGAGATGTGGTTATTGCCCAAGATGAGTGTGTCCAAGCTGTCCAGATTCGTCATTGGAATAAAGGACATACTGGTTATTCCCGTCTGTGTTAAGACAAGCTGCTTCAGGGACTGTGGGCCAGCAAAAGCTGTGTCAGACAGAAACATGAGCAGGTTTCCAGTCAGCACGAGTGTCTTCAGCTGCCTGTTGCTGTGAAAGGCACCGTCATACACCCAGTTTATCTGACACCTTGAGAAAACAACAGAAACCAGCATCAGTGGCCTCTCTTGCAAAGCTGTCCCCATATATGGGATAGCCCAAACTGCACTTCATAGCTGTAAAAACTCATGGGCAATTGCCTTCCCCAAGATAAAAGTTTCCTCCTTTTCCAGTACTGCTTGCCTGGTACTTCTAAGCTTGCGTTTAAATACAGGGTCCCTGTGAGACAAAAAATCTGACCTGAAATGATACATGTAAAGAGGCACTGACAGAAGTCAGGGTGACATGAGGTTTTTAGCATCCAGCTTAATAAAACAAAAATCTTGTTTTCCTGATTTCCAGGAAAACAGGAAATGCTGGGCATTTCCAAGGACCAAACTTGTCTTTCTCTAAGTTTTAGGGAACCATATCTTTATAGAAAAGGGAATAAGAATATTGGCATAGGAATTGGTATACCTTGTTAAGTCCAAGCAGAGAAGAGACTTCAGCCCAGAGAAGGTTGAATTCTCGAGGGAAGGGAGCACATTGAAGCTGAAGTCGAGGATTTCTGTTGTGACAGGCAGTCCTTCAGGAATCTTCCTCAGTCCTAACCCTTCACAGTTGTAGCTTTTATTTACCGCAATCTGTGAAAATTAGATAGTGAAACTGCAAGAAGGATGCACTGCGAATGTAAATAGGAAAATATGGCACTGAAGAGAACCCAAATCAAACACCAAAACCAATCACACTTTTGAATTATGTAAAAACACAGCAGCCAGAGCCCTGGGAAGCCTCAGCACAGGCTTACAATGCATGGCCTTCAGGTTTGTGCAGTGTTTTTAAAACAAATGCCTTGGGTCTGTCTTGTATGTACTACTTTGCAGCGTGTCTCATCTATAGTACTTTCTTATCAAAGTCAGCACATGTGAGGACTGTTTACTTTTCTGTATGAATTACCCCAAAGAAAGAACCCCTGCAAGGTACTTTTAAATTCTGAATTTCATGAGTCTGGTAACAAAGTTTATGCTAAGAGAAGTCTTGAGAAAACCTTGCAGAGAGGATGCAAAAAAAAGAGCAGGATTGGAAAGGTTTCTGGAAGGAAAATGTCCAAATTAATTGGATTTGAACTGCAGTTACACCCTGCAGTAAGAGGACAGTGGGAATGCTTAGCTCAGGCTAGACAAAGATTGTCTTAAAAATTCCTATGAAGGCTTTTTAGCTTAACTGCAAATTAATCAATCTATTCTATAGAGAAGTCCACTCTGTAGATACCGGGAACAAACACTAAAGGTGCCTGACCTGCCTTTGCCTGGTGCCTGCATGAAGGTCAGTCAGCCTGACATAGCCTGCTGCACTGCTCAAGGCAGTGGAGATACTCAGAGCATCACGCTCATCCCCTGCCAACCTGTGATGGGAGTGCGGGCACAGCCAGCATCATGTCAGCCTCCTCCTCACCCAGCCCTGCTCCCAGAGGAAAACGGGGTGGCCTGTCCAAATGCTGATGGGGCCAGCCTGCGAGGGGCAGGGTCTCTGTGGCCACGCGGGAGCCGCAGCTTTGGCAGTATCCTGCCAGGTAGCTCAGAGGTGTTCTGCTTGTAGGGAAGAAAATGCACGTATTGCAGACAGCTGGCCAGTCTGACTGTTTTAATTGGACTCAAAGCCATTCTATTAGCTGGAATAAGGCAAGCGCAGGGGGCAGTGGGTTCTCTGGAGAGAAACGCACGGGAGCCTGGAGTCCGTGTTGAGCAGGGAATAGTGCAGGTGTGTGTACTGTGGCCCACTGGGGTTTTGTGGAGGTGCATGTGGACCCTGGGGAGCAGTGCGTGGAGTTCATGTCTTTCCGTTCACATGGGACCATCAGCGTTTGAGAGCAAACCATATCTGTGGCTTAGGTGAAACAGGCAGGCATTGACGCACTCAGTGGCCTCACCGAAGGGAGTATAGCAGCAGTATTTCTCGCAAGCCACAAGCTGTATAGGGTAAGCATTTTCTTCCTTTCCTCTGAAGCACAAATCATGCAGCTGGAGGGTGCTGGGGAAGTGCCATGTCCCTGTGCTGCTGCAGGCAGAGCAGCCTGGCAGGCAGAGCAGAAGGGTGCGGTAGCAGCATGGTGAAGCCAGGAGGAAGCGGAAAGGGTCTTTCATGACAAAATGCCCTGCTGGGTGGGGAGTGTGGTTCCTTGGCCCATCCATGTCACTGCTGGAGCTCAGACCCCAGGAACGCATCTGCAGGGGGGGACAAGCCAGCTCTGCTCACAGCTGAGCCCCTACGAGCAGGTGCTTGACATGACCTGCTGGCAGAAAACCAGCCCAGTATCTGCTGTGACAGCATGCGGCCATAGCACAGGGGCTGAAAACTAAAGCACAAGAAGTTTCACCTCAACACGAGGAAGAACTTCTTTTCACTGAGGGTGGCAGAGCACTGGGACAGGCTGCCCAGGGAGGTTGTGGAGTCTCCCTCTCTGGAGACATTCAAAACCCACCTGGATGTGTTCCTGTGTAACCTGCTTTAGGTGGCCCTGCCTTGACATGGGGTTTGGACTAGGTGATTTCCAGAGGTCCTTTGCAACCTGTGGAATGGGATTCTATGCGTCAGGTCTGGCCTAGAAGAACTGAAATAATACTGTACTGGTAACTACAGAAATAAATAGCAAAATACAGACTTAGAAAAGCTAGTGTTTTTATTACTGATAAAGAAAGAAGAACTCATGGAGCTGACTGCTGTGGTGCATGGTTTGGGCAGGTAAAAAATATATAGCTGTCACTGTAAATGAGAACAGTGCCTATGTTTTACCGTTCAAATAAGGCAGTGAGTAAGTGAGCTCTTGCCATATGCTTCAGGGCACGGAGTGGCTCTCACAGGGATATGAGAAACAATCATCTCCTAAAGTATCCCACTGCGCAACTTTGAGCACTTGGGGATTTGTACATTTAATTCAGTGAGGAATTTGCTATAGGCCCCAAACATGCACAGTGAAGGGCTGGGTCTCCACGGTGCCTCTTCTCTACATCAAAATCCTTGCCCTTTTTTTTCTTTTTCCTTGTCTCCAACATAGAAAAGAAAACCTTTATGGGTCAGCCTTTCCTCATGCCCTGGAAAAATCCTGGTGCCTTCTTACTACCCTCGTGTGGTATCGCACATTGACCAAAAGCCAAATAGACACACTATCACCCACCACTGTGTACAAATTCTTGTATGGAGAATGCAGCACAAGAGGCAAATCGTTGTATGTGTCCTCTGCCTAGCTCTAATATCCACTAAACGCCCCTGTGAAACTTTATCACCCTTAGAGATCCCTGAGAGGTGAAGTGTGGTGCTGGGCTCCCAAAGTCCCTGGCAGCAGTAGGAGAGAGCATGAGAATGCACAAATGTGCAGGTGTGAGGAGAACAGTGACCGATGTCCCTCAGCACATCTTAAGACACCTGCCTTATTTCTCTGATAAAGGCCCTCAGATCCCCCTGAGAGAAACCCCCTGGGAAGTGAAAACAGCCTAAGGTCAGCAGGCAGGCATGCACCAGAGATGTGCACAGCTCCTGCATCTCTGAAGGGACCGCCGGCTCCCACTCACCTCCACACACATCTTCTCAGCAGGGCTGGGTGCTTCGCAGCTCATGCCGGTGAGTATTGTGAAAATCAAAAGGTACAAATCACAGGCCATTACGCAGAGAGGCGAGTTGCTAAAATGGGTGATCTGGTGCTATCTTCCCTTAATGAAAGCAAGACTGAGCAGCCAAGGTCACACAGGCTGGGCAAGTCAACTGAAAGGCAGGTCATGAGGAAAAGAAAAGTTTGCTGAACATCCCGGATTCAGTGAGAGCGAAACAGTGGCTTCCGAGTGAAAGAGGAACTTCCCTGCTTTAAATATAGTCAAATTACTGTGCACTGACACTTCACTGGGGCAGAACAGTTTTTAAAAATGAGAACTGTGGGAAATCGGCTTTTATGCCCATGCGGAGTGAAATGTCCCCAGTAGGTACAGGCTAGTTCAGTTGAAAGAGGAGGTAGAACAAGAAAAGGGCAGATGAGAATTCGGCTTCTCGACAAAGGGGAATTTAATGCAGTGGGAAGTTTGAGTTGAAAAGAATTTGATACATTGCTTATGAAATTCACAAGGACTCAAAAGTCACAAGAACTCATGAAGCGACTGAAAAGCAGGGCTCTGCTGAGAGGACTGGTGGCAATAGTGTACTTGGCAGTGTTAGGTTTACAGCTGGACTCGATCTTAAGGGTCTTCTCCAGCCCAAATGATTCTATGATTCTAAGATCTGTTCCTATATTGCTGCAAAAAGGATCATAATACTGGCAAATGCTTCTTTCAGTAGAAACAGTAAAGCTAAAAAGCAGTAGTTCAATCTAAAAATGAACTCTTTTTGTCTTGTATGCATATTACAGGTAATGATCAGTTTTATTGAGGGGGACAGCATTTCTAATTATCCCTAAGATAGACGTGTGTGGCAGCTGCAGACAGGAAGGGATCCTGTGCCAGCAGGAGAGGGGCTCTGGTCCTTGCTGCCTGGGACAGCATTGAGCATTAGTTCCAGGCAGACAGCTCAACTTGACCTTGTTTCTTTTTCTTTCTTTCTTAACTGGCTGAGTTATTAGCTTCACAGCTTTGTTCTCAGCAGGCTTAAGTAAGTGGTGCTCTTTGGTCTGTCCAGAAGCTCAACATGACCCAGCAGTGTGCACCTGCAGCCGAGAAAGCCATGCATATGCTGGGCTGTGACAAAAGGAGAGCGACCAGCACATGGAAGGAGATGATCCTGCCCCTGTACTCCGCTCTCATGAGACCTCTCATGAGTACTGCTCACTTGCAGTACTGTGTGCACTTCCGGAGCACCCAGCACAAGAGGGATGTGAAATTGGGGTGAGTTGAGAGAAGAGCTCAGAGGGCTGGAGCACCTTCTGCCTGAAAAAGAGAAAGCTTCAGGGACACCTTACAGCAGCCTTTCAGTACCTACAGGCAGTTTACAAGAAATGTGGAGAGGGCCTTTTTGGACATGTAGTGATAGGATGAAGTGAATGGCTTTGAACTGGAAGTGGGTAGATTTAGACTAGGAGGAAACTCTTCACTGTGAGGGTGGTGAGGCACTGGCACAGATTGCCCAGAGAAGCTGTGGCTGCCCCATCCCTGGCAGTGCTCAAGGCCATGTTGGAGGGGCTTTTATCAGCCTGGTCTACTGGAAGGTGTCCCTGCCTATGGCAGGGGGTTGGAATGAGATGAAATTTAAGGTCCTTTCCAATTTGAACCATTCTATGATTCTGCGATTCTTTCTTCACCACCTAGTAGAGAAAGGCATGATGAAAATAGACTGGGCTTTGCAAATACGCATGATGAAGCCAATCTAGCCCAGTTACTTGCTCAGTGAAGCTTCAAACAAAAGGCACAGAAAGGCCACGGCAGCAATGCCCTGCTGCTGTATTTGTCTGCTGCCAGGATGCTTCTCTGCTGATCTCATTTCACCGGGCTCTTTTCCTCCTAAGTTTGTAAAATACGAAAGAAAACAACTTACCTGAATGACAAGCTGAAAATCTCATTGTACATCTCACTAACAACCCTGACCCTTCCAGCCAGCTCTGTGTTTGCTTGAAATCCTGCTTGCCCTGCAGCTGGTAGCAGAAAGTTCAGAGGAATTTGTTTAGGATATTTGCTCCTTTATTTGCCATTTTCCATGCTAATGCTCAAAGGCTAAGGCTTGGTGTGTCCCTGCCATCCCCATTGTTCTTTCCTGGCATGCAGCAGCTTGAACTCACAGTTGCACCCTGTGTCTAGTTTCTGGCAGGCTGTGAGACCTGGTGGTACAGACGCTTCCTCAAACCTCCCATACTAGAAACCTCCAATCTCAGATGAATGCGTTGTTTTGTAAGAAAAATCCTCTGAATTGGAGGGGATATCAGCCAAAGCTAATCCTGCCTCTTCCTGCAGTGCAGTGGAGCATGTCATTATGCGTTGTGGAATTTATGTTTGATGTAACAAGATAGAAATAACTCCAGAGATTATTTTTTTGGGGGGAGAGTGGGGGGGGAGTGTGTGGTTTTTGAGGAAGCAGGAAGCTTTATGATGCAAATAATGAATTCCAGGCCCTGCCTCAATTTCAGATAATAAAGAATTCATTATGAAATTGGTATCGGATGACTGAAGTTCCTCTTCTTCATGTGCACAAGCAATCACTGAGCTTAGTAAAAACGACTAATGATTAGAGGTATCTGAATTATTCATTATGTGCGCCTATCTGATTAATTTAGCCCTTTGTGCTTGTGAAGCAAAACGTGGAGGGATAAGACTTTATGGCAGTAGTTAGCAGGAACAGTTTTTGATGCTTACAGGGGGCTTTGTTATGGGCACCAGCCATGGGCTCGGGCAGTCTGCAGCCCTTCTATGACTGTTGTGGGCTGATTCACCTCCCACATTAAAGAGGGAGAGCTCCTTTTCTGCATGCTTTTCTATTTGCTGTTCCCAACTGCTGGGTGGCTCCTCTCTCCATTTTTGTGTTCAGGGACACTCTCAGATCACAGCGGTCACTGGGACAGTCCCCTCACAGGTATTTTTCTGCTAAAAGTTTTACTCCCTCTGTGCTTGGTTGAAAGTCTTCCTGCTTTGATGACAGGAAATCCAAGAGCATGCAGCCCCCAGTGGTAATTACCATCCGGTAAAACTACCAGATGGTAATAAAAGCACCGTTGCTTTAGTGCAACGGTGCTTGTCGCTGAGCACTCATGAGATGCTGAGCACTGCTGGGGGCTGAGCACATCATTCCCTCTGCACTGCCCCTGAGGCACCCTGCCACCCCACAAACAAGGCACTCTGCCTTTCAATCAGAAAGTCCTCAAGAGAGGGATGTACCTCCCCAGAGGCACCCTCATTTTACGCTGCTTTCTGAGCTGGACAGGAGGAACGAGGCTCACCAAAACGTGGTGATTCACCCATGGTGTGTGCCCACAGGCAGTGGCTCTCCCCCCACTTAAAAACCACCAGTGATGAGGTGTTGGTCCTAGCTGGGACTGCTATGGTGAAGTGCTGGCATGTTCCTCAGTCAAGTGGCAAGGATGTGGGCATCCTGTGGGCGGTTGGCATGACACTGAAGTCACAGGATGCCAATTCCTGCCCCCAGCACAGAAAGGTGGGCCCTGTTTCTGGGTGGGAGCATCGGTCCTGCAGGAGCCTATCTGGCTGGTCAGGCCAAGGGGAAATCCTGCCTGGTGTCAAATCTGCCCTGCTGGCGCTGTGCTTGGCCTGGCCCGGCCCTCATCCTGAGAAAGGCTTCAGTCAGAGCACTGAGGACAGCACCTCCAAAAACCCTGGCCCCTGAGCTGTGTTGCAGGTGGGATGAATCTGGGAAATTGCTCCTCTCCCATGGTGGGATTGGGAAAAATATGTAATGACTGTAGGAGTAAGTGGGAATCAATGTAAGACACTAAAAAGAAAAGTGCAATGGGTTATGTGGATGTATTAAACTGTCTTTATTACTCTCAGAATTCCTATGAGATGTTAATTCTCTCATTTAAGAGATGAATCATGTAATCGCTGGTCTTCTGTAGCTCTGAATTAAAAGGGATTGACAACTCAACATAGCAGGGTTTCCCAAGTATCTGTCTATACAGGATCAAAGGGTTAAAATAACTTTCAGTCATTTCCTTTAGGTATGGATTTCAAGATTTTTCTGTTTGCTGTTTTCTTGGTATCACAAAGAAGAAATAGAAATCCAAATGATTACTTTAAACAACAGATGTTAAGAACCCTCACTGTAGTTATCCCTGGGGCAGTGCGATTTGGGCTGTGACCATTCCCCTGCTGTGGCTGCATGGTGCTCCAAAAGGAAACACAACAGCTGTAGAGGACCAAGTGCCCCTGCCATGTCCTACCAGAGGCTTGCCTTTTCCAGCTGGAAACTTTGAGAGTGCTCTGCTGCTAATGCTGTGGGCTCAGGCTGTGCTCTGAGGAAAAGCATAGAAGAAGGTGATGCAGCGAGAGCATAAATGACTTGCAGGTGGAACACACTGCCATAAAAAAGGGTCAGACTTCACCAGACTTCACGTGAAACCCCTCTGCTCTGTTCTGCAGCAACTGATCTTCTGGAAACCCTAAGCAGGGGCAGGAGACAGCAGCCAGATGTACTTTCCAGTGCATACTCTCTAAGCATGCGAGCAAAGACCCTTCATCTGTGCTCAGGGGCAGTTGGGACACAACAGGTACAAGACCTGCAGGACTGTGCCTGTGATGCCATCCCCAGCTGGGCACCATCCTGTCTGATGAGTGCTTCGGCAGTCAGGGGCCAGGCTGCAGCATCGCCCTGCCCTGCGTGGTCCTCTTCCTCGGCTTTGCCACTGCTCCTCGGTGGAGGAACAAACAACCAGCTTCTGTCACCTGGCATGGCTGGTCAAGGTTAATTCTGAAAGCATGCCACACCCTCAATCCAAAATCTCCATGACTGGACCAGACCATCTTCACAGGGGGTGAGCTAGGTGCCTCTTAAGAAAGAGAGAATTTACCCAGGGTTGTGGTGTAAGGGCTGTGCGTAGAAATATGCCAAACAAATGAAGTGAGTGGTCCCCTGTCCACCTCTCTTTGGATGGCTTGTTCCCATGTGGATTTTATTTGGGGCAGCTTTCAAAAGGACTGATGGAGAAGACGCTCAGCCAGGGCATTACTGCTAAAACCAGGTCCTGGAATCCCTGGCTTTGGAGGGCATCGGTGCTATTGTTTTTCAGCAGGCAGGATGAACACAATTTCAGCTGATGATTGCAGCTTGCTGGAGGCCAGGGGGATGCTGGGTTTCCTGGCCCCCATGCCTGTATCCTGTACCCTGCCTGCCAGCCGGAAAGCGGGGCTGGCCAAAGCTGGCGCATGCGGAGCTGTGTGAAGTCCTACGAAACGCAAACCAAAAATAGTCAGTACAAAGGTGCTATGCGGGAAGGAAATTGCTGATGGGAATTAGCAACTGATTAATTACTGGCATCTTGTACACCCATGTTTCATCGGCATGAAAGGGGGACCTCTCCTGTGCTCTTCCTTCAGATACTGTTTCTATATTACTGCTGTTGTGTTATCCTCCTAGACTAGCTTGTGATTTTTCAGACACTCAGAAGATGCTTTGAGGATCTTGGTGCTGGAAGCCCCTGTTGCTCTGTGAAACAACTATAAGACTTTTCCCTATCTTAAAATTGCAGCCCCTGTTCCCTGCTAAGCAAACAAAATACTCAGTATTCTCTCTCCCCATGGATTCTATCAGTACCATAAAGCCCAGGAAGAAATGCAGATTTTACTGCAGAAGTCTTGCATGCTAGATTTCAGACTGATGAGAGAAAAATCTGGTTACGTCTGTAAGCCCAATTTGAGTAGCAATAAAAAGTAATAAAACCTTCCTGAGCTTTCCCTTTAACCAGCTGGTCTCCATCAAGTGTAGCTTGCCGCAGCTCTGGGGAAAAGGAGCTTCCCAGTCCTTGCACAGGGAGGCTGGACTGATTGCTGGGAGTTGCATTTTTGTCGGATTTGGTTTGCTTTGTCTGGCAACAGAAATTAAACTTGCAATGGGAGGAAAAGGGTCAGAGATATAAAAAAGGGCAAAGTTCAGGCTATTTAAAGCACTTTCAGCACAGAGGCTTTGAAATGACAGCACAGCGTTTTAAAAGGAAGTCCTGTTGTTAAGTGACATTCATTTCCAGGTATAAAGGTCCGGGAAGAGAGGAGAAAAACCTCTCCCCCCATTTTCAAGTAATCAGTGCTGGTGAGGAGTGCCTTTGATGCAGGCCCCATAGTCCAAAGTGAGCTGAAAGTGTCCCAAGCTATGTCCTGGCAGAGAGAGGGTTTCCATGACCTTTTGGTGTGGTGTGGCCACCAGTGAGACTGTGTGTGCAGGAGAGAGCCACCTCTCCTCCTCCACCTGCAGGTCTTAGAGCGCTGAAATGCAGAAGCAGGCTGCACCTGCATTCAGGGTGGATGAGAATAATGAGAGAAACCCAAAACTGCCATGACTGGGGAAAAACCCCTGTAGTTTATGCTTAACTGGATGGGTTGGAACCTGAAATGGTGTCTATGCACAGTTTTGACGGCTTCAATTCACTTCTCAATTACCTATCTTCTTTCTTCCCCATTCATATTAACAAATTCTCACCTGCTAATTTTGCACTGTTAGTCTTTGACTGAAGAGCATCCATACAGCTGCCAATATCCTATGCTGGTAGTGACTGTTTGTAACAAGGTAAAAAATGTTTTCTGCTCCAGTTTGGATTATGTCAATGCCCTAAAGGTATTTTACCACAGGGTGACATTTGTTCCTTTGTCCTCACTGTGCTTCAGAGATGTGGCTCCGAAGTCTGTCCTCTCAGTGATCCTTTCATTTCTTGCCAATCTTTGACCAATCTGGTTTGTTGATGGGAGAACAAACTGATTTTGCTGCTGAAACTCAGGGTTTCGTTCTCAATGTGGCTGCTGGGAGTGGAGGCTGTGGTTCAGTGCTGATGATGAACTGTTTCTATGAGACAGCTTTGGAAATGAGGTGATTGGTCCTGAATGTGCAAAGTGATCCCATGGTGGTCCTTGCTGGAGTTATGCCTCCTCTACCCGCTGGCCTCTGCAGATAACAATGATCTGAAGCCACAGGGCACTTCTTCCATCAGATATTTGCTCCAGAAATTCCACCTGCTCTAACATCTGCTTTCATGTGTGTGTTGGTTTAGGTTTTTTTAGTGGAGATATATATATCTATGTATGTGTGTGTGTGGGGGGGAGTGAAAGCGATAACATTTGCATGAAGAACAGTTTGGGAATGAGCTCTGAAGCCTTGGTGCTTCGATAAACCCTGGGGCAATGAGTGGGGTGTTGAAGGCCAGAGGATGTGGGAGTTGTGAGAGGGTCTGCAGCATTGTGATTGGACTATTTAGCTGGAGAGTTTTACAGGGGCCAATGAGATTGAACGTTGTACGCATGTGCAGGTTGGGAAAGTACCGAACAGGGGGATAAAAAGGGCTTTGTTGTAAGAAGGTTGGATTTGAGTCTCTGCATCAACTTGAGTCTGTGTCATGAAATACCACAACTGGCGCCCACCACGCGGAGCATGAAAAGCAACTACTCGTGGATCCGGTGGCGTGGCAGCCTTTGAAGCACCAGCTTCATTAACATTACAGACATAGCAATCATCCTGTCCTTCTGCTTGTCAGTTAGTTTAACTGCTCCCATCCTGCACATCTGCTAGTCCCAGATACTCCCCATCCCCAGGTCCTGTTTTTCTACTGTGTTTCTTACACTTTTTGTACTAAGGTCATAAGGACCTAAAACGATGTCAGCTTCCTTCGAGCACCTCACTTATTTTCCATTACAAAGCCACCAAACTTTACATTACTTAGAACTGATTACATTTTGTGCTTTTGTGCTTCCTTGTCTCAAACAAAAGAGCAGAGAAATGTTCTAGAAATTTTTTGCTACAATTCTTAAGCAGTATGGGAGAAAAGTTGATGAGGAAGAATTGAAACATATCCTTCTCTGGGCATCAAAAGCTGATCCATCTATTAATTCCACTAATATTTATACCTCAGAAATTTGGGACAAAATTTTATTAATTTGTGGGACTGTGCTACAAACAATGACAAAGTTGCTGCCAATTCATTGAGCCCATGGCAAGTTATTTCTGAAACTTTAAAACTTCATGCCAGCTCACAAACACAGGAAGCAGAAGTGGCATCTTCTGCTCCCTTACCCCTACCCTCTTCGCCAGTCTCTGCCCTGAGATCAAAAAATCAGCCTGTTGTTGTTGCTCCTGTGGTTCTGCTGCCTGATAATTCTGATGCTGACCCGGATGGTCTTTTTGACCCAGGGCGTATGGATCCGGAAAAGGAGCCCAACTTATATCCCCCAAACCCTCATGACATAAGGGCAGCTGTAAACGGAGAAGAGAGATGGGTGGGGGATGCAGAAGTATTGTGTGCTCTGAAGATTTTAGACCAACTTAATGAAGCTCTGGAGAAATAGATTGATAATGAGAAAGCACATGGATACATTTTCAAGCAACTTGCTATTGAGAATGCTAACCCTGACTGTCAGAAAGTATTGCGGCCGTTATGAGATACGAGCATAGATGATGTGTTAAATTCTTGCCTGAATGTTGGGTCTAGACAACACGATCTGTCTCTGATTGAGGAAGCATTTGTGGCATTGTCAGTTAAGTCACAGCAGTGCTTTTAGCTCGGTCAGTACAGCCATTTGAAAAGAGACTGTCCGAAAATAGAAGTACATAATAAAAGGGAATTTGCTAGAATTTGCTCACGCTGTCGTAAAGGACGTCATTATGTAAGTCAATGCAGATCGAAATTTGACCAGGATGGCCAGCCTTTAACTTTACCAGGAAACCTCAAGCAGAGCACAGTGAGGGGCCATGCCATGACAGCAAATTACCCCTCCGAATGGCCCCCTCATGGAGCTGCCACAGTTTGTGCGCCAGCACAAGCAGCAGCGCTGGAGTGGACCTGGCCACCTCGGGAGGGACAATAATTCAAGACACATTAGTTGTGCTTATTCCAACAGGTACATATGTCCCACTCGGGCATGGAATGGCAACATTGTCAATTGGGCAATCCTTTACAGTGATAAGGGGTCTTTTTGTGCCACCAGGGGTCATTTGAAAAGAATTTTTGATAGTGGAGCAAATGTTACAGTCATTTCTGCATCACAATCACCTGATCATTGGCTTTTAACGGATGCTTATGCCTCATTAGCGGGAATTGGTGGTTGAACCTCTCCAAAGCAGAGCAGAGAGCTTGTTATTTTTGGACCAGAAGGGAGATCTGCCTCAATCAGGCCTTTTGTGTTACCTGGATCTCCTACCCTATGGAGCAGAGACTGTTTAAGCCAATGGGGAGTACATTTAAGTACAGATTTTTCCTTGGGGCCACTGTTTTGCAGCAGGTCCCATCTTTAACTTGGAAATCTGGTGAGCCCCTCCCTCCCAAAAGAAAAATCATGGTAATTACACAAATTGGTGGATGAACAGTTGAAAGCTGGTCACATAGTCCCCATGACCAGCCCATGGAACACATCTGGTTTTGTGACTCAGAAGTAGAATAATGCTTGGAGGCTTTTACACGACCTAAGAAAGATAAATGAAGTCATTGAGGATATGGGAGCTTTGCAACCTGGGCTCCCCTAGCCAACGATGTTACTACAAACGTGGACTCTCATAGTCATTGATTCAAAAGACTGTTTTTTCATGATACCTCTTGCTCCATAAGATGCACTGCAATTTGCCTTTTCTATGCCTTCGATCAATGCTGCAGAGCTGCATAAAACATATCATTGGAAAGTGTTGCCACAAGGCATGAAAAACAGTCCTACAGTATGCCAGCAATTTGTAGCGGCAGTTTTAAGCACTATATGAGAGTCCTTTGAGACTGTTTTAATCTATCATTATGTGGATGACATTTTAATTGCTGCAGAATCAGAGCAAACAGCCCAAAAAGTGAAATGGCAAGTGATCCAAGCAGTCTCAACAGCAGGCCTCCAAATGGTAGAAGAAAAAATTCAAGACACTCCACCCTGATTTTGGAAAAACTATTACAACAGCCATTGAAACGATAGCTATGCTACATCCCTCGCAGTGTTCAAGGCCAGGTTGGACATAGCCTTGGGTGGCATGGTTTAGTGTGAGGTGTCCCTGCCCTTGGCAGGGGGGTTGGAACTGGATGATCTTAAGGTCCTTTCCAACCCTAACTATTCTATGATTCTATGATTCAGAAAGGAAGAGAGCAGTTACTGACTTTAGGTGGTGTTGAACCTAATATTATCTATCTGCCCCGTGATACAAGACAACTAACCTTTTTAACTCACCAGTCTTTTGCTATTCAGTGTGCTCTAGCAGATTTTACAGGGCAAATTAGTATTCATTTCCCAGGACACAGAATTGTGCAATCCCTGTATTCTCTTTCCCTTTTGCCTGCTTCACAATTAACTATTATGCCAATAACTGAGGCCCTCACAGTGTTATAAATGTTCAAAGAACTATTCCAAATCAAATGGATATTTATTGTAACTTCATATAGGAAAGGTAATAAGCAAACAGCGCTGGGTGCGTGGGGAGTCTCCGCTCCGCCAGCACGCACACCAAGGATCACACAGTCACTCCTTTTACAGAGCTTATACATGCATATTCACTAAGATGTTGTAATAGGTAAATTTGCTCCCTCTTCGTATGATAATTAGTTTCGCAAGTCTTTTCCGCATGCGCACTGTCTACTGGTGGTCTTGGGTGAGGGTCTCAGGATGAAGTAAGAGTCCTCCTCAGTGACCTTTATACAGACTTTTAAGGTTGAACTTTTTACCTTCTTTCTCTGCGCATGTCCCTTACTGCTTCTTCTGCCCCCTCTTAGTTGTCCTTGGGGATTTACAGTCTCATAGATAAGGTGGCTTCTACAGTTTGTCTCAAAGACAAAGGAACATAGATAGGGGGGTTTCTGCAGTTTCTTAAAGACAAAGGAACATCTGTAGTTTATGATTACCCAAACTTCACGTACAGGCCTTACTTAATTAACAATTACCCAAACCCTATTGTATCAGCCCTGCTTCAGTTGCATAGTTAACATTATTCTCAGCAAATTTACAATGTTGGTTTTTATTACAACAGTATTCACTGATGGGTCCGCCAAGACATTCCGAGCAGTAACAGTTTGGAAAGATGCTGAAGGAGACTGGAAAAATGATATACACATTGTCACAGGATCACCTCAGGTAGTAGAACTGTCTGCTGCAGTCCGTGTTTTTAAATTATGGACTACTCCAATAAATATTATACCCTGGGAGTTCCAAAAACCATAAAAACAGATAATGGCCCAAACTATGTAGCACACAAAACACAAGCGTTTTTCCAACAATGGGGAATTCAGCATGTCACAGGTTTTCCACATCCTCCTACAGGCCAAGCCGTTATTGAACGCACACATAGCACCCCTAAAACTACGTTGCAGAAACAAAGAAGGGGGAGTTCAGGGTTAACCCCACAAGAACGTATAGCGAAAGTTTGCTATGTTTTGAATTTTTTTAAATCACTGGAAGGAGGATGGACCTCCTATACAGCGCCATTTCAGGGGTTTTAAGAATTTTGAACAGGGGAAAGCTCATGTTAAAGTACGTAATCTTGAAACTCCTGAATTGCAAGGCCCATTCCATTTAATAACCGGGGGAAGAGGGTATGCTTGTGTTTCCACAGATAAAGGACCTCATTGGGTCCCTGCATGATGGGTTTGTCCTGCCTTGTTCATCAGAAGAGGGCTGACCCTACCGTGATTTCCTTCCCAAGCCAAAAGAAAACATTAGCCAGTGCTACAGGATCTGACACCCCGTGCCTGTCAGCTGCCACACCTACAAGTCCTTTCAGACTGCTGTTGGAAGCAATGGCAGCCTCGAATCCTGTGGACAGGTGGGATGGCTTGGGGGTCTAACAACACAGCCACAAGAAATTGATTTGTTAAGATCTGTAAAAATGGGTATGTATCTGTATTTTCATCATATAGTTCGAAATCAATTGTTAGTGCAGGATGTTAACTGTTATTCAACTGTTCATTTGCTAGGCTGGGAGCATGACTGAAAAAATTGTAATAAGAATGTTTGTTTTGTTAGTTTTTATTAGCTTATACAGTTTCTTATTAATCGAGCCCTTAAGCAGGTGTTGATAGTGAATACACAAAACAAAGAAGGGGGAGATGTGGGGAGTGAAGACGACAACATTTGCATGAAGAGCAGTTTGGGAATGAGCTCTGAGGCTCTGGTGTTTTGACAAGCCCTGGGGCGATGAGTTGGGGTGTTGAAGGCCAGAGGATGTGGAGGTTGTGAGAGGGTCTGCAGCATTGTGATTGGACTATTAGCTGGAGACTTTTACAGGGGTCAATGAGACAGAATGTTGTATGTATGTGCAGGTTGGGAAAGTACTGAACTGGGGGATAAAAAGGGCTTTATTGTAAGAAAGTTGGATTTGAGTCTTTGCATCAACTTGAGCCTGTGTCATGAAATGCCACATAGATGTACACACATACCAAATACCTAATACCTGTTTGCAAAGGCATGTGAAAGGAAACAGTTTGGACTTGGTGAGTTTGTCAGATCCAGGTCAGAAACAAGCTGAGTTTACTCCTCAGCCCCCTGAAAGATTGCTGGATGAATGTCCTACAGTATTGCAGGTTTGTGATTAGTCTTTTGAAAGTGTTTTACTCAGCAACTCTGTCTTCAGCAAGGTTTCATTACATGAAAGAATATATGATCAGAAAAAACACATCAGAGGTTTGCATTGCAGCTTGGCTTGGTATTAATTCTTTGCGTATTGCCTTCCCTCCAAGATATTTTTTCATAGCAAAGCCATAGGCCAGCAATAGCCTTCTCTTCCTTTTTCAATAACTTCTGAAAATGCAGTGAAACGCTTGAAGCACTGTACCCCATGAAC
This sequence comes from Myiopsitta monachus, assembly GCA_017639245.1. Taxonomy (NCBI): domain Eukaryota; kingdom Metazoa; phylum Chordata; class Aves; order Psittaciformes; family Psittacidae; genus Myiopsitta; species Myiopsitta monachus. The sequence continues at coordinate 23,313,944 of CM029941.1, forward strand.
TCCCCTGGAGTGGCTGGGAACTGCTGAACAGCCACCCTACTATTAGGCCTGCAACAGGGAAGGCCTGGGATGGCTAATCTCCCTAGCCCAAAATGAAGGGAGTAGCAATGGTTCACGCAGCTCATCCCACTGCCGGGCTCCCCTCTCCTGCAGGCGATGATGATGAAGTCTTGCCAGGATGGTGTCAGCCAGTAGTCATCGCTTCCTCTGGCACTGGACCCAATTGCCTAATCACACTTGCTGTCAGTTACAAGCTTTTTCCCCTTGGTGTAGCTATATTTTCCTTGCTCTTAGTTAACTCTTTGCTTATTTTGGTATTGACTGTTCAAAACAATTGACCCCTTCCTCCTCAGCATCCACAGGCTGCTGGGGCTGCATCGCCTATCTGCTCTGCTACGCTGCTTTGATGCCCATTCAGCTTCAGTAGCTGTTGGGTCAGGGCTGTTATCTCCAGCTCATGGGGACAAAACCATGTTTAAAGAAGTGTTCCCAGCAGGTGTGTGAATTGTACTTTGTCAGCTGCTGTGCTGATCTGAGCTGCACTGCCTGGGGCAGAGACACATCTCTGTCTGCATCACACCCGGACGTGTATTTTCCTTGGATCACAGATGAGTGGGTCTTAAAAGAAACACAAGGGGCTGGGCATTCGCCCGAGGTTTGAATCTACAAAGAGGCAGTTCCTGAAGTTGTGCTGGTATGAGAGAAATAGCAATGTCTTTCAATGTGCTGCTGTTTGTGAGCAGCAAGCTTTCCCTGGCTAGGACTTGCCTGGCTGGCTTACATGAGACAAGCATAGAGTGCCATAGTACTGTATAGATGATCTTTTTTGCAGTAGTAGAAATAACCTTTTGGAGGAGGATGGTGGGGTGAACAAAGGCGGAAAGTAAAATTCATCTGATCTAGAGAAGATTTGCAAATTTTTCCTCCCGTATTACCCTTTTGTTCAGTTTTCTCACCTGTCTCTTACAGTTTTAGCTACCTAAACAGCATCAACAGCAATGTGTGGTTTGCTACTCAGCCAAATCCTGCAGTAGCTCATGTGGAAAAGTCATGCCCAGCACTGTGGAGCACTCAGAGGCTAGGGAACATTCTTGCCCGGACAGAAAACAGACAGAAGAAGACAGCAAGGAGCTGGAGTTTGCAGCAAGCTACCTGCTTCCAGAGGAAGATCTGCCAAGTTATGCCCTGGAACCTTCCTTTCACCATGACACACAGATTTTTAGTCAGTAGCATTTTCCATAGCCTCTCTTATTCAGTCCTATTTCTAGACTGCCATCAGGCCAGACCTCATCACAGTCTGCAGTGTGGGATGTCTACAGTGCACACTGCTGTGCCTTTCTGCTGTCATCTCCTGGGACTGAACTCCAGCTCCCATGACCATGTGCTGAATGGGCACTGTTTGCTAAGGCACTTGGGGATATCATAGGCATAGCAATGAAATGCAGAGGTCCTCTGAAGTCCAAGTGCCAATTCATCATTTTAGCATAATTTATGTGTTTGGGCACCTTGCGGGTGATTGCAGCTTCACCTAAGATTGTTGCATCTGTGTTCCCTGATACATGCTCATGGCTTGCTAATGTCTTTTGCAGTTCACGGGGTGTTTGCCAGACCTCTTAAGCCTGAAAGATTTGTTTTCTTAGATGACTCTAAGTGGTGGTCACATGTCTTTGAAGATAAAATCCACTAACTGTCTCCCCCGTCCCACAGGACATGGATTAAGTAGACTTGCAAGATGAACTCTAATATCAAAGGCTAAAACTCAGAGTCTGAACAAGCAAGAGAATAAACCCAAGAGTACATTAGGAAAGAGGGGGTAACTATTCTTTTAAAATATAACCTCACGGATTTAGTGCTGTGTACTTACTTCATATAAATGATTGAAAGAGTTCCTTATCTAAACTGAAAACTTTTTCAGAGACAGGAACGTGCTTGAGCTCTGCAGTACAGATGTTCCCTCTGATGTATAAGTACACACGCAGGGGTGTGGACACTTCTGGAATAGGCTGCAAAATAAGAAGGGGAAACTAGATGACAGACAAGAAAGAAATGCTGAACAAGGGGCAGATGCAGCTGTAAATTAACCAGTGGAGGCAGGGAGTGACGGAAGGAGAAGGAGTCTCTTTGGAACACGGTCTGAAGCAAACCTCTGCGTGGGTCTGAAGCGAAGCTCTGTGTGGCAGAGCTTGAAGCCACTGCACAGCCCCAAACCCTGCTGTGAACTCTGAGTATGTTCATGCAGTAACCATGTGAATATTACAGCTAGATAGCAAAAGTCAGAAAAAATACACTATTACTGCTGACTTTGCACAAGGATTTTTTTCATTTCTTTCAAACCTTCAAGTGGGTGTGAAACTCCGAGAGGGATGGGACCAGTGAAACCCCTGCAGATGGGAACCAAAACCACTGCTGGCGCACGCAGCCAAAGAGCAAATTGGCAACATTTTCCTGCAGTTTTTCTCCTGCTTCATTGTTGTTTGCTCCACTTCTGCTGCTGATTTCCACGAGATGGAGCTAGTCTAACACGACTTTGGCAGCACCCAGACGCTGGAGAACAGTACACTGCAGCGTATTTCATTTTATTTCCATGGCAATCCTTCTGAACAGGGTAGGCTTTTATGAAAAATCATCATTCAAAGAAAAAAAAACCCAACCCCAACAGAAAGATCTAGAGCTCAGTGTGCATCTTGCCAGGCTTGCCGTCAAAATCTCCTTGCAGAAATCGCTCCCAGGGACTGCAGTTGTGTACAGAGCAGTTTTGCCCTGCGCTGGGGCAGTTGGTGGGGTGCGCCTCCAGGCTCACCTCTCCGTAACGTTTATTAAGCCGTGGCTAAGGAGACTTCCAAGGCCCTATGTCGTTGGGGGCCACCTTGCCATGCCCAGGGACCCACCTGCCCTTGCCCACAGCCCCAGACTGCCCACTTCAGTCAGCCTCGTGGGACAGCTGCCTGCCTCTGCCCTGCTGTGATGACCCCCTTTTGAGACATTTCTAACCTTTAAGTCTATTCTTTATCTAGTTTTATCTGTTTCTACTCGTCACCTTCTCCCCACAGCAGCACCCAATTGTTCCCTTGCTGCTTCACCCCCACCAGCTCCATTTCCCCTTGAGTCACACTGCAGCCAAAAAGTCATACAAATGCTGCTGTTCTGTGATGTATGTCCACAAATATTATGGCATGACCTGGGCTTCAACCAGATCATGCCTGCAGAGCCAAGCTCCTCCTGCCTCTGTAATTTGGGCATACATTCTCTCTGCAGCCCCTACAAACAGCAGCAGCTTAGGGAGAGGCTTTTATTTGGGGATTTGTCAAAATTAGGGCCAGGTATATAAGCAATATTTGTAATGTTGAAATATGGGTGTTCTGAAAATGTCTTGCTTGTTGCCTGCTTTGTGAGCTGTTCAGGGCTGTGCTGGCATTGTCATGAGAAGCCAGTGTTCTCTGCTCACAGCAGATAAGCGGTTATCTCCATGACAAGGTGTTGCTGGCCATGTGTGCCTGTCCTGAGCACGTGGCCAGGCACGGAGCTGGCGGGCAGAAGTTTCTGTCCCTAGCGAGTGCCCTGTGCCAGGGCCAGATCATCCCTGTGACTGGAACAGCAGAGAGCCAGCTGCTGCTTCTCAGCTACACTGGGTCTGAAATCCTCACCATCAGGACCCAACTGAGTGGAAACCACAGCAAAATAAATAAGGGTCAGCTATGGAGGGCAGGCGGTTGCCATGGCCAGATCGAGTAACACTGCACCTGCTCAGATTCCCGTGTGAAATCTTAATTTGAAGAAACTGGAGCATAAATGTGTTTGATGGCTGGGTTTTTGGGTTTGGGTGGTTGTTTTTTCCAGCATGGTTTAACATCCCTCCTTCCCAGACCCCAGGCCTATGCTTTACAGTGAAGAGCACTTTGGAGGAAACATAAAAACCTCTTGTGAGCTCCAAGCAGAGGGTTGTCCTCTTTGTAGGACTGAAACCTCTGTCAGCACACACCAGCAAGCACAGTCTGTCTCTTGCTTTTCAAGACCAGGACAGGGATAGCATCAACATAATTCCAGTTTCTTTAATCTGGTGATCATCCTCCAGCATCTGAGGAGCCCCTTGCTGTGGTTCCCCCAGCTGCATTTTGCTCTCCAACCTAGCAGCACGACCTTCCTTGAAGGGCTGCTGCTTGGGCCAGTCCATTGCCAGTATCCCCACTTGCCTTGTCATGAAGTCATTAAAATAATCTAATGCAGCTTATTTAAACATAGCTTTAAAGGCTTAATTTTCATAAAAATATAGGTCTATTCGGGCAAGCCAAGCATGCAGTTAATGTGAACCTTCTATGTGTGCTGGCCTACCTGGCTCAGGTTTGCACACACAAGTGGCTGTATGGGTGCACAGACCTGCAATGTGCATGCCCAAAGGCAAACAGGCATTTGAAATCAACCAGGAAAACATGCAATGTGGGATTACCTATGGGTGTTCAGGAGTGTGATTCTTGGGGTGGCAAGTGTCAACTACTCCTTATGGAATTCACTGCTGTGCAAATTCTGAGACCAATTTGTCCAGATCCCAAAGCTCCTGGCTTACTCTGATCCTGGGAGGGCCACTTGGATAGAAGGAGAGAGGGAGCAGGCTGACTGCAGCATGTGGGAGCATGGCACAGACAACACTGGTTCCAGGAGGAACGGATGAGTAAAAAATTGATTAGCCAAAGTAGATTATTCCCCGTGCTTGCAGGTTCCTACTTGGGCAGGCAGCCAAGCTGGAGCACAGCAGAGAGGGAGCATCTCGCATGTCAGCTCCCCTGCAAGCCCACCACCCAGAGCCAGAGAGAGCTGAAAACACCCATCAAGGGGTGCCCGCTCACAGCCACAAGTTGCACACAGAGTAATAAATGGTTCTTCTCTGTGTTTCTTCACCAGAAAGAATATGAGGCGTAGCTCTTGCTAAACGTCAGTGTGATGGATATTTCTTCCTTTTATGTAAGAAGAAAAAAGTAATGAAAGGGTCTAAGAAACCACAATATAAATACTATTGTTTGAGAGAGCAGGGCTAGGAATTATTTGGACTTCCACAAGTTTTACATGGCAGGGGTGTGGGTGACTTAAGCTACTGATTATTCAAGACATAGGGTGTGATTGGACTTTCAGGATTTGAAAGGATTACGCTTGCTTGTCAGGTGGGTGTTGAATTTCTCATTAGTTTAGACTCATTTCTTGTAAATGTCGAAAGTACAAATTATCACACCATTGGTCCTGGCATAGGACAAGCTTTGCTAATTTTCTCCCACCTCAGGTCAGATTAACTGCCTTACTCCATTGCTGCTACTGCCACAAAAAATATGGCTTTTCTTTTTTAAGTAGTTCACATTGGTGTGTGCAAGCACACATGCAGGCAGGCATGTGTTTCGTAACAGGTTTTTGTGCTTGTGATTCAGAGTTGAACTATTAAACCATAACACATGGTTGACATCTGGAATTTGCTCAGATGTTTTTGTCATTTGAATATCAGTAGCCATGGTTTGTTACTGTCCTTTGCTCCAAAAAGTAACTTTCTTTATTCTCAGCTCATAAAAACAGAGGTAGAAGGTTTACTGAGCCTATTTGCGTCACTTCATCAATACATATAAAGTATTTTGTCTGAGCCTGCTTAAAAGGGGCATGTGTTCAGAGAGTTTTGAAAACAGATCCTGCTAAAGTCTCTACTTTGTCTTTAGATTTAAAATGATTGCTTACTATGAGAATATTCAGAAAATTGCTTATTTTCTCTCAGTAGAAGTCTGTGCTTGCTTAAGGCACAAGCAGTCACCTGTTACCTACCAAACTGGGGTAAGAATTGCAGACGGATTGCCTTGGTGTTTGAATCTAATTAGTTACATTAATTCCTTTAAATGAAAGTCTCTCATTTGGCTGGTTTTAGAGAAAGATTAAAATGGGCTGGTGTTTGCTCTAATGTGGAACTCTTTGTCTTACCTGTGTCTCACAGGGTGCTGTGTGGTGTTCCCAGGGCTGTTTGCTGTGGGCTGGTATGGTCCTGCAGAGATTAAGAGTTTTGCATTTTGTGGGGATGCCAGTCAGCGCGTTGTAATTAAGGATGTGTTGAAACTCACACGATATCAAGGGTTTAATGAAAACTACTATCTGCTGCTGTGATGAGTCTCAAGCAAAACAGGTGAATTTTGGGAATTGTTTTTGGATCTGACTCAGAAAAGCATCTAGGCATGCATTTCAATCCAGCCCTATCAGCACATCTTTAACTTTGTGGACCATCTGTTTCTCCACTGAATTTGGAAGGATCACACTGCTTCAGCGTCGCTTCGGTGCCACTTCAGGAAGAAAGGAGGAGCTGTTTGAAGCCTTTTCTGACCCCTCTGTCTTTGAAAGTAAAAGTGTAGTATGTCTTCGAGGCATCTTTTTTTCAGTGGTGAGGGACTACAAAGGAGTGATGTGCCACTAGGTTACAGAAAGTGATCATGGGGATTTGGGAGAGATGGGCATACGGAGATTTATTGTAGAGTTGTTCCAGTCATTGCCTGTCAAAGTAAAAAGTGGCAGTGGTGGAGCAGCACTAGGATACCTTTAACTGTTGTAGCAGTGAATCAATGTCACAATCCACAATGCAGGATTTTTCATGTGGTTCAGTGTAAGGCGTCTCAGGTTCAGCAGGGAGGGCTTCACCTACAGCATCTGGTCTACGGCACAGATGTGCCAGGTGTAGTTGGCTCTGGTGACCACTTGACAGTATGCTTGAGCTGTCAGCTTTCCGCGTAGGCATTCATTTGAAACATTTTTTTAAGCAGCTATGTTTCAGACCTAGTCATGTCTGTCCTGTTCAGTGTAGCTGGGTAAGAATCTCATGTCAGAGCTTCAGAACATAATTTCTGTTCTAGGGTCTCTGACTGTTACTGCTGTTTAGCAATCACACCACAGCAGGCTGTGATGCTTAAATATCCTGCTCAGGATCCTTCATCCTCACAGTTGCACTCTGCTACCAACTGAACAAGGTGGACCCATATTGCTCTACTCACCTGTCAAGTTTAAAATGGAGTCCTCCAAACTCCTACAGACTGACTTCTTCATCAGACAGCCCCTGGCACTGGATGTGGTCCTGAGCTGTTCCCTGGTAGCAGGGTTTTCCAGTGTACACAGACATGCAAATGCTCTGACCACACCACCCACGTCTTGGAAGGCAGATGCAGGGACTGTGAGAATGATGACCCTGGGCCCGCTGCAGGAGAGGATCTGGTTCGAGACCATCTTAGGAACCTGAATGTGCACAAGTCCATGGGACCTGATGAAATCCATCCACGGGTCCTGAAGGAGCTGACAAATGAAGTTGTTAAGCCACTGTCCATCATATTTCAAAAACCATGGCAGTCAGGTGTAGTTCCCAATGACTGGAAAAAGGGAAATATAACCCTCGTTTTCAAGAAGGGGAAAATGGATGACACAGGGAACTACAGACCAGTCAGCCTCACCTCTGTGCCTGGAAAAATCTTGGAGCAGATTCTCCCAGAAGGCATGCTGAGGCACATGAAAAACAACAAGGTGGTTGGTGACAGCCAGCATGGCTTCACTAAGGGCAAATCCTGCCTGACCAATTTGGTGGCTTTCTATGATAGGCCTACGGAACTGATGGACAGGGGTAGAGCAGTTGATGTCATCTACCTGGACTTGTGCAAAGCGTTCGACACTGTCCCACATGACATCCTTGTCTCTAAGTTGGAGAGACATCAATTTGATAGGTGGACCACTCGGTGGATAAAGAACTGTCTGGAAGGCCGCACATGAAGAGTTGTGGTCAATGGCTCAATGTCCAGCTGGAGACCAGTAATGAGTGGTGTCCCTCAGGAATCGGTGTTGGGATCGCTCTTGTTCAACACCTTTGTCGGTGACATGGACAGTGGGATTGAGTGTGCCCTCAGCAAGTTTGCCGATGACACCAAGCTCTGTGTGGTTCAGTTGATACATTGGAGGGAAGGAATGCCATCCAGAGGGACCTTGACATGCTTGTGAGGTGGGCTGATGCCAACCTGATGAAGTTTAACCATGACAAGTGCAAGGTCCTACACCTGGATCAGAGCAATCCCAGGCACAGCTACAGGTTGGGCAGAGAAGAGATTGAGAGCAGCCCTGCACAGAAGGATTTGGGGGTGTTGGTCAATGAGAAAATGAACCTGAGCTGGCTTCAGTGTGCACTTGCAGCCCAGAAAGCCGAGTGTATCCTGGGCTGCATCAAAAGGAGCATGACCAGCAGGTCGAGGGAGGTGATCCTGCCCCTCTACTCTGCTCTCCTGAGACCTCACTTGGGGTATTGTGTGCAGTTCTGGTGTCCTCAACATAAAAAGGACATGGAACTGTTGGAACAAGTCCAGAGGAGGGCCATCAGGATGATCAGGGGACTGGAGCACCCCCTGTATGAATATAGACTGAGAAAGTTGGGTCTGTTCAGCCTGGAGAAGAGAAGGCTGAGTGGAGACCTCATAGCAGCCTTCCAGTATCAGAAGGGGGCCTATAGGGATGCTGGGGAGGGACTCTTTGTTAGGGATTGTAGTAAGAGGACAAGGGTAATGGGTTCAAACTTCAACAGGGGAAGTTTAGATTGGATATGAGGAAGGAATTCTTTACTGTAAGGGTGGTGAGGCACTGGAATGGGTTGCCCAGGGAAGTTGTGAATGCTCCATCGCTGGTGGTGTTCAAGTCTAGGTTGGACATAGCCTTGGGTGACATGGTTTAGTGGGAGGTGTCCCTGCCCACAGCAGGGGGGTTGGAACTAGATGATCTTAAGGTCCTTTCCAACACTAACTATTCTATGATTCTATGATTCTATGTATATTAATGTCATGACCTTGGTGGCTATGCCCCTGACTTGGTGAGTGCAGAAGGTGGTGCTGGGCAGAGCTGATGACGGGCAGTGCAGTGCTGGCCCATCTGCAGCCCAGAGCTGGTGAAACTACCCCAGTCCATCTCTCTGAGATAGTGTGTGAATGTGTCTGTGTTTAGCTGCTGGCAGCTCCACTAATTGATTATGTGGGTACACAGAAGTGCTATGCTATAAACAGCAATTAAAACTGTGTTGTCAGACTGTCAAAATCAATCTCAATTTTGGATCTGGCTAGACATGCTACTTTTTTTTTTCTCATAACAGAGATTAGAGTTTATTATTATGGTCATCTGTAGCTCCTGATTGTCAAATTGTGTTTTCAGTCGCTGTGCAGGTTTTGATAATAGGTTGACCCTGATTTGAGCACTTCCCCACCAGATCTCTGGGTCAAGTTGATTCTGCTGGAAAATTTCAGCCAAAACAGCTTGGCCATTTTTGAATACAAATCCTGGTGCACATCATCCCCTGGGGCTCCCAAGCTTGCTGCATCCCTTGGGGCAGCTTGGTGGACCCACATGTCCTGGGACTTGCACAAGCCTGTCCAGGTGCCTCTGCCACCAACCAAAGTGTGTGCCATTCCCATGGCGCCCATCACCGTGTTGCAGCTTGGGGTTAGGTGATTTGTGGTTCTCCAGTCTGGGGTGGGATGGGATCAAGGGGACTGGTTTTGAGCCTTGCCCTCACTGAGTTCCACAGTTTTGGCTCACTTTTTGTGTAATGAAAACTATTGCCTCCCACACCTCCTTACCCCTTACCCATTTCCCAGGCAGCTGTAAAAATTAACATGTTGTTTATGAAGCACTCATGTACTGTAGTGGCATGGGAGAAAAACAGGCAGAAATTAATTAGTCTGTCTTCAGAGCAGGGTTTTGAGGATTATAGAAAATAAGCCTATTAAACATTAAGGAAAAAGCAGAATGCTCTGTATTGGGTCCTCACTCACCCTGGGTACTTAACGACATGTTTTCACTGGAAAAAAAATGGTACGATCATGTTAATTAAAGGCTATGCCAGAATGCATATATACAAGGGGGGTAATTGAAGGATGCTGAATGTCTGCCAATTTGACATTACCTAACTAGCTTAATTTTTCAACCATATTAATATTCTTAGTTTTATTTATTTTTTGGGATGCCATATGAAAGAAAAATATTTTAGCAAAATAGCACACTGAGCAGAGTAAATTACACCAGTAGGGTTTCTTGTTACTCTGTGCTTGATGGAGACAACGAAAAAGGAGAGTAAACAGAGCAGAGAAGCAGGGAAGTGCATACCATACATAAAGGTACTGTAACAGCAGTGTCTGTCTGTCGTAGTAATGAAGTGAAGCGTTTGGAACAATATGATTTCACAGCAAGAAATGATAGTGGAGATCTACTGAACTGAATCTATATTAGATGCCTGTGACTTACCCACATGACACTACAGAAAAAGTTAAATCTTAATTTTATTAAATGGTGAGTCATAGCACACAGGTCACCTTATGGCTTTCCTAAATTCCTTGCTTTCCTTGTCTCCAGTTTGTTATTTAGTAGAGCTCTGCACAGCTCTGTGGACTGTGTAGTCCTTGGCTTGCAAATTCATACTGCTAGCCTTCTTCCCCAGGCTGTTTCCATTACTCTTGCACTGTGCTGTCAGTCGCCATATTCAAAGACATCACTCTCTCTCTAATATTTTCTAGTTTCTTCGTATATACTTCTGGTAGACAAAAAAGACATTTCTGCCCTTCTTTTGCAGCTGGGAAGCCATAGCACAAGAGCCTGTTGCTTAATAAGCAAAATGGGATTAAATTTGTATCCCCAGATCTCCAAGTAGCTTAAACCACCGCCTTCTAATCTGATCTCCTCTGTGACTTTGTTCTTGTCTTTCCTTGGGCTGGCACCCTAAGCGACACATTTCTCCATTCCTTCCTTGAATTCCCCCATGCTGTTTTCAGACTTCCCTTTTTCAACTAGGTCAAAAGCTTTGGGCTTTCACAAGCAGTTTCCACTCCAAATTACTTCTCCTGGGACACCTCTGAGGAAAGAAAATAATCTGATTAAAAATAGGAAAACCAAACCCCATGTAATGTAATTAATCCTGACCCTGTTGGAAGGTCAGCTGATTTTTAAGACGATTTGTAACTATTAAATTGGGCAAGGGCAGATACACATCATTAATTGATCTTATCTTCATTGTCCTGGTCACCTTTCATCTCCATTTGTCCTTTCCCTGTTTGTTTATGTTCTTTCATGCCTTGCTTCAAAGAAGAATGAAAAGCCTTAGGGGCAAAGACCAGTGGTAGTAAATGAGGACAGACTGACTCCCTCATCTGCTGGCCCAGTCTTGACTACAAAAAATGGATGAACGCTGCAGTGTCAATGGTAAAGGATGGGTAAATCTGCCCTGGAATGAGGAAATTTACCTGTGAACACACCACAGGCAGGGACTAATTTTGCCTGAGCAGCTTACCTGTATCACTTGGTGGCCAGGGGAGTAGCTGCTGGGGGCACCTCTGCAGCAGCCAGAAGCTCACCTGGTCAGCACTGTGACCCGCTATTGACCAGAAGCCTCTGCCAAGGGACATAAAAAAAAATCTGCTATCATAAAACAAACAAACAAACAAAAAACAAACAAACAAAAAAAACCCCACACAACCCCAAAACCCAAATACAGTAAACCAAATAATAACAAACCAAACCCAACCGCCCCCAAAACCCACTCTCAGAACCCCAAAACACCCCCTCTCCCACCACCAAAAGATAGAAACATCACATGCCTGTAGCTTTAGGTTTCATACTGTTTCCAGTCCAAGGGGATGTTCATGCAGAGATTCAATTGTTCTCTGCAGAGGCATTGATCTTAAGACTCTCAAATACATAGTTGTCAGATTTTACACAGACAAAAAGAACAGCATGGAAAAAAAGCCAAGACATAAGACAGCCAATGGAGAAATATCAGCAGATTACTCTAGAAACGTACATTGATCTTTTTAATGCTTTTAATTGTGTTTAATGCTTCAAGGAATAAAATGTGTGAAGAAGCTGTTGTAATGCTAAATTAGGGAGGAACAGTTGTGAGAGAGCCAGGTCTTAAACACCTAGCACAGTGCAAAAGCCCAAGCCAAACCAGAAATGCCACTTGCAATGCAAATAGCAAACAACAGAGCACGAGTAGCTGTATTTTTCCGAAAGACTTCATTACAGTGGTCAGGGGATATCTTATCTTTTCTTGACCTTGTACTTTCCCCTCGCTTCTTTTTTTTTTTATCTTGGGTCCTTGCTGTAAGAATGAACTGTGTGAGTATCTTAGCGCTTGATTTCTTAGAATTATTGGAAAAAGGTTGCCCAAGGAAATAGTGGCTGCTCCATCCCTGGCAGTGTTCAAGGCCAGGTTGGATGGGGCTTTGAACAACTTGGTCTAGCGGAAGGTGTCCCAGCCCATGGCAGGGGAGCTGAAACTAGATGATATTAAGGTCCTTTCCAACCCTAACCATTCAATGATTCCACGATTAAATGTGCTAGATCCCTAGAAGAAAGTCAAAGCAGTGGCTAGTGATCAATTTTAATGAGGTTTCTTCATTTGGGTTGGTAATCCCTTGTGCACAGGTGCTGGTAATCCCTTGTGCACAGCTGTTTGCACCTGTCTCCAATTACATGTGATAGCTTATGTTCGAGAAAAATCTCATCCCTCATTCGTGATATCTTTATTTCTAACTCACCATAAATAAGTAGATTTACGGTGTGTTAGAAATAGCAAGTAGACTGGGGTTTTATAATCAGGGGGGAGATGCAGGTGAAGTCATCAGCAATAAACCTTCAACAGGGAGGCTGGAAAACTCGTAAGTTAGAAGTGCAGACTTTTGTGAGATATCTGCTGAGGTTGGGTTTTGTCCATCAATACTCAACAGTTTGAGAAAGTAGAGACAGATTATTAAACTTGCAGATTACACCAAGGTAAGAGTAAAGAGCACATCTCAGGAGGGCTTTGAACTCTAAAGGATCTCAACGAATGAAAGATCTGGGCTGAAAAAGGATGGAATAACTCAGTAAAGACAAGACCAAATCTCTTTCTCAGAAAGAATGAGAAAAGGAAGGGCTAAATGGGAAGGACTTTGCAGAAACGGGTCTGGGAAATGTAGTTAGTTACAAGGTAAACATAAGGACACGTTATCCTCCAGTTGCAGGACGGGTGGTGGGAAAGTGTTGTTAGGGATAGCAGTACTAGCTGTAGGAGGACGTGCTGGGTCTGTGACTGTACAAGCCGGCTCAAGACCTGTGTCAAGAGTGGAGAAACCAGGCATCAACTGGAAATAGTCCACAGAAGAGCAGTAAGAGTCCTCAGGGTGCATCATATAACATCTGATGGTGAAGAACTGAGGGCTTTTATCCCAAAGAATGGGAGACTGAAGAGGGAAGAGATAAATATTTTGGTGCTGCAGTGCTGCTGCAGAGTAAGGGAATGGCACTTGCAATAACAGTGAAGATGGGAAACACTTTCTGATGTTAATATTGCTAAACTGTAGGAACAGGATTCCATTTTTCAAAACCAAATGGGAGAAATATCTCCCAGTAATGACATTGAAGCAGTTGATTCTGCCTTGGGACCGTGGTAACATGTTCATAGTTTCTCATATCCTTCTGAGCTATATACTGCCATGATTCTACAACACAAATATTTCAAAGCATTTGCGCTGAGCAAACTGAAAGAGAAGACAACCTGACTTCAGGTTTCTCTTACTTGATATGTTTAGTGTCACATGGTATGGCTTTACTTTTCACAGTAGTAGTTTATCTAGGCTCATTCTGGAATGATTAGTGTGAAAAGGAAAAATAAGAAGTTTGTATTCCGGAGAGGAGTTTCTTCTGCAATTAATTGTGGCTGCAGGCTGATATGGGCTGAATGTTTGGAATCTCACCACTTCTAATGTGGCTTTATCATGAGCTTTTAGTTATGAATGCTCCATCACTGGCGGTATTCAAGGCCGGGTTGGACAGAGCCCTGAGTGGCATGGTTTAGTGGGAGGTGTCCCTGCTCATGGCAGGGGGGTTGGAACTAGATGATCTTAAGGTCCTTCCCAACCCTAACTATTCTATGATTCTATGATTCTCTGCTCCTTGTCAGCTTCAATTTTCGTGTGCCTTTGTTAGCCAACATGACACTGAACTTTGTAGTATGTAGCCTGGCTAAACAAAGGTAACTATCAAATACAAAGCGTTGGAAACTTTGTTCAAGTTGCAGCTTGGTTTGGCAATTAAATTTCTGTAAGTCTGTTTTGTGGTAACATATGAACTGCGGCTCCTGCGGGGGAAACAAAAAGCTAAGAATAGTATTAGTAGGAATGTGGCTTTGGTGGTTTTTCTTAGTAAAGAGACAGATGAACAAGATGTAGCCTGTAAAAGGGAAGAAAAGGCGGGTGAGCATAGGGGAGAGAGATAATGAGTTTTGAAAATCCCAGGTGGGGTTTAATAGCTTGGGCATGTGAAAAAATAGACTGGATTTGCAGCTTTTAACCACCAAAGACAACTCTGTAGTCCAGCTGGAGCAGGAATTACCTTCTCAGATTTTTTTTTTTTTTTTTTTTTAGCTGTCTATATGCACTATAATTAAATTTTAAGCAGTTATCTAGGGCTAAGTCAAATGTGTTAAATAAGCATCTGGAATACAATGCTTCCAACCTCAGTAAAAATCCTCTGGAGTTTCATGCTGAAGAGTTTCAGACATTTGTTTTTTTTGTGGGACATGTAAACATGGAATTTCAACCATTTCTGTTAAAATTAAAGAATTATATTAAATCGAGTAGATTTTCCCTGGAATTTCACAAAGAAAGGATAAGAGTAGAAGGGTTCAACATTTTTCTGGTGAGACATTTAATTATTTTAACACATTCCAAAATCCCCACCCTCCCCCCAACTGAACACAGAACATTGCAGTAAAATAAATATGCAGAATAATGTCATGATGCTTTGGTTTTTGGATTCTAGGATGTTCAGATGACTAGAAATCAAATGTTGCTGCAAAATCTGCATTGTTCAAGAAGTGGTAACTTGAGAGGCATGCTCCATCCTGACAGGGGAGAGACAGGTCTTGCACAGTTCTACCTGGAATCTTTCTCACTTCATGACTTTTCCACATCAAGAAGATCAAAGGGAAGAACCAAAGCTGTCCTAGCAGACAGAATTTGAACCACATAGTCAGGAAACTAAGCCTAATGGCGAGAAGCTTCCCAAAGCTGCCATCAACTAGCTCCATCCAAAGACCAAGGTTCCACCTCCAGCTGCTGGGTTCCTCTGGCACTCCCCTGGGACATCCCCACTGCCTGCAATTGTAGTGGTCAGTGGAGGACTGCAACACAGCTCCAGCTCCCAAAAATATTTAATCAGACCCTGCATGCACCTCTGTTCTCATATGCCTGTTCCTGAAGTGGTAGAATCTGTGTGATGGCTTTTCTCTGCTGTGTGCAGAGCTCAATGCAGTAGAGCTCTGCATGGTTTCGCCCGTGGATGTTGCTCAGCATGTTGACATGCTCTGATCAAAGAGCACTTTCCAGAGAAGTGATGGCATTAGACCGGGCTGCCAAATCTGGCAAAACTAGTCCCACAACAGAACAAGATTAGCTGACAGTTGTGACATGTCATTTCCACTTCTTCCTCATTGTTACTAACCGAACTGTTCATTTGCAACCACAAGCTCCTCCCTAAGAAGAATATACAGCAAAGCTGGTAAAAGAAAATACCGTTCAGTTGATTCACCTGTTACACAGAATCAGCTCCAGCCCATAGATCCCCAGCAGAGAGGAGACTGAGTGGAGCTGATGCAGTTACCATTTCACTTCATCATGCATTTGAAGTGAGTGCATCTAAATCCTAGAAGACAATGACGTAATCCTCCTGCACTAATTTCCTTCTTCAGCTGGAGATTGCAGCTTCTGTTTGCCAAAAAATTATTGCTGAAGACATTAAACAAAACAAAGCAGGTCCCCTTCCAAGTGCTGAAGACAAATTTATGTTGTACCATCATGTTATGCCTGTTAAGTTCCACTATGCTTTGCAGTTCTGCTGATAAAGAAACTGCAGTGGTCTGACCAATTATTTCTTCATAAATACCAAGCCAGTGTTGTCTGTTGACCTTATCTGTGTTACTGGCTGGAAGTTTAATGCTGTTGATATCTTCCCATTTATTCCACTCCAGACAAAGCAAGAATCTCCAGAGGTCTCTGGCTGCCTGTGACCTCCAAGGTTAAACATAGCACCTTGTTTCAGGGAAGGGTGGCAGATTTGGAAGTCATCGTGCATCTCCTGAGATGCTTCTGGGCTCCCTGAGCAGGGCTGGCTATCATAAAGTCAGGTTATTGCCCAGGGGAAGGAACAAGGAGGCATTAGATTAAGTCTGAAGACTGCAGCCTTGATATATAGGAATGCAGGAGGAAGAGCTAGCTGACTACACACTGCAGCTGCAGGTTCCCTTTTCAACATTTCCACCCTGTTGTCCCAGCTATTCAAACACTCAGACCTACACACTCTGTGGGGTGAACCACAACCCCCATCTGACCACTGCAGGCAAGAGGCAGGGCTTCTCTCTGGGACAGCTAGAACAGGTTGGCAGTGTGTTGTTTGTTTTAGTGAAAACTTTTTTTGAAAGAGTCAGATAATAAAAAGTGAAATCTCTCACACAAAGAATACCTGTTTGAAGCTCTTCAGCTTCACAGAGGCTAAGCAGGACAATGGCTGTATCTGTTATTGTGCCCTGTAATCTTTACACCATACTTGTTGTAAGGCACCCTGAAAGTTGGATCCCTCAACAGTAGCAGTCACACCAGGATTTCTTGTCTGCACACTGGAGTTTCCTTACAAAGCCTGGAGCTCGATATACTTGTGTCTCACTGGACTCTTCCAAGGTGTGGGAGATCTGGATTTCAGACTCTTTTCTGAATGAGGCAGAAACAAGACTTAAATTCAGCCTCTTGCCTTTCTGGTAATTATTTTAAGCAAAAGTTCAGGCTGCGATATTCTGCTTTTTTTTCTCTCAGAAATTTTGTAGATCTAGTTTTCGTCCTGATATTGCATGAAGATATTTGGCAATTTAATGGAATAGGATTTCTACCTGGTTGCCCAAGGGAGGTGGTTCTTTGTATGTCTTTGTAGATCAGGTTTGTGGTGAGAGAGATACCTCAGAGAGCCCTCAGAGAGCTCCATGTCAGTAACTAACATTTCAGATAAAGAGAAATCCTCCTCTACGGCTGTTACAGCCCTGTTGTCTCTCCTTTGCAAGTAGAGATGATGTGGTCAGGGAAAGGTGTTGATGGCTAATGGGGCTCTGTAGCTTCTGCTTCCCAAAATGCATTTTTTTTTCTTTCTCCTTGGTTTCATATTCTCCCTTCTCTTGAGGAAGCTAGCTAAGCCTCTGTTTGGCAACCCTGAAGGTGGGAAGGTGAAAGCAAGCAGTGCCCTTTTGTGAAGGGACCCATGTGGCTTGTTTTTTTCTTTAAGGTTGTCTCTCCAAAACTTCTATGAGGGTGCAGTTATCAGATAAAGAAAAAATGGTGTCATAGGTGATATTGGATTACACAGAAAACATTATCAAGTGATTAAGTTATCCTTCACATACATAACTATATAAGCAAAACTTTGTCAGTGCACCCTTTCTTGATTTCTCCTCACTTTTCTCCACTGTTTGATAAAGCAGACTGGTAAAACAAATTTAATATGGCCCCTTCTTGTCTTATGCATTTGTTGAGGCTCTTTTGATGAGAAACCTACATCTTTGTTAGAAATTATAACTGTTGCAAAACTATTAACATGGACAATAGGAATATGAAAGGCCTGAGTAATGAAAGCCTGGGCTGAACTATATTTCAGCTGCCAAGTAGTGGGAGAGTGGGTGGGGGGAAGAAAACAAAAAATTGCAGGTTTTGATGTCTATTTTTCAGAGAAATGTAATGAAAAGGAAAATTTCACCTTGGAACTTCCAAATACTTTAATTTTGTCTCAAATGAAATATTTTTTACACTCTGAAAACATGGAAACAGTTTGTTTAAAAATTCTCTTCCACCTTTGTTTAGTTAACACGATTTGAATTATGAACAGCTGAATTTTGGTCATCTTTAAAACTGCCTATTTTGTTGCAGTTCTATTCATAACCACCCCTCACACCCATTAGCTCTGTTTTTGTGGTCTCTGAAACAAAAAAGTTCAGAAACAAAAAGCAATGGGACTGCCAATGGCAAGAGTGGTTGCAATTATTTACAGTGTTGTTGAATTTCCATTGTGGAGATGATATAAAGAGATGTAGATTTTCCTTTGAGCTAGATGAGGCCTTAATGTTGCTATCACCCTGCTTCACCATTCCAGAGAGGATTTGTGATCCTCACTTCTTGGCAATGCCTCAAGTACTTCTGCACCAAACTTTCTAGCTGTTCTGGCTGCTTTTGCAAAGCAAATCCTCTGTGTATAAGATGAGAGTCAGCAACTGGGGTAAAAAGCAGGATTCCCTCCATGCTTCAGTAGAGATGGTCCAATATATTTTAATGTGGAAAAATGTAATAGTACAGAGAACTGGGTTAAACAATAGCAAAATGAGCCACACTTTAAATGGAATCAGCCCCTAAGACACTGCAAGGAAAATGGTCTGCCAGACAAAATAGATACAAACTTTAAACCATCAGCCAATATCTGGCATCAATTAGAAAAGCTCACAGGACA
The DNA here is from genome assembly GCA_017639245.1 of Myiopsitta monachus. Taxonomy (NCBI): domain Eukaryota; kingdom Metazoa; phylum Chordata; class Aves; order Psittaciformes; family Psittacidae; genus Myiopsitta; species Myiopsitta monachus. The sequence goes on from CM029941.1 coordinate 23,332,481, forward strand.
CTGGGCTGCTCTGAGAGTTTGTTGCTGGATCATGCCGCTCCTGGGACACAGCACCTGGCACCCGGTGCCAGGCAGGGCAGGCTTCGCCCATATTACATATGCTGTAATCTTTTGCAGCTCATCTGTAGCACTGGGTTAGGTTACTTGATGGGAATAATGTTCTCCGTTATGGTAGGTACTAAGTAAACTTGCTTTCAAAATGCCTGCATTTTTTCTAGTTATCTTCCTAGTATTGACGCAGGTTATAGGTATTGGTGTCTAATGGCAACTATGCTTCCTCTTCAAATCCATGATCAATCTGTTTCTTTCCAAATGGATGGGGAATGGACAGGGTTGAGCAGGTCTGAAGCAAGAGGGCACAATTGTGTGGTAAAACACAGAACTGCACTGGAAGTGAAGCAAACACTGAAACTAGAAGTCATATATAAGGTGTCTCCTCCATGGCAATCACTGACACCAAGTGGTGACCATGGATTGAGTCCATGAGGAGCTTGCCATAAATTTAATCGAGCCTAAGGGAGCAGAGCAGCCAAAACCAGAGCTGGAGGAAAAACTTCCTTGTGACGCTGGGAGAAGCTTCTCCTCTCTGCCTTTGAGTTCTGCAGCAAGCCACACCTCTCCTGCACACAGACTTTGGTAACCAGTAAAAGAACATGTCCTACTCCTCACTGTCTCTCTGGGGCAATCACTTAGTGTAGCAATGGTGAATGACCAGGTATCAATGTCATGGATCATTGTCAGGAAAACACTCTTTGCTGCAAAATGCTGAAAATGAGCCTCAGCTGGCCAGAGTGCTGACTGTCAGAGGCAAGGCTGCAGCAAAACCTGTGCTCTGCCTCCCCTTGATTTTTCACCAAGCGGGATGATTGCATCTGTGGCAGCACTTCAGACACTTACTCTTCCTGAGCTGAGTCTGAGGCAGTTTTTATTCCCCTGGAGGAGGACATGCCACCGAGCATCACAAACTGATAACATCCTAGGAAAGATGAAGGATAAAAGGTAGGCAGTGAGATCATTTGTTGTCTTTTGGTTTTCCAAAAGCCAAAGGAAGGCCCTGTGACTTAAAGGCAGTTGATGGTTCTATTTTCAATTTGGTTAACACCAGATACGCATTTTTTAAAAACTGTAAGCTGGCTTCATGTGATCTGAAAAGAGAAAAATTATTTTTAAAGTTCATATATGAAAGAAAAGCAGCTGTCAGCTAGAACTCCTACTTGAGATACGGAGCTTCGCAAGTGTGATTGAGCACCGGGAACTTTGGGCCACTCTGCAGTGACATTACCTCACTTGTTTTGGCAGCCAGCCCTTCCTTATCATCAACTCCTGAGATTTCATCACAGCAGAAAACATATTGTGGAGAGATGATGGGTAAAGATTATGCCAACTCAATGGTCTATCTTTTGCTCCATATAGCTTTTTTTCCTCTCTTTCCAAGGACCCCAATAAGTAGAAAAAATCCATATTCCTGCATTTCCTTGGAATTTCAGATATAACTTCTGCCACGATTTTCTAATTTTGGTGTGTTTCTCAACACTGAAGCATAGAAAGCACCACTGAGTACTGGATCTGGAGCAGCTCAATGACAATGGCAAATACTTTGGTTTCCATGTGTTCAACCCTACCAGTTGCTGCCTCCACCCTTCCTTCTCTAATTGGTTTCATCCCCTGATCTGAAGGATACATACTTAACACATTTCTACCAGACAAAGTATTTTCAATCTTTGTCACATGCAGATCTCTTTCTCTGCACAGGGGTTCAAAATCAGGAGCAAACACTTCTTTCCATACTCTTGTTTGCCTTCCAGCTGTGGGAGCAGGTCTGGGCTATGCTTTCATCCTTTTTCCCTTTGTACAGGCTGCAAGAAAGAGAATGCAGAATGAGGCAGGGCAGCTGCAGCAGCCTCTGTGCTGCCAGAACAATACTAATACACCAGGTTTTGTCGTCTCAACAAGGGAGTATATGCTTTTCTTCATGTGCCACTGGACCTTTATCTCAGAGGGAAGAAAACATTTACTTTTTCTTGCTGTACTTGAGACTGGCTACAGGGCTTTCATGCTCTTTCAAAGGTGCTCTGTAGGGACATGGCAAGTTTTATCAACAGCAAGAAAAAGCGTTCTCTCCCAGAAACGTCTTTTTTTTGCAGAATTCTAAACCCCATTGCAGCTCAGTTTGCAGCAGCAACTCCTTATAGGCTCCCAGCTCAACCTTAATGGAAGTGAGGAATGGGTCTTTGCACCCTCACCAAGCCAGGCAGCTTTGCTGAACTTCCACCAGGGCTGTGAGCAAAGCTACGTGCTGTTATGGACATGTTGTTGGGAAATCCCTCAGAGCCTGGGAAGTTGGGCGGCACTTGGTTCTCCTTAGCAACTGGTTTGGTTGGTATCCCAGGCACATGGGTCCCCATCCCCATCCCCATCCCCATCCCCATCCCCATCCCCATCCCCATCCCCATCCCCAGCCTGGCTGGCTGCAGGAGGGTCTTCTCTGCCCATTGCAGTGTGACTGCTTCCATCTGGCTTTTGGAGAGCCTCTGGCAGGCAGCTGGGTACTCCCTTCGCCTGGCCAAATGCTGCACCAGTTACCCTGCTACTCAATATTTTAAGTATGTGTAAATAATCCACTGACTTTCAGCATCCAGTGATTTTCTCAAATGCTCTGTTCTCCCCCTGGGTCATGGCTCTCCCCCGAGATAACATGCTTCCATTTCAGAACTGAGAAAAGCTTGCATGCCAAAAGCTGGTCAGTTCTGGTTTTGTTTTTTTTTTCCCCAACTGTTCTAGTGATATTAAAGATATTATCCTCTGTACACAGACCTTGTTGCTTTATGTTCTTAGGTTGTTACACCTCATGGCTGCCAGCACCACCATTGCCAAGGTGAGGTAAATCTGTACCTGTGGCTGAGAGCTTGGGCACATCAGCCTGCTGGGGTTATGGTTTTTCTGAAGCAGTCTTGAGGAAAACAGCTGATATAATGCCTGAAGCACCTCTCTTCTTTACCCTTTCTGGGCTTTGGGAAAGGTTGTACATTACCTGTGCTCATGCTGCATCCTTGTACGAGGGCTCCTGGCCCCAGCTAGGACTGAGATGTTTGTTTTCTTCTTTCTGCAAGGCTGGAGGAGAAATAGGTTTGTTCTCTGTTTGGCAGGTGCTTTCACTTCTTTTGTATGTAGAATCATCAGGTGAAAACCTGCAACTTGCTCTTAAATTTAGAACATTTACATATAAGCCAAACACAGGTAACAGGGTGCTTCAAATGGGGGCTCTACCATTTCAGAGCCATTTTCCTTTATTCCATTAGGCTGTGGATGGTGGAGGTGAGCTACTGTGTGGAGACAGAGCAGTTGGACACTGGTTAAACCCCTTATCTGCTGCAGACTGTTCAGCTTCACATACCATGTTTTTTGAGAAAAAGAAGTGGATTTGGTATTTACATGCATTTTCTAGTAAAGCTGTCTGCAGGGAAAAGACTAATTATCTGGGTCACCGCCTGATGGAACTTTCCAGCTACCATTATCAGATATATTTTAACTTTGTTCCAGGGTTCAGTTTTTGAAAAAAAAGTTTCAGTTTTTTTCAGTATGCCACAAGTGTGGGTTCTTCCTCTGACTTGGCTGTACTTTGGACCTGTGGGACCAGCATTTTGAAAGACCCGTCTTGCTGTTCATTTGAAGTTGATATAAAACATTTCGGTGTTTCTCTTGGGCTTTTTTCATTCCTGACTGACCTTCTTGTTGTGTCACCTAAAGAAATAGTGCGTCCTCCCTGCATCAGCGCCAAGGCAGAAGGGCTGCGCATGGGTAGCCGAGGGACAGGGAGGCAATGGCTGCTTGTTTTGGAGATGCTGTCAGTGTGAGTTGGGGGATGGCATGGGGGAGCTGGGGAAGGAGGAGACCGGGTGAGAGAGGAGGTGTGGCTGAGAAAACATCTGGAAATGCTGACCCAGGGAAAATGTCACTACAGGACTCCATGGCTGGGCTGGCAGGTGGCAGCAGCACCCTCTGAGCACAAGCCAAGCCAACAGACCCTGCCACAGGGTGTTTCCAAACTAGGAATACATGGCTGGGCACCTGGAGACAGGGTAGAGATGACTGCAGTGGTCATGCAGAGATGTCATAGTGCAGGGCCTTCCTACCCCTTTGTCCCTTTGCGATGTGCTCTGGGTCACTGCTGCTGATGTCCATGCTTTTAGCCACAAAATGAGTGGATAAATATTGCTGTTTTCGGAGCTTTGAAGTGGAGGGAAGAAAGCTGAAGTGTGACATTGCTTGCATCTGGACACGTGTGCCATCATAGTGCAGAGTGTGAGCAAAAATAGTGAGGTGAGGGTGGAGGGAGCTGGAGGTGGAGGTGTTTCAAGAGCTATGCTGTACTGCAAAATGTTCGTGCCACCAACAGTGTTGTTCAGTGATAATGTCTTGGCACACTACTTTTAGATGCTATTTTGTCCCGTTCCTCCTTTCTTTCCCAGTTTTAATTCCAGGATGGCTCTGGACAGAGAACATGAAGGCAGAACTGCAGGTGTGTATGATAAGCTGTATCTAAATTAAGCAGATATGAAAGCTTTAATCATGCCAGGCATTGAAAGGACCAATGCATCACTTTAAGTTCTTGATCATGGTTGAGACTTAGAGGGGAGAAAATTGGGGAAACATTGGCTGGGTGGTCCAAGGTCAGTGCACAGGGGTGAAACTTGGCCCCTGGATCCTCTTCAAATAGACACCTTCACCAGTGAAAGTCCTTGGCTTGTTTCCCATGGCAGCACAGTCAGACGTGTGCCATCATGGGGGGAAAGCCTTGCTCTGCCATAGTCTGTTCCATACCTGCTGTGCGTGCACATCCACAGGGCTTTGGGCAATGGGGTGTTAGCTGGTCATAAGAGACCTGCTGGGCAGGAGGGTCACCAAAGGTTTTGCTGCACCCACAGGCCTCAACCTGATAATGTAAATCATGCACCATGCTGGTGGTTATTCTCCCACTAGGCATGGCAGGTAGCTCGTGGGCACTGTGTTGTGCTAGCTGGAATATTGGGTGGTTTCAAAAGGGCATCGCCGGGAAACATTTCTTACCCAAGCAGTTAACCTCTGGTGACTGCTGGGAGCTCCCATGCTGGGTCACTGCAATGTCAGCAGCCCCAGATCCAGCAACATGCTTTCTCTTTCCGGCTGGCTTAACATGATCTTTCTTCTAGGGCAGAGAATAAAAAAAAACAAAACAAAACAAAAACCTTTCCTTTCTGCTCATATTTATTTATTTTTTAAAGCAGAGGGATTTCTGCAAAAAAAGAGCACATGGGCTCTAATGTGACCCCTCTGTGTTCCTGTGCAGCACGGACCTTCTTATTTCCTGAAGGGCTTGCTCTGCACTCAAGTTAACTCACACCCTGGATTTTGTCCAAGTACATTTTGTTTCTTGATATGAGGCCAGGCTTTGCTGAATTGTAGTGCCGTTTTCTTCTCCCTGCTCTCCTCCCTGTTTCTCTATTATCATTCTCATTGCTGAGTGTTACTGGCGCTCTGCAGCCAAAGGGGGGAGAGCAAAGCCCAGCCCCGTGCCTGCTCCTGACAACAGCTGAAGGGAGCGCGCTGAAGCTGTGGTGAATGCCTTCTTTAATGCGCCTGTAGGTTGAGCTGTCCTGAGCTTAGCCTGGGACTTAAAGGTATGTCTGAAACCAGCTGAAGCAGAAAACATTTGAACTCTGCACTTTGCCCAATAGCTTCCAGATGCGTAACATGTATCCTCACGATGGACTCTGACTGTAGCTCTGCCAACATACGTCTGCACATTTCTGGTGCACAGGGAGCATGAAAGTAGATCTTTTACAACATCTGTTGCCTTTCCCTAGTTCTACCTCCCTGTCTGTAGTGGCTCTTTTCCTATAGTTCATCCTCCCCTTAAAAAACAAGCAAAAAACCAAACAAATCTGCATGTCCTTCTACTGATCTACTGAAACTTCCCTGCATGTTTCATACCTTTAATGGATTCTGTATTGATTCAGGGCTCAGCTGGGTGTTCTTCTTACAGACTCAAATCACAAAATGGTTTCAAATTCCACTGAAAAGGAGCTTCTGTAAAAAAAAAACCCCTAAAACAAAAAAACCCCAGATATTTATCTTACTGTCACAATAAGAATTATTTCCTCAATTCTGCCATCACCTGGGCACGAAGTGTCAGAACAGGGCTGGGCAGAGGGGAGAGAGAGATCAGAGCTGCTGGGGATTAGGTTATATAAGAATTTGATAGTATCTCATATTTGCAAATAGCAAAAATTACTGCTTGTTAAGGTCTTACTTTTAAAGTATTGTTTTAGTTAAGAAACAGACACTATAACTTTCCTTTTCTGCTGTTCCCAAACAAAAGAGAGCTAATAACCCTATCCATCAGGTTTGCTTTGACTTCTTATCTCTGCCCCTGCAAGTGCCGGTTGCTTGCCGAACTTTGTTTCTACCCAAAAAATCTGTGTATTCTTCAAGAAGTAATTATCTTCGTAGCTCATGGCTGTGTCAGTCTCATCTGTTCTGGGAAGCTAACCAGGCTCAAGCCTGGGATATATTTTGATGAGAGACCACCTGGGAATCACAGAAGCCATATACGTACGCCAGGGAGTTGTGGTCAAGCTCTTGGCACATCACAGACCACAGGAATCTAATGAGTGGAAAGATTTCATTTGGCCTCATCATCACTGCTGAGTTGATTGATGGGGCTGAGATGCAGCCATACTGATATACCTATTTCTGTCTTCCAGCTGTGATGAGCTGGGGCAGGGCATGTGGTATGTAAGAAGTCTGTCAATCAACTTGTAGGACTTTTATGGGCAAAAATGCCAAATGGAAGATGTCTCTGTGGTGGTGCATATTGCAGAGCTGGGGGAGGGAGACATGGTGAGATGGGAAAAAAGGTGTTTCCTAATCTAGTCTGCCTAGAGTGAAGACTGCCTACTTCTGTCTTCCTCAGTTTGGAGAAGTAGGTGCGGTAATATTCACCCATTGCTAGTGTTTGCAATGGATCTGCCTGGATGATTCATGGCCCTGAAGTAACTTATAATTTTGTTGGGGCAATAGCCTGGGAGCTGTAATTCCCACCAGCAGCTCCATTTAGCCAGGTGTGCAAACATGCTCCTGATTTCAGGCACAAAAGGAGTTTGACTGACATGCTTCACATCAAGTGCTTGTGGAGGGACCAGTAAGATGACAGCTGTCCTTCACTGGCAGCTAACCTTGCAGAGGTGGTCTCTCTCTTGCAGGCTTTTGATGCATGTGGGGGTTCTTTCTTCCTTAAAGTGATTTCTGTAGTGAAAGCCTCACTTTCTGCTACTGTGAATTTATGGACTAGATCTTGTTATAAGCCTCATTTACTGCAGCCTAAATCAAAACCTGTTAAGATTTTATCCCTATTATCACTGTTTTATTGCTATGTTTTCTAAGCGGTTTGCTTTTTAAAATGGCTTTTCTTCTGGTAGAATCACAGAATGGTTAGGGTTGGAAATGACCTTAAGATCATCAAGTTCCAATCCTCCTGCCATGGGCAGGGACACCTCACACTGGACCATGTCGCCCAAGTCTCTGTCCAACTTGGCCTTGAGCACTGTTAGGGATGAAGCGTTTACCACTTCCTTGGGCAACCTGTTCCAGCGTCTCACCATCCTCACAGTAAAGAACTTCCTTATACCTAGCCTGAACTTCCCCTGTTTAAGTTTAAGCCCGTTGCCCCTTGTCCTATCACTACAGTCCCTCAAGAAGAGTCTCTCTCCAGCATAATTAAGACATAAGATTTCTATGCCACAATCAAAAATTACTAGGGAAAAGTATGAACAGGATATTGAGGAAAAAAGATTTTAACAACTAAAACAATGGTCTTAGTTCACCCCTCCTCCTTTCTTACTTGGATGTAAAAGATAGAGGAAAAAAGAGGCCCCAATATCAGCAACTGCTTCATCACTTGACATGATTTATGTAACAGTGTGTGTCAAAACTGAAAAGATCTGTATGAAACAGCTTTGCTTTTACAGAGACTCATTCCTTGGCGGTTTAAATCTTAGCGACAACTTTATGTTGTGAAGCGTCTGGAAGTCTCCTTGGCCTCTTTCCAGCTCAGTGTCCCGTGGAATATCTTCCTTCGAGTGCCCCAGTGAGCAACCTTTGACTCCATGACTACAGGACAAAGCAAAGCATCACAGGTTCAAAGATGCTGGGCTTCTCCTCTTGTAATCCTTGCCTAAGTATTATTTGAACAGGGAAAAAGAATAGGCAAGTAATAACAGTGCGATTTCAATTGCAGACGATATAGCTTAGTCTGAAAAACAGTACCTCTGATACAATCATTCTGTGTGTTAACACCACCACCTCCTTCAGTTCCCTAATTGTAATATCCCCATGATAATCACAGTAACTACTGTAAGCACAGTCGAGACTAAACAGAAGATAGTAAAGGAAACCAGATTTGCATCAGTCTTGTTGCCTGCTCATCCCTTTACTCAATTAGTTTAGGATCTGATGTTTTTCATTCACAAGTCATCTCTTTGATCTACTGCCTCAAGTACACCCTAAGCCACTTCTGTCTTCCTTCTCCAGTTTCTTAGGCTTATATTATTGTTCCCTGGTGGCTCTGATCTCACATTTTGAGCTGCCCCAGGCCTTTCTGATATTCCCAGTGAAACTGCAACAATCCTCTCTCTTCAATCATTCTTAGGTGTAAATTTGATCTCTACAGTAGTCTGCCAGCCAAGACTGGAGACTCAGTCTTCTCTGGAGACTTCTATACCCCACAGCTCTGTGTGTGTGCTGAGACTGAACATGGAGATAATGTAAAATAGGAGAATATAATTCATTTATACCTGAAGTGAAACCCATTTGCAAATGCAGAACTTTCACATGTTGAGTATGATGCTGAATAACCCTTACAGCAGGCTTCATGCTTCTCCCCAGTTTCACAGGACTGACTTGCCAGGTGTCATGGAAGCTTGAGGGTCATGATGCAGAACAGCAAGTCTAGGACCCTTGAATTTTTGTATTTAAGCAGCTATAAGAAGTTTTTGGACTGGCAGGAGGCAAGAAGGCATTAACATAGAATTACAGCATAGAATCAACTCAGTTGGAAAAGACCTTTAAGATCATATTGTCCAACCATTACACCAGAACTGCCAACTCCATCACTAAATCATGTCCCTAAAGGCCTCACCTACATGATTCCATCTACACTTCCAGGGACGGTGATTCCACCACTTTCCTGGGCAGTCTGTTCCTGTGCCTGACCAACCTTTTGATGAAGAAATCTTTCCTAATATCCAATTTAGGCTCCCCTGGTGTGGCTTGAGGCTCTTACCTTTCAGTTGTTACTTTGAAGAAGAGACCAGTTGCCTCCTCTCTTCATCCTCCTTTCAGTAGTTGTACAGAGTGATAATGTGCAAAGAAAATGTACCCCCGTGCATCTTCTCTTCTTCAGACCAAGCACCCCCAGTTCCCTCAGCTGTTCCTCATAAGACTTTTGCTGTAGGCTGTTAGCAGAAAGCAAAGCCTGCTCTAACATAGAATCAAGGAATCAGAATGGTTTGAATTGGAAAGGAGCTTAAGGTCGTCTAGTTCCAACCCCTTGTCCTGCTCAGGGACTCCTCACACTAGATCATGTCCCCCAAGGCTTCATCCAAAGTGACCTTGAACACTGCCAGTGATGAAGCATTCACAGCTTCCTCAGGCAACCTGTTCTAGTGCCTCACCACCCTCACAGTAAAGAACTTCTTCCTTAGATCTAGCCTGAACTTTTCCTGCTTAAGTTTAAAATCATTCCCTCTTGTCTTATCGTTACAGTTCCTAATGAAGAGTCCCTCCCCAGCATCCCTATAGGCCCCCTTCAGCTACTGGAAGGCTGCTCTGAGGTCTCCACGCAGCCTTCTCTTCTACAGGCTGAACAGCCCCAACTTTCTCAGCCTATCTTTGTATGGGAGGTGCTCCAGCTCCCTGATCATCCTGATGGCCCTCCTCTGGACTTGCTCCAACAGTTCCATGTCCTTTTTATGTTGAGGACACCAGAACTGTAGACAATACTCCAAGTGAGGTCTCACAAGAGCAGAGTAGAGGGGTAGTATCACCTCCCTTGACCTGCTGGTCATGCTCGTTTTGATGCAGCCCAGGATACAGTTGACTTTCTTGGCTGTGAGAGCACACTGAAGCCAGCTCATGTTCAGTTTCTCTTCAGCATCCCAAGTCCTTCTGCGCAGGGCTGCTCTGAATCTCTTTTCTGCCCAATCTGTATCTGTTTCTGGGGTTGCCCTGACCCTGGTGCAGGACCTTGCACTTCACTTTATTGAACTTCATCAGGTTGGCATCAGCCCACCTCACAAGTGTGTCAAGGTCCCTCTGGATGGCATCCCTTCCCTCCAATGTATCAATCGAACCACATAGCTTGGTGTCATCGGCAAACTTGCTGAGGGCACACTCAATCCCACTGCCCATGTCACCGACAAAGATGTTGAACAAGACCGGTCTCAACACTGATCCCTGAGGGACACCACTCATTACTGGTCTCCAGCTGGACATTGAGCCATTGACCACAACTCTTTGCGTGTGGCTATTCAGCCAGTTCTTTATCCACCGAGTGGTCCACCTATCAAATTGATGTCTCTCCAATTTAGAGACAAAGATGTCATGTGGGACAGTGTCAAACATTTTGCACAAGTCCAGGTAGGTGATGTCAGCTGCAGGCATGATGTCAGCTGATGTCAGATTGAACCCCTGTCCATCAGTTCCATAGCCCCATCATAGGAGGCCACCAGATTGGTCAGGCAGGATTTGCCCTTAGTGAAGCCATGCTGGCTGTCACCAACCACCTTGTTGTCTTTCATGTGCCTCAGCATGCCTTCTGGGAGAATCTGCTCCAAGATATTTCCAGGCACAGAGGTGAGGCTGACTGGTCTGTAGTTCCCTGGGTCATCCATTTTCCCCTTCTTGAAAACGGGGTTATATTTCCCTTTTTCCAGTCACTGGGAACTTCACCTGACTGCCATGATTTTTGAAATATGATGGACAGTGGCTTAGCAACTTCATTTGTCAGCTCCTTCAGGACCCGTGGATGGATTTCATCAGGTCCCATGGACTTGTGCACATTCAGGTTTCTAAGATGGTCTCGAACCTGATCCTCTCCTACCGTGGGCTTAAGGTCTTCATTCATACTCTGTGCTTTCTGCCTTTATGAGACGCTATCTGTTTCACGGAGGTTCTGGCTAGACTTTTTTTGCCAAGACTCAGTAAGTATTGCCATTAACTATTTTTTTTTTTGAGGATGGACTGTCTGCATTTCATTCATCTTGGTTATTGCCATCATGGTCATCTGGTGTCTGTGGCATAATGTCTGTTTCCTTAATGTGTGTAAGGATTAAATAACCCTTAATTTCCAGTTAAAACAGATTAAGTATTGCTAATCAGAGGATTTTAGTGCAAATGTGATAACGAATCAACATTTTTCATGTTATTATTATATTTTTATTATGTGTTGTTATTATTACGAATAAGTATTTACTTTAAAATCTATGTTCTGTTCGTAACCAGTGCAGGTTTCTGTGTTTCAGCTGTGGTGGCTGAGGCACTCGTGAGTACTGATACCACTTCTTCAGTCCATCCAAGTCTGACCGAATGTGGTAATTTTAGACTATATGCTTTCTGTCTCTTGCAGTCTTTGCAGACATCTGCGTTGGGTCCCTGGATCACATTGTTGTGGGGCTGTCTGCAGCAATTTTACCAAGACTGCAACGACTGAGCAGTGGAAAGGGACAGCAAGCAGGAGAAATAACTCTGTAGGGCATGCTTATGCAAATTGTGTGGATTACTTTTCCTATGCAGCTGTTGTACCTTTCTAATAGTCTTTCTAATTCTCATTATTCCATAGCCAAATACATACCAAATATTAATTACAATCACAAATTTGTTCCCTAATCATATGGAGACTTTTTGTTTTACTTTGGCTTTTTCCTGGCAAGGGGAGAGGACAGAATAAGAACAAGCCACAACCACTGCATGCAACAAAGAGCTGAACAAAACCACTTTTTTTGGATGGAGTTGGCTTTACGTTTTTCCTGAAGTGGAATATTATTCCTCTTGGGAAGATAATGTTCTGGCACAGCAGGTGAGATTAAGACAGACTGCTGACTGACAATACATAGGTCTGAATATTAACATGTTTGCATGTCGAGGCTTATAGGTGTTTCATGTAACAGGACAGTTAACACATACAAAATGCGCAAAGAGTGAAATTCCTGCACATAAGAAGTAGTCAGTTAGAGGGCTCCTGAGGTTTATGGACACCTACACTTTTAGGTTTTGATTTGCTTCGTAATTTGGAGATCACATCTAATTTAATGAGGTGACCTCTGTCAATAGCTTCATAAATGTTGTCAGGCTGATATAAAATACTGTCTACTTCATTAGAATTATTATTGCACATATGGAAGGGATTTAGAATCCAAGTTTTTGTAGGTGAGTGCACAGACTACTATTTGGTGACATTCAAAAACACAATGGGTAAATGCCCAGAGCAGATCTGTTCAAGTTGCAGCTTTACATGACTGGGATATATTGAAAGCAGAAATACATATTTCCTGAAACACAAAGAAGAAGGAATGTTTAGTAACTATTTACCAGCTGTAACCACAGCAAATGAATGCTGCCCTTGCCTGGACTAGCATCTAACTTAACCCTGAGATGTTTTTACGAGGTCTTGAAGGGAATATGAGAGCATGTTCCAGTTCAAGAGCAGAGCAGTGCAGCCCCTCGGATGATAGGTAAAATAATACGTAGCTAAAAGGCATGAAGGATTTAGAGCAGAAACAACAAGTAACCTAGTGCAAGGTTATTTGGTCTTAAAAATAAAAGGTTGTGATCTTGAAAAAAAAAAAAAAGAAATTATGTGGTCTTGAAAACAACAGAAAAGAACACTCCAAAATAATCCCCACTTCATCCTCTTCATCCTTCAGGCCCTGAAATGGAAAATGCAAATGAAGATTCCAGAACTTCAGCACAAGAATTTATAAATAGAAGAGCAGAGAGCAAAAGAATTGCCAGAGATTTCAGAGGGGAGCATGAAAGGTTTAGAGTACAAACAAAATAACCAAGGAGACCTCACTCCATACATGATCTACATAAATTCTTGAAAAAAACCAAAAAACAATTCAAAGAGAGAGGAGAAAGAATGGACTGTGGTGGGTCTTCTGAGTGTTAAGAAGCAGGGAAGAGGTGGACAGAGAAACAGCAAAGATGAGTGGTTTCTTTGGATCAAAAGGGTGAAACTTTTTAAATCTTGCTGGTCTTTATTTTTAAATTATATTTATGAGCTACATATTGTCGCAATGGTCTGGTACTGCTCCAGTCAAAGGCAGTAAAGAACTGATGTTTGTTCATGTGTTTCCATCCTTCACCTCAGTTCTGATCTATCACACAAGGGCAGTATGATATTTTGCTAGATCAACAGAGACCTGATTTAAAAAATGGACGTACTTTCCTTATTATTGCTTGTTTGTCCTATCACAACAGGTATGTATATATGTATATTTTATGTGTAAATAGACTTTTACTACATATCACTGAAGCTTTATTGTGCCTTTTTATCCTCAAGGTGTTTTAATCTGTCAGTTCCTTGTAGACTCTTTTTCATTTTCTCTTCAGCCTTCACACTGCCCCATGCCCATTTTTAGAACCAGGACAAAGTCAGAAACAACAGTCACAGGAGTCCTGCAGGCTCATTGCTGTGGTGTCTTTGTAGTGTAATTGTACAATTTATTAAAAAAAAATATTTTTTTTGTAAATTCCTAGATGTGCTGAGCTTTTTTGTCTTGTGAAGTTGAAAACTCTGGTCAACTTCAGAAATTTTGGAAACACTGTGAAAATACAACATGTGAATGAGGGAATTTACAGGGTTATGAATCATGCATATGGAGACTGAGATTATGGATTGAACTTGTTGGTATTATCCTCTCAGTTACATGTACTTTAACAAAATAGAACACACAGGGTATAGCTCTCAATACATCCAAAAACTGTAACTCCACAGACTTATGCATTCAGAAAGCCCCATCTCTCTCCAATTTCCTCTCCAAATTCTTTCACCTGACTTCGTGTCTCCGAGGTCCAAATCCTACAAAACTAATATTCCAGCCTCTTCTTTCGCAACAAATAGAATCTCTGAGGCAAAATGACTTAGGCCTGACCTCTTTTGCAATTTAATGCCTTGTAAGGCAGCTCTAAAATGTTTTTTGTTTTATAATGTAGAAAGTGGTTTCATTGCTTCTTCAACTGAATCTTAAAAAAGCATGGCAAATTCAGTGTTTTAATGAGGATCGTAATTGTGTTTGGCCCTGAAATTCCCTTCCTGACAGCCATTAGGGTCTTTTGACAGACACTATCAAAATGGCATATTCTGCATGTCTAAGGGCTTCATCAGCAATTGCTGCATAAAATATTGCATAGCCTCCAGGACACTGTTGCTTTTCCAGAGGATAAATTAGCAGGGACATGCTTGTCCAACTTGCTTGTTCTTAAAGACCTAAAAATGAAGTTTGCACTGTAAATGAGGTTGCTTTTGACTGGAAGTGAGAGGTTTCAGCCAGCCATAAGATATGAAACAAGCAGTTAGAGAACAAATGTTTTGGAATATAATTTTTTGTTGACCTCTGCTGGAATAAATAAGTCTCTGTGATATTTCAAGTGTGCTTTCAATTGTAAGGTATTTACCTCCATATACTGTTAGACAAATTTTAGCTAAATCAGTCTTATGTGTTTTCACAGAATTCAGGAATATGATGTGCATTTCTGATACTTCGCAGAAGGCTTTTGTTTTTTGTTTTTGGGTTCTTTTTTCAGCAAACCATTGAGACTATTACGTGTGTCATTATGTAGGCTTTTTCTTGCCTTTTTTTTTTTTTCATTTACAATAACTACCGTATAGATAATTGTCATTTATTAAGAGATATGAGAACATTTCAGAGTGGGTTATTGCTCTCAAATATATGCATTATTCCTGGCTTTGGATTAGGTGTTTCTTAGAATGCAGATTGCATGACACTCCTTCACGGCAGAAGAGATACTAAATAGCAGGGCAGCAAAAATGGTCCTGACACCCATGCTTCTTTTTGTTTTTATTCCCTCTGCTCTCGCCCCACGGCTGGTAATGCTTAGCCACAGGGTATGAGAAATGAAGTCTGAATATACACTTGCGCATATTTATATACTTGCCCATTGTTTCCTAGATATGCACATGTTGTCTCATGTACTTCATCTAGAAATTTTTTATTAGCTGAAGAACATACGCATCTCAGATCTACCCAAACAGCTTATGTCTCATGGATGTGTGCTTTGTCTCATTAAAAAGAAGCAAAAGTCTTATTCAGGATTAGAAGGACAGAGCCAAGTTCTGAAGAGGCAGTGAGGCCCTAACTCCCTTCTAATTCATGCAAATCACTACGAATTTCAGCTAATGAGCCTGGTAGACAAAAAGAAAACAAAAACCACACCCAAATATAGGCACTGAAGTGCTAGTATAGAACCAACCAAGAAACAGCACCAGAAAGATATTTTGAAGTCACAGGCATGGCTTTGTAAGATGATTCTTACCTTCACCAGAGTATTTGGTAATTGTGGACTTGGACAGTCTTCTCCTTGGAGAACATTCCCTGAACTAAGTTTTATAGCATAGAATCATAGAATGGTTTGGGTTGGAAGGGAGCTTAAAAACCATTTAGTTCCAGCCACCCTACCATGGGCAGAGACACCTTCCACTAGGCCAGGTTGCTCAAAGCTCCATTCAAGCAGGCCTGAACACTGGAATACCCAGTATATACAGTTTAAGTCATGTTTCCTTCACTGTGAAATTTTCATTATAAAATGCTTCAGAAGCAGCTCTAGTCCAAATATATAGTTTTTGGTACACAGTCCTACCTAGTAATGATCACTTTAGTTCTTCATCTTGGCTGGTAGTGGATTTTGGGCTGAAGATGGTGATTTGAGCCCAAAGTTGTCCCAGCTGATGCCAGCAGGTTTGTAACTGGTTGGCAAATGTGTCCCCTGGAAGAATAGAGTATTTTCTCATCCTTAGCTCTACCTCACTGATGATATTGGATCTGTAGAGAAAGACCTAAACATCATCCTTTTTTGCATGGTGGAAGAAGGGGAAACTGTGTGCCTGCAGAAGCTCCCTGCACAGAATACACATTGCCCTTAGTTTTAGTACATGATCTGGCAAACTCTCTGCGCAAGACTGACACTTGACCTTAGCTTAATTTTTGCATTTTAAATCTAATATAGATCTATGTTAGATTTGCATCTTCCACTACATGTTTAAACTGTCTGGCATTGCTTAAATTACATAGATGGCTCCAATATGCATCCAGCCTACCTTACCTCCTTTTTACAGCAGCCTGATAACAATCAAACTGTAAAGATGGTAGGAGATTCTTATGCAGGAATACCTGTGTTCCCTTATATGTGCCTTTAATATAGTCTCTTCAAGAAGAAAAAAGCATTGAAACTTTCAGTCTAACTAAGTATGATGTCTGAGAGACTTGTTTCATGCAGTCATTCTAGAGGGCTTGTTGGGGAACCTGTGGGATATCTGATAGGTAACACCTTTTGGCAGAAGGGGTAAACAAGAGAATCCTTAGAATTCTTTTTTTTTCTTTTAATGTTTAGTCAGCTTAATTATGTGTCTGCATTATTTACAGGCTGTTATTCGCTGTAAGATAATAGGGTAGTATGGATTCCTGAATTGCTAGCCCTGCAAAAGTGTAGCTCATTTATTTTAATGACTACATCATCTAGCCAATTAACAGGATGGTCAGGCTTTTGTAATGAAGTGCGTTAGCTCAAGCATAAGCAAGCAAGAGTTTTTTTCCTAAGCATCAGTCTTTCCCTAAAAAATATTTGTGTTGTAAAGCTCCTGTTGACTGGTTGGGTGACAGTTGTTGCTGTGATCATTGGTGACAGCCTTTCCTTCAGTAAAATGAGACTTACGCAAATACTCTTGTATGTTTCTCTTAAAAAAAAATGCTGAACCCCCACTGTTTGCATAAACAACAACGCAAACACCAAATATTGAGGTAGAGGTGATACCCCCACTCCCTGATTTTATTTCTGTTGGGCCTGGAGAGCCTTTTCACCAATTTTGTGGATCTGTGTGGCATTTTTCTGCCATAAGGTGGGTACAAAAGTGTGGTGAATCAGGCACAGAAGGTGAGTTCAGCTGAGACAAGGTAAACTCAACTGAAACCTTCACTCAAGGGAACCAAATGACAGGAGAGTAGGATCTGCATAGCATCTGCAAAGGGAATTACTGGTACAACTCTGCTGGTGACCACCCTTCTGGGAACATGTCCCGTGGCTGCAATTGGCGAACCGAACTGCTGTAGACCAGAGCAGGGCCGCACTTGCTGGGGCAGCTCTCTGTGCTGGACAACTTTTTGGAAACACAGGATAAATGTTGTTTGAACTTTCTGCAAGTTGAAGTGCTTCCTGCCAGTTTGCTGTACTTCTACCATATACACACTGGCCAAGGACCAGGGCAGCGGGCACAGCACTGCCAAGTCAGCTGGCAAGTGGGATGAAAAATTACCAACAGAGCATACTATGCAGCTGTTGCCAAGCTGTGAATAGCTACAGTACAGGTAAAGTAAAGAGGACCTTTTGTCGGAGCCTTGAGGCTTAAATATTAGAAATCTCAGGGTATTGCACAAAACACACGAGTTGGTACAGGGTTTCTGAAAGACAAAGATTTTTGAAAGGAGAGAAACCTGAATGTGTATGTTTTCTAAGAGTATGACAGTGAACTTTGGATTGGCAAACTAACCCAGGACACAGCAAGCTGTCTTCAAAAACTGATGTGAAAGAGCAGATCATAGGAGAGAGGCTGACTGCAGGACACCATAAGCAGGAGGAGGAAGATACTGGACTCCAGCCCATGGAGAGCTGGAGTCTGCAGGGGGATGTGAGTACAACTGTAGTTTCCTCCCAGTAAGAAACAGGGCATTTAAAGATCTCTGTGACTCGCGGGGACTCTCAGTCAGCAGGAGGCTCCTACAGCCCGTGGGAGATGTTGCTGAGCAGGCAGGGCCCCGCAGGCAGTGGTCCGCGTCTTCTGTTCTGGGGGGCAGGGTACCACAGCAAGGGAAACCTCTTAGTGGGGTTATTTGCTGGTTATTCTGGGAGGCAGTAATCGTCTCTCCATTTACTAATAATTGCTGTGTCAAATTATACATTTAGGCTTGAGACCTCCCATGCCAAACCTTCCAATTCTGGGGCAGACATAGCTGCTACAGAGAAAAAGAACAACCATAATACACTTTGCAATTCACATAGGGTTTCTGTAAGACATCAAAGAACTACCTTTATTCCTTTAGTCCTTGGAGGCTCTGCCTCCAAGACTTAAAATGTCTAGCACGTAGTCATGCCTCTGCTTTTCTTGATTCCTATGGAGCCTGGGGTATTTCATATGAATGCATCTGGGCTCAGAGAGCTAGCAAAAAATGTTATCCTACATAAAGCATGCTAGGTTAAAAAAGATATATGTGTATGCACATATGAAAGGTATAATGCTGCTGTGCTTCCTCGTTCTTGCTCTGAAGTCTGGACGTCAGAACTAGTGAGCTTGTTTTATCCATCCCGAGAGGGCCCTTGTGCAGCGTTTGAGGTATTACGCGCTGAAAGACCTCATTAATGATGCAAACACTTCAGCTGTCATTGACTCATAAAAAAAGCTCACAAATAGGAAAGTCTGAAGGAAATTGATTTTCTTTAATTCCTTTGTGAAGTGTCATGTGAAATATTGATCATTTTGGTGAGACTGATTTACATATCCCTCAGGCATCTACTGGAAGACAAACAGGTTTCTATCTGAGGCTTTTTTTCTCTTGTTGTTGAGCCATAGTACTCATCATTTGGGTATCAAGATATTCAGGACATTCACTGACCCAAAGGCAACTGAACTATGATTTCTCCTTGGAAGGAGAGGCTGCTTACATTTGAACTGCTGGAGAATTACTGTTTCATGTCACGTTATGCCATATACAAGTAGTTTAATGGCTTTGCAGTGAATAACTAGAAGCACACTAGATATAGAATGCCCTATCTTTGAAGAAGGATCAAGGTGACTCAAGGCTCTGTTAGGATCAGTTTTATTAAGCCTCTACTTCTACTCAGTACTAAAACTTATCTTGTCACTCTGGAATATATTTTGCAATTAAAATTAGTGAGAGAAACTGTAATGGAAAATCCCTGTGGGAAAAAAAGATCTGATTTAAAATATGTTTATATTATATTTTTTACAAGGAAGTTAAGAGTTCTGTGTTAGAGATGAATCTTTCCTACATTTTTTTCTCCCCAGGCTTCACAGACAGTGAAGGTAAATTCATGAGTTCATAAAGTGCTGGATGTTCTCTGGGTAGAAGGTGGGACAGAACTGTAAAGCACTTTATTTCTTCGGTATCCAGAGAGAGTTATTATTTTGGTCCAACACATTATTAGTGAGCATTTGGAAATTACACTGAATGATTCACTGGGAACAAAACAGTAGTAAATAATGCCTGTTTAGACCTGCTGTCGTGTGAGGAACATTTTCACCAGAAGACAGGTTGAGATTTGCCTAAACTAACACATATTTCTAGAAAATTTTAGCAAGGTCAACCAGTGGAATTATAAATCAGTAGCCTGTGATACTCACCTTCCCATAATTCTGATCTCTCTGACATTTGCATTACCTTGGTCTGCTAGCTTCATTGCAAGTCCTGTCTTTGGGAGATTAATCTATTGTACTATGCATTGAAGCAATGGGAAATGTTTAAAGAGTTTCCACTGTATGTGTATTATAAAACTGTCATGAAAAGGAGGATGCCCAGAGATTGCAGAGTAAGAGCCTTCAGTGGCAGAGGAGGAGAAGGGTTCTAACTGAAGAAGACTAGTCTAGTGATGGGCTCAAATGGATCCAGTCCAGAGCTGTGATGTGGGTTCCTATCCCCTCTGGGTGAAGGAAAGGCACATTCCCCTGAGAAATCTTCAGAAAGTTTGGCTGCAGATCTCATCTGCATTCGGCACATTGAACTCTCTCAGTTCAGCAGTGCTATTAACCTTATTCATTATCGCTTTCTAAGTTAATGATGGGTATCTGATCTGCATAGTTATCTTCTCTCATTTGCCATATTCATCATAACTTCAGCTAGGTTGTTATTAAGTAACAGGGGTGAAACATAGGATAATCCCTTTCAAAATAAGATCTATGCCAGTGTCAAAATGTGATCCTAAGATAGTTGCAATGAATCTGACCCTCAGAAACCTGCTTTTCCCATGGGTGTTTCATCACTTGTCTGTGACCTGCCTGGGGAATCCCGCTTCGTCAAACAGAAGGGGCAGGCAGGGCTTCACTGCAAGAGCCTGCTCCAGGAGATGTATTAGCTAGGGCAACCTGGCCAGCCATGGGCACTGTGTGGTTGTGCCTGGGCTCTTCCCTCTTTTCTGCCAGTCCTGATATCAAAATACATAATAATACATAGTATAATACACAGATTATGTATTATTATATATACCATCTCTGAAGAGACTGATGCTTCCTTCCTCCAGGAATCTGGTTTAATGCAGGTCTCCTTCCCTTCCCTGCATGTCAGCTGGCTGTGATGGGTGACAAGGTGTTGGAGGTACTGCTTTGCAAACTGACAAGATAAGCACAGCAAGAGGCAGGTTTGCTAGAGGAGTTCTCACAAGCGCTGGCACCTACCAGTGCCAGCACCTCCCGTCCTGGCCTGTGGCAATACCCCTCCAGCACTGCTGTCACCACTGGCAGGAGTTGAACCAGAGGCTTCTTTCTGTCCATGGTGTTACTGCCAGCCTTGCCTGCCTAATTCAATGGCTCCAATAGCTCCATTCCAGAGATTGTTGCTGCTTGTTTTCAGGGAGGTTTTGCCTTTGACAGGAGGAAGCATGGTGCTGAGTATAGCAGTGATCTGGCAAACATACAAAAAAGGAGAAATAGACCAGCTGGGGATTCTTGGCTGCAAATCTTGTGATGGTGGAATGAGCTGCTTTTAACAATTAATGCAAGATGTACTACTCGTCTGCATTTAAATAGTCAATCTAGCTTAACTGCGCTTTGATTTGTTCGGTTCAAAATGGTTACAATTTTGAAAATAGTCTGCTACTTTTTGCTTAGAGCTTAAAACTTATCAGCGAACAGAAATGTTATTCTCTTGCTATTTGATACTTGTAATGATCTTAAATTATTTTAAATGGATTTTTCTCTCTTAACCTGAATACATATATACAAACACACACTACACACTGACTCTTCCTCTTGTGATAAAGCTATTCTGAGTTTCTGATGACACTTCTTCCCATAAAATGAGATTGAGTTAATAATATTAGTGACTTTTCTATACGCTCAAAAAGAAGAAAGGAAGCTGAGAAACTAGCTGCAAAGCTCAGTTTCAAATACATGATTAGCAGTAAAAAGCCTATGTTCTCATAAAGCCAGAAATGTTTCCTAACTATGCTACCTCTTTGTGAACTCCCCCGCTGTTCTTGCTTGATGGAGTGCTCCTCTCTTTCTGCCCTGTGGCTGCTGTGAGATGTTTCTGTCATCACTGTTCAGCTGTTGCTTACAAAGTGGAAATAAAGGTATGTGAGGGATTTATTAGTATTTTTTTTTTCTATTAAACTGAAGCTTTTCAGTGCTCTTCTCTGGTCTAATAAGTGTGTTCCGCATGGGAGAGAACTTTGGGGCCTGAGAAAAATGGTGGAAGTTTATAAAGAAACATGAATGGCATAGAGAGGATAACCAGGGAAAGACTATTCACTGAGATCTCACAGTCTAAGGCACCCAGTGAAAACACAAGGCAGTAGGTTTAAAACAAACAGAAGGAAGTCCTTCTTTTCACAATGCATTCTTAAATTGGGGAACTTGTGTCACAGGATGTTTGGGAGGCCAAAGGTGTGAACAGGGTCACAAAAAGGGTTAGGTAAGCCCATGGCAGATAGGCCAATGTGAGAGCGGGCGCGAGCCACGGCTCAGGAAGTGCCAATGCCGGCAGCAGTGGGCATCTGAGTCTGTGTGCGGGGGACAAGCCGCTCTCTGCCCTGCCTTCCTCCCGGCTCCCGGAGCTCTGCTCTGCTGGTCCCTGGTGCGAGACAGTGCTGCTACTTTCGGTCACCTCAGAAGGTGAAGGACGGCTGCTGGATCCTGCAACTCAGCCCTGCCAGTAAGGAAGTCCAGAGCCGGAAGTCCCGCAGGGCGCCTACAGGAGGCCACGGGGGGGGGGGGGGGGGGGGATAAGTAGAGCGTAGCTATTTTGCAGCGGTTATGCTCCAACTTGGCAAAAAGTGCTCCCAGTCACAGGGATATAGATTCACAAGTTTATCATGGCAGCTCCAGGTTATAAAATAAGGGAGAAGGCAGGACTGAGGTAGCGAACAGCCTTTTGAACTTGTCTTTCCTTGGTAGTTCTTCTGAATGATGCACAGGCTGAAGTGGGTGTTAGAAAAGCATATACCTATGTACTCTAGAAAGCCTGGGCTGCAGTTATTTCTGGCAGTAAATGTGTTGGGAATCGTCGTATCCGGAGGTAATTTGCTAGTGAAATGTGAAATGAAAAGCAGCAGAGCGGTCACTTACCTGCCTCATGCATCAGAGACCTTCAGGCCAATATGTGACAGCCTCACTGCTGTGAAGAACCCCTAGAATTCTCACAGATTTCTACCAGAGAATGACCTCTACCAAAGCAGCCTTCTGGCACCTAAAAGGGCCTACAAGAAAGCTGGAGGGGGACATATACGAGGGCATGTAGTGACAGAACAAGAGAAAATGGCTTTAAACTGACAAAGGGGACATTTAGATTAGGCACAAAGAAAAATTCTTCCCTGTGAGGGTGGTGAGGCACTGGCTTAGGCTGCCCAGAAAAGCTGTGGCTGCCCCATCCCTGGCAATGTTCAAGGCCAGGTTGGACAGGGCTTGGAGCAACCTGGTCTAGTGGAAAGTGTCCCTGCCTGCGGCAGGGGCTTGGAGCTATATGAGCCTTAAGGTCTCTTCCAACCCATATATTCTATGATTCTATGATTCTACTAAAAAAGCACAGCAGCTCATAGGCAAAGAGCAAGGAGCTCTGTGCAGGAAATCCTCTGCACTCACAAGTAGCTGCTAGCAATGAACCCCTCAACCACAAGCCCGTCAGCCATGCTGTGGAAATTGAGACATAAATCACAAGAGGAAGTGCAAGAAACTGCTCTTCTTACATCAGCTGTTTGTGTGGCACGCACATTTCTCAGACACAGCAAGAAAATATTCTCCAGCTCTCCCTAGAAGTCGTTTAGGTTGGAGACCTAACAGAGACAAGCACCTGGGGAAGCAATTCTTGAATCCTTTTGTAAAAAGCAGAAAATGACAAATACAGAGTTGAAGGAAATTGTATATTTTATGCGCAGGATAAGCATGTTTGGTCTGTACCACCAAGCTGCAGCATGACATGTTGTTCAACTGTTTTTAGAGAATGCAGGTTGTTTTCCAAGGAATTGTTTCACAGCCCAGACTCCTCCTTGGTTACCTGTTGGACTCCTCAAATGCTCTCCTTTTCAGGCAAGAAGGTCCAAAGGAACTTTTCAGTACTTAGCCTGAGTTTTCCTCAGATAAGATGCCTGTTTGTGTTACAGGCCTTCTTGCTTTAGGACAAAAGGTGATGTTGGGACTTCGATGTCTTACAAGGAAAGTAAAAACTAATTTAACTAAACAGCTAGGAATGAAATTTTGAGAAAGAAATTAGTACCAGGAACTGCTCAGAATTAAATCTCTGTCCTCAGAACAGAGATTGATATAGTTCAGCCTTTCAGACTTTCATTAGTGTTGCTTTCTTTTTGTCCAAACTGAAATGCTGGTAAATAAAATGCTACCCGATTTAATCAGCTGACCTAAAATGCTTTCTTTCATCCAATGCTTGCTTTCTACTCCGGTTAAAGGAAGAAGAAGCAGAAATGATGAATCTGAGAGTATTTTTGAAAGGGGCTACATCTAAACATGAAATGAGATTTTTCTCATGTAAAGGTCTAGTAGATACAGAAAAAAAACCATTGGAGAGACACTGTACATAGCCATGAGAAATAACAGCTTCAGCCTGTGCCCCCAAAATGGGTTTCAGTACAAAGCTCCCTGTAGGATTATTCATCAGTCTGGCATTTCTGGGGCTATGGAGGTCACTTCTGGGGACTATAACTTGATGCTGACAATATTTTCTCACAAATTTATTAGCTTCCTGATGTGATGTCTGGCTAGTATTGAGTGGCTTCAGTATATGCAAAATTCAGCCTTTTCAGTTTGTTGGTCTTGACTGAACATGGGGCAAGGGGTGGTGCAGAGAACCATGCCATGGGTGGTTTTTTGGACAGAGCTTTACTTCTTAGATAAGTTTATGTGCTTGAAGCTCTGCTAGCATGGAAGCGTAAAGGTCTGCTCTGTCAGCCACAGAAGTCTTTGCAAGTCCAAGAAAAAGAAATGTGTTTTATTCTGAAGCAGTATTTGAGGGCAATGTCTACATGGAGGCAGAGTGTGGTTTGCCTATTCCCAAAAAGTCTGAAGTAAGATGGTTGAAATTTGTTAGGTATATGGTTTGCTGGTAAAATAAACAATTTGGGGTAAATTTGAGCAATTTTGAAAGTAATTGCAAAGTTGTTAAATGGTTTTGAATGGAAGGGTTTCTGTGGAAAAGGATGAAATATCGGTGGTCCAAGTAGCCTTGGCTGTGAATTTTGCTTGTGTTTAAATTTACAAAAGCAGCTTCCAAATTAGACTGTTGGAAATGCTTCTCTCAGTTCCCCAATATATTTTCCCAGTTCTTGATTTGCTGAAATAGCTGATGGTTTGGGATTTTTTTTTTTTATTTTGGAGTTTTTTGGGGGTGTATGGTGTTGTTTGGGGGTTTTTGAGTTAACACAACTGACTGACAAAATCAATCATGCGACTTCTAAGCAAACAATGGCACCAGACTTTCAGGATCTTTCAGAAGGGCTGCAGAGGTCTGATCTCTGAAGTCCTCTTTGAAACAAAAATCCTTAATAGCTTTCATGAACAAAAAGCAAGGTTTTGTAGGCACAGGCATGAATTCTTCTTGAAAACAGTTAATAGATTCTGTATGCCAAGTTTGCTGTTGTCTCAGCACTTTCAACAGTTTTTGATGGAATTTCTTGGAGCACTCTCTCTAAGACTTCAAATTAGTTGATCTTCTGAGAATTGCACATTTGCCCTTGTTTTGAACTTCTCAGTCAAATTCTATGAAATGTTAATGGTATGCAGTGCAGAGGGCTTAAAAAAGGCACCATAACAGCTGTGGAGCTTGCATTTCTGCGAAACATATTTCTTTTAAAGTAGCATTCACCATGTTCAATATACAGGAAATATGGCCCAGCAATAACAGGTTTGTGAATAAAGCTGGAAAAGAAAGGCCTGTGAGCCCGTGTTGGACAGAACGTCTGTAACTTGCTGTTACAGCCTCCTATTCAATTATCTATTTTAGAACAACCTGAATAGAAAGAGTGGAAGTGAAGTGTGGCAGGAGAACATCTGTGCTACCATGGTGACTATTCAGGACTTTTTTATTTGACTGTTAGTCTCAGCTTCCTGGTAAAACACAATTTACATGTAATTTCTCCAAACATCATTTTTCCTGTAATTAATTATTTTCTTTGCAATAAATCCACATTAATCTATTTCTTTTCCAGAGGAACCCTGGATATTAGGGAAAATCCTGTGTCTTGAAAGAAAGTAGATTTTGTAGGTAATTTTTTTTATGTTTCTTAATTAAATAGCACTCTAAATGTCAGTTCCCTGATTCATTAGTCTTTTGGCAATGAAGGCTAATGCTTTAATTACAGCTTTGTTCCAAACCCTGATCACAGTGACAGTAGGTGTTTCCTAGTAATTAAACCTTGTTCAGTTGATATGTGAGCACTATGTTCATTAATATTTTTACCTGGTTTTGGTTCAAAAATTTCTTGCAAAGAAGCTTCTCTCCTTAAATTTCTGTGCTATGATTACTGAGGAGAGTGGGAGGAAGGAGCTGACATTAGTGGGGACTTTCAGACTGTGGGGCTGCCTGCTCCCTGCTCAACTTCACTCTGCAGCCTTTACAGGGTACATGCATGGTCAGTTAGCCTTGGTGCTGTGTGCTGGTGGTTTAGGGGGGGTAGCAGACCTGAGCAGAACCCTGCTGATGCCCCAAAGGATGCTCACTAACAATGAGTAGAAAAGGATTTTGTTAGCATGAGAGAGCCCATCTTTGCATGGTAATGTAGCATTTTTGTCAAAAAGTGCAGTTTTCTCCACATGCATTTCAATAGAAAATAACAGGAGATGTGCTGGGGTGGGAGCGAACAGCCACTCGGCTCTGAGTGTGCCCACAAGCCTGCAGCTTGAGTGTACAGCCTGCTGTGACCACTACCCTGTAAAGCAAGGGAAACTGGGTATGCTGACATGCAACTCCTAGCATAAGCTGCTGATGTCTGATAGATGTGCTATTAGATAGGCACTAACATGCCCCAGCCTGAGCTGGCTGTGCACAGGAATCACACTGGAGAACCAAACCAGTGATGCTCTGCAGTCTCACACCAGGCAAAGACAACAGCCTTGTCTCCATCTCTGAGCTTGGGTGTATGGTCTGCACTCAGATTCACTTTTGCATGAAGCTGGTGCCAGGTAAAATCCCAGTGTCACCAGCCAGTGTCTTAATAATGGGACAAGCTGGTTTTGAAAAGTAGGGGAGCAGCTGTTTTGAACTTGTTTTCTAGAGAGACCTTCTTCAGTGGATATGTGCTGCAGAAGTGAAGAGCTCAGGGTAAAAGGGGAAAACATGTAGGAAGGATATGCACAAAAAAGTTTCCTCATGGTCTGGCAAAAGTTCTGCCTTCTTTATTTATTGAAGAGGAGCAAATCGTTCAAGATGTGCTTCTACCCTGAGCTTTCCAAACTCTCACTTTCTTTTTTTTTTCCTATTGACCTTTGCTTCACATACCGCCTGCCTATCCCATTGTTCGATGGAAAAATCCTATTAGAGGCATACCAATTACCTAAAAATTAAATCAGATGCTGTCATGCTGCTACTTTTCCACCTCAATTATGCAGAATGGAATTAAGAGTACCTTAGAATAAGACCCTTGCTGTTTTATGAACTTCAAACCATGCCAAGAATATTCTACCCAGTGGCCTTTATCTGCACATAATTACAGTCTAAGGCATTGTTAAATCTTTTGATAAGATATTTCTGGTGTTAGTCCATAATAATCTTAAATAACTACGGATTTACCAAGGATTACTGCCCTATTTTCAGGGAACAGGAGCTACACATATAAGAATTCTGTGCTCTGATATGTTCAGCAAGAATTATCTTTCATAAATCTGATTTTTTGAATAAAGATTAAAATTTTCTTGTTAGGTAGTGCAGAGATAAATTTGTAATTCCTCTTTTAAACATCTACTAAATTAAGAAATGTAAAAAATGTGTCTGTATAAAAAATCCATGCTTTCTTATACTAAAACTCACCGTGTATTTGAAGTGATTTCATGATTCTATTTAATGATCACAATTCTGGAGTAAACTTCTTAATGGAATTTAAATTCTGGATTTTTGTTGCATGTTACTTGTGGAAGAGGGTGAGTGGAACTAGTCATGTACATGTCATGGGTCAGCACAGTGGTTTCACTCAGCAAGTAACCTGTATAGCAAGTATCATTTCTAGGGAATGGGATGTTACTCCAGGAGATACCTGTCTCTGTGTTATAACCACTGAACATGGATAGCAATATTGGTAGATAAAATTACTAGCAGCTGAAAGGTTTTTGTGAAGCAAGTCTGTGGCATTAGCCTTGTTTTTAAGGTACTCTTTGCAAGCTAAGAACAAGAAGTGTTTTCAGCTGAAGCTGACCTGAGCCAGGTATGCCATGAGGGCTGCTCCAATCACACCCTCTAGGTCAGGGCAAAAGGGCCTATCCAGCTCCCAGCCTGACCTGCTGAATGTGGGACATGGCTCCTAACTAAGCATTTGTGGCATCTGGCCCATGACTTAGCACTGATCAGAAAAGAACTGACGCTGATCTTGAATTGAGGTCTGTCTGCCTAAGAATTAAGCTGCTGGTAAAATACAGGAAAAAGCATATGAAGTAGAAAAGCATCCTTAACAAACCAGGAAAAAGTACTCCAAAACGCAGAAACACTAAACCCCTTTCACAATATTATAGAAATTAAATACAAATAGCCCTTCTGCTCCATATTTTGTGTGCAAAAAATGAGATTTTTTTTCCCCTCTGTGCTCAGCAACTGTTATGCAACTGCCCCAGTTATTTTGACATCTAGTAGTTGATGTGAAAGTGTATGGTTTCTTTCTAGAACTGGTAAATGAAGTGGCATGTTGCAAGCTCCCAAAGCTTTATAAAAATCATGTGAAAAAGCATTTAGGTTATTTTCACAGTATTTATTGGGACTGTATCCTGTATCACACAGTTTCCGGGCTTTATTTTATTTTTTTTCTTCTTCAATTGTGTGAGTTCCTTTTAGTGCTGAATATCTTTCAATCTTGATGCATATTTTTCTCTGTATAATCAATGGTGTTTCTTTTTATTCTCTTAAAACTATGTTCATTAATGGGGTATAAAACAGTTTTAATGGTATAATACACTCAGCTCTTTAGCTATCCTTAAGGAATCTCTATATCCACATATGGATGAAGGACAATGACTTCCCATCATCCGTAGTAATGTAATTCAATCCTGGAATATACTGGTGAAAAGATCTTGTGTAAGAGGTAGCTACCTCTTAGGGACAATAATGATGTCTTTTCAGAGTTATTTTTGTCCCTTGATTATGCATCTGTCTGTACATATACACACTCTCTCTTTGCAAGCATGCAAACTGGCTCTGGCCACATTAGTTTTGCTTAGTTTTGCCTACAGGCTCTCAGATATGGCAGCAATAATGTCTCATTATCTGAAGATGTGGGTCATGGCTGGAAAACTCCAGAGGGCTACAAATGTTTTGAAAACAATCTCACAATCCCCAATGACATGTGCAAGGAAATTTGACTGCTCTGTGAACCATGCTCTATAATTTTCCACAAACAAAGATCCTTATATTGGAAAAAATCTAAGTCCAGATGAATTCTTCCAGTCAAATCCTTTAGATGCATAAGAGTGCAATTGAACCAACAGACATCTTCACTTTCCTTCTTCTGTCTGTCCAGACTAAGAAATCTCCTCAAAGCCAAAATCCTGGCTGATAAGTGGATTAGGACTGGCAGATGTCTCTCTACCACTCTTCTACTCACTTATTAGAAGTCAGTAAAGCCTCTCTTTCATTCCACCTTTCCTGTTGCTGACATTTTTGTCACAGGAATGGCGGCGGATCTACTGGCAGGTAATTGCAGTCAAATGTAGTCAAGGTCTTTGTAAGTACAAAAGAAGCAGCTGCACTGTAATAATAATAAAAAAACCCAACCCTCAAACAAAATGCAAACATTACCCTTCTAGCTTTCCAGTACTTCTCAGTTAGGACCAAAGGCAAGGAAGAGACTAGCAATGTGTTAAGGACAATACCTCATTTTCTCCATTTTAATTCATGGCATTCCACCTTTTGGTGTACATTCATCTCTTTTTCAAGTACTTTCTTTTGTACAACCTTTTGTTAACAAGCAGCAGGTGCAAAACAGACAGCAGGCAATTCATACAATGTGAACCTTCACATGCTCACTGATACTCTGATCAGGTGATGTACAGCTCAACTGTGTATAGCTCAAATGTCAACTGTATGCCAAAGGATATTGTAGATGCGCAAGTTCATATGTGCAGATTGAAAGTGTTAATGACAGATAAATATAGTAAAGGTTACCCAAAATACAGGAACTGTTCCCAGATCACTGCGGCCCTCAGCTACATGGTACCAGACATTAGCTGGGTGAAGTATCCTCTAGGTGCATCCTTATCTGCTACCTTCCAAGGGCACCTGATTTTGGCATCCATCAAACAGAAGATACTGAGCCAGACAGACCTTTTGATAAGGCCCATTTCAGGTGATGTTATACATTGTACTAGGTAAACTAAACTTTTGCCAACCATATCCTAGGCTACCTCAATAGAGGTGTGACCAACAGGTGAGATGAGGTGATCCTGCCCCTCTACTCTGCTCCTGCGAGACCTCACTTGGGGTATTGTGTGCAGTTCTGGTGTCCTCAACACAAAAAGGACATGGAACTGTTGGAACAAGTCCAGAGGAGGGCCACGAGGATGATGAGGGGACTGGAGCACCTCCCGTACGAAGACAGGCTGAGTAAGTTGGAGCTGTTCAGGCTGGAGAAAAGAAGGCTGCATGGAGACCCCATAGCAGCCTTCCATTATCTGAAGGGGGCCTATAGGGGTGCAGGAAAGGGACTTTTCATCAGAGGCTGTTGTGATAGGACAAGGGGTAATGGGTTCAAACTTAGGTGAGATTTAGGTTACATATAAGGAAGAAGTTCTTTACTGTGAGGGTGGTGAGGCACTGGAACAAGCTGCCCAAGGAAGCTCCATACCTGTTAGTGCTCAAGGCTGGGTTGGACAGAGCCTTGAGCAACCTGATCTAGTGTGAGGTGTCCCTGCTCATGGCAGGAAGGTTGGAACTAGTAGATCTTAAAGTTCTTCCCAACCCTAGCTATTCTATGATTCTAAATAGCAGTGGTGGCTTTCTATCCTCTTGTTTCAGCAGACAGCTTTCTTTGGATTTGGACTCCAGACAAAACACAGTGGGAAAGGTGTCTAGAATCCATTGCAGTGGGGCTGAAAGGAAGGAAAATTCTCTTGGTTTTAACTCCTGTTCATTGATGGGGAAACCTCACTCTAGTAGGAGAAATTAGTGGCTTGAAGGTTTGTGTAGTGCCAGTGCTGGAAGGCTACACCAGTAAACTGTTGGAGGGCAACTCTGATGCTGCTTATCAGGGGCCAGGAACCAGCACAGGACCCTTCAAGCCATACCCAGAGCTCTCAGGCAAAAACAGCAGTGAGGGAAGGCAGCTTTCCTGCTCACTGGCAGCCTCTGCTGAAATCACGAAGCACTGAATGATCCTGGAGATGCAGAAGCTCAAGTGTTTGCACACAGACACAGGCCATACTGCCCAAGCTTAACTTTTCAGAGAAAAGTCCTGAAACAAAAAGCATCTGCTGTCATCTGTGTTGAAGGCCAGCTGAGATTTGAGATCCAGCCAGGTAAAATAAACATCTGCTTGAAACAGGTTCTGGAAGCACACATGCAAGAAAGGTCATTTTTATGCCTGCCTGATCAGAATACAAAAAGGGGATGAAATGTTCTACCCATGGCCTCAGTATAGCATGATGAGTCTTTCATTTTTATTCAAGGCTCATGTACTGTCTTTCTCTGCCTTGCTTACAATGGCACATGATCCTCTATTTTTTAATTATTTTAATTTCTTTGAATTTGAATGGTAACTCTTACTCAAAGGGCACTACTCTGCCTTGGTTGTCATTTATCCTCAGATATTCGGTTTGTTAGGGGCTGTGCAGAGGCAATGAGAACACTTAACATTTCCAATATCTGTAAGCAGGAGGATTCAGGGATATAGCCATACTCATTACTATCACCTGGTGTAACATATAGTGAATGTCATGAGACAGGAGGATGCACCATGCTCAGTCTCCTTGTCACCATGATGTGGGGAGTGTGGCATACTTTTAAAATCCAGAGATTTTGGAAATGTAAATTGGTGCATTTGTTAAACAAGTTAAAGATAAAATATTGTTAAACCATTGGGTTGATATCCTTGAAATGCAGGACTTCTTTTCCTGTCATGTTTTAATGCAGTTGCACAAGCCTACAGCAAAACCTACAAGTCCCTAGTGTTTTGCTTTTCTTAATTACAGTTTATTTCTTACAGGTAAAGTGCTTGAAAAGCTTCTGCACCACCCTAGTACTGTCCTCTCTAAGATACTATAGTGGCACTGTGTCTGATCTGGTCACACACCAGAATTTCTGCTCAAAAATCACTCCTTGCCAGGGTAGGTTTTGTTGTCCTTTCTGGACTCTGTTTTAGTGAGGCTTTTTGGAGAGGTGATGGCCTGAGCAGTTGTTCAGATATGTCTGAAGCTAGCCTGTCCATTTTGCAGATGCTGCTCAAAGTCAAGTTGGCTTTTTCTCCTGTTTGCTGTGCTGTAAACTTAACAACTTACCAATAAATCATTCGCAGGCTGTAAGGCCATAAGGAACAACTATGGCCATTTACTCTTGACCCGCTTTGCACAGAGGCAATTCAATTTCTCCAGAAGAGCAGAAGAGGGTTAAAGCGTGCAAGTCCTCTAGAAAAGCAGGCTCTCTCATTTTAAAGGCTAAGTGACTGGAAGCCTACCGATTCTTCCAGTAATCCTGTCTACCTTTCAATTATCTTCACTGTCATGAAGCAGTGTTGTTGCAAAGCCACATTTATCTATTTTCAGCTCCCACCTGTAAATTTTAAGCTTAGGTTAACCCTTCTCCTTTACTTTTATTCTGTTCTTGTGGAAGTCCCTGTGCAGGCGCAGACTATCTCATAACTTTTCCCAATGCAATGCAGTGCAATGCTATCCTTGGTACAGAGACCATTTAGTGGGGTTATTCAGGTCAGTTCGGAAGACCACAACCCATTCTTACTTGCCATCCTGCCAGTCTTTCTGACACCTGCATATTCCCTTGGCAAGAATTTTATCCTGCCATTCTGACTGTCTGGGTCACTGATAAAGTCAACTAGCATTGGACTGAAGACATTTTCTTGAGTGCATCTCCTTTCTCATAGCCTTGCTTCTTGGTATGTTTTCACTAATGTCACAGTTTGGAGAGCTGTCAGTGATGCTTTGGGGTACTAACCCTAAAAAATACTCACTAATTTCAGAAAATGCAGGATCTTTAATCAAAATGTTGTATGATAGTAAGAAAATTATTTGCATCAAAACAGAGTAGTTAAAATATGTATTTTTTAAAACTGAAAGAACAAGTGTTTATGAGACCTATTCTCCAGGAAACTACTGATTGGTATTCGTTGTACTTTAACACCTTTTTGACAAAATCCTGAAAAATCTCTGGCAAATTGATGTCAGATTGGAAATTTCCTTTCCCCGTTTTAAAGAAATGGAATTGCACTTGAATACATACCACTTAAAGGTTGGAGAGTTTTCTAATATTTATTTAATAATCAACTTTACTGATGCAAACAGACCTTCAACTCTGGCTAAGCAATTTGGTACAGCTAATTTGAAAATACTTCATGTAATTGGAATCTCCATTGCTGGATATGCATTGTTATTAAAAGCTACTTCTGCAGCTGTAGCACAGATCTATCTGTTCTCTTCATTTCCTCATTTTTCAGAGGTACATATCTAACTGAATTTGATGCCTGAAAGAGCATCAGAAATCAGCAGGCAACTTTATCTCAGTGCTAATGGGAAAACTAACGAGAAGAGACTATTTCTGAAAATCGTATTTCCCTCAAAGCTGTGGTCATCAAGCACATCCTCACACTAACCAGGCTTCCCAAGGCGACACAGCTCTGGAGGAGGTCAGCAAAAGGACACTCCAGCCACATCCCATATGCTATTCTTCCTAGGTAGCTTAAAGAAGCTCATAAATAGATAGTAAAAGAAGTAAGTCTGAAAATGACAGTGGCAACTTGTCTTAAATGTCTCTAACATATCAGGAGGCTCTTAACCCAAAGGCACAGCAATCTGCTGTCCTTTCACTGTCAGAGATTAATTCTTGGACAGTGATTCTGTGTGAGTAAGTGATTTGGTGTGGAGGGAAAGGGGCCACAGAGTTTAATTGCCTAGATAACAAAGAAAATTAAAAGAAAAATCCAAACAGCTTAGCTTTGCATTTCGGAACCATGTAATTTTATTTTTCCCCTAAAAGCTGTCACATGGAAGCCAACATGTTTTCCTTTCATGCCAAGCTGTAATGTGTTTTGCTTTCATGCCAAGTGACAGAGAGCACTTTACTTTTTAACAGCCCCATGTTATGCTCTGACATCTTTACTGTGTAGGGACTCACCCCAGCAAAAGCACTTGCTCTGGCGATGGGTCTGATTATGTCTGCTTGTAGGCTGAGCAAAGCTGAACATGTGTGTACCTAAATATGGGGTTTGGGGGCAGTAAGTGTTCTACTTTTTTTTTTTTACTGTTTTTTCTTTTTTTTTTTACTTCACACACACTTTGTTGCAAGATTTTTTTCTTTTTTCAACAAATTTTTTCCTTTTCCACATGTTGCAATTAGATGGCACCTCACTTGCAAGATTTTTAAAGTTAAATAGAAAATAACAGGATTAGTCTCTAATAGCCTTATGTACTTTTCATCAAGAAGGAACTTGGTTCTTCCGGGTGTTTGACGCAACCAGAATTTAGCAGTGTTGCTCCATTTAATGCTCAGGATAAGGAGTCTGCCACAGTTTGTTTAATAGTTAAGTGCATTAGGCAATATAATGAATTATTGACAAATGGATGTCAGTTTAACACTCGATCAATAAACTAAAGTATAAAAAAAAATAGTAAAGAAAATCCTAAGTTGAACAGGTCTTCCTTAGTAGAGAGAGTACTGAGAGCTATTTAGGTTTTCTGTCCTTCACAATATAGAAGCCAGACAAATTTGTTAAAGGATTTTATGTGCTTTGCAATTGTTAATTCCTTAAGCATATTTTGGACTCATGCCTCTACCTACCTTACACATTTCTGTAAGTATCACATACATCGGCTCTTAAATATGAGTTTGGCACTCTTTGTAGATGGAGGTTACCTAATTTACAGGAAGCTGATAAATGTTTTAAAGATTGCCACCATTACCTATATGAGTGTAAATCAAGTTGGCAGTACTGTTTGCAAGTTTCACATTAAAAAAAATACATGGCTACCTGATTTGGTATGAAATCATTGGATTTTTTTTTTTTTTACTGTGGGGAGGAGGGAAAGCTACTTAGGTTCACATTTCTGATGCAGTGCTAAATGGATAAATCATGATACTTTAAGGAATTTCCAAGATGGGAGACATAAATTTTATGAGGGTATTTGTAATTCTTCCTCTTCCTCTGCATGTGTATTTTTGTGTCCATCACAATGAGTTAGTCTAGAGGTTAATTTATTCAGGACAATGTTCTAAGGAGCAGTTTAAGCTTGTTGATAGCAGGCAACAGCATGGAGCTGTATGGCAAAGCCTCTTCAATCAATTAAAGGAAACTGCAGGGGTGAAGTTTTATTTTAGTGGAGATTCTCAACTCTTTTTCTCTTGTGTTTGCTTACTTTCAGCACTAAAATTTCTCTCTCCACCTACAACAGAGGGAGTCCATGCAGGTTCAGGAAAATGAATTGATTTTTTTTCCACCTTGAAGCACTATGGACATAACAAACTTAGCATCATAAAATAGTTAGTTGGAAAGGATCTTAAAATCATCTAGTTCCAACCCCCTGCCATGGGCAGGGACACCTCACACTTACTTAATGAATTTAAAATTTCGCTTGATTTTTATGTATTAGTTTCCACAGATTGCTTGCTGCCCATGCGAGTATAAAAATGTCTTTGTCCACCTCTGTAAAATATTACTTTTTAAGGTATTTGGTGGTGATTAAGTGCAGAAGAAGCTATATATATGTGTATATATATATATATACATGTTTTATAAGATCATGGGTAGGTGAAATGTCTTTCAGCATAATTTGATCAACAGTAACAGTAACAAAAATCACATCATAATTCAAAAAGAGATTTCTTTGGCACTTGCACAGCTAATAACATCATACTTGATATTCACATTAGGTTTCCTGGCATTAGTTAAATTAGTTCTTTTCTAGAGCCATTATTAACCATGCCAAGCAGGAGAAGTTCCTCCCCTGTGGGTGATTTAAGACTCCAGAAGCACTGGCATAGGCTTTACTCTGTCAAGACTGCTTTCTTGTTATTTTTGTTTTTAACAGTTTTATAGGCTGTCAATAATTCCACCAGGCAAAATATTAAGAGGTTACCTGCCATGTTGACCAGAGCCAGGTTACACCAGAGTGAGAATTGCATGTGTAACTGCAACTCTCCCTTGGGACATCATGTAATGTTGCAGAAACGGCTGGATATGTCACAGTTAAATACTTCATATTGATGTGTCCTGCCATTCATTAACTTAGTAAGTATGATCATATATATTTTTCTGTAATTCTAACAGATTTTTGTCAAGTATAAACAATGATGTAGGTTGAAGAAAGTAAATTAATTTCATGTAGGCTTACTAAACGGGACAGGAAAAATCAGGACATGGAGCAATAAGGAACCTAATGTCTCCTCCCCCTGCGCAGGCACAGAGAGCATCTTGTGAATATGCAGTGGCCCGCTGTCTGGGCAAAATGCACAGTGGCCATCCTGCTCTCTGAGGAACCTAGGCACCTCCACCAGGTGGAACTGCTCTTCATGCCAACGGCTATCTATCTTCACTAAAGATAGTAAAAGGATTATTTAATGCTAAATTTGGCAGGTATAGCAATAGCTGTAAGGAGATGAGATGACACTAACCTTCAGAGATTCTAAATAAAAACATAGATAAAAGCTGTACAGAAAATAGCCTGACAAAGACTTCCGGTTGATGAAAGAGATTGATACTTTTTTTTTTTTTTTTTTTTACTTGTGCTGCTATAAAGCACAACATAATACAAAAGTTAGTTTGGAAATACGCTTTCTGTTCTGGCTGTGCTCCTCAGAGTGACATAGCTGCCAGCAAGGACAGTCGGGGGAGAAAAGAGCAATCACTCAATAGGTTGACATCCACTTTTCTGATGGTTCTTTCTACTGAAGCTTGGCAAGTCCTATGAGAGCTCTGACCATGGTCCCCCATCTCTGCATTGGCACCCAGTTTCCTCAGCATCATGGACTTCAGCTGGGCAGGTCACTATCCTTGTAGTGATCACTCTGTGGTGATCAAAGCACGTGAGAGGGACCAATCTCTAGCTCTTTCCCATTTGAATTAGAGCATTTGAATTAGAGGCTGGATGTGTCAGGAACTGTTTTAGCACCTATCCCTACTTACCCTGCAGACTTAAGATCTCTTGTTGGAAGTCAGCAAGATAGAGCTGAGTCTAGTCTTGGTACAGATCTTCAACATCTGAGAGAGGGTAGAGAACAAGATCCCTCTTCCATTTAAAAAAAACCTGATTACACATGGTCAGGGGCATTGAGTAATGGAAAAAAGTTCTAATAGGTCAATCTGCCATAAATTTTGCCTTGCATTTACCCAAGAGAGCCTTCTGTGTGTGAAAAGAAGGCCAAACCAAAATTTATAGATGTGAAATCAAGTGTATACTTTTTTCTGCTGGGCTTAGCTCTTGCCAGTTATGCTTTAGGGAAGAAGGAATTGGTATAATGTTGATGACAGAATTCCTTGAGAAACCAGATGTGAGATAAAAATACTGCCTCAGTTGCTAGTCTGTTGTAGTAGCAAAGTAAAACACTCCAATGATACATAGACTTCTGGTTGAATTTCAAAAATGCTTGTCAAAATCACTCAAGAATGAAAACATTCAGAAGATTAGCAAGTTGAGATGAACCGCTGTGTTTATTTTGTTACCCCAGCCTATTCTCCTGCGCCTTCCTGTTATTTGTGGTGTATTTCCTGCAAGCCTATGAGCCTGATGTTTTCTAGCAGATGTTTATATAAAGTTGGCTATAATTAAGAAAACTTGAGATGTTTGACTAAACTCTCTGATTTAGATATAACGTAATTAAGTAATGACTACTCTGTTTGACATGCTTGTGCTACATAAAACCATGATAAAAGTGTTTGGGGTGAAATGAAGCTAAAATCTACGTGTCTGTAAGGAAGAAGTAGACAGCCTGACAGACAGAGGGAGACAATGTGGGCACTGTTTTCAGCTGCTGCATGAGTGTTCCCAAAAACCTGGATTACAAGGCCGACTGCTGGACTTAACTCATCCCAGAGACTGCTTTTGAGAAGTTGCCTTGAGTGCTGATGCACTGTGGATGGCTCTGTGGGTCAGAAATACGAGGAAATTTATGTTTCTTCCCTCTTTGACCAACAAATCTTTAAGAATATCATCATCAGCAGAAATGCCAGCTACAGTAAACTTCACCCCGAGACAGCATGTTTGGATCTCAATAGAGGCTGCTGGGCAGGGGTGGAAATTCAGCTCTTGCATTTAATGGCAGATGTCATTCAAGCAAATTACTTGGGAGGAGTGAGGAATGGCATAGAAGGGGAGAATACCATGGGAAGAGGAACCTGGCTGCACCGCTGCTCCCCACAGCAATACTCTGAACAGTATGTTGTGGATTGTTTGCTCCCCTGAGCATGGGGAGCTGCTGCTCCCTGCCCCAGCCCAGTTGTCCAGCCAGGCTCATGTCATCCTTCCTTTCTGAGAAAAGATCATGTCTTCACCCCTGTAATAAGTCTGGTTTTCTAAGCTTACAGATTTTTGTATTATGGAAAGCAAAAATAGTGTACTTTGGTGACTGTCAGGAATGGGATGGATACAAGTTAATAAAATTAAGCGGAAGACTGATTCTTATAATTTATAGTAGTAATCTCCAACACACTTAAACAATAGTGAAATGTGCTGTTCCTCTTTGGTGTTGGAATGATTCTCTTAATTTCACAGATCTACCTACTTCCTTTAGATAATCTGTTTATTTTTGAGGGTACAATACTGAGCAACCATTTATTAGGGTCAGTGGGCTTCTTCCTCTGCTCTTCAAAACTTATTTTCTGGACGAAAAGGTCCTCACTGCATATGGCTATATAGCCTTGATGACAAAGTGCAGGAATTTTTGCAAAGACTACCAGTTGATTTAATGTATTAATTTAAACTGTCATTTATTTATTTAATGCGCCAGTAGAAGCTTACTGCTCTTCAGTGTGAATTGCTTTGTTAATAGCAATTGCAATAATTTTCACTTACACTAAAATATAGCCTTCTTACTTAATTTTGTTACTTTTTTTTTTTTGTTATTCTTTGTAAAGGTTTTAAATGTAATTGAATAAATGTAGCAGTTAAAAAAATGGCGTGCCCACAAATTGGCTTAGCTGCTATAGTATTATCAATGGAGAAAAATTAGATTTCTATTAAGAAATCAAGGAAATGTTACTTTAGCTGCGAAAGAAACCAGTGCACCACTGTTGTTTTCAGTCCAACCCAGTCAGTCCTGTTCATACTATGACTGATGGCAGATGCCTCTCCTTACTAGACCTGAGGCAGGGTGTGAGCTGATTTCTCTGGGCTGGAACTGTGAGTGTTGCACGGTGCAAAAAATACCCCTTGTACTACTTGACATTAAACCAGTCCCTTTTATTTAAGCACTCACAATGCTTTACAAGCTTTAGCTAATGAAGCCTTACAACACCCTGCACAGCACTGTAGGAAAGTGCTGTATGGGATTATTAGATTGAAGCACTGCCAGCTGGCAGGGAGACCTGCGAGAGTCCTCCCACTGCTCCCCTGCACGCACGAAAGACCTGCTCTGAGATCTGCTTGGCTACCTTCCATATCAGAAGTACACAGGCAGATCTGTCTGAAGGGGGATGTATCAGTTGTGGTATGTTTAATAACAACATTGAGATATGGTTCCTTTTTTGTAAAAATAAACTGACTCCTCACTAAGGCAGTTATGAAATGCTGTAACTGCACTTGGCATTGCAGCGCTGCTCTTCCATGCAGGCTTCTTCAGCCTCTGTTCAACTCCTCTTCTTGCATCTTTTGTTTCTCCTTCTGCATTTTTTGCAGGTTTCCAGAAGTGAAACAGAATGGTTGGAAAAAAAAAAATATCTTTACTCTTTTCACTTGTGAAGACTGTGCTGGGTTAGGGCAGTGCGGTGGGCAGTGAGAGTTTTACCAGCATAACACAGGGCAGACATGACAACATAGTGGTGTAAATTGTAGTTTGGTAGTCAACATCAGCAGGGACCAAGTAAGCATGCAGAAGGTACAGATGACAAGAGGAAAGGTTATAGTTCAGCTGAAAAGTGCACATCAAGAATCATCAGCACTGGTTGCCAAAAAATTCACTACCCAGGTATGTGAGTAGTAAAAAGTGGTAAAAAGTAGTAAAAGTTTTCAACCTTGTCAGAAAAAGTAAGTTGCAGAATAAAAGGACTTAGGACTGCCTAATTGTCCCACAATGTTCACGTAACTGTGTGCATGCAGCAGCAGAGGCACGCTTATGCTCATTGGCAGAAGCAAAGGTACTGATCCTGAAGCAGGCTGTGTGAAAGCTCCAAAGTGGGCTGGCCAGTGGGGAGGCCCCAGGTCCAACAAGCTTGGTCTGGCCCCTGTCACCTGCCCTAACAGCTGACTGAAAAAGGAAAAATAAAAGGACAAAAAGGAAAGAAAACAGCCAAATGAGCCTCATTAAATTACTCAGCAGCTCTTGGCAATAACAGGTTGAATAGCCACAGTTAATAGATGCTTCTGTGCACCTGGTGCAGCTGGTTCACCTACCTTATTTTAATCTTGATAGGGCTTTTCTCAGACTTTTTGGGGCAAGGCCTCCCAACCTTATTGATAGGAGGGAAAGTTCTCATGCTCTTTATTTTTCACAAGCTGCCTGGGCTCATTTTAGATGTAACAATGCTGATGTGGTTTTTTGTAACAAGCAGTGTGTGTTTGAGTCACACAAGATGCTTTGACTCTTTTATTCGGGGTTTCAAATAGATATACTGTTTACAGCTATCATTAGAAGGAATAATCCTTTCAGCATAATCTAACATTCAATTTTTTTATATTCAGTGTGAGCCTGGAACATCATGATCAAATTGAAAAAGGGTCATAAAGTCTTTCTCATATTTATTTTATTAGGGCAGGACACTCTGAAGAGATTGTTTCAAAAAACCTTCTTTCTTTAGGGTTTTCAATTAAACATATTTTTAAGAAACAAGCCAAAGAATTCAAACACTTGGGGTTTTTTGTTATTAAAGTTTTGCAGCTGACTTTCCATTGTTTCAATGTAGTATCTAAATGTAAGTAAGTGTACTGTGTACTTTTTTTGTAGCAGCTCTTAAGAGGACACTTTGATTCAGTGCTAACAGTGTTTTCTGAGTTCTCCATCTTTCTTGTCAATGTTTCCTATCTTCTTATTAATTATTGTACATTAATTCTGTCTTCAATGCTGCCTGTCATAACTTTTAAGTCATTTTTGTTCTAGACCTAATTTCTGTACGAGGCCTTTCCTGCTTCTTAGCCATTGTCTTTGTTGCCTTCTCTCTAGTGAGTGTGTATACACAGGTACAAAACATGCTCTTTTGAGACTCAGTCATGATGCACAGATTTTGCGTGGCTTTGATTAAGCCCTATAGATGTGTACTATGGCTGTATTTAGACTCATCTATCAAAACCAGACACATGCCAGCTGCCA
The DNA here is from genome assembly GCA_017639245.1 of Myiopsitta monachus. Taxonomy (NCBI): domain Eukaryota; kingdom Metazoa; phylum Chordata; class Aves; order Psittaciformes; family Psittacidae; genus Myiopsitta; species Myiopsitta monachus. The sequence goes on from CM029941.1 coordinate 23,373,859, forward strand.
AGAAGCCATCGCAGCTGCCTTCTTCCTTTGGACTGAAACTCCCCTGAGAGGTGGCTGTTGTGGCAGCCCATGTTGGGTTTTTCCTTCTGCATGGGCTATTGCTGCTAGTTGAGCAGGCCAGCCACTGACCTCCATCTCTCTCTGTGTGATAGTGGCAGAACCTCCTACGTGATCAAAATAGGCTGTGCCTTCCTGTTGTGCTTAGTAGTCTCCCAGTTGGAAGGGCTTGATTCCATCAGAAATGGACAAGGTAATCTGTAGAAACCACGTCACTCTCTCCCTTGTGCTCTGTATGCAAAATCCAGCCCTAATTGCACACTTTGTGCTTGTAGGACTTTATAATTCATGTGTTTGCAGAGGACAAATGGCATCTTTTTTACTGTCTGCTAAGAACTTAGAAATACAGCCAAAGAGGAATTGTACTGCTATATTGTACTGCTTTCTAAGTTTGTGTCCCTGCCCCCACAGCAGTCCTTGCTGTTCCCTTTTAAATGGCTAAAACATCTCTGAATGTGACAACACAGTGATTAGTTTACAGACTTAATGGTCAATCAAAGGCATCTTGAGAATCAGGCAGAGCAAAGTTGATTTCTGCCATTTGCATCTGCTGGATACATCTTGGGTCTGCTATTTCTGTTTACTTTCAAGACTGTATTGAGATTGATTTAATATTCTTTTAGAAGGTGATACTGCTTCATATTAATCACTGCAAACCTGTAGAATATAGCATTATTTTGGCAGTAAGTGAAAGATGCTGGTGCTGAGTCATCCCAGTGATGTGGAAGTGCACACATCTGTTCTGAACACAGACCACTTTTGCCAGTGTTGCCTTTTGGAAACTTTTGCTCTGGGTTTAGGGTCTAGAGCATGCCAGTGAAGGCATAACTCCAAGCTGTGCTGAGAGGGTGGGTAAAGGAAAAGGAAGTGAGAGGCAAAGCTGGGAAGCAAGGTTTTTGTTACTCAGCATGACACGTACCCCACTTGCAACAGGGTTCACAAGCTGGGGCTTCAGCACTCACCACAGTGGGAGCTGAAGTGCAATGAGGGCTATGCTAAAACTCCTTGGGATGAAACCCACTGCTTCTTTCCAAGCTGCAACTAGCAAGAATAGGCTTCTAGTTGCTTCAAGAAACAATCTTCATTGAGGAGGGCATATAAAAGCAATTTCAAGGGATGAAAACAAGAAACTGAGAGGTGAAGAATATCGAGGAGGTTTGTTAGAAGAGATTTTATAGGGGACTATGTGGGAATAAGTGTCACTTCACCACCAGAGAGATATCTAAACTAAAACATGCCCCAGGAAATCTCTAGATGAGACAGATGTAAACTGCTTAATTGCAGAGCTGTACACAAGTTTCTGTTGATTATCTTTTTAATTAGCAGCAACAGAAGAAAATCTTCACAGCCATACAGTAAAACTTGGAGAAGATACTGTGGAGATAGCTTTGAACACATAGCTGAAATAATTTTGAAGTTAGCTAATGTCAGTGCCTTAGATCTAAGTCTTTTCTTGCATATCTAAATTTAGTTACTAACTGCTCCTCTAAATGTTTCTACTGCCTGACAAGCCTCAGATGAAGTCTTCTCTTTTTTCAAGCTCAGAAAGGAGAAAGATAGACATCTGGGACCAGAGAGGGGCTGTAGATGTAGAACAGATTTAGACCCATAAGGGACATGCATCCTAACAGGGACACTTGGTGATATATACACAATATGGCCTCTGATTCAGGGCATGTAATTGTAACTGTCATGCAAATACTGATGGAAACGAACTCTGGAAATGCATGGAAAGTATCTTGCGAATGCTCTCGCGAATTCCTTGTGAATGCTCCATCCCTGGCAGTGTTCAAGGCCAGGCTGGAAAGGCCCTGAGCAGCCTGGTCTAGTGTAAGGTGTCCCTGCCCATGGCAGAAAGGTTGCAACTAGTGGATCTTAAAGCCCCTTCCAACCCTAACCATTCTGTGATTCTATGAAACGGGGGTTCTGGACCATACAGTTTCCAGCTGTCCTTGACTCTTTGCTTGAATTTGGCCTGTCTTTTGGATGACTGAATGTGAGTAAGGATGCATCTTCAGCCTCCAGTGTTGAGCTCAGCCATGTAGATACATGCAGATGTTCAGCTAGAGCTATGTCCATCCAGGTACCAGAAGCTCCTCAATTCTGCCCCTGCCTGTGTCCATGCTGCCACACCACATGCCTGCTGCAGTGATGCAACACCAGCTTCTGCTCGGATGGATCCACCAGAGTTGCTGGCCAGGTGGACGTGGTGGAGATCCCAAGCCTAAGTAAAGTTGTTAAAGACCAGAGGCCTCTGACCTGTTTACTGTGGAAAACCTATGCTCACAGAGAGTGTTTACCAGCCAAGGGATTCAGAAACAGTTAAAATAACATAACTGGAATGTGCAATCAGGCAGAAATGTCAGTGAATGAAAACTCTGTGCTTGTTACATCCATTGAAACTTTTCTTTTGCCTTCATTTTTTTTTGGCCATTTTTGAGGAGGGAGAAATAATGTGACTGGTATGGGCTTGCCAGAAATGTATTAGCATTGTCTATTAGATGCTTTTTTGTTGTTTTGAAAATGTTGTCCTGTTCCACTGCAAACATCTGCTGGTTGCTGCTCCCTGAAGGGCTATGTCTCTTATAGCAGCTCAGATTCCTTAAAAAGTCCTGGAAGAACCACTGGAGAAAATGCAGTTCACTCTTATAGAAAAGGTAGTGGCCTATGACCTTAGCGTTGATGGGATGTGCTCGCAGAGGGACTGTGTAAAGGTCAGAAACAAGCTCTCCTACTGAGCCACAGCAGCTGGTTTAGTCACTAGGACTGGCTCTTTCTGCAACCACATTCTTTCTCATAAAGTGACCACAGCAGAAAAAAACCCAAGATTACTCAAAGGCGTCAGTAATAAAAAAAAAAAAGTGGTTTACTTGCAAGTTGCAAGAAGTGCAGGAAAGCTGGAAAAATGCAGTGGTTGGTTGTCTTAGTAAGGGGGAGTAACAGTGTTGTGTGAACGGGTGCTGAGGATTGCTGAAGGCACCTCTGGCAGAAGAACTACCCTGTCACATGTAGGCAAAGAGATGTGACCCACATCCCAACAGCAGGCTGGGGAAGGTCCTGTATTCCTGTATTTTGCATGGCACGCAGAGCTGATACTATCCTAAAGCTGCTTCCCTGAGATGGCAGAAATTGTAACTGAGAGTGAGGAGGATTCAGGTGGGAGGGGACAAACTGAGATTCAGCTCTGAAGGAGAATATGGAGCCAGGAGAGAAAGAAAAAGCAGTACAAGTTCAGTTTATCATTTTGTTCGCTTGTTTTGCCATCTGTTCTCTGTTCTAGACCTATTTACCACAAAGGTTGTGTTAGACTGCTTCATGTATAGCCTCCACTCCTGATTGACTTAATGATGCCCGAAGAAACAGCTAGAACATCATTGATATACATATGAATTATTTAAATAGCCTTGTGCTTAAAGATTAAGCTAGGGTTGGGTCTTACAAAAAGAATAACAGGAGGGAGAGGATTAAGTGTCAGTAGTGGGGTAGTCCCTCAGAGAAGATGGTAGTCAGAAGTCAGTTCTCATAACTGAGGAGGTGCAATCATGTCTTCCTAAAAATATCATGACAAAGTAGGAAATTAAAAGGTTTAAACCCCTCCCTCCCTAACCAATAGGTGGATAAAGGGGAAAAAAATCCAGAGAAAGCTGGCTCAAACAGAGATCCTGTAAGGAGAAGTCATGTGAGGGCTTCCCAGGAGTAGCTTTTGGGTAAATCTCAGGCTGGGAATACAGCCAAGCTGGACCACTGCTGACAAAGACCTGCAATGTTATCTCTTTCCAGGATAAGGCCTAAAATGGTCAGATGGTCGTGGCTTGCTTCCCTGTGGTCTGGCCTGGATCCATGAAAGGTTAGTCTAGTAAAAACAGCTGCAGAGAAAGCTGGCTTCTGGGTCCCTTAGGGCAAATGTATTCACTGAGGTCTATGGAGGAAGAGCAGAGCCTGATTAACGGATGAAGGAGGAATGGGGTAACTGCAAGCTATTCAGCCCAACTTACTGGCAATTATTGGAAAAAATAAGATTCTCATCAATCTGTTTTGTCTGATCTGCCTCCTATTATATTCTATAAATGCCAGAATACTATTTGGGGTCTAGGCTTCCATTTTAAAGTGTTTGTATAGTTTGTCTGTAAGACAAATCATGCATTCTCCTCACTGAGAACAGAAGAGCATAGCCAGCTCCTGGAGAAGAAACATCCCTCCTGTCTCTGGTGGAGCCTTGGCTTGTAGGGTCATGTCCCAGATACTAATGTGTCAGATCCATCTGGCATCCATGCATTTGGCACAATATTCCCCAAGAGGAAGATCAGAAGAAGGTCTTCTATTTGAAATGGCTTACCAAGAGGTTTGGTTTACAGGCTGGGAGTGATGGCTGGTCTGATAACACTTGTCATGCATTTTTGCTTTCAAGATCCAGAGTCACTGGTTTAGGTATAGCCCACTGGTTTAGGGCCACCCACTTGCTGGCAGAATGACAGAGCTAGTTTGCAGGGCTGTGGTCCTTAATGAGCTATGGTAATTGGGGAAAATGGTGGCAGTTTCCACAACACATACCATATTCACAGAATACATGTTATAACAGCTCCCCTACAAAAAGCTTCAAGTACAGCTTCATGCTTCATGCTTCATGCTTCATGCTTCATGCTTGATTGCTTCCATCTAGGGAAGCTGAAGGTTATTGCTGCCCGGAATACTACAGTACTGCTTTGCAGTGGTTGCAGAGAAGGAGAAAGACTTTGTCCATCCTATGAATGCTCACCCCCTTTTCTTTCCCATGAGAAAATTGAGCCTTAGAGGATGAGGAGGCAGATACAGTTTCCAGAAGTAATGTCTTTCTTACGCATATTTTTCAAGACACAAAGCAGTCACTTATCTGAAGCAAAGGTTACAGCAGAACTATTAGCTTAAAGCAGTTCAGCCCAACCACAATATATGTGAATCTGCCAAAGTGTGGGAAGAGCTTGGAATAAACCTGAGACTGTTGCCCTTAGAAAGGAAAGCTTTCAAAGCATGGACACAGATTTCGTAAGACTGAGAAACACATCTTTGTATAGTGTAAAAAAATTGTGCTGGCAGATACTACTTGACATTGTCATTGTCTGGTGCTGTCTCCAGGTAGGACAGGAGGAGGGTGTTGTCTGGTCTTTGGCAGGTCAAGTGTCCTTTGGGAGGTTCTCAAAGAACAGGCAGTTACTTATTCATTTCCTTCTCTATAGCTCTTGGAGAAAGCGTGGGGGCATGCCCTTTGGGGCCTTCAACATAGTACTCAGGCAATGGAAAAGAATGAAAGGCTGACTAAAATAAAGTTGAGAGCTTAACGCACACCCTCCACAGACCTGCCTGGAACAAATAATTAATTCTCTCTGGTAGGAGAGACGCAGGACCTGGGCTTGCTGAAAGCCAGGTAGGATTGAATGTGAATGGTAAGGGGGGCTGTACAGGAACATGTTGCCTAAATGGAGCTTTTGGTGTATCCTCACAATCTGTAAGGTGGACTGGAAAGTCATTCTACCTCAATTCTATGCAGCTGGAGAGTGTTACCTTGCTGGAAGATGTTGACCTCTGTCAAATACATTTTGATTTTTTATTGCAGTTCCTTAGGGACACTTTTATGAACATACTGATAGGCTTTGTTTAGAGGAAAAAGAAACAGTTCTTGGAGGGTCTGTAAAAAACAATGTATATACAAGTGTCTGTGTACACATATGTATGTATATATATGCATAGTTCCTCATTTAGCATATGGAGTTAAGATGGAAAAAACTAATTTTGAATGTACAAACCCTGAAAAGCTTTCCAAAGACGTATTAATGCAGAGCCAAAACATGAGACTCTGACCTAGGTTGGTTTATACATATGAGTAAAAATATTTACTCAGCTAGTAAGTGTTTGATTAACCTTTGTTTATTGCTTCAAGATGAGAGACAGTTAAAATACAGGAACTTGTGCATTATATTTTTGCTTTTTGGCTGATGTTCATTTCCTCCACAGAAAAAAAAAAAAAAAAAAAAAAGTGGTATAGTTACAAGAAGAATGTATTTATTTCTCATCTCAAAATATGTATTTCAAAGTCTAGAGCTGAACTCAGAGAAGCGTACTTATTCTTTTTTGTTTAAAACTAAAGCAGAAGACAGTTATGAGCAATGTCAGACCATGTATCACGTAACTCCTATGATGCAGCAACACGCACATACAGGCAAAACCATGTGCAAAGATTCTGTTTTCTACATTGGAGAAAGACCTGGATTTTTTATTTGTAAGCTGAAACTAAGCAATGTCAAACATCGAGTATTTTCAGGTACTTTCTGTTTCGAAAGGTTTACTTTACAAGATGTTTTATGCTTTAAACTCACTTGTTTCAAAGGGAGAACACAAACCCCCTTTTACACTGTGCATTGCTGCTAACAGGACCCATCTGCAACATTCATCCGCCTGCCTAGCATGGGTCAGTAAAATGGTTCTGCATGTACCAGTGGTCCTGGCACGTGCCAGTGTGCGAAAACTGACATGAAGTCATCCATTTTTTTTTCCTGCTATGTCATCCAGACTAAGAACTCTTCTGTCCTGAATAATCTGATGCTGTAATATGGTGAGTGCTGCTGGCTGCCTGAACCACAGGGACTGAGAAGAGGATGGTCAGGAGGAGATTTTACCAACTGAACTCTACTGGGAGCTAGACCTCATATCGGGGAGGGGATTAAGAAAATCAGTAATTGCTATGTGCCTTGAAGGACTGGAGCATCCTTTGTGATGGAGTAGAACAAGACATTTCATTTGGGTGTGAATGTAGTGGGGTGTGACCAACAAAAGAAACCTCAGTAATTGAATTCATTTTTTGTTTGTTGTGTTGGGTTTCTGTTTTTTAACTAAAACAATTATGCTCAGTAGGAATAGACAGAATTAGATGGTTTGCATGCCTTAATAATTGTCATTTGAGAGTTCACTTTTGAATCTAGTATCATACTAGGATGTGGAAATGACCTAAGGTTGTCTTTTCCATCTTTGCAGAGCTGCATCTGTAAAATAGCATCTGTTAGAAGGTGCTTTAGACAAAAATGTGAACACAACCACAAATAGCAGGAGAAGAGCATTAACAGCAGCTGCGGTGACCTTTCAGGAGGAATTTCCAAAGCCACGTGTCTATCCTTGAGAAACTCCCAGTCCACTGGCAATCACAAAGGTGGTCCCAGGCAGCTTTTTGCAAAGTAGCCAACAGTGGTGTTTCTGCTGCAAGTGTTCGTCCCCACCCAGGAAAGTGGCTCTGAAGACTCCTTCCTTGCAAGATTAAGGTTGAGCAGAAAGCCATATATTGCGCCACCCAGTTATTTAGCAAATGTCAGTCCTTTTGTTTTGTGGTAAACTCCTACCTTGAGTTTCCTGGTTCAAATGAACTCCTAAGAAGCTGGATCTGTAGGTCTGTTTTCTAAGTTGGTTCAGCTCCCCTGGTGGCATCAGAGCCCAGCCCCACAGACGTGGCGATGCAGGTAGAGGCCAGGCAGGACTTTCACAGCCTCATGCTCTGCTGCTCTGTATGAAGAACATTATGTCTTTCTTGTGCCCATGCCCAGGCTATTATTAAGATACTATTTGTTTTTTGCCATTCTTACTGGTTAGCTACGATCAAGTCATTTATTAGATGGTCAAAACACCCTCATGGGTCATAAATTGAATTTTGAGGAAGTGCTTCAAACCCTGTAAATTTTTCAGAAGAATTATAGCTGATGTGGTCCTCATTACCTGGAAAACCCACTGCTTGGTGAAGGCAGGGATTTTTCAATAGCTCTGCTTTGCAGGAGAGGAACTGAATCACAAAGAAATGAGGTGAATTAGCTAACACTACAAAGTGGTTTAGCAGGAAACCTTGGATTTTATTTTGGCTTCTTTTGATTTTATTCCACTGCTGGCATAGCCAAAGATTTCTACATTTCCAGAGAGAAATTAATTACTTTGGGCTGAGCAAAACCCTGGAACACAAATCTATTAAGACCCTGGGCTGCATGATGGAGCGGCGTGTATTTCACTGTTACATTGGCAAATAATAATAATTATGATGATTTTGTCCTCATATAAGGAACAAAAAAGAACTGTTTTTTTTTTTTTTCCTTATTCCACTCCTCCTAAATATACTGTTTCAAAGCCCTTACTGATTTCAAAAGCAATTCGGCCTGGGCCTGTGATGGGCTCACTCATGGCTTTGAGGATTGAGGAAACACTGAGATGCAAGTCAGAGCAGAGTGGTGATGAGCAGCTCAGAAGAGTGCTGCTTCCAAGAAGCAGGCATTCAGCTAATGAATGTTTCCAAGAGCAACAAGGGAAGCAGATTGCCTAAGAGAAACAGAAAATATGATTTGCTGCAGCATTCTCTAGGCTTTGGCTCACCCCAGACTTGGCATCTCTGGGGAGCAGTGACCCTTATTGCCATTACCAGCACTAGACAGTCCTTGGTTAGGCATTACTGAAGTTTTCACATCGAGTGTGTCTGTGAGAGTGCTAGGTGGGGAGGGTGCCTTGTAAAAGGGGCTTTGGTACTGTTCCTCCACTCCAGTGCACTCAAAACACAGTTTCAATACAGATTTAGGCTTCACTGAATTCACCAGATTCAGTACATGCTGCATGAATGCTCAAAAATCTGATCTGTAAACCTGGTCTGGAAGGTTTCATCAGTTTGTGGAGGAGCAGGCACGGAGAAGCAGGGTTGATGGATGAGAGTAGAGAGTAGAAGTTAGAGAGCAGAAGTTAGAGAGCTAGGTTGAACCTGGGTTCAAACGCCATGCTGTGCACTGCTTGCAGGTGCTACACACCTCTGGCAGGTCAGTTGACCTCCCTGTGCTCTAATAAACCAAACTGTAAGTTTGTTTACAAGCTGAAAACCAGATGCTGCATCTGGGAAGAGCTGGCTCAGGCAAAAATCCTTAACTCCCATTTATAGGGCTTGTGTTGATCCTGCCACCAGTTGCAGCTGATGAATTTAAAGATATCTTTAGAAATAAGTTTGACTTGGATTTTTTTTTCTCTTATCTTTTTCCTTATTAAATATTATCCCGATTGTCTCTGAAGAAGTATGGGCTGAATTACTGCCTTAAGATAGACCAAAACTCCAATGAGCAAACAAATTGTTCATCTTCCAGAGAAAACTGTTAACACCTTGGTTGTAAGTCAGAAGATAGTCAGACCCAGATGTCTGCAGAGAAGTTCCTGCAGAGGTGTCTGCCTTCCATGTCAATTGCTAGGCCATATTTATCAGCAGTAAAACCCCACAGGCAACATCAGCAGGTCAGGTCACACTTTTGGAAACAATTTGTCCTATCAGCTTTCCATCTTTCTATTTGGTTTTGGCACTTTGTGAGAAAAATCAGCTGCCTGCTTCTGGCACTTCCTTTCCTCCTCCCACTGTACGTGCCTTCTCAGCTTTCAGCCCGCTGGAGAGAAGTCACATTTGGGATGCTGGTGAGCTGCAGACAGTGCTGCAAAAAACTGCTGAAATTCCACATTACCTGTGGGCTGTGCCTGCAACACCTGATAGGGAATAGGAAGAAGTGCAGTCCTGACAGGGACTGACTCCAAATCTGCTCATGCAGCATGTGGTGATGTGTGCAAGCCATGCTGCAAAAAAAGCTGCTGATGCAGGGCTATTTCTGAGCTGGTGTATCTGCGACTGCATTGTCTTAGTCATGATATTTTGAGAGAGTGTCAGGGAGAGTCTCAAACTATTTCATCCCTATGTACAAATCACATGAATATGGGGTTTTCAGACCAGATGCTCATAATACATAGCGCTCAGCAAACCTCATGTGTGTGTTTTCTGTTTCACTTTCTGAGTCTCGGGACAAATAAAGTGAAAATATGGTATCAATCCGAATACGGAAATAACTTCTTACTCATGCTCTTTCTTCAAACATGAAACCTATTAATTAATCGACTGTATTATTATGTAATTGTTAAACCTAGAGAACGTATTTTTATAAGGTCATTTCTCCCTTCTAGTTGTCAAAAAACTAGACAATTTTGAAAAGAAGAAAATGTGTGAAAAGTTTTTCACTTTTTTCTCAAATGCACTCATATTGTGGCCAAAATGGGAACAGCAAAAAAGAATTCTCAGACATGAGTGAAGTTGGCAAAGAAAAATTTCTGCGTATGATGATGAACTGAAAAACACAGCTGAAATTAGTGGAGTCACAGTTGCACAAAGATTGTGAGCAAATAGAATCAATCCCTGTATCTTTGGAATTCTTACAACTCAAGTTATTTAGGTCAATTAAATACAAACCAAATAAAGAAATAAATGTTTTGGGCAGACAAACTTTATGGAAAGATTATAAGCTAAGCAAACAACACTATAAAGCATACTCTGAACTAGACTTGTTGGAAGTCCTTTATGAAACCAGCATGATCTTTATTATTCTAATCCATCAAAATTCAATTACAAGACAACATTTTTACATGGCAAAGCAATTGCTAACCTTAATTAAGTGGGGATGTGCTTATTTAAAAAAAACCCAACCACTGGTAGAAATAGATCCTGCAGTAAATAAATTTAGTTTTTATCAAAACCCAGGAGCTATTTCATTGTCATAATTATTATTATATCAATTTAAAACAAATTAGTAGGTAGTTTTGAAATTGCATGCCTTTTATTTACATCAAACTAAACATCGTATGGGCTGATAATTTTTCATGCTGGAAAATGAGTGTATTTTATCAGGTGGTAGCCGTTGACTTTACTCAAATTAAATCTTGCCAGCTGGAGCCCAGCTGTTCCAGAATTATAGAGAACAATGATTCCTTGAAAAATGTGGGCAGTATTCATAAGAAGGGTCTTTTCTTTGGGAATGATGGCTATCCCATTTTTGTTTTCCATCTTTTCTGATTTTCGATCTTGATCTAGGAACTCAGAGGAGCATATACTGAGATCCCAACCTACCTAGGAATATATGGCACCTTTTCCCAGGAAATACAGACACTGCATTCCATTCATTGGATGAACCATTGCTTTCTCCAGTAGAGTGTGGGTACGATAGTCGGTGCAAAAAGATATGCTGAAGCATTACTTCCTTTCATGTGACTTAAACATATGCTTAAATTTAAACACATGCTTAACTAACCTTTCTGCATAAGGATGCTTTCCTGACTCTGGATCTTAATTACAAGCATATTTTTGGCAGCTGTTTACATTTCTGATGTGACTGAGTGCCTTTGCTTTGCAGGAGTAACTTCTTCAAAGTAAAATGGCCCAAAGATATTTGTAAACTCCAACTCTCCCACTAGTGGAGCAGTCCATGCATTTTCAAAAGTAGATTTTGGTAGGAAGAATATGTCCTACTTGCAGGGTTTCAAAAATCTAATTCACCTCAAAGACTGTAAGACTGGCTCCTCACGAAACAGTGTATTTAATGGTGTAAGCATAAAATGATCAAACTGTTTTATATGGGGCCATTTCATTTAGTGGATGGGAGTTTAAGCCAATTGAACCTGTCCTGAATTAATTGATCTTGCTAGGCATTCACATGCAAATTTTGCAGCTGTAGATCCAAACAGGTAAGGTGTTTAATAGCTGTTGACTTCCTGTAACAGATGGAAAACACACACCACTTTTGCCCAGATGATTTAAGAGAAACCCTTCACAATCTGGGGTAACAACAAAAAGGAGATGGACTGTACCAGTAAGGGCAACAGCTCCCACACAATGAAGTGGTCAAATCAAACCTGTATCTGCACAGGTTTTATAGTACTGCAACCACTTTGTCCTGCAAAGCTGAAATCAGTTATTTATAAATTGTTACCATGATGACACTGCAGTATATTGTACAATGTTTGGATTGACCCCCTGTACATCAGATTGCAAAGCACTGAAGCTTTAGGCGTATTTGTAATTATCTCAGAGGGGTTGAGACCCTACACAATCCCTACCTCAGGTTTACTTCCAGATGGTATTAATTACAGGGTTCCACAGGAAAGGAATGTGTTTCTTGGTGGTTATGTTGAGCAATAGCAACTCATTTCCCTTTCCAGGAAAATCTGTGGACTTGATAGAAGCAAAAAGCTTATGCCTAGCAGGTGTTGCTTTTAAAATAATATGGCTTACAGAATTCACTGTAAGCTTGAAAGGAAAGACTCCTTTTTTTCTTCTCCTCCCTAGCCCAGGTGGAACAAATGTCAGTGCTGGCTCAGGAAATTAAGACCCTTCTTTCCTCCCGGGCCAGATCTATTGTCTGAGAGTGTATGGCTCTGGCTTACCTGCCCCTTTGTAATCAGCAGGCAGACAGAGCAAATCATTCTTTGAGAAACTAATCTCAAGAAGATCAGCTGTCTGGTGCCCAAAAATTACATTAGTGACCCAACCTGTGGGTATCCAGTGCAAACAAACACCGTGAGGCCAAAAGGCAAAGATTTTATTGTCCTGGCAATAAGTTACCACATGGAAGCAGGAAGCACCCTTGCATTGTTAACAATGATCCGTTGAACAGTTATTGCAAGTTCTCTACCATTCTGAAAGAGAAAAGGAAAACAATAGAGAAATGACACAAGCATAGTCACAGCATTGAGCTCACTGAATGATGATCTGGGGAAAGCTGATGCATGTTTTTGTATTTAGCTGTCCTTTGTCACAGCAATCTCCTTGTCTTAAATCTGTGCCTTTCATCTCTTTTTGCTGAAGCTGGAAATGCTGGGCTAACACACCGACCCTGTGCTCCAATAGTCCTCAATGGTAGAGTGAAGGTCCTCTGTCATCTCCTCAGCAGCCTCATCAGCTTTCCTTGATGATGGTCTGGGTCACTGCTGTTGTTGTTTTGGGTCCCTTCAGCAGAGGAGGAGAACATTGCTGCTTTTGTGTCCAGAAAATGATCCCCATTTTTTGTCTGGACACAGGTTCCTATTGGGCGAGTTTAGTTGCTGAAGTGGATTTGCTTTGGGGAGTGGTTCCCATAGTGCCAGCCACGAGCACTGGTGCAAATATGACAACTGAGACAGAAGTCTACAGAAAGGCCACCCACTGCCTGTGTTGCCAGTGGTAAGATGTGTTCCTGGAAGAGGGTCACAGTTGAAGGGCTTGGGTTGCCCCAGAATAGGGGTATGGTTTTATTTTCTGTCTACCTTTACCTCTAAAGAATATGGGTAGTTTTCTCCAGGTCTCTCCTACATGTGGATTGCTGGGCTGACAGCTGTGGAGCATCTTGGGTGCACACCTACACAGTGTCCTCCTTGGTGTGGACAGGGGGCACCTTCTTTGCCTGTAGTCAGCCAGAAGCCCTTGGACTTCAACTATCCTTCCTTTATTGCTTCAGTGGCAGCTTAGCTAAGTCACAGATGGCTTCAGCTCTTACTTGGCCACTTTAGGTTTTTACATGGAATGAGATACAACATATAAAAAATTAAAACTATTACTATTTCTAAGGGAGTGGTTCTATTAATGGCAATGAATGCTGATCCCATTATCACCTCAGCGATGACAGCTGTGGGACCCAGTGCAGCTGTTCATCAGCCGCTTGCTCTTGTCTAAGGGGTCAGCAGAAATTCCTGCAATTGTGAGCAGATGCATATTTTGCTGTCACATCAGTCCTGAAATTTTGTCTTGCTGGTACTGTGACTATGCATAAGGTGATAAAACAGCTAACAGGGAAGTTTGGTCTTCTGGTTAAGCCCTGGACTGAAGGATCAGGTTGATGTCTGCACCACATACAAGTCCTATGACCTCAGGAAAGCCGCTTACTACCTATGTTACCACTTTTCAATGGAGAGTATTGTTTTTATTTTGTCTCACTAAGGTGCTGAGCATATCGTTTGAGAAGGTGGTGTTATGGCAATGCAAACATTGGAGGATCCTTATAAATCTAGATCTCATCACAACTGTTTGGACTTCATCTCTTCTCTGTGGTGTCCTGACTCCAAAATAAAGTGTAGTTATTGTCCTTATTAAGGGTTGCACCCCACCTCATTTTTTTCTGGCACTGAATAAAAAGGCTTAGCAAGATGTAAACAGCAGCAGGACTTTCTTTTTTTTTTTTTCCCAAAAAGCTGCATTCAAATAAAACAATGATGCACTGAAATTTTAAGAAGAGTATGTTTACATTTTAGCTTAGGTGATAGCAAGGGGAATGGCTTTGCTTGAACAAAACAACCTCAAAAAGATCTTAAATTTAATGAGCCGTTGCAGATGATATCTCTTGGTACTTCTGACAGGACTCCAGCAATCAGAGCTCTGAGATGAGAGGGGAAGATCTGCCAAGCCTTTCCCCTACAATGAGTTTTTTTCCAAGAAAACTGGAAGCCTTTTAAACTGAAAATTTAATTTGAGAGTGTTCAGGCTTTTAAATAGAGAAATTTAAAGTGACTAGGCCAGACAGAACAGAGGGAAAAATAGACAGAATTGAAAGGTTTGTATGCAGCTCCCTTCTTTGCCCATGCTGGCCCTGCTGGCCAATCCCTGCTCCCAGCTCTCAGTGACTTTGCTGGTAGCAGGGATTTTGGCTCAGCCCACCTGTTCCCTGGCCCCTGGAGTACCCTGTCCTTTGTTGATGCTGGGGTGCTCATGCCTTCCCTCTCCTGCCTCTGCCCCACAGGGCCTCAGGAGAAGGAGGTCACTGCTTCCTCCCTCCCAGCAATCATATATCCACCTGCAAAGAGCAGCAGCTAGCACGCTACTGGGAATGAGAAGTGTCAATGTGTGCTCCACACAGCCCCACCCCTCCTCTGGCTGCTGCCATACCCAAATCCTTGCCATGTTCTTCAGCTCTGCACACACAGTCCTCTGCCAAGGGTGCAGGACAGTTTTCCAGGACTACCTTTAACAAAGGAATTTGGTTTTTTTTGTTGGCTGGGGGGTTGTTTTGGTTTGTTCTGGTTTTTAAAATTCCTGCAGGCTGTGATTTCAATAGTGATAAACATGTCTTGGCAGATCTTCGAAAAATCAAGTACCCAGAGCTCTACTGACATTGGTGGACATGGGCAAATCACTACATCTGAACAGAAAAAAACTAGAAGCTTCATCGTGCTGACACAGAAGACAATGGCAAACATCCTGCTGACTTCATAAGAAGCAGGATCTGACATTTAGCGAAATATCTGGAGAGGTTTTTTTATATGGACTCTGGAGAGCTTACAATAACATACATTTCATTCTTCCCAATGTGTGTCCAAATGTGAGGTCACTCTTTTAATTTCACCCCTATTCTTATTCTACTGGATAATGAGGGGAAAACAAAAGAGCGTTTGCATTTGCTTATAGCACTGGATTTTTCCCCAGAGCTAACACAGTGGCACTGGGCAGGTCTGCTCTCTAGAAGATGTACCAAGCCAACAGAAAAAAAAAAAAACAAACGAAAAAAAGCCCAGAACTAAATGGCTGTAAAATGTTATTGAAAGGATTCATAATGGGTTCCAAGGGGTTATGTTCAATGGCTTTAGGAAAGCTTAATTCTCCAAAATTATTTTGGAGGTGGACATGTATTTAATTATATTGCAGCAGGGTTTAAAGGCCTCCTGTTATTAGCATTGTTCAGTGAAAAGCTCCTGTATTTTTTTCAAATCCCCTTAATTCAAATCTTTTCCTGCAATTTGATTTTGAGAGGGAAGCTGGTTTTTAATGCTGATTACTATTTCCATGAATCTCAGGCAGGTAAAAGAAGAAGTTATTATACAAATTTTATTTTGATGACCTAACCACTGCTAAAAAGCTTTAAATGACACTGAGTAGAAAATGGTGCAATTAGGCTGAATAAAAGCCTAAAGGCTGTCCTTCCAGGCTCTCCAAATGTTGTATGGCAAGTCTTATTGAAGCAAGATGTCATCTAAAATTCGTGTGAAGATGAAATCACTGGAACATGCTGGTGAGGTGAATGGAAGAAGGGTGCAGTGGAGGGCGCCATAGTGAGCTGTGGAGCAGGGCACTGGGCTCCCTCATTTCTCTCTTTACCAGCCTAATCAAGGCTGGGTTTAGTTCTCACTTCCTGGCCTCTGCTTCTAGTGCTGCAGTGTCTTGGCTCCATCCCACAGCCTGTCCTGTCCCAGAATATTTGTGGAGTTGCATGGCATGACATTTAAAATTTGTCCCTGGTTTTATCAAATACAGGAGAGCAATGGATAGGAAAGCACCTCTGAAGGATAAAAACCTAGATGGATTTGTTACTTCCTGCCTAAGAGCATGCCCACATTAATTTCTTTTGGCAAAATCTGAATACCTCTTTTTCTGTTTTACACATTAACCAATCCTAGTACAGGCATACCACCACTTCTAGTGGAAACAACGTGGTTTGCAGGGGTTACATACCTTTAATCCCACTGTATGAATATAAAAGGATTACTTTTCATTTATTACCTAGGATCCCTTCAGGCCAAGACACAGCTGGATTGTCTCAGCATGTGCCATAAGAAGGTTGCTGTGGCAAGCCCTTCAGCTAAATCTATGAATGCACAGCATACTTGTCTGGCTTTTGTAAGGAGGATTAGCCTGTCTAATTGAGAAACATTACCTGTTGTGCAGTCTCAGGCTGCAGTCCCAGACTCATTCCAGCATATGCTTGACTCTGCTTCTGACATTCACATCCAAAGAAAACTGACTGTTGCAAAATCCTACTGCAGGAGGTTCCCTTGCACAAAAAAGAAGGATAGTTCCTTACAGGAACTGTCAAAAGATTGTATCCCAACCTCAAGTATGTGGCTGCTGTGGCTCGACTTCTCTGCCCGGTTAAGCAGAGACTCTGACCCTGTAGATTTTCCACTGCAATTGCCAAAGCAATTTGAGAGTGGAATATTTTGCAAATGTTTTGTGACAATTTGAACTTTTAGTAAGAACAGCAACTAGTACTTTTTGTTTGGATTAATGACTACTGTGCTTGTTGTATCTTTATTGCTAATTTAATTAGTTCCTTTGGAGTCCTCTGTACTTATGGAATGTATGTATATATTTTATTATTGCCTCTACCTAGAGGCAATTGAAATATATATCAGATAAAGTACAACACAATGAGGACACAGTGAACAATGCAAAGTTAAAATTGTACAGCATGAAATTGTTTCTTCAGTCATAGGGTTTTTGTCAGTTTATACAGCTTGTCATGTTAGCCAAGAAATGGAAATGCAGTTGACAAGACAAGTTGAAAGAAGTACACTCTGAGAAGTGGAACAAAAGGAACTTTTTAACATAGCTTTAATCTTTAAGCTATCGTTCATTTGTGGCTAGTTTGCTGCAAGTTGCAACGTACCTAAGTCTCTCATCCACCTCATTTTATCTAGCTTCAACTGCGCATTTGGGCTAGTTCTTGGGATGAGAAAATGATTTGCATTTATTCCTTTGACTGCACTAGTATATTTTATTTTTGCTCATTTCTTTTGGCCAAACTAACTTAACCACACACAACAGTGAGATGCCCTGGTCTGGTCTTGGGAAATCCAAAGAGAAATCTGGGGCTCAGGTCTTTCTCTCAGAGGGCGCTTTTTGTCTGTGCTGTTAAAGTCTTTCCTTTGTATCTTGCAGATATATTACATGTTTCTCTGCTACCAGGAAATGTGTCTGAGCCTCCTCACTATTAGGGCAGTTTGGGGAAGGGCAGTTCTGACATTAGTACTGTCTTTCTAACAAGGCATCCTGACTTTGACAATGATATTTGACTGGAAGTGCCGCATTAAGATATGAACTAACTTCAGTCCCTGTTCCCAGTACAAAAGCTGGTTGTCAACCATATGCAACAAGAGTCCTGCCTGCCCTTAAAAGTTCATATTTTTCCATGTTTTTTTCCTCAAATTATATTAGCATTTCAAAAGTTCTTTTGATTCACTTGTGAATACAATGGCCCTTTATTCGCCTACACCTTGATTATAATGGAGTTTGCCCGAATGGTTAAAGGATCCCTCCCCAGGGCATTTGTCATTCCTGTGATCCAGACAATGTTTGCACAAGTTCCCTTTCATCCTCTTTCCCATTATCTGTGATTTCTGCAACATCGTGATCGCTTGCCCAAGACCATTGCTGGTACAAAAGCACCATGTATTATTTTGAAACACATTCCCTGTCATCTCCTAATTGCATACTCGTATTTGGGAAAGGCTTTTGGCATTTTTCCTGGAAGCCAATATCCTCCTGTGGAGCTGGCACCATCCCTGGCATTGGTCTGACGTCAGAGTCTGTGGCCTTTAGTGAGTGACTCTTTGCCATGTGCATACACACTTGCTCTCTGTATGAATACACTTAGTAGCACTGCTGCAGTTTTTAAAGGGCATACTCATTTTACACAGTGTAATGTAGTGTTCATCACACTAAACCAGTTACTAGAGTCATGGTACAAGACAGGCCTCAGACTCTAAGGGTCTGCCTTGGACATCCTTTGATCCCCTGCACTTTACAATCTGGAGATCTCAGCTACTGAGCTGATGCAACATAAGTTGAGGCTGTTCTCCAGTTGCATGTCAACCTATTTTCCAATTAAATGCAATGGAAGTGGGCACTACTCTCCCTTCAGACCACAAGGAGGCTATTGGGATGCTAAGCTGCATCTGTCCTAGGAGGAGGAGGCAGCCCTGAAGGGCTGTGGGCCGCATCCTCTCAGCAGAACTGGAACACCTGCTGGACAGGCAGAGCTTAGTATTGTCATATGGCTTTGGTAGCAGCCAAGTCTCCTGCTGTTTGAAAGGGCCAATTATTTCTGATTAAAATTGAAGTGAGAAGGCTGAAGGCTCAAGAAAAAATTCAGCTCCCATTGCAGAATCACCATGTTAGTAAACCTTGGGGTGTTGTGAAGGGAAACTGATTCTAGAACTAGACCTGCTTTGGGCTGCTCCTCTGCCCATTAGTTGAACAGACTTCTGGGCACAGCAGTTTAAGGAAGAGGAGAAGGGAGAAGGTTTTCTATTAATAGCTGAATAGCTGAATGTCATTCGCGTGCTTTCCCAAGGAATAGATTTGAGACTATTAAACATTTTCTTGTTTGTTTTTTTTTTTTTTTTTTGATAACCTGGATCTGTCTCCTCTCCCCTGAAGCCTCTTTTCTTACTGCCTTAAAGACATGAGTATTTCCAGTCTGTTTTAGGTTTCTGATTTCAGCTGTTGTGTACCTGTGTGTAAACACCACCATTTCTCTGTTGATCACTTGTGGTGGTTTGTGGTGCTTTAAGTATTTGGCCTTTCAGTTAAAGGCTGGATAAAAGCTGCTGTAAGGGCAGTATATATATGCAGTATTATTGCCTTACTGTTGCATATGACACACTACTGCCGTCCTATCACAGTGAATAGCACCTGCAGAGCACTGCAGTGGGAATAAAGACTCTGCAGCCCCAAGCAGCTTCCAATGGAAGGCTGTAATTCAGCAGCATCACAGCTGCAGTGCAGTGAGTGTTGCAGATATCTGGAATTACAGGCTCCCAAAGGGCTTGCTCACAGTGGGGTCACACCATTAGCCTCATCTATCTATCCATGCTAGCCACAGTGAGCAAATATTGAACCAGAGCTAGCCAGGTGTCTTAAAATCGAGTCCTGGAATTCATTCCATTTGAGAACTACATTTGGCTGAGCTGGTGGTGGAGGTGTGTTGCCATGTTTCATGTCATTCACAGGTTTATTTAAAGCTAGTGATAAACACGGTTAAGTAAGAGAATCCCTCACAAGTATCAGAAGTTCTGAGGGTATCTGATGCTAGCTCTTACACAACCTCGTAAAAAGAGATAGTAAGGTAGACTGAACATCGTGTTTTATAGGTAGTAGGATAATAATTAAAATATATAGGAGGAGAGTTTCTTTGAGCTGTTGTAGTAGTAAAGCACCACCATAAACTTTGCAGCTAAGTAGACATCATGGTTAATAGGCATTACATGTTTTCATATATCTTACATTTAAATAGTGTATTACATTTCCTTCCGGTGTTCTCTTTATGTATTTATTCAGGCTTCAAAAGAAGTGATTTTGCTGCAAATTACTCTATGTTTATTTATTTATTTTCCCCAACAGTGACAACCCAGCAGAGTTGAAGATGAGCAAGAACCAAGGATTTTGTGTTCTGGACCATGTAAAGGGAAGACACTAGGCTTTAGCTTTATACAGCTGCTTTTTCCATGAAATCTCCAGAAAAGACTGGTGATAATGGTTTCAAACATTTTTCAGTAGTAAATTGAGATATTTTTTAAAGAAATCCTGATTTTTTTTTTCAAGGGGTACTGGGTAATTGCCTTCTGAAAACCAGATCTTTAATAAGTGTTTTCTGTTGTGGTGAACACAGTAAATCTCTAGTTCCCTTTTAAAATCTCAACAAATGGAAAGAAAATAATCTTTGGCTTGCTTCTGCATTTCTTCTATTTTCTATGGGCTAGATCCCGTTCCTGCTAGTGTCTGTGTCAAAATATCTATGGATTTTTGGCACTAAAATTAGCCCTTAATTTTTCAAAACTTATTTGCAAGGGATCAACATAGTTTACAAAAATACAGTGATTATTTTGTGCAGGTTTTTTATCCCTGGCTTAGTATGCACCAATTTTGTTCTCTTGCCATCTTTTATTTCCCAGTTGGTGTTCTGGAAGTCTAGCTAAGCTGCTTATAATAATTTTCTCATTCATCAGTCATTTATCCCACTGCTTTCCTCCACCTCCTGACCTCAGTGAGTTGCTTACTTCATACTTTTGTTTTGAAAAATTGCTTTCTGCACAGTAAGACCAACCTCCTCTCATCTGTGTTTCTGTAGAGACCATATCAGCGTTGCTTCAAGAAAGCAAGTGCATCAAAATTAAAGCCCTAGCTTATCTTCTCCAGTCCAGCTGCTGACCAAAAGTAGTGAATGCTTTTCAGGTCTTTGAAACTACTAGTTCAAATTCTTTCTCAAATAATTCCAAATGACTACCTCTGAATCAGTATTTCATGGTGGCACTATTGTTTTGATGAAAGTTCAGTTTTTCCTCCTGGTGAGCATATGTTAAATTTATTGTGGTATTTTAAGGCAGGCAGAAATGCTCGAAATCCATTACCCTGAGAAACCAAAGTGGCAGACAGGAATCTTTGTTACATTTAGGTAACCTCTTTCCATGGCCCTTTCTTTCCCTGTGGAGCAGTTCACAGCCTTTATTGTTTGCATTCTCCCAGGATCTGGAGGTGTTAGCAAGCAATAGCATGCTGTTGCTCTACAGGGGGAGTGATTTGCATAGGACTTGGGAAATGTAGCATATCAGTCTTAAATTAAAAACCTAGCTGAATATCACACCAGCAGGACAGGCTATCCTCACTGTGCCAAGAGAGAGATACAGCATCAGGTGAAAATACATTTTTGTCAAGTCATTCTGGTGATGAAGAGCCTGGAGCATGGTGGGAGGCAAGAGGAGCAGGGTGTCTGCTGAGGGGAACAGTGCTTGTGTCCTCATCCCAAGCATCTCAGCCCTTGAGAGAGTGTGGGAGTTTAATGTTTTACTTAGTAGATGAGCAAGGTGTGGTGTCTTGGAAAGATGTGGTTCTCCACCAGCCGTCAGAAAGGAGAAACATGGAAATGACTAGCATGCCAGTGCCTGAGAGTGGGGATATGGGGAGCCATTAGTTACTGCTCTTACTTGCTGTTTTTCCAAAGTCACCTGTCAGACCCAGCTGACACTTCCAGCACTAGAAATATTTGGCACTAGTCATGTCTTGTGAATGTGCTTTATATATTCCCTTTTCATACAGTTGTTTTGTTCTCATGAGGTTTTATATTAGCAAAGTTTTTCATCTCTGCTCTCTGTAATAACCAGCAGACGTGCCTGAGCTGAGGCATTATGTGCAGGCTTTGCTGTTTCAAGCCTGTTTCCAACTGTCCCCCTGGACCAAGGATTAAGGCTATTAACAAGATGTCTATATTTAAATACTGCAGCTAACTGCTCCAATTCCTGCCTATTAGCTAGGGAGCTCTGTCAGGCCCTGTTCCTCTGTCAGCAGCCCCATGATCTGTGCAAACATACCACATGAATTTTCATTGCCCACCTACTTGTGTTTGCCAAGGTTATCTCCAAGAGGAGCAAAATCTGGCCTGGGACATGAACTTACACATCTGCCACCGTGCAAGGTCTGCTTTTCTCCATGTTACCGCTATGACTCTTTGCCTGACTTAACCTGTATTTATGATGCACACAACAAATTTTAACAGTTTACTCAAACTCTTTTTCCTTTTGAGACAGCATAAAGTATCTCTGGGTTTTTAAATATTTTTTATTGATGTTTTCAGCTTTGCCAGTCCTTAGAAGACCTCATTCCCTCTTCAAAACATTGCCAGAAGCAGCAGAACATAGTCCTGCTTTACAGATAGAAAGATAAGTAGTGACAAAGCTATCAGAGAGCAGTGGTGTCCAAATTATGAAAATTCTGAAAATGTCTATCCTGAAAAAAACCCAAATATTGAGAGTCCTACCTCTCTTCTTAGCTTCCCAGTAGAAGCTGGAGAACTGCTGTTTGTGTTGACACTGTTCCTGTAGCAGAACTCCACGAGTTCTGACAATCTCAGTCGAAATCTGCCTGGGATTATGTAGGCTTATTTTCTGAATCAGATTGAAACATTGCTTCTGAATTTGGTCATCTGACTGTTCAGTCCACAAAAGCAATTACACATTTCTAAAATTGCATCTTCTTTGCAGATTGGATGCTTGCAGCTGCAGATAGGATCTGCAGGGGGTTTTGTTTGTGAGGTCCCTTTTTGAAAGTGCAATCTTTGATTTTAGAGCAGTTGCAGTTAATGACAACTTTCCTTAAAAAAGGCATACCTGATTTTACACTAAAACCCTTTTCTCTATTTTAACCATCCTAGTGGTGGCTCTATTTGCCCAGTGATTCTCTGAGGAAGAAATTCCTTCAGTTTCTGCTTTTAAGGCAGAGAAATAATTCTCGAGTCATGATGAGTAGGATGGTTGGGTTTCTTCAGCCTTAGCTTTTTTTTATTACTGACTTCTTGACTCCACAGTGCCCTCAAACTCTTCCCTAACCACATGGATGACCTGTCCTTCCTAGGGGTGTCAGCTTGATGAGATCCGCATGTGATCTCTTTTTAAAACATTCAGTATTTCAATACCTCTGCTACAGCCCCTGACTTCTGTCAAAAAACATTTGCAAAGTTGTTTTGTAAACATTTTTGTAAATGTTGTAAACATTTGTAGCAACATTAGGTCTTATATTCCTTTAGTGAGGAGCAAGTGAGCGCTGCAAGTCTTCTGCTTAATTTCTTTACTATCTTCTGTGGCTTACTTATTTTTTCCAACAAAATCATCAATCCCCCTAAAGCTTGCACCCACCTTAAAATGAAGATACTGGCTTTCAGACTGGTAATCTAGTCAATTTTCTTTTGAGGTGCTGCATGTTGCTCCCAGCCTGTGGGCTGTTCTTCTCTTCATCCCTGTGTGCAACCTTTGGCTAGCACTGTACAGCTTTGCAAACGCAACATTTGTGACTTTTCATTGCCTTAGGTTCTTTGTTTACATTCTGTCAGGCTCAAGCATGGGTTCACTATCGCTTTTGAGCTCTGCTTTCTTGGCCTTGCCATGTCACTCTAATGATGCAGAGAAACCTCACTGATACAAAACCGGGAATGTACCACTCCCTTGGCCACTGAAAATTGTAGCGCAAGTAACAGCGGTGTGAGGGTTACATGTGCAAATATGTTTTCTGAATGTGTTCTAATGTTCTTTAGCAAGAAAAAGAGCACATTGGCAGTAGGTGAAGCAACAACTTCAGAATTAATGCATTAGACATAAAAAGTCACAGCAGGTTTTCTCTGTCAAAAATAAAGAATAAAATTTACATAGGCTGTGTAAATATACAGAGCAAGAGCACTGCAGGCAAGTGTTTACAAGACTCATGTTTAGCCAATATCATTATGTTCCAGCAGAAAGCAAAAAGGCCAAATGACAAGTCCTGGGTGGTCATTTATTTTGTTAGATGCTGTGAGCCTGTAGAGCACCTTTAAGTGTTTGTGCCAGTCTGTTGTTAAAGATGATAGGCAATGCTCCTATCAAATATTTCAATAGCAGCTTTATGGTTTACTTGTCTGTTGATGCCCATATCATTACCCTTACCCAAGATTTCAATATGCACATAGTTTTCTCTCATGCAGACATCTGCTATTTCACCAACTGTTATTTTAGGGAAGGCTGTCTTGTTGCATCAGATCCAAAATCACTGCTATCCTCACTTAGCAGGGAAACCTTCTCAGCTCTGTTTGCTGTGGCTTCACCTTATCATTGCTGTCACTCCCATCAGTACACTCTACATCAGGATCAGTATCTGGATGGGGACTTTCCCAGTCACCCAGGAGAAATTCAGGCCAGAGGCTATTCCATGCTCTGCCTGCCATGCAGATTCAGTGTTTCATTGTTACAGCCTCAACAAGCTTTTACAGTTTCTTTCCCTAGTAATAATGTGTCTGTACCTCTTATGATTTTTGAATATCTTTGTTTGATCCTAGTACTCCTTAGGGTTTTCAGCACTGTGGCAGCCAAGAAGTGTTTACCACTGGGGCCTCCTACAGCAACTCATGTTTGCTTGAGTGCAGCAAGAGCTTGCAAAGGACATCCTCCAGAAAATGAAGGGATTTAATCAGCAAACTTTTATCCGCTGTTCAGCTGTAGGTTCAGTAACAAAACAGCTGAAAAAGCAGGATGTGAAATCTGCTTTGCTTAGAGACAAGACAGTGCCATCAGTCTAAGGGCATGAAGACTTGGGACTATGACAGTCAGGAGCTATAGCAAATGGAAAGTGTCTGGAGCAGTAGTATCTGAACAATGAATGATGCTTTTGATGTTCTAAAGTCTCCTGCATTGTTTAAGCTGTCTCCAGGAGGTAACCCATTGCAAATTAGGTGTGTTTTGTAACAGCCAATATTAAATTCTGATTTTTTTCACTGACAGATAGGCAGTTAATGACACAGTTTTACCTTGAAAGGTCAGAGATCTCTAAGATGGAGAGACCTTGGCCAAGAAGTACAATCTGTATATATTCTCTCCTTGTTTTCTGGAATCTCTCAAAGTAGATGCTTCTGTTCTTGACTCCACCAGCCATAGCTTCTGGGTGCAACAGTTCTTCAGAGAAGCAGGACTGACATCTGAGAAGATGTCTATGTTTGTAGCTTACCAGATAGAAGCCACTGTCTTTGGCCCAACAGATGCTCCGCTGCTGTACAGCTGTCTGAGGGAATGAGATTCATGTGGTGTCTCTGACCATCCCTCATTCCCTCTGCAGAAACTTCTCCATTTGAAATGCCAACCAAATATGACTGCAAAACAGAAGACGATTTAGTTCTGTAGGTTTTATGGGAAAAGTACATGCATGTAGAAGAGAGAGACCTCTGTCACCATCAGCCCAGAGGAAAAGGCAACATCCAAATGATCTTGTTCTGCGCCTAGCTAGTCAGTGAGTCCTGAGTGCTGCTGAGGACCCGGGTCATGGGTGTTGTTGCTTCAGCAGAGTAATTGGAAATGGAGGGGTGAGGCACCTGCAGGAGGGGAGGTTTTGCAATGTCCATGGTGTATGGAGCACTGGCTGGACCTGAGCTGAGGCCCATCCCTTCATCATCTGCACATCCCACTGCTGTTCCAGTGCAGTGGGAGGTGTTTTCTTAGGGCCCCTCTACACTCAACAGGGAGACTGACTCAGCTGGGCTGCAGAATCTGCTGGAAGTCCTTATTTCTCTGAGTCCATATCACATTTTGGCGCAAAAAACCCGTAGATAAAATGAATCTGAACTTTGGCCATTACTGCAGAAAGCTCAAGGACATCACACTGCAGAGAGCCCTTTTCATGCCTCACTGCCTGGAGAAGTGGTCAGCAGGCTGTGGTACAATGGGAGTGTGGCACATCCTTATCTAGGCAGCTCTCCGTTGGCAATGTTGTCTGTCTGTAGTGGCACCTGGAGACAAACCTTAGGGGGGTTCTGAATGTGCACTCTCTGAGTGAGCTACAGTGTCTCAGATTCAAGGCTGGGGTGCAAGAGGCATGAAAACTTAAAAACCTGGGGAAATTTACTGGTAAAGAAACAGGCATTCACTGGATTATGTAAAGATTTGAGGATTGTGTTCCAGACCCAGTTCTGCCTAACTTCCATTCTGATTGCTTATGTCCTGATGCAGACTCCGAGTCCTGGGAGTGCTTGGGTTTCAAGACTGAATGTATAAGAAAGGAAGTTAAGTGTGAAAGCCAACTGGTGAAGTTGAATGTTCCAGCTGGGGTAATGTTGCACTGTCCTGTGTGGCTTCCCTTCCCTCTTCTCCCTCGCTTTCCACATTTCCTACATCACTTTTTTTCTTTCCTGCAGCTGTAAATGACAGAGATGGGTACTGAGGAAGAAATACCTCTTTTTCCATAGCCATAAAAATAGTTTCCTTGGTTTTATTAGCAGCGCATGGATTTGAGTTCAGCATCGTCTCCAAAATAGACCATGAGCAGGAAGCACTCAATTTGGCAAAGTATTTGGGGTTAGAAACATTGCTGTTTTCAAAGCATTTCACCAGAGTCATTAATTAAGTGCTAGAGCAGAGAACTTGAACCAAACAAAACTAGGGGAAATTACATTTCTCTTTCCTGACCTATATAAAAACCGTTTGTGCTTAAATCATATTGAAAGCTTTAAAGGGACCTCTCTCCCAGTGGAACATGCAGAAAACATAAATGTTCAGCGATAAGATTATTGCTCACTATAACTTAGTGGGATTTGGCTGCATTTCCTCTTCTTTGCAAATGTTTAGTGAGAGTGTTTATGGGATCAGAGTCTAAGCAAGGATTGCGCAGATATGGAGTTCCATTTTTCAAATCTGAGAGCATGAACCAGGAAACTTTCTCCTAATGGGTAGGCTTATCCTGCCTGAGGACGAAGACAAATCCATCCCATTCCTGTTCAGTCCCAATAACTAGCATTTTGATTAACTCCAAAGCTTTGCTTGGATATAGAATCCAAATATACAAAATTACTGGGGGAATAGCTTAAGATTTAGTAGTCTGAGAGAACTGGGTAAAAAACATATCAAAGGGCTGAAGTGTCAGAATATTCCCTGTCTTTATTATTAACTGTGATTCAGCAATCACAGTCAGAGGAGAGATGGTCTGGCTTTCATTTAACGTGGGAATGGACCATACCTATCCAAATAAGGGAAAAGTGTCAGCATGTTGTATCTCACAGAGAGGCGCAACTGTTCTGCGCTCCTGGACCTATGCCCATGCACCGGCCTGTCCCAACTCCCTTATCAGCGAGACCAGTTTCATCTTCTCCCAGTTATGGGGGTGTGCAGATGCTGCTGCAGGCTCCCCTTCTGCTGTGCATGCAGCCATGGGAGCACGCAGCAGTGGGGGTCCTTGCAGCCAGCTGGGGGAAACAGCACTGAAACACAGAGCAGCTCTACTGGGGTCTGGGAAGAAGCCCCTTCAATAACTTTGAGCTCTGAAGTGACAGTTGACCATAAGGATGTTCATGGTCTAAGGCATTCAAACATCATGATAGTGTTTCTGCCTTAAGATACTACATGCTCCACTTCACTTACAGTTCTGCAGTGTATGACTGGCTTTATCCATGGGCCCACAACAGATGCACTTCTAGGTATCCGCTGCAATAGACTCTCTGCCTGCATCTCCTCCTTCTGCTGCTGAGGTTGTGCAAGATGGGTCAGGGTACGTTGCCTCCTCCTGTGCTCTTGGTCAGGAATTGTTGCAGCAGCTGTGAGTGATGTTAGTTTTTGAACAAATTGGGACTGGGAACTGCTGTTCTATTGCTTTCTTCCTTTACCCTTCTTTACTTCACCAAACGTTTCATTACTGCTTCTATTCCTAGATGAGTGATCTACGGTAGCTGTTGTCGTTCTCATATGAGACAATTTGTTCTTTCACTCTGTTTTCATTGATTACTCATCCCTTTATATAGCCCACTTCATGAGTCATTTTGCCTACCTACCTGAAACCAGCGTGGTGTGCTATCCATCAGTTCCTTGTTCAGTGGCAATTACCAGCCTTTTATTGCTGGATTTTTCTCTCAAGGACTCCTTCTAATGCCAGAATACTTCATTAATTTCTAATTTTGCAAACCACAAATTGTGACATAGCTGCAGGAGCTGAAAATAGTATAACTATATACCTTCTCCTAGAAGTACACATATGGAGTTGGAAGGGAACTAAGGCTGGAGTTGCCAGGATGTCCCTTATAATTTCTTTCCATGAATATTTAACCAGACAGATTTTACCCTCACATATATTTGTTCATTTTAAAATTGCTGAAGTGGACTCAGTGGATGGCAGTTCGTTGTATACATGGAGCAGGACATTGCTCAAGATGGGAAAAGCCTAAATTCTTCAGATCTACTTGCTGCTGCCCTAGCATGGTGGCATGATGCCCCAGACATAAACTTGATCATGCTTTTATTGATGTCTCCACAGTGTTTTCTGGCCAACGAAATTACAGATTATTTTCTCACACAAATCTCTCTTAGTGAGAATACTCTGAGAAGTGGAAGTTAAAATTATGAAATCCATTGCTAGCATGTTGCAGGCAATTTTATGAATATCTGTATAAAATATTAGTTTTGGTACTAAGTCTGAGACAATGTTAATTTGAAATGAAATAACTAATAGTTTTGATTTGTGTGTCTTGGGCTGAAGATGCCTAAAATTGTTTTTATTCTTAGCAAACGGAATGAATACCAAGCAGGTCTGGGACATGGGGATAGCCATGCAGGATTAACGATATGAACAGCATGTGTCGTGGCTCTGAAACAAAGCTCAATGTAATCTCAATTGACCTTTCTGTCTCGTCATTAGAAGGAGAACAAGGGCTTTTTTTTTTGCTTCTGTCTTTTCCCCCTTGAAGTTTTTTTACAATATTAGAAGAGAAACTGCAGATTTCTTTTATTTCCTTGTCACCATAATCCCAGCAGGGAAGGGTACACTCTGTGAAAAGATGATAAAGCCAGTCTTTGTCTATGCAACTAATCTCTGTGGTATACCTTCCAACATAAATGGAAGTATGTTTTACAGCTCAAACAACTCCATTCACAAATGAAACCAGGCCATTAAGTTCACTGTACATAAATCGTCACTGCTGCAAATCGGAGCTGAGTGCAACCTGCCTATCTCAGACGGTGTAGCTGGGCACTTTGCACCAAGTACTCTGAGCTATCTGGTTTCTCTGGGCATTGATGTCATGGGTCCATGCTGGGCTGTCCAGAAATTCTGTCTTGTTTCCCCAGCCACTGGGCTATGAGTTATTTGTCTGATCTTTCAGGACCAGGAAAGCCATCCACAGCGCTCCAGGATATAATAATTCCCTGGTATGTTCTATTATATTGAAAATGTTGGTTATTAAAGGGAAAAATAGATGGGGCTTTTTTAATGTGAAAGAAAAATTCAGGTCCTTTTTGATCCTCTACTATTCAGACTGCCTGCAGCTCTTTATTCCCATCTAGATACAATAAATATTGCCATCACTTTTGTATCATGTAATATTTTTCCTGGTTCTAGGATTTCTCAAGTAATGCAGTCTCATTAAATACTTTCTATATAAAAAAAAGCCCCAAAAAACAACTGAAGGAAGGTCTTCCAAAATGTCTTGTGCATTCAATTAAATGTTTTTATGCTTTTTCTATTAATACGTACTTTCCATTCTCAAAGACCATCATATAAATCAGTACTTCAGCCAGCTGAAGTAAGCTTATGGCTTGGGACACAATTTCCAAGCAGTCCTCTGTACATTCCAGTTTTGATTTAATCCAGGTTTATCTCAGCCTTGCATGAGCTATTTGGAACAGGTTTAAGTTAAACTGGACAAAAGCACTCTCAAAATAGAGCAAGAGTATTGTTCATACAGAGTAGCACATTAGCTAGCCTCAATGGGTGCAAAATCTGTGTGTAGGAATCTTCTTTATTAATGTTCGTCTTTGACATCTCTTTTCCTTTTTACTGAGCCTCTCCTTGCTGCCATGTTTGTCTTCTTTCTCCTGCTCCATGCCTGTAACAGAATTAATATGATTGGGGTCTCAAACTTCAGAGAAAGCTATACATAGTCAAAATCTCAGTGCTTTTAACAGCAATGGAAGTTTGTCAGAGGGCTGTGCTCCCCTTTTCAAAAGGGTGCACGATGATGTCTATCCCTGAACATCAGCAGAAGTGGCCGCAGGGCTTGGGCACTGGAACTCTTCCAGTGCTGGGCAGAGGACAATGCTCTGCTGAGACAGGGCTTTCAGTCATAGTGGCACTCACCCCCCTCGCCACTCAGTCGTGTTGCCTATACTGTGATACAATGGCAATGTAGCAAGCTCAGGGCATGCTGGCTGCTGTCGCTGCAGAAAGCTCTACTGGCTACAGGTAAACCATTTCCCTGGTGGGAGTGGAATCCTTCCCACTGGGAAGAAGGTGTACTGTGTCATCTGCTGTTTGCCCAAGTGGGCTGACACTCACGCTGGGCAATCCTTGCTGGAAACAGAAACATAGGACATAATGTAGACCACACAGAGAAAGAAGTCTGCATTTCATAAATAGTAGACAAGGAATAATGGCTCAGGCCAGGGAGAGCTCAAATGAAAATTTCATGTTCGTGCTTGGCAAAAGTAATAGCAGCCTCTGAATGGGAGACTGCCTCGCTTTTTGCTAGCGAGAGTTTCATTTGCAGGAATTACATTTCATGTCAGGATGGTAAAACACTGTGCCCTTGAGAAAGTTAAGATTTAGCAACAAGGGTATCAGGAGGCCCCAGTGACCTGTGCACTGAATGTGCTGGATGGGAGACTCTGGTGCCCTATTGATTTTGGTACAGCAATAAGCTCTTAATTTCTGTCTTGTGGGGAATCAATAATTGTAAGAAGAACTGCCCACAGGGTTCATTCAAAAATTTTTGAGGGAAACAGAAAATTTTGCTGGGAATGCTGGGTTTTCCTTTGAGAAAAATCAATAAACCAGTATTTTTTACTTTTTTTTACTTCTCTTTTCTTTCCATTTTGCTTGTGGAAAGATAAAGGAGTATGGAAAAAACATCAAAGCTGGTGAAAAAGCGACAGTATTTCAACAACGCCAAGTAGAGTACAAAAATTTGCAAAACTAACAAGAAAACAACAACAACAAAAAAAAACCACCCCTTTTTCTGAACTCCATCTGCATTTCCAGTTGATGCTGAATTATTAGATTTCTTTGAGAGCTTTTGTTCAAAGAAGAAGTTTCCATTTCTTCTGATAGTGCTGTGGAGCAGGCAGTTCCAGTGCTGACAGGGTAGCCAGCCTGTTTGCTCAGCTCCAGAGCAGGGATGCCTGCTCTGCCACTCCCTGCTCCTTTGGGTTGAAAAGGCTGT
Source organism: Myiopsitta monachus (assembly GCA_017639245.1). NCBI lineage: Eukaryota > Metazoa > Chordata > Aves > Psittaciformes > Psittacidae > Myiopsitta > Myiopsitta monachus. Next base: position 23,405,148 of record CM029941.1, read on the forward strand.
GAAAACAACTGGTAGAAAATGAGCCTAGACTGCTGCCAGGCTTGAATTTTTGAACTAGTGACGCAGGATCTGCGATTTATTATCAGTCTTCTGTGTTCTCCTGGATATTGCCCAGCAATTATATTTTATAACTAGGTCAAAAATATGCGTTGGTAATTTAATAGTCACTTGGAAATTGCCAGATATCTTAACTGCTCTGTCCAGCACAGCAGTCAGGAGTGGAGAGGCCAGCACCTCACCCTTGGAAGGAAGAGAGAGAAATAACTCTGTAATGGGCGGTCACAAAACAGCTAGCCAGCTGGGAAGCTTCTCATTAACCCTGTTACTGAATACACAGTTGATGCTACAATATAGGGTTTTTTTTGTTTTCCCCCAGATTCATATGAAACAGCTTGTACAATATTACGGTGAACATTCTCATTATTCCTGTATATTTGAATCTTATTAAATTGTTAACATCAGTGGTATCTTCTGTTCATGACTTCTGCACAACTAATGCTGGGAAATCTAGATCTTGAATTCCTAGTATATGATAACAGTTATTATACATTAATGATAAGGTAGATATTAATTACATTTAGTAGCAAACATTTTTCTCAGAATCCAATTGTGTATGTATGCTGCTAAATGCGTGATGGGTGAGTCTGCAGCCCACGGAAACACTTACTGCTTTGAAAATTTGCCCTCTTAGCTGTGTACCTGGGAAAATGATCTCTGGCAGTCTTAGGCACATTTTTTTGAAGGTCAGAGGATTGTTACCTGCAGAAGCAACTGTTACGAAATCTCTCTTTTGTTAGCAAAGGGAAAACTGTTTTCCTTTGGGTTCCTGTGTTCAGCCTCTGTAAGACAGCTGTTTCTGAGTTTGAAATGGACCCCTCAGAATGTTTCCCACCACTGCAGAGAAGGGAACAATGAGTTAAAGGCAGTGTCTTTCGGGGATTTTATTCCTCTTTTAATACCTCATTGCTACCATAAATGTTTTTCTCTTTTTTGTTTTCTGAAGACTTACAAGCTCAGTGCAGTTAGGCAAGGTTTGCAGAGAAAGCTGCACTAACAGACGTTGAGGAAGAGAGCAAAGGCATGACTGTAAAATGTTCTCTTGAAACAGGTAGGAAGCCCTAACATGCTCCAGCAATCTGTGGGAAGTCTGTTGACTGATTTAAAAGCAACTTGATTGAACTGTGAAAAGCATGAGTCACAGATCATGATGACCGATGCTAAAAACAGCCTTTTAATTATTTGAACATTAGCCTCCAGTTTGAAGTAAATTGAAGAAACTGGATCACCCCATTTATTTGGATAATTAAATCTTTCTGCTATCCCTTCCCCTGGCAGCCATAGTGCTTGGGTGAAAGTCTGGCTTCACTGAACTCAAAGACACAGACCCTGTTGATTTAGATGGAAACAAGGCTGCGCACCTCAGTATTTACTCTGGTTTCTTTAATTCTCAATTCCTTCTCCTGCATTTTCAGAGCTCTTTTCTGGCTTCTCTTTGCATCACACTCATGACAAGCCCTGCACTTTGGTGTCCCTTTTGAAACATGCTCCACATAAACCTTATTTAAACAATGAAGGCAACCCCCTGCAGTTTTCCTTTCTGGATGAGGAGGTGTCTCACCAGGGCATGGGGAGCCACACGTGTGTGCTACCAGCTTTCAGCACAGACTTCAGCTGGTAAAGGCAAGAGCCTGCAGCTTTCTACCCCACATCTGTTTCAGTGGCTGAAGCATGGCCCTCTCTTCCCAGATGATGTTCTGGAATGGCAGGGAAAGGACCAAGCAGCTGAGCCCTATGTCTGCTCAAGCTAAAAGCTGACTTCAGGCACAAGGGATGGGGCCCAGAAGAAGGGAGAGGGAGCGTCATGGCTCCCAGTCTGCCACCAGCTAACAGAAACCATAACTGCACAGAAAATGAGGTCTCTCAGATTTTGACAGGAAAAGTTGGATTCCATGACTAGATCGAAACACCAATTACCAGACCTGGCTTAAGTATGCAAACTCTGAATTTTTCCCCAGAGCTCTCTGCAGTCTTGGCCCCTTTAGTGTTTGGATGGATTTTCTGAGAGTTGGAATGCCTCTGTCAGAGCCTCTGTCAAGCATTGGCTGCCTGGAGAGGGCTGGTATCCCCAGCCTTGGAGAAGCTCAGAGGCCCTGGGCAACTTGGTCTAGCATTGGAGCTGGATTCAGCTTCAGAGCTGACCCTGCCCTCAGCAGAAGTTTGGGTTTGAGGAGCCTGAATGCTGCCCTGGAAACAAATGTGTTTGCTGAAATTCCACCCTTGACTGTGACAGCTGCAAGCAGCAGAGTATTTCAATAGATGTTTCGTGAGGAAGTGCATTTTATTGACTCTGTTCAGGACAGTGCTACAGATCTAGAATTCGTTGTATTCAGCTCCATTTTTTTGTTTATACAGGTTTCACAGGACTGTCAGCACTAGGGGACAGAGGACCTCAGATTGCATATCCATTCAAAGGTAAGCTGCATGTGATGAGACAATTTTGCTTTACTCAGACTGGAATACAGTTGGTTTGTTTCCATTAAGCTACATGAAATACTATTTTTTCTACTCCGCTAGCCCACTTATTGTTGGGTTTTGTCCCCTGCAGGCACGGGAGGAATAATTCTGTGGGTCAAATAAGGAAGGGAGGTGTGTGGGTGGATTGATGACACAGTGCAGTGAGGTGGAGATGAGCCAGGTACTGAACCCAAATCGTAGGGAGCCCATCACAACATCCCTAATGTCATGACGCATGCATAGATTGCAGAGTGAGCTTAGAAGACCATTTATTCTCCTCTTTACAAGGAACTAAAAAGTCACTTTATGCTGATGTTGTGGTGCTCCTGTTTCAAGAAATTGTCCTTCCCCTCAGTTCTTGTTTCCGCTTTGACTCTGCATTGTGTTTGTACCACTCCTTATTGAAGAAGACTTGAGACCTGGTTTAGTTGAAAACAGAGCTTTGGGATTACTCCCAGTTACTTTTCTGTCAGATCAGCTACCTGCTCTGGCTATTGGTGTAGCCACAGGCTTGGTAACTCTGCAGGAACATCGGGTCAGAACCACCCCTTTTTGCAGGAGCTAGACAGCTTAGTGTCCCCAAGCACCTGGGTGGTGCTGGGCTGAGCTGGCAGAGCAGGGGCCATGCTATGGCTTTTCCACCAGTCTCAGTTCTTTCCCCACATCCCTACTACCCCATGGGTTCCCCTCTGTGAAGGCACCCCTGTCTCTGTACAGACCCAGGCTGAAGAGGCAGCCCTTTCCCCCAGCACCAGGATTGTCCCTATTAGAGGGAAGAGGCACGGGGAACAGGGTGCTGGCAGTCAGTGCAACAGATCTCCTGGTCCCTGCTGGCCCCGGGTTAGGGCAGAGCTAAGATGTATCCGCTGGTGAATTGGAGTACCTCCACTGTTTTCTCTGCTTATTGTTTGCCTGTGCATGCTGCTTCCTGGGTTTACATGATGCAGGATGAAGCATTGCAAAGGCTTTTTTTTTTTTTTCCTTCTTTTTTTTCTTTTTCAGGATTTTGTGAGTGCCTGTTGTGGTTTAAGTTGTAAATCACACAGCCCGCTCACTCAGTCCCCCCTCTTTCTTCCCCCCCACTCCGTGGGGTGGGAGGGGGGGTGGGGGGGTGGTGGGAAATGGGGAGAAGAATTGAAAGAATGTAACTGCCACAGGTTGAGATAAGAACAGTCCAGTAACTGAGATATAACACAAATCACTACTGCTACCACCAGTAATAATAATGACCAGGGAAATACAAGGGAAGAGGATACAGCTGCTCACCACCCGACGACCGAGCTGTGAACTGAACTCTTCTGGGTTCCTGCCCCCAGTTTTTCCATCCTGGGCATGACGTGCTGTGATATGGAATACCTCTTTGGTCAGTTTGGGTCAGGTGTCCTGTCTCTGCTTCCTCCTGGCTTCCCCTCCTCCCTGGCAGAGCATGAGGCTCAGAAAGTCCTTGGTCAGACCAAACATTACTGAGCAGTAACTGAAATATTGGTGTTATCAGCACTGTTCCCAGACCGTAAGTCAAAAACACAGTGATGCACCAACGACTAAGAAGGAGAAAAATGACCATTACTGCTGAACCCATGACAGTGCCATTGTGACCATAATTGCTGTACAGAGCTCAAGTGTTGAACTGTGGTTTTTAATTACAAGAAAACCGTTTACACTAGCAAAAACCTGACACCTGTGAATTAATTGCAATGAACGGAAAATTATTTAGAGGATCACTGTGAATGTCATATTGTAGGTTTGTATTACTTAAGACCCTGGAGCATTCTGAGTTCATGGCTGAATTGTTATTTATACTCATTCAGTTAATACCTCTTGTTATTTAAAACTAACCACAAAATGCCCTGCTTCATGGTGTTTTATGACTGAATACCCTCATCTTCCCCATACTGTCACAGAATCCTAGAATACTAGGATGGTTTGTGTTGGAAGAGACCTGAAAAGGTCATCTAGTCCGAATCACCTGCAACGAGCATGGGCATCTCTTCAACTGGATCAGGTTGCTCAGAATCTTGTTGAATCCGATCTTGAGTGATTCCAGTGCATCTACCCCTTCTCTGGGCAACTTGTTTCAGTGTTTCACCACCCTCATGCTAAAATATGTTTTCCTTATGTCTAGTCTGCGTCTACCCTCTTTTACTTTAAAACCATTACACCTTGATGAATCAGAAACAAGTTATTCCCAATGCACAGTTATGAATGCCTGCACCAGAAATGTGACTCTAAGGATTGCAAACAGTATTACAAACTGGCACCACATTGTCAACAGTGAAGTGTTCCAGAAAGGCTGCAGCTCCTGCTTGATTTGTCCCGTTCATTTTAGTATGGAGTCACTTCTCAGTTTAAAGGCACTCCATGTCTTTTAAACATTAAGGTCTCATACAAAAAAAAGGTTCTGGGGTGTGTGGTCTGGCATCTTGTGGTCTGAGTTGCCCAAATGTTAAGCCTAGGAACCTCTTTTTGTGTGTATACATTTAAAGTATGCAGATTTCTATCTTGTTTTATTTTATACTTGTATATACTTATATATAACTTAGATATAGATATATGTAATTTATAATGATATAAAGTGCATGCTCTACATCTATTAGTATAAATGCATAAATATGACTGCCTTGCACCTGGCAGGTAAATTTTCCCAAATGACAGATTTTTTTTAATGGCTTATTGACACAGGCATCTCTCACTGTGAATGAGATGTGGGATAGCTCAATGGAAGCCATGTTCTCAAACAGCATAGTTTGGTCATGCTGTGGGTGCCTGGATGACATGGGCAGTGTCTTAGGTGGGATGGGTGCAGCCAGCTGGAAAATTCAGAAGTCATGAAAGTCAGAAGAAGTTCAGAAGGTCACATGAGTTGAGCAGTATCTCCAGGTTGAAGGTGTTGCTCTCAGGACGTGAGGCGTCAGGCAGGACTGCGACTGCTCTTCATGGTGAAGACAGACACAGCTGGGAGAGAGATGACTCAAGGGGACAAATAAGAGCTAAAGAGCCCAGAGTAAGCTTCAGCTGACCACTGTTTATCACAGCAAGTGTCACAGAGAGGACGAGTAGGTGTTATACTTTAAGTGACTTGAGCTTGACAGGAGTAGTAAATCAGGGATGAGCAAATGGATGGAAATATAAATTGCCATGAGTCTTTGCCCAAACCTCAAACGAAACAGTCATTGACTTCTATTTCTCCCTCTGCCTTTCCATTTCCTTGTTTTTTTTTTTTTGTGGGACTCCAGATGGAAACGTCAAAGGCTGGTTTTCTAATATTTCCAAGAGAGTTAAAAAAACTCTACCAAAATTAGCATTGTTAATATTCTTGGCATGCTTTTCCAGATTGGCTTCTAGACCAAAAAGTGATTTTGATCTAGAAATTTGTACGCCTCCCAAACATCTGGACCTCTGGAAGTCAGCTCAACTATACTATGTCTACTTTGGTTGTGTTTCCTGTTGTTCTATTAAAAGAACCATGAAAGTATTTAAGTGCCAGAAGAACAGACTTATGGGGAGATTTTCCAGGAACAAAATACTTGCACTTGGCTAGGTGTGGTTTAAGAAGAGGTGTGATGAGGATTGTCTTCTAGTCATCGCGTCCCCTAGAAGGAAAGGGAAGCATGTGCGGGACAAACCCAGTATGTAATTAGAAGTAATGGAGTCCTACTAAGGCTCAGGTTGTGGCTCTTGTTTCCCCTCTGGTTCATAAAGTATTTACTTGCGGTCTGTGGGAAACTGGGAGGACACACCTCTGTCTTCTTTCATTCCATGCTTTCTATTGGTGGATTAGGGCGAGCAGCTGGAAAATTCATTATATGCTCATTATAAGCTGCAGCTACAAAGGAAGATCAGCTGGATCAGTTGTGACTACAAGTAATAGTCATCAGCACTTCCTATGTGTCTAGTAGTATCGGGTAATTTCATGAGAAGAAACAGAGGTTTTTTCCATGAAGAGGAAACAGAGGAGTGACACATTATGTTGGCACCGAGAGAGGACTCTGCTCAGTAAACTGGGCATTATTATGAACTAGAGAAAAATAATATGATGTGTGCAGAGAAGAGAGCACAACAGAGCCTGGAACTGCACTGTGGGAAGGTACTGGAGATGCTGAAAGGGGATCTCCAGGCAGGTCTATTGGCAGGCCAAAGCACATATATTTTCTGTGTTATTTACAGGGTATCTTGATTAAGCAGGAAATACTCCTGATGTTACATAGAAATGGAGAAAGGGTAGTGGAAGCTGAATGGCTGGAAAGACAGAAAGAGGCGGGACAAGACAGATAATGCCTCTTATTTGACCATGTAACTGTTGATCATGACAAAAAATGAAGATGCTCCTGTGTAGCTGTGTCTTCTCTCAGAGTTGCAGACACTTTAATTCAGATGCCCGTTCCTCAGGTCTCCACAGAGGAATAAATATTCTACTTCACAGAGCAGGTGGTGGATTTCTGACAACCTATTGGTCACACACTAATAAAACAGGATAGTTGCAAGGAATTCCTTTCTCAGTGGCTGTATGAACTCCTGAACAATTCTCATTCTCCATAGTGAAGAACCCCATCTTGAACAGAGGCTATGATCCCAGGCCAAACATGAATCAATACTTTTCTTTTTCTAAACTCTGATCTAATGAAAACCTTAAAATAATCTAGTATTAAAGAAGCTATTTGTAGCTCCTGATAGACGATACGACGGCAGAGAAGCTTGTGTGAAACCCAAAGAGAGTGGTTAACATAGTTTGCATGTGGAACCAGACCTTTTTCTGGAAAGGCAGGAGGAATTAGAAAATTTTGCAGTTTCTGTGGCTGGAAACTGTACTTGGTTTTTTGCCATCTTGGTTTTTCACTGGTCGCCTGAAGTACATACTTTATACCTGGTCCATGTGGTGCTCCATGTATATATGGTACTTCCCAAATTTTGGAGACAAGGCTTCCTTTCTGTATGGGCAAAATATGTGTTCCTTTCATGTTGTAATTGGGACTTTGGCTTATTCTTTGGAACACTGTGTGCTTTCTGACTTGTTCTAACACTTATTTTTTTCCATTTTATAGTGATTGTACTTGTGTAAGACTTCATTCACAGCCCAAGTTAAAATGGGGATCATGCAAAGTACTTTTTGTCTTTGATGATGTAATTTTTTAATTGAAGCAGTATTACTCATGTTATTACACACAGAGGTCCACAACATCTCAAATGTTTCGACAGTGCAGCTATGCAATTTGATAAACAGTAGTAAAGTGGATGCAGGTGTTTTCTGCACTCCTTTAAGATTGCAGCAAATTTTTTTGATGGTTGAAGGCAGCAATAAGTCAGCCACAATGTCAGTAGAACAAGGCAGGGAAATAACTTCTTCTGTGTAAAGCAAGGACAGAAAGGAGAGGAATTTAAGAGTACCAGGAGACTGGTCTTGAGCACTTATCCCCCAAGAGCACAAGAGTATTTATCAGTTTTTCAGGGAACTGGTAAGTTTGGTGTAAAGGCACAGGGTGATTCAACTTGCTTTTGGGAATCAGAGCCAATGCTGATGTAGACATAGCCATATTCAGCATACTGATATGCTGGAAAATGTACTGAAATAAGTGTAAGTTTACCTTGGAGATCTTAAGTGCTGCCCAATTGTAAATACAGATAGCCAGAGCAGGAATTACCAGTAGACCAAGACTGCCAGGTGGAGTGGTAGAGGAGCAGAGATAATGCAATTATACCAAAGATCAGAAAAATAAAAGAAAGGAAACCAGATGCTGCTTACAGTCTTTTAATTATCCATGATGAATATGTCTGAAATTCCATACTTGGAAAAGTTTTATGAATTTGAAGTAATAATATGGTACTCAATTTTTTTCCTCTGAAATTTTACGTTACATTTTAAACATACTGTCCCAACCTTTACCTCGTAGCTCTAACACCTTATATACCTGAGGAGTTAATTTACATACTTTGGCTCATTAATTTGACTTGATTCTTTTGTCATTCCAGAACTTACTTTTTTTTCTAGTTGATGTTAATAGGCAGGGTGAAAAATATGGTGTGATAGTATTTTTTATTTTTTAATCTGACAATGCTTGTGTATGTGTGTTTATATCTCCACGCATATAAGTAAATGTATACTACTACTATTTTCAAGCAATCAACTGCAGTGCAACTGTTATAGCATTGTCTTGAAAAATAGAGCATATTGAATGTTTGCTGAAGAATATTTTTAATGTGAGTTGTGAAATAGAAAAGCTGTAAGGGTTTTGAAATGTTTAGATCTACAAAAAACCTCTATTGTCAGCTCACATTTAGCTGTCTCCTTTGGCACTGAAATTTCTCCTTAATGTATTCTGTAAGGTCAGTTTAATCCAGAGCTGTCCAGAATCCACACACATTAAGGCTGACACCCATAGATTTTCCAATGGTCCTAACAGCTACATCCAAGCATATATTTATGCAAATTGTCTCAGACTTAATTTAGATATACAGCCCCAAAGCATTTTGACATGCCCTGCTCAGCTAAAGTGTACTGGAATCTCACTTTTAATGGAAGCTTTCCTAGATGTTTCATGTTTTGCTTCTTTTGATTCCAAACATGTCCCAGCTTTGACAGAGCAGAGAAATTTAAATCTGAACTGATACCTAAGCCTACTGGAACAAAGAACCAGGTGTCTTCACAAACAGGAGATCTCAGTCCAGAAGGTTTTCCCATGGCACACCTAACTTGCATCAAAAGGATTAATGTTCTCATAAAAACAGAGTCACAGCAACTACTTATTCAAGAAAACAATAGGTGGAGGGAGGTGTGTAAAGGGAGGGGGTTATGGCTATCATATGGGAGGGAAGACACTGGGTCCTGATTCTGTTTCCAAAATTATTTATAGATTTCAAATCAAATTACTGGATGCAGTAGCAAGGTTGTGATGGGTCATTGGCCTCACAGTTATCGTAACTATGTGATCCCATGCGCAGCTGTAAGGTACCTAGCATGTACTGGACTAGTGCCAAGTATCTTGAAACAATAAGAGCTGAGAAAAGAAATCTGAGATATACTGAATTGAAATCCTGAGACTGACTTTCTAAAAGCCAGGTCTCCATGTGTAACAGCTCCAAAGCTTAGGAAGATGTTTCCATTAAAACTGGTTTTTATTCTTCTATTCTCAAACATAGTCTTGTGAAAACTGTAACCATATCTTCAGGGACAACGTAATACTAGGGAAAAATTTCTGTGCATTGCAGCTATTTTGTAATGGGATTTTAGCAGCTGGAGGGAAAACAGACTGATGTGAGCAGCCAACTTTCCTCAAGACAGCTGGCATTTATTGCCCACAGTTTTGAGTCCTGCTGTCCTAGTTGGTGGTTCCTTTCCAAAGGCGCAAATTCAGAGGAAAGATATGATACATATGTAACTTGCTGTAATTCATTAATGAAACAATGATGGGCACAGCCACTGGAGATACCAAAGTTGGCAATGAGGATGGCTGCAGATTTACACCTCTTTTGGATGTGACATCTCCTGTACCACTGGGACAGGCAAAGATACTTTTAAAAGGTAAGTCAGGATGACTGTAAATGGGTGCACTAGTACACAGTTGGCAAAAGATGAATGTGGAAGGTTCCTGTAATTTTATTTTTAGTGTGTTTTTTTGCTGTCCCCATTCCACTCCCCCTCCAACAATGTTGGTGTATAAATGGTGATGACTCTTGGCCTGTCTTCAATAGCAATACCTACGAAAAAGCACTGCTGCATGGTGCTTCTACAAGCTAAGTTGTGGGAAATTACTAAGAAAAGTCTCTCCCTTGTAGCACCATGTAAAACCAAGGTTTTGTGGCCGAAGTGATCAATTAAAAGTGTGCTTGTAGACAATGAACTGGACAAATAATATCAGCCACACTGCACTTCGGAGGTTCCTTCGGGCTTTGTGAAAGTGTTTCCAGAGGGTCACAAGCGTCTTTTTGTCAAAACTCAAGGATTCAAAAAATAGGCCTAGGGTGAAAAATAACTAAAGGAACATGCTTGGCTTCAAGAGCACCATAGTGTAATCTGAATCTCTCCGATGGCCATTAGATGACCTCCAGCATCCTTGTCACCTAACCCCAAACAGAACCATCTTGCTGGGAATACCAAATCTTTCGGCTAAGTGAAAGTTGGTTTCTTTATAAAAGCCTTGGGAAAACCCAGTCAAAGAAATAAAACATTCACAGAAAAACATGTGCCAATTCATTTGGGGAGATTTTCCTGTGCATGTTTTTTTGGTCTCAGTATTTCTAAAATTACTTGGTTTAGAAATACAAGCTTTATTTTATACTGCTGGATTTACAGAAAAACAATTACTTTGCTTCTTATTGTGATAAACATGCAGTTATCAAATCAAGACCTAACTCTACATACAGCAAAAAATATGGGATGTTCCTGTGTCTTACACGTACAGTCAGAACTCATTTATGAAACTCATTAGCAAGAGGAAACGGATATTAGCTGGAAGCCAGGACCAAAGATAATTTTAAGTCACCTTGGATGTTTCCTGAGCATTTTGTGCAGCCTGAGCTTGAGTCTGCAGCCTCAGATCCCCAGGAATGTGTGGGTGTTGGCCACAAGCTCTGCTAAATTGAGCATCTCATGACAGAGTAAAAGTCCTTCAAATTTACCTTATTGTCTTAAAGTGCAGAAAACATCTTACTGGATTTTAAAAGCACCTTTACAAATAGATGCCATTAGTCCCAACTTGCAGCCTGAATTAGTGACTCACAATTGTAAGCCCAGCTAGATACTTCCTCCATCTTCAGGTGCCAAAATGCCTTTGAAACTGACTTTGATTCTGCACAGCAGCTCCTGATTGTGAAGGCTGGAAGATCACTTTGGAACACAGCAGGCATTTTGAATCTTAGGTGAATTTTATAAAAAAAAGAAGGCAAGTCTTGTTTGTGAGAATATTCTTGTTGCTCCTGTTGTGCTATAAAATTCCGTGGAAGGTGTCATTTGCAGCTCCTTAAGCTTGAACAAGGGGAGCTAAACTTTGGCAAATTACTGCCCTCACTCTAGTAGACTGTGAGGCAACCTCACAACCTGAACTTGGTCTTTGAGTTCTCCTCCGATCTTACCTTTAACATCAACAGGTGTCTTGGCTACAAATAGATAAACACTAATTTGTGGCCAGCAGGCTGATGTAGGTGATTCTGCCCCTCTACTCTGCTCTAGTGAGACCCCACCTGGAATACTGTTTCCAGATCTGGCGTCCTCACAAGAAAGACATGGAACTGTTGGAGATGATCTTCTGCAGCTGGAGAGCCATGAAAATGATGTCTATCAGATTGATAGAATGGCTCTTCTGTGAGTAAAGGCTGAGACAGCTGGGCTTGTTCACCTTGAAGAAGAGAAGGCTCCAGGGAGACCTCATTGTGTTCTTTCAATACCTATAGGGAGCTTAGAAGAAAGATAGGGACAGCCTTTTTAGCGGGACCTATTGGACAGGACAAGGGGTAACGTATTTAATCTGAAAGAAGGCAGATTCAGAATGCATGTAAGGAAGATGTTTTTTTGCAATGAGTTTGGTGAAACACTGGAACAGGTGCCCAGAGAGAGGGTAGGTGCTCCATCCCTGGAGACATTCAAGGTTGGGCTGGACAGGGCTCTCAGCAATCTGATCTAGTTGAAGATGTCCCTGCTCATTACAGGGGGTTTGGACTAGATGATCTTTAGAGACCTTCCAACTTCCTTTTTGATTTTCCAACCCAAAACACTTTGTGATTGTATGATTCTATGATTCTAATGAATGTGTAGTTATTGTACATTTTATTTAATACTACTAGACTGGAGACTTTTCAGTTAAATTACTATACTGCAAAAGGATTCCAGAGGATATAGGGGTCTAGAACTGCTGCCAAAGTTATTTACAGCAAATCCACCCACTAGTTTCACCATAATCTTCAGTTTTACAGCCTGATACACACCACTCCAGCTTTGTTGCAGTGTTATGTGTCTGATCGTTTCACCTTGTCTTTCTGTGAGAACCAGGATCCTCTCCATCTTTGAGAGTCCAAATTTCAGCCCCAGGTAGGTAACACCTATTTTCTTTGTGCATCTCTAACGCTTTCCTCTCATTTTATGGAGAAGACTCAGAAGAAAGGCACAGGCTAAAACCATGCTGAGTGGACTGAAGCAGGCCATGCCATCATCTGTTCTGGACTACTTGTGCTAGATAATTCCCTAAAAACTGCCCATGAATGCTGAACCCATTTCTGGACACTGTTGAGGAGGTGGGTCTACAGCTGAGGTATTACAGGGCTTTAAGAGGCACAGAATATGAGGAGGCAGATGGCATCACTGTCACACTCCTTGGTTGGGAGACTTGAAAGGTGACCATAGAAATAGCAATAACATTAGGAGAACTGAAAAAGTACTGCCTGTGAAGGAAGATGTGAGAAGGAAAAGATGAGTCTGTGGCTTTGCATCTTGGAAGTCTTTCAACTTTCCACATTTCAGCAGAGCAGAGTGCCAAAACCCTGCAGGTTTTTGCTTCATGCAACTGAAAATGTGGGGTCTGAAGAGCTCAGAGACCACTGCAGAGCTGTAAAAGAGCTTGGCAGATTTGAACTATTAGTATGTTAATATTCTTTCTTAATATTGTCAAAAACGCCAATGTTTTTCCCATGAGAAATTCTGAATCTTTTCATTTACTGAAATCCCACCAGAGCTCCTGCTGACAGAAAGGTTAATAAAGGAAGTGAGATATCCAAAGGGCTCTGACAATGTTTATTATAATCTTTTTATCCACCATACAGACTTGTATTTTAACCTTTAGGGTCTCAGGAAATAGTGATACACCAGAAAATGCATGTGATACTCGCCATTAGTTACTGATGCCAATTTGGAAGTAAGTGAGAGTTCTGCAGATGTTGCTTTAAACTGAAGTGTGGTTTTCAGATCATGATTTGGATGCAGAAAAGGCACATTCAGGCCCCTCCTTTCCTCTTAATTTCTTGTTCAGATTTTGTTTGCTTGTATTTTAAAAGCACTTTTTCTCCTTCCCTGTTGTTGGAGGATAATGTGATTGCACAAGCATAGTTTCATGTTTAAAGTAACAGAGTTGTCTGGACAGAAGGTTTCCCAGACAAAAGCCCAAGCCCAGGCCTTGGGAATAAATTGTAGAGCTTAACAGTAGCATTTTAGAGATTATGAAGCTGAGACTTTTAAACAAGCTTTCAATGGAGTTTACTGATTCATTGACTCATCTAAAATGAAATTCAGCATTTCAAAGAAGAATTGCTACAGCAGCAAAATCCAGTAAGAAGAGAGAAAGTATGCAGCTTGAACATGGTTGGTCTAACAAACATATACAGTGTACATTCTGCAGAATGCTGCAACTGCTTTGTGCTAGCTCGGTGACTTCAAGGAGCCCTGAGTTACCAGATCTGATCAACTGTGGGACAGCATGGAAGGCAGCCTTAAATCTCTCACATAGTTGCTCGGTCAGAAGTCTGGATCCAAAACTGAACTCAAGATTGAATGTCTTCATGATGTTTTGATTTTTAATTCTGGAAAAGCCCATTTTAGAAATGGTTGTTGTCACAAAAATTAGGATTTGGTTTTCAGCTTAGGATATTTAAGAGTTTGGGTTAGTTTTGAACATACTCAGTTTGCAATCTCTGGTTCATACCTAGTGGTCAGATTTCTACATGTTCTTAACTCCTAAATATTTTTTTTTTTTTTTGGTGCCAGAATGAAAGAAGAAGGATCTTTCTGCTTTTATTGGTGTTGAGCAGAAACCAGGTCCTTCAAGAAACTGTTTTGTAGCTGTATGAGCTGATGCAAGAAGCTAAGGAATCAGGATATGTGTTTTCCAGAGCACTAATACCCATTTAACATGCACTTTCAAGGCCCTGTATTCCCTAATTGTATGAATTTCTCCTGCATCTCCTCTTGCATTTGCCTTCCAGGACATTTTTGACAGGGAATATGTCTTATCTATGTTTGGAAAGATCTCTGTACTTTTACATACTACATAAATCTTTTTATAAGAACCAAAATGTAAACTTTTCCCAGCTACAATAACATGAGTGGAAATTTCTTTGTTGGTTTCTCAATGACTGACAAAATATTGTCTTTAGCGTTATATTTGTAGGAAGTTTATTTGCATGCGCTTTATTGTAAATGTTATTCTTAGAGGTGGAGTTAGGAAAACCAGCAATTCAATACAGAACTTTTACTTTTCTTGAGTGGCAAGGAACTTTTTTCCAGTTACCCTTCATCTTTCAGGAAGACAGAAAGCAGGATGGGCCCTAAATGCTATGTGGCATCTGAGTAATAAAAAAATACTTTGGTTGTTCCGGGGTTTGTAAAACCTGGGAGAGTTTTTGTTTTGTTTTGTTTTTCACATTATTTCCCAAACCCCAACACTTTCCAAGCTCCCTTCATTAGTGATTTTTTTCAGCATCTAGTCTCCAGTAGTAATTTCAAATCTAGACAAGGCTAATGCTCATGCCAGAGCAGTCTGAGATAATCTATCTCTGCGTTTTCTGAGAAATCAGGAGAAGTGTCCTTAGCTGCTGTCTTTGTATAGCAGCCCTTCCCTCCACACAGAGAAGCCCTGCACCTTAGCCTGGCATGGGTCAGGAGCAGGAAGACCTTCTGCTTTGGGAAAACTGCCTTCTTATTCGTGATATGGATGGATGCTGTGTTCAGTCCTGCGTGTCTCCAAATGGCAATGGCCAGGTTTTACACTTCTTTCCCCCCCCATTTTGCATATGCTTTTGCAAGGCACAGTGGTATATTGAGATACATAGAGGTAGTGAGAATCACTTCCAATAAATCAAGCTAAATTCCTTTGCAAGACCAAGATGCAGACATGCATCTCTTCCTGCTTTACTGCTGAGGTTCCTATTGAGGTTTCCTGCTTAAAATTTATTTCACATAAGCTGATTAAAAAGTCATTAGAAAACAACCAAATATATCCATAGATAGAACAGGATTACAAAGATGGTGCAATTATTCATTTGCCATCTTTTTTTGTTATTAGAGCAGTTGCTGCCACCACTCTTAACATGGCTGATCATTCTTGCCCAGGTTTATCTCCACTGAAAATTAATGCTTGTGGTTTATGTCAAGAAAACTAACAGCGACTTCTAGAGATGATGCACATGTCTGTAGACTCTCTAATGTACTTTTCTACACACATAGATTCGTAGGACCTTAGAAATATCACTTGGAAGTGATGTCTGGAGATCACCCAGTTAAAACTACTGCTCAAAATGGGATTATTGTCCCATACTTGTCCAGCCATGGATCTGGTTAGCTGAGCCTTGAAAACCGACAAGGGTGGATGTCTAAAAGTATGCCTGGACAGTCATCTCCAGGACTGTACCATGTTCTTACTGTAAAAGTCTGTGGCAAATTTATACATGTTTTTAGTTTTTGTCAGACGACCCACTGTAGGAAAATGGCTAAAGGATGACATTTTATTATGAGTGAACTATCCTGATATAAAATGCAGTTTCTTTTGCACTGAAAACAGAGGTCAACAGAGAATGGTCATTAAGTATCAGGATTCAAAAGGCTGAGGGTAATTTAATCAAAATACTGACCTTCCAAGCTGTTGATCATTTTCTTGTTCATGCTGGGATGAAGGATGGCAGTTCTCAGAGCAGATGAAACCATATCAGGAAGTTTGTTCTGTCTTCTGGGGTCAGAGTTCCAGCTGGACTGTCACAGCAGAGGAACAGAAAGGGATGATATTACACTGTCACTGTGTATTTAACAAATGCATGTACTTGGAGGGTGTGGGAGAGAAAGTGAACACTTCCATGTAGAACTGAAATTCTATTCATTTGGGAATGGCTGCATTATCTAGAGCAAGGAGAATCCTTAGGCATATATGTAAGTTCAAGGCAAGTGTTAAACAAACTCATTTTGCCACCTCGTATCTTCCCCCATATACAAAACCATTAAACACTGGTAGAGGTGAGTATCGCCATCTTTTTACTCAATTGGTAGAGCTAGGATTGCTTAATGTCTTGAGTCCAACAGCACAAGCCTCTAGCAGGAGAGTTATAAATACCTTCCAAATGATAGGTTACACCCACATGCTGTCTTTTCTTTTAAAGGTAAGTTATCTGGAGAAGAACTTGCAGAAAATCGTTTGAGAAGGCAGCATTGTTAAGGAAGCTGGTTTGGTAAGCAGTCAGAGGGGCTGCTCACTGGAATTGAGACAGCACTGCTGCTACACAGCTTGGTCAGTTTAACTGGTAAGAAGCAAATGTTATTTGCTTTCCTCTGACTCACACTGTAGTTGTTCAAAGGTGAGAGGGCTGATCAGAGTCATTATATGTCCCTCTTGCTCTTTGCAATCAGTAAACAAACATATCTAAGGCTGGACTTGGGGCTGTGACCTACTTATTACGGCTACAGTATGGCAAGGTCTCTCCTAGGTAGCTCTTTACAGGGAGCCGCTATCTGAACAGGAGTCTCAATGACAAGATTACACCTCATTTCTGTAAATATCCCCTAGTAGCTATGTCTAAGAACCTCTGAGGCCCCTGTGAACTCCTGCCGTGGAGCAACGCTGAGCAGCATGTTCCTAAGCATGATGGTATCTTCATTCAAACAGAGGGTTTAGTTCTGCCTGCCACACTGTGGGTAGGAGGCAGACTGGTGTGGCATTGTTCCTGGGCTTGGCACTGACAAACCACACAATGTGATAATCCCTGTGGGTCAAATCTGGGCTGTTCTTGGCCAACAAGCTGTACTTAGAGGTAAACTTCTGACCTTGTGGCTTTTATTCCCAAGAAAGTGTTTGGAAAGAAGTAATTGCTATCCTTTCATAAACTATTCCTCACTCAGAGGATTTGATTCTCCTGTGTGCTACTGTGGCTTTTAAAAGAAACAGAGAACTCTTCATATAGCCACAACACTCCAGCACAAACAATCGAGGTGGCATGAAATGGAGGTAACCGGGTTCTTCCAAAAAAGATCATTGTGTAGAGCCCAAAATGTAAGGCATCACTCACATTTCAGCTCAGGACATGGCAAAGGGTGCTTTGTGTCTTGCATATTCACTATTAATCTACTGAGTGAAAAGTATGTATCGAAAAAATGCAGAAATTTTATGTATTTTTTTAATGACTGTACTTAAGACTATTGATTTAGCAATAAAAAAAAGTGGAATTTCTAGAGAGTTTTTAAGGGCTCTTAGGTTCATCACTAGTAAGAATATTTATCTGCAAGTTGAGACACGCAGTACTACTTCCTTAACTTGTGAGTTTGTGTGAGTACTAGAGAATCCAATGTGCTGAAGAAGCACGTACAAAGGAAGAGCTTTACCTCTGAGACAGTCATAGTCTAATAAATGTGACAGTCTTCAGAGGCAACCACATTTGCATTAAAACCAGAAAAAGTACAGT
This sequence comes from Myiopsitta monachus, assembly GCA_017639245.1. Classification (NCBI taxonomy): domain Eukaryota; kingdom Metazoa; phylum Chordata; class Aves; order Psittaciformes; family Psittacidae; genus Myiopsitta; species Myiopsitta monachus. Next base: position 23,423,019 of record CM029941.1, read on the forward strand.
TAATTTTCTGTAACAATACAGCATTTTTAGTTTACACATTTAAGAAAAAGTGTGAAGACAAAGAAATCAAATTATTAGCTAGTATCTTAATGAGCTATAGTGGGAGTTCCTGCATGTAGGGTTGAAGAGCTGAATATGGGGTTTACTGCCCACAAAACTGTTAATGATGTTTTTCAAAATACTCTCTCAAATTTTTCAAGCATCCTTTACTTTTCTTCCTGTTTGCGTGTTACGATTTTAATATGTCAAATAATTGGACTTGCAACTCCTTGTGGATTCAAGTGAGACTACACAGCCATTTACCAGCATGATTGGCTGCAATCAAGTAACTGATCATTTGCAGACTATATCCTCATTTGCACCCAGTAATTGTGTTGAAAGTTATTTGCAAGTGCAGAAGTCTACAATTTAAGAGTCACGAACTAAACACACTTAAGAAAATCAAATAAGTTGCTGTCAGAGCCACGTGATCTGCATTTCAGAAAGGGATATCCATACAGATGTTAGAGGTAGAGGACTACGGCACTGAGGCATTGTGGGCTGACATTTCCTCCTGAGGGTGAAGCCCTAAGTGTTGAAGAGCAGGGTGAGAGATGGGAGCAGTTTAGACACATTGGCTGATCATCGTGTCTTGACACGTCCATGTGCCCGCAAGGGAGTGATATTTTTCTCTGCCAGAAAGGTAAGCTGAAGAGGAAGGCACAAGCACAACCAGGCTTCATGCAGCTGCAGAGGCCTGCCAAGCACTGAGCCATGCCTGAGGAGAAGCCTTTCCACAGGGCTGGAGGATATTGTGGGACTAAAGTTCTGCAGTGCACAGGAAATTTGAGCTCTTAAGGACATGCAAGAGGAGCCGATAAGAGGGAAGAGACTGAGGGTAAATAAGGAGAGCATGAACTGGAGAATATTAGGCACAAGACTGCCTATTTTTACAGTATTTTCAGGCTGATGTTCATCCCTCTCCCATCTAGATACATGGGATGTACCATGAGTTCCTGGATCACAACTGCTGAGTGCTGGGTGGGTCCTTCACTTCCTGAGTTCATCTTCCTGACTATTCCAGCTTCACAGAGCATGTCTGACCATCTGCACTTCTTACCGCCATGGGACCATGTCAAGTCTCCCAGAGACCTGACCACCTTCTCCTTGTTCCCTTTTTTTCTGCTGTGCTGGAAGCAGTGCTTTAGCTGTACACCTGAACTATGGTTCCTGGGAAATTGAAAGTGCTGTATCTTGCAGGTAAAAATACAACACAGGATTTCTGAGGGGTTTCTTTTCATAGCTTAAGGGTTTTCTGATGTTTCTGAACTGACATGACTGCAGCTGCGCGTAGCAGGTACCTAGAAGTGTCTCTCCCAAACTGATCATGACCCTGAAAGTAAAGGACCCTGCAGGGAAAGGCAACAAAGGATTTCATGTGGGGCCTGGATGATTGAGGCTAGAAGTGAGATGCAGAATTGGGGGTGCCTTATTGTCTGTTGCTCTAATATCCCAAGGTGCCCCTAACTCTAGGCTACCTAATGAAAAGGCATCCAAGTTGTGTCTGCAGCCCTGAAGATGAGCCCTGCTGGCTATGCACTGGTCCTTCTGGCTGTCGTTGAGGAATGAAGTGAGAGTTCACAGATGCAGGGGTGTGGGTGCGGAGCCCTGCCATTTGTGGGACTAGAAGAGGAGTTTTGAAGCATTATTTGTGCTGAAAGCTGCAGTGCTTTTATCTGGGGAAGGCAAGCCACATGTGCAATGTGATCAGGTACTATTCTTGCTTATCTGTGGGAGGATGAGTGGGTATGAGTGAACGCAGGCAGCTGGCATGCTCTGGTCTACTCTGCTCGCATGCCTGGCTGCTGCTCACTTCCCTGCTAGGAACAAAAGCCATGTTAGATGCTGGGTTTTGCCACCAAAATGTGTGAAGGTAGGTGGGAGGAGGGCTGCTTGGCCACTGACTGGTAGACAGTGTAGCAGACTTCAATCAGACATTCCTGGTACTCAGTCTTTGCTTATGTCCTCGTACCAGGGACCAGGTGATGGGCAGTGCTAGGCTGCAGTGGTGTCAGGAGATGCATCCCCTTTGCTTCTGGGGTCTCTGATGGCCCAGGACACTCTGTCATGGTGCCTTTCTCACTGCTGATGGCAGCAGCAGGCCAAATCTCCAGGCCACCCTGTGCTTGTGACTTGTCCCAGTTTGCTGTCGGGGTCTAAGTAATCATCCATAGGCACATATGCACCAAAGAGGGTCGTACACCCCATACCATCAGGGTCATTTTCATTTTTCCTGTCTGTATCTTCAGGACAAAGCTGTTGACATGACCACCACTGCAAAGCTGGAACCCAACATTTATGGAGTGCCAAAGACGGGAAATTGTGTTGACCCTACAGTTGATACTGTTGTCTTGTCCCTGTAGTCCAAGCTGTTGGAGGTAGTGTTCACTGCTTTTGGAGGCACCTAGGCACATGTGTGAGCTGGCTGTGGGAAGGTGCTGCTGGCACCTGCCTAGGCTCCTGCTGGGCCTGGTGGAGACGGACTGGCTGCTGCAACCAAGACCTTGGCATGCACCAACGAGGCAGCTCTCTTGCCACTGAACTGGTAGCCCAGGTGTGTTCCTCTGGCAAGGCCAGAATGCAGCATGCTGAACTGGGAGCTGCAGTGCTGGTCAGAGTTGCTGGGAAGTGGGGTATATCCAGCCTGGCACCTGCATGGAAGATGTGGGGTCAGTGCCTTTGCTGAGTCTTTGCAGGACTATGAAAACCTGTGGGTAAAAATTGGGAACTGTGGTCCTGGAGAAGCTGAGATCAGGGGTGGGCTTCCTCCAGAGGATGGAGAAGCAGTCAGCAGGCAGACAACCTGAGTAGACAGACCTGCAGTTAGCACAGTGGGAACCATTTTAGGTCTAGTCCCAGTCTGGTTTAGGTTTAAATCACAATGGACAGGCCTGTGATTTTTATTTCAGGGTTATAATATGGCTATGGCATTTTGAGCCTATTATAGCCTACCTTCTGTTAACTTTTAATTACTTGTCCAAATCTAAAACAGAGAAGGTAAGGCTAACCTGATTCTTTCCTTATGCTAAGTCTAGAACAATGATTCAACTGCAGAGAAAAATTATTCTTATCACAGCAGCATGATTTCACTTCTTATTCCTATTCTACATATCATGGTTAAAGACTTGTTTATACTTCATAATGAATTTTCATTTTCAGGAAGTTCGAGCTTGGCTTCAGAATTGTGCTCGGGGCTGAAACCCAAGTATATCAAATCTCAGCTTGAAAACAAATTATGGTTTGTACAAAATTGCAAAGAAATCCAGTTGGCTGGTGGTTAGCAGTTATTTAAGTATATGCTATGCTTCTGCTCTTTAAAAATGTGATCTAAAGGATGCTTATATATAGCCCATCATCTCTCCATAATTTAACGAAAAAAATCACCTATCAATGAAAAACAGCTGCTCTTGAAGTGCTTCACTGTACAGCAACTGCAGTTTCTATAATGAAGTAGAAAAGACTTTCTTATGCTAATGAAATTTCTTCAGGGATTTTTAAACAAACCCCATTGCCCCCCAGTCATCTTAGACGTAGCTAATTTCTGAATTGCAGGCTTGTGCAGCAAAATGGCTGGTGCAGCTGAACTATATAGATATGAATGTTACTGTCATATAATCTAGATATACAGAATGAAAGTGTATAGCTCCTTTAATTGTTGCTTTCTCTAGCTACATCGAGTAAAGAGCTCCTAAATAAAACAAAACTCGAACTGTCTTCTCTTATTGCTGGTTTCAACAGAACTTTTTGTGCTGTTACGGATAAGCACATGCCAAAGTGCTTTGCTGGATTTGGCCTTAAATGTCTCATGATTTGAACTCCTTAGATGAGTGGAGTGTGGGGACTGAAATGGTTCAACACAGGTCAAGCATGCTTTAGGAGTTTTTCTGTGGATCTTTCATGTAGAAATCTCTCTAGCTCCACAGAATACAGTTTTGGCTTACAGCAACTTCTTGGCTATAAAATAATTAAAAGATAAACAGAAGAAAAGTTGGGTTGACTGCTATGCTCATCATCTCAACAGTGTGGAAATATTCCTTACTGTATTTATCTATGGCTGATTAATACCTAAAAACTTGTATGTGCATCATATGCAGCTCAGTCCAGCAGTGATGGCCAGGAGACAGCTTGTAAGAAACGTCACAGTTTCCAGTAAGTCTTCAGTCAATGGTCACCTCATCTGAAAATGGATGAGGGTCCTGGCTGCCACAGGCAGCTCCCAGTTCTGACATTTCACTGCACAAACCCTTCTCTGAGCCAAAAGGCTGCCTGGAGCCCAGGGGCACATGGGCTTTCCAGCATTTCCCATTCCTGAGCACTGGGATATTCTCTGTCATGGGTGACATTGCCCCAGCCCAGGCAGTGTGGTGCCCACTTCACCACACCCCTTCCCACGGGGCTTGGCACAGCAGGCACCCATGGGATGATCTCCCCCACTGAGCATGGGGGCAATAACGTCCACCCCTGTCACAAGAGGCACTTGCCAGAAACATGATGAAAGAAGGGAGGGCCTGGAACACTCCTGCTGGAAACTGCACCAGGGAGGACATGGACCAGGAACACAGGCAGTGTGATATGGTGTTAGCAGGACTGTAGGTGTTGGTGTCTGTCTGCATCATCTTCTTCTTTTGATGCTCTTTTGGGACAACATTGGAGGAAGGGGAAATGGCACAGGCATGAATCATCATAGAACCATAGGATGGGTTGAGTTGGAAGGGACATTAAAAATCATCTAGTTCCAACCTCCTTGCCATGGGCAGGGACACTTTCAGCTAGACCAGATTGCTCAAAGTCTCGTCCTATTTGACCTTGAACACTGCCAGGGATGGAGCATCCACAGCTTCTCTGGGCAGCCTGTGCCAGTGCCTCACCACCCTCACAGGGAAGATTTTTTTGCTAATATATAATCCAAATATACCCTCTTTCATATAATCATAGCGTCAACTAGGTTAGAAAAGATCAAATCCAACTGTTCCCCCAGGCCTGCCAAGACCACCACTAAACCATGTCACTAAGTGCCTCATCTACATGGTTTTTGAACACTTCCAGGGATGATGATACCACCACTTCCCTGGGCAGTCTGCTCCAACGCCTGACTAGCCTTTTCAGGAAGAAAGTTTTCCTAATATCCAATCTAATATCTCACCTGGCAGAGTGGAGGCCACTTCCTCTTGTCCTATCGCTTGTTCACTTTAAAACTGTTACGCCTTGTCCTGCCGCTGCATTCCTTTGCTAAAAAAGTTTTCTTGAAGGCCCTTTTGGGCACTGGAAGCTGCTCCAAGGTCTCCTCTGAGCCTTGTCTTCTCCAGGCTGAACAAGCCCAGCTCCCTCAGCCTGTCTTCATAGCATAGGTGCTCCAGCTCCCTGAGCATCTCTGTGGCATGAGCTCTGGATTCATTCAAACAGGTCCATGTCTCTCTTGTGTTGAGGCCCCAGAGCTGAATGCAGTACTGCAGGTGAGGTCTCACAAGAACAGAGTAGAGGGGCAGGATCAGCTTCCTTGACCTGCTGGTCATGCTCCTTTTGATGCAGCCCACGATACAGTTGGCTTTCTGGGCTGTGAGCACACAGCTTGTTTGGAGCTTTGTGTTGACCAACACCCCCAAGTCCTTCTCCTCAGGGCTTCTCGCAATCCGGTGCCTGCCCAGCCTGCAGTTGTGCCTAGGATTGCCCTGACACAGGTGTAGGACCTTGCATTTGGCCTTGTTGAACTTCATGAGGTTGGCATTGGCCACCTCACAAGCATGTCCAGGTCCCTCTGGATGGCATTCCTTCCCTCCAGTGTATCAACTGAACCACACAGCTTGGTGTCATCAGCAGGCTTGCTGAGGGTGCACTCAATCCCACTGTTCTCTTTCTCTCTAATCTGACAAACGCATGTTGGCCCAAACCAGAAAGGCTATGAGGGGAGGAAGCCATGACTTTCCTGAACACGCTGATGTGAGAGGACACTTCACAGAAAGCTTTTGGGGTGAGCCTTATCAAGCTTCAGAGGGACCTGGCCATGGTTTCTCTGGCTGCAAGCAAGGGCACTGACTGTTCAGCCACTGAAGAGCAGAGAAACACATTTTCCTCCAGTTGTTTGTTTAGAAAAGGCTTTTTTTTACAATCCATTTTTTCTTTTATTTTGTAATTACCGTGTCACCTCCAGGGGAAGCCTGGGAACAGCCCTCTGTGGAGGGAGAAGGTGACTTGCAGCCAAAAAAGGTTGCTGGGACTGGTAGAATGCAAAGCATGCTCTTGCTAGGTTGTTACTCTGTTTTTAGACACATGACTATCCCCAGGCACTCCCCAGGCATAAAACTTGGGGAAAAATACATTCCTATTATATTTCAGCATTGTCCATTCTGTTCTGCTCTCTCCCAGTATCCCCTCATGGAGACCCCTTGCCTGAGGGCAGTGAAATGGTTTCAGGGGCATTGCTGGGATTCCAAAGAGCATATGGAGAGGAAGCCCCTGGGAAAGGCTGGGCACCCCAGGGGAAGCCTGCTGGAGTAACATCTCCTAAAGGATGGGCTGGGGGAGCAGACGGTTGCTGAGTGCCTGCCACTCTCATTGACATGGACACCATGGTAAAGAGCATTTCAGCAGAAGGACTATGATGGCTTCCTCTGTGTCCTGTGCAGGGTTTGTTGCTGTTGTTTGCCTCCATGGGGGCACTGCAAGGTGATGTCATCCAGCCCAATGGAGACAAATTTTGTAAGGGAGATGGAGGAGCTTTTGTGGATCTGGCTTTCCTTTCAGTGCATACAGGCAAGGTGCTGTGTGCTGGTCATCTTTGGCAGCCCTATGCTCAGGCGTTGTCTTTCGTCCCCTCTGTGTATTAGGCTGTCTGCTACAAGAAACAAATAATAAAACTGGCATTTTGAGATTCCAGGTATTTATCCGCTCTTCCCCAGCCAGAGTGTTTGTGGCTGAGAATATTCCTTAAGAAGAAAGAATTTCACTTTATATACAGAATGAGCCCTGTTCTTGCTCCCAGGTTTAAGACAAGCATTACAAGTGTTGGCCTTCTACCAGCCAGGAGAAGCCCAGTGCTTGAAAAGGCATCAGAAAACTCCTGCTTCACCTCAAACAGGAATTCAAGGAGCTACTTCTTCCTAGGAGGGCACTTAGGAATGAGGAGGAGCAGAGCAAGGGCTGGCCAAAGGCCCTGTTGATCTGCTTCACTGGCATACTTCAAATTGTTCTAAGCTGCACTAAGGGGATTTCACATGTCCTCCAAGAGTTCCTCCCCTCTGTCCCATTGTTGCATTCAAAAATGGATGCAGCAGCAATTTTTTAAATTGAACCTGTGTTTCCTTCCATTGAAACAGTCATGCACATATCATCCAGCAAGAGTTACAGCAGTCAGTGGGAGGTGTGCACCCTGATGAATCTTCTAGGACTATCAAAAGGATTGAGGGGTTTGGGCAATTTGTATACTGAACTCCCTAAAGACATTTTCCATCTGTGAATACGCAGTCTCTCCCTCTGTCTTTGAATAACGCTTTGTAAAATAGAATATTCTGGAGAACAAATGAGTTCTAGAGAATGCAACACAAAAAACAATGGGCCAAGCCAAATTTGCTTTCTTCTCCAAACCCTCTTATAACTTTTAGTTGTCCCTGCCCATTTGCTTATTGTTGCTTCTCTCTTTTGGAAGAAATTTTGTTTGTTAACCAGATTATCTTCATTGTGAAATGATAAATGATTTCACCCCAGTTGCCAATAATCCATGGTGCCTGGAAAATAAATCTGTGACTCCAAGTCTAACAATTTGTTGATATTTTTGGGGAAATATGAACAAAATTAATATGATGCTTATGCAATCACTTACTAAAGCTATGACTATTTTGCATCATGGTGGCAATAAAAGGAGATAAGGAGATGTGGCATAAATTACACTCCTGTGTTTTCGCTATCCATCTTTCTGGAGCTTGAGGGTATCTGTTCACAGCTGGAGAGGAGTGCCTCTGAACTGAGCTGCAGTCACACCATCTGAGACATGCTAAAGGCAGTCTAATGCGTCTCACCAGACCTCTGGCTTGTGCCAAGCCGGCTCTGCTTCCCCATGCCCCTGGTCTCTCCTTTGCCAGGAGGCTGGGAGAAATGGCCAGCAGGAATTTGTCTATACTTCTGAAGCAGCTGCCAGAAACCACCCAGCCTTTCCTGCTCTCGTGCATAAATACTGTTCCAGCCCGGCAGAAATGGCCAGACACTTATAAATCATCCAGATTAAACCCTGCGCTCTGTACAAGGTTCTGCTTTAGAAAATTGGCATTCCTCCTTCCTCAACCCCTGACTTTTGTTAGTTTTGTTTTTTTTTTAAGGTCTTTGTACCAGCGGGGGTCCCCACAGTGACAGAGGCTAGCTGCTGCAGCATGAAGACCAGAGAGACCTCTGTCAGCGCCTGGGGAACCCCACTCTCAACTTTGCTGCACTGTGTGAAATCAATGTGAAAAATACAACTGCTTTTCAAGGTGAGTAGTGAAAAGCCCCCTCTTTTTAATGTGGTTCTATTAGGTGCTGAAACATGTTAAAATATTTGGGAGGAGGGTTTGCTCAAAGATCCCCACTTCTTGCTCTCCGGGGCTGGCTTTGGCACACTCTGTCCTGAGCCATTCTGGTGCACTGCCAACCTGGTTTTCTGGGTCTCTCTCCCATGTACTGAATGTAAGCTCACACTGCAGCCCTCCCCTCACCAGAAACATTGATTTGGGTTTCCTTTCTTTTATGTAGCCACCTAATGCCAGGACACGTGTTGCTTCCACCTCTATCCAAGGTGTTGGCAAGGAAGCCAACAGGTTAAAAAAAATTTGAGGGGGTTGTGGGATTGCCAGACAAAACCACTGTTATTCTAGAACTCTAGTTTCATTAGGAAGTCAGGCTAAAAATAAGGCTAGCATAGTATTTTACAGGATTGTCTGTCTTCTGAAGTCATGCCTGTACAGGGCAGTATGGTGCCTTGCTCTGTCCTGAGCAAGTTCAAACTGAAACTTCCTGTCAGTGACACAGTGTGTAAGGAGATAAGTTTCAAAATTGGCAGCATCTCTTCTGTTTAGGGCAGCTGTGCTGTTTCTGGTTTGGAAGCTAGCTCATCCAGCGTTAGACTGAGGATCTCTGCAGTACATTGCATTGTCCAATGCGGACATACCCAAATAACTCATCAGAATAGCAGAATTCCCTTGAAAGCTGCTCACCAAGCGTGGATTAGAGGCCAAATTCGAGGTAATTTGAGCAAGGAACTTCTGAGACGCAATCCCTTCTTAAAAAAGCCATATGCCATCCAAATGTTAGTGCTGTTACAGTACTTCATTTACTGGTTGCACACATCTGAATATTGCACTGTGGCTGTGATCCTCTCCAAGCTGTTAGCAGGTCATTGACTTGGAGTATGGTGTTTGGTATAGTATGGTGGTTGACACTAAAGGACCATTAGGGAAGTAATACCAGAAAAAGTAATAGGGGTACAGATTGAATCTCTCTGGGTTAATGTGACAAGGTAAAGCAAATTAGGGTTACATGTAGAGCAGAACACGGTTTATGGGCAGCTGGGGTGGCTGCTGGCGGCTCTGAGGATATGAACTGCAGCATTGCTAACTTTCCACCTGCAATTTGCAAGGGCTTCTTGTCACACTTTGGCAGCAGAGCTGTGATTCTCAGAGCCCATGTTTCAACGGGCTCTGAAACCCACACACATACCCCATCTGTTCTGAAAGTTGCTATTCCATAGCAGGGCCAGAGGATAAATTTAGGCTGGGGTCACTTGACACAGCACATTTTGCAGACAGAGCTAGCCTATGCACTCATGCAGATGTTTACCATACCCAGATTGCTCTAAAACCTCCAACTTGCCCAACACCAATAAGCCCAAGTACTGATTTGCTGCAGCAGGCATGTCTGGTGGAAATGAGGAGCCCTTCTCTCAAAGGGTCCTTGAGGTGTGAACCACAGAAAGAGAGCTACTTATAACATTTGCTAGACTCTCACAACTTTTGCAGTGCATAGCAGGAAAAAAAACAGCCACCAAGCCCTCCACAAACAGCCTTTTGACCTTGCATCAGTCTTCAAGTATGGCTTGTTATCAGTCCAAATGCTTCACTACCTCTGTTTGACGTGACTTGACATGTAGCATTTCTGCAGAGACCCCTCACTGAGGGACAACAATGACCATGCCTGGGGCCCATCCTGCACTTGCAGTGGCTGCAGGCATGGCACAGTGCTGGCAGAGCTGTGCACTGCATGTCCCTGTGCAAACTTACTGCAGGGGCTGCCCTGGGTTTGTATCCCTCCCTCCCCAAAGCAAGCCTGGCCAGATCAGCTCACAGAGAGCTTGTTGCTGTCTGGATGTACTGATCCTTCCCCATGTCAAAGTTTGCTACTGGCATAAGTAGCACCAAAGATAGATGTGAGTGATGGAAGGTTGCACATACATGCAGGTTTTGGATATGTGCCCCACATGCCAATAGTGCCATTTCCCCAGCCCTCACCCTGCCACAGTTCCTGTAAGTAGAACTGGGATGTAATGGCTGATTTGATGAGAGCCATCAGACTGCCTAGGAAAAACAGCACTGCTGCCAGATCTTTGAAGTATCTGAATAATTCATTGCTGTAAGGTAACGAGGTTAGTGGTTCCTAACAACTCCAGAATATGAAGTCAGTGGTTAAAGACTTGAAGTATAATTGACTTAAACCTCCCAATACTGGGAAATCTGAAACTTGCCTTCTGCAATACCACTTTCACAACAACCTTAACTCTTCACCTATATGAAACACTCCTCTAGCCTCCATGACAGCATGCCAGGCTGTTCCTTTCCAAAGGCTGTGGACAACATGGGAATGAGCAGGAGTTCTGTGTGGGGGACATGGAGGCGCTGCCTTGCTTAGGGAAAAGACTGAGTTTAAGTCTGATTCAATGAAACAGGAGCAAGCTCAGTCCTGTGTGTACTTGCCCCCTTCTCCCACTCTGATAGAGTGTGGGCTACGTAGATGCCTATGGGCAGCTCATAGAGATGTGGAGGAGTGCCTACACTTCTGAATCTCCTAACTCCTCACCAGGCAAAGAGAGGAAACTGTTCCAACTCACTTCCATTTGCTCCCAGAGCCTCTCAAATGTAGAGCAGCAGTGTTTAATGACAGCAATAAATCTTTAAGTAATTAAGCACGCAAAATATAAAAAACATGTGCAAACAAACCTCATGCAGTGATATATATGTAGAGTTTGAGAAAGCTAATGTATTGCCAGATTCCTACAAAAGCATACCCAGCACTGCACTGGAGATCAAGATAATCTGCGCTGGGAAATACTCCTTTATATCCCATGAGCTGTTGTTCTTGGCCTGAAAAATACTCATTACCATAGTTACATGGAAGTTTTCAACCAGGGCTAAAGTTCAGGCAGCCAAGTCTTAGAACTGCTGGCACATTTTGTGAAGCAGGAATGCACTTCCATCTCTGTTTATTCCAGTGTATTATATCCTATCAGTCTTCATAATCTGAAAGTTTTGCCAATTCTTTTCACTTTTCTTGTGTTTCCAGTGGAGTGTGTACCCTCCCAGGCCTTTGGCAGAGTGCATGAGAGCAGCCTGGCCTGTTGGTGGAGCGCCGTGGCAGGAGGCAGCCCTAAGGGTTCTGGCAGAGCCCACCTGGCTGGTGGTTCGCTGGAGCATCTCTTCCAGCAGTTTGCGTTTCCATCTACTACTTGTTCTTCTGCTTCTGACATGACAATTGCTGTCTCTCCTCAGCTGCTTTGTGCTCAACAAGCTTTATTAAACAAGGGGTGTCACCAGGTGAATTCATGAACCAAATCTTTCTTCCCAGCCCTAGCAACACCTACAAAACTTGCAGGTCTCTCGATATCTCCAGTAAGATGCTTCTCTGGAGAGACTGTCTTCATGTTCAAGCTGGATCCTGAGAGAGGGTGCCTTCAGACACAGAGTTTTAAAAGATGGATATTTTTTATGTTTCTCTGAAATGAAATAACTGATACATGTTTCTAGCATTTGGAGGGGCCCTCCCAAAAGGGGTATTTGATTTCCTTCTTTTCTTAGTCTTGTAAAATACTGTGTTACCTCCTGTGCAACCAGCCCTTGGGAGCCTAGTCAACCAGCTGGAATGTGATCTCTCAGCATCGGGAGAGAGATGCAGCCCCAGGGGCTGCTCACACCTCTTCCCTGCTTCACCTCCTATCACACAGCTAACAAAGTGATGGAATGTTCCTGGTTAGGGTGTTCTGTTATTTTTATTCCGCCGTAGTATCACAAAAGAACCAAGGACAGTTAGCGCTCTTTGGTCTAAGCATTAGGATTAATTATAAATATACAGGCTGACAGAAACCATTGCTATATCACCATGCAAGTGTTCCACAGCCATACAAAAAACCAGGAAGGTGGAATTAAGATACACCAAAATTAAATGGTTACATTGGACTGGATGGATTAGGTTTATGCCAAAGTCCGCCCCAACTCCTGCCAGCAAACAATGTTGCTAGATGGTAAGAGATTGAAAAATTTCTGGTTATGTTTGTAAAAGCTATCACTTCACCAGGTGCATTGATCTTCCCACAAACCTGAAAACCCCAAAGGCAGCGGCTGCCCCATCTCTGACAATGTTCAAGGCCAGGTTGGACAGGGCTTTCAGCAGCCTAGTCTAGTGGAAGATGCCCCTGCCCATGCCAGGGGGTTTGGAACTAGGTGATCTTTAAAGGTTCCTTCCAAAATAAATAATTCTATGATTCTATGAAGTTCACACCAATAGATACAGTCTTCTGCTAGTTACTGAACACCTTGGGCCTGTTTCTCCATGTTACAATGCACTGAGATATTGGGCACTGTCACGTGTCTGACTCAGGACCTTTTTATGATTTACTTTAAGGAACATAGAAAACGAGACTTAAAGGACATTTTCTACATTGAACCATAGGGGCAGCTCAAGGGAAGACCACAAGAATTCAGTGCATGAGAAAGGGTGTGTAACCCAAGCCCACCTGAGGCAGCAGTGCTGTTTTGTCACATATGATTTCCACGGACATAACCTAGGAGTGGCTCTTCCGAAGATGATGTAGTAGCAGCTTGAACAGAGAGGCATTTTGGGCTCTGGTTGTAGATTAAAATGTTGGGTTTTGCATCATCTGGTTACACAAGCCATTTGTTGTCATGAAATATTTCACCAGTTTACAATCTAAACACAAGTTTCCAGTCCTGAGCCAGAGGTACAGCGACATTGACTTTGGCTGAATGGTGTTAGCGAGCCTAAATTTAACCATATGGATGTAAAAACTTATGAAATTGAAGTCTGATATGTCACAGGCATGCAGGGTGGGATGAAAATGTGAGACTAGTTTTAGGGAGAACAATCATTGCTGCCTTCACCTTTCATGCCTTAGACTTTAGGGTAGATCATGCACTTCTGTGGCAGAAGTTTGCAGGGTCAGACAGGCCTGGGCACCACAAAGGGCTTTGAATGAAGGGGAAAATGATGCAGGATATAGTTAGGTCCAGGAAAAGCAGAAAGGCTGTCTGTGAAGAACAGAAAGAGCTGCACTTCTGTTATTCTAGCTCTTCTCATGGGTGCTTCTGGTGTTCTTACCACAGCCTCTCTTCTGAAGGAGGAATCCAGCTCAGAAGTACCAGCATGCCCTCCTGTGATAAAAGCAGTTCTGCTGAGGGCCCTCTTTGCTGGAGGGGCATGCTTTCCCCAAGTGTGGGCTTGCCAGAGATACGCTATGGAAAGGCACTCTTCATTGAGGAGAGCACTGAGGCATCACTTCACCCAGTAACATCCTCTGCTAATTAAAGCTTCTAGAAGAGCAGAGTAACACAAGAAAGAGATTGTGGTGAAGATTTCAGAAGCTGTAAAAAATGCATTAGAGGAGAGGCCTTTGCAGGCTGCGTGTCATGTTCGAGCCACCCTGCATGCCCAGGTCCCACTTGCGCTGTCTGCTGCAAGAGGCAATTATGTGACCAGTTCCCTGCCCACATGTCTAGGAGGAGCATGCATAACTAAACACACGCATACATACATATGAATGTGTATAAATTTGGTCTATACTTAGAGTTCTATGGTAGCAATGATTGCTACATTCAACATAAAAACATTAAAGTAAAAAGTGTTGGAGTTGGCATCCTTGCTGTTTAAGAAGCACTGCAATTTGGCCAGACATCACCGGCTGAACTTTAACCTTGGATATAAACTACCATACAATGACAGTAATGAGTATTTTATAGGCCAGTAGCTCAGAGGATGAAAGCTGATTCCCTCCCCAGAGAAACGATCCCAGGCTATAGTGCTGAGCATGCTAACAAGGATGCTGCTGAATTGTATTCTGCCCTGTTTTTGCAGTTTTTCTATGTATGTTTTCTATGTATATTTTTTTATTCACAGGCTAAGGGAAGTTATAAAACACCTTTCCAACTAGAATTGTCAAATGTTTTGACATTTTTCTCTGACCTCAGCCTTCACCAAACCTGGGGCATCTCAGGGCAGCAGTGAGCTAGCAGGTCTGCTCTCTCATAAAGATGGCTCCAGGCATCAGTTAGGCATGGCCCTCACATCACTCTCAGGATGTGTTCCTCTGGCAGAGACTCTGGTTTTCTTCCTGGTCCCGAGGGCTCCTGGTTTTTGAGAAGGGAGGCAGGTAACATGTCCATCTGTACCTTGGGGCCATCAGGTCTGAAACTTTTGACCAAGAAGCACTGGGCACTTAGAAATCTATCTTACACCCTGTGATGGGCTGACCCTAGCTGGATACCAGATACCCACCAAAGCTGTTCTATCAGTCCTCCTCCTTAGCTAGATGGGGGAGAGAAAGTGCGATAAAAGGGTTGTGGATTGAGAGAGGTACAGGGAGGGATCATTTCACAATTGCCATCAAGGGCAAAACAGATGACTTGAGTTTTATCTATTACCAATCAAAAGCAGAGTAGGATAATGACAGAAAACCAAACCTTAAAAAACTCCTCCCACCACTCCTCTCTTCTTCCTGAGCTCAAGTTTATTCCTGAATTTCTCTACCTCCTCCCTGCAGCAGCTCAGGCGGATGGGAAATGGGGGCCCTGTTCAGGTCATCACATATTGTCTCTGCTGCTCCTTCCTCCTCACAGGAGGGCTCCTCACACTTTTCTCCTACTCCAGCGTGGGGTCCCTCCCCCAGGAGACAATCCTCTGTGAACTGCTCCAGTATGGGTCCCTTCCATGTGGTGCAGTTCTTCAGAAACACACTGCTCCAGTGTGGGTCTCTTCCCATGGGTGCAGTCCTTCAGGAGCAGACTGCTCCAGTGTGGGTCCCCCATGGGCTCACAAGTTCTGCAGCAAACCTGCTCCAGGGTGGGCTCCTCTCTCCATGAGACTACCATGGTGTCACAGCCTCCTTTGGGCATCCTCCTGCTCTGATGTGGGGTCTTCCATAGGCTGCAAGTGGAGATCTGCTCCTCCATGGTCCTCCATGTGCTACAGGGGCACAGCTTCCTCACCATGGTCTGCACCACAGCCTGCAGGGGAATCTCTGCTTCCATGCCTGGAGCATGTCCTCCCCTCCTTCTGCACTGGTCTTGCTGTCTGCAGAGTTGTTCTCACACATTCTCTCTCCTTTCTCCCATCTTTTACTCTTTCTTAAACATGCTACCCCAGAAATGCTACCACCATCAATGATGTGCTCTGCCTTGGCCAGCAGTGGGCCCATCCTGAAGCTGACTGGCGTTGCCTCTGGCTGACATAGGGGAAGCTTCTAGCAGCTTTTTACAGAAGCCACCTCTGTAGCCCTACTGCTACCAAAACCTTGCTGCTCAAAACCAATGCACACGTTGGCACAACACCTTTCATGTCTTTTATTGCAAACCAAACACCAGTGAAACCTTTTTTTTTTTATTATTATTTTTCTGTTTGACCTGGCCTGCTATGTCTTTCTTCTTTGCTATAAATTCTGACTTAAGGACTCTGCTTTGCAACAGTGAAATTATTCCTCAGGCTTGACTCCAACACACACAAATCCTTTTCTCACAAGGTAGTTTCTCACAAGAAGGTTACACCCAGCTATGTTTGCTGCAGGATCTGTGGTGCAGAAGGGTGCTTGCCCCCTTGCTGCTTATGGTTATATTAAGAGGCCAGAGTACTGTCAATAAAACAAAAGGGTTACAGAGTGAGTATCTAAAGCAAGGGCTTTGGTAGGGATGCAACTTTCTAGCTGACACTGGCTTTCCTCTTTCTTCAGTCAAATGTTAGGAGTTGCTCTGATTGCAAGTAACAGAGAAAAAGCTGTTGGTCCAGAAGGCAATTGCTGGTATTTAAGTGACGACTTTTTCAGCTAAATTAAAGGCATGGGAAAGAGAGAATGCTCCCATCCTGTGGTTTTTTTTTTTTTTTTTGCTTTAAATCAAACTTACTTCCCTCCAGTTTGATCTGGGAAAGGTTGTACTGTAATGGAAAAATAATTGAGAAGTTCTGAACTGTATCATATTAACCTTGAATGGGCTGTGATTTTTTCTAGAAAGAGATGGAGAAAGTGGCATCTACACTGCTCAGCAGGGCTTAGAGAGACTAAGGCCGCAGCCCTGGGTGGAATCCATAACTTGGGAAGCAGTGCAGTGCCCCATGGCTGGAAGCTGCTATCAACAGAGAATGGGAGTAGCAATAACTTTGCTGGAGTTAAGCTGTAAATATAACTTGGAAAAGTAAGAATGTCATAGAGAACTGGAGAAGATCCTGGGGGGGAGGGAAGGGGATGAAGTCTGATCAGAAGGCCCTTCAAATGGAATACAGAAGAAAAATAAAGTTATCTGACAATCTGTGCAAATAGGAATAGAAAGATACAGTGCTTGAACTTGAACACAGGCTGGGGAGAAGTATGTGTATGCAATGAATATGCTATGTCCAATCCAGCTTTTCTAGCAATATGCACTTGAGCAAAAGTACTTGCTGGAAGAGAGGAAAAAGCAGGCTGTCTGCAGTTGCAGGTGAAGACAGAACAATTCGGGGCAATGCTCGAATCAAAATAACCTCTCAGAAATGTGCCACTTCAGTAACCGGAAGGACATGAGAAAAATGGCTTTGTTCTCCTGCTTGAGAGAGAAAGCAGTGAATCTGTGGTGAGGCTTCTAAGCTAGAAATATCTTCTTGATAGAAATCTTATCTGCTCAAGCTTCTCCTGCACTTGCAGCGGTTTTGGCACAGCTAAGAGATCTCTTGACATAGTGAGTTCATGGCGAGATTACACATTAGCAAGCGGAGTCAGGTTCAGACACGTTAATTGCACTGTGGCACTCAGGGTGATAGGGGAGCCCGGGGGAGCCTGGCCTCTGTGCATGCAGAGCTCCTGGTGACATGGAAATGGATTAGGCACTGACTTGAAAATGAGATGTCTGCATTTGTGTTTGATTACAGCTTTGTAACTGCAAGGGATGTTGCAGAGAAGGTGGATCATTACCTTTAGAAGCAGGTTTCATAAAAAGATTCTATTAACACCAGCCCTTGTAGTAAGGCCAGTAGAATTCACATGGAATTTCCTGCCAAAAATTAAATCCTGGCAGAGTTAAGTACTGTATTTGCCTTCAAATACTTTGTATTTTTTTATATTCTCATCTCAGTATATTGTGTAGGATGACATTTACATGAAATGAAACTGGGGATCCTTGTATTTATGCTTTTTTCTGATTGGTTAACTTCCTTCTTGCTGTTACAGTTGCTAATTGGAAGGTTTCGTTGCATTGTGAATCATAACAAGCTGCTAGAAAATTTGCTTGCTTTTGGATCTTATCCTGGATTCTGGGAACACTCAGCGCAACTGTGCAACAAGAAAGGTGTTTAGAGGTCAGGGAACAACATCGTCTTCATGAGTTGCCTGCAGCACCCTCTGTGTGAGTGTGATTTGGAGAAAGCTGTGGCTTTTGTCTGCACAGTAACCTCAGTAGATGGGAGCAATCCAGAACCAAGTGTTTTAACCAGAGGAATATTCTGGGTGAGATTCAATGTACTTGTCATTGATAAGAGGTCTCTCACTGCCTGTTTTCCTGTTCAGTAACTGTCAGACCCTTCTTTTCTAGACCTGGCAACCTATCCTCAAAATAGTAGCGCTGTCATGAGTTAAAATAACAGTGGCGAATCTTAAGAAATTATTCTACTTGGAAAAAAATGATGACAAGCACCCCTTTTTTGCACAGCAACAAATAGTTCCAACTGTTATTTCTTTTTAGAAGCCTCTCTGGCATGGCGTCCTTCCATTTTATCAGTCATTGGTTACTTGAGTGTAATGTCACTTATAGAACGTTAATAACACAGGAGCAGAGAAGCAATCCTGTGAGAACTGATCTTGAGCCAGGATATTTCTGGAATTGAATCCCCTTTAGCTTTCAACAGAAAAGACTAGCTACAAGCTTACTTCTGGAAAACCAGAGTATGAAAACGGAAGTCTCCCTGTTCTTTAGCTCTTTTGCTTCCCTTCCCCATTCCCACTCTGTATCATGTAGGTGCTACCCTTTACAAGCACTGAGAAAGAAACATGTTTTCTGGAACATTTCTTCTCGATAAGCATTACAGGTATATGATTACATACAGTTGCAGTTTTAATATCCAGGTATCTGTTGAACATGTTTACCTTCCTTTCAGTGAGATGAAATTTAATAGTAAAGATCACCATGTAGATCAGCATGTTTGAACAGAAAACATGGGAGAAATCAAGGAAAGAAGCTGGGGGCTTCTGCTGATATTTCTAGTACTTGTCACAGAATAGTTTAACTGATAGTTTAAGTGATTGTGTAAGACAAACTGCTTCTGTTAGTACAATATGGACCCTGGCCTCTCCTGAAAAGAAGACGCATAAGGTGGGAAGTAAAATGATATGGATTGTGTGTAAAAAGAAATTTGATAACTTGCGCAGAGTAATAAATGTGCCTAGTAATAAATGCCCCTAGACTTGTGATGAACTGCTTTAACATTTAACTTACCTTCACTCTTGTCTTACTGTTTTAAAGGTCTGAACAAAGTAGACATGCTCACACAGCATTGAAAAGAAATATGGTGCAAAATCTTAATCATTTGACAGTATGAAGGAGTTCATAATGCCAATGTGTAATGTCTGTATTTGATCTTAAGAAATCTGACCTTTCCACTGCTCAGTTCCTAGGAGCAGATCCTGAATCCTGTTAAAGTTAGCGGCAAAACTGACTGACCTCAACATTTATGCATGATGGAAATAATTGAATCAGAGCAAAGCAGACTGATTTTTCCATGCAAGTATATTTTATGCAATGATTGTTTATTCATTGATTATACGATTAATGACATTTAAATATTTTCAGTTTAGGTGTCTTTGTCAACATAACTATTCAGTGGAAAACCTGTAAGGTTTTCCTGGAACGTAATTCTAGCCTTCAAGGTGGTGGGCTTTTTTTTGAAAACCAACCTTACATCTATCTGTGCAAGTCCAATGTACAGATGTTAATTGTGAGCTAATTGCAATGGATACACAGACACTACTTTGGCCTTCTTTACTGTTTCCAAATTGCTTGTAAACACATTGTGAAGCCTTTGAATTTCACTCCTATTCTAAACCAGACATGAAATCCAACTAGAAATTGATTTGGAGCTGCAAATTATTTATAAATACTTGCAGATCACATGGGTGAGCATATCACAGGATGTTCTTTCACCTTAGTGAAGGATTTGGAGTTGTCCAACCTGATACTCAACTTACTTTATCTGATGTGCCACATGACACTTGTACCTTCATCTGAACAGTGTGAACTTTTGACTAACAGAACCTTAACCCAGTGGTTAAGAGTGGATGGTGATGAATTCAAAAGGTTGCAAGCAAGTCAACAGTTCACCAAGGTTGTTTTAGAGATCTCTTAGATAAACCTTACAGAAAAACCTTCCTAAAAAATAGCAAAGAAATGTTTAGAAAGGAAAACCAAGTTGCTGCTCCCCCTGTTTATTGTGCTGAAATAGATATTCTTACATGCAGGAAGTGTCAATAATATGAAGAGTGTTAAAGCTGTCTGGGAATAAGAAGGAGAAGATGATAGCCACAGAAAATGGAGATTGTACCTTAGGTAATACTCTTATTTATAAATAAAATTAAAGAGGTCTAGAGTAGCTGTCCAGACATTTTGAAGCTGTGGAAGGAAATTACTTCCCTGCTATTTCTTTCCACTTCTATCAGCACTGAAATGCTGGTTTTGTGGATGTATCCTGGGCCTCACAGCAGTGATGATCCAATCTTGTCCGTTCCCATAATCGAAACTTTCTGGGGGTCTCTCTTGTTACTCTGAGTGTACTTGTCATTGTTTACATCCATTTCATGCAGCTGTAAATGAGCCTTTCCTTTGGTTAGGGTTTTTGGATATGGTGAAACGACAAACAGCACTCAGGTCTTTCAAACACAGGAAGCCAGGGCAGACGGAGGAGTGTTTAATAGGGTCTAACAGGAAACAGCCTTCTTGGAAATAGAGGTTTATTTACAAACACATCAAACAAGAGAGACCCTCAGCCCCTGGGGCTAAGGAAGGATGCCTTTTTTTCATAAACGTCCACTTGAACATCTCATGTCAGACTGCAGACTGGACTGGGGGTAAGCAGAGCTGGCCGCTGGGTCCTCTTTAGTGTGACTGACTTGTGGAATTGACTTGGAGAATACTTGGCCTTGATTCAATTTAGGTAGTAGGCACTTCATTCAGTGGAAACTTCAGAAGAGACATATATGTTGATGAGATCATAAAAAAAAAAACCAACAAAATCAAAAAGAAGAGGCTTAGTCCAGACCTGGGGTTCAATAGCTTTGGATTCTGGAGTCACAGTTATTTATTATACGAGCTTTGCTGGACAAAAACAGCAAAGCTGTTCTTGCAGGGTTGGCACTTTGCCGACACAAGGAGCATCCAGAGAAGCAGAGGAGCACAGATGTTGTAGGAACAGAATGACCACTCATCTGATGACCAGTCATCAGAAGCTGCAAGATGACTGGAGGATAAGGATGCCAGGCCTAATGAACCACATCCAGGCTACACAGCTAGCACACAGCTGATGAAAGTCTGAGTATTTTGCCCTCTTCTGCCTCCCAGGGGAACAATGGAAGTACACCTGGGTATTTTTTCTGCTCTCTCCCTGACCAGAGGGACTTTAGATTTCAGGCCATCAAAAGGCTGCATGGGGAAGGCTCATTGTGGTCAGCGTCTTCTGAGGGAAGGCTTGTCTCCTCTGCCTCACTGTGCAGTAAGTCCTGAGGGTATGAATACTTTCTATGCCTAGTTAAACATATCCACTTTTTTGTTTTGCCTTTTAATGGTGTTTTCCTGCCATTGTTTCCCCAGGTATTGACAGCAGTCAGGCCCAGATGAGGGAGGTGACTAAAGAGAACCACTGAGCTGGGTAGAGTTCTGGCTGCTGCACACTGTTGTGTATCAGTATGCTGATATACATACTTGTCATGGGTTCAGCAGTAGCAGTTATTTTTCTCCCTCTTGGTAGCTGGTGCAGTGCCGTGTTCTTAATTCGTGCCCGGGAGCAGCGCTGATAACACCAGTGTTTTCAGTTACTGCTTGACAATGTTTTGGTCTGGCCAAGAACTTTCTGAGTCTCATGCTATGCCAGGGAGGAGGGGGAGCCGGGAGGAATCAGAGACAGGACACCTGACCCAAACTGACCAAAGAGCTATTCCATGCCACAGCACGTCACACCCAGGATGTAAAATACTGGGGGCAGGAACCCGGAAGTTGCTCTCTCTCTCTCGGCTCGGTCAAGCGGTGAGTGGTTTTATCCTTTTCCCTTGTATTTGCCTTGTCATTATTATTATTACTGGTGGTAGCAGCAGTGATTTGTATTGTATCTCAGTTACTGGACTGTTCTTATCTCAACCCGTGGGAGTTACATTCTTCCTGTTCTTCTCCCCATTTCCCCCCCATCGGAGTGGGGGGGGGGGGAAGAGGAAGGGAGGGAGAAGTGAAATTTACGGCTTAAACCACAACAATACTCATATCAGTATGTATATGCTAATATCAGCCCCTAGCTTCACTGGAAGCACTGGTAGGAGCTCCCTAACACACTCAAAAATCCCTTTCCAGTGTTTTTGCCTGTGCTTTGACTCTAAGGGGCAATTGCCAAACCTGAGTGTTCCTCAATCAGCTGTGGGAGCCATAGCTGTTGCTGTAGGAGGTAACGGCTCCCAGCTCAATGCCTGTCCTCACAAACCTCAACCTCTTCCCAGGCGTTCACTGCATGGGTAATTTTGCCTGGATGAAGGCTGAGTAATGACTGCTCGGTTCAGACCTGCATGCAATACTCATCAGGCTGTGACAGCCCAGGTTTGCAAGTGTTTTGACCATCTTCCAAGAACCTTTCAGTGTAACATAATTGGGAAATGAATTTCACAGAGGTGTAATGGATGCAAATAAGCAAATCCCTGCCTACTGCTACGGTCTATATTCATTAGAGAGACAGATTGCTCAGTGTCCACACAGTCTTATGAAAAAGAAAAAATGCAAGCAGGCAGGAAAGAAATCAAAGCAAGTAAAATTACACAGTATTTTTCTCATTTAGAGAACAAATAGTTGTGTTCATCAGGGGTTTGCTGTTTTCATTTTTCACTAATTACTGTTTTTAAATGCAGAAAATACTTGGAATTTTGGTGTGTAGAAAATGGGAACTTTTCAAAGCTGAACACCAAGCAAATAGGGACTGGGCTGAAGTGTCATTCCCAGTCCCACTGCATGCTGCCTGCAGGACCAATTGCCTACTTCCCGAGGGTCACGCCTGAGGAGGAGCCCTTGCTCAGGGATGCTCAGCACCCAGCCAGACAAGGTGTGATGCATCCTTGGTCAGCTTTTGTGCTCACTGCATTTTGGCCTTCTGTTGTGAACGAGGTCAGGTACCACATAAACTGCCAAGACTGTCTCACAGGATCGGTTTTCATCAAAACCCTGTCATTTCTGTGAGTGATTTTTATTTTGTAGGTGAAAAATGTGAAAGCTTTTCCACCAGATGGGAGGATCACAGGAGGACAGGGTGAGGATTTGTGCTGAGACTCAGAATGACTGGCACATGAATGTTGCACTTTCAAATTAAAAAGCTTTCAAAGGATTCAGTGAAAAAAAACCCCAAACCCACAAGTATAGATTTGCACAATCTGGTCAACAGGAGTGACCTGATCTGGAGATTTCAGCCATTAGCTGCCATGGGATTAATAAGTGATTGAACTACCATCATCCTCCCAAGGCGAGTGAAGTACAGTTGTCAGAAGCTAGCATCCTGAGAGCATAGATCTCTTCAGCAGAGATATGGTAATTGAATAAAATAGAATATAAAACAAAATAAAATAAAACAAAAAAAAAACTAAAATTGGGGAAAACAGGGTAAACCCACAACTTTTGGTTACTTCATATTCTGAACTTAAAGCAACTACATGATTATGATTTTCATAAGAACATTTTTCCCAGACAATTTTAAAAGACAGTGCCATAAAGAGCTCTAATGAGAATTTAGGAAAAGGCACTTTTTTTAGTTGCTATATAATCTACATAAACAAATCATAGCCAAAACATAGCTGCGTCCTTTCAACATTTGTTTTTTTCTGATAAGAATGTGGAATTGTCAACATTTTTAGCTTCTAAAAAAAACTGTTTCTAGTCACAGCCCTGCTCAGACATCACTCTTCAGCATTCAGAAAATGCTGCTTAAAGGTTACCCAAAGACTAAACCAAATCTGAAGCAGTTTACTCATCCCATCCTAACTCAAGATACTTTCCAAAATTTCAAACATGTTATTTAAAATATCCCCTTTTAAGGGAGACAATTATATTGACAAATTAGTTATGAAATAGATGTACCAGCTGAGGTAAAATTTATTTTGGTCCTTTCAGGTAAGTGAACTCACCTGAACTTTCATGATCAAAACAGAGGCCACAATACCCTCAAATAAATATTATTTACATCTGAAGAGCAATATTCAGGAATGTCAGCAGTTCTAACTGATAATTAGGAGGCACTGCCAAACCTGAGTAACAAATCAGTTATTAGTAGAGGAGTCAGACGGTGCTAATCTCTTCACCAACTAGTCAGCACTTTCAAACAGCCTGTGGAGATGGCAGATGCTGTTTACTTAGCACAGACGTCTCATCTACTCTTTTAGTGATGCTGGGAACAGTCAGTGGTCAAGAAGCCATGCTGGTCCCTCTCATTAAAGAAGTGTTCAAGCATCCCCCTCTTTACAGCGTGTTTTTTAATGTCTGTTTATGTTGTCTTTGTGAAGTTCAATCCTTTTGGACTTTGAACAGATTCCTTCATTTTTATTCACTTGGAAGATTAATTAAAAAAAAAAAGAATCACAAAATACCTGTCCCCTTGGCTTCTTGGGTGGAGGAAATGTTGCAATAATGTGGTTGGGATAGTGCAGTCTTGCTAGGTCTGTACAAAGAGCAAGCCCACATTCAGAACACTCTCAGCAGAGCCAACCCTGCCTTTAGATGTCACTGCCAATACAGGGACAAAGGCATGGGGAGGCTGCTCTTGTGGAGTGATAACCTGGGCAACACCTAGCCAGCTATTTGCAAATCCAGCCATTGTTTGCATCTGGATATTAATTCAGATTACTAATCCTGGGACTTCTCAGCAGAGGGATTCCAGGAGGTCTGGGAGGCAGGAGGGTGAGAGCAAGGCTGAATGACCATGTGCAGCAGCAGAGCTATTGTGTGGGGCTCCTTCCTCAGAGGCAGGTGTACATTTGCCTTGCGCCAGGCGATGAAACACCAGAACAGCCTGAGCGCCAGTAGTCCAGCATCATCTGCCATGTCGGCTCTCTTGTCTTTTATCACCATATTGGTCTCTACATAACCAAGAATGACTTGATTTGTTCTTGATGTTTTGGCCGATGCTGCTTGTACCAGCAAGGCAGGGTTATTTTCTGCCCATGGGGCTTCTCCTGTAATCAGCATTGCACCAGCCAGAGGGAGCAAGTATACACACACACACACATCCTGCCCTGCCCTGCCCTGAACAAGAGCCACGCACAGGACCACCAGGAGTGAGGAGGCACTCCTGCATGTGGGGAGCTGAAGAAAAGCATCCTGTTTGGGGAAATAACAAGAACAGGAATTTCAACAAAAGTGTTGATTTATGTAAACATAAGTTGACAAGGAAGCAGCCAAGAAAATTCTTACCCCATCTTCTTGCACTCCCCAGAGAGTCTGGGGCAAAGATGTGCAGAGATGACATGCTAACTCTCTCGCTAGAGAACCTCCCAAATAATTTCCTTGCATGTAGCTGTGCTGCAGCAGCTGGCTACAGGCTGGGGCCTAGCTTGTTTACTGCCCCTCATTGCGTAGCAGCAAAATAATGATTCCTGATTCTTGAGTATCCCTGGCATGAAATTTGTTGCTGGGTGTTTATGCTTTCACACTACTGAGACCACTATCCACTTGATCAGACACAGGGCCAGAGCAACATAAGGATCACCAAGAGGGACAATAGCGTCACCAAAGTTGTCTCAAGAAAGCCTGACAATTTTCTGACCACTCTCAGCAAGACTGCAGCTGCTTCAATTACATTCAGCAGTTGTGAATCCATTTTTTCTCTATCCATAGTAGCGTTAAAGCAATTCCAGTGAATCTCCTCAATTTTGAAACTATTTTTTTCATGCTTCAATTCCCTTTCTTTTGCTTGGAAAGTATGACATAGTGGCAGAGTCATCACTAAAATATCATTAAGAAGCAACTAGCTGGCTGAGATCTCAGCAAACCCCTTTTCTGTTCAGCAAGGCACCTATTCATCTGGTGCAAGACACTGCAGAGTCCCTCTAAGACTGCTCTGGGGTGACACAGCTTACAAGTAGTCAGCCCTAAAGGCTGTGAGTGGAGAAGGTCACCACGTGCAGTCTGTTTGGCTTGGAGCTGACCAATCTTGCAAAAGGCAATAAATGCATGTATGTGGGTCCCCCGAGAAGCTCTGCTCAGCAACACTCTGTTCCAGGGCTCTTTCAGTTGAATTGAGCAGCTCTGGATTACAGATAACAGTGAAGTGTTGGGAGCTAAGGCCTTCAGCAGAGCCAAATGCATGTGCATTTAATTTAAAGTAGTAAATGCTGCAAACTTACTCATAAGAATACACAATATTCCGTAACACATAATCTTCCAAATGTTCCCTGTGCATTTATTATTCTCATTCTAACAGATAGGTCCCTTAATATTTTAAACTTGGGAAGAAATTTATTGGAATGCATATTTAAGATCTGTATCAGCTGGGCTTTTTAAAAAATTGAAATCATACAAGTTCATGTGCATAAAATGTATTATTAATTTTCCCATCTAGAACCAGAAAAAAACAGACTCCAGGCATAGGGTAGTTAATGGATTCATAAGGTAGCTAAGGCAAAGCTGCTTATGATGCCTGTGTGGACAGTAATGTATATGTGTTGTGTTCAAAAAAGCTCTTTGTCCAAAAAAGGGTTTATCTCTGTGATTGTATGCTAGGCAGGCATAAATTGTTGCCGTGACATTTTGCCCCATGGTATTACTGAATTATGTTGGAGCAGAGGTGGATTTAGGGATTTGGTAAATGGCAACCCCCTCTGACCTTAATTACTCTAATGCTTCTGTTAATCCCGTCAGAGCTATGCAAATGAAGTGCACTTCCTGCATTTTGAATTAAGATTGCTTGGTCAGTTTTAAGCTGCAACCAGGGCATAGAATGTTAAAATTGTAACAGAAAGACATTCAGGCCACCTGTTGGGCAGCAGTGAACTGACCTGGCATGGTGCTGGGGAACCTCGTATGGCTGGCGCAGGGAATGCAGAATGTGGCTCCTTCGTCTCTCTGGCCCATTGTGCTCACGGGTTGGATTCCCTCAGAGATGCAGGAGTGGAAACTCAACCTTTGAGTACTTTGATCTACTCCCACGCAAATATTCGGGGCTAAACTACAAGCCAATAATGCGAAGGGCATATACACACACATATATGTGTGTATGTGGAGGGTGTGCCATATGCATATGGTCTTCAAGGCAAAGGCCGTGAAGAGTTAAGGGTATTTGTTGCTACCAAGGAGACAGAGCACAAACATTAATTTGCTGGTTTTTTTGTATGTCTAGGACCTAAATGTGTCGACCTATATGTATCATTATTTTAGCACCCTTCCTGTCCAATATATATTGACTCAAAAATATGTATACATGTATCTTGATCTACTGTGCTGTGGTAAATGTT
Organism: Myiopsitta monachus; assembly: GCA_017639245.1. Lineage (NCBI taxonomy): Eukaryota > Metazoa > Chordata > Aves > Psittaciformes > Psittacidae > Myiopsitta > Myiopsitta monachus. The sequence continues at coordinate 23,450,215 of CM029941.1, forward strand.
TCAGTGGACTTTCAGGAATTCATTACGCCCCTCGCCTTCTCTTGAGCACAACCACAGCAGGCAGTAGTCATGGCTCAGCCATTCAGGGTGCTAACACTGACTCAGCTGTCCATGTAAGCATGTGCTTAACTCCCAGGGGATACCTAACCTGGCTGACCTCAGGATCAATGCTACCAACGTGCAGATCCTTCCTGGTGCCAGCACCAGGAAGGAAGGCCTTCTGCTGTCCCTGTGCCCTGATGTTTCTCCTGTGCCAAATAAGAATCATGGACCTGCCTGCTGCATGCCAGGGATCCTCAGGCACCAGGCTGTTATGCCCCTTTCTTTTACCAGGCCTGCATCTGTGTTCCAGTGGCGAAAGCTGATGTGTACCCCAGGATGGCTGTCAGGCAGCCATGCATACCTTTATCCCTGCTTTGGGGGCTGGAGGTAAGACATGCTGCACTCCTGCTTCAGTTTCTATGCCCTTGGAAAAATAAACATGGAAGCCGGTGAACAGCAGCATTACTTTTAGTGTCCTGGGAACAATTACTTCATCTCAGGGTAATGTCTGCAGATCAGTAAATATCTCACCTGTAGGCCAGCTGCTTCTGTTTTACAAGCCCTGTTTTTGCTCCTGACACACATGACAAAAAGATCAATTATACAGAGTTTAACAAAAGGGACATAACCTGCAATTTATTCCAGTTTTAGCTGCTCTTCATGCCTCTGGCTTTACTGAATGCATTTGCTATTCAAAACTGCTTCCAGAAGAAATCAGACCCTACCAAAAAATTATCGACCTGGTGATCGTGAACTGTTTGTTCCAAAAATTTGACATTTGAAGTACATTAGTAACACTTAACTAGACACAAAGTAGTGTATAGAAATGTTCCTGCTGTCTTGCTGCGTATGTATAATTCCTAAATAAGAGTTTGGCTGCAAGCAGGTACGATTATGAGCTTATAATTAACTTTAGTAAATGTTCTGTCAGGATTAATTCAAATTCACTTTTCTTTGATAATGTGCTGCCTCTGTTTGCTGGGATTTTTCTAGGCAGCAAATTCAAAAAAGGCCTAAATGCAAATTACACTAATTTTGCTTTACTGTGGCTAATTTTTGCAGATCTTTTCAAGTATTACTCCAGTTCTATGATCATGTTTAGGTTTGAGAAGGACAGCAAAGAAAATCTGGGAAATTAACTTACTACTGAGCTTGACAGGTATTATGATCAAAGAAACCTAGTACATCAAATAATAAAAAAATTTAAAAAATAGATACAATCCAATACAATTAAAGAAAATATAACCAAACTACTAATTTTGACTACTTTGGGGCAAATGATAACAAATAGCTGAACAGCAGCATATACAGAGCTTTGCTGCACCTCACAGCAGGTGTATAAGAGCTAGATAAGGGCTCCATTCTTCTGAAAAAGATTTTTTTTTTTTTAAATAGATGACATTTGAGATTAATTCAGTAAAAGCTTGGGAAGAAGTGACAGATGTGGGATTTGAGCTATGAAACTTTGATCATATTGATCAAGGATGGCCAACAGCTCTGAAAGAAAGGATTAGTAGTCTGTGGCATGTGGCTGCTGAGCTATAAAACTGAATTTGAAAACATATTAGAAAGCCTAGATTACTTCCCAAAGTTATACCTCGCCTTCAAGAAATGTTTGCATCACTGAGACATCATTGGAAAACCAGAATAGAGAGAGTCTGCAGCTACAGGAAAGATAAAGGGCAGCTTAAGGCTACCATGCTCCTTTTCTCACTTTGGGATTCCACTTGACACAAGTAGAGGTGCAATGCTGAAAGCAGCATAAAAGCGATGTTAGTCATCAGTGATGTCTGAAGCAGATTGCTTCTGTAAAAGCATGAGCGCTTGGAAGTGTCTCTCAGAGAGTAAAGCTGGTCAGACATACACAGCTTGCTTGGATCAGGCAAAACAATGAGAGTGATAAGTCACCAGCAGACCTGGGGTCTCCCAGTCACTTGCAGTGCTAAAAATTGCCTGAATGGTGCCATCAATGTGTGATGGGATTACCGTCATCACTTGGAAGTGCCAGGCACAGCCATATGCATGACAGAAAGGTCAAGTATGCCATGCCAAACACCAGAGTTGTGTCAGCCTCAGGCTTCCTGGACTGGCAGAGGTCTGCCCATCCATGGTCCAGGTTCTCTTTGTGGTCTGTTGTGGGGAACATTTTTCTACTTGCCTACAAATACAGAGCCCTGTTTTGCCTGTCATACCGTGGTATTTCCCATCAAAATCCTTCTATCCTTACATCACTCTTCTAGGCCAGATCTGGCACCCTCCTGTGCAGAGCTGGCTGTTCTTTGGGTCAGGAGGAGGGAGAAATGCTGTGAGCACTGGCAGTCTGCTCCCACTAGTGATGCTGAGATGGAAGTCACCACTTTGCACCAGACCAGGTGGTGAGTAGAGCTGGATATGATGATCTCCATGGGGACATGGTAATTCAAGACTGCAACAAAATAAGCAGCAGCAGGAGAAAGCTTCAGGTGAGGCAAAAGTAGGTACTGAGGGGGTTCAGATCATTCAGAAAGTGCTTATACACTATGTATCTATCCAATTCAAGATACTGAGAGCTCAGGTGAAGGAGTGTGCTTCACATTGGCTTATCCATAATAAAACAGCAAAGAACAATTGCCTTGTCGCACAATCCAGACGTGCTGGTATGGGAACTGGTGCTGGAGCAGGCTGCCAATGCAGATGTTAAATGCCTTCTTATGCGACAGTTTCAATGGTAATAAAGCAAGAAATTCATGCAAACATGAACAGTGGAGCAAGAAGACATGAGAAAAGCCTGGGCCAGGTTGCATGTCTGGAGAAGCCTCCCTCAGCTGTGCTCCCTGCAAATAAAAGCACCCTGCTGCCTTCTCAGCATGCTGTGGGTACACTGCTCCTTCAAGGAAGAGGCAGCATGGGCTCTAGGGGAGAGCTTTAGCACATGCAAAGGGGCACATGGGGTGTCATGGGTATGCTAAGAAGTGGAAAACAGAACCAGCCCTGCACTTGCTGTCACTGCACCATGGCAGAGAGGTGCAAAACTAAGAAAGTACCAAGAGGTAACTGTCCACCTGTGGCCCCAGGGCAGCACAAGGGCTACGGGCCCTGATTCTGCAAAGCAACTGCCTCCTGCTGCTGGTGGTGCCTCCTGCCCGGCCTAGCCACTGGAGAGGAAGCCTGGGTGCAGCTGCCGTGTGAAGCTGTGGTTACAAACAGCCATGCCCAGCCCAGCCTCATTACCAGCCAGGGGTGCTCACATTGATTAATGGCTCTTTGTCTCAGGCCAGACCAGCCACTCCATGTGACTGTACTCACACGGGCATCTTGAAAACCGTCTGCTTTAGCAGCCTCAAGATGTTGGCAGGGATGACCTGCTCTGCCCCTGTTACAGCAGCCTACTGGCCCAGTGCCCTTTGGGAGCCTCCATGTCGAGCCCAGGCCTCCAAAAGGCACTTGCCACGCAAGGCACACTGTCTCAAACCTGCCCTCCTGCCTGCACTCCCAGGCAGCAGAGGGTGGCCAATACAGAAATATACAGCAGGTACAAAGAAGCTGCCCAAGCTGTACATTGTGCATGCAGATAATGCCTGAGGGACATTGAAAACTCAGCACAACTTCCTGTGCCCCTCCCCCAGTTTGCTTTTCACCTCAGCAGGTTAATAGCTGTGTGGGAAGGCCATAAAGCTGCTGCATTTGCTTACTTTCTCCTTCCTATTTGTTCTTGCCCTTGAGACACTTCTCAGCAAATTCTTGTCTTTTTTTATCTTCCAGTCTTCTCTGATGAGTCAACCTCAACATCTTCCCATCAGGTAATTAAAGGGTCCCTCTGCCTGTTTTTGCTAGTCATCAGAAGGCTAGACTTGAAAAATAGTTTCTTACCTAGATTGCAGCAATTTCATTGTTCTGCTTGGAAAACAGACCATTAACTTTTTAAAATTGTTTTTAATACCTTGCCTATTCAGAAGCAGTCTTGCAGGTGCCGATCTTCCATTCCTTCCTGAAGATGAATAAGGCCGTGAGTGCTATCACAAGAAATGTCAGGAAAATACAACACATTCCAACTCTTACAGTGAAACCAAGTTTTGACATATACATTGTATATACTATCTGGTAGCTGATTTTCAGAAAACCAAAGCCAAAATCCTAATACTAGATAAATATCTTCAAATCCACGTAGATGCAAAAGCAGTTTTGCCTTATCAGTAGTCACTAGGTGAACTCCTCAGCAAAAAATGCTGCCTGATTTCACGTGTTTCTGCTCATTTCCAATAAGGTCATAACTGAAGTGACAGATGACTCAGCGCTAGTGAAGGTGGCCTAAAGGTCTCTAAGTATAACAAAATGGGGAAGAACTGTGAACCCAGGTTTTTCCAGTGCTGCTGTGAGTGGTTCAGTGAGCTTATTGGTTAACTCCTCTAAGAGTCTATTCAGAGCATATTTCTAAGATATATATTTATAGTTTAAATTTGCATATAGATTTAGGTTCTTCAAGCCTTTCTCCTCACTTCTTTTTAATTCAAATTTAAAATGCTTTTCCCCCTGTTAACTCTACAGAAATTGTGTATTGCCCTGGAAAAACAACTGTTTTTTGTGTCTCTCTAGGAACCCCAGTGGCCTCAAGTGCATCTGAATATTCTCTGGAAGCCTAACTGATCTCTGAACTGAATTTTGTCTTTCTGATTCCTGCCTCTAGTCAGGTAAGAGCTCATCTAGAGTAGCTGCCTGACTCAGTCATGAGAAGACAATGCATGATGCTGACACCCTCTGCCTATTATCCAGCATTGCTGAAGCATGGCTTCTTCTCTGCCCAGCAGAGAGAAGCAGTTACTGCTTCCAAGCAAGGGCACATTCCTTTTACAGTTTGCACTTAGGCTAGAACCAAGGGTTTTGTTAGAATTAAGAGTCTTACCAATTTTTTAAATTCTTGTTGTTCCTAAGCCTGCATCTTGTCTTTCACTGGATCGGTGGTGGAGCAACACCACGGAGTCAAGAGCTGGTGCTGGATTATCAATTGGCACCCAAACTAGGTGTCCTGAAAATAGCCTGTGGCCCTTTTACAAACTGTATGTATTTTTCCTGGTCCTTGGCTCTTTCAAATGGGTGGGCAAGCTGTTCTACAAAACTGCATAGAGTCTGGTGAGCCACTGACCACAGTGACACAGCAGTGACCACAGTTCTACTTGCATCAGCTCGTCTCCTCCCACCATGTGAGTTTGTGCACATAATGCCTCCCTCTTTCCTTCCTTCCTTCCTGAACTCTTTTTTAGGAAGAGAGTGAGAGAATTTAGCCCTGAGAAAAATGTTTATTCTCAAGAATATTTTTAAGCCACGTTTCTTAGCTAATGACCTAACAGTATGAGGTATTGTTTTATTTGACTAATGATGATCTTAACATTAATCCCCTAGTTCTATGTAAAACTGACAGAGGGAAAACTCTCAAAGATGTCCCATCTAAATGCATGTATGTGCCTGTGTGTAACGAGTGTTTATTTAGAGAAGGCAGGTATCACATGGCCCATGTATATATAACTTTTTACAAAAGCAGTGGTTTTATAGCTGTTAACCAAGTGATGCAGTCCACTGATAATGAGAACTGATGAAGCTGGTATGTTCAGCTAGACTTTATAATGCTCTATTTTTAGACTATGTATTTTTTTTTCTAGAAATAAGTTAATAGAAATCTATATTTACCTGGCAACTGCCCCTGCACAAGCACTCTTGTAAGCTCTCCTTCTCTCACAGTGTCCACCCTTGTTTGTGCTGATCCACTCCCCAATTTCTTCAGCACTTGAAAGCTGGTGTGGGGGTGTTGTTAAACCACATGTGAAAAGGCATCCAGTGGAATACCATTCAGCCTAAAATATGGATGACAGCCAAAGTTAAATGGTTCTAACATGAAAAAAAATATTGCTTTGAAGCAGTTTGCAAGTAAGGGAGAGGGATTCTCGATCCCAACCCAATATATGCTGCAAGACTTTGATTTCTTGCATGTTACCTTTAGTCAGTCTACATGGGATTCAGCTGACTTCTTACTCAAAGTCAGGCTTTGTTCATTTTTTTCCACAGACATAAAATAGCTAGATATGTTCCTATGACTTATTCTACCCTACATGGAACCTCCAAAGATTTCAGAAGCCCCATGTTGGGATTCCTTTTGACATTTACAAAGCAGACAACTCTCTTGGGGCTCTGCTGCCTTTTCTGAATTTTGGCACAAAAGCAGCCTTCAAGCTGCTGTGGTAGTGGCACACTGCTCCTCAAGTCTGCTCAGGTGATGCAAAGACGGTGAAAACCTGCTAGATGGGGAAACTGTCATGGAAATGAAGTCAGGCACACTGCAAGGTCCAAGTGTCACAGGACATGCTGGTAAATCAATCAGCAAGAAGGAGGTCAAGCTGAATTTCTGTTCTATTCAGAAGACTGTTTAGTAGGGTACAAACCTTTTGGACTGCAGGCATTTTGCTCCTTGCTACATAGCAACTAATTCTTTTGTGACACTCTCCTTATTTCCAGAATTTATTGTAGTGGAGATGGAAGAAAATTGATAGTGAGGCAGTTAGGCATGGGTGAACCTGAAAGTAGACAAAAGCCTGCTACCTTCAGAGCAACACCCCACATTTATAATGATGGGTCTCTTGGGTGTTAAAGCATGTTTATATAGAGTGTGCTCTTGTAGTCTGGATGCATAGTGTCTGTATTAAGATGTAAATAAAAGGAGAAAAACGTGTTTATGCTTGAATAGACAGGACCAAAAAAATGTAGCAATATGCTTTAGCTTGTCTGAAGGTACTGGCTGACACTAACAGCAGGTACAGAATGGGTTTTTGAGCTAATGAAAACTGTAGAAAAAATTCAGTTATAAGAGAAATATGGAGGTAATTTTTCCTACATCCTGACCCGAACAGGAGGTTCAAAGTTAGTGCCAGCATATATAAATAGTATTCACCGTTTACATGACAGCTTTTCATTTCTGAGGAGTCGAGAATTTTACAATTGCATGCGCATAAATCACTACATCCACTACCAGAATTCCCTGGAGGTGTAATCCTGGGTACTACCGGGATGAACTGCCATAACTCCTTAGAAGTGTGCAGAGGAACTTCCCATAAGTTTAACAGGTACTAAGAAAGTATGTAATTTCTCTTCTAAAACCACTTACCTCCCTCCAGTGCACGCCATCTCATTGTTCATTACATATTACTTGCACCATGAGGCTATCTTTTTCACCGAAAATAAGGCGTGGCTAGCAAACTGAAAAAGAGCAATTTTCTAAGAAAATCTCTAGGAAAAACTTCCCTAAAGTTTGCTCTAACTCTAGACCGTTTTTCTTTTGTGGAACAAAGGAGAAATGGGGAGGGGAAAGAAATCTCTGCAAAGTCTTCAAAGATAAGCCCATACACATGGTCCTAGTATGTCTCAGCTATGGAAGAACATCAAAGGTCTCACTCTGCCCTTAAACAAGGCAATCAAAACCAGTTCAATAGAATGCTATTATCTTCCTGGACCTATTTTTTTTTCACCGATTGTAATGTGTTATCTAATTACAGGGTTCATTTGTGAATTCCTATTTGGAATACAGACTTGTCATTTCAGAGATGATACTCTGTAGCTTTGACTTGCAGCAGAAATAGAAAATGCTCTTCTCCCATGTGAAAAACTCATTCACTTTTGTTAGTGGGAGAGTGGCCCAGGTGTCCCAAGCACTGGCCTGCTGCAAGAAGAAGCTATGTGGGCTGCACAGATTTGGAAAAGCCATAATTTGAGCTACCCAGAGAGGGTGATGGCTGGCAATAAAAAAAAGCCCCAGAAGAGTTCAAAACCCCTCAGGGTTCAAACGGAGCAAAGCTATATTGAGGCATGTGACCGATGGTCACAGAATGGGAAGGCTTATTTGAGCACTTTAGGCTCAGAAAAGGAAATTTGCATCTTGGATAATTCCTTAGTAAAGACAAAATCCAGGCAGTGATAGGAATGCTGCAAAAGCCAATGTTGAAATTGGATGTAGTCACGTTTTTCCTTCCGTCAAAGAGAAATACCAGACAATTTATTTTGAGTCACTGGGCAACCAACCAAAATGGCCAAATAAATGTTTTCTAGATATCATTATTGATAACACATGACTGGCACTCCAACAAGTCCCACTCTTTCAGGCTGGGAGGCAGGACCCCCGTGGGTGCAGAGGGATGGGTACCCTCCAGGCCTCTGCCTGCAGGCAAATGCTGAGATTGTGAAAATGGGAAAGACCAGTCCTGTCTTGCTAGCTGGCACGGGGGCCATGGCAGAGATATGAGTAACTTTGCCTTCCAAGTACAAAATGATTGCTGGCAGTACACTGTGAACATTTCAAACTTGGGGGAATATATTAAGAAAAGGTGCATCAGTGGTTTTCTTTTTTAAAATGGTAGCCACTGAAAAGTTATGCAAACACTTCAGCTGTGGAATATATAATCTGATATCTGGCAGGGATCCTCTGTTGATACAAGGAATGAAGTATGCAGGGGATGGCTGGCAGTTGTTTCAGTACTTATTCAAAATGATAAACTGTATTAGATGTGTTTTCTTCACACACACACACACACACACACACACACACGCCTTCCCCAGCTTCTGACTCAGTTGCTCCCAGTAAACAAACATGACTCCCTGGTTTTCTAACAATGAAATGCTCTTAGAGGCCACAGGCTGGGGCAGAGGAAGCTGAAAAAAGGAGACCGTGAGGGGGTGTGAGCCTGTGGCTACACATGAAAACGAGCTCCAGCCAGAGCCAGCTATCTGAAACACACACCCAGCAAACGTGGTTGGTTTAAATAAAGCGGCTCACTGATCCAAACCACTCAAGTTAAGTAACTGGCCAAAGAAGCATTGCTAAATCAAAATCATTCCTGTTTCTGCCCCTTTCTCATCAAAATGGAAGTGGCTGAAATCCAAGCCTGTTCGTGGTGCTTGTGTCTGTTGGGGTTCCAGTCTGACCTGCTCTAGGGGTTCCCTCCTCGCCCTCTCCTCTTGTGCTGGCTCTCTTCCCACAGCCACCAACACCTGCCTCTCCATCCAGTTTCAGTAAAAAGACTAGGGGAAAAAAAACTCGCAGGTCATGTCTGAAGAAGTTACTCAGGTTTCATTCACTGCCTGACAAGGTATGAAGGACAAACAGAGAAACCACACTTCCCACAGAAGCCTCTCTAGCACCTGATACAACACTCGGTTTGTGCAGCTCTGAGGAAATGAAACCATGCTGACTGTGTGTATTCTTATTATTACCCTTTGAGGGAAAAATAAAAGGCCTGATTAAAGTAAAATATTAGTTTAAGCTTTTCAACATGTTTTCTTTCTTCCTGTATTTCTAGTTGAAATGAGTACTCCCCTACTAGTTCATTTTAAAGAGCTTAACTCTTTCTAAATGAAATGAATTATGACTATGATAAACAATTGTGTTGCATCAGAAGTCTTACAGACCTTCTCTAAAATAAAAGGTGAGAATACAGCCAAAAACGGATGTTAAGATATTCAGTTCTCAAGATAAATATGAGTTTATTAGCCGTGCATAATTTTTACAGAAATTATGTATTATGAGAAGATAGGTCTTCAAATTATTTCAAAAATAAGAAGGAATTTCAACAGAATAGCTGCTTAGCCTGAGAATGAAAATCAATGACAGAAGAAATATGTGAAGACAACACCACAAAATACTCCTCTGCCACTGGAATACGGCTGCAGGAATTGGAAGCCATGGAGTATTGTCATCTTCTCGTCAAAGCTGTACTTTTTTATTTCCTACAATTTTCTGTTAGTTGAATTCCTGCTTGCCCATACACAAATGAAATGCTGTAGTTTGATGATGGGCATCTCTTGGAGCTACATATGTTTCCTGGAGGTTTTGCAAGATTCAGAGTTAGTGATTATAATTATTCCTGTTAATTATACACTATTGTCATTCTGGGTTTATGAGCAGGCTGAATTGTATGCCAATCCACACTAGACATGAAGAACCTGAAATAAAAACCAAATTAGCATCTTTCTATTGAAACTGGATCATTTGGTCTTGAGCACAACACATCTCCTTTGAGCCTTCTCCTTTGTTTTGGCTTTCTTAGTTAGTCCATTGACCTTATTCTTGGTCTAAAAGCCCATGGCAGCTCCCTTTTTTCCTACCTGATGTTAGCACCCACTTCAGTCAGCACAGACAGCACCTTGCTGTTCCTCAACCAGGCCTATCTATGCTTGATATTTTTATGAAAAAAGGATTTTTTGCTTCCTTCCCAAAGCCACTGTGAGGTGATAGGGCTGATGTGTGAGATGGACACCTTACGTCCCACATAACACACTAATTTGTGCTGTGTCCCCTCTTCTGATTTTCCTTTGTCATCCTAGAAATGGACTTGCACCCATACACATGCACTTTACGTCCTGCCACTAGGCTTTGATAAGCTGAGTAACACAAAATAAATGCTACCCTTGTGGTTAAAGTAACCTATGGAAACAAATCCAACCCAACCAGTGTATGTTGACTTTATATGAAATATTACCCGAACTAGCCCTGATGCTACATAGCATCTGCTGAATTAAAGAGAAATGAAGGAAGGAAGCCATCATTTAAAACACTTAAAGGAATAAAAGATGTTCAGGGTCAGACTCTTAAGAATGAATTAGGCTTCATGTTCCTGGAAGCATTCTTCACT